>CM066331.1:25092654-26476404 GCA_033807585.1 Hydrophis major
AGGCCAACTGATTTATTTTGAAATTAGATTAAGGCTTATATGCAAATCCTTGGCCACAAGTTGCTTGTCTCTATGTTATAGGAGATTAGAGTGGCCCAGCAACCCAAATTTGAAAGGAAAAGGGTCTTTTGAAGCATGTGGAAGCAGTCATGTGAACCCTGGATCATATTTCCTTCTTTGAATCTGGACCATTTCCCAGTTCTATAGGCCATCACGGGGGTCTGATGTTGAAACAACTCTGTATTCGCCTATAGAAATGTGAGACAAGGGCCTGGGGAATAACAATGTATTTTATTATTTTTCCCTGAAGTCAATCCAATACTCTGCCAAAAGACAGATCCATTCAATGCAACTTCCCCAGCTGGAACATAGGCAGTTGTTTCATGGTCATGGATTCATTTACCTAATTCTGCCAATACTGGCTAGCAACTGTTCCTCAGAATAGAATCCTATAAGGTTTTTTTTTTTTTAACCCCACTTATAAATGCTAGTTATCAGAATTTAGCCCTGTATACTTAGCCATAATTTTAGCCATTCCTTTGCATGAAAACAGTTATTTAAATACTAATTTATCAGAACACTTTTGCCTACATGACAACTCTCCAATACGTTTGGGATAATGTTATAAAAGCATACCCTCATTATGTCATTCACAGCATTCAAAAGGTCTGGAAAATTAAAATTCTGGATATCTGTCAGATAGGACTTTAGAACGGCATAGATAGTGTCTCTGCAGGAAGTCTACAAGAAAGAGCCACAATTAAAAGAACTGAAGAAATTCCCAAAATGATTCCTTGAAGCAAAAATCATGAATAAAACTTACAAATGTATGAGGGCCATGATTTATTTGATGATCATATTTTTTTTCAGAATAACAACTTTCTTTCATACAAGCCTTTCTGATCATTGGTTCATTTCCAGGATCTTTAGTGAAACCGCCACTCAGGACACAATTAAATACTTCCTGTATAGAAGAAGAGCATATTAATTGAATTTGAATTATCCATACTAACGGTAAAAATATTGCTGGTTATTTATGATCACTCCACGCTGCTCGGGTGTATATTTTTATACATTTAAAAATTTTGCCCTTCTAAATAAACAAAGAGCAAAGAGTTCTACTTCGACTTTTTCTTGGCAATTTAGCAGATCTCTTTCCTGTACTTGACCATATATATGTTCTTTCCCATGCATTTTCATCTATGATATGGAACTTAGAACATGACAAAACAGTGCAGAAAGTGGGTGTTTGCGTTTCCTTTTCTACTTCAAATTTTTGAAACGGCTTACAATGAGATAAAATATGTTGCTAGCTATCCATTCTCAACGTGCAATTCCATACATGTTTATCTGGAAATAAATCTGGTGTCTTCAGAACACTCTAAGCAGGAAATTGCTTAGAATCACACCCCATGTTGCTTCTGTGGATGCAGAAGAAGGAATTTCACCGCTAATCTTTCTCATTCTTAGCTGCAATGCTGTTTCATAAATAAAGGTCAAAATGTGTGGTATTCCTACTATGCAGTATTTCAACCCTTTGCAGAAGACATATTGATAATACACCTGTGTCAATAGTGCCCATCATCACCATTTATAACAGAGACACAACATTTTTTGTAACCAGAGTGGCATTTTTCCAGGCTTCTTATGGTACTTTTGTTCTTGAGTGGGAGAATCTTCTGGAGAAGGTGTGTGGAAGGGGGATTAAAAAAAAGCCAATATCAAGCAGAGCAGAGGTTTAAAGCACCTGTTCTAACATTTTTGTTTTTAATAAAAACAATTCAGCTAAAAATAAGTGCTTTGCTATTCAGTAGTCAAAGGAATATGGCTTCAAGCAACACCAAGTGGTGGATTTAGGGATTAGTCACTTCCAGTATAGTCACACAATATTTTGCCTATGGCAATACAATTGCCATTGTTACATTGACTTCTTGACGCTCATAATACTGTATACAATGCCATTTTCACACTTTCTATGTGTGCTTAAGTTTAAACAGGAGCAAAGAACAGTAACTTTAGCTTATTATTCTTTCTTCTGGCATACTGCCTAATCTTCTGATTAGCAAATATATTTAGAAAACTGGGAATATATCTCTGAGCACAAGGACAAGTTTTCAAACAAAGCACTAGGCTACAACAACTTTTTAAAATTTTCTATGAATGAATTTGGGAGCTGTGGAGACCCAGCGGCATTCATAGAAACAGATATCAGAACATGAATGTGCTGTTAAAGCAACACAGAATAATTTTTAAAATATAAAATAGAATAAAATTAGGCATGGGCATGGAAAAGAGCCAGTTTGTATACAGGTAGTTCTGAACTTACAATAGTTCATTTAGTAACCATTCGAAGTTACAACATCCCTGAGAAAAGTGACTTATGACTGTTTTTCACACTTACAACTGTTGTAACATTCTCATGATCATGATTAAAATTTGGATTCTTGATAACTGCTTCATATTTATGAGGGTTGCAGCATCCTGGAATGATATGATAATCTCTTGTGACCTTTTGACAAGCAAAGCCATTGGGGAAGCCACTTAATTTAACAGCTCACCGATTCACTTAACAACTATGTCAAGAAAGGTCGTAAAATGGGTCAAAACTCATTTAACAAATGTCTCACTTAGCAATATAAATTTTGGGCTCAATTGTGGTCGTAAGTTGAGGACCATCTGTATTAGTTTAAAGGCCCCAAAGCTAGAAACCTGGAGACTATAACTTCTTATAATCTTAGGCACAGAATCAGCTGGATGGCTTGAGTCAGTCACTTACCCTTGAGCCCTAGGAATCTGGCAATAGTAAATCCCTTCTAAAAAATGGTTTCAGGAAAACTGCAGGGACTTGTTACAAGGAGTTTTGACTTGAAAGGGGAGAAAAGACATGGAGCTTCAGTGGCAGAAAGATCAAAATGCAACACAATTGCATTTGGTTCAAATCAGCTAACCAATTTTAGAAGCAGGAAACAAAATGTGTGTTTTGGAAAACAAAACTAGGCTATTTTGTGTACTGTTTCAAGTGTTTTGACTGTTCCAAGGATTGCAATCAGCTGCTTTGTGAGAGAATAGCTTTTTCTCCCCAAACTCTTTCAAGATTGCCTAGCGCATCAGCAGGGATCACTGAGGCCCCTGCAGCACTTACATTAGACTATGTGGGTAGACTATGTGGAACTGGTAAAGAGGTCAACTCAGGGCAGACAAAAGAAAGTTGCATCTCACTGTATCAGACACCCTAAGTTATCACTTCAAAACAGTGATACAAGGACTTTAAGGTTCATGGGTGTAGTTGAGCTGTTTGTTTGTTTTTTAAATGCAGCCAAGTAGTGCAAAGGTGTATCTGAGGCACAAAAGCTCTCTGTTGTTTTAACCTGGAATGTACATGGGCATTCTATGCATATATCTGTGTCTGGTTAACACTGGATTTCATGATACATTAAAAATGCAAAGATTCTATATCATTGGGTTAATTTGAAGAGCTATGATGTGATGTATACTTCGGTGTCTCACTACCATAGTACTAATGTTACACGTGCAGTGAAGAAGTCCCCTTTATTTGCTGCCAGTGGCCTTTCAAAATGCAATTAAAGGTATCAGTAAATAATTAATTATTTAATTTGTTGCTTGAACTTGCTAAATCGGTGTCTACAGCCAGGCTTTTTGATTAATAAATAAATTTTAAAAACCCAGAACATCAAGAAAATCCCATAGTGATTTGCTAATTGGCCAGAAAGTTATAGAAATTACTGTGTTGTAAATTACTCAGCCAGTTAAAAAATATTTACTGGTTGAGCAACTCATAATTAGATTGAAGTGTTAAGCTTCATATGGACTGGACTGCATAAGAATTAAATGGATATATAACAGACTTGAATTCCTCTTACACCAGAGAAAAGTTTTTAATGGGGGCAGCCCAAATGTCTGTCTGGGGTCTGATATTCTTCAATATTTTCATTAATGGTTTGGAAGAAGATGTGGAACAAACGTTCATCAAATTTGCTGAAGATTTAAAACCGGATGGAAAATAAGTAACATTCAGAATGACTCTCAGAGCTTGAAAAAATGAACTGAAAACAATTGATTGGCATTTAGCAGAGATTACTGCAGATTTCTTCATTTGGGAAACAGAGATGCATACAGTTAAGGCAGGGGATATTTGCTTTGGTAATATTCTTGAGAAAAAGAAGTTGGAATTGTATGTAGCTCAGAAAAGGCCAAAGAAAATTTAGCTAACATCAGTAGAAATAAGATTTTCAACTCATGGAAGTAATTATTGCATTCTACCATACAAGACTATACCCTGAGTACTGTCTCCAATTAAGAAGTCAGAGAAAATTGGGACAGATTTTGCGTTGGACAATAAGGAAACCATTAGATTAGAAACAATCCAATGAAGAGATATTTAAGGAACTAAGTATGCTTAAGCCTTAATAAATGATGAGTGAGGGGGAATTTGATTGCACTATTCAAATGCCTGAAAGCATACAATATAGAAAAAAATGTCTTTTTTTTTGTACTGGAATTGAGGACACAGAATAGGTTTATGTTATAGAAAGGCAGTTTCTGATTGAATATTAGGAAAAACCTTCTTTAATAGTTGACCCTAGGACCAGAAAAGTGGGAGACTTCCTACCTTGGGACACATTCTACCAGAGGCAAGACAGCCATTTTCCTTGAATTCCTACAATAAAGAGGCCCTTTCTAACTTTATACAATATTGTCTTCTATGAAATGATTTCTACCATTTTTTCTATGCTGGAAGAAGGTTTTTGGAAGATACCTATTTCTAAACTAAGCAGTTTTTCAGGAGGTGAGTGCAGAACTATATTCTCATTGTTTCCTCTGTACTTATCATTTTTTAAAAAGTCACATTTGTAAATGACTACAATTTAAAGCTATTATGCATATTTTGTTCTTACATGCCTTCTACTCTTCTAAACCAAGGTGAAAAGCAAAGGAAGAGCAGCCCTTATGCTCCTTAGTTTTTTTTATGGCTGGAACCCTTGAAATCTTTCAGATTTTGTTCCAATGTATTTCTCATTTCCTGCACATCTCCAAACTGCATCCATAGGAACTACTTTGGAAATCCATGTCCTAAATGGCTTACTATATTTATTTAGCAATTTACATCTTCTTCCCATATTTTTTTTAGCAAAAACTCTTAAGGATTCACATCGAGAAATCAAAAATGAATGAACTGAACTGTAAAGTGATGTAGTAATACATAAACATGTGCCAATGAACAATATAAACAGATGCCTTTTGAAAGGAAATTATACAAAGAGGGGGGCTGGTAATTGTCAGATGGCAATCTACAGGCTGTGAAACAATTAGCAAGATTTCTTCCACTCCCATTAATTATTTAATTGCGTAACTTTTGCTGTTTGTTCTAGGGCCCTAGTAGGTGTAAAGGGACTGGTGTGTTCTGGGAAAGTATTCTAGGCAAGGAAAACAATAAAGAATTGGTAGCATATGAAAGCACACAGCCTTTCTTTCAAAAACCCTCTCAAGCTACCCGTTCACATCTCTAGAACATGCAATCTGTCTTAGATTGTTGAAAAGGGAAGAGTGGAAAAAAGAGAAAGAATGGTTTTTAAGAAATGTTTTGTGATTGTCTAGCTGATAACCTAGAAATGGGTTTCCCAATTCATTCTGACTCCAGGTATGGTAATTACAGTTAAGTGATTATTGTTATAGTCTATAGAATTCTTATACAAATATAGAGTTAGAGGTCTGATCACAAATATAGAGTTAGAGGTCTGATCATATCTTGATGCTGATACCATGATAGGGCTATCACTAAGTGTCTGGGGAAGCAGATCAGAGGTGTAATCACTATACCTATTATCTATCAACCACAGTACCTCCAATATTTTGTTATTGGCATATTAAGTTCCAACCTACTTCTGACTGGGTTTTCTGATGGATCTCCTGTGCATTGCTGAGAAGTGTGGAACTAAGGAGAAATTTCTTGACAGTAAGAACAATTAATCAATGAAATGGTTTACCTCTGGAAGTTGTGGGTGCTTCATCACTGGATGTTTTCAAGAAAAGATGGTCAGCAGCCCTTTGTCTGGAATGGTACATAGGGTGTTCTACTTGAGCAGGGGGTTGGACTAGAAGAATTTCAAAGTCTCTTACAAGTCTATTATCAAATATTCTGTGTTGGGTTTTAGAAATGATCATTATGAGTTGCTTTAACTCAGTGACAGCAAAGAAGAATTTTTTTCCCTATTAAAATAAACCTGCTTCTCTCTCTCCCTCCCTCTTTTAATCTGTGTATGTATATGTGTGTGTGTGTGTGTGTCTGTGTTTGTGGTATTTAGGTTTCTTCAGGTATTTTCCCAAGTCTTAATATCTGTGCTTTTATTATAGTGACGTTTTAGCAGAATCTCATCTGCTATCCTCAGGCTTGTGTATTGGGTTCTTTTTAATTGTGTGTGTCAGGCTTGGCAACCATTTTTTGTTTGAATTGGTACTGGCTTTCTGCTTTATTTGAATGGACTTTTTTCCTCATCCTGATTGGCTGGGAGTCTAGGTCTGTTTTTATTGGTCTTCGAGTTGCTGTGTTATTGATTGGTTGGCAACATTGTGTTTTGTGCATCGGGGTTTCTTTGTGCAACTTGGTTTCTTGTGAATGGCCAATATTTATTTATTAGGAAGCTAGGTTTTATTTGGGTAGCTGGCCAGGGCTGGTTTGGACTGGAGGTATTGGGGGGGGGGGGGTTGTTTGTGTCCAGGTGCTTGCCTGGATTGTGGTATAGAGATTTATACTGTATATATATATATATATATATATATATATATATATATATATATATATATATAGATGAGATTCTGCTGAAACGTTGCTACAACTTTAAAAGCACCACGTGGGAAAATACCCGAACAAAGCTGAATGCCAGACATGTAAGTACCCGCGAAAACTTAAGAATATATATATATATATATATATATATATATATATATATATATATATATATATATTTCTTAAGTTTTTGCGGGTATTTATATGTATGGTATTCAGCTTTGTTTGGGTATTTTCCCATGTCATTATAGTTGTCCTTTTAAAGTTGTAGCGACGTTTCGGCAGAATCTCATCTGCCATCATCAGGCTTGTGTATTGTATTCGTCTGTGAGTCAGGCTTTCGCAGCCATTTCTGTTTTAAATTTGGTGCTAGCCAACTGCTGTGTTAGAATGGTTTTTTCTTTGTCCTGATTGGTTGGGAGTCTTGGTCTGTGTTTATTGGAAGAATTCAAATCCAGAGCCCTAGCCAATGCCACTCACAAACCCAAACTATGGTTAAGATACATGGATGACACATTTGTAATATGGCCCCATGGAAAAGAAAACCTAAACAATTTCCTAACACACCTAAACAGTACACACCCCAAAATCAAATTCACCATGGAAATGGAAACAAACAACTACCATTCCTACAGATTCTACCAGTTTGCACCTATTCACGAGAACGTATTCACGAGAACCGGTTGTTAACATTCTAAGCAGTTTGGAGAACTGGTTGTTAGAAGAAATTACTGGCCTAATCCTGTAGGGAAGGCAGGAAGGAAACATTCTGGTGTTGCTTACAGAAACTGCCTCTCCGTTAACCCTTGTTACATTCTTGGCAGGACTAGACTTCCTATCTCAGGAACTTCTCTGGAGTTTTTTTGCCTCCTTTGCTGGTACTTTGCTTGTGTGGAGTGACCATTCAAAGTTACAATGGCACTGAAAAAAAGTGACTTTTTTTCACACTTACGACTGTTGCAGCATCCCCAGACACACACACACAAATCTTTGACTAGTGCCACTGGCTTACCTAGCTAATCATTCCAGTAATTGGTTTATTTCATATGCATAAAAGTAATTCACTCGTTCTATTCAAGGAGGTTAGAAAAAAAGGAAATCCTCTTCCCCTGCTGTGACAGAGAACATTTAAATTATTTTGGTTTCTATACAAACTATGCTAAGTAATTTAGTTGTAAGTGAAAGTTAGAAACAAAGTGACCAACAGGTATCAGCACGATTTTATGAGATCACTGGCAAAAAAAAGTGTACAGAGAAAAATGATTTGCCGTCTGACTTCATCTCACCATATAACTTGGCAGAGTTGCAAGGAATATCTGACACTCATGAATAACAGAGAGTAATAATTATGATTTCATAAGCCGTATGATTTGTTAATAACCTAAATTACTTTTAAAGAGATTAAACTAAGTTACCTGCATGCTGTAATCCTGCTAATGCCAGTTTCATTCATGATTACTTTATTTCTTATGCTGCCAAACTGCAGATACAGATACAGATAATCAGAGTTGGAAGGGACCTTGTAGGTCATCTAGTCCAATCCCCCGCCCAAGCAGGAGACCCTACACCATTTCTGACAAATGGCAGTCCATTAAGATCCATTAAGATCTGCAGTTTAACACACGGTACTGTAGTGGTATACACTGTCCTGAGTCCTGTCTGGAATTGGGAAGTGCCTGGATCAAATGTGATAGAGGTTTTGCTTTTTACCATCCTGGGCTGAAAAACTCCTAATGACTAAGGCTTAACCAACCACATAGATGAGGACCTTTTTTTAAAAAAACCACCCTTGCCTAGATGCCCCCCCCCCCCAAGTAAGATAGGGAGAGCTTGCAATATTAATTGATGAGAAATCTAGTCTCTACTACACAATTTTGGAAATTGGCCTTTTGTGTTCATATACTGATGTGACAGAAGGTAGCTTCTCAAAATGTAGCTCCTTTTCCTGAATGGCAAATTAGTCCTTGATTTACAATACTTCACTTAGTGACCTGCTTGAAGTTACAACCACACTGAAAAAAGTGATTGACGACCATTTTTCAGACTTATGACTGTTGCATCATGATTTATGTTCAGATGCTTGATTACTGACTCATATTTATGATGGTTGCAGTGTCCCTGGGTCCAATGATCACCTTTTGCAACCTTTTGACAAGCAAAGTCAGATTCACTTAACAACTGGGTTACTGATTTAATAGCTGCAGTCATTCACTTAACAAAAGTGGCAAGAAAGAAAAGTCTTAAAACAGGACAAAACTCACTTCACCAATTTCTCACTTAGCCACTTAAATTTTGGGCTCCATTGTGATCATAAGTTGAGGACTACTTGTAAACAATCTCTCTCTCTCTCTCTCCCTTCCTTCTTTCTCAGGGGCGAATCTGTCAATCAGTAAAATAAATGCTTAGTCAAGAGAGTTTTCCAACTTCTTGAACTTTAAAATATGGGGCTTCAACTGCCGGAATACTCCGGCAACCCACACATCTTAGAGTTGCTGAGGTTGAGAAACCCTTGGCTGAAGACTTCTCAGTTCTCTTAAACTTGGGCAGACTCGACCGACTTGAGAAACCTCGAGTTTCCCCTGCTTAGAAACGGGTGAGCCTCGTGGGACTGGAAGCCCGGTGGGGAACTTTGCCGCGCGTCTGCTCGCTCTCGCTTTCAGCTAAAGCCGAACCAGTCTCAGGAGGTTTCCCCGAAGCCCCCTGAAGAAACCGCGCCTCCTCGGCGGCCGCCGCGCTTCCCGGGCGCGAGGAAAAGACAGCGAATCCGGAGACAATGCGGGGGAGGGAGGGAGGTCAGTTCCCGGGCTGCTCCTGGACTGAAATAACCGTAGCTCCCTCAAGTTTGGCTTCCCGGCTTCCCTCGCTCCGGGCCTCGCGGGATGGGTGTCTGAGTGAACGGACGTGGAGAGGGCCACGCCTCTCAGCTTTTTCCCTCCCTGCTCCCCCTCGTTTCGGTCGACGTCCTTCGCCTTCCACCTGTTGCAGGGATGGCGGCAAAGTGTGGTGAGAAAAGTCCGAGAGAAGATCCGCCTGTTGTTGTTGTTATTGTTATTGTTGCTATTATTGTTATTGTTATTGTTGCTATTATTGTTATTGTTATTATTATTGTGATTATTATTGTTGTTATTGTTATTTTAATGGGGCTGCATCTTGATGTTTTTGTGATCACACTTTGGGCCGGTTGCGTCTGAATTGTGAATCCCAACTGTTTGTTGGCACCCTTAATTCTGATTTTGACCTCTGTATCCATTAATGCAAAATAAATACATATTCAGGTTTAGGATTGCACTTGAAATCCGACTTATTTCCTCTATCCTGTTTAGTGCATGGGAACAGAGGTACAGTATTTGAGGACAAAGAGTCCTTTTTCCTTTGGGAGACCAAAGATCATAATGTTTTTAAAAGTAGTGAATGAAGTAGGGTAAAAAGAGGTGATTTTATTTCAGGAATATTTAAGTGAAATAATACACATAATACAGTTATGTATTTAATGGACATCATGTTCTCTTTCTGTCCTATTCAAAATTATTATTAGACAACACTTTTAGAACCATTGAAAGACCTGAAAATTCAGGTTAGATTATTATTATTATTGTTATTGTTATTGTTATTGCTATTGCTATTGAATTTACATTTCTGCCTGTTCACCTATGACGACTCAAGGCGGCTTATAGAATGTAAAACCATATTTAAAATAAAATTTATATATTTAAATATTATTTTATTAAATTTTATATATAAAACTAACAAAAAGAATCAAATAAATTAATAAAGTACAATAGAACAAAATCTGGAAAAAATAAACAAAACAAAACATGACCTTGTGGAGTCCTCTGTAATCTCTGGGTTTAGTTATTTTCTTGCGGATGTTTCATTATCAAATTAGGTAATATCATCAACGTTAGAAGGGAATGTGATTTGCTCTTATTTTTATACACAAGGACCCCATAGTTCAACCCTGAGCTACCCAATATTCTCTTCTATTGGTACAGATCATCATGAACAAAATTTAAGTGATAAGAGTGAACAGATACTTGATGACAAATCAAAACACTTGTAGAAGCATGAAACTTTAAAAAGTATATTGCTGTGTAATAGAGAATGGATTTAGGAGTGATGACAACTGGCATAAAACTTATGAACTCACATAATTTACTTGGAGAAATAGAGCAATGAGTTAGGGAGTTTAGTAAGGATTTCTGTAGAAATGGTTATTAATGATCCAATTAGAAGCTCAATAGGAGTTAACCTTCATTCTACTTAATATTTTTACTACTGGTAGGTTCTTCAGGGTAAAAGTTGTTTTGGTGAGTGGAGACTTGTTAGGATTGTTTTGTGCCAGGTGGTTCTTAAAAAACTAGTTTATGATAGAGATATATTGAGAATAAAGTGTTCTGGTTTGCCAAGGAAGAATGCCATACCTTGAATTGTTGCAGTGTAGTATTTGAGATGTTCACTAAGCGTTTGGAAATAACCAACAAGTTATTTAAATTGGGTGTGCACTCTAGGGTATTGGCTTCTTCAGTGCAGATGGAGGCTTCCAAGGAGCTTGAAAGGGTTAAGCAGAGGAAAGTAACCAAAAACCATGAACCTGAAACAAAATCAAGAACCATAGAGAATGGATCACAATTTCCCTGTGGCTTAGTCACTCAATCAATCACCATACCAGACCCTTTCTGAAACATTTTCTGTTTTATCAGAAACTATGCATATTTTAGGGTTTCCTCCAACCAACAGATTTTCTTTCAATGTAAGTAGTAATATATGAATATATTATATTCATATAACATATGAAACAATAATTAAATTTCTGCAAAATCCCTTCAAAAATCAAATAGCTTGATCAATATTACTGTTTAGATTTCTAAATATAAGGTCTGTGTCAGAGATGGTATTCAGCAGGTTCTGACCATTTCTGGAGAACCGGTAGCAGAAATTTTGATTAGTTCGGAGAACCAGCAAATACCACCTCTGACTGGAGATTTTACAGTATCCTTCCGCTGCCACGCCCACCAGGCCACACCCACAGAACCGGTAGTAAAAAAAAAATGAATCCCACCACTGGTCTGTGTGAATGTTGTCCATGTCATGAAATGGCTTCAGGCACTTGAGAATGGTAAAAAAGTGCTGTTTCAAGGGGGTTTGGAGGCTTTTGTTCAAAGAAGAAAAGCCTGGGCTGAATGTGGAGCTGGGCAGGTTCATGTTTTGCCCTAGATTCATAGGGGACCCAGGCTGCCAATTCTACTGCCATGGATCCTGACTATGAGATAAAGATTCAGCCCATAAGGTTTGCATATGGAAGTAAAGAAGTCTTTGGTTGCTAGAAATAGGCTATGCTACCAGGCAGATGCAGAACAAAAAAGAACCACTCCTATAGTTCCAAATAAAACCTGCTAGGTAGAAAAATTGTCTTCATCATTATTTCTTGCTCCTAGTTCTCATTCAATTTAAAAATTCCAAAACAGAAAAGATTTTAGAATGTCAAAATTCTCTTCTCCTTTGAAATAATTTTTTAAAATCAAACTGAATGAGAATTAGTGGCTAAAAAAATCACAATAATTCTTGTCACCTTTCCTCCCATTGTAAGTTGGTCACTGAGGGTGAGCATGTCTTGTCTTTTTTTGCACATTTTTTTCCTGATGAACATTCCTGTTTCCCAAAGTTTAATTAAATCCCAGGAGAAGACCTCATGAGGCAACAACTCCCACTGGGAATTTTTTAGTAATATTGTAAGAGGCAGCTCTGCCCCTCAAAAACACTTGGAGAATATTTCTCCTTCCTATGGAGAAATGTTGAGAAATTGCCTATTCAGTTTAATTCTCCATAAATTTGTTAGAGAATTTTGAAAGTTTTTTTTTTGTATTCACCTTTAGTTGAAATCAAATGATCATAAGTAATCCACAACCTTGGACATCAACACTTCCTTTAATAGGCTATGAATTGTTGATCTTATGCTTGCTAACAGTTTGTCTACCTGTCTAAAAGAACTAGTGACTAATATAGACTACAGACAGCAACATAGTGATATAAATTTTAAGACAGATTTAGATAACATAACACTCATAATTTCATGGCACCTTCCAATACCAATTCACTTTATACTTTACATTTAGATAAACTACCAAAATGTATGTATAATAAAATATATCAGACAAATCTGATATCAGAAATGGCATATCCTAAAATCATTGGGAGAACATTTCAAATCTCTTAATATAATCTTGAGACCATAAGCAAATTAGTCTTCACTGTGAAAAATATGAAGATCTATTTCATTGCAAATTGATTCCCCCGGATTCCCCCTCATTGCAGGATGCAATACATTTTTCAAAATTAATCAGACTTAATATGTTAACTGGCTCATTAGGGCAAGAATTTTTGTGTTACTTCTAGCAAGCTAGATTTGAAATATCCTTAGAAATGCATCTCTTTCACTTTACCTTCCACCATTCCTCTGGCAGAACAGTTGTCTATATGAATCTAAAATATACTTTTCTAGGATCTATACACTGCAGAAGATAATGAAGTAAGATAGAAAATATTTAAGTGGCATTACATTTTTTTGTAGGTAGGCAAACCTTTATTATAGTTTTGACCAATGTGTATACATTTTTACAGTCAAAAATGCCATAAACTACTGTTTCCTATGATGCAGATCAGGTCTCTGTACTACACTGACAAAGTTGATAAGTGATCAAAGCTTAGTTTATGTCTGAAAGGAGTCTATACTTTGTTCTCATTGTCAAGGTTAGATTTCGGAAGCAAATGATTTAAGGACAAAAAAAAGTTTCCCAAAGTATACAAATGTCCTGTCAGTAAAGTCCCTGCCATCATTTTTTTTTGGAATATAAGCACTTGTTAAAAGCTTTCTTGATCCAAAACTAAGGAGGCAATTCTAAAAGCAAATATTTTAAAAAAGACACATAACCACCAAGAACCTTTGTCTCTTTCTCTTGCTGATTAGAATAGGACCAGGGTGGGATAGATATAGGAAAGTAGCAGCTACTTACCTAAAGTTCCACTCTTGGTCCTGCAGGAACTGGAGAAAAGGGTGGTCAGCAGAGGCATCTTCCAAGGCAACTTTGGAAATGATGTCGTTGAGCTCTTTGCTTTTGTTATCTCTTTTGACCCTGGTTCAGCTTTTATAGCTGTAGAGAAGCCAAGGATTTCCCACTAATTCTCACTCTCTCTTCCTCTATCTCTCTCCCTCTCTTACTCCCTCCCTTTAAAACCCAGGTATGATTTTCACTCAGTCCTCAGGCAGGGCTGAGTCATGTTTCTTAGATTGCCGTCTTACCAAAACAATATTTGTTCACTGGAATCTATTGCACTTGTTCTATTCTTCTATTCTTTTAAAAAGCAAATAGTAACAACCTCCCCCCCCAACAGCTACCAACTCCTAGTTTAAAAAAAAATCTATTTTTTTCTAATGGCTGATTATTACCAGCCAATGAGGCCAACTCTGCATCCACCAGAAATCTGAATAATATTTGACAAGTCACAACACAGCACAGAATTTTGGGCTACAGATCCAGGATAGTTCTACTCTGCATATTGTACAACTATCTTACCCAACCTGAGGTCTTAAAAAAAACCCACTTCAACTCCTAGAATATACAGCAGCAGTCTGATGGCTGCTGGTGAAATTATGTCTTGCTTTTTCTCCCCTCTACTACACTTTTCATGAACCCAGTGTGATCAAGGTAACATTATACCCAATATCCATTTCCCTTGGAACAAACCTGCTTACTCTTGATAACTAGAAGATATTTTTCAAAGGAGGTGAGAGTAGGAAGGACAAGAGTAAGATTGACAGTCCAGTGTGTTTCTTCTGCTTTGATGCTGGTCTTGTGTCAGTCACAAAGCTATGTTTTAAGACCTTTCCACTTCTTTTCTTATACCTTAAAACATTGGCCAACAGCAAAACAGAGGAGAGTAAAGAGATTCAGGACAAACCATCAGAATGCTAGCATCTCATTCTAGAAGCACCACACCCACCTTACTGTTTGAGACCAATAAGCATCCTTAGCGAATCAAGGGCGTGGCCGTATTAACATGAATAAGACATTGTACAAAGATAAGAGAGCTTACCCAATTTGTGGAATACGGTTGCTGTAAGGTGCCATGGCAAGCTTCCCAGGATGACATCTTGTCCCTATTATATAATACAAACAGTCTTTTTTTTTTCTTACTGTACTGGAATAAAAGTTGTTTTTCAAGGTATGCCACTATTATGTTTTTGCTACCCATTTATTGGGCCAATAAAAGTAGATGTTTATTGACAAGAATAGCAGCATCCGTTAAGGAAGTTCATGGGAAAAAATAAAATAAAATAAACAAGTGAGTTAATGGATGTGGCATTACTGTCCAAGCCCAATTCTTTTGTACACAGGAGCAATGTCATTGATACGAATGGTGCAAGACGTAGTTTGTGATATCATGGTTTTTGCCTATTTTGACCACTCCACTGATACCATTGGACCAAAGGCATAGCTTAAAGTTCCTCTGTACATCTAATTGTGAAGACACCCCACAAACTATTGTGAAGCCAACTTCCACCTGCAAATTCTTCAGTGCTAGAACCCCTAAAAGGGGTTTTCTCACTTTTGCTGGTATAAGCCATACTGTCAGTATGAATTCTTCCTTTTTTAACAGTAATGTTATTAAACATTACATTATACAGATAAAAACAATACTAGTAATAGTAAAAAAGAAAAGGGAAAAAGTGCAAAAAAGGGACAAGAATTAGAGACCGAGAGACAAAAAAAATAGCATCACTCTTTTCCCAGCAAATATAAAGAACTGTAACAACTTGTCACTATCTTTTAAAACCACAATCTCTTTATCTCATAACTCGTCTTATTCTCTATAAACAACTATTTAAAACCTCATCATCCATTCCAATTATTTAATAAGGGTTACCAGAAATAATAACACATCTGTTATAAACATCTAATAAACCCACTTGAATTCCTTCCTTTTACATTTACATTTCATTTTCATCTTTAAACAAATCCCTCAGAACTCTTCATTCAAATTTAGTCAGTCCCACAAGTTCTTCTGAGAAAGTTTAGAGCTGGAGGTGGGTCCTTCTTCCTAGTCTAGCTATCTGAGTCTGCTCTGAACAATTGGATTTCAGGGCTATTATCTTTTGGAATTAGAAGAGCTGGTGTGCTCCAGTTTCTCTTGCCAAATCATAGATGGTAGAAGAAGCAGGAGACAAAGAAAATAAATGGGCTTTAGGGGTAACTTTCTTCCAGCAACAGAAAGGCCCACTTAATCTACAGAAAGTCTGCTACTGCAGGTGTACAGGTACTTCTCCTGTGTAAGTTGCCCACTCTTCCATTGCTTTGATGCTGCTGTACCTAAACCATGTATATGTAGCATTGCTTTTCATACTGTCAGGCTTTTCCTGACATGCGCAGAAAACTACTGCAACCTGGACACGCCTCTCAATAGCTGCTTTCCAGGTACTTCCCACAGAGCTACCAGCAAAAAAACTTGAGCTGAATCAATAACTTGAGTCAATAGCTCCAGAATGAAGTTCCTACTAAAGCAAAGCCATTCTATTGCCAGCCTTGGGAGAAACCCCTGGGCATTTTCCCTGGGAACCCTTCAGAAGAGAAATGAAGATACCAACTGAGCTATTCTGCTGCATCTTAGTAGGCAGTTTTATTACAAGACAGCCATGCCAGTGCCCTTCTCTTTCCTTGTGGGGTGGGAAGCAGACAAAGCAGCTTTTCAACCATTACTCTGTGGACAAGCATGTCAAAGCCCTGCATATAATTTATGCAACATAGATATTGCAGAGTCCATCAAGGACCAGTGGTTTCTCTGCTGCTGTTTAGCATCTACACGAAATTGCTGGAAGAGATAATCTGTCATGATGGGATGACATTTCATCAGCATGCTGATGATACACAGTTGTACAACTCCATCTATAGTGAGTTTAGAGATGGTATAACCACCTTCTGTCAGTTCCCAGAGACCATTGGGGAGCAACAGGCAAAGCTTGGCATGATGGAATGGCTCTAAAACAGGGGTCTCCAGCCTTGGCCACTTTAAGCCTGGAGGACTTTAACTCCCAGAATTACCTAGCCAGCTTTGCTGGCTGGGGGATTCTGGGAGTTGAAGTTCTCCAGGCTTAAAGTGGCCAAGTTTGGAGACCCCTTCTCTAAAAGATGGCTCTTTGGTTATGGATGGGGTCGCACTGCCCAATCCAACTTGATCTGGGAGTTCTTCTGAACTCATGATTGCTGCTCATAGCCAGTCATAGCCAGGAGGTCCTTTGCACAACTATGAGTTTTGTGCCAGTTACACTTACTCCTGGACCAGTGTGCCCTTCTCACAGTCACTCTTGCTCTGGTTACCTCCCATTTGTAATGTGCTTTATATGTGGCTACCCTTGAAGAATATCTGGAAGCTTCAGTTGGTTTAGAATGCAGTGTCCCGCATGTTTTTGTGCAAACCTAGACTTGCACTTGTGTCACCTCTTTTGTGGAAGCTACACTGACTGCCAACCCAGTTCGGGGTACAATTTAAGGTGCTGGTTATGTCCTTTAAATCTTTGCATGGCTTGGGTCCAGGTTGTTTGAAGGATTGTCTCTCCCCCATTCCATTTACTCAGAACAGGAAAGTAAGGTATGTTGTGGGCCCCATCTGTTAAGTATGTACACCTAGTAGGATCTTGAAAAAGGACTTTCTCTAGGAATGGTCCCATTCCTAAGGAACATTCTTCCCACATAGGAACAATTGCCTCCCCTTGTTGCTTTTCTAAAAGATCCTAAGACTGGTTTTGTCGGTGTCCTGGGGATCCTGAAAGGAGATGAAGTTGATCAAGTGTTTGGTTTGATTATGTTGGTTTGTTATGACTATGAGGGGTGGATAGGATTTTTAAGTTTTTTAGCATGTAGATTTTTAAAGTTGTAAGCCACTGGTAGTAACCAGTGTCTGAGTTGGGCAGCCATATAAATTTGTTTAATAAATAAATAGATGGCAGAAGAAAATTAAAGTGAAAGAAGCAAAGGAATGTGGCTTCTTGATTGACAATTCTGATTTTTTTTCTCAGTCACAGAAATTCACTGAATCAGTTTGGACCAGTCACTTTGTTTCAGTACAACCTACAAAGCTGTTGTTGATGAAGTTCCGCTATCTTAAGATAACAGATTAATAGACTTGGAAGGGACCTTATAAGACATCTAGTTGAACCCCCTGCCCCAGCAGGGGACCCTACACAACTTCTAACAGATGGCAGTTCAGTCTCTTCTTGAAGACTTCCAGTGATGAAGCTCCCACAACTTCTGAAGACAAACTGTTCCATTAATTGATTTCTGTCACTGTCAGAAAATTTCTCCTTATTTCCAGGTTGAATCTCTCCTTATTCAGTTTCAATCCATTATTCCTTGCCTGGCCTTCATGTGCTTTGGAAAATAGCTTGACCCCCTTCCTCTCTGTGGCCGTCCCTCAAATATTGGAACACTGCTATTATGTCTCCCTTGATCCTTCTCTTCACTAGACTAGCCATGCCCAATCCCTGTAACTGTTCTTCATATGTTTTAGTTTCCGGCCCCCTAATCATCCTGGTTGTTCTTCTTTTCACTCTTTCTAGAGTCTCAGCATCTTTTTACATAGTGTGGTGACCAAAACTGGGTGCAATATTCTAGGTGTGGTCTCACTAAGGCTTTATAGAGTGGTATTAGTACCTCACTTGATCTTGATTGTATCCTGTTATTAATGCAATTTAGGATTGCTTTGGCTTTTTTGGCTGCCGCTGCATATTGTTGGCTCATATTTAATTGGTTGTCCACTAAGATTCCAAGATCCCTTTGATAGTTACTGCTGTTAAGCTCTGTTTCACCCAGTTTATATGTGTACATTTGGTTTTTCTTTCCTAAGTGCAAGACATTACTTTTCTCTACATTAAATTTCATTTTGTTAGATAGGGCCCAGAAAGTTCCTTTAGACTTAATCTAACCCTTCCTTTAAAACTAACTCATCTAAAGCAGGGGTGTCAAAGTCAAGGCCTGGGGGCTGGATCCTGCCCATGTGGTGCTTAGATTTGGCCTGCATGGCCGCCTTAGAAACAGCGAAGAACTGGCCCGCAGTGCCTCTGCTAGCAAAAACGGAGCTTGGGAAGGTGGCCTTCCCAAATTCCGTTTTCGCTGGCAGAGGGTTGCAGGAGGCCATCACAGATGAAAATGAAGCTCAGGAGCCCATTTTCACTGGCAGAATTCTTGGGCCCCCACATGCACCCCCGACATGAGTGATGAGCTGGCCACACCCACCCTGGCTATGCCCCCTGCCCCCCCAAGGTCAAACACAAACCTGATGCGGCACTCAATGGAATTGAGTTTGACACCCCTGATCTAAAGGAACTTTCATTTTATGCTAAAGTCTTGAGTTAAAACTTATATTCTGGGTTCAGTTGAAGTGTTCTCTTAACTATGTGTCAGCTGAAAAGTGATGAGATTACTCATTGCTGTTTCTTGCCTAATATGCCTCTTCCTAGCCTGAAGATGTTGAGTTCATTTTTCAATCTTCTCTACAGCACCAGCATTGTTGTAATGCTTATCTGCCACAACCTGCCTCCCTCTTTTTACTCCAGGTTCTCTCACCTGGAAATTTGGATCAACCAGGACTGGGACTGAGGGAAGACAGGGTATGCCAGCTCTCTCTGTCTGCCATTACATCTCACCTCTGTTTTCAATACATTTTTGAGCATCGGTTCAGCAGGCACAATAAGTAGTGGTGGTTTATAAGATCAGCTCTCTGTTGCTTCACTGTGCTATGTCAACTACTCAACTGTCAGCTTTGAATCCAGGTTTGGTGCTTTTCTGAAAGAGTAGTAAATCCATGTTCACAACAGAGAGTTGGAATCAGTTCAGAGCCCTGAGAGGTGCAAATGAAGAGCCTAATGTAAAAGATCCCAAAGCACAATGGCCCTGGAGTGACAAGGTAATTATGCAAAGTAATCCAGACAAGAAGCATAACCAGGAGTACTCCTATCTTTATTTTACATTGACAGAAACTTGCAATACTGAAAGTGTTGTGAATGTATAAAGTTTTAATAAAGTGTGAGCTTGGAGTAAAGTGCAGAGTTCTGGCCCTGCACTTCTGATTGGTTGTTAAACGGCCGGATCGGATTGGCCCGCTCCGGGGAATCCGAATGGCCCTTAACAGAGAGTTCCTATTGGTTATGAGAGCTAGCGCTCCTCGTTGGTTATTGGTTAATAGTTATGGGGTTTGCCTATATAAGGTGGGTTAAAACTGCTATAGTAGCGAGAAGTCACTATGTAAATAAAGAGCTGAAGTTCACCGTTCAGAGGCTTGTCTCCATTCTTTCTCGCCCATGCTCCAAACATAACACTGGCAACGAGGATGGGATGTGGAGACATCTGAACCAATGAAACTTTGAAGAACACTGAGCACGTGACAGACGACGCTACACAACGGAACCATGTCCGGCGTTGTCGTACCACCCGCTCCGTTCGATCCAGTACAGGAGGACTGGGAATCCTACATGGATTGCTTCCAAATGTTCTTAGAAACCAACAACTTAAAGGACGCCACACCAGGAAAGAAATGGGTGGTGTTCCTAACGCATTGCGGTCCAACCGTATTTAAGATGGCTAAAGCACTAGCAAAACCCCGAGAAGCGAAGGCAATGGATTGGGACAACCTCGAACCTCTCCTATGAGATCACTACGCACCAACCGTGCCTATGCTCGTGAGACGGCACGAGTTTTATCAGAGGAGCCAGCGAAAGGGAGAAAGCGGACCTTCATAGCAGACCTCCGAAATTTGGGAGGCCTCTGCGGATTCACCGATTTAGAAGAAGCACTAAGAGATCGCATAGTTCTGGGACTAGATGCACCAGGCGTTCAAAGCAAGCTGATGGCGAAAGGCGAAAGGTCAGAAGGGCAGCGTGCAATGACGCACCACGAGGACCTCTCTTCGTCATCAGACAGCGATGAAGAAGGGGTCCATCGACTGCAGTCTGACTGGGACCACCACCCGAAGCCTTTACGCCCTTGTGCTGGCTGTGGGGCCAACCATGCCAGGTCCGAATGCAAATTCCGCGACGCGCTCTGTCATGAGTGTGGGAAGCGAGGCCACATCGGACGGGTCTGCCGAAGCTTACCAGGATCCAGCTAGGCCTCAAAAGGGACTATCGCCAATCGACAGGAAACCGTCCTGTATGGCGAGAGCCAGTAAACCACTCCAACAGAAATCGAGTTTTGCAGAGAGAAGAGGCTCACCATATTATCACTATTGGTCATGCCTCAGCTTTAGACACCAAGAAAATACGAGTCACAGTAGCCATCGAGAACCAGCCTTGCCACCTGGAAGTCGATTCGGGATCGTCCCTCTCAATGGTGTCCTGGAAGACCCTTAAACAACTCATCCCCACGATTCAACGCCAAGATCTCCGCTTCCAAAGACTCATCCTCAAAGACTACCAAGGGAATCGAATCCCCGTCGTTGGTTCCTGCCGAGTCCGAGTCTCCTTCAAGAAGCACACAGCGTACTTACCACTAACTGTCATCGATAGAGACAGGCCTAGCCTACTAGGCCTCCAATGGTTCGCGCCACTCGGCATTGAAGTGGCCGGCATAAACCAAGTCAGCGGAAGTGACTGGGAGGGAGACCTCATCCATGAGTTCAGGGACATCTTCACGGACAGCTTAGGCAAGTACAAGGGGACCCCGATTTCGTTCAGTCTAGACCCAAAGATAGCTCCCATCCGACTTAAGCCCCGTTGAGTTCCGTTTGCCTTAAAATCGAAAATCAACGAACAACTCGACAAGCTGATAGCTCAGGGGGTGTTAGAGCCCATCAATCACTCCCCTTGGGAAACCCCAATCATAACACCCATTAAGCCAGACGGGTCGATCAGAATTTGTGGGGACTACCGGGCCACTTTGAACCATGCCCTACAGCAGAACGCATATCCAGTGCCGGTGGTGAAGCATCTCCTCCACTCCCTGGGGGGGCGGGAAAGTCTTCGCTAAATTAGACAGCTCAGGCATATCAGCAACTACCTGTTGATCAAAAGACGGCACTGGCACAAACAATTGTGACGCACCGAGGTGCCTTTAAATGTACCCGGCTTCAATTCGGAGTTAGTGTAGCCCTGGGGATTTTTCAGAGGCTTATGGAGAGGTTATTACAAGTGATTAAGGGCGTGGTCCCCTATTTTGATGATGTATTAATTGCGGCCCCTACAAAAAAAATCTTACAGGACCGATTAAAATTAGTCCTAAAAAAATTCCAAGAGGCCAGTCTTAAAGTAAAGAAAAACAAATGTAAATTGTGTACTGACAGTGTTGAGTTTTTAGGGTACCTAATTGATAGCCAGGGTATTCACCCTACTGAAAGTAAACTAAGGGCGATAAAAAATGCTCCCAGGCCACGAAACAAGGCCGATCTCCAGGCGTTCCTAGGCCTCATCAATTTTTATAATGTATTTTTACCACATAAAGCAACAGTTGCTGAACCGTTACACCGGTTGTTAGATAAGAAAGCAAATTGGTTATGGGGTCACCGAGAAGAACAGGCGTTCCGCAACGTGAAAAAAATGCTCACTTCTGATTCTGTACTCATGCAGTATAACGAGACTTTGCCGTTAAATATAACATGTGATGCTTCGCCTTTCGGAGTGGGCGCCATTTTGAGCCATGTACTGCCTAATGGGAATGAAGCCCCTGTTGCATATTTTTCAAAGACACTTTCAAAAACTGAGCGAAATTATGGCCAAATCGATAAAGAAGCCCTCGCAATTGTGTCAGCCGTTAAAAGATTCCACGAGTACGTGTATGGCCGGGCTTTTACTATCGTGACTGACCACAAACCATTATTGGGGATAATAGCCGGAGATAAGCCGACTCCCTACATATTATCCCCTAGAATGACTCGATGGTCAGAATTCTTAGCTGCTTATAACTATCGGCTGCAATACTGCCCGGGGAAAGCCATTCCCCACGCCGACGCATTGAGCCGAGCACCGCTTCCAGAGACTCTTGATGATCCTGCACCAACGGAAACCACGTTGCAAATTGAGGCACTCAACTCGCCACCATTAACCGCCTGAGATATCGCGAGAGAAACCAAACCTGACCCCACCTTAGCGCAAGTCCTAAGCTGGGTAGAATGCGGATGTCCATTGGACCAATTATCAGATGACTTCACACCATTCAAGACTCGACAAACTGAGTTGTTCTCCCAAAAGGGCTGTGTCATCTGGGGCGATAGAGTCGTTATCCCAGAACGACTCCAGAAAGCGCTTCTGAGAACCTTGCACAATGGCCACCCCGGCGTCGTGCGAATGAAAGCCCTTGTGCGAAGCTACACATGGTGGCCGGGCATTGACAAGCAAATCGAACATTGGGTTAAAGCTTGTCCAAAATGCCAGGAAGTGAGCAATGCCCCACCTAAAACCATTCCTACTGAATGGGAGATACCACGCGGGCCTTGGTCCTGAATTCACTTGGACTTCGCGGGGCCGACCAAAGGCCACACCTTTCTACTAACCGTCGACGCCTATTCAAATTGGCTCGGGATTCATCGCATGACGACTACAACCTCCGAGGCGGTTATCAAAACCTTGGAAAGACTATTTGCAACCCACGGACTACCAGACGTCCTGGTATCCGATAACGGGCCCCAATTTACAGCACTGTCGTTCGAGCAGTACCTCGCTGACCGTGGCATTCGTCATGCGCTCACCTCGCCTGCGCATCCTGCGACCAATGGCAAAGCAGAACGCATGGTCCAATTTGTGAAGAAAACCTTACAGAAGGTAGACTATGACAACATTGACGACAAGATCAATCGAATCCTTTTTTTACAACACATCACACCACATAGCGTCACCAACAAAACTCCCGCCGAACTGCTAATGGGACGAAAACTCCGCTCCCGGTTACACCCAGCTTACGAACTGGAAAAACCACTAGGATCCAGCGGCCGCTGTCGTGCCTTCCAGGTAGGAGATTTCGTATATGCTAAAAACCTATCGGGTGACCCATTGTGGGTGGAGGCGACAGTAGTTCGTGTAACCGGCCCAAGATCCTACCTTGTACAATGCCTTGACGATAGACTATGGAAATTCCATATCAATCAATTACGATCGCGGCTTCCGGCGGGCAGTCCTGAACTCCCCTATGACCAGACTGGGGGGGGGGGAGGAGGTACGGAAGAAGATGAATTCCAAGAAGAAGAAAACCTGTTTGAAGGGAACGACGGTATAATAGAGACTCAGGAAGTGGAACCAGAGAGGGAAACAGTTGAACCTCAGGGAATTACAGAGAACATGGGCAACGACGGGGAAATGAATTCTGAACCAGAAACAGCCCCACTGCCAAACAACAATCTACCTCAGCGTGATTACAGCCAAATGACACAGCAAAAATCAAAGAGACTAATAAAACAATCGTCCTACCTAAAGGACTATGTAACTGCGCCCTGCAAACAGAAGCCAGGGGGAAGGGGTGTTGTGAATGTATAACGTTTTAATAAAGTGTGAGCTTGGAGTAAAGTGCAGGGTTCTGGCCCTGCACTTCTGATTGGTTGTTAAACGGCCGGATCGGATTGGCCCGCTCTGGGGAATCTGATTGGCCCTTAACGGAGAGTTCCTATTGGTTATGAGAGCTAGCGCTCCTCGTTGGTTATTGGTTAATAGTTACGGGGTTTGCCTATATAAGGCGGGTTAAAACTGCTATAGAAGCGAGAAGTCACTATGTAAATAAAGAGCTGAAGTTCACCGTTCAGAGGCTTGTCTCCATTCTTTCTCGCCCATGCTCCAAACATAAGAGAAAGTATCTCTCCCTTTCTTTCCTTTTACTCTCTGGAAAACTAGGGAGAGTTCCTTTTGGAACAATTCTTACACATCCCTTCTTATCTGCTGGTTGTCCAGTCTGCAGCTCTCCGTCCTGTCTCTCAAAGTCATTTCCACATCCTTTCCAGGGTCCAAGGACTAAAGGGCAGCTGAAAGGCTTACTGAAAGTTAAAAGAGCTACTTGGGGCTCTGCTATTCGAAGCTTTTTCAAACATAACTTGAGAGCATCATCAATAGAGTGGTACTGAAGTGCACTATCTTGTACAGGGGTGTCAAACTCATGGCATCACATTGTCGTCGCGTGACGTATTGCAACTTCCCCCCTTCACTAAACTGGGGGTGCCTGTGGTCTCTCCATGACACAAGTTCGACACCCCTGATCATGTATATGATAACAAGATAGCACATTTTGTACATAAAACATGAATTGGGTGGTTGACTGTGTGATGGAGAAAACATTACCACTGAAACAGCTAAGGATGATTTAAGGCTATCTGACTGAGGTGAAGTGAAGGCTGGATATGGCAGATAAAGACAGTTAAGAGGCCATGGTTTTACTGTAGATTGTTGCAAGTGGGTATAGGACTTTTGTTAGAATATATACCCCAGTGTTGTGCTCATTTATTTGCATATAACACACAAGGGGAATAGTATGGCTGTATTTTTCCAGTTTCATGGAAAAGAGAGAGAAGATAGAGGAAGTTCACAGAAGACTGATTTCACCTTCACATCCTCACTTCCCTGTTTTTGAGGTCAGCCCCTTTCTGCAATGACCAGTCTGAAGTACAGTACCAGATGGTGGAAATACAAATGTATCTAGAGACAAGCCAGAGATGTGCATTTATTAATATTCATATATAGGAAATGTGAGAACCAGTTAAGGCACTAGCACTAGGACTAGCAATAGCACTTAGACTTATAGTGCTTACAGTGCTTTACAGTCCTCTTTAAGCAGTTTTACAGAGTCAGCATATTGCCCCCAACAATCTAGGTCCTCATTTTACCCACCTTGGAAGGATGGAAGGCTGAGTCAACCTGGTGAAATTCGAACTGCCAAATTGCAGGCAGCCGGCAAGTAGCAGAAGTAGCCAGCAGTACTGCGCTCTAACCACTGTGCCACCATGGCTCATACTAGGCCAGAGACTGAGTTCTACTCTCGCCCTAGGCACAAAGTCAGTTGGATGACCTTGAGCCAGTCACTTTCTCCTAGCCCCCAGGAAAGAGGCAATGGCAAATCACTTTTGAAAATCTTGCTAAGAAAACTGCAGGGACATGTCCAGGCAGTCTCCAAGAATTGGACACAATTGAATGAAAAATCAGAAGTGCAATGTGGCACAAAAATAGTGACACAGCTGAGAAAGAAGCAATAATACTGTAACAAAAAATATTGCCACAGAGGTCAATAATTACAACCTAATTTGGCATCTTATAGTCACAGATGGTACGAGGCAGTGTAGGTGTTCATTATCTGGACAGCCAATTTTGTGGAAGAATTGGATTTCAATCCAATGTTATTATAGCCCTTGGACAACAAAGCTTGTGCTGATACAAGAAAGGAAGACTAGCTTTTTATGTTAGAAACTGGGAAATGGCCAGAAGGGATTCCTTATATTGCCTGGCTTTGTACTCCTTACTATATCTGCTTGTGGCTCATTTACATATATCTTAGCCACTCTAGGCTGATGCATCTAGTTAAGGTTTAGTTGAATCTGTTAGTATCAGGCTTTGATGGGTTTATTTGATTCTAATTCCAAATTAGATACTACCGGTGCCTTGGTGCCCCAGTAGAGTGGATAGGTGCTCCTTTTCTTAGACATCCATTATGCCTCAGTTCGCTAATCCTAATCTATCGTTAATAATATATAACTGATATTTTGCCATAATATGCTTTCTCTAAGCAAAGAAATATTATCCTTCCTTCCTCCCTCCCTCCCTCCCTTCCTTTTCAGTGACCTTCGACCTATAGAATCATAACATAACACAATATAAATAAACAATGTACTCAGTGTAACTGAGTTTCCTAATAAACCTGTCTCTTATTGGCATATTGGGATTTGCTAGCATTTTGGTTCCAGTTCCTAAGGGTAAAACCTGACTTTCAAGACCACCTAAAAGACTAACACAGTTGGGGCCACCTGAATCTCAGGGATAATCTTCCATAGGACAGGTACCAAAACAAAGGAAGTATGAAATAGCTCACATTATATATATATATTTCTTTCATACAGAAAAAGAACATGCTTGCCCTTCTGGAACTGATGGATGGACAGAGACATTGAAGAAAGGTGTTTCTATAAATAACCTGGCCTATTACCAGCTGTACAGGTAACAACCCACACCTTGAATTGCACTCAAACCTACTGAGAGTCAGCATGGGCTTATGAAGCATAGGTGTTGTACAAGTGTACCATGATGTGCCTAAAAATGTGTGGGCTCCTGAATCCCGGAATAGTTACAGCTTCTGAATAATCTTCAGGGGCAGCCCCATGTAAAATATATATTTTAGGCTAACATGTTGAACCAATTTAACTTTTGAGATGGGGTAGCCTTTTCCTCCTGCTCCAGTTCATTGTCAAAGTAGGCAAATTAATCTTTCTTGTTTCCCTTTCTTTGATATTATATGGGCCATTTTCCAATCTCAAGATTTTCATGAGGCATTTTGAAAATGGATGTTAATATTGAAACCTGAAGCTTTTATTTTAGTAATGGCGGATAAAAAGGTGGGGGGGGAAATGGGACATTGTTTTTAGATATGTCAAAGGCAGCAAGGCTGTTATATGCTCAAAGATGAAAAGAGGAATATATACCCACAATGGAAGATTGGATTTTAAAATTAATGGAGCTAGCTGAGATGGCAAAATTACTTTCCTTAAGACAATAATTTGACTAAATTTCATACGACCTAAATTTTATATGACTTTATTGTTATATTACTTATGGTACAAAAAGAAGAATCAACTTTTGAGTATGGCATTTGAAGATTAGGTTGGATTTGACTAGAGAAATATTGTAGCTTTTTAAATATAGAGTTATTTACATTTGATAGCTTGGTATTCTTGGATGAAATTAAGAGAAGAATATTTTATGAGTTCTGATTTTTAGTATGTTGATTACTATTTTAAGATATTTTATAAAATGGTGCTATTTGTTTCAAGAGAGTTAGGTGGTTGTATTGTTAACATCTCTATATAAAAGAAAGTTGAAGTCACTCTTGCTGTATTTGTTTGATGTTTTTATAATATAGATATATAGATCTCAACACTATCTCTTCTCCATTTATGTTCATTTGTATTTTAATGTTTGATGTTGAAACCTTTAAATATATTATATAAAAAAGAGCTTCATAAGGCAGAAGGGACTGGATCAACAATTCCATATAGGTATGCACAAACATATCCATACAGCTAGCCCTTGACTTACACCCATTCATTTAGTGATTATTCAAAGTTACAATGGCACTGAAAAAGCAACTTATGACCATTTTTCACATGACCATTATAGCATCCCCATGGTCATGTGATCAAAATTCAGGTGCTTGGCAATTGGCATGTATTTATGACAGTTGCAGCCTTCCATTTTTATGTGTTACCTTTTGGAACTTTCTGACAAGCAAATTCAGTAGGGAAGCCAGATTCAATTAACAACCATGTTATGAAGCCAGATTCAATTAACAACCATGTTATTAACTTAACAACTGCAGTGATTCATTAACAACCATGGCAAGAAAGTTATAAAATGGGCAACATTTACTTAACATCTGTCTTGCTTAGCAATGGAAGTTTTGACCTCAGTTGTGGTCATAAATCAACAACTATCTGTACTTAACTGCTCCATGCTGGGAAGAATGAGAGAAGTGTTCACATTTGTGCTTGGTAAGATCAACAAAAATAATAATAGCAAAATGGTCTTTATTGCAGAGAAGGTTACTTCTGCCTTACACTCATCAGATTAGATTAGATTTGTAATCCAAATATCTGGAGAGCATTAGGTTAGGAAAACTTATTATAGTGCTGGATTGTTGCATCATAGGTTATAGTTTGGTATGTAAGATATGAATGTGCCTGAAATTGAGGTAGCTGGTAACAGCTGTAGAAAGATAATTAGGAACATGAAGGATTGTGGCAGAGAGCAGTGGGACAGAGAAACCCTGAAGAAATGAAACTAAGATAACTGAAAAATTCCAAGGTAGTAAAACAGAAAACTGGGAATGAAGTGCCTTTTTATTTCTAGGAAGAAAAACATTGCCAATAGAAATCAGCTTTCAAGTTTATGATCACCATTTATGACAGGACATAAATGAATCTGTTTTCTTTTCCACTCAGTAGTGAATGCTGGAGGTGGTTTTTTTCTCCTGAGACTGTTAGTTTAACATTTGATATTTGGAAAGGCCAACTCTATTATTATGAATAAACTTTGGTAAAGTGGTAGTAACACATCGGACAGTGCTAATGCAATAAGTTGGTATGCAGCTGAAGATGAACGTGCTAAATTTTAATACAGGTAGTCCTCGGCTTATGACCACAATTGAGCCCAAAAATTCTGTTGCTAAGCGAGACAGTTGTTAACTGAATTTTACCCTATTTTATAGCTTTTCTTGCCATAGGTTGTTCATTGAATCTCTTCAGTTGTTAAGTTAGTAACACAGTTGTTAAGTGAATCTGGCTTTCCTATTGACTTTGCTTGTCAGGAGGTCACAAAAAGGTGATCATATGACCTCCTGAATTTTGATCACATGACCATGGGGATGCTGCAATGGTTGTAAGCATGAAAAATGGTCATAAGTCACTTTTTTCAGTGCCATTGTAATTTTGAACGGTCACTAAATGAATTGTTGCAAGTTGAGGACTACCTGTAGGTACAGTTATCCAGTGGCACAATTGCAGAGAAATGAAAAGGACCTTTGGCTGGAATTAAACCTTCTCCCTAGCTCTTTGAATAGATGATACTGCAAATACAAAAAGGATAGGATGAATGAGAAGGGATAGAAGCACAAAAGGGTTGAGATAAAAGAGTTTAAAGGAATGGAACACATTTCCCATAAGTACAAGCCAAGATGGTATATGTGTAAAGACATCATTTGCATGTTCCTTATGAATTTGCCTAATAACATATGTGTCTATAACTATTGTAAGGCTATGATGTAATAATTCTGGTTTCTGGCTCAGTGTACAGTGTTGAACAACATGGCTAATAAAAACCTCACGAGAGAACTCATTTGCTCCAAGCATTTCACAAAAATAGATTAAAGCAATGAAACTAACTTTTTCATGCTAGCAAGGCAGAGAAGATGACATCAGGTAGTAAATTTGATGTTATCCAAAATAGCTATAGATTAAAATAATCAGACAAGCTTTAAGACGATTGTAATCATTCATTTAATCATGCCAGTCAATTTCTTGGACTGAAATTAGGCTTTGGAATAATAAGGTATGGAAAAAAATATCCATGTTTTCTCTTTTGCATAGATTCATATGCCAACACGATATGTTTCAGATGACTTCAAACCTAAAATTACATTAAACTACAGAGTTCAGATAATGTCAACATTTATATTTGCTCCTAATTTCTTTCCTTTCTTAATAGGCAAATATTGAACTATTCTATGCTTTGCCCATGTCCAATTACTTGTAGCATAAAAAAACCACTTGAAATATTTTTACAATGTTTCCTGTTGTATAGAAGCTTGAGATAAAAGTTTCATGAAATACAATCAAACATTTGGTAAAGTAATGTTCCAATACCCCCCCCAAAAAACGTGGTTAAATTGGGAGAGGGGATGTGAGCATATGTTTTCTTTTAAATGCCTATATCAGGGTATATTATATTCAAACATATATACAGAAAGGAAAACTGTACAGGTTGTCCTTGATTTACGACTGTAAATTGAGCCCGTAATCATTCAGGTCATAAAACAGGCCACTCTTTTATGACCTTCATGATTATGACATTTTATGACTTTTTTGTAGTGGTTGTTAAGCAAACACAGTGATCATAAAAGAAACACTGCAGTTTTTAAATGAATCCATTGTTCACCATGGGGCTTTTTTGTGCCAAAAATTGGAAGTTAATTACCATTTTTCAGCAAAAATGGTATAACTGTAGTCGTATAACTGTGGTTGTATAACTGTGGGACACTGCAAATAGCTCTAAAAGCAGGCTTGGTTGCCAAGTGCCCCAAATCTAGGTTGCAAATACCATTTTGGGGGCCTGTTGTAACATTGAATGGTCACTAAGCAACCAGTCATAAATTGAGGATGACCTGTATATTGTAAATTTATATATGTCAGGAAAAGTTAGAGAGATAAATTCAGATCTGAGAAGCAATTTCTTAAAAACAAAATCCTGAGAAAATTTGATAGAATGGTGTGGTTACATGGACAGGTTTTAACTGAGCTGTGCATCTGTTTTCCTTAACATAATTCCTTGCCTTATTTTTAGAGCGTTGACTGTTGGTGAGCCTCGACTTGTCAGAGCCTTTAGGATTTAACAGATGTGGTTGCTACCACAGCTTCCACATGGGGATGAGTAGGCCCAGATAATTGGCCAGAATAGGGTCAGATGAGGCATGTGTACACAAAGTGGCAGGGGACAGTCCCAGAAAGCATGATCCATACCTTGAACTTTGGACCGCATGATGTATTTTTCTCCCCTTTGAAAGAGTTTTTCTTGTGTTAGCATTAGCATTAGTATATAACACTTTTCCATTTCCTTTTGCTGGTCTCTGCTAAGTGGATTTAATGGTAAGAGTCCAGGAAACTCCATTGTAGCTGTTCCTGAAAAGAGGAAATCCCAGTTCTTTTCATGACACAAAATGTAAAAATAACTATATTTTTTTCCTGAATCATGAATCCATGATGTGACTCATTTTCCAAACAAATACAAAGATGAACCCAGAGTTATAAATTTATTTAATTTTGAGGCTATCCTTTCAGTTTTGGGTGGCTGAAGAAAGTAAAAATATCCATGACTGGATCTAAGCCAGCAGTGAAAAAACAGATCAAGAAGATGAACCATCTGGGGTTTAGATGCTGTCCTGACCAAAATAGCTTGAATAGAATAACATATTAAAGGAGAATATGGTTATTTATTATTAAATATATTTCTACTTTTTATACATTTTAAGATGGCTTAAATAATAGAAAATATCATAATAACATTCATACAATTGAAATAAAAACAGTTTCTTATCATCAATTATTTTATTTTTCATAAATCTTGCAAGGTACAAGCCAGAGCTTCAGGAACCTGACATTCCAATGCCATCGGAGAGAAGAATTTTGGAGTTTCCTTTATAAGAACCCACAGACGGCAGCTCCAAAATCTGAAGATCATGGTGGCATGGTGGCACAGTGATTAGAATGCAATATTGCATGCTAACTCACTGCTCCAGGAGTTTGATTCTGAATGGCTCAAGGTTGACTCACCCTTCCTGTTCTGTCCCCTCATTTGAATTCTTGAGATCCCCGCGCTTTGATTGGCCAAAGCGCGGGGCGATCGGATTGGCTGGGCGAGCCACGCTGATTGGCTCGCTGAGAATCTCCCGCGATTGGTCAATTCGAATCGCGGGAAATTCAAAGTGGTGCTATTGGCCGCGGCCGCCGCGGCTTGGAAATAAAAAGCCGCAAAGTTTTCCTTTAGCCCCAGTTCGGTTCCTGACTAAATAAAAGAGCTTGATACACAGTCACCAACTCCTGGCTTCCTTCCACATGGACATAACACTGGCGACGAGGGTGGGACACCTTTCCTGAACCGAAGCACGTGTCCGACGGAAGCCAGCCAACCGACGAGATGGCCAGCATCGCGCCACCAACCCCCTTCAACACCGCTACCAAGGACTGGGAATCTTACACGGACAGATTCCACATGTTCCTCGAATGCAACGATCTGAAGGATGCCATGGGACCGAAGAAACGAGCCATCTTCCTAACACACTGCGGGCCCGCAGTGTTTAAGATGGCAAAAGCGCTAGCCAAGCCCGCCGACGTTACCGCGATGGATTGGGTGGACCTCAAACCATTGCTCCGGAAACACTACGCTCCAGCCGTGCCTATCCTCATCTGACGACACGAATTTTATTGGCAGGACCAGCGGTCGGGCAAGAGTTTTAGTGATTTCGTTGCAGAGCTGCAGCGCCTGGGAGGACTATGCGAGTTCTCCAACACGATTTGGGACCAAATCGTGCTCGGCCTTTGGGACCCTGTTCTCCAAAGTCGGTTGATGGCTAAGGGCAACATCACTCTCGCCGATGCCATCTCCGAAGCTGCGGCCGCCGAAGCAACCCGACAATCAGCAGACCGCATGCAGAGACCGAATGCCGGGGACTGCACCGAAAACAACAACCCTACAAGGTCGACCGAAGTCCAACCTACAACTACCACCCACCAGGGCGAACTCCACTCCACCTCGGGCACGTCAGATGAGGAGGAAGACATCCACCGTCTCCAGGCAGGCCGCGACCAGCGCAGCCGGCGGAGTTGTAAGTCGAGGACCGCGTGTGCCGGTTGCGGAGGCGACCACCCCAGATCCGAATGATGGTTCTTCGACTCCGTTTGCCGGCACTGTGACAAGAAGGGCCACATCGCACGCGTCTGCCGCCTCAAGAAGACCCACAGCCCCAGACGATGGGACCCGAGCGAGCGGAGATGAGAGAGCACACCCCCCCAGGACCAGAGACTGGCCAACAGACAACCGCTGGGAGCAAAACGGACGAGCCCAACGAGGTGGCGAGACCAGGCGGAGAGAAGAGACACATTAGACGGTCACCATCGGCCACGCCACAACCACAGACGCCAGAAAGGTCTACGTGGAGGTAGGCATCGAAGGCGAACCCTGTAAAATGGAGGTGGACTCCGGGTCCTACCTCTCAATGGTAGCCTGGCAAGAAATTAAACGCTTGGTGCCTACCATCCAGAGAAGGCAACTAGAAAACCAGAGACTAATCCTCAAGGACTACCAGGGAAACCACATCCCTGTAGTTGGAACAGGACAGTTTACAGTAACCTACAAGGGACACGCTGAAAGACTTCCCTTAACCATCATCGATCGAGACCGACCTAGCCTACTGGGACTTCAATGGTTCGCACTGCTAGGCATCGCAGTCACGGGCATCGACCACATCGCCGAAGCCGACTGGGAGCAGCAACTGGCCCAGGACTTCCAGGAAGTGTTCGACGGCACCCTAGGCAAGTACCGAGGGCCCCCTATATCCTTCAGCCGCGACCCAAACTTTCCCCCGAAATGCCTAAAACCAAGGCGGGGACCGTTCGCACTCAAACAGAAGATAGACGAGCAAATTGACAAGCTCGTCAAGCAAGGGGTATTACAACCCATAGAACACGCCTGGTGGAAGACCCCCATAGTCACCCCAATTAAGCCTGATGGGTCAGTGAGAATCTGTGGGGACTATAAGGCCACCCTAAATGGCGCCTTGCAGCAAAGCGCTTACCCCATCCCAGTAGTGCAGCATCTCCTACACTCACTGGGAGGGGGCAAAATTTTCGCGAAACTCGACCTGGCCCAAGCATACCAGCAACTGCCGGTCGACGAGGAAACTGCAGAGGCACAAACCATAGTCACCCACCGGGGAGCCTTTAGATGCAACTGCCTCCAATTTGGAGTCAGCGTGGCACCTGGAATTTTCCAGAGCCTCATGGAAAGACTCTTACAGGGCATCAAGGGGGTGGTCCCATACCTCGATGATGTACTAGTATCGGCAACCAACCAGGCCGAACTAGAGACTCACCTAAGGGAGGTGCTAACGAGGTTCAAAGAAACCGGGTTTAAAGTGAAGAGGGAAAAATGCCAGCTGTACACAGAGCGGGTCGAATTCCTAGGATACCTCCTAGACCGACACGGCATTCACCCCACCAAGAAGAAAATTAAAGCCATCAAAGAAGCCCCCACACCCAAGTCAAAAACAGAACTGCAGGCATTTCTGGGGCTACTTAACTTTTATAATGTCTTCCTGCCCCAAAAGGCGACCGCGGCGGAGCCTTTGCATAGGCTTTTGGACAAGGCAGCTACCTGGACTTGGGGGAAACGTGAGGAAGCCGCCTTCAGGAAAACCAAGGACCTGCTCACTTCGGATGCCGTCCTCATCCAGTACAATGAGACCCTACTACTAGCCATCACATGCGACTCATCACCCTTCGGCATCGGCGCTGTCCTCAGCCACACTCTCCCCGACGGAAAGGAAGCACCATCGCGTTTTTTTCAAGGACCCTCACCAAACCGGAGCGGAACTACAGCCAGCTGGACAAAGAGGCTTTGGCTATCGTCGCCGCAGTAAAAAGGTTTCACGAGTACCTTTACAGCCGGACGTTTACCATCATCACCAACCACAAACCGCTGCTGGGAATCCTTGCAGGGAACAGGGCCACCCCAAACATTCTGTCTCCCCGAATGACAAGGTGGTCTGAATTCCTGGCTGCCTACAACTACGGACTCACACACCGACCTGGTAAGACTATCTCCCATGCGGACGCCTTAAGCTGCTCACCGTTACCTGAACCAGACACTGACCCAGCACCCACGACGACCACCCTCAGCATAGAGACTCTACCCAACCTACCCATAACCGCATCGGACATTGCCCGAGAAACTAATAAAGACAATCGTCTGGCATGGGTTTTGTATTGGGTAGAGAAAGGGTGGCTGGAAAAGGACAACGACAAGTCCGTCAGGACATTTCGGAACCAGCAAACGGAACTCTCGTTACTAAAAGGGTGTATACTATTGGGGGATAGGGTGGTCATCCCAGAAAAACTACAAGGGAAGGTTTTGGAACTGTTACATGAGGGGCACCCGGGCATCGTTAGGACAAAAGCCCTGGCCAGAAGTTACGCTTGGTGGCCAGGGATGGACAAACAGATCGAGGCCTGGGTAGCAAGGTGTCAACGATGCCAGGAAACTAGACCAAGCCCACCCTCAGCACCCATCCTAGAGTGGGAAACCCCCAAGGGACCGTGGTCTAGGATCCACATAGATTTCGCCGGGCCCACAAAAGGACACACTTTCTTAATAACCGTAGATGCTTACTCCAACTGGCTGGAGGTAAGCAACATGAGAACAACCACCACAGAGGCCATGACCAAAGAACTCTGCAAACTTTTCGCAACACACGGCCTCCCGGACGTCCTCGTTTCCGACAACAGGCCCCAATTCACCTCGCTAGAATTTGAAAAATTCCTAGCGGAGAGGGGCATACGACATGCACTGACAGCCCCGGTGCATCCGGCGGCGAATGGTAGGGCGGAACGGATGGTTCAATTCACAAAAAAAACCATCCAGAAAATAGACCACAGGGAGATCTAGGACAAAATAAATAAATTACTTTTCATACAGCACATAACCCCGAACACCACAACAAATAAAAGCCCAGCAGAACTGCTAATGGGGAGGAAAATAAGGTCCCCACTCGATAGATTACACCCCACTTACAACCCAGAGAAACCCCCAGCAAACAGAGAAACAGCACATAACCCCCAGCAAACACCGAACCTTCGCACCAGGTGATGCCGTCTACACGAAGAACCTAACTGGAGATCCATTATGGGTACCAGCAATCATAACACAACTAACAGGCCCACACTCGTACCGGCTACAAACAACCGATGGATGAGTGTGGAAACGCCACATCGACCAGTTAAGATCGAGGACAACCACACAAGACACCACCGACACGCAACCAAGCAAAACCAACCCCCGCAACACAAACCAAGAGGGGAGGGGATACCCAGGGAACCAAAACCCAGAAAAAATAAACCAGCCATACTCACATGAAAGCAGCCAGCACGAAACCTCACCAGGAAGAGACAGCCAGGCCAGCTCAACCAACCCGGGAAGACCGAGCGGGAGCGGCGAAACCCACAGCTCAACCAACCCGGGTAGCCCAGGAGGGAGCTGCGGAGAGTGGCCCGGCCAGACAGATCAGGCGGTTCCCATGACAAAGTCTGGAGAAACAGAGACCCCGACCGAACCGGCCGGGATCCAACCTACGACTGACCTGTGCAGGTCCAGTAGGCAGAGACGGAGCCCCGCCTACCTATGGGACTACGCGACGTAAGGATTGAACCAAGAGGGGAGGGGTGTTCTGTCCCCTCATTTGAATTCTTGAGATCCTCGCGCTTTGATTGGCCAAAGCACGGGGCGATCGGATTGGCTAGGCGAGCTGCGCCGATTGGCTCGCTGAGATTGGTCAATTCGAATCGCAGGAGATTCAAAGTGGTGGCATTGGCTGCGGCCGCCGCGGCTTGGAAATAAAAAGCTGCAAAGTTTTCCTTTAGCCCCAGTTCGGTTCCTGACTAAATAAAAGAGCTTGATACACAGTCACCGACTCCTGGCTTCCTTCCACGCGGACATAACACTTCCATCCTTCTGAGGTCAGTAAAATGAGTAGCTAGATTGTTGGGGACAATATGCGGACTCTGTAAACTGCTTAGAAAGGGCTGTGAAGCACAGCACTGTGAAGTGGATATAAGTCTATGTGCTATTGCTATCACATACAGGAGTACTAAGCTTCAAGAAATGACTCCTCAAGAAAGTACAAATGGGAATCCTTGCTCTCTTGTAGCCCATCTGGCCAGTTAATTAGTTATAGCTACCATGCCAGTTTGAGGCTCTACTACAGAAACATATAGTTGGTAGGAGACCAGCGTTTGAACAATATCTGTGGCTTGTGTTCTCTTAGCCAGCCCAGCTAAAATAATATATGAGTTGTGTAAATGTCACTGTCAAGTCATAAAATATTTCTATGGTCTTTTTAGAGTTGCCAACAGAAAGGGAGGAGGAAAGGGGTTTGAAAGAGCAGTACAGCAGCTTGGAAATTGAAAGTGCATTCCATATATAATTTTTCAGAGATAGAAACTAGGTGACTGAAGTTTCTGCCTTGCAAAAATCTAACTGGAAAACATGATTGATGACTCTTGCTTATGGATGTGTCTCATTGGAGAATATCAATTATTATACACCCGAGGGTGGGAGAAAACCAGGGTCAAGGGTGACAGTGAATTATGTGTCTCAGAGTCAGTTGCACCCAGGCAGTGCCGGACATGTTAACTCCCAATAAATCCTTTGAAGTTTTGGAAGTTTGGCTCAAGACTCATGATTTAATTGGGGTAACTGCCGGAATCCTGACAGTCACTTTACACAAAAGTTTGAATGCCACATCTAAAAATTTCAAGATACATAAATGTGGAGAGCATCTTCCACAAGGTAGAGGCTTTCCAATGCTTGTAATCCACCACCAGAAATCTACTGTCAATCCTGAAGTTGGCTGGACTGCGGCCATTGGATGAGTGGAATCTTGACATCCATTTTGGTTACTATACAACATTGTGATGTTTTGTGTGTGTGTGTGTGTGTGTGTGTGTGTGTGTTAGAAGTTGGGGCTGTTTAGAGCAGTTCCAACTTAATGAAAAAAATCAAATTAGGCAAGGCTCTCTGGAACAGAAAATATATGTAGATCCAGAAAGCCTATTTTTAGAATCCTGACCCCAGATCGCAGGAGGCCTTAGATCAGGGATGGGCAATTAATTTTCCCAAGTGGCCATATGAGAAACTGGGACTGTTGTGGAGGCCTGAATCAATCGGCTTGTGAAGAGGCATAGGCATGCATGCACACACAAAACAGCTCAACTGAAAAAAAGGAAGCAATTTCCTTCAAAATAAAAGCAATGCAATTGTATTACATGCTTGGAGTACACCTATTTACATTTGATTTCTAATTTCTGATTGTTTTCATGCAGACCTGACAGGGACAGCTAAAGGGCCTGATGTGGCCCAAGGACAGTAAAATGCCCAGGTACTGCTTTATATGCAGTATCAAGTTGTTTGTCTTATTTAGACCATGCTTGCATGATTTGCTTGCCACAGTTAATGTTTTACTGAATTATCCATTATTTATTTAAGTATATTGTGTGCTTACCACAATTAATTATCTACTGAATTACCCATGGTTTACTTACAAGAAATTAACAAGTATATTTTGACAATTTCTACTTCTCCCATTGAACCATTAATTGACTTCATAGCATTGTTTTGTTTTTTACTTAAAGTGTTCTGGATTCTAGATAGTATGGTATCTAAACTGTAATTTCATATGTTGCATAAACCTCCAAAATGGTGCTTTTTATAACTTAGTATCAAGCAAACATAACTTAATGACTTGTGTGTCTACAACCATATTTGTATTCTATAGTTGCTTTATGTCCATCCTTTTACAGGCTGCTAGTCTTTAAAAGTTTCTTAGCAGCATAGCTGTTCACTGGTTAGATTACCTCATCAACTGTCCTACTAACCAAGATACATGAAGTAATAACATGTATAGATGATGTAATTCTGACTAATTTGCACATTTCACTTAAAGTGCTTCTTTTTGGTTGACAAAGCAAGCATTTTTTAAAATTAGGTTTATAAGAAGAAGCTCAAGCATTTCCTCTTCCACAATTTCTCCACAATAACTTTGGGGAAATTGTCAACTATAGCTAATTCTGTCCATGATATCTTAATGAAAAGAACACATGGTAATTTAGTGAATTATTTAATCTTTCTTGGTTCTTCCAGATTAAGTGTTCATTGTGCAATTGCTCTACCTTTTTTGCAAAATTTAATGGGGATTTAGGTACTGTTCTGCCTTCCAGGTGGAATACTCTTACCTTTCTCATTGCTTCCTCTATACTTTTTGTTATCACAGAAGATATATCAAACAGGAAGAATAGCTGCAAAGCCTTCAGAATTCCATAATTTGATAGAAAATCTGTGGTTATACATCTGCTGAGGCATTTTGGATGGTCTTACTCCAAACCAGCTTTGAGCAAGCGAGAAAAATTTGTGGAGATTCAAATTAGATGTTTTATGTTGGGGTCCATATGCTTACAACTTCGCAGAGTACTTTGTGGTGATTTGGTTTAGAGAGCCATGATGGCACAGTGTTTAGAATGCAATACTGAATGAAACAAACACAATGTTAAAAAGTTATGATATTTATGTAGTTACTTACCGAGCATATCTACATCATACTGAAGTAACCAAACTATATTTACAATCCCCAAGGCATATCACAACTTTTGAGAAACCCTAATGTTTGGAAATTGAAAGTTGAAAACTTTGACATGATCTAGCTACTGCAGGCTTACTTACAGCTCACTCCAGGAGTTTGATTCTGAATGGTTCACTTAGCCTTCTATCCTTCCGAGGTGGGTAAAATGAGGACCCAGATTGTTGGGGACAATATGCTGACTCTGTAAACCACTTAGAGAGGACTGTAAAGCACTATGGAGTGGTATATAAATCTAAGTGCTATTGTTATTGCTATTGTGCTTGGACTGAGGTCCTTTGGCCAATTTTTCCACAGTGGAAGAGTGGACACTGGCAATTGCTATAGAGGAGTGTGAGAAGTATGAATGAGGCACTCTGGTTCTGGCTACTTACTAATCATCATTCCATTCTACATGGTTTCAAAATTGGACTAAAACCTGCCTAATCAAAGAGGACAATATGTACGTTTGAATTTCAAGAGAAGAGTTGGCTTTCCTCTCTCTTAAACCCAATTGTTTGCTTCTAGCCTAAGATGGCTGAATTTTATATGAACAAATACAAATGTTCTTTTTAGAATAGAATTCATTTAGAAGATTTCAGATGCTTGAATTAATTTGCATCGAACTATGATGAACCACGTTGTCAACCCACTTCCTATTTTAGTGGACCCTGGATCTCTTCTCCAAAGTACTGCTTTAAGGAACATTGTAGCTAAAGCAATATTTTAAAGATCAGCTTCACTTGAAATGTCCTCTCTCTAGCCCTGGATTGAATTATAATTATACTTCATTCGAAAATTACTTTGGAATTGCCAGACGATATGTTTTTGCAGAGGAGGAAAGTTAGCTGCCTTCAAAAGGCGTTTCTTGTGCTTATGAATGAAGCGAAATATTCAGCATACTTTTTGTAAAGGCAAGAACATTTCAGATTTTTGGCATTTTGATTTGAACTGTTTCCCCCCCCCCAAAAAAAAAAAAAAAAAAAAAAAAGAGAGGCTGACTGAAAGGATTTTGGATATGGCAAGACCTTGAAATAGTTCGAGATGGATGAGTGGAGAAGCCATGATCCTGCAGATACTGCTGACATTGAACTCTTAGATCCTGATGGTTCCAGGCAGAAAAGCAAATGACTATGTAGTCTAATGTCTAGACACAGCAGATAGAAGACAAACAACTGGAGAAAATAATAAAACATAAAGACCTACAAACAGAAGTAGAATGATTGTGGCAAAAGAAAGCAAAGATAAAACCAATAGTGATAGACATGTTGGGTGCAATCCCAAAACACCCTCTGAACATCATCAGCATTGTCAAAGTTACTTTTAATCAATTGCAAAATGGGACATGCCTTGGAATAGCTTATATCCTGCAACAATACCTTTAATACTATCTGCCTATCCCACATCCTTGGGAATAACTCAGTGGGTGGATAAAAGTACCAACTCTAGCCTTTAGATCAGGGGTGGGATTCAATTCTTTTAACAACCAGTTCTGTGGGCATGGCTTAGTTGGTGGGCGTGGCTTGGTGGTCAAGTGACTGGGTGGACGTGGCTTGGCGGTCATGTTATTGGCTGGGTATGGCCAACTCAATATCACTCACATTGAGGCACCATTTCGCCTGGCCTCTCATGACTGTGGGGATTCTGCAACAGTCATAAGTGTGAGAAAAGGTCATAAGTCACTTTTTTCAGTGCTGTTGTAACTTTGAATGGTCACTCCACACAAGCAAAGTGCCAGCAAAGGAGGAAAAAAACTCCAGAGAGGTTCCTGAGACAGGAAGTCTAGTCCTGCCAAGAATGTAATAAGGCTTAATTGAGAGGCAGTTTCTGTAAGCAACACCAGAATATTTCCTTCCTGCCTTCCTTACAGGATTAGGCCAGTAATTTCTTCTAACAACCGGTTCTCCAAACTGCTTAGGATGTTAATAACTGGTTCTAGCGAATAGGTGAGAACTGGTAGAATCCCATCCCTGCTCTAGATCTAGAAACCTGGCTGACAATGCCATAAACAACAATAACAACAAGAAGAATAAATAATTATGTCTTCTCATGCTTAATGCCAACTTGACTCCTTTATGGTATTTCTCACAGCACATTCATATTTTTCCTGCAAAAAACAATTGAGAAATTAAGATAACATTTATTTAGTTATAAAATATATGAACTGCCAACTCCTGAGGCAGTAGATGATGTATAACAACAAGGACAACTCAAGAAAAGAATATAATGTGAAATAAATAATAATAATGGCAGAGATCTTTACTTACATGCTTAACCACCATAGAGTTTCCACAAATTCCAGGCTTTATGTATTCTCTAAAAATAAAAGAATGGGGATATGTTGTTTCAAATGAAGGGAAAAGTCACAGAGTATACTTTCTTTGGATTTCTTCATAGGAGAAGCACATATAAGAGGAGACTAAGTTTGGCTAGACAGGAGGAATTGACTTATTTGCTAAATTTATTAACTTCCCATCTTATCTAGTGGCTTGTAGTAACTGGCCTTGAATGTTTATTTGTTAATAAAATTTGCATGGTGTCCAACTCCCAATGACTTTTAGCTATAAAATACCAAACTCCATAACCAGTGGTGGTATTCTACCAGTTTGGCCCGGTTCTGGCGTACCAGTGGCGCTGAAGATCAGCAGAGACTGAACCGGTTCTCTCTGAGGAGCTGCTGGAGCTGTTTTGGGGTCCACCCGCCTGCTCGGATTCTCATACTGACCTTTGTCCTGCTTTTGAAGCACAGCTGCTTTGGCGGCCCAGCAGATTGCTGCATGTTAGCTGCTGAAGCAACAGGGACAGTGCAGAATGGCAGGAGGTGACTTGGAAAGCCTCTGTGCTTGTGCAATGCGCATTTGGCACGTATTCACATGCAAAGCACACCCACCAAGCCACACCCACCGAACTAGTGGTAAACTATTTTGAAACGCACCACTGTTCATTCCCATACAGAGTTTTTTAGCCAACAACCAACAAACACATTCAAAAGCAGACCACTAAACAATGTTTCATCCATATTATCAGGCAGCTGTTATATGACAATATTGTGAATTGGCCAGTAAGTACCAATTGGAGCTTCCAGGTGAACTTCAAAGCCAGTTGTTTCGGCAGCATTCCAAGCATGAGCAATTATCTTCCGTGCATTCTCTTCTAGATAAGGACACACTAGCCAAGGTTGGGCAAAGATTTAACTTTCATCTGCTTCTTCCCCAGGGGCTAGGAATTCAGAAGGACTCCTGACTGTGAAGTTGCTGGTTCAGGAACAAATATATTCTCCTTCAAGCTGCATCGAGAGCCCAGGATGGGTTGACTCCTTCCTATGACATCATAGCTGAGTCTATACTAAGATATAAAAGCCAGCCCCCAGGAGAGACCCCAGCTTTTGACTCAGCTCCTTTCAGTCAGTAGCTGTGTCTCTGAAAGCGTTCTGTTAGATAGCAGTCACCAGCGATCTTCAGTACATATTTCCTCTCTTCAAGCAGCTCCCAGGGATCTGGGCAGCTGCTCTTCCAGGAGAGCAGGGCTCCCTCTCTCTCTCTCTCCTGCAATGCTGGGAGCAGCTTTACAGAACTCTGTGCAGGCAAGCTGGGCAGCATCTGCAGACCTCCCCCACGCCTGCAGTTTGGAGGGATCATAAACATGATCAGCAAACTGATAAGAGCTCCAGCCAGCTGATCATGTAGCTGGTTGCTGTGTTTTTCCCTTGCTGACTTCTCTCAGAGCTCTGTATAACCTAAGGAGCGATTCTTCAATCATGGAGCCTGTTTTCCTGTAGTCAGTGGCCATCTTGGATTCAAGCCTTCCACCACAAGGTGAGCGGCCATTTTATAAGCCCGGGGGCCATTTATATCCTAAGGGGCTCAATAGAAAAATTGCTAAACAGCTTCTTTCCAATGCAAGAGCCTTTATTTTACAAATGGAGCAAGATAAGGCTCAAGCAGAGCTTTCCCCACCAGTGGAACAGTCTCTTAAGCCCAATAGGAGAAAAAGACTTAGACAACGCACCCAATCAGTCTAGAGGGAGGTGGCTGCTAAAATCAAAGCTAAGGCTCTAGCCTCTAAGAAGGCAACTCAGGCTGAATTGAGGGCAGAGAAGTGCAGACATGCAGCTCTAGAGAGGCAGTTCAACAGAACTATTCAACAGAAGGGAGTGCAACTACAGCATGTTTCAGGTGATACTCGTGGGCCCTAACCAAGCCCTCCCAGGGGAGGAGAAGTTATCTATGAGCCTTTCCATTCTTCATCCTGGTCTCCTGAAGCTCTTGCTGTACAGTCAGATCCTCAGGATTTAAGCAGATCTGGGCCTTATTTCCAATAGGCTTCTGTGCCCTATGCTCCTCCCCCTCCCTCCAGGCCTCAAACATCTTCTCAATGTTGGCCTGAAGCCACCTTCACTCCCACAGCAGCGGGCCTTCTGCCTTTTGCCTCTACCTTTGAGCATAGACCAAGGGATATCCAAGATGTTGTCTCATCAGCCATTAGGTAGGGATTGGCTGAAGGCTTCAAGCAAATTCTTCAACCTCTGGAAAGAGTTCAGGCCCTTCTCCCTTCTCAATCTATAAGTTCGTTGCCACATCATCCTGATTTACACAGGCCTCAGGACCTCAGGGTCCATTCTTCTCTACCAGAATGGGAGGAGGTTGATGAGGAAGGAAAGCCTTCACCATCTGAACACAGTTACTCCTCTCATTCAGAGTGTGAAGAGGGTGAGATTTTTGACCAAAATCTTTCAGACGAAGAGAATTCTCGCCCAGAGCAGACATCCTCTGCATTGGTCTTCAAATCTACTCTCTTCAGACCATTACTCAGCAAGGCCTTGGTCACTGCCAAGCTGTCACCAGAGGAAGTGGCTCCCAAGCCACAAGGAAATCCCTAAAGCCAAGGGGATTCGCTCTTCTCCAAGCCTGTAGTGCATGCAGAGGTTTTGCCTTCTCCCATTTTGTTCCTGGACATGGTCAAGGAACAGTGAGCTTCTCCTTTGGCAGGTCCTCGCCCATCTTCTCTAGATAAGCGTTTCTACAATGTCAGCGCAGCTCTGGACAATGCCCTGGCAGTGCCTTCTGTTGACATTCCAGTTCTGGCCTCGTTTTCATCTTCTGGCACTCCCACGGAGCCAGAAGATATCCTGAAACTGGATGATAAACGTTCCGAACAGACCCTCAAGCGCAATCACCAGGCTGCTACTTGGGCTGTTCGTGCTTCAACAGCAGCATCCTTCTTCACCAGGGCATCCATATGGTGGCTGCGCCAACTCCAGAATAGATTGCCTGCTTCTGACCTTCGGTCTCACCAAGACCTTAATTAGATTATTGCAGTGGTGGAATTCACTGTGGATGCCACTCTCAATTCTGCCAAATTTGCATCCAAGACCATGGCATCTTCTGTAGCAACAAGAAGACTTTTATGGCTCCGAAATTGGTAGGTGGAGTCACGGCGAAATTGGAAGCTAGCTTCAGTTCCTTTTGCAGGCGATAAGCTTTTTGGCGATGCTCTGGAACCTTATCTCATCGAAACCAGAGATAAACATAAAATTCTCTCTTCCTTTTATATCTTAGTACAGACTCAGCTATGACATCATAGGAAGGAGTCAACCCATCCTGGGCTTTCTCGCAGCATAGATAGAAAGGGCATTCACGGTAACATCTACCAACGCCCAGTCCCATCAATTCTGATGTCACCTCAGGATTCATTGGCTTCAAAACAAATAGTTATCCTGACTCACATGAGTTGAGTCTGAGCTTGTTTTCCTTATTCAAGTGAAACAATTTTCGGCACTCATTACCAATTCATTCTTGAACAGAATGAAAACAAGAGAATCCCTGGGGACAGCTAGGAAGACTGTTCTTGATAGATACTTCTGCCCATTCTTTACAGTAAAGTCTCAATTACTCTAAAAAGTACAGATTGTTAGCATTCCATAGATGCAATAAGGAACAGAAAAATAATATGACTTCTTGCAGAAATAACTTCTAATTTGCACATATACCTGTTTCTGTTTATATTTGTTTCTCATTTGACAAAATAAAAAGGCCTGTCCTTGAAATTGGCCAGAAGAGGCTCAGTGAAAAAGGTCACTGAAGAAAAAAAAGATCTGTGGCCCACCAGACAGGGTTTACACTACGCGGCTGAGGAAGCCACAGTAGCATAGTTGGACTTGGTGGGAATTGCTAAGAACTGCAGCTTGTAAGGACATCAAGAAGGTCCACAGCAGTTGAGACTCCAGCAGCAGTGATCCACCAAAGAGTTCAGGTAGAAGAAAGCAAGTGCCAACTGTAAGACAGACTAAGCCTGACCAAGTTGGGTTTTTGGGAGACAGTGGTGTAAGATAGTAATAGCACTTAGACTTATATACCACTTTACAGGCCTTTACAGCCCTGTCTAAATGGTTTAGAGTCAGCATCTTGCCCCCAACAATTTGGGTCCTCATTTTACTGACCTTGGAAGGTTGGAAGGCTGAGTCAACCTTGAGCCTGGTGAGATTCGAGCTGCCAAATTGCAGGCAGCCAGCAGCCAGCAGAAGTAGCCTGCAGTACTGCACTCTAACCACTGTGCCACCGCAGATCGATATGGGGCATACTGGGAAGAATAGGACAGGGCTCTAATTAGGTCCAGAACAGCTAGTAGACACAGTTCTTAAAAGGACTTGTAGTCTCTGACAACCTACTGTTATGGAGGAAGAGAGTCTGGGGTAGAGTTAGAGCCTAGCAAGGAAAGGAAAAATACAACTGATCCAGTTCCTGAGATTTGTTGCTCAATTAAATTGCACTTAGTGGTATTCAAAATGAACTCCAATGTAAGGGTGCATACCGTAAGATAGACGCTGAAGGCTGCAATGGTGTATCCTCTTACCTTGTTTAAGGTCTACTGAACATTGTGGAATCTACTTTGTATGTAGTTTTTGACTTATAACCATTCTTCCCTTTCCTCACGACCTTTCAAAGTTTCAATAGCACTGAAAAAAAAATGTGGCTTATGACTGTTTTTCACGCTTACAACCGTTGCAGCATCCCCACAGTTATGTGATCAATGTGATTGGATGCTTGGCAACTAGTTTATGTTTATGATGGTTCCAGAGTCCTGGGATCAGGTGATTACCTTTTTCAGCCTTCTGACAACCAAAGTCAATGGGGGGAAGCTAGATCCAATTAACAACCGTGTCACTAACATTACAACTGCAGCGATTCACTTTAAAACTGTTGCAAGAAAGGTCATAAAATGGAACAAAGTTCACTTAATTTTCCCGCTTAGCAAGATAAATTTTGGGCTCAATTCTGGAAGTAAATTGAAGGCTACTTGTACATATAGGACCAGACTGTAAGAATATTTTATCATCATTGTCGTTTCCTTTTGCGCAAAGTTCAAAAGGCAACAAGCTTCCTCCAATGAATCCTCTCCATGGCAACAGGGGAAGGATACTGCAAAATCTTCATTCCCTCCCCACTCCTGGGGGAAGGTTACTGCAAAATCCCCATTCCCATCCTACTAACCTGCTTTCCAGCTCTGTTCTCCTGTGCAGGGCAACAAAAGAAGACCCAGCCAATCAGCTGGGAATTGGGAGGCAGAGAATCGATAGGGGCAGGGGCAGTCAGAGGTGGTATTTGCTGCTTCTCCGAACTACTCAAAATTTCCGGTACCAGTTCTCCAGAACTGGTCAGAACCTGCTGAATACCACCTCTGCTCTCACTGTTCCCTAGGAAATGTCTCTTCTTCCCCATCTCCCAAAGTCCTTCCCACATACCATGACATAGCCCTCCAAACTGAATCCAAAGGAAGGCTAGCAACCATGAAATTTGGACTCAGTTTGATTGAAGGATTTCCTTAAAGTATATGGAATATTGTATCAACTTGCCTTCCAATGGCTGCTTATGGACACTTTGAAAAGCATTATCCCCATTGAATAACACACACAGGGGGCTATTAAAATCAGTAGAATTAACCCTGTCACCATTAATTAACTCCAATTTAATTATTGCTATTTTGCATGTACGATATTTAGCCAGGAATCAAGATTATGGTAAACCAAACAGTTATTCATCCTCTTCCTAAAGACCCAGCATATACTAACTGATTTTAATCTCAAATTGCTCTTACTGTTATGATGGTTTTAATAACATTCAGTTCAACATTCAATATAGTCTTGTATTTCTGTATCTTGCTCTCTTGAATAACACAGAACAATTCAATATATTAAATATAACATAGCATTTCAAAACAACAATTTATTATATCCTGCTCATGGCTGATCATGCATAATTTTTTCAGTTTTTCCTAGCAGAATTTAACCTTCACTCTTAACCATCTTGATTTTTGGGATCTCCTTCAGGTCAAAAATTTGAGCATCTGCAACTTGAGTGATATTCGAGACTGGACATTAAAAAATATGAGCTCTGAGCAAAACAGAATAAAATCATAGATTTGAAAAGACCTTGGTTGTCTTTTAGTCCAGCCCCCTACTTAGGGTCGCAATCATGAGACTCTCCGACACAAATGATTTGTACTTGTGGAATTGGCTTTTCCTATCTAAATGCATACTGTAACCTTACCTTTCTTGCCAGTAAACATTATTTCCTTGGATAGCTTCCTTTCTATACTCACATCAGAAACATTAAAAAAAAGGTATCACTGAAAAAAGGAGAGAAAGGAGGACTATTTTAAAATTTCAGCTCAGGAGCCATGAAAAAAAGCATTTTTTTGGTTTGGAGTACTATTTCCATCACTTCTCAGGGCCTTTTGCACACCAGAGGCCAGTTTCATGATGAGGTTTTTCTGTAGCCTACAGAGGACATGGTTTCACGTGCTGCCTGCATCCCATGGATGGAGCTTCACTTGTTTACGTGTCCTGGTTTCTGGCATGCTGTGGCCCAATGCCAACCCACAGACTGGGGGTTGGGGACTCCTACTCTAGTGTGAGCAAACTATCCTGTTGAGTCCTAATGAGCAGAATTATTATTTCCTTTAAATTCCATGCTTTTTTTTCATCTATACATGATTATCAGATCAGATATTCGTATTCCTGTATCAGTACAATTTCAGAAAAGATTATATTAAGAAGTAGATGAAGAAAATTTCTGAAGTCATACAATTAATGTTTAGTATAACATTAATAAAAGATAAAAGATGCCAGGTAAAGTCCATTGAGTTTTGTGATCTGAAAAAAAAACCCCCACATTTGAGCTTAATGCCCAAATATAGAAAAAGAAGGAAAGAAACCTACTAAGAATAGTATAGAAAAGTATTAGATTTCTGACTTTTCCCATCTTTGTGCTCCACTTGATTTAGAGTATTTATTAACATAAATTCTAGAAACCATGTTCTGCTTATATTTGCTTGCTGAAAATATAATATAAATAGTATATATGGAAATAGCATATAAGAAAGCCATTCCTGCTTGAATTTAATAAAACTTTTACTTTGTATGCACATTGTTAATTTTGTCTTTGCTGTATAAACTCCCAAGATTAAGTTCCCATTCAAAAATCATTAGGGCTATGTTTTTTCCCCACTGTTGTACAAAGTTGGTCACCACAATTGTGAGCATTTAATACGTTCTAGTATTTTTTATGATTATGAATAAGCCTCATAAAAAGCATTGAGTTTCATTTCAAATTAATTTTTAAGAAATTATGGATGGTGATGTGTTTCCAATAATTCCTGCATGTCTATCACACGAGATAGAATGTTTCTTCTATCTTGTAGCATTTCCAACATTTATTACTGCATGGTTTATTTTGGCAATTATAGGGACAGTTGTATGCCATCAGTAAAACATTTTATACCAGTTTTCTCTTAAGTGATAGATTGGAGTAAATGTTATAAATTGTTCAGCATTTTATCACATTTACCAAAGTGGGGGGAAAAAAGTTTGCTTTTGTTTCTGTTAACATTCATTCTGTTATTTTTATCTTTTTGCTCTAAACTATCAAGATTGTTCTGTCCTTAATTTGCATACTTGAAATCCCCGCGCTTTGATTGGCTAAAGCGCGGGGATTTCTGATTGGCCAGGCGAGCCGCGCTGATTGGCCCGATTGAAGTCTCCCGCGATTGGCTCACTCCAAGAGCGGGAGACTTGAATTGCTGCCATTGGCCGCGGCCGCCGCAGCGAAAAGGATAAAAGCCGCGGGCTTTTTCCTTTTCGCCGGTTCGGTTCACAACTGTTAAATAAAGAGCTTGAAACTTAGTCACCGACTCCTGGCATCCTTTTGCGGACACGACACTGGCGACGAAGGTGGGATCCCGACCCTGAACCGAACCCCGTGTCCAACAAGAGCCAGTTTCAGCACAGAGATGGCGAAAATCGCACCGCCCGCCCCCTTCAACCCCGCCACCGAGGACTGGTAATCGTCTTCAGACCGTTTCCGCATGTACCTCGAGTGCACCGGGATGAAGGACGCCCCGGGCCCGCTAAAACGCGCCGTCTTCCTCACCCATTGCGGAACCGAGGTCTTCCAGATGGCCAAGGCATTGGCCAAGCCGGCAGACGCAACCGCCATGGACTGGGACGTCCTCGAACCTATCCTGCGGCGCCATTACGCCCCCGAGGTCCCCATCCTGATCCGGCGCAACGAATTTTACCACCGAGATCAGAAACCAGGCGAAAAACTGAGCGATTTCGTCGCCGAGTTGCGGCGCCTAGGAGGACTCTGCGAGTTTGAAGGTCTGAACAGCCTCCTAAGAGACCGATTCGTACTCGGCCTATGGGACCCTACACTCCAGAGCCGGCTTATGGCCAAGGGCGACATCAGCCTAGCAGACGCCCTCACCGCAGCCGCAGCCGCAGAAGCAACCCGCACTTCCGCTGACAGCATGCGAAAATCAGACGCGAAGGGCGGAAACAACAATCCGGCAAGGTCGGCCGACCCTAAAAGCGAATCAACTGCACACTACGGAGAATTCCAGTCTACGTCCAGCACGTCAGAAGACGAGGAGGACATACATCGCGTGCAGACGGGTCGCGGCGACCAGCAGAACCGAAGAGGTCGTAGGTTGAGGACCAACTGTGCCGGGTGCGGCGGCGACCACCCCAGATCAGAATGCCGATTTTTTGACTCTATCTGTAGGCATTGTGAAAGACGGGGACACATCGCTCGAGTTTGCCGCCAAAAGAAGACCCGCAGCCCGCCCAGATGGGAACATCACGACCGAAAGAAGGAAAGCCCCCCGCCCAGGACCAGAGATCGCCAATCGGACGGTCGGTGGGACCGAATCCAACGATCTTCAAGAGGCGGTGACAATCGGTGCAAGGAAGATACCCACCAGACGGTAACCATCGGCCACGCCATCTCCGACGGCGCCAGAAAGGTACACGTAGAAGTCCATATTGAAGGCCAACCATGCAAGATGGAGGTGGACTCCGGGTCCTACCTCTCCATGATTGCATGGCACGAGATAAAACGGCTAGTGCCCACCCTCCATAAGAGGAACATTAATGCCCAAAAAATCATTATAAAAGACTACCAGGGAAACCGCGTCCCGGTAGTGGGCACCAAGAACTTTAATGTAACTTACAAAGGCCACACCGAACAACTCCCACTCACAATCGTCGATCGCGACCGCCCAAGCCTGCTGGGCCTACAATGGTTCGCCCCACTTGACATCGCGCTGACAGGAGTCAACCACGTCGTCGACAACGGCTGGGAACAGCGGCTAGCCCAGGAGTTCCGGGAGGTCTTCGACGGAAGCCTGGGCAAGTACCAGGGGCCCCTTATCTCATTTGACCTAGACCCTAGGGTTCCCCCCAAGCGACTAAAACCTAGGAGGGTACCATTCGCCCTAAAACCTAAAATTGACGAGCAGATCGACAAGCTCGTCAAACAGGGGGTGTTGCAGCCGATAGACCATGCCCGATGGGAGACCCCTATAGTGACCCCAGTCAAGCCAGACGGGTCCGTGAGAATTTGTGGGGACTATAAGGCCACCCTAAATGGCGCGTTGCAACAAAGCGCCTACCCCGTCCCAATCGTGCAACACCTACTGCACTCACTGGGAGGGGGCAAGGTCTTTGCCAAGCTCGATCTCGCCCAGGCATATCAGCAGTTGCCGGTCGACGAAAAAACAGCGGAAGCCCAGACCATCGTTACCCATCGGGGGGCATTCAAATGTAACCGGTTCCAATTCGGAGTCAGCGTGGCACCAGGCATCTTTCAGAGCCTGATGGAACGTTTACTGCAGGGCATCAGGGGGTGGTGCCCTATTTTGATGACGTATTAGTGGCGGCGCCAAACGAAGCCGAATTAGAAAACCGACTCAGGGAGGTCTTAACAAAATTTAAAGTAATGGGACTTAAAGTAAAACGAGAAAAATGCCAACTATGCACAGAGCGAGTGGAATTCTTGGGCTACCTTCTAGACCGGCATGGCATTCACCCTACAATTAAAAAAGTGAAAGCCATCAAAGAAGCCCCCACCCCAAGGTCTAAAACGGAACTACAGGCTTTCTTAGGCTTGCTGAATTTTTATAATGTTTTCCTACCCCAAAAGGCTACGGCGGCGGAGCCTCTGCATAGGCTCCTGGATAAGGCGGCAACTTGGACTTGGGGGAGACGAGAGCAAGCCGCCTTCCAAAAAACCAAAGACCTCCTCACCTCCGACGCCGTCCTGATTCAATTCAGCGAAACCTTGCCCTTGGTTGTCACTTGCGACGCATCACCTTTCGGCGTCGGCGCTGTCCTCAGCCATACTCTCCCCGACAAAAGAGAAGCACCCATCGCTTTTTTTTCCAGGACTCTAACTAAACCGGAGCGGAACTATAGCCAGCTGGACAAAGAAGCTTTGGCTATAGTTGCCACCGTTAAGCGATTCCACGAATACCTTTATGGCCGCCCGTTTACCATTGTGACAGATCACAAACCGTTGCTGGGCATCCTCGCAGGAAACCGAGCCACCCCGAACATTTTATCACCCCGGATGACAAGGTGGTCCGAGTTCCTGGCAGCCTACAGCTACGAACTGTTACACAAGCCAGGTAAGAAAATTTCGCACGCGGACGCTTTAAGCCGCTCGCCTTTACCAGACTCTGATCCTGACCCAGCACCAACAACGAACACCCTTAACATCGAAAATTTGCCCAACCTACCCATTACCGCGTCAGACATTGCCAGGGAAACTATCAAGGACAGGCGTCTGGCGCGAATTTTACATTGGGTGGAAAAAGGTTGGCCTGAAAGGGACAGTGACGAATCCGTTAAGACATTCAGAAACCGCCAGACTGAACTCTCACTACTCAAGGGATGTATTTTGTGGGGTGACAGGGTGGTCATCCCGGACAGGTTGCAAGGGAGGGTCTTAGAGATGCTGCACGAAGGGCATCCTGGCATCGTCAGAACTAAAGCCCTGGCCAGGAGTTATGCTTGGTGGCCAGGGATGGACAAGCAGATAGAGGCATGGGTAGCCAAATGCCAACGATGCCAGGAGACCAGACCCAGCCCACCCGCAGCACTGGGAAACACCAAGGGGACCCTGGTCCAGAATCCATTTAGACTTTGACGGTCCCACGAATGGACATACCTTTCTGATCACAGTTGACGCTTACTCCAACTGGTTGGAGGTAAGCGACATGAAATCCACTACCACGGAGGCCGTTATCAAAGAACTTTGCAAACTCTTTTCCACACACGGCCTCCCAGACGTCGTCGTCTCAGACAACGGGCCCCAGTTTACTTCCCTCGACTTCGAGAGGTTCCTGGCGGAGAGGGGCATCCGCCACGCATTAACAGCACCGGCGCATCCGGCGGCGAACGGTAGGGCGGAACGGATGGTACAATTTACCAAAAAAACCATCCGGAAAATGGACCACGGGGAGATCAACGACAAAATAAATAAACTCCTCTTTATACAACACATCACCCCGAACACCACTACCAACAAAAGCCCAGCCGAGTTGCTGATGGGTAGGAAGCTGAGGTCCCCGCTCGACAGGTTACACCCAACATATAACCCGGAGCGACCCCCAGACTCAAGTACAAAATACCGGACCTTTGCCCCCGGTGACTTAGTGTACGCAAAAAATCTGACGGGGGACCCCCTATGGATCCCAGCCGTCATCACTCAAATCACAGGTCCACGGTCGTACCGGCTCCAAACCACCGATGGGCGAGCCTGGAAACGACACATAGACCAGCTCAGGTCACGAACAGCAACGGACCTCAACCCCCAAAACACGAACCAAGGGGGGAGGGAATACCCGAATAAACAAACGCAAGAAAAAATAAACCAGCAGTACTTACCGGAACGCAGCCATCGCGATCCCCCACCGGAGAAGAACCACCTGGCCAGCTCAACCGACTCGGAGAAACCAAGCGGGAGCGGCGAAACCCGTAGCTCAACCAACCCGGAAGGCCCAGGTGGGAGCCACGGAGAAAGAACCGGCCCGATCATCCAGCCGGTTCACACAGAAGAGGGAGCAGCCAAAAACATGACCGCTCCGGCCGAAATCCAGCTTGCAACTGAGTTGCGCAGGTCAAGTAGGACTAGACGGAGCCCCGCCTACCTACGTGACTACGCAACGTGATGGACTATACCAAGAGGGGAGGGGTGTTCTGTCCTTAATTTGCATACTTGAAATCCCCGCGCTTTGATTGGCTAAAGCGCGGGGATTTCTGATTGGCCAGGCGAGCCGCGCTGATTGGCCCGATTGAAGTCTCCCGCGATTGGCTCACTCCAAGAGCGGGAGACTTGAATCGCTGCCATTGGCCGCGGCCGCCGCAGCGAAAAGGATAAAAGCCGCGGGCTTTTTCCTTTTCGCCGGTTCGGTTCACAACTGTTAAATAAAGAGCTTGAAACTTAGTCACCGACTCCTGGCATCCTTTTGCAGACACGACAAAGATTATTTTATATTTTGCTTCTGTCTTCTAGAATATTAACTAGATCACCCAATTTTGTATCATTTACAAATAAGCTGATAAGCTAATTTGCAGATGATTAGCATTGCTTCACTTCTTTCTCTGCCTTATTGATGGAAAAAAGTAGATTACTGGATCATTGAAGTTATGGCATTCCATTGAATATTACTTAAGTGTGATAAGGAAGTTTGGATGAGCACTCTTTGAATATAGTTTTCAAAACAATTCTTAGAATTATACCATACAATCATGCAGTCATACAGTCATATCTTGCTAATTATAGAGTTGTTTCTACGATGGACTGTGTAGAATGCCCCAAGAATTTTCTGTGCTCTTTCTGGTATGGCTTCTTATGAAAAACAGGAAAATTGATCTTTGGTGTACAGAGAAAAAAAATATTTGGGCTTACAGGCTTTCCATGAAAACAGTTCTCTGGGAATTCGTACTCTATACTTACAGACTTTCTGGTTTTCTTTCTAAAACTGAGGGAAAAAAAGAATCCCGGGGTTCTGGAACATTCAGTTCTGCTTAGATAATTTTATGGAGTTGCCAACAATATATCAGGTAGGTGAATGGCAAATTGGCAGGCGTGATATAAATAAAGGTGTAGGAGATGGCAATTGTAAAAAGAAATATAGACTATATCCCATTTTTATTTGATTTACTCACCAAAATAAATAAGTTCTTGAAGAATATCAGTGTGGGCCAGGAGGACTGACATAAATATTTTTCAATAAAACATTTTATTGGGCTAGTAAGGGTGACTCTTGGTTGAAAGCCATAACACTTTGGCACAAAACATGCAAGACTACCATGTATATTTTTAGTGGCAATTATAAATTGTGTGTACATGAGCATGCTCACACAGAAATCCAGGACCTAGGACCTAAAATGGAACCTAGTTTATTCGATTAGATCTATTTATATTAGATCCTGTTTGATCCTTAGTGCAGGAGGGCACTAAGAGGCGGCAGGGGGGCGCTGGAGGTGGGCCCCTCGCAGGGCGCAATTCAGGGATGGGATTCTACGAGTTCATTACCATTCCCAATAGTTTGGAGAACTGGTAAAATGAGCCCATGGATAGTCCTGCTCCTCTCCGTCTGCTTCTCCGTTCCCTGCCCAGTCAGTCCTTATTGCGCATGTACAACATTGCGCGCATGAGCAACATTGCTGATGGTCACAGCAGCATGTTGGAGAAGCGGAGCAAGCAAAGCCGGAAGTCGGTAATTTTCGCTCCAAAAAGTATCCAGACACTGTAGGTTTTTTTTTTTTTTTTGGTGTGGCTGGAGTCCAGCAGCACCGAAAAAAACATGTGGTGGCTGGAGGTTTTTTGCAGGCACAGAGCATCAGCGCAGCATTGCAGGCAGGATTCACCCTTCCCATCCTGGAAGCTCTGCCTGCACCGAGCTGCGACAGGTCCCCAGGTGGGGATTCCAGTGACAACAATGGCTCAGCCCTGGATTGTCTTCCCTGGCAGCCAGCCATGGGAGGAAAGTAAAGTCATAGCCGTGGGATGACAAAAGAGGTGGTAGTGGAGGAGGAAACAGGGAGATAAAGGGTCGGTGTTAAGTCCTGGGCATGGGCGCAAGGACTGGAGACAAGACATCGGATGGTGACTTCAACTCTTTATTTAACAAGAAAGAATGGAGCAAAATATCTGGGCAGCAGTAGCTCTTTTATAGAGCTTGCTGCCGTCAAAACAACCAATGAACTGAGTCTATTGCTTTCACAAGCATCCAATCAGGGGTTTCCGTTAACAGCCAATCAGATTGGCCAAACTTGACCAATCACGACTCGCTATCTACGGGCCAATGAGAATTGCAGGATTACAAGCCTGCTGTAAGATGAAGCTGTTGAGGGTTGTATCGCTGCGTTGGCTTAATCCATAATACCCCTCCCCCCTTGGTTCTGTCTGAGGGGTGGGGTGACGTATTCTCACAAGTAGGCAGGCCGCTTCACCTGTCTGCTCGACCTGCGCTGTTCCACCGGGTTCTGTCCCGGTTCTGGTTCTGGTCCCGGTGGGCTGCCAGCTGGATTGGATGGTGAAGATTGTGGTCCCGGGTTGCTTTCGTCAGCGCTGTCTTCCGGGTTCCTTGGATCTGCCTCCGTCGCGGTGCTGTCATGTGGCGAGGCCGCTCCCTGGCTCGGTTCACCCTCGGATGGTGAGTATCCCCTGGGCTGTTGGGTTTCGATTTCTTCTTCGTCCTCCTGCATGTTCCTTCCCCCCCAGCTAGAGGTTCCGGTGCTAATCTGGAATGGAGTTGGTCTATGTGGCGTTTCCACATCTTACCGTCTGCCGTTTGTAGGCGATAGGATCAGGGTCCTGTAAGTTGCGTTATGGTAGCAGGGACCCACAATGGGTCGCCCGAGAAGTTTTTTGCAAACACAATGTCCCCTTTCTGGAATGCATGACACTTGCTGCTGGATCCTGGGGGTTGTTCTGGCGTGTAGTTTGGGTGGAGGCGATCGAGATGCGAATGAAGTTTCCGGCCCATCAGGAGTTCAGCTGGGGTTTTGTTCGTGGTGCTGTTTGGGGTTATGTGTTTGAGAAAAAGCATTCGGTTTATTTTATCATCAATGTCGCCGTGGTCCATTTTGTGCAGGGTCTGTTTTACAAATTGAACCATTCGCTCAGCCCTACCATTGGCCACAGGGTGAGCTGGCGATGTTAAAGCATCGCGGATGCCCCAATCTGCCAGGTATTCTTCGAATGGCAGGGCAATGAATTGGAGGCCATTATCCAAGACGAGGACATCGGGAAGTCCGTGGGTAGCGAATAGTTTATTCAGTTTTTTAGTGACTGCGTCTGTGGTGGTGCTTTTCATTTTTTGGACTTCAAGCCAGTTTGAATAGGCATCCACTGTTAAGAGGAAAGTGTGTCCTCTTGTGGGTCCCGCAAAATCGATGTGAATACGGGACCAAGGACCTTGAGGCATCTCCCATTGAGTTGGGGGAGTCTTTGGAGGAGCGGAGCGAGTCTCCTGGCATTTACTGCATTTTGCTACCCAAGTCTCTATCTGTCTATCTAAACCAGGTGACCATGCATAAATCCTGGCTAGTGCCTTCATCCGCACGATGCCTGGATGTCCCTCGTGCAGCATTTTCAATACCCTGTATTGCAATTTCTCCGGGACTATGACTCTGTCTCCCCATACTATGCAACCTTTCTGGGAGAATAGTTCTGTTTGACGATTCCTAAATGGCTTGAACGTGTCATCGGTTGCACTGACCGACCAACCCCGTTCTACCCAGCTGAGGACTCGTGCCAAAACAGGGTCCTTTTTTTGTCTCTAAGGCTATGTCTCGAATGGTTAGCGGCGGCGATTTGAGGGTTTCGATTTGTAATACGGTTACTGTTAGAGCAGGGTCCTCTATAATGTCTGCTAGTGGAGAGCGGCTCAAAGCGTAGGGCTGTGAAATCTCCGATTTTACGTGGAATTCCGATTTTCCCTCAAACACCAATCTACATTTTCTGCGTTTTTTCCCCCCATCGGGAGCGTGGCATTTGCGCTGTGGCGGGAGCCCCCGGAGCAGCTCTTCGCTGCTAGGGGAGGGGGCAGAGGAGGCTGCCTGAGCCTGGCGGTTTGTTTCCTGGGGAGCGTGGCATTTGCGCTGTGGCGGGAGCCCCCGGAGCAGCTCTTCGCTGCTAGGGGAGGGGGCGGAGGAGGCTGCCTGAACCTGGCGGTTTGTTTCCTGGGGAGCGTGGCATTTGCGCTGTGGCGGGAGCCCCTGGAGCAGCTCTTTGCTGCTAGGGGAGGGGGCGGAGGAGGCTGCCTGAGCCTGGCGGTTTGTTTCCTGGGGAGCGTGGCATTTGCGCTGTGGCGGGAGCCCCCGGAGCAGCTCTTCGCTGCTAGGGGAGGGGGTGGGGGAGGCTGCCTGAGCCTGGCGACCCCAAGCGGCCTCTCCTTCCCCATTAACGGGCCCCCGGGGCCCCCGCAAGCTCCTGCGTTGCGTGCTTCCAGCTTCACCAACAAATGGAGCTGCAAATCTGGTAATCGCTTGCAGAGCCTCGGCACGAACCCCCTTTCCCCGCACTCCCCCCCCCGCACTCCTCTGGCGGCAGCAGGCGGAGAAAGCCCCACTTCCCCCTGGCTTTGATGGCATGCGTGAGTTGGCTTCCCACTCTTTCTTTTTTTTAACTCTCCTCCTCCTCCTCCTTCTCCTCTCCTCTCCCCTTGTTGTCTCGTCTTCCCTAAGGAAACTCGAGGGCTCACACTTCCAGGTGTTTCTCCCTGTCTTTCTCCCTGTCAATGATCTTTTCTTCCCTTCCCTTCTCTCAGCCCCAATTTAAAGAAAGAAAGAAAGAAAGAAGAGAGAGAGAGAAAATGGGGCCCTATACAAATAGTTTGCCCCAGACAGCACTTAACATAAAAGTAAAACAAACATTTTTTAAAAAAATTCTGATTCAGATTAAAAAATATATCCTGGCTTTTATTTGTAATCATCATGGCTGTTTGGAGCCTACATTTCTGCATGATTGTTTGGCTATTTTGAATTTGATAGAATGGACTCATTGAATATCTTTATTTTTTAATCTATTTTATTTTTTGCCTGTTTTAGAAGTTTTATACATGGACAATTGAATTTGCAGATTTGAATTCACAAACACTTTTTGAACTGTTATACATGACTGTATAGAATTGGATTTCACTGCAAAGTTGAGAGTTGCCTGGTGTTTTTTTCAACCTGTTACCAGCAAATGCCAGTTGCCAGGCAGCAGATTATTTAGAAGTGTTTTTTACAGTGGTTGTCCCAGATGCAAAGATTCAAGCCTCAGGTTAGGTATGGAAAAAGTAAAGTGTTTATTCTCAAAAACAGCAGTTGAAATTGATGGAAATAGTCTCCAAAATAAGCCTAAGTTGCACCAGAGAGCATATAGAACCCCAGAGCTTCCAGGGCCCTAGGCGGGCCCTGGACCCCGGCCTAAGGGACTTCGCGCTTCGCACTCGTGATGTGCGCTTTGCGCACATGCGCTTCACGCACCTTATTCACTTCAGATTTTTTCAGACTTTTTTTTAAAACAGCTCTCACGCCCCTAAAAGCATCAGCGTGGGAAATAGTTTTCCCCGGATGATGTTGCAATCGGTAATCGTAGGCGGCTAAAAATTCTGACCAACGTGTCATTCTTGGTGATAATATATGGGGGGTTGGTTTGTTTCCCGCCAAAATACCAAGTAGCAGCTTGTGGTCTGTAATTATGTTAAAGGGTCTCCCATATACATATTCATGGAAGCGTTTAATTGCGGATACAATAGCGAGGGCCTCTTTATCAAGTTGACTTTAGTTCCTTTCGGTTTTAGACAAAGTTCTCGAAAAGAACGCAATGGGTGCCTCATTTCCATTTGGTAGGACATGGCTTAAGATGGCTCCTACTCCAAATGGTGAGGCATCACAGGTAACCGTCAAAGGGAGAGTCTCATTGTATTGCATTAATACAGCATCGGAGGTTAAAAGGTCTTTTATCTCTTTGAACACTTTCTCTTCACGCCATCCCCAAACCCAAGGAGCCTTTTTATCGAGAAGTCTATGTAGGGGTTCGGCTACGGTTGCCTTCTGGGGCAAGAAAATGTTATAAAAGTTAATGAGTCCCAGGGAGGCTTGAAGGCCTGTCTTATTCCTAGGTCTCGGGGCTTTTTTGATTGCGGTTAGTTTTTTTTCGGTGGGGTGAATTCCCTGTCTGTTGAGAAGGTATCCCAGGAACTCCACTCTCTCCATACAAAGTTGACACTTGTCTCGTTTTACCTTAAGACCCGCGTCTTTGAATTTCTGCAGGACTTTTCTGAGACGTTGTACTAATAACTCTTTAGTGGGGGCAGCTATTAGGACGTCGTCAAAATAAGGCACGACGCCTTTTATGCCTTGTAATAGTCTCTCCATTAAACTTTGGAAAATGCCCAGTGCCACGCTTACTCCGAATTGGAGTCTATTGCACTTAAAAGTGCCTCTATGTGTAACTATTGTCTGGACTTCTGCAGTTGCTGCGTCTACAGGGAATTGCTGGTACGCCTGAGCTAAGTCCAATTTCGCAAATATTTTTCCGCCACCCAGGGAATGAAGAAGGTGTTGAACCACCGGTACTGGATAAGCGCTCTGTTGAAGAGCATGATTTAGGGTGGCCCGATAGTCCCCGCAAATTCTTAATGAACCACCTGGCTTCATGGGCGTTACTATCGGGGTTTCCCAACGGGCGTGGTCAATCGGTTCCAATACACCCTGGGCTATCAGTTTATCTAGCTGCTCGTCGATCTTCGGTTTTAAGGCAAAAGGTACTCGACGGGGCTTAAGCCGAATGGGAGCTACATCGGGGCTGAGATTAAATGATATAGGGGTCCCCTTGTACTTGCCTAATGTTCCTGTGAACACGTCTTGGAATTCCTTGATGAGAGCCTCTTCCCAGTTGTCGCTTCTGGTATGGTGTATGCCGGCTAATTCAATTCCGAGTGGAGTGAACCACTGTAACCCTAACAAGCTGGGTCGGTCACGATCGACGACAGTCAGGGGAAGCGTTGCTGTGCGGTCCTTGAAGGATACTTGGACGTTGCTGGAACCGACAACTGGGATTCTGTTTCCCTGGTAGTCTTTCAGGATGATTCGCTGCGTGTTGAGGTCCTGGCGGGAAATGGCAGGGATCAGCTGTTTGAGGGTTTTCCAGGATACCATCGATAGGGACGATCCCAAATCGACTTCCATCACATACGGTCGATTCTCAATAGTAACCTTTATGCGGATCTTTCTTGCATCAAACGATGAAGCATGGCCGATGATAATGGTTTGGTGGGCCTCTTCTCATCTCATTGAAGAGGCAGGTGCTTGGTTTCTGTAGTGATTGTTCCATTCGTGCTTCAGATGGTCCCAGTTCTCAGGAGGTTTGCCTATCTCCTGACGGAGGTTGTTTTCCCTTCGGTTGGGACTGGACTCTCGTCTGCTTCTGCAGACCTTCGTGATGTGGTTATGGCAGAGTGCGTCAAGGAATTTGCAGTCTGATCATGGGTGGTTTGCCCCGCAATCCGCACATTGGCGCGGATGTCGCTGGTTCCTTTGCTCTTGTTCCAAGCGGAGCCAGTTGACCTCCTCTTCATCACTGTCTGAGGATGACTCGAGGTCTTCGTGGTGGGTAGTGGTAGCGTGCTTCTCAGTGGCGAGTGGGATCTCGTCAGTGAGTTGGCAAAATGGTGCGTTCGCTCGGCGCATTCGAGCGGCTGACTTCCGGGTTGCTTCTGCTGCAGTAGCGTCGGCGATGACATCTGTAAGGCTGATGTCGCCTTTTGCCATCAGCTTACTCTGCATGTGTGGTGCATTTAAACCTAGAACTATACGATCTCTTAGAGCTTCCTCTAAGTTTGCAAAACCACAAAGGCCTCCTTGGTTCTGGAGGTCAGCTACGAAATTACCAACGCTCTCATCCTTCCGTTGGTCCCTCTGGTAAAATTTGTGTCTTCGTATCAGTGTAGGTACTGCGGGTGTGTAATGGGCCTGGAGGATTGGAGCGAGGGTGTCCCAATCCATGGTTTTCACTTCCGCCGGTTTTGCTAATGCTTTAGCCATTTTGAAAACGGTGGGGCCGCAATGAGTCAGGAACACTGCTCGTTTCTTGCCAGGCATAGCATCTTTTAAATTGTTGGTTTGCAGGAACATCTGGAAGCGGTCTATATACGAGTCCCAGTCTTCGGTTGCTGGGTCAAATGGAGCGGGTGGTATGGCGCCGCTGGTCATCTTGCCGTTTGTTGTGTGCGCTCTTTCGCCACGTGCTCTGTCTTGTCCGATGTGTTCTAGTCAGCTCTATCGTCTCCGCATCCCATCCTTGTCGCCAGTGTTAAGTCCTGGGCATGGGCGCAAGGACTGGACACAAGACATCGGATGGTGACTTCAACTCTTTATTTAACAAGAAAGAACGGAGCAAAATATCTGGGCAGCAGTAGCTCTTTTATGGAGCTTGCTGCCGTCAAAACAACCAATGAACTGAGTCTATCACTTTCACAAGCGTCCAATCAGGGGTTTCCGTTAACAGCCAATCAGACTGGCCAAACCCGACCAATCACGACTCGCTATCTACGGGCCAATGAGAATTGCAGGATTACAAGCCTGCTGTAAGACGAAGCTGTTGAGGGTTGTATCGCTGCGTTGGCTTAATCCATCACAGTTGGGGCCTCTGAAGGGGGAAACGGGGTGATTCAGGATTAGCCCAGGCCTTTGACAAATTAGACCATGCCTGCTTGGGCAGAAAATAGGTAGATAGGTTAAGGAAGGGATATAGAGAGAGAGGGAAAGGGAAAGAGAGAGAAAGAGAGAGAGAGAAAAAAAAAGATAAGAGAGGAAGAGAGAGAAAGAGGAAGAGAGAAAGCAATAAGGAACAGACAAGAAAGTAAAGAAAAAAAAGGGAGAGACAAAGGAAGAAAAAGGATAGACAAAGAAAGAGGGGGGAATGGAAGGAAGGGACAGAGAAAGAGAGAGAGAGAAAGAAAAAAATAGAGAAAAAGAGGGAATGAGAGAAAGAAAGAGGGAGGGAGGAGAAAGTGAATGGGATATGAGGAAGGGAGAGAGAGAAAGAGAGAAAAGGAAGAGACAAGAAAAGAAAGAAAAGGGAAAGAAGGCAGAGAGAAAGGAAGAAAAAGGATAGACAAAGAAAGGGGGATGGAAGGAAGGGACAGGAAGAAAGAGAAAGAAAATAAAAAAGAAAGGGAGGGAGGAGAAAGTGAATGAGATATCTAGTCCAACCACCTGCTCCAGCAGGGTTAGAAGGGAGTGTGTGTGTGTGTGTGTGTGTGTGTGTGTGTATTTGCATGGCTGTCAAAACTCCAAAAACAGGTTAAGTAGCTGGGGAGGTCAGTCATAAATTACTAATCAATTGGCTTACTAATCAATTGCCTATTAAGCGAGGACCACTTATATTTGGTTTGCCAGTCCCATGGCCACGCCCACACAGTCACATGACCACCAAACCACACCTATCCGGTCACATGACCACCAAGCCATGCCCAGCCAGTAAGCCACGCCCACATAACCAATTGTTAATAAATTTAAATCCCACCCCTGGGTGGGGGGCACTGAGGATGAGTTTGTAGCACCAAGGGGGCGGTGGACTGAAAAAGTTTGGGAACCACTGGTTTATGTGGTCCCTAGAAGTCCAAAACAACTTGATGGTACATAATCAATCAAATGTATTCAAGATTCCAGCTATGTAAAATTCTGACAAACTCTTGCTACAGGATCAATGCACAAGGCACTTACTGAAAATCACGTGTTTTGAATGTGCATTAAGAACTTTGAAAGAAAAGCCTACAGCAACTGCACAATGTGTTTCCTGAGAAGAAACTATACTGTGGTTGCAACCAGCAGATTTCCAACATAAAATGAAATCCAAGAAACTGAAATGGTTATTGAGAGCTTCCAGAAAAGAGAATTTATTCTATGGAATAATTTGGGCATCTGCAGAAGCACTAGAGGTGTGTTAATTATAGTTTCATTCAGATTCATCTTGGTTCTAACATGCTTTTATTGAAATTAGTGACACAAATGGTTGTTTATCTTTTTCAAACTGATAAAAATCAGATGAGGTAACCAATTCAATTGATTTCATGTCAGCTTAAATTTGTTGCATCAACTTTGCAAATTTGCTTACTATATCATGGTAAGAGCTGTCATTTTATAAAGTGAGCTTCCCCTTCCCAAAAAAGTTGGTGTTTTCCTCTTGTGGTTCACAAAAGTTTGGATAAACAGAATTTCAGAAGAAACTTCAGTAGGTAATAGTGGAAAAGACCTGGGGAAGACACAGTGATTGTAAACCAGGATTGCTTTCACCAAGATTACTTTTGAGTTTATTAAGTAGCTTATATACTGAAACCTCTGGAAACCACTAGTGCATTTAGATTCACGTCTCTGAAAGAATACTTGAAAGATGACGAGAGAAAGCAGTTTGATCCCAAGAAATTCCAGCACAAGAGTTTAGGTTTAGGAACATGAGCTATACAGTATCAGTTTAGAGGTGTGTTTTTCAACCTCAGCAACTTAAAGATGTGCAGGCATCAACTCCCAGAATTCCCCAGGGGAATTCCGAGAGTTGATGCTTACACATCTTAAAGTCCATTCTGGGCTTGTCTTTTGAAAAAGTGGAGGAGGAAGTAGAGCTAGAGACATCTGTCAACTCATAAAACATTCCTATGCCTATTTTAATAGTTGCCATAAAAAAGGGGGGTGGGAGAGAGGAAGGAAATCTGGAAGAGCAGTGCAGCAGTTTGAAAGCGAAAGTACATTCCAACTCTTACCTTGAAAAGATTGCAACTAAAATACCAGAGCTTTTGCCCGCAAATATATTTAATTGGAGAACGTGAATGATGACACCCAACCCATGAACATGCTCAATTGGAGAATCTGGTTTATGAGACACCGGGGGGGGGGGACAGGGTCACAGATGGCTGTAAATTATGTATGCCAGAGTTAGCTTCATACAGGGCAGTGCCAGTATGTCACCTCTAATAAATCCTTTGAAGTTTTTCGAAGTTTGGCTTGAGAATCATGATTTAATTAGGGCGATTACTGGAATCCTGACAACATCTAGGGAATATATTAGAGTCCTTACAACCACAACTGAGCCCAAAATTTCTGTTGCTAAGTGAGATATTTATTAAGTCAATGTTGCCCATTTAATGATCTTTCTTGCCTCAGTTGTTAAACAAATCCCTGCAGTAGATAGGTTAGTAACCTGGTTGTTAGATGAATCTGCCTTCTCCATGGTCTTTATTTTTCAGAAGGTCACAAAAAGTGATCGCATGACCCTGGGACACAGCAATGGTTCCTAATATGAACCAGTTGCCAAGTGTTTGAATTTTGATACTGGAAAAGTTGTAACCGTGAAAAATGGTCATAACTAAGTCACCTTTTTCAGTGCCATTGTAACTTTGAACGGCCACTAAACAAACTGTTGTAAGACGAAGACTACCTTTAGTCCTAGCGGATGGTGACTGCAGCAGTGTGGAAACTAGCTCCCTTCTGTCTGGAGCAGATGCAGCAAGCCCCCAGGACTCCCTACTTGCACCCACTGACAGTCTCTCAGGCTCTGAAGTTTTCCCACCCAACCCTAAGCAAAAGCCTGCTTGAAAGATGCATCAGCAGAGGAACTGCTGAACTGCTCAGGCTAGACAGACTGGCCAGGAAACAAGTTGGTAGAATAGTAGAGTTCAGGGAGTAACATGTTCAACTGTGCATCTGAGTGGTGGCTCAGCACAGCTCATGTATTCACTTTCCTCCCTAAGAGAAAATACAACTCTGTTGTGTTTACCTTTCTGAACCTTTGAACTCTGGATCTCAGCTTCTCCCTTGGATTCATCACTTTTTAAATCTGTTTCCTGGTCTTGTATCCATGAGAAGCTTTTCCTATGTTACACTTGCTGCCTTTAGGCAAAAAGGACTCTTTGCTTGCAAAATCTATGCTTGAGTTTGCTTATCTCTGGACTGTGGCAGACTTCCAGTTTGCTCTTTATTGGCTGGCAGCCAACAGTGCTGGCACAGAGAAATCACAGCCAATTAAATCCCTGCTCTGAGTTCAGTTGCATGGTTTATATTATTTATTGATTGGCATTTAGCATTAAAACAATAGGTCTGTAGTGTTTGTGCATGTGTGTGATCCTTGTTTAATAACCACTCTTTCAGTAATTGTTTGTAATTGTACTGTCTATGGCACGAAACAAATGGTACTTAAAATCAGTCCTTGAAGTTGTAGCTGTTTCAGGGTCCCCCAGTCAAACCAAGCATGTGGCTTTTCTGACCACTTTAGTGTCCCACAGTCACCATCACAATTTGCAAACTTCCCTGCTGACTTCCCATTGAGCCAAGTCATTTTTCAGGTTGGCAGGAAGTCAGATGTCACTAACACACGAGGTTCTCACTTAATGACCACATGGTCCTTGATTAATGGTGATAACTGGGGATAGTGAGAACTGCTATTACTAAGCAATGCAGTCAAATGTTACCATGCTCTATGACCATGTTGATTAACAATGGAAATTCTTGTACTACCATCATTAGGCAAGGACCATCTACCAATTTAATAATCCTAGAGTTATGATGAAGTGTTTCTTCTCTGGTGAGACTGGTCTATCAGGGCAACCTGGTCTACGCAATTATGGGACAGAGCATGCTGCTTCTGTTCTCGCCTTTGACCCCCAATCTAGGGGCCTTTGCAGGCAGTTGCTTTTGCGACAAACTATTTTTGTGTTAAATTTATGTTTTTTACTGACAATACTAGGGAGACTAGTATAGATCTATTTCAAGGTAGTTAGTTCTCATCAACTAGCCATATAACCAACAAAGCGAGGAGAGCCCAAGCAGAGGTTAATACATCTATCTAATATGCAAGCAGCCTGGGTTCGAATCCCAGAAGAGTATGGCTAGCTGATGAGACCTAAATAGCTTAAAATAGATCTATACTAGTCTCCCTTTATTTCTTTGTCAGTAAAAAAAACATAAATTTAGAGTTATGGTGATAAATGGGACTGGAATTGCTGTTGCTAAGTGATGGACTTGTAAAGCACAATTTCATATGATTGCATCACTTAGCCATAAATGTCCTGGTAATCCCATTTGAGTCTCTGGACTTGTAAGGACAATGCAAGAACCACAGGAGGGCCATAATGGATGAGGGGTGCTATAGTGGATGAGAGGTGCCATGTTAGATGGAGCAATGGACTTGGGAGGGCCAATACAGGCTGTGCATGAGTGGGACAGTGCAGCAGCTGGAAGAAAGAAAACAGCAGGAACAATTTTCCAACATAATTGTAAGCCTTTCTTACTGACTTCTTCATTAACTTTGCTTATGGGAATCTGGCAAAGAATGTTGAAAATGGCCATCACTTGACTGCAGAGATGCTGTAACTGCCAGACCTTTGAGGTTAATGTTGTGTCCGTGAAATGATGCCAGGAGTCGGTGACTTTAGTGCAAGCTCTTTATTTGTAAGTTGGAACCGAACTGGCGAAAGGAAAAAAGCCCGTGGCTTTTATTCCTTTCGCCGCGGCGGCCGCGGGCAATGGCACCGGTTTGAATCTCCCGCGATCCGAATGGACCAATCGCGGGAGATTCCTTGTGAGCCAATCGGCGTGGCTCGCCTGACCAATCGGAGAGCCCCGCGCTTTGGCCAATCAAAGCGCGGGGATCTCGAGTATGTTAATTAAGGACAGAATACCCCTCCCCTCTTGGTTCAGTCCTTACGTTGCGTAGTCACATAGGTAGGCGGGGCTCCGTCTAGGCCTACTTGACCTGCGCAACTCAGTTGTAGGCCGGATCCCGGCCGATTCGGTCGGGATCTCTGCTGCTCCTGCTGCAGTCGTGGGAATCGGCTGGTCGATCGGGCCAGTTCGTTCTCCGTAGCTCCCTCCTGGGCCTTCCGGGTTGGTTGAGCTGCGGGTTTCGCCGCTCCCGCTCGGTCTTTCTGGGTCGGTCGAGCTGGCCTGGCTGTTTCTTCCTGGCGAGGGGTCGTGATGGCTGCTTTCCGGTGAGTACTGCTGGTTTATTCTTCTTTGGTTTTGGTCCCCTGGGTATTCCCTCCCCCCTTGGTTTGTGTTGTGGGGGTTGGTTTCGCCTGTTTGTGCGTCGGTGGTTTGTTGGTTGGTGGTCCTCGACCTTAGTTGGTCGATGTGGCGTTTCCACGCTCGTCCGTCTGCTGTTTGTAGCCGGTACGAGTGTGGGCCTGTTGTTTGTGTGATGACGGCTGGAATCCATAGTGGGTCTTCTTTCAGGTTTTTTGCGTATACGGGGTCGCCGGGTGCGAAGGTTCGGTGTTTGCTGTTTGAGTCTGGGGGCCTCTCCGGGTTATACGTGGGTTGTAACCTGTCGAGTGGGGACCTTAGTTTCCTGCCCATTAATAGTTCGGCTGGGCTTTTATTGGTTGTGGTATTTGGGGTTATGTGTTGGGTGAAGAGTAGTTTGTTTATTTTCTCCTGGATCTCCCCGTGGTCTATTTTCCGGATGGTCTTTTTAGTGAATTGGACCATCCGTTCCGCCCTACCGTTCGCCGCCGGGTGCGCCGGTGCTGTCAGCGTGTGGCGGATGCCCCTTTCCGCTAGGAATTTTTCGAATTCCAGCGAGGTGAACTGGGGCCCGTTGTCGGAGACGACGACGTCTGGGAGGCCGTGTGTTGCAAAGAGTTTGCAGAGTTCCTTGATCACGGCCTCCGTGGTTGTCGTCTTCATGTTGCTTACCTCCAGCCAGTTGGAGTAAGCGTCAACTGTTATGAGGAAGGTGTGTCCTTTTGTGGGCCCGGTGAAGTCTATATGGATCCTAGACCAAGGTCCCCTTGGGGTTTCCCACTCTAGGACGGGTGCTGTGGGTGGGCTTGGCCTAGTTTCCAGGCATCGTTGGCACCTAGCTACCCAGGCCTCTATTTGTTTGTCCATCCCTGGCCACCAAGCGTAACTTCTGGCCAGGGCTTTAGTCCTAACGATGCCAGGGTGCCCCTCGTGTAGCAGTTCCAGAACCTTCCCCTGTAGCTTTTCCGGAATGACCACCCTATCCCCCCATAGTATGCACCCTTTTAACAAAGAGAGTTCCATTTGGCGGTTTCGGAACGTTTTTGACGGACTTGTCGTTGTCCCTTTCCGGCCACCCTTTCTCCACCCAATGCAACACCCGCGCCAGACGTTTGTCTTTATTAGTCTCTCGGGCAATGTCTGACGCGGTTATGGGCAGGTTGGGTAGAGTCTCTATGCTGAGGGTGGTCGTCGTGGGTTCTGGGTCGGTGTCGGGTTCCGGTAGCGGCGAGCGGCTTAAGGCGTCTGCATGGGAGATCGTCTTACCCGGTCTGTGTATGAGTTCGTAGTTGTAGGCTGCCAGGAACTCGGACCACCTTGTCATTCGGGGAGACAGAATGTTCGGGGTGGCCCGGTTTCCTGCAAGGATTCCCAGCAGCGGCTTGTGGTCAGTTATGATGGTGAATGTCCGGCCGTAGAGATACTTGTGAAATCGTTTTACGGCGGCAACGATAGCCAGAGCCTCTTTGTCCAGTTGGCTATAGTTCTGCTCCGGTTTGGTGAGGGTCCTTGAAAAGAATGCGATGGGCGCTTCTTTTCCGTTGGGAAGGGTATGGCTGAGGACAGCGCCGACGCCGAAGGGTGATGAGTCGCATGTGACGGCCAGAGGTAGGGTCTCGTTGAATTGTATAAGGACGGTGTCCGAGGTGAGGAGGTCCTTCGTTCTTTGGAAGGTGGCTTGCTCGCGTTTCCCCCAAGTCTAGCTCACCGCCTTGTCCAGGAGCCTATGCAAGGGCTCCACCGCCGCCGCCTTTTGGGGTAGGAAAACATGTAGAAGTTCAGTAACCCCAAGAACGCCTGTAGTTCCATCTTTGACTTGGGTGTGGGGGCTTCTTTGATGGCCTTGATTTTTTTTTTTTTGTGGGGTGAATGCCGTGACGGTCTAGGAGGTAGCCTAGGAATTCTACTCGTTCCGTGCATAGCTGGCCTTTCTCCCTCTTGACTTTTAGTCCGGTCTCTTTAAATTTGGTTAGGACCTCCCTTAGTCGACCCTCTAGTTCGGCTTGGTTGGCTGCCGACACTAGGACGTCGTTGAAGTAAGGTACCACCCCCTTGATGCCTTGCAATAGTCTCTCCATTAGGCTTTGGAATATGCCCGGTGCCACGCTGACTCCGAATTGGAGTTGGTTGCATTTGAATGCCCCCCGGTGGGTGACTATGGTCTGCGCTTCTGCCGTTTGCTCGTCGACCAGCAACTGTTGGTATGCCTGGGCGAGGTCGAGCTTGGCGAAAACCTTGCCCCCTCCCAGTGAGTGCAGTAGGTGTTGCACTACTGGGACGGGGTAGGCGCTTTGTTGCAGCGCGCCATTTAGGGTGGCCTTATAGTCCCCACAGATCCTCACCGACCCATCGGGCTTGATCGGGGTGACTATGGGGGTCTCCCACCGGGCGTGGTCTATGGGCTGTAGAACCCCTTGTTTGACAAGCTTGTCAATTTGCTCGTCTATCTTGGGTTTCAGTGCGAATGGCACCCGCCTTGGTTTCAGGTGTTTTGGGGGGACGTTAGGGTCTAGGTCGAAAGATATAAGGGGCCCTCGGTACTTGCCTAGGTTTCCGTCGAAGACCTCTTGGAACTCCCGGGCCAGTTGCTGCTCCCAGCTGTCGTCGGTGACGTGGTCGACTCCCGTGAGTGCGATGTCGAGCGGGGCGAACCATTGCAGTCCCAGTAGGCTTGGGCGGTCGTGGTCGACGATTGTCAGGGGAAGTCTTTCGGTGTGCCCCTTATAAGTGATGTTGAAGTGTTTGGTTCCGACTACCGGGATGCGGTTTCCCTGGTAGTCTTTTACAATGAGTCTCTGGCTGTCTACGTTCCTCCTTTGGAGGGTAGGCACCAAGCGCTTTATTTCATGCCATGCAATCATGGAGAGGTAGGACCCGGAGTCCACCTCCATTTTGCATGGCTGGCCCTCGATGCCTACCTCCACGTGGACCTTCCGGGCGTCGTTGGTGATGGCGTGGCCGATGGTGACCGTCTGGTGGGTCTCCTCTCTCCGCCGGTTGTCGCCACCTCGCGGGGATCGTCTGTTCCGGTCCCATTGGTTGTTCGAGGGGCGATCTCTGGTCCGGGGTGGTGTGCTTTCTCTCCTCCGGTCGTTCTGGTCCCATCGTGCCGGGCTGCGATTTTTCTTCAGGCGGCAGACACGGGCGATGTGTCCCTTCTTGTCGCAATGCCGGCAGATCGATTCGAAAAACCGGCATTCCGACCTGGGGTGGTCGCCGCCGCAACTGGCACAGTTGGTCCTCGACTTATGACCTCGCCGGCTTCGTGGGTCGCGGCCTGTCTGGAGGTGATGGATGTCCTCCTCGTCATCGGAAGTGCCCGATGTCGAGTGGAACTCGCCCTGGTGGGTGGTCGTCTCGGGTTAGGGCTCGGTCGACCTCGCCGGGTTGTTGTTTCCGCCGCTGTCCCCAGGGTTCGGTCTGCACATGCGGTCGGCGGAAGTTCGGGTTGCTTTGGCGGCTGCGGCTGCGGTGAGGGTGTCTGCTAGGCTGATGTTGCCCTTGGCCATCAGCCGGCTCTGGAGGATGGGGTCCCACGAACCGAGCACGATCCGGTCTCGCAGGGCGTCGTTTAGGTTGGCGAATTCGCAAAGCCCCCCTAGACGCCGCAGCTCGGCGACGAAGTCGCTGAAACTCTCCCCCGACCTCTGGTCCCGCCGGTAGAACTCGTTGCGCCGGATCAGGATGGGTACCTCTGGAGCGTAGTGGCGCCGAAGTATGGGTTCGAGGACATCCCAGTCCATCGCGGTTGCATCGGCGGGTTTGGCGAGTGCCTTGGCCATCTTGAAGACCTCGGTCCCGCAGTGGGTCAGGAAGACGGCGCGCTTCATGGGGCCGGTGGCGTCCTTCAAGCCGCTGCACTCGAGGTACATGCGGAATCGGTTGGAGAACAATTCCCAGTCCTCGGTGGCGGGGTTGAAGGGTGCGGGTGGTGCGATTTTCGCCATCGCGGTGGTTCGTCTGGCTTCCGTCGGACACGTGGTTCGGTTCAGGGTCTGGATCCCACCTTCGTCGCCAGTGTTGTGTCCGCGAAATGATGCCAGGAGTCGGTGACTTTAGTGCAAGCTCTTTATTCGTAAGTTGGAATCGAACTGGCGAAAGGAAAAAAGCCCGCGGCTTTTATTCCTTTCGCCGTGGCGGCCGCAGGCAATGGCACCGGTTTGAATCTCCCGCGATCTGAATGGACCAATCGCCTGACCAATCGGAGAGCCCCGCGCTTTGGCCAATCAAAGCGCGGGGATCTCGAGTATGTTAATTAAGGACAGAACAGTTAATATCCCTTTTTTCAGTGCTACCACAATTTCAGATCATCTTTAAATGAATGGACATAAGAGGAGAGCAATTTGTAGGGGGTTTTAGTAGTATACATAGTTTTAGTATATATGTTTTTCCTTCTTATAGTTGTGGCACACTGAACCAATATTCACTTATGCATCATGATGCCCAGTCTTTCTGCTGCTACCTGCCAAATTTGTCACAAGGTAGGACACATTCAGTATTTGGAAAAATCACATTAAAATTACGGTCAACAGAGTCTGCAAGTTCAGATTCAGATGACTCAAAGAGAGTAAAAGTACAGTATTTCAATCCCCACAGCTAACTCTTGGGAACTTAACTAAATACAGGTTTCCTCACTTGCCAATTGCAATTGGGACCATCACTTCTTTCACTGAACAAATGAAACATGTCAAAAAGCTGAATCCAGAAAAAAAAGGTTTGACAGTTGCATGAACTAGTCTTTACCAGGGTATAGGGAAGAGAAACCAAAAGAATTTCCCCGCCATCATTGAGGGGTAATATATTTATAAAGTGGTGTGGAGCATAACATTCATAGATTGTCAGTATTTGAAAGCGGTTGCCCAATAACGTAATATTTGAATTCCCTGACATTTACCCATATCTGCCTAAAGCAGTGACATGTTTTTCCCAATATTAATTTCTGTAGGTGTAGAGAGCAAAGGAACCTCTTCCTCTCTCCCTTGCTTCAACTGCTAGGAGGAAGTGAGTAAGTTTCACTGGGCCCTATGAATTACTTGCGGTTTTGACTCATATTTTCTCTGTGTTGCCTGTAAATTGTTGAACATGTGCTTCTACTTTCCTTTCATTTTCAAGAGAAATGAAAAGTTTTAAATTACAGTTTCATTTTTGTTTCTTCAGCAACAAAACCAAAAACGTCATTTCAAGTAATGCTTTAAAACCAGAATGGTGGTTAAGATATTGTACTAACAGCAGAGAGACTTGGATTGTGGTTAAGTCATATACTCTCACTGGGTAATTTTTGGTAGTGCTCTTTCTCAGTTGAGCCCTCTTCACAGGGTTTCTTTTATAGGGACAAAGAGAAGGAGGGAGCACCAAGTATGCTGCCCTGAACACCTCTAAAAAGGATGGAATAATAAATAAAAAACCAAACCTATTCCACCAGACATTAGAGCAGTATGAAGAGAACATTTTTTAGCTTAGGATTGAACTTTCAACCAGAAAACATGGCTAGAACTCACAATAAACAAAAGTAAAAGTGTACTGCATCAACAGTTTGAGAAACAATCATTGCTTTGAATGTGGAGAACTTGGTATTCCCTAAGCTTGGTTATTTGCTTGGTCACGTTTCATTACCTGATTAGGTAACTTACAGCATGACTAACAACATATCAGGACTGTAACAGCCACTATTGTAGACACATAGGCAAAAGACTTGCAGACACATCCATGAACATCAACTAACAGTCTGAAGGCACAATGAAAACCCTTTAATCTCACAATACATGGATAGGGTTGACCATAGTTTCAACTGAGAACCTGTAGCATCCAAAAAGGCGAGGGTATTCCTGAAAGTTTGGCACTTGGACACATCAGCCATCAACAGACACATAGAGATAAATCACATTTGCACACAAATGGACAATAATAAAGTTAAGAAAGAAACAAAAAGATCAGAATACATCCTCTTCTGTACACTAGATAAACAATCAGTCAGAAAACAATACCCAGATCACCAAGAAACCACCAAGGAGAAAACCACACCCCTACCAAAAGGCATGGCAAACTAGTATATATAAATAGGGAGAAAACACCATACTCACTGGTGGTTAATGAAGTGGGTAATGAAGTATCTGCAAGCAAGTTCAGAGAGCACCAGGTCCTTCAGAATCAGAGCAGTGATTGTTTCCCAAAATTTGATGACAATATACTCTTACTTTTGTTATTTATTGTGAATTCTAGCCATGTTTTCTGATTGAAAGTAGCTAAACAAGGTTGCAAAATGCTGCAGAACTAATAGAAGTACTGTCTTCAGGTGGTGGATGGTTCTGTATTGCCTCTGGGTAGCAGCAAGGTTGAGGTCATAAGAAAGAATGGTCTCTAACCTCCTCTTCCATAAGCCCTCTGTTGCATATATCCAGAGCTTACCTTCCTGCCTGGGTATACCTGCTTGATCATTACTGCTGCTATCACTTATCCTCCAGGAAATCATCTTACATGGTTTAACCTCCTAATCTCAGCATGTGATCACGATCCCAACAGCTTATGAATCTTATTGGCAAGAAAGTGAATGAGTGAATGTATGAATGAATAAACAAATAACACAACAGAGAAATAAATTCCAGGCATCAACTTCTGGCTCTTCCTTTAGGAGATAGATTCAAATCACAAAGTATAAATAGATTTATTTTTAAAAAGGAGATGAAAACATGAATGACTAAAATAACAAGCAGATTAATTAATTAATTAATTAATTAATTAATTAATATTATTTTTACAGCTAAATCAAGGTGGTGAACATATCCAACACACTTCCCTCTTCCTATTTTTCCCAAAACAAACCTGTGGAATGAGAGAGTGACTGGCCCAAAGTCACTCACCTACCTTTCATGGCTTAACCAAATTGACTCTTAAAAGAGTCCCTAACAGAAAGAATACACAGAAAAATATGCGGTTATGATAGCCAAAGGCTGGTGTTATTCTCCTGCTATCTTGAGACAATTTGGATAGTTTCCAGTTGCTTAGAAACCTATAGGTTATAATAGGTTTGAAACCTATTAATTATAATTTACTGAGAATGAACCTTCCTTTTTGAGAAATAAATAAAGCAGGTGAAACCAAGCAGTAGCTGGAACATTTGCATTTTGTTTGCTGATGTCTTTTACTGTGAGATTTGTAATGAGAATATATAATAAAAATAATGATAATAATATCTCCTGTCCTTGGGAAGGACTTGATAGGTGGATAAAAATGCCAAATCCAGTCTAAACATCTGGCTGTGTGGCCAACCATTATAACCGCACTCTTTAAGCATATATCCTGCAGCAGTACTATTAACACTATCTAAACATCTTCATCTGCCAACCCCAGGTCCTTGGGAAGGACTTGATAGGTGGATATAAATGCCAAATTCAGTCTAAACAACTGGCTTACTGTGCAACAAATTGTAATACCAGATTTGATCAGTTATTCTACCGGTTTGGCCCAGTTTGGCCGAATTGGTAGTAAAAAAAATAAAAAAATCTTTTTTTCCTCCTGACGATCAGCTGTTCCGATGATCAGTTGTGCCAGGATCCCCCTCACTGTCTTATTGCTTCCCCTAGGCGGCTTCCCTGAGGCCCAAGAGGCAAAAAGGGGTGTGCAGGGGGAAGGCTTTTTTTCCAAGAAAAGGGTGTGATTGAAGATTTCCTCAGGACTGAGGAATGAGAATAGTTGTATTGGCTGGATTTCTCATGTTCTCTGAGGCCATGTAATGTATTCAAGATCTGCAACAAAATCCAAGGGTTCTTTTTTCTGGGGAGCCTGTTTTTGCTCCCAGGAGGCTTCCCTGAGGCCCAGGAGGCAAAAAAACAAAGTGCGGGGTGGGGTGGGGGGTGCTGCTGCTGCAAAAAAAGAAGCCACACCCACGCAGTCACATGGCCACACCCACCTAGCCATGGCGACAGAACCAGTAGTAAAAATATTTGCATCTCACCCCTGGATTGATCAAATATGAACAAGAAAAAAACATTAAAAAAATAATAGTAGCAGACAGAAAAAGTTCCCAGGTAGCCATCGTATGAAAACTCCTTCAAAAGTAGCCATGTTCTTAAAGCAGTTCCTTTTCCTGTGTGAGATGTTATCTGATGGGAAAAAAGAACCCTTGGATTTTGCTGCAGATCTCGAATACATTACATGGCCTCAGAGAACTGGAGTAATCCAGTCAATACAACTATTCTTATTCCTCAGTCCTGAGAAAATCTTCAATCACACCCTTTCCTGGAAAAAAGCCAGGTAGCCTATAATTGCCCAGCTTGCCTATAATAAATGATATGGGAGCTTGGGTTCCTTATCATTTCCATGGAAATGGGAAAGAAATATTACAGCTCTTTCATCAATCAAATATGTCAAGTCACCTGTACAGAAACCTCTGGGATTAAGAAAGCTTGATTTCACTAACTTTTTAAATTCAGTCCAAATTTAATCCAATACCTTTTTTGGCTTTTTGAAACTTCAGATGGCAGATGGCAAATGAGTCTTCCAAACATGTTTTGGCAACTTAGTTCTGTAGAATTGACTATAAATAAGGAATGTGACATAACTAACCAAATCAATTTCATTAGCTCACTGCAATTTAAATATGTGAAAGAAAAGTTAGGCATCAATAAGTAATCTCGAATTTTTCTCAGCCTCAGGCCATCTGATATATCTGCTGTTTTGGAGATGGCACAGAATTCAGAAGGAGATCCATCAGCGGGGGATAGAAAAAGTAAGTGTGAATATATGCATTTGTTATCTTTACATATAATTAAAGTGTCAGTGTTCCAACTAACAAACTGCAACCCAATAAACTCTGAGGCAAGCATTTTCTCCATTTTATTAGAATTGTCATATTGGCACATCTGTGAAAACCCGAATCTGAGAGTTCTGGGTTTCCCCTTCCCAATAGAAATTCAAAAATCCATCCCCTGTACCCCACCGGTCCCTCAAATGGCCCAATCAAATGTCATCTCAACTGGAGACATTCCTCCAGATACTCCTCTCCAGGTGCAGGGTAACACGTCCTTGACTTTCTAAGAATGAATGTTGTTGAGTCTAAACTTCCAAAGTTTCTTGCAGGCTAACAAGTCCATCTGGCTGGAACTTATGGCTTTTATCCCCAGAGCTAGGGTGGAGTCTCACTAGCAGCTGTGGCTCTTCCTTCTCCAAGATCAGCCCAAGGCTTTTCACTGCTCTCCTTTGCCTTCGGCCCAGCCGTGCGTCAGGCATTGGACCCAGCTGTTCTTCCTCTTCTTCATCAACCACCTCCAGACCTGAGGACTGTTGGCTCTCCATCTGAGGGCTGACAGATGGCCCAGGCTCCATCTTTGTCTGTATCTCTGCCACCTCCATTCCTTCTTCTGCCTCTTAGCTCCCAGGTTGCCCTGATGCTAACCCTGACTCCCATGCCTTCCTCCGCTTCCTCTGATTCGGCTGCTGGAAGGGCCGGCAGTCAACAGGCCACAACAGATCCCTCATTTTAACCCTGAGCTACAAATATTTTCCTTTATTATAACTCACAGTCTCTCAATTTCTAGCCAGGTATACAAAACTGATTCACTTTTATATATATTAGCTTATTTATCTTTCTTTCTCGCTTTGTCTTACTCTGCCTTTCTCCTTTTTCTTGTAATGAAAACAGAAGTGTCATACTGTTCTGGTGAAAGTTCTCTTTGTATATGCCAGGGGTGTCAAACTCGCGGCCTGCAGGCCGGATAAGTCCTGTGCCGGCCGTGCCCACCTCCGGTTTAGTGAAAGGGAAAAAAGTCACATTATATCATGTGACGACAACATGACGCTGCGGGTTTGATACCCCTGGTATATGCACAGTTACAAAAGGGACAGAGCTTATGTTGTAATAGTACAATTCTGCTTTCTTCATTTGCACCCCCTGTCTCTCCCATGTAGATGCTTCTGCCTGAAAGGTTATTAGTATGAAGAGTATCTACATGGGTATCAGATTATTTTCTAAAACAAAAGATTGTAAAGTTCACCTTGCGCATTGGGCTATGCATGGAAGCTGTGCATACCTACATACAGGCTTACATGAACTGTTATTTAATGATAAGATACTATTGTTCAGAGCTGTCATCAGTTAAAGAGCTTAACATCCTGAAAAAGCATTCCTCCAAATAAAAACATTCTATTAATATTTGTTTTAAAAATATCTGTATCCTTTATGATCAGAACAATGATGAACACATACCTTAAACACATATATGTCATATCTATATAGTGTCAGTTCTTAGATTTCCATAACCCATGTATCGTTCTCTATCACATATATAATTCTCTCCCCTGAAAACACTGTTTGCAAAGTAAATACTTATATATTAAAGGGACTGCTTGAATATCAGTTACTCAGGTCTTTGAGACGTTTAGTACCTTGCTCCTTGTACACTGAAGAACATATTGTACACACAAATTCATTTTAGCCAACAGCCAAGACTCCCTTCAATGACAGTGGAACTATTGGGAAACATGAGTAAAATGCAAACTACATTGTTCAGTCACCTAAATGAAAAGGAAGCCCTGGGAATTTATTTGCAATTACACTTGCCGCTGTGTAGAGTATAATGCAACTTACTCATTTTGTCTGAATTATCAAGGCACTGTTGCTTGTGAGTCAAATATTTTAGGCCAAGTGTTTGCTGCAAACACAGCTGCAGGCTGTGCATATAGATGTTTCAATTTTAGTTATCATATTTAATTTCAAAGAGCACTCTATAAACAGAGTGGCTTTTTAAAAACAAAAACCCTGCTAAGATCAAACGTTCTGTAGAAATTCATAAATTAAGCAGTGAATGAAGGATTGCTTATCTGTTTGCTCCAAAGTGACAGTCAATTATTTCAGATCAGAAATATACTCTTTGTAGTGTATCCTGATGTTAATTTTTCCTTTCTCTTTGAATATTGAATGTTATCAGCATTTTTATATGTTATCTGTTTTAGCATCACTAATCCTTTATAAATAAATGCATCATCCAATTTTAATTACAACATGTCTTGAGTATAGTATTGAACGATCTCAGTTTCCCTTTATGCATAGAAAAATGGGGGCCAATACACTGGAGTTAACAGAAGTCCTAGCATGAATGAAAATTTGAGGTTAAGTGTATTTTAGGTTTATATCAGAATGTCAAACATTTTGAAAAGGAGAATGGTAAGTCATCCTGTTATTGCTTCTGAAACATGCTGTTATGGTGTCAGACAGTATCCCTCCAATTTTGCAGATTCTTAGCCACTGTTGTTGATCCTGTAGGGAAGTGTTACATTTCTAAGCCTAATTTGCATTTGCCATACAACTACTACTTTGCATTAAGATAATTCTCTTTGGGAATTAAAAGATGAAATAATAATCTGAAATGTTAAGGGAAAGTAAGTATTTATAAAATGGCAATAAAAATAATTTGTAACCGTAGAATAACTGCTAAACACAGTAGTGCCTTCCTTCAAAACTCAGAAGAGTCCGCAATATAGAATATGTGCAGTTTAGATTTGAACTATTTTTGGTTCTTGATGTTTTCTCAACAAGTTTACATTTAGTGTGTAATGGTTCAAAATCTCCCAAGGATTATTTTTTTTCAATCATGTCAATCTCCAGCTTTACCAACTGCTGTAAGGAATGTTCCTCTTTGCTTAAGCCTGATAAATTATAATTATTTTCTTTCTGCAGAATTGTTGGAAGGGGCATGATTTAATAGATTTAAATTTAATCGATACATTTGGACATTCATTTTGTATTATGAATTCAATTGATTCAAGCTTGAGTCCCAAAGCTGAAATTTAGCATTGCTGAATAATTCCAATCCAGAAATTTTCATTTCTCCCAATTTCAGAATATGAAGTAGTCAACCAGTCATTTCAATGCGTTCTCCTTTTTCTTTTTATTCATCTCTTCTCCCTTCATCTATCTTTTCTCAAACTGTTCTTTCCATTGGTTTTGAGTCTTACCAACATGCTTAGGTTATGTGTGCTTCCTGGTCCAAAAACTCCTCACTTGATCCTTCTGTTTATCCTAACTTCTCCCAGGTTCTGTCTTTCCTGTATTTATTTTTGAAAGAATAGTTCTTCCTTCTCTCTTCACTTTTCTTCCAAAAGTCTTATAGATTTAATTCAATCAGACTTTTATGTGAGATCCTCTATGCGCTGATTGAAGCAGGCCTGCCTCCTGAGACTTACAAATGGGACCTGCAGCATGCTTCTTCTGCCAGGTCTGATGAGATGACAAATATAATTGGGGAGAGATGTTGTCTCAAATAATCTGAACTCCATGGCATGGGATATTTTAAATCTCAAAACCAGAATTGCACCACGAAGCAAAGTGGCAACTAATGCAGCTCATGGAGCAGAAGTGTAACATGTACTCTATCTAGAGGCATGCATAAGTGCGCTGCTGCATTTTGCACAGGCTGAAGCTTCTATGTTCTAAGGACAACCCATGTAAAGCACACCAAGAAGTGACTTGTGCATAGCTCCTTGACTAGGAATGTGTACAACTAGTGCACCACAAGGAGTAGTATAAAGGCCTCCCTATCCATAATTGTCCCCTGATTTTGGAGCAGGAGTCATGAGACCAGGAGAATTCCCAGACTGCACACTGTCTGAGCAGTGCCAACCATCCATCAGCAAAGATGGCACAGTCCTTAAACTGGCAGATCCCAAATATTTATGCCTACAATATTTCCTGTAATACTGCTATGGTTCATATATATTTGTTGTATATTAGTAATCAGTGTTATAAGTTGTAATGCCTTATACATCTCTATAAATAATTTGTAAAAGCTGCCTTATCAAGTGTGCTGTTTAGTCATAAATTCAAAAATTATCATAGTGTAGTAGCAATATTACTTTAATTATTCAGCTTGCAAAGTCTTTTTTGCTAAATTTAAACCTATCAATTTGCCTACCATTGTGTATGCTCAATGAACGCAGAGTAACAAAATGCAACTGTTTAAAATGATCAACAAGTGCACAGACATTTTTTTCTGGAAATGAGAATAACAGGATTTAAAATATAGTGAAATATATACCATTTGTTCCCACTAATCAACAAGGCATCGTATGAAAGAAAATTTTAGTTTTTATTTTACATATTTATACATAAAACTTTCAAGGTAACTTTTTCAACCCAACTGCATGTTAAATAGCACATCTAAAATGAACTTTCGGTAGTCAACATTCACAAAATGTTGAAAACTTTATATATATATATATATATATATATATATATATATATATATATATATATATATATATATATATTACTGAAAGCTACAAGTTCACTACGAGGCAGGCATGTATGTTTTTTTTCTTTTACTTGTATAGCACCTTCAAATTACAGTCTCATTTGTTTAAAACTACGGTGAAATGATAAAAAGTAATCAATGGTAAAATACTGTTTTAACTTAAAAGTCTCTAAATAAACAAAAATAAAAGTTAAATGATCCTCTTTCTTTTCATGTTTGCAATGTTTATAAGTATTGTACATTTTGTTCTCCAATAAAGTTATTGAAATGTCCAATATTTAGTGGCACAAGTAAAAAAAAACCCAAACCAACAGCAAATAAATTAAAAAAAGCAATTAGGCCAGTCACTGGACATAAAGCTTCAGATAGTAGGGAGCAATTCAACAAGCACTCCTGTGCATCCACCATTGTTTTAAGAAGGGGTTCGTGCAGGATTCTTGGTGCTTGGCAGATTGTGCCCAGAATCAATGGCTAACACTGATTTTCTCGTGTGCCAGGTGTGGAACATCAGTGTTTGTACAACCACAGAAGCAAAAAAGTTCTAGTCTGTTTTTTAGTTGGATAGCTTCCCATTTTATTTCGTTGGCATTTTCTCAGTCATGTGCTTCTGCTGACTTTCAGCATGTCTGGAAAGAAATGGAAAAAGCTTCGTTATTGCATAGAAACACAACAGGAAACATTTTCCCCTTCATTTTAATGTAAAACAACCGCACAGAAGAATCATCTTGCGTTAGGAAAGACAAAGAAGTTAGTTTAGTCTTATATTTATAAATTTCATACATTTATAATATAAGATTACTGATTACTTTAAAATGTGTGTTTTTGTTGCATGAATGCTACCACATATGTTGTCTGAGAGGGCTAAAGAGAAAAAACAGTTTTTACTTTTTTCTACCAGAGATTAATCTTGTTAAGAATCATAGTTTAGAACGCCCCCTTCATAGTCTAGAACAGGGATGGGGAACCATGTTCCTTTGTGAACTTCAACTCCCAGAATTCCTGAGCCAGCCATGCTGAGTGTAAAGGTTTCAACTAACAAACCCAAGCAAATCAGAACTCTCAGGCCAAGCACTTCCTCAAAGAATTTCTTTATTGGGTAAATCATATCGGCACACTTGAAGAAAAGCCAACTTTGACTTTTCCCATTGTTACAGTATAATTAAAGCCAGTAATGATCTCTTTGTCCCAGTGTCAGTCATGTTGGCCAATTAGGTTGGTGGGCTTCTCAGGTATTTGTCACCTTCTTTCACCATTGCCCTGGAGATGACCTTGGTTCTCACAAGAAAGCTTTATGTTGTATTTAGTAATACATTCCAACATCCCTCCCTCTCCCATACAGTATGGCAACGTTGAACCAGGTTCAGCCAGGTTCAGTTCGGTGTTGACACTGAGCCAACTATGATGGCAGCTCAGGAATCCTGGGAGTTGAAGCTTAACAAGTCATAAAAGGGCCATGGTTCCCCCCGGGGTGGGATTTGACCGGTTCAGACTGGTTTAGGTGAACCAGATGTTAAGTTTGCATCTGGTTCACCAAACCGGTACTTGAACCGTATGGCTGGCCCCACTCATCCTCCCTCTCCCCTCCCAGGAGTCTCCATGCAGGCTAGGTCCTCATAAGTTAGCCTGTGTGTTATTCCCAACTTAATCCAGAAGGATCTAGATTAATCCTTACAGTTCCAGTCCTTAGTGGTGTTTCCATCTGCTCCATCCTAGAGCTTGTATCATCTTTGATATTTCATTCACTACCACAGTGATGTGTAGTTAAGGACAGGCATTTGCTGACTCCTATCAGCTTGTCAAGGCTGCAGTAGGCACACTGCCTATCTTTCAGTGATCGCTGCCCTTCACAACCAATTTAGCTTAGGCTGAAAAAGAGGCTGGACACTGGGCTTCTGCTGGGGCATCTGCCTACCTAACTCATGACCTGTGTTTTGTGAGCTCCTCAGTATATTATTCTTGTGCGAAACTGCTACCCCCTATTATTGAATTTGTGTTCAGCAGCTATCAGAATACTGTAACTAATCCCTAAAAAAGGGCTGGCAGTTGATTTTCAATAGATTCATTACAGGTTTTCTCTTGTCAGAAAGAGTTTTTTGGGTTATGTTTGCTGTTGCTTTTATTATGGGTGGGTGAAAAGAGAAGAGTGGCATTTTGTCTACTCCAATGCCATTTTCTGATTGGGCTATTGGGATATTTCTGGTTGCCACCAATCACAGCTATTTGCTGACAGCAGTGCTCTCTCTTGCAGCATTTATTCCGTTGGTATATTTGGGATACACTGGGGTGAAATTCACAAAGAGTTCTCTTTCACTCCCTATTATGTAACCATTTTAAGTGGCTAGATAGTGTAGCTTGTAAATCATGTTATTTTACAATGGAATATAGTTCCATCTCATGAATCTGATGCTTTAATAACTTGTGGTCTAATAATGTTAGTTCTCCTGTTCCTGCTTAGTTAACTAGTACCTTTCTAGATACCTATGTTTCTAAGTCCCAAAGGTGTTTTGTCCCCCCCAAAGACAAATGGACTTTCTTGGTGTTTTCTCTGAAAATGTTTCGCTTCTCATCTAAGAAGCATCCTCAGTTGAACTGAAGATGAGGCTCTTTGGGCCCAAGCAAAAGGAAACCCAGTAAACTGGTGTCCAAAAGTAACCCAGCTGACTGACTGAAAAGGTAGAGGATGGGCCTAGGATAAAGTGGAGGGAGCTCTTTTTATGTGTGTAACCATAGCTTATGTAACCTGCTTCAACACTGCATTACTCTTCTGCTGTATTGACCTGGCAGCCAGGATACTCATAAACCATGATTAGAAACAGCCTGGGTTTCAAGTTCTGGCTTTTTAAAGCAGTTCTTCAGATGTTTACATAATTCCTAGGCACACAAATTGTTAAGGGGAAGACTTGTTTCTGCAAAGCTGAGTCACACTGGATGACTTTGTTGCAAAGCCATTCTGAATCATCACTTCAGCTGAGAAGACAGCTAAAGCCTTCATCCCAGGCATCCACTGCACTTGCCTAAGCCTGCCTGCCACACCTCCAAGAAGAGTGACTGGGGAAGCTTGGAGAAGCTGGTTGGGATAAGACAAAATATTAAGGGAACCCTCTAATTACTGCTCTTAAGTTGTCCCGTGATAAAAATGGAAGAATCTGATAACTTGCAATCTCCAGTATTGCACAGATTAGAGTTTAATAGTCCAGCAGCAGAAGTATAGTAACATACTTTCCTAACAACAGCTCAAGAATGCATATTAATGCAACCATGAGAAAGAGCAAGATATAGCAAGATACAGCAAAATTAGGGGAAAAAATATAGCTACAGTTTTGAGAAAGGGATATGGCGGAAGTAGAAACCAACAACAGTTGGCATTCTAGTCAAGATGAACATCTCAAAACTGACTCTAGAACGAAGAAGTGGCTATATCTGCATTTGAAGCAATTCTCTGACAACTTTTATTATTTCCCCGGCAATAAGATCTTCCCAAAGCAAAGGAGAAACAGAAATTGACAAAACTATCACACTAGAAGCAATTAGACAAAATACGAAGTGTTTGATTTTAAATTATAGATTGATTCAATGATTCAAGAAGCTCCATTAACCAGATTAACCAGATAGAGAACAATAGACAATTGTTTGATTGGCAAAATCTGCACTTTATCTTCTGATTTTAAAGGATAAAGCCACTCATATAAAATCAACGCAAAATCAGGTACTAGTCTGGTTAAAAATAAAGTAGCAAAAGAAACAAACTTAGAATCAAAAACCCTACCAGCAATAATGACAGATACTCTTCACCAAACCAGATTTGTTTTCAATTCAGACTGGTTTAGGTGAACCAGATGTTAAGTTTGCATCTGGTTCACCAAACCGGTACTTGAACCGAATGGCTGGCCCCACTCACCCTCCCTCTCCCCTCCCAGGAGTCTCCATGCAGGCCATTTTTGATGGAGGTAAGTGCAGGGTTCGCGTGGAAGCTCTGGGAGGGGGAAAAAGCCTGAAACAAGAAGTTCCGGTAGGTCATGCCCACCTAGCAACCGGGCAGTGAACCGGTTTCTGGGATTTTTGAATCCTACCCCTGTCCCCGCCTCTGGTCTAAAAGAATATCACTGCTAAACAAAATGCAATAAACCATCAATAGTGTGTAGTAGAAGAGCATTAGAATGAAACAAGTGTAGAGTAGCATAGGAATAACACGCCTGAAAGAAACTGGGGAAATTCAAATTAAAATTCTTTCCTCCTCAATCTTTTTGATTTGTCTCGGTTTAGGATTCACAGAAGTAGACAGGGGAGATAAAAGGACACATTTGCACCAAGGTGTTGCCTCAGATTTCACTTGGCCTTGACATACTTTGCATTACATCTGCTGCCAAATTGAAACTCATCCCAACACCCACCCCCCAAGAAGATGAGAACATAGAATTGTTGGCGTAATATTTGTCATTAAAAAGAAACAAGGGTAGAAATCATTTTTTACTTTTCGTTTCTTTTCGCCAAATCAGTGTAAGAGCTGCTTTGGAGCTGTATGAGCATGTTGGGCCATTTTATACGTTATTTCATCTACGAAGCAACCCTCTTCACCTTTTATCCCATCACTCAGTGATAAAATCCAAAGTAAATACTGGGCCCTTTTCCTTCTCATAAAAGGCTGGAATAATGGCTGTTCCACTATTTTTTCCTCAATAAATACGTTTATGGCAGAAATATTCTCAGGCCTGTTACTTTTTGCTGCCAAGGAAGTGAATACCAGGAAATGCATAGGAATGGTAGGTTTTCAACCTGGCTTCCAAACATTTTGTACAAGAGCACATAAATATTAGCACTTTTATCTCAACAACAGGGGAGAACAACTTGTGGCTCCAGGGCTGCACCTATCCTCAGATAACTTCTGTTCCCGGTTGCTCCTGGTTGTCTCCAGCAAGTACTCTTCAGACCTGGATGACTTCTGAACCGACCCCAAATGGCTTGCCTTCCTGGCTCCTGAGTCCCATCACCTGACACCCATCTGTGCTCCCATGTATCCCCCTCCCCCTACATATGTGTGGCAACTCCAAAACGGTGCATTGTAGCACCTTTGAATGGTGTACTTTCTCAGACAGAGACACAAAAAGAGAAAAAAAAATCTATAAAAATAATTATAAGTCTGATGCTGGCTGGAGAATTCTGGTACTTTAAGTCCACACTCCTTAAAGTTTCAAAAACATTACTTTAGAGCTTTAACTGTCTAGAAATCCCATGAACCCTTAAAGCATATTGGAAAACATACAACTGTGGCCTAAAGGCTGTATTTTGCATTCTTTTTTAAGGAGTAACTCTGCAATAATCAAGATTGATTATATTGGAGATGCAGACAATAAGAAAAATGCTTTTCTGTCTATAAAAATGTATCATCTATCTACATCCATCCACCTCCATGCTTTGGAAATACAGAACGTTTCAGTATCTGTTTGAAGTATGTGAAAAGACACCAATAATAAAACTGTATTGCGTATGTATTACTGAAAAATGTATGAGTAATATACATTTTGGATAATAGTACTGGCAATAATGCATCCCAATTTGATCTCAAAGAAGGGATTCACACTTCTATGCTGCTGGACTGTAGGTTATGGTCATAGCCATAGCCATAACAGTAGCCAAACATTTGGGAATAGTGTCAAGAGGCATATTATTCGATATACTTGTGCAGATGTACTCCTTATTGCAATCACATTTGGCTCATTTGCTTATTTTGGAGGGAGGAGAGATAATAAACACACATTACAGGTAGTGCTGTAGGTTAGGGTGTCAAACTGGATTTCTTTGAGGGCCAGATCAGCACTGTAATTCTCCTCTGTGGGCCGGTGTGGGGGGAGGGAGAGAGGAGGAGATGCGACGGACGCCTCTTGCAACACTGGTGGCCAAAACGGGATGTCGGGTCCCCCTGTGTCCCATTTTGGCCAGCAGAATGCTGTAGGACGCCATCCGGGCTGAAAACAGGCCACGGCAGGGCGCATGGCCCCCTGTGCCCTGTTCTGGCTGCTAGAGGCACCATGGGCTATTTCCAGGCTGGCCCCATGGATCAGATTTAAGCACCATGTGGGGCTTATCCAGCCTGCGGGCTTTGAGTTTGACACTTCTGGTCTAGGTACAACGGTAAGGGAATCTGCCCATCACAATTATAACTTGCTGATTGCAAAGTGAGTTGGTCCTATGACTGACTTGCCTTTATGACCCTTTTTGTGGTGGTGGTGAAGTGAAACACTGCAGCCATTAAAGAAATGATTGAATTGCCCTGGGCAGAGTTTTGCTAAAAACCAGAAGTAAATGCTGCTTTTTGGAAAAACTATACTAAAATGTGATCATGTGACTGCAGGAAATGGCCATAAATGCAGCCCAGTTGCCAAATGCCAAAAATGCAGTCAGGACACCATGGTCCCCACAAGTATCAGAACTTCAAATCCAAGTCAGAAGTATCCTGATAAGTGACCAGTTGTAAGTTGAGCAGTAACTGTAATCATGGCTTTATCTAAGATTTTGATATATTATTGAGTTTGGATGTTTTCAACATCTCTTTACTGCTAATTTTTAGGAAACAATTTGCAAGGTTATATCAAACTGGACTATTATTTCATATTTATTTATTAAAATATTGCCAACAATTTCAGGAAAAGGTCTCTTTCACTCCCTATTATGTAACCATTTTAAGTGGCTAGATACTGTAGCTTGTAAATCATGTTATTTTACAATGGAATATAGTTCCATCTCATGAATCTGATGCTTTAATAACTTGTGGTCTAATAATGTTAGTTCTCCCGTTCCTGCTTAGTCAACTAGTACCTTTCTAGATACCTGTGTTTCTAAGTCCCAAAGGTGTTTCGTTGCCCCCAAAGACAAATGGACTTTCTTGGTGTTTTCTCTGAAAATGTTTCGGTTCTCATCTAAGAAGCATCTTCAGTTCAACTGAAGAAGCTTCTTGGATAAGAAACAAAATGTTTGCAAAGAAAAACACCAAAAAAGTCCAGTCGCCTTTTATAAAAATCACCTTTGGGATAACCATGACCTAGATGATTGAGAATTGAGAATCTGCACAGACTGTGCTTTTAAACTTCCAGTTTCTCCATATTCAGTTTCTATAAGAGCAAAGTTTCATTGAAGCAATTGTGAATTAATATCTCCCCTGCGGACTTCCAGATTAGCAGGGAGTAATAGATGCTACTAATACGAATGCTCCTTTATCATTTTTAACCATAATCTTTGAACAGTTATGCTTTCAGGTCCAAACAAGATGAGAGGAAAAGGCTTTATAAAGCTCTTTAGTTTTTTTTAAAAAAATTAGATAGCAATTGCCACCTAAATTTTAACTCTCTAATGGGAAGTTGTTATTTTTTTCAGAAGCTATTAGTAATAAAAGGGCGCTTCTATTGAGATTGTAACAAGTAAATAGTTAAACAACCTTTTCCTTGCAGCTATTCTTTTAAAAGTAAATTTTTAGAACTTGATATTTGCTACAAACCATTTAGAAATTTTCAGTGTTATGCTTAATGTTTGTCCAGTTTCATCCTTTGTAGCCACATGTGTTTTTATAGCTGAGCAAAAATGCATTTCCTAATTTTGTCCATAGAGGGTATGCAATTATTTTTGTAGATTCTATCCATTCCCTTTCTTACTATGTATTTGACACTTTCCTCAACTTCAGGAAAACCCATAATGAAATTATAATAAAAACTATAAACATATTAAAGAAAATACTCAATTTTGAAACAGTGCAGTCTAATCTTTCCAGATGTCTATAGATAAGGACCATTCGATCATCAAGTGCTGCAAAAAATTGCTGAAAGAATATGATGTGTGCTCACTGTATTTTATCGATAAGGCTCAAAAACACATGAAACATTAATATGCTTCAATCATTTATCTCTAATCTGGCATTCTTCTGGTTCTATTTCTATTATAATTCTCTCAGATATCCTGGGTATGCATATTAGGAGAGTTGCAGTTTCAACAACTTTGAAGGATACTTCAAAAATTAGGAAAAGCTAGCTTAGATATTTCATTGCCTATAAAATGTGCACTTGCAAGTATTGACTGAGTTCAGATTAACATGGATTCTACTTCATAATGAATATCTTTATGAATCAAGATAAATCTATATTTTCTTTTTTTCAATATTCACAATTAAAACACAGCCACCCAAAGTTTTAATGCAGAGAAATTATATATTTGAAAAGCATTTGGGTTAAAATAGGATGTGTTGTTAAGTTCAAATCACTTTTTCACTCCAAATTCTTCAGATCTTTATGAAACCTAAGAGTTCAAAACATCCTAAGTTCTCAAACTACTATGCATAAAAATATTGGGAAGTGGAGATTGAGAGAACAAGGGGCAATCTAAATGCATTTATCAAATAATTAGTCATCTCTAAATTACCCCATCCAAACCTTGGCTCCATCAAAAAGACTGTGTGGTTGAATAATCAATGGCATGGCATCATAAATAAGCACTGAAGATACTATGTGAATTTAAGTTCCTGGAAAATTGAAGATGTTAGATCAGTGGTAGAGTGCATAACATTATATGGAAGAAAGTTACAAGAAAAGCAAACTGGCATATTTTGCTGTGAAATTACTACAGAGGCTTTCTTAATGAGACAATCTGAGAAACATGAAAGTAATTGGAGCAAAGGACAACAAAGGGTTTACAAAAGGGGAAAAGAGAGTGAATATTGTACAAGGAGGGGACGGATTAGAGAGATCTGAATAAACAGAGCTTTTTATTATATTTTACCTTGTCTTTTTGTTACATTTTACCTTGTCTGTAGCAATGGTGCTAAATTATCATGGCATTGATAGGGGGCCACACTGTAAGAGAAATATTACAGAAAAAAAAAACAGTTGGGTTTGCTTTGGCTTAGTTAAGTCTTGGTTTATAGATGATGAATTATTCTCTTTTAGGATTAAAATATATCAAAAGTTGAGGAAATCCTAATTGAAAAATCCATCCAGAGCAAAATTAATCAATTTCAAGTCATTGTATGCATCTACTGCCAAAATCTATGAATTAATCACAGAAATACAACATGTATTTTGAATCATGTAATTTGTGAATTTCCCTCCTGCATTGTTTCCCAGCAAATTCTGCCCTCTATTTATTTGATTCTTTGATAAATACATGTTGGTGCTATTGGCTCTCCTCTTTTATCACTCAGAATTGGTGTGTGTGTGTGTGTGTGTGGGGGGAGGTAAAGCCATATCCAGAAACTCAACGTCATTGATCTTCTAGCCATCTCTGGAGTTATTTTGATTGATTTTGCTCCCTCAAGTCAAAAAGTACAAAGTAATTTTCTATGACCAGCCATGGTCCCATTCTTTAAATAATTAACAGCAGCCTTCTGGTTGGATGTAAAATTCATTAGTGTGTATGTGTGTGTGTTTGTGTGTATTAATGTACACACACACACACACACACACACACACACACACACACACACACACACAAACTATTCCATGAGGCAAGAAGTAAGGAAAAAAATCCTACAGTTTATGATCTTTTTAAAAAGGTAATTTAGGACTCATCCTCAAATCCTGTTACCTATGAAATAGATGTCCCACTGTTTTTAGAGCGCTAGGTCCTCATAAGTTAGCCTGTGTGTTATTCCCAACTTAATTCAGAAGGATCTAGATTAATCCTTACAGTTCCAGTCCTTAGTGGTATTTCCATCTGCTCCATCCTAGAGCTTGTATCATCTTTGATACTTCATTCACTACCACAGTGATGTGTAGTTAAGGACAGGCATTTGCTGACTCCTATCAGCTTGTCAAGGCTGCAGTAGGCACACTGCCTATCTTTCAGTGATCGCTGCCCTTCACAACCAATTTAGCTTAGGCTGAAAAAGAGGCTGGACACTGGGCTTCTGCTGGGGCATCTGCCTACCTAACTCATGACCTGTGTTTTGTGAGCTCCTCAGTATATTATTCTTGTGCGAAACTGCTACCCCCTATTATTGAATTTGTGTTCAGCAGCTATCAGAATACTGTAACTAATCCCTAAAAAAGGGCTGGCAGTTGATTTTCAATAGATTCATTACAGGTTTTCTCTTGTCAGAAAGAGTTTTTTGGGTTATGTTTGCTGTTGCTTTTATTATGGGTGGGTGAAAAGAGAAGAGTGGCATTTTGTCTACTCCAATGCCATTTTCTGATTGGGCTATTGGGATATTTCTGGTTGCCACCAATCATAGCTATTTGCTGATAGCAGTGCTCTCTCTTGCGGCATTTATTCCGTTGGTATATTTGGGATACACTGGGGTGAAATTCACAAAGAGTTCTCTTTCACTCCCTATTATGTAACCATTTTAAGTGGCTAGATAGTGTAGCTTGTAAATCATGTTATTTTACAATGGAATATAGTTCCATCTCATGAATCTGATGCTTTAATAACTTGTGGTCTAATAATGTTAGTTCTCCTGTTCCTGCTTAGTTAACTAGTACCTTTCTAGATACCTATGTTTCTAAGTCCCAAAGGTATTTTGTCCCCCCCAAAGACAAATGGACTTTCTTGGTGTTTTCTCTGAAAATGTTTCGCTTCTCATCTAAGAAGCATCCTCAATTGAACTGAAGATGAGGCTCTTTGGGCCCAAGCAAAAGGAAACCCAGTAAACTGGTGTCCAAAAGTAACCCAGCTGACTGACTGAAAAGGTAGAGGATGGGCCTAGGATAAAGTGGAGGGAGCTCTTTTTATGTGTGTAACCATAGCTTATGTAACCTGCTTCAACACTGCATTACTCTTCTGCTGTATTGACCTGGCAGCCAGGATACTCATAAACCATGATTAGAAACAGCCTGGGTTTCAAGTTCTGGCTTTTTAAAGCAGTTCTTCAGATGTTTACATAGTTCCTAGGCACACAAATTGTAAAGGGGAAGACTTGTTTCTGCAAAGCTGAGTCACACTGGATGACTTTGTTGCAAAGCCGTTCTGAATCATCACTTCAGCTGAGAAGACAGCTAAAGCCTTCATCCCAGGCATCCACTGCACTTGCCTAAGCCTGCCTGCCACACCTCCAAGAAGAGTGACTGGGGAAGCTTGGAGAAGCTGGTTGGGATAAGACAAAATATTAAGGGAACCCTCTAATTACTGCTCTTAAGTTGTCCCGTGATAAAAATGGAAGAATCTGATAACTTGCAATCTCCAGTATTGCACAGATTAGAGTTTAATAGTCCAGCAGCAGAAGCATAGTAACATACTTTCCTAACAACAGCTCAAGAATGCATATTAATGCAACCATGAGAAAGAGCAAGATATAGCAAGATACAGCAAAATTAGGGGAAAAAATATAGCTACAGTTTTGAGAAAGGGATATGGCGGAAGTAGAAACCAACAACAGTTGGCATTCTAGTCAAGATGAACATCTCAAAACTGACTCTAGAACGAAGAAGTGGCTATATCTGCATTTGAAGCAATTCTCTGACAACTTTTATTATTTCCCCAGCAATAAGATCTTCCCAAAGCAAAGGAGAAACAGAAATTGACAGAACTATCACACTAGAAGAAATTAGACAAAATACGAAGTGTTTGATTTTAAATTATAGATTGATTCAATGATTCAAGAAGCTCCATTAACCAGATTAATCAGATAGAGAACAATAGACAATTGTTTGATTGGCAAAATCTGCACTTTATCTTCTGATTTTAAAGGATAAAGCCAGTCACATAAAATCAACGCAAAATCAGGTACTAGTCTGGTTAAAAATAAAGTAGCAAAAGAAACAAACTTAGAATCAAAAACCCTACCAGCAATAATGACAGATACTTTTTACCAAACCAGATTTGTTTTCAATTTTCTAAATTTTGATTCCAAGAGAAAAGAGGATCTGGCATTTACCCGAAAACCATTTTCTATCCAAGGAAGAATGGTAGTATATTTTTGGGTTGGGTGCTTCAGCCAAATTTGTTTGACAGCAACTGAAGGTAACTAATTAATGCAAAAAATATCCTGCATTGTATCTTAAAGAATATTGTAAGTTAAGAGGATAGTTTTTTTAAAAAATAATCCTTATTCCTTCCCATGGTATTTATTTAACATCTGCCCTGAATAAGAATTCTGGAGAAATAAAGCCTCTACATGATACATTATGGTATTGGTTTGTAAAATAAAATAGAAGTAAGCAGCCAAATAAGTCAGAAATGGTGTAGGGTTTCCCGCTTGGGTGGGGGGGTTGGACTAGATGACCTACAAGGTCCCTTCCAACTCTGATTATCTGTTATCTGTTAAGTGGTACATATGGTAGCATCATGGGGCGTGTTTCATCATTTTGATGAAATCTTGGCTTGCTGTGAATGGCAACATTTGTGTAGCCCTAAAAAATAAGCCATTTCAACCTGTGAATGCATAGGTCTTAGAGATTTATTATAGCTTTCGGGATATGATCCCAACTTTGGATTGATGAGAAAATAGTTTGAAGAATTCAGAAGATTTCCTCCCACCCAAGGTAGCAGTGACAGGTCGCTTACAGAACTTAATAGACACTGATACTAACCTGGTCAAGTCTTCAATGTCTACCAACATTGCATCCTGCTCTGTGTGCAATTCATCTCGAATAAGCAACAGTTGCACCAATTCTTCATTTAAACCTGATTTTGAAAGAAAGAAAGAAAAAAGGGTGGGAAGGTGAAAGGAATGTAATTTGTTGTCTTCTGTCCCTAACATTTTGGATACTTCTAGCCACTGTGAGGCAGACGTTTGATATCTCTTTCCAAACAATATTATGGTTTCCATTAGTTTTTTTTGGCTTGCATATAAATTAGGAAGGATGTGATGTCATGTTTTAAGAATAGTAGATAGCAAATACTGTAATAATACTGTTGTCGGTCTCATGGGATAATCAAGGACAAATTTCTGAAGCACAGAATCTTAAATTATTAAGTTGACAGGCAGTCTATGGAACATCTGGCTTTTCTTCAACTGAAGGAATTGATGAAAATCTTCACAACTGGATATCTAAGGGACTAAAGCTGCATTTGCCATCAGCAGATTGCCAAGGCCAGAAGGTGCATTATCTAAGAGGCCGTGCCCTCAAATTGTGTTGCGACTAAATGTCTTGTGTTTTAATGCCAACCCATCTGGAGTACCACATGATAGCAAAGACTGATGTAAGATACTGCCCTGGCTCTATTGATACATGAAAGCAGCTATTGTTCTTATTATAACAGCTACTGATTTCACAACTGAAGAAAACAACTAAAATGAATTATTTACTCCCTAATTAGATAAAGGCCTCACAGTGTTTCTCAACCTGTTGTCCTCCATATGTGTCAGGATTATAACTAATGTTAGCAAGTTGCAGCCTTGCCAAAAGGTGAATATCTATCTATCTATCTATCTATCTATCTATCTATCTATCTATCTATCTATCTGATTTATAAGGCTGCCCAACCCAAAGAATGTGTCTCTGGATGGCATACCAGATTAAAACAAGCAATAAAAGAAAAAAAAAACTCACATTGCATTAAAACATACCAACATATAAACATGATATATATTTATGTAAAAATTCACACATTCTCCATGACAAATTGACCCATTTTTGGTGGTCAGAGTGGGAAATGAAAGTGACAGAAGAACTCAATGGCAAATCATCAACCCAACCCAAAAGCCGAATTTGGCTCCAAATGGTCTTTTATTCCCAGAAAAAAACCCACAAGCTTTTTCATACAGTACTGGAAAAAACAGATGTATTCCTTAGCCCAATATTCATTTTTTGTTTGGGGATGCCTGCACTCTCTCCCATCATCTCATTAATTTGTATAATCTATTCTCCCACCTTAAGTGAGAATATTAACATCAATTTATAAATCGTCAGTTTATTCAGCTGGGGATGCTGAAGAACCCTAAGGAAGTCTATATGCAAATTACAAAATAACAATTGGTTCCCAGGCTACTGGCAGAAGCATGATGTCCAATCATAAGATTTATTCTTATCTAGTATATCATTATAATCTTGCCACGGGGACAATGGAACCTAATATACAGTACTTTGACCTTAAAATATAAAATATAATAATAGTGAGACAAGGAAAAAAGTCATATTTTCCACTTACTTTCTATCTGTGAATGTAGATCATTGACTATCACTTGTAGTTGCCCAATTGTCATATCTCTCAGGTCTGTGGGTTTTAAACTTCTTTTCATCAAGCATTCACTTATATGAGGCATATGTGGCAGCTAAAAATATCATTAAAACATTTAAGGCATGCAATAGTTTGAGCAGCACACTCTTCGTTTTCAATAATCGACTTCCTATGTCAAAATGGTAGCAATAACATTGATAATTTTTAATATTATATTAAAGTGTCTTGAACAGTGCACATTACAACATTCATTTAGTGACCATTCAAAGTTACTATGACCCTGAAGAAAATGACTTATAATCATTTTTCATACTTACAACCGTTACATCTCCAGGGCCACAGGATCACAACTCAGGAGTTTAGTAACTGGCATGGTTGAAATGTCCCAGGGTCAGGTGATCACCTTTTTGACTTTCTAATAAGTAAAGTCAATGGGGAAGCCAGGTTCACTTAACAATTGAGTTACTAACTTAACAACTGCAATGATTTACTTAGCAACTGTGGCAAGAAAGGTTTGGGAGAAAATCAGGAGAGGGTGTTCTTTGCTTAGTTCCAGTGATATCTGGGAATTAACACTATTCAGCGAATTATAGAAACATAACTCATCCAGAGACTATGTTCTTAGATACTTTTCTTACGTAGTTTCAGCAGCTGCTGAAAAGCAACAAGATTGCTACTGCAGTTCATAAGATTGAATTGCAATGCCCAATCTGTAATGACACAGAATTTGTGTACCTCTGTTCTGACATATGAAATATAATTCAAATGCAGGTGGTACTAGGATTATAACAGCAATTGGGACCAATATTTCCATTACTCAAGTTATGTGGTCATAAAACACAATGTCATTTGGCTGTGCTACTTAGCAATGGCAATCCTCATTTCCATTTTTAAGTGAGGATCACGTATCATTAAGTGAGGGCTACTGTGGGTGCAGGAGTGATTTAACAGGAGTGACTTGTAATGTTCTTTGCTGGATTCCCCATTGCCTTTGCTTGTGGGAAGCTGGTAGGGAAAGTTACAAATTGTGATCATGTGACTACAGTACGTGGCAACCATCATGCATGAAATCTGGTCACCAGGAGCCCGGAATATGATCACAGCTGCAACATGGTGGACTGCTTGTAAGTCCCTCCCATTCAGTGCTTTTGTAACTATGAATGGCTGCTGAACTAATGGCTGTAACTTGAGGAATAACCATGTTATTTTTTAAAAACATATTCCAAGTCTACAAAAATCAACACATGCACTTTAATTTATAAATGCTTCCCTCCACAAAGATGATGGGAAATTGGTAACCCTCAAATAAGGAAATGAAAAGCATGAATTTTTATGTGATACATACAAGATCAGCTACTGGAGATTTTTTCCTATTCTGTTTTTCCACCTCTACTTGCATTTTGGCCATTGGCTTTGCCATCGCCAGAGCCATTTTAGCTTCAGCTTGAAGTTTCTTTTGTCTTGTGAGAAAATCCATATCATCCAAGGATTCAGATTCCTCCTCAGTAGTATCTCTGTCAGAATAGGAAGAGCTCTGCTTGCTCTAAAAAAAAAGCAAATGTAAAATAAGTATGGACATGTCTCTTTTAAGATTCTTAACTTTCTTTATGTCTTGTTGTTTTAAAGTGTTACAAAGTTTAACAATCTGTAAGCTGCCCACAGTTGCTGGGAATCGGGCAGCACATGCATAAATGAATAGAACTATATGCTTCCATAACATTTGCACCATCCTTTATCTCGTGATGGATTGCAGTGGGTGGGGCCATATTAGAGAAATCAACAGGGACAAAAGTACATGGGAGTCACATCCAAAATGGAAGCCCCATGTTTTATTAAGAAATTTAACCATAAAGGAAAAAATATTATTTAAAACATATTTAAATATCACTATCAAATTTAACCAGCATATTGTGCATCTTTATTCTAGAAGTAGAGAGCTTAGAGCAGAGTTCCCCAACCTTTCTGGCTTTGTGAATTGGCTGGGGGGGGGGGGGGGGCGGCAGAGGAAATGGTTCGTGGAAGTGGTTGGCAAATGTGTGCGCAACTCCATTTGAGCGAGCAGCATGCATGAGTGCCGACTGCTCACCCAAATGGAGTGCACGTGCATACACTCGCCTGCTGCTCATGCAACTCACCTGCTGCTCATGCAACGACCTTGCGGCCGTTTCCACAGTCCAGTTGCAAACCTCTTACTAGTGGGCCATGACCACAGGTTGGAGAGCCCTGGCTTAGAAAGCTGTATAAGGCCTCTCTGTTGCCTATTACTGTTTCAAAACATTTTAGGACTGGATTATTGACAAACCAGGCCAAGAGCAGCTGTCCTTGCCATGCATGTAATTTCCAGTGAAAATTGATGCCACGAGAAAAGGTACATATTATCTTTTATATTGGTATTTTTCAATCTCAGCAAGTTTTAAAATATGTAGACTTTTAACATCCAGAATTCTCCAGCAAGCAGCTGTGGGAGTTGAAGCTCACACATCTTAAAGGACATTAAAGTCAAGCAACATTATTACATGCTCAAACTACATACATACAAAGGCCTTGAGAAAAAGTCAGTCTTTAGTTTGCCAATAAACATATTGTATTAAAAGTATATTGAAACAATGATGGAAGAAGGTGGTTTACCCTTTCCAACATTTCTGAAGGATCTACATGTGCTTATCAGATCAACACTCACCATAGGAGACAAAGGTGTATCTAGACTAGTTTCTGTCTTGCTGTCATCAGCATCACTATCTTTGTCACTTCCACTGTCATTGACAAAACAAATTTGTAAATTCATCCCACTCTGTAACCTTGAAAAGAAAGAAGAGTGATAGCTGTCATTTTCTGCAGGGATACTAAATGAACTTAATCAGTGTATTAAAAGTGGAGTTAAACAGGATTATAAATGTTTACACTCAAAAGCTGCATACTTTACTGTTCGTACATTTAAATAAAATCCAATTGGAGACTGATTAACTTAAATGAAATGGCTAAAAATATTAGATTGGAACAATTATTAATAAACAATTATTACTAAACAAATCTATAACAGAAGACTTTTAGTTCTAGACATTATATTTTTCTTGATATCTGTTATCCATGGTTATTAAATAAAAATTCTTTATTACAGTCATAGGCCTGCATAGGAAGGAAAAATACAGTTACTAATTATAAAAGTTAAAAAATTAATATTTATATCTATCTATAAATAAAAATGAAAAATATAAGGATAAGTAAAAATATAAAAACTATAAAAATGAATATACGTCTAACTAAATCTACTCATCATAATACAAAATTCAATTAACAAATCTCATTACTGATTAAGACTGGTTTGAAATCTATAGAATAATATTTTTAGTTGTAGATATTATGCCCTTTCCCGATACCGCGCTGAATCAGTATAGGTAGTCCTCGACTTATGACCACAACTGAGCCCAAAATTTATGTTGCTAAGTCAGACTTTGTTTAGTGAGTTTTGCCCAATTTATGACCGTGCTTTGTTGTTAAGTAAATCACTGCAGTTGTTTAGGTATAACATTTGCCAAACATTCTAAATTTTGATCACATGACCATGGGAATACTGCTATCATCGTAAGTGTGAAAAAAGGTCATAAATCACTTTTTTTTAGTGCTATTGTTACTTGGAATGATAATTAAGTGAACTGTTGTAAGTGTCAGGATTCCGGCAGTTACTTCAATTAAATCATGAGCCTCGAGCCACACTCCCAAAACTACAAAGGATTTATTAGAAGTTAAAATACCAGCATTTGCCTGGGCATAGCCGACTCTGAGATATGTAATTCATTGTCAACCTTGATCCTGCTTTCCCCCCCACCCCACCGGGTGTATTATCCAATGAAACACGTCCATAGCCAAGAGTCATCAATCATGCTCTCCAATTAGATTTTTGCATGGCAGAAGCTTCAATCATCTAATCAGTCTCTGAAGAAAATATGAATAGAATGTACTTTCAATTCCACACTGCTGCCTGCTCTTCTTTTTGTTGACAACTATAAAACGTGTATACAAACTATAAAACGTGTATACAAAATGTTTTATAAGTTGACAGTAAGTCGAGAACTATCTGTAATTATAATACAGTGAATTCAGCAATTGAAATGCAGGAAAACAAGTCAGAATAAATGTCACTATGCTCTGTAAAATTATCATCTTAGATAGAGGTGGCTATATGACAGCCAATGTTTGAACTGTAAATTTTATCCTCAAGTCCGCACATCAAAAGGTAGGCAAAATAATCCATACTCCAAAAATTAGGAAAAAGAAGTGAGCAAGACAGTCATTAAAATAATTCTGAGTAGCTTCCCATATGTTACTATTTTTTCATGTTGCATTACAAAATAAAATTCTGTAGCAATGAATTTTCTGCAGAGGCTAAATCCATGCTTCCAAAGTTCACATCTGGCCTTCAGGGTTCACTAATGTTTTGCAGGATTAAGTATGTCTGTTTATCAAAAGGGAAGAATGCTGTCTTAAATGCTTAAGACATAAAAATAGGAGGAAAATATTTTGCACAAATGTTTATAGCAGAGACATAGCTGCAATATAAAATAATGTGGGATTTAAAACAATGAGAAGACTAATCTGTTTGGTTTCAAGGGAGATATGAAAATACAATCCCAATGAAATATTTGTCTTTTTCTTCAGAAAAAGCTTTGGAAATTAGTTTATATATTCTTTTTAAACAATGATTAATTCATGTGATTTTGAAATTAAAATATATATTGTGCCAATAAAAACTTAATATAATCAAATGCTATCATATAATCAAATTAAGATAGGTAACTGTACTTGGAGATAAGCAATGGAAATTCTGTGTATACTGCAGTTGAAGTAAAATAAAATATATATACTGTTATATCCAACAACAGTCTTCACTCTGGTCCACTGCTTAAGCGCGAACCAGAACCATTGCTGATTGGCTGAGCCCTCTTGACAGCTCACTATAAAAGGGAGCTGTCAAACAGGCTCAGCTGTCGCCTGTCAGCCGGCTGCCGAATTAGCGGCGGTACGTCCGGCTGGGTTACATTGTGGCCAATAAAGCCTGTTAACCTTTCCAACAGCCTCTGCCTCTCCTTCTTTGTGCACCAAACTTAAAATATACCAAAACCCACAACATATTCAATTTAGGTTGCAGGCATTTGTCAAAGCAACAAATGTCTCCATCATTACAGCAACTCATAGGCTCCTTTGAAGTGTTAATGGTGCAAAGAAAGCCATCACAGGGATGGATCTTCTGCTCATAAGCCCTACTGAAGAGCAAATTGTAAGGCACCTTAAAATAAGGAGAAGAAAAGAAGTATAGTGATTTAGTAGTACCTTTTCTATGGGCCATAAAAGGTTAAAAAGAGACACCCTCTAGTGGATCTCAATTCTTGGAGACCGCACAGATCCAATCATGTGGTTTGCTATTGTTTTCTTAGATGTTTTTCAACCACACAGTTTAGCTTATTCCCTCAAGCTGTCCCATCCCAGTCCAAACCAATTCTAGGAGTCTTGAGTCAGCAGACAGAAATCTGTTTGGCTTCACTTTAAATGTTTATTCATCAGTAATCTACAATAATAATATAATTATTATAATCTATTTTATAAACTGGGAAAAACTGATATGCCATGTGTAATTGTCTGAGTGGTAAAATTCTAATATCAAGAGTTAAGCCTTTTAAGCATGCTTACAGGTTAATTTTAAAACTGATTTTAATTTCCCTTTGACTGTAAAGCACATTTCCTTTTAAAGGTGTTGGATTTCAACTTGCAGCATTATAGCCAGCACTGAAATTTAAGTTCAACACATTTAGAGAGAAAAAGTTAGCAAACACTAAATTAAGGTAAAGTCACCTTAATACAGTGATTTTGAGTAACCATGTTCCCTGTTCTTTTTATCTATTCCTATATCTTAAGTAGAAGGGATCTATGCAAAATAAATTTCTTGTAGTTAGACTTACAATTATTGAACTTACAAAAAAGCAGGGGAGGAAGAGAAACAGAATGCCAAACTCATGCCTGTTAAGCACTTCTTAAGCACTTCTTAAGCACTTCTTAGAAAAATGAAATAATTTACTAGATGAGCATACGCTACCAGGCCATAGATAAGCTAAATCTGGAATGTTAAATATTGTCCTAATTTTAATAAAAGGGAGGGAAAATTACAATGGTGATTTAAACAATTTACCTGCAGCAATAATAAAAATATAATCAGTTCTTATTTAGATACAAATATAAACACTTCAACCATCATTCCTGCTTTCTTTACCAATTCTGAGATCAACCACAAGATGGCCTGTAGTACTTTCTGCAATTTGCAGCACTGATTTATGTTGTGGTGGATCCATATTAAAGGATGTACTTTTAAAATTCAACGATCAGACATCTATTTGTGTTTATAGAGAGACATATGCTAAAACATTATTAACTTGCATGTGAGGCAGAAATAAAGCAATATTTTTAAAAGACATATTTCAATACTACATTGCTGTCCTACTACAAAACAATTGCTTCAGAAAAGTGTTTTTTTTATGAGGCTGATACTCTTATCATTCTGGATATCTGGACTTCTATTCAGCCTTCTCACCATAAATTCCTGAATTGTGTGATGTCAAGCCATAAAACAATTAAGTATAATTAATAGCCACAGATACATAGTAGGTTGCATAGAAAGGCATGCTTTTTCCAGGCATATATGTAATATTCATATAGGAATCATAATTTATAGGAAAATTATTCCAAATTTGTTCTTTCATTAAGAACTTGAAATACGATAGAAAATGAAAGTAATCATCAAGCAAAGACATAATAAGCATATGCTTTGATTTATATTATTCCTTGATAGCTCCCCCCTCACTTCAAGATTTAATTTTGTATTACTCTTCGTGCAAAAGGATAGTAAAATATTACTTTCCATTTACTTTAATGCTTCTTTGGATGCATTATTAATATGTAATATATAATGAATAATTATATGCATATTTTTATGCTATGCCCTTTTCTGCTGAACAAGGTTTTCAGTGGATATTAGATTTAAATTTTAAACCTTAAGGCATAAATTACAGATACCCAGGGACTATTTGTTTCTTTGTTCTAGCATTGCTTGCTAGATACCATAGGCTTATTGGTACATTTTTTTTGCATAAGGCATAATATCCCTAACAAATGTGTAAGCACATTCTTAATTTCAGGTATGAATTAAGGCAATTTAAGGATTTATCTGTAGTTCTAGTCACCTGGGAATAAATTCATAAAGTTTATTTCTGAATAAGTCCACCATTTGGGTCAGTTCAAAAGCCCATGTAGTTTTACATTCTGTGTAACACAGTCATTATCAGGAAACTTACAATGATGAAATGAAGTCTCCCCCTCTAAAGCTGTGTTTCTAGAGAAACACAAAGAAATAGCATTTGCCGATCTATTCTCCATGTATTTTTCTAGTCCCCATTTAAAACTTACTTGGGGACATAATGAAATCTAACTTTCACAGTTCAATTAATTGTTCCATTATATTACCAATGTGATGTATGGTTTTGGTTGCTGTTCTTTTGGTTCAACATTTAGCTAACAGATTACTCAACTGTCAGGAAAAATTCACTGGATCAGAAAATATTGATTTCTAGGGTGACTTGAAAGATCTATGAGATCCAGAATGTGATCCTGAATGAAGAAATTGACCTAGTGTATGTTATCACAATCTCTCTGGACAAAAATGTGAGTGTCAATTTGAATGAACAATAATGGCCAGGAATTCAAGCACAGAAGGGGAGAAATGATTGAGAACAACATGAAATCATAGAATATCATGATATCACAGAATATCTTGTCTGGCAATGTCATACCATAACATACAAGTTTTTTTTGTAATAGCATAAAGCAGAACTGGGATTCTGTTTTATATTATCCAACAGTCTTACTACCTGAACTTGTTTTGGAGGCAAGGAGCCATGTCCCCCCCAAATAATTGTGCCTGAGTATTTAACATCCTTTCATTTATAATTTATTTATTACAATATTTGTTTTTCATATGCTTTAAAACCTCTATGTCATGAAAAAAACCACTAATACACAAATCAACAACAGCCTAACAGTCAGCAGACAACGAAAGACAGCAGCAAAAGAATAGTCATAAAATAGTTTTCCAAGCTATTTTTAATAATCTATTTTAAAAGAGAAAAAAATAGATAACATTGTGGCACAATTGCATGAAAAAAATTGCAATCTAGAATGCTTTCTACTTTTGCTAATTATATTAAGCTGCCAAATATAAAGAGTAAATATTTAGTAACAGAAAATTCTAAAACGAAATGTAATCATTTAATTGCTTGTTGGTTTTGTACTCTAGAAGAATCCCTGAAACTTGGGGAAATCTAGTTTCAATTCTAAAAATATTCCAGTTTTCCTGTAATAGTAAGAACCTTTAAGTTATTCAATCTAAAGAAAGAGTTTATGTGGATATATGGCCACACAGAGGTAGTCAATGCTATGTTTATTGCATTCAGATGTTACTGTAGGAGAGAACACATTACTCATGTAATGCAGTTGTGAAAGTCAAAGGCATCTTGTCTTGACTGATCCCTTAAATCAAGCAGATGCAAGCCATTTAGATTCAGATGATGAAAGCACAGTTCTTGGATAGCAGTGTCTGGGAAAGATTCCTTGCAACATTTTGTGGTAACAGAAAGAAAACCCAAGAATGATATCAAGATTCCAGATTGCTATTTATGGGATTAGGTTGAATTAAATTTACCACAGTAGAAAACCTCTTTAAATTCTTCACGTCCTACATTATTATGTCACAACCCAAATATCACTGACAACACAGCAAAGCAAATACATAACAATACAGTGTCAAAAGCTTTGTGACCTACATTGGGAGTTCAATTTATATCAGGACTTAAATGTTTTAGAGCTTCAAATATTGCATGATTAATAAATTATGCTACAGGCATTATTTTTAAAATATTTATATCTTGTCTCTCAACCTTAAAATGGCTTCTGGGAAAGAATAGAAGGGCATATATTTTCCAACACATATTAAAGAATGTCAGACCCAATGTCTGGAAACATTTATCAAAATGAAAACGTAGATGACATTTACACGAAGTTGAACTGATCACAAAACGGAGCTCAGATACCTGAGACAGATCTCTTTGCAAAGCCAACATTATGAATTTCTCAAAGCACAAGCTGAAGCTTTATGGTATGCTTTAAAACAGGGGTCGCCAACCTTTTGGACCTCAGGGACCACCAAACTCAAATTTTAAAATTCTGCGGACCACTAATATGGATTTTGGGTGATGGTGGCTTGCTGATGTTGGTGGGAGGAGAGAGAGAGAGAGGGGGGGGGGGGAGAGAGAGAGATCCGATCTAACGTTGGAAGGCTAGTGATGTTCTCTCTCTCTCTCTCTCTTGCACAAACACACACACACAAACACAGAAGTCCCTCATACTCTCACACCCCCTCCAAGGCAGCCATTCCTAACCTGCTTTTCAGTTCCATTCTCCGGGGGGGGGGGAGAGAGAGGGTATTCTGTGATTGGTAGGAAAATGGGGTAGTGGATTTTCCTGCAGACTTTTGGGGTGATTTTCCCAGGGTGTCTGTCTGCAGAGACCCTGGGAAAATCCCAAAAAAAGTCTGTAGGAAAATTCCCCACCTCATTTTTCTAGATCAATTGTTTTTTATTTGGGATTGCAGGATACCATTTCCAGCTCCGTTTTCAGGGAAAGATAGAGAGAGACTTTTGGCTTCATGCAAGGAAAGCAGCAGAAGTTTTTCTTTCTTTCTCTCCAAACTCCGCCAGAAATGAGTCTTTGCTGGCACAGCCTCTTGGGGCAGGATGCCTTGCAGGGTCCCAAAGACTCGTTTCTGGTGGATTTGGGGGAGAGAAAGACTTTTGCTGCTTTGATTGCATGCAACCAAAAGCAGAAGAAAGAAGCTGAAAAAGCTGCCCGGGGGCCAGGCAAGTTCCACCCCTGTCCCCTCACTTCCTTGTATTGTTCCAATGCAAGTCTTGTGTTCCCACGGGCCATGTGGGCGGCATAGCCATGTGTTCCTGCACAGCCTGGATTAATTGCTTTGGGGAGTGCTCTGGGAGTGACATTTCTTTGTGGACCACCAAAATTTTTTCGCAGACCACCAGTGTGCTGTGGACCACCGGTTGGCGACCACTGTTTTAAATTCTTACCTGCTGAAAGATGTTAAAATTGGAAATATGCCAAGTACTCACCGAGAAGAAAGGCTTGGCTTGCCACTTTTACTACAACTTGTATAAATTCCTGGGCCATCATCAAAGAAACTTCCAAGTGCCAGTTTTTGCCTGATAGATTCTCTTTCATTTTTTTGCGCCTAAGGGGGAAAAATGTAATCAAGCTATTGATAACAAACCACATTCCCTGTAAACATTTTAAAAGTTGTATAAACATCAAAAGTCATAACTTATAATTTAAAATGAGAGACACAGAGCTGTTGCAAACACAGAGTGTACTTACTCCCACTGTATTTAGCAAATACTGAATAAATGTAAAAGTATGTCTAAGTGCTTTATAGCTACAGATGCAAAGGGCCAGAAAAAAAAAGGGAAAAAACAGATCCCATTTCCTTTTTGGTTCTTCAGCCCCCAAATTTTTCAAACAGAAAAAAAGTTAGGAAAGAGTAAAAAAAAATATCCTTGAAGTAAATGTTTATTTTAGAATAATGAAGGCAGTAAAAGGCGATGTTCAGATTTCATTCTCTTTAATTTTCATAAAATGTTCATCAGAATAGTAATGGTATTTGTATCTGTTTTGTGTAACTCACTGAACATCTTTTTGTGTCCGGGCCCATCGTATCATTAAGCAATTGGTCATGTCAAAAACTACCTGTATACCATTGCATATATTGCATATCCAACTCCACTGATTGTTATATACAAGGCAAGACTTATTTCAAAAGTTTCACTATCAAAAGTCTTTTCTGCATTTAACAAAACTACTACTGATTTTAATTTTTTAAAAAACATATAGGCAGAATATTAACAATAGATACTGGTAATTCCTTTGTAAAATGACCTCGGTGAGGATGGGTAATACCATATGCAATCTACATGCTAGCATCACCGTCACAATAAGCGTACGTACTCAGCAATGACTTTACCAGCTTTGACTATTATGTTTCACTGAAAAAAATGGAAAAATCACATTTAAAAAGGTAGACCTCCAGAAAATAATTCAACATATGTCTTATAATCCTCAATGAGTTAATAATCTGGACTAAGAGCTTCCCCAATTTATACAGATGTCACAGCATCTATGATTTCTTCATGACATAATAGTGTAACTTAATACAGGGAACAATTATGCATAATCTTAAGAAAAGCTACATTATAAAAATATATTAATTTACTCCTAAATTATATATATAATCAATTATATACATACCATTGATTATATATATATATTATACCATTATAGTTATAATTAACAAAAACCTTCTTAAACACTCAGTTTAAAGCACTGATGACGTCCCCTAGTTAAAAGGTCTGTAAGCAAACAGCCAAGCTCAGAGAGCCCCAAGCACTAAACCAGGGGTGTCCAACCATGACAACTTGAAGAAGCTGGCTGGGGAATTCTGGGAGTTGAAGTCCGCCAGGCTTCAAGTTGCCAAGGTTGGACACCCCTGCACTAAACAGTTCAACCCTGAGATACAATCCCAAGATACTCTGTTGAAACGGAGTTTACTCTGGCCACTGAAAAATAAGAGATCCTCCCTCCCTCCCTTCCTCTCTTTTCTCTTAAACTGCTTCCTCTTTGCTGCTGGTTTTTCTGCAAGTGTTTTAAATGCATTTTTGGAGGAGCACTGTAGGCACCTATGGGGAATTTTCAACAAAAAAATAAATAAGTTCAGGATCCCACTCCAGAGAAGAATGCAGAATATAGAATAATAGAGTTGGAAGGGACCTTGGACGTTTTCTAATCTAAACTCGTGCCCAAGCAGACCTATACCATTCCAATCTCTTAAAACTTCCTCCAGTATTGGAGCACCCATAACTTTTGAAGGCAAGCCATTCCACTAATTAATTGTTCACACTATCAGAAAATTTCTTTTTAGTTTAAGTTGGATTTCTCTTTGATAAGTTTCCATTTCTTATTAGATGCTTTGGAGCAGGGGTGATCAAATGATCAAACTCGATTTCATTGAGGGCCGCATTAGGCTTGTATTTGACCTTGGGACGAACAGGTGGGTGTGGCCAGCTTGATGTCCCTCATTGAGGTTCCGTTTTCAGCCCTCACTGAGCTCCACTTTTGCTGGCAGAGGGTTGCAGGAGGCCATCGCAGTCCAAAATAGAGCCCCAGTGGCCTGCAGGCATCTGCCCAAGCTCCCTTTTCACTGGCAGAGGCACCATGGGCTGGTTCTTTGCTGTTTACAGGTCGGGCCCCTGGGCCAGATCTAAGCACCCCATGGGCCGGATCCAGCCCCCCAGGCCTTGAGCTGGACACCCCTGCTTTAGAGAATGCTTTGTCCCCCTCTTCTTTGTGACATTTGTAATATATTAGTTCTCTAGTATAGAATATATATCCCAATGTACTTCCCTGTTTAAACTTTAGAGAAATGCTGTGACTGCAGGACTCACAAAACCATTCATATTGTCATTACCAAATTAATTGACATCATAAAACAAATGAACTTTGAACAGAACTTTCAAACAAAACAGAACAGAACTTTCAAACAAAAATTACCTTTGAACAGAAAGCAAAAGAGAGCTGATGGTCAACGCACACCATTCTAAACAGCTGAAAAAGTGCAGGAACTTTGATTTATACTTAGAGCTATAGCTCAGAGACAGAATAGAAAGACTGCAAAAATGCATCAGTCATAAAATGGCAAGCTTTTAGGCGATTATGTCTTGTGTCTTTTTCTTCTGTCTTGTGGCCAGAATGGTGTCACTTTCAAACCCCTGATGATAGTTTAGCAATGGTCAAATTGTGGTATCTCAACATAGGATTCTATTTTATAACACTGCAAGCCACAAAGTATAAAGAAATTAAGAAGCTAAATAAAATTATTTTTTAAAACCCTACTGAAAGTAGCTTCCTCCTCCTCCTGTCAAACTGGGCATGAACTCTGGCAGAGAGCTGAGTTTGAATCCCTTCTTTCAGCAGCATTTAGATTCTTAACCTTGTTTATTATAGTTGGAGGTGCACACCCCGCCTCTGCATCATATGGAACAGGTGTGGAACAGGTGGTTGAATGTAAGTTTCTCAGGACCATCATTACAAATAACCTGACCTGGAGTGCAAACACCGCTGCTTTAATTAAGAAGGCACAACAACGGTTGTATTTACTAAGGATTCTTAGAAACAACAACTGGCTGAGAGTCTATTGACTACTTTCTATCGGAGTTCAATTGAGAGTATATTATCCTACTGTCTCTGTATATGGTTCTTGAGCTGCACAGTGGCAGAGAAAAAGGCAATTCAGAGGGTGATTAAGATGGCCCAAAACATCATTGGCTGCTCATTTCCCTCTTTGGAAGAACTGTATAGGAATAGATGTAGGAGGAAGATACTTAATATATTGAATGACTCCTCTCATCCGGGACATCAGCTCTTTGAACTATTACCATCAAGAAGGAGATTTAGGGTATTAAGAACAAGGACGACCAGATTTAAGAACAGTTTTTATCCAAGTGCAGTTTTGAGTTTGAATGCAGGTCATAAGATTTATGTGGAAGTGAAAGAGTAATGGGGTTTTACATTTTTAAATTGCATAGAGATCATTGTATGGTCGGTTGTGTTTAGTTTTAATTTAATTTAATTTTTTTTCTTTTAGTGGTGTTTGTCCAGTTTTTACTTGTGGAAGAGCACCTCATTTCGTTGCACCCGCTTGCGAGTGTAAAGACAAATAAACTCTATAAACTATAAACTATATCTCAAGCCATTACAGCAAGATCTATTTTGCTTGGCAATTCTGAGCAGCAAACCTTTAGCAACACTCATTAGTCATGTTGCTACAGCACAGTACATGACAAATTGAAATCTATTCCTCGTCACTTCTCAGAAATATCTGCAGAGAACATCATACATCTGGCACATAGCTTTTCTGTCTCAAAAGGTGTAGAGGCAAACAAACTGCAACATGAGGGAAAAATCAATGGTTTTAAGAGCACATTTGCTGAATTTAATAAGCTGATGTTTTCATTTTCACTTCACCACAAGTGCTGCTAACAAAAGTAAAAGAAACCTCAGATCTCAAATCTAATTTCATTAGATTTTTTTTTTCAACCAATATTCTGCCATCTGTTTTTTATGGTAAACTGAATTTATGAAGGGGGGAAGATTTTCATGCTGTAAGAATCTACAGCATTAGCAAAAATATACAGGTGAAACTTGAAAAATTAGAATATTGTGCAAAAGTTCATTTATTTCAATAATGCAACTTAAAAGGTGAAACTAATATATGAGATAGACTCATTACATGCAAAGCAAGATAGTTCAAGCCATGATTTGTCATAATTGTGATGATTATAGCTTACAGCTCATGAAAACCCCAAATCCACAATCTCAGAAAATTAGAATATTACATGCAACCAATAAAACAAGGATTGTACACAGAACAATATCGGACCTGGGAAAACTATAAGCATGCATATGTACTCAGTACTTGGTTTGGGCTCCTTTTGCAGCAATTACTGCCTCAATGCAGCGTGGCATGTAAGCTATCAGCCTGTGTGTTATGGAAGACCAGGATGCTTCAATAGCAGCTTTCATCTCTTCTGCATTGTTCGATCTCATGTCTCTCATCTTTCCCTTGGCAATGCCCCATAGATTCTCTATGGGGTTCAGGTCAGTCAAGTTTGCTGGCCAATTAAGCACAGTAATCCCACGGTCATTGACCCAGGGGTTTTGGTGCTTTTGGCAGTTTGGGCAGGTGCCAAGTCCTGCTGGAAAATAAAGTCAGCATCCACATAAAGCTCATCTGTGGAAGGAAGCATGAAGTGCTCCAAAATCTCCTGGTAGATGGCTGCATTGACCCTGGACTTAATGAAGCACAGTGGACCAACACCAGCAGACGACATGGCTCCCCAACTCAACACAGATTGTGGAAACTTCACACTGGACTTCAAGCATCTTGCAGTGTGTGCCTCTCCATTCTTCTTCCAGACTCTGGGTCCTTGGTTTCCAAATGAGATGCAAAAGTTGCTCTCATCAGAATGGGTGTTGGTTCTTACCTGACACGCCATTTCTCTTGAGCTGAGAGGATCGTCCAGAGAGTGGATGGAGCTTTAGTCTTTGCTGTTGTAGGCTGAGCTTAATTTCTGAGGAACGCTCCACCTTCTATCATGTGGCTTGCCATCGCATTCCCCAGTTTATGTGAAGACGAAAGAAAAACAGGCATTTGTGCTCTCCTCTTACTAGAGTTAAAGTGCATTGGCCGAAACAAGACCCCGCCAGACGGTGAAAGGAAAAGGGAGGGGCTGGACGATCCTCTCAGCTCAAGAGAAATGGCGTGTCAGGTAAGAACCAACGCCCATTCTCCTTAGAGCTGTTCGGATCGTCCAGAGAGCTGGGGCCTGTCCTACGGGAGGGACACCGTCTGGTCTGTTGACTCCTCGGGATCTCTGAGCACCCTCTGAAAGACCCTTCTACCGAAAGAAGCCTCCACAGCGGCATACCTATCGATTCTGTAGTGCCTAATGAAAGGCGATGGGGAGGCCCACGTTGCTGCAAGGCAAATGTCAAGTATAGGGGCCTGGGTAGCCCAGGCAGCTGATGTTGCCGCACTCCTGGTGGAGTGAGCCGTGATACTCCTGGGCACTTGGAGGGCCTGGGCCTAGTATGCCCTTGAAATGGCCGCCCTTATCCAACGGCCTATGGTGGTTGAGGGTACCTTGAGCCCCTGTGACTTTGGTTGAAAGGAAATAAACAGGACCTCGGATTTACGGAAGGTCTGAATACGCTTAATATAGATCCGCAAGGCCCGTCTGACGTCTAAGGTGTGCCATAGACTCTCTCTTTCATGAGTTGGCCTGGGGCAAAAATTGGGGAGGATAAGTTCTTGAGCCCTGTGGAAAACCGAGTTAATTTTAGGTAGAAATGAAGGGTCAAGTCGGAGGACCACCCGGTCAGAATGGAAGACGCACAGGTCTTTCCTGACTGACAGAGCAGCGATCTCTAAAATCCTCTGGGCTGATGTGATTGCCACCAGGAACACTACTTTGTAGGATAGGAACTGGAGAGAGACTTCTCTTAGGGGTTCAAAGGGTGGCTTAGTGAGAGAAGTCAGGACTCTGTTGAGGTCCCAGATTGGGTACCGGTGAAGGGACGGTGGTTGTAAGTTTGAGGCCCCTTTCAGAAATGCTCGGATGCAGGGATGGTGAGAGAGGGAACTAATACCCTCGCAGGAAATGACGGTGGATAGGGCTGCTACCTGATGCCTTAGTGTGTTGGGGGACAGTCCCTTACTGAGACCCTCCTGGAGAAAGTCAAGGATTTGGGCCACAGATGGGTTCGTTGGGTCAATGAGGAGATTGGCACACCATTTGTGGAAATTGTCCCAAGTGGTGTCGTAAATCCTTCTGGTGGAGGGACGCCTGGCTTCTAAGATGGTATTGATGACTTCAGTGGAGAAATTCTCCCTCTTCAGATGTTCCCGCTTAACTTCCAGACGGCTAGTTGTAGCCATTGGGGGTCCGGGTGAAGAAGGGGGCTTTGAGACAGAGAAATCCTGTCTGTAGGCTGCGGAGGTCCGTGAACCAGGAGCGACGGGGCCAATAAAGAACTACCAGAAGTAATTCCGCCCTCTCGTGGAGTACCTTTTGTAGTACTCTGGGCACCAGTGCCAGAGGGGGGAAGGCATAAAGAAGGCCCGAGGGCTACGGGCATCGAAGGGCGTTGTGGTTCTCCACCCCTAGGGACGGGAATCTTGAAACGAACCTTGGAAGTTGGGTATTGAGGGGGGAGGCAAACAGGTCTACCACTGGCAGGCCGAATATTGCTGTCGCCTCCTTGAACAAGGCTGGGTGGAGGTGCCACTCCGCCTGGTCTATGGTGGTCCTACTGAACCAATCTGCTCGTGTGTTGTCAATGCCTGAAATGTGGTCTGCCCTGAGTGAGAGGAGGTGAGACTCTGCCCACCGACAGAGGCACTCGGTCTCCCTCATTAGGCTTGAGGATTGAGTGTCCCCCTGCCTGTTGACATGAGCCTTTGCTGTTATGTTGTCGGTGAGAATGAGGACGTGGCGGCCCTGAAGCTGAGGGAGGAAGCTGCGGAGGGCCAGGTGGATGGCGCGAAGCTCTAACCAGTTTATAATGCACAGCCTCTCTGTCGCTGACCATCTGCCCTGAGCTGTAAGGGAAAGAAGGTGGGCACCCCATCTGGACAGACTGGCGTCTGTGGTGATGGTGAGTCTTGGTGGCTCCTTGAGGAGGCAGCCCTTGTTGATCGACGCCTTGCTGCACCAGAGGAGGGAGATGAGAACCCTTGGCGAGACCTTGACCTTGTGCCTTGAGTTGCTTGACCCGGCTCTTTGGTATGGAAGCAGGAACCACTGGAGGGATCTAGAGTGGAAACGGGCTCAGGGAATAACGGAAATACAAGAGATCATCTTACCTAACAACTTGGTTAATTCGAGGAGAGAGACCTTCCTAAGTCGTCTGATGAGCTTGACTGATTGTTGGATGCTGAGTATTCTTTCTGGAGAGATGAACACCCTCCCTTTGACTGTGTCTATTATAGTCCCCAGGTGGGGTAGCCTGGTGGAAGGGGCCAGTTGGCTTTTCTTCCAATTTATGAGGAACCCGTGTTCCTGGAGGGAGGTGAGGATAGTTTGGGTGTCCCTCATTGCCTGTTCCCTGGAAGGGGAGAGGATGAGAATATCATCCAGGTAACAGTGGAGCTGCACCGGGATGGTTCTGAGGTGGGCAGCCAGAGCGGCCAGGACCTTGGTAAAGGTCCTGGGGGCTGAGGCCAACCCGAATGGGAGAGCCATGTATTGGAAGTGTAAGTTATTATAGCTGAAACGCAGAAACTTGGAGTGGGAGGGTTGTATTGGGATGTGTAAATATGCCTTGGAGAGGTCGATGGATGACAACCAGTCTCCCTGTCGAACTCCCAAGAGGATTGATTGCAGTGTGTTCATTTTGAATCTGCGGTATACTAGGTGCTTTAACCGCTTTAAGTCCAAAATAGCCCTCCATCCCCCCGAGTGTTTGGGCACCACGAACAAGTGTGAGTAGAAGCCCTGTCCCCTCTGGGATGGAGGAATTGGCTGGATGGCCTGAATGTCCAGTAGGTGCTGAATTGCCAAATCCATGAGGTTGCGTTTGGTGTGGTTCTTGGAGATGGGACATGTAATGTAGAAAATCAGGGGTGGTAGAGAGGAACTCGAGGGCAAGGCCAAACCTGACGGTATCCCTGACCCAAGCGTCCGAAGTGGATGAGTCCCACTGGCTGGCGAAGGCTTTAAGTCGCCTGCCAATGGGGATGAGGTCAGGTGGCTTATCTGGAGCGCCGGAAGGGCCTGCTGCCGGAGCCACGAAAGGGCCTCTTGAATTTTCCGCCTCTCCTGTGTCTATCGAAGGGGTCGGACCTGTCCTGCGGCTGTCCCGAGCCAAAGGAGGGGGGCCTTTGGTACCTGGGAGGGAAGGGGGTTTGGGGATAGGGACGAAAGGGAGCCCTCCGAAAGGGCTGCAGAGATCTGGGTTCTGACTTACGGGTGAGGGAAGGGAGGAATTTCTTTTTATTCCTTCCCTCAACTAGGAGAGGATCCAGGGAAGGTCCAAACAGCTTATTTTCTGCGAGAGGGGCGGAAGCTAGTTTCACCTTATTCTTGAGATCCGCCTGCCAGTGTCTTAGCCAGAGCAGGCGGTGGGCCGAGACGTGGGAGGAAATGGCGCGGGAGGAGAATTTTACTGAGTGAAAAGTGGCATCTGCTGAGAACTCCGCTGCGGCCGTAATCTTGGCAATGTGCTGATGGGCGCGGATATTGGAAGTCGGGACATGTTGCTTAAGCTGGCGAAGCCAGTGAATGGACGACCTGATGAAGAAGGAAGCGGCCGTGGCCGCCCTGATCGCCCATGCGTCCGACTGGTGAGCTCGCTGCAATGCCAGCTCCGACCGCTTCTCCTCTGGCCTGAGAGCCTCTAAAGAGTCGCTGAGGGCGGAGGAAGAGGCCAGGCCTATGACGGGCTCATCAACCTCCGGGGTGCTCAGCAGGTTGGAGAGCTCCAGGTCAAGGTTGAAGAACCTTTTATCATGGGCCGAAGGGGCTGGGGGGCAACTGAGGAGGCCAGTTGCTTGGACACCAGGTCCAGGAATATGGGGGGGGGGTTTGGGATGACCTCGGCCTCCACCACTGGCTGTCTAAACATGGAGTCCTCTGGCCCTTCTGGAACCAAGGGGGTGGGATCAGACGGTCTCTGGGTAGTTAAGCCCGAGATGTTCCTGGCTTTGTAGAGGAGGGATTTGAATAGCTGGGGCTTGAAGAGCCCTACAAAAGCGGGTTGGTCAGGGGTGAGCCCTTCGTCCTCGGACATTTCTGCCTCTGATGGATCTGAGTCCGGAAGGGGTTTGTTGTATTGTAAGGACCCCAGGTCAAATTGTTCCTCCTCCTCCTCCCTGCACAAATCTAGGTCCCCTTCCGCCTCCTCCTCGTCCTCCCTGACTGAAGGGGAATCCTCCCCCTGGAGGGGCACCTGATCATGAAATGGTTGCGGAATGAGAGGGAATGATCTTACAGATTCGGTGGCCTGTGGAGGCAACCCTGGTCAAGCCATCTGCTGCATTCCTTCTGAAATTCCCTGTCGGATAGCCATCTCCATCCAGGCTCTGAGCTGCTCCGGAACCGCCTGAATGATAGGTTCCTCCTGGCGCAGGCCGGCGGCCGTGGGCATGAAGGTAGCCTCTGGAGTTTGCCTGGCTGGTGTTCCCGGGGCCTGTTGCCCTTGAGAGGGCGAGCTGTGCCTGGATAGGGAGGAAAAGGCTGCAGGAGGGGGGGGAAGGGCAGAGGTGGAAGGAATGGCTGGTGCTGGAGGCACTGGGCCTGTCTGTCTGGTGCATTTGTCTATTTCTTTTTCTTGTGCCTTGTGTCATCTTAAGGCATCCCTTTGTGAGGCTTTGGTGGGCTCCTTAACCTGACTGCGCAGGTGGTGGGTTTTTGCTTTGGCCTTTAAGGAAGGACCTTTTGAAGGATTGCTTTCTGCCATTTTAGATAGTTGAGGAAGGTGAAGGATCAAATATGAGGCAGTTGGTGTGCCTAGGGTCGACCTACAACGAAGGCCGGGAGCCCTGGGAAATTCTTTTACACCCCCCGTTTATTATTCGCTTATAATTAATCTGTTGTCTTACTTGTTGTTGTTCTCTGTATTTTTGCTCCGTATATAAATGATTTCCCCCTTTTCTTTTTTTTCGGTAAGCTTAGGTCTACTCGAGTCTCTTAATTTTTCTGATTTAATAACTTTTGAAGATCTCTCTCTCATTATTATTATTATTATTATTATTATTATTATTATTATTATTATTATTTTGGAAGGGCTGATTGAGATGATCAGAAGACAACAGATGGCTTAAGGGGGAAACCAAGCCTGAACCAGACTGCTGTCCCAGGCGGAACTGGGCAGGAGTGGTGGGAATAAACCATGGCCGCTACGGCTGGCTGTGGGGTAAGCCAACAAAAGGAGGTGGGAACAGAAGCCTCCAACTGGAACAGCACAATTTTATTTCCTCAGCAGGCCTGCCGGTCCTGTTGCTTTAAATAGGCACGCTGCAGAGATTGGAACGATAAGGGTAAAACAAAATGGTGCCCGGCCACGAGGCATCGCTCAAAATGGCGGCCGCCACTACTTGGGCTTGCAGGGGCCCTTCTGCAGTGACCAGGAGAATCCCCAGGGGCAATCCAAGGACCCCAGGGGAAGGACAAACAGAAAGAGGCTAGCAAACGTTCAAACGATATAAAAAACGGAGTTCGGTGGGGGGGGGGAAATGGAACGAAACGAAATGGAGCATTTTAAACAAACAGAACTAAAGCGGCAGAAAAGCAATAGGGGAGGGTGGGGGGGGCAGCTTGTAATTTTGCTGGCCTTCCCCCTGGCACCCCCTGGGGGGAGGACCTCCCAGGGAACTCTACCAAATAAGGAGGACCAACTGCGCAGGGCTAAGGGAAAAAACATAATGACGGGATTATATACAACCTGAAATGAAGCAAAAATGATTCAAATTGGAATTTTCCTGAAACGGCCAAGAGCACATACAAACACTGCCTCCTCTGCACGAGGGCTGAGCATAAACTAGGGAACGCGATGGCAAGCCACGTGATGGAAGGTGGAGCGTTCCTCAGAAATTAAGCTCAGCCTACAACAGCAGAGACTGAAGCTCCACCCACTCTCTGGATGATCCGAACAGCTCTAAGGAGAAAAGAGGACTTTAGACCACTGAGCAACAGACCAGGTCTGTTTTTCTTTAGCCCAGGTACAACGTTTCTGATGTTGTTTGTTGTTCAGGAGCGGCTTGACAAGAAGAATATGACATTTGAAGCCCATGTCCAGGATCCGTCTGTGTGTGATGGCTCTTGATGCACTGACTCCAGTCTCAGTCCACTCCTTGTGAAAGTCCCCAATGCTTTTGAATGGCCTTTTCCTGACAATCCTCTCCAGGCTGCGGTCATCCCTGCTGCTTGTGCACCTTTTTCTTCCACACTTTTCCCTTCCACATAACTTTCGATTAATGTGCTTTGATACAGCACTTTGGGAACATCCAACTTCTTTTGCAATTACCTTTTGAGGCTTTCCCTCCTTATGGAGGGTGTCAATGATGGTATTCTGCACAACTGTCAGGTCAGCAGTCTTTCCCATGATTGTGATTCCTACTGAACCAGACGGAGAGACTATTTAAAGACTCAGGAACCCTTTGCAGGTGTTATGGCTTAATTAGTTGATTAGAATGGGACACTTTGAGCCTAGGATATTAAATCTTTTCACAATATTCTAATTTTCTGAGATTGTGATTTGGGGTTTTCATGAGCTGTAAGCCATAATCATCTCAATTATGACACATCATGGCTTGAACTATCTTACTTTGTATGTAATGAGTCTATCTCATATATTAGTTTCACCTTTTAAGTTGCATTACTGAAATAAATGAACTTTAGCACTATATTCTAATTTTTCGAGTTTCACATATATCTAAATATAACATCAATTTCTTATTATTATACATTTGTTATTTAAATTATTGTTAGCATGTTTGTGTCCTTCAAAAATATTTGTTTGCCTTCTTAAAAATGCCAGACAAGGACATATAAATTTTCTTGGCATTTCAGAAAATCATTAAGATGATTTCTTTTTATTAATCTGGTTCCTTTAAAATGATTATTGGTTGGTTTAAAAGCTGCTTAATGTATTTTTATCTTGCTCTAACATATTTTTTATGCTACCGTTCATGGATTTGTTGATGATGAAAAGTGGCATGAATGCTTTTAAAATATAAAGGGACAGACTAAATATTAAAGCAATGTACAGTAAAAGCAAACAGAACCACCACCACACATTCAAAATGGTATCTAACAACACAGAAGAAATTAGGATCATTAACATCTTTATAAAATGGGAGGCAGTTAAGTGTGAGGACATCATGAAAGATCTTTGGCTATAACAAATATCCACAAGATGATGATGAAAGAGCTATTAGCAAATAATTATACATATAAGTTTTAAAAGAAACTTATATGAATTTCTGGCTCAACAATTGTTCGTTTTAGTTCTGAAATCCACTGTGTTTTTCCAATACTGTACAGTATAAAGCAAATGTTATATGTCCATATCAGATGTTTGGTAATTATACTAGAGATTTTGGCAGTAAGATCACAGTTCAGTAACCCAGGCCAAATCACTTCAAACAAACTAATTGCCACCTATTATATCACAATTACAAGTCTGCTAGTAATTATTTATACATTGTAAAGTTGTTTCATGGGTCATTTATCTACTTTTTAAAATGTAGATATTTTAATACTTAGAAGTTTGTGATCAGATGTTAACCTTAAAAAGGTCAGCGATTCCTTTGCTATAATGGACTAATCATATGCCAATATAATAACTAATGAGGAAGCACTGTCATCAATGCACTCTATTTATGGCTAATTGCTCTATTTACAAATTCAGTATTTGGAAACATGGGATCCTTAGTGTTATGAACTAATAAAACACTTAAATAAAGTTTATCAAAAGCTTTAGAAAATAGCAGGGTTCTAGCCCTGCACTTCCGATTGGCCAATAATAGTGATATCGGATTGGTCCGTTCAGGAGAATCTGATTGGCTCTTAACGAGCCACTCTCATTGGTTAAGGGGTTTAACACTCCACGTCTCTTATTGGTTACTAGAGCAGTAGTTTGCCTATAAAAGGGCTGCTGTTGCCCTAGGGTTTTGCTCTGTTCAGAATGATTAATGAAGAGTTGAAGTTCACTGTTCACCGTCTCGTCTCCGTTCCTTGCGCCCATGTGCAGAACTTAACACTGGCGACGAAGGTGGGATGCGGAGACGTCAGAGCTGACTGAACACTACAGAGCACTAAACAGAGCACGTGGCTGAAGGCGCATCAACGGCGGAAACCATGACCAGCGGCACCATACCACCCGCTCCATTTGACCCGGCACAAGAAGACTGGGACTCATACATGGACCGGTTCCAGATGTTTCTGGAGACCAACAACTTGAAGGATGCCACTACTGGAAAAAAGCGAGCGGTATTCCTGACTCACTGCGGACCTGCCGTTTTTAAGATGGCTAAGGCACTGGCGAAACCGGCAGAGGTGAAATCCATGGACTGGGACGTCCTCGAGCCCCTCCTACGGGCCCACTATGCACCTACCATACCAACGCTTGTCCGAAGACATGAATTTTACCAGAGAGACCAGCGGAAAGGAGAAAGTGTTGCAGATTTCATCGCGGATCTCCGGAACCTGGGAAGCCTCTGTGGGTTTGCTGACCTCAAAGAAGCTCTAAGAGACCAAATAGTTCTGGGTTTAGATGCACCACACGTGCAAAGTAAGCTGATGGCAAAAGGCGATATCAGCCTTGCAGATACCATCGCTGACGCTACTGCAGCAGAAGCAATCAGGAAGTCGGCTGCCCGAATGCGCCACACCAACGCCCCGCTCTGCCAACTCGCTGGCGAAACCTCACCTCGCCTTGAGGGACATGCAATGGCAACCTACCACGAGGACCTCGAATCGTCATCAGAAAGTGATGAGGAAGAAGTCAACCGGCTCCGGTCTGAATGAGACCAACGCCACCAGTGTAACCAGAGACTGCAGTATCAATGCGCAGGTTGTGGGGCAAACCACCCACGATCAGACTGCAAATTCCTCGACGCGCTCTGCCATATTTGTGGGAAGAGAGGCCACATCGGAAAGGTCTGTAGAAGCAAACTAGGATCCAGCCCATTTCAGAGGGGGACCAACTACCACCAACCCACAGGAAGTCGTCCTGTGAATCGGGAACATTCGAACCACCAATGGAACAACTACTCCTGCAGAAATAAACCACTAGCCCATTCAACGAAATGAGAAGAGGCACACCAGACCATTACAATTGGTCATGCATCATCATTAGATGCAAAGAAGATCCGAGTGAAGGTCGCCATCGAAAACCAGCCCTGCATGATGGAAGTCAATTCAGGATCATCTCTCTCGATGGTTTCCTGGAAGACTCTTAAACAATTAATCCCTGCCATCCGGCGGCAAGACCTCAGAACCCAAAGAATCATACTCAAGGACAATCAAGGAAACTGAATTCCGGTTGTTGGATCCAGCCTAGTCCAGGTCTCATTCAAAAATCATACTGCATCTTTACCATTGACCGTCGTCGACCATGATCGGCCTAGCTTGTTAGGCCTTCAATGGTTTGCTCCACTTGGGATTGAGGTAGCCGGCATTCACCAAACCAGCAGCGACGACTGGGAGGAGGCCCTCATCCAGGAATTCCAGGATGTCCTTGCAGACAAACTAGGCGAGTACAAGGGGACCACGATATCATTTAACCTTAACCCTGAAGTAGCCCCCATCCGCCTTAAGCCTTGTCGGGTATCTTTTGCCCTTAAACCAAAGATTGACGAGCAGCTTGATAAATTAATAGCCCAAGCTGTTTTAGAACCAACCGACCATGCTCCTTGGGAAACCCCAATCGTAACACCCATCAAAACGGATGGATCGTTAAGGATTTGTGGGATTACCATGCCACCGTGAATCACGCCCTTCAACAGAACGCTTACCCGGTGCTGGTGGTACAACACCTCCTCCATTCCCTGGGGGGGGGGGGCGGAAAAGTCTTCGCTAAATTGGATTTAGCACAGGCGTACCAACAACTGCCTGTAGATAAAAAAACAGCAGAGGCACAAATGATCGTTACGCACCGAGGCACTTTTAAGTGCAACTGACTCCAATTCGGAGTTCGCATGGCCCCAGGGATCTTTCAGAGCTTGATGGAGAGACTATTACAGGGAATAAAAGGGGTCGTACCATACTTTGATGACGTTTTAATTGCTGCCCCGAATAGAGAAATACTAAAGGAGCGTCTTAGACTGGTTCTCCAGAAATTTAAAGACTCTGGCCTTAAAGTAAAAAAAAAAAAAAAAGTCAACTGTGTACAGATAAAGTAGAGTTCCTGGGATACCTAATCGATAAACAAGGCATTCACCCCACCAGTAGCAAGTTAAGAGCAATCAAGAACGTCCCAAGACCCAGAAATAAGACTGACCTCCAAGCTTTCCTGGGGCTTATTCATTTTTACAACATCTTCCTGCCCCACAAAGCGACCGTAGCCAAGCCCCTACATCGGCTTCTCGACAAAAAAGCAACCTGGGTTTGGGGGCACCGAGAGGAGCACGCGTTCCGACAAGTGAAAAATCTATTAACTTCAGATGCTGTTTTAATGCAGTATAATGAGACTTTGCCTTTAAGAATCACATGTGACGCATCACCATTTGGAGTAGGAGCCATTTTGAGCCATGTGTTACCAAACGGTAGTGAAGCCCCTATTGCCTGTTTTTCAAGAACTCTATCAAAGGCTGAACGTAACTATAGTCAAATCGATAAAGAGGCTCTTGCTGTTGTATCTGCTGTTAAACGGTTTCATGAATATGTTTATGTACGAGTTTTTACTATTGTTACCGACCACAAACCTTTGCTGGGGATTATAGCGGGAGACAAGCCAACCCCCTATATATTATCACCTAGAATGACTCGCTGGTTGGAGTTTTTGGCTGCGTACAATTATAAGCTGCAACACCGCCTGGGGAAAGCCATTCCCCACGCTGACGCATTGAGCCGTGCACCACTTCCGGAAATCGTCGACGACCCAGCTCCAACCCTTACAACGCTCCAGATTGAAACGCTACATTCACCGCCGCTAACAGCTAGAGATATCGCGATCGAAACAAAACGCGATCCTATCTTAAAGCGAGTCCTTAGCTGGGTCGAATGAGGATGGCCAGTAGATCAAACCCCTGACGACTTCATCTCCTTCAAGAATCGGCAAACAGAACTTTTTTCGCAAAAAGGCTGCATCCTGATGGGGGATAGAGTCGTCGTCCCAGAGCGGTTACAACGAGCAGTATTAAAGACACTGCATGAGGGCCACCCCGACATCGTGCGTATGAAAGCGCTCACACGAAGCTATGCGTGGTGGCCAGGTATCGACAAACAGATCGAAGCCTGGGTAAAGACTTGTTATAAGTGCCAGGAAGTTACCAATGCCCCACCAAAAGCAACTCCGACAGAATGGGAAACACCTCGGGGACTTTGACTTTGCGGGACCTACTAAGGGACATACGTTCCTATTAACAGTGGATGCCTATTCAAACTGGCTCGAGATCCACGAAATGAAGAGTACCACAACCGAGTCCGTCATCCGGAAGTTGAACAGATTATTCGTGACGCATGGATTGCCAGACATTCTGGTATCCGACAATGGACCCCAGTTTACCGCACTCCCTTTTGAACAATACTTAGCGGACCGTGGTATTTGCCATGCGCTAACTTCGCCAGCACACCCTGCAGCTAACAGAAGAGCCGAACGCATGGTATAGTTTGTGAAGAAAAACCCTCTACAAAATGGACTATGGAGACATTGAAGATAAGATAAATAGAATACTCCTTCTCCAACACATCACTCCACACAGCGTCACCAACAAGACTCCAGCGGAACTATTGATGGGATGCAAACTCCGCTCCCACCTCGACCGGCTTCACCTGTCTTACGAGCCAGAGAAACCCTGTGGATCTAGCAGAAGATGCCGCGAGTTCAAGATAGGCGACTTAGTTTTCACCAGAAACCTTTCTGGTGAACTGTTGTGGATCGAGGTCACTGTTATTCAAGCCACTGGACCCAGATTGTACCGGGTGAAAACCTGCGACGGAAAAATATGAAAACTCCATATAGATCAGCTTCGCTTGAGGCTACAACCTAGTTTCTGCGACTTCGGTAACTCCCAAACTAAGGGGGGAGGGGATGTCGAAGAAACCGATTTTGAGATGGCGGAAAGCAGCAACGAAAGACGTCAACAATCGGGCGTAACTAATGAAGAAGGATCAAGGAAGGGCGTGGCCTCGCCACAGAGGAACACCTCAACAGAGACAAGCCTGCAAGGGCCAGAGGACAATGACGAGAACATTAGCAGCACCGAGTCTTCCAACGAGGAACCGCTGGCACCCGACTTGCCTGAAAATGCCCCGCCAAAACAGGCTTACGGACAAGAACTGGTGGGACAGCATAAATCCAATAGACAGTCAAAGCAACCTTCCTACCTCAGAGATTACGTCACCGCACCCCCCATACGGAACCCAGGGGGGAAGGGGTGTTATGAACTAATAAAACACTTAAATAAAGTTTATCAAAAGCTTTAGAAAATAGCAGGGTTCTAGCCCTGCACTTCTGATTGGCCCATAATAGCGATATCGGATTGGTCCGTTCAGGAGAATCTGATTGGCTGTTAACGAGCCATTCTCATTGGTTAAGGGGGTTAACACTCCACGTCTCTTATTGGTTACTAGAGCAGCAGCTTGCCTATAAAAGGGCTGCTGTTGCCCTAGGGTTTTGCTCTGTTCAGAATGATTAATGAAGAGTTGAAGTTCACTGTTCACCGTCTCGTCTCCGTTCCTTGCGCCCATGCGCAGAACTTAACACTTAGGACTTTTCCATGATAATATTAGACCTTGGCCAACATGGAAGCCAAAAAAAGACAGTTGTATATGTGAAGACTGTTTTCCTATAAACATAGAGGATCGTAATGGAATTTAAAGAGTTTTTAACATGTTCTTTGGTCAATAGAACTCAAGGTGAAGAGACCCTAATCAGCTGGGATCTTTCTTATGATACAATAGCAATATTATCTGCCTTACCGTAATCTGCTACAGGTCCATTTCTTTTCTTTCATTTACAAAAATAGGTTGTCATTACATTTCAAGTTCTGGAACCAACCAGATGAAGTTTTAATATCTCTTTAATCAAAATTGCATATCAAAACAAGCCACAGATTACTGAGTGGAAGGGCAAAATATGCTTTGCTGTGAAAGGCAGGAAGCTAAGGAAGGAGGGCAAATGTCAAATGAGCATGGAATTACATTTTAATTGAACCAAGGCCTTGCCCATAGCAACCCGGTTGTTTATGAGTCAGGTCTGAATACATCTATAAGGTCATTCATTATTTAATGCCTACATGGTCATTCACTTTTGACAGCTTCCATTAGGAGATCTGTAAAAACAGTAACTGCTCAGTCACATCAGATCAACTAAGAGGGCAAGGGAAGCCTCTATGGAAGACTCATGTAGCCTTAAGACATCCATCTTCAAAGGCTACACATTAACACAATAACATCCTTGCATGTTTCTCTATAATATAAATATAGCCATTTCATTTATGGGACTGAATTTATTCCATCTGTATAAACTGGCTGTATTTTTATCAAGAATACATTATATTGTAGAATCGAGGGAAAGTGAACAGATCTGAAAGCATGCTGATGGGAACTAGAGATTTCTACTAACTCTCTTCCTAATTTTTGTGCATGTTTAATTTCCTTTCTTTAGTTAATAACTATATTTTGATAAATAAAACTTTAATACAATCATTTAAAGAAAAAGTTATACAGAATTCTATGGATTGAGAGAGACAGAATAGCAGTTAGCAGTAGCACTTTAGACTTGTTCATAGCGCTTTACAGCCCTCTCTAAGTGGCTTATAGTCAGCATATTGCCACCAACAATCTGGGTCCTCATTTTAGTGATCTTGGAAGGATGGAAGGCTGAGTTAATTTTAATTCTGGTAAGAATCGAGCTGCTGGCAGTCAACAGAATTAGTCTGCAGTACTGCATTCTAACTACTGCACCACCACAGTTCTTAAAATCAGACTAAAGCAGCTTAAGTATGGCTTAAAGTGTACTTTAAACCATACTTAAGCTGCTTTAGTCTGATTTTCTTAAGTTGCCAAGAAAATATTGCTTCCTCCATATGTGAGGTTTTTCTCCTTATAGATTCTATTTGCAGGGCAGTTTCAATGATTGGTGGATTCTCTGTCATCCTTTCCCCTCCTATTCAGCATCACCCACTGGTAAGAAAAATAGCCACAAATCATTCTCCTGAAATGTGGTAAAAGAAGGCTTGGGGCAGATTAGATATTTCCTCTGGGACTCTTTCAGGATGTTTCTTAAAAGTTCAACCTGAATTTTTAATGTATTTATTTTTGGATCAGAACATCAGTCTAGATCTCCTGGAAAACAAAGAATATAAAGTATTCTGGGTTCTTGCAGAGACAATGTTAATAGACCTCCTGTAATCCTTTCTTTCCATTTTTTTTAAAAGGCAAAATTTATGTGCAAAGGAATATGAACATGAATGATGAGCCCTGAAATACCTGTAATGTAAGATAGAACAGCTCAGAATTGAAGAAGCTTTTTGGAAGAAACGAAACATCGTTGAGAAAAAACAAAAAAGTTCAGTTGCTTCTTGAAAAAACACCTTTGGGACTATCATGACCAGGATGACTGAGAATCTCCATAGACAAACAGCTGTTCTTTGCCCAACTGAAAGTTCCTGTTATTGGATTTAGATTGGCCACGAAGTTCTATTAGAAAGAGGAAGAAAACACCTTTTCCAAATCTGGAAGCTGAAGATATGTCTAAGATGCCTCTTTATGTAGGTTGGAAATGAGGTGAAGGCAACATCCTGTAGATACATCCTTCAGAAATAACTACCGTATATACTCGAGTATAAGCCGAGTTTTTCAGCACATTTTTTGTGCTGAAAAAAAACCCCTCGGCTGATACTCGAGTCAGATTCCCCTCTGAAAAAAAAATGGTGTGGAGCTCCGAAGCTGGGCAGCCGCTTCCCTGCTTCCGTGTTTCCTTTGCAACTTTTAAGCATGGGGTAATCGGAAGCAGAAAAGTTCTTGCTTGAGGATATATTGTTTTTTCTTTTTTTAACTGTTTTTTTGGGGGGGAAGACCCACCGCCATGTGAGAATGCTCAGACACGAAATCTATCCAACCGAAAATAAGTGTGTGTGTGTGTGTGTGGGGATTTTAACAGAGGGAAGATGTAGGGAGAAGGCAAAAGCGACAGAAGATCCTTCAGGGGAAACTGAGGGGGAGACTCGCCCTTGGTCCAGATGAGCCCCCTTCCCCTTTCTCTAGGCTGAGAAAACAACACGAGCCGAGGTTGCTTCGGCTCCACTCAGCTTCATTTCCTCAGCTCCAGCTGCTTTCAGTCCACTCAGGAGGAGGTGGAGGAGGGGGAGGAGGAGATGGTGGCAGCTCGCGTTGTTTTCTGAGCTCTAGGCTGAGAAAGCAACGCAAGCCGAGGTTGCTCCACTCAGCTTCATTTCCTCAGCTCCAGCTGCTTTCAGTCCACTCGGGAGGAGGGGGAGGAGGAGGTGGTGGCAGCTCGCGTTGTTTTCTGAGCTCTAGGCTGAGAAAGCAATGCGAGCCGAGGTCGCTCCACTCAGCTTCATTTCCTCAGCTCCAGCTGCTTTCAGTCCACTCAGGAGGAGGGGGAGGAGGAGGTGGTGGTGGCAGCTCGCGTTGTTTTCTGATAGTGAGATCATTTCCCAAATTAATTGATTCACTAACCCAAAAGAAGAAGATGTTGATGACAGTGGGAGGCAGGAGTCACTCTCTCCCTTGCAAGAAAAAAGCAAGAGCCGTTCTTATGATCTCTCCCTCTCTCTCTTTCTCCCCGTAATACAGTCAAGCCCTTTCCAGCAGGCGCGCATGATCCGCCCCCGCCGCTTTGCACCTTGCAAATGCAAAAGCCCTGGGGTTTTGCATTTGCAAGGTGCAAAGGGGCGGTGGCGGATTGCGCACGCGTGCTGGAAAGGGCTTGACTTTATTGGGGGGGGGGAGAGAGAGAGAGATATCATAAGAACGGCTCTTGGTTTTTTCTTGCAAGGGAGAGAGTGACTCCTGCCTACCACTGTCATCATCATCATCTTTTGGGTTAGTGAATCAATTAAACCTTTCATGATAGTGAGATCGTTTCCCAAATTTCCCTTAAATCAGGGAAGAAATCAGAAACAAACCTTTGGGCTGAGAATAAGCCTGTTCCTATGATGCCATTTTTGTTCACTGCAGTGTGAAAAGTGTGAAAAAACACACTTCTTTTTCTTCATCTTCTTGTTCCCTATTTACTGGTCTCTTTCAAAGAGGAAATTATGAACATCAAACTTATTCTCAACTGTCCTAGTGAAAGTTTTTATTGGTATCTATTTTTATTTTTGAAATTTACCAGTAGCTGCTGCATTTCCCACCCTCGGCTTATACTCGAGTCAATAAGTTTTCCCAGTTTTTTGTGGTTAAATTGGGTGCCTCGGCTTATATTCGGGTCGACTTATACTCGAGTATATATGGTAATAAGCATCTTCACTTGTTCCATTTCTTCTTTTCTTTTTCAGTTCTCACATTCAGCATACTTTATATGTAGCTTCTAATTTCCAGAAAGTTTCTGTGTATATAAGAAGTTTTGCTAATTTTATTAAATACTGCATATTGTAATTGTTGCTATCCATGACTCATGTTTCTTTTTCTTTTGAAACAAATTTTATTAGTTTTAAAGTCAAACAAAACATCATTAAACATTACAAGCATAAACCTTTTTCCATTGTAAATTATTTTATACAGCCTAATTCTAATTTATCCCATTTCCTTATAGACACATAAATATCTTTTAGCAAATTTCTCATTATTTCTCTTTACTTTTATTCAATTACATTTCTTTTCCATATTCATTTATTTTATAACCATCGTATTAATATTTTCATCTAACTTGTTTACAAATATTCTCATCCTCCAAGGTTTTATTAATTCTTAATCAAACAAACACACAAAACACAAAAACATAAAACTTCTTTTTAGAAAGTGGCGGCCCCAGAATACCTCTCTTTGTACGGACTTCAATTAAATTCATGCTCATCTTATATATCATTACTTATCTTATTAACCATTCTATATCTTCTATATAACTTCTCCTCGCTTTTCACTCTTCTTAATCTATTTTATTTATTTCATCTTACTTTAAATCATCATACTTATACCTTTTGTCCATTCTTTTCCAATTATCCATTTATCACATTCTCTTTAATATATATATAAATAAAAAAAGATTTCTCCTGAAATCACTGATCGAAGTATGATGCCTTTCTACCCCCTGAATTAACATTTAGCATAATATCTAGTTCCCCATCTGATTCTGCATAGTACATTCTACCTATTAAATTTTAAGAAAAGAAAAAAAGAAAAGAAAAAAGAGAATAATAAATCTATAAAATAATTAAGTACATAATTACCATTCTACTTTTTTAGTACGTTTTAAATAACACATTTTAAACTAAAAGAATTAGAAAAGAAGGAGAATAAAAAAAAGTTGTGATAACATTAAGATAATAACAAATTAAGCTCTATCATTAAATCTTATACATTTTACACATTCTCAATAATATTAAATGTTAAGATCTATCATTGAATCTTAAACATTGTAATATTTTAATTTATTAAATCTTGTAATATTCCAATTGTCTACTTCAAAAGCAAATGCTACAATAATACATTTATAATAACATTAACATAGCCAATAGACTCTATATTTTAAACATTCCCTTTAATATTCTAGTTTTCTATTTCTAATACAAATACTACAATACTATCTTATGTACTTTTGCAGATCCTTTTTTTTTTTTTAAATTATACATTACCCTTTGTCCCTAAAGAAAAATTTCTTTTTCCCATCTTGTTTTATACCTTTGTGGCTTTTTCTTCCCTTTTCCCTTCCTTTCTTATCCCACCTAGTCTTTTCACCCCCTCCTCTCCTAACCTCCGCCTTTTTAGTTTCCCCTCTCTGTTGTATTCCTCTTTTCTTTTGCTTTCTGTCATTGTATTGGTTTTGCATCTCATTTTTCTCTTTCTTGGTTGTTTTTTTTAGATGTTAAGTCCTTCATTTTCCTTCCTCTCTTTCTCTTTTCTTTCTTAGTCAGATTTTTTAATTCATTAAAGATGGCTTCTTCTTCTTCTTCTTCTTCTTCTTCTTCTTCTTCTTCTTCTTCTTCTTCTTCTTCTTCTTCTTCTTCTTCTGTTTCCTCCATTTATTGTTGTATTTGCTGATAAGTAGCAAGCGCCATTTCTAGAAAATAAAAGATATCTCCCAAAGAGTCCTTTCTCTTTGCTTCTCCATATTCCTTTCTTAGTTCATCAATAGATAGAGCCATTGTCTTCCCCCCCCTCTTCTTCTTCTTAGAACAACCAAGATATTTCAAAACTTAAAAAACAGCTCTCCAAAGTCCCAAAGTCATCAAACATCCAAACAGAACAGAAAGTTCTTCCCTTCCCTTCCCACTTTTTCTTCCTGGGATAATATCAGTTAGGAAAAAATAAAGAGCCCAGTCTGTACTTTAAAGCCTTATTGCAATTAGCTTCTGGTCTCAAAATCTTCAAGGCATCTCCTCCAACAAAATCTTAATACAGTTTTTTTTTTTAGTCATCTCCCTTCCCACTTATAACAAAAAGCTTTAAATTTTACCTTCTTTAAAGAAGCAGATTTTTCAATGTCCATTTGTTAATTCCATAGGGAAGGAGAGTAAACTTTCCCTTTCAGCACTATTCGCCGCTTTAAAATCTCCTCTGGAAACAATGTATCATTCAAAAAAAGCGTAGTTTTCAGGATATTAGATACATCTTAAAGTCCTGGCAGCCAAAGAACCTTCACTTTAAAACTTTTCAAACTTTCTCCTTCTTCCTCCTGCATATTCTTATCCAGTTGCTGGCTTCTTTGTGGCCGCCATTGCTGAACGCCGCTCCACCGCCTTGAGAAAAGGGGGTTTTGCCGGGTGGGGAGGGGGTCTGTGACACCCCCAAACCCCTATCCGGATCCCCCCTATCTTCAGTTGCCTCTACATGGCAGCCTTATCTTCCAGACCCGTCGGGATCGGAGGCACCAAGACGGCTGGCGCGACAGGGATCGCGCTAGATCGCGAATCCCTGTCGCCACCGAAGCCTGGCAAACCGGAAGTCCCCATGACTCATGTTTCTTGTTGGCAGGAATATGTTTCATAATGAATCTTTTAAAAAATATGATCAGAATCAAAAATGTATTTTTGTGTTAGTTTTTCCCTCCTGAATCAGAGATGAAGACCAAATCCTGCCATCACATCCAAGAAATAAAGTGTCCCAGTTTTCCTGGAAGCTGCCAGGATTACTAATCATTTTATCATATTTCAAGAAATAAATAGCTGCTTCATATTTATAAAAAATACAATTTTAGGCAGGCCCTGCCTCAAAACAGGAAGTAAACAGAAATTCCCATATCTAGCCATGTAGTCTGTCCTCTAATTATATTGTTTTTTTATCAATCTATTCTGACTTTTTGAACTCTCAGTAGTTTTGGTAATCTCATTTTTACAGATTTGACAGAATATGAAGTCAGAAAAACATGACTAACAGATGAGAAAAACTCCAAACATTTATGGCTATTATTTCCAATAATGTTTCTTGATAATGCTTCAAACCAAATTTACTGGCTAAGTTTTATTGCTGCTTTCTACCATGTTTCAGAAATGCTGACTCATTCCTATCATTTTGTCTGCGCTGTTAAGGAAAGCCTGATCTCCACAAAAGCTATCAGGTTCATTTATTGATAATTCACTCAGCAGCAATAATGGATGAGAAGATAATTTCACCAAGGCTCTTAAAGCATTCAGTTATTCCATATATTACCAATAAATGAGTCTTACGTATTACTAGAGAATATTCCTACTGAGTTATATTCAGTTTTTATGCAGACCATGGAAATATGTCAACATTTATATGAACCTGATTCTTATTGGGATCTCTCCCCCCACCCCCAAATACGGTTTTGGCATTTTGTGAATGTTTGTATAGTCATATCTCCAAATGCTCTACAATTTACAGCATGTGGCTGTAATATTATCAGCCCACAGAATTTAGATCAAAAAAAATTACACGTAATAAATTGTACATAATCTGTAATTCAATAGCATTTACATGTTCTTTATTTAAAAACAAATGAACAAAGCAAACAATTAGAGTGCCTTTTTAGACCTTTGGGAATATAGAATCCAGTTAACAAACTGGGAAATTTTCAAAAGTCTAGACTCCAACCGTATCAGTCTGGAGATTAAAAAAAACCTCTTTCTGTATCACAATTAGAATACACCAATGCTGATTGTTATATGGGAAAAATGTTCCTAATACTGTATTATAAATGAACAATAGCAGATTTAGATTTTCTGTCCAGAGGCATGAAATTGTCTTATAGTTCATGAAATCAGCAATTCATCCGGCCAAGAATTTCATATCATTCTGATTATCAGTCTTCTTGGATTGTAGGGTGTTGCCAGTGCTGTAATAAGATATATCAGGACCTCCAGACTTCCTGAATTCTAATTATGTACATCAACTGAAGCTGTACCCTTTCTAAGGATGGATAATATGCTCAGTCTGATTTTAAATCACAGTTCTATTGCCTGAAACATTTAGATTGTATTTGATACTTGCACAGTTTTATCTTTTGTTAACTGTTTACTTTATGAACAATTCTGGAATACATAAAAGCTGGCATCTACTTTTGTACCATTTTATATGGCTTAATAAAGATATAATACTTGGAAATTGAGTCAACTTCTTCAAAGAGCCATTCATCGAGTTATTTAGTATGTTTGTTTGTTTTGAATTAGTTTTCCATTAAACCAATCAAATTTATGTGGTATCTAAAAGTAGAAAAATAACAATGGCACATTATCATCAAACCAAACAAACTCTTTAAAATACCATTTTTAGTTACTTCAAGAATAACAAAATAAATTCCCTGGAAATCACCTTTTCAAGCTACAAAGATAGTATATACAAAGAGCAAATATGTTTAAAAACTTAGAGCAGATATACATGAAACAATTGCTGACAACAACAAAAACTAAACTTTTGCCCTTTAACCATAAGGAGGATAAGCTTGTATTTGTGGTTTGATGTCAAGACCACAGCCACACGGTAAAGTTATTTTTAAGTGTGCCTGTTATTACCAGGCATAGAAAATTACTATATTTAAAGTTCCATATAACAGCTGGCATGTTTTCTTTTCCAAGACATGCCAGTATATCAGTTTATAGAAATCTTTGTACTCTAGCAAACTCAGTCTTATTCAGTTTCAAAAAGTTACATTATCTTAAAAGTAGTGAGGGTAAAGGAAAGAAGATAAATTCCTTTTGCAAGTCTTAAACACTCATCAAAGCAATCTTCAAATGTGCTGTGGAATTTTTTTTTAGCAGGCTGAAATCTACAGGAACCTACTCTTAACAGCTAATCTTAATCCAGGCTGGATACAACTAGGTATTATGTAGTTTAACCAAGATTCTGATCTCAGTAAACATTGATCCCGACAATAAAAAGCATTCTGAAGGAAAAATAAAGAGACAGTGTGAAGAAAAATATCTGTGTTTTGCAGCCTTCAAGGATGCTATACAAATGGCTTGCTTGCCCCAGCCTTTTGGCGCAGGGCTTTCATTTGTTTCTTTTCTGATAAAAATGGAACCATTGTGCCAAGACAAAAGAGCTCTTTTCCCTTTCTTACCTTTTTATAATTCTCCTCCATATCCAGTCTGGATATTTCAGTGACAATGTCATCCATTCCATCACTGTCAAAATGCATTCCTTACTGCTTGAAGACCAAAACAGTTAAAAAAATAAAAATAACATTCTCCTGCATCATATCTGGATCCAAGTCTCCCTTTCCACAGCTTGCTCTTCAAATTGTCCTAAGTAAGTGGCATATTAAAAAAAAAAGGCTAGGAATTTCAGATGTCTTCTTCATTAAAAGAACTTCCTGATCTATTTCTTTTCACCTTGATGGAAGGACAGCTTACATTCTCCACAAGGTCTCCTCGTTAACGATGCTTGAAGCAGTCTTAGTTGTTGCTGTCACGTACACCTCTGAACTACAGTTAGAATCCACTCCAGATCAGCCTTCTTTTTGCCTAATAAAGGCAAGGCTGCTTTCTTTAAATTGCAACTGGCTTGTCTGCTCTTGGAACATGGAAAGCAACAGTCTTCCTCCAGTCCCTGGTAGTTCAGGATAAAAATAGATGGAGGCCGAGCGGACTACACCAGAGCAGAGGGAGGGAGGGAGAAACAAAAGCCCAAATCATAACCTCCTACTTTAAAAAGATATAAAAATCAAAGATACAACAGGGAGCTTCAGCATAACCGAAGAACCAAAGGATGCACGCATTTGTAATAGAATGGAAAAATCATAAAAACGGATTGTGTATTCAGACCTTCATGTGGTTCTTAAATCGTCCCCCCTCCAACCATCATTTCTTAAAATTAGTGGTATTGTTTACTGCCATTTCTGAGACAGGAAATAAATAGTGTAGTAAATGCAAAAATAATTTTAGACCAGTTTAACTCCAGAAATACACACACAAAAAACCTGTGGTCTTACCCAGAGGTTTGGCACAGTACTACTAGTGACTCAATCATTTTAAGTGTGTAAAAACACTGCCCATCCCTGTCCTAAAAATACACCTACATATCAGAAACAGCTTAACGAACTGTCCTGTCTACTGTGGAAAATCAGCTTGCTCTTATTCATGTTCAGAAGCATAGGACAGTAATTCAGAAGCAGAGTACTGTAGCTGCTTTATATTCAGGAGTGCTGAGGCTTATCTCCCAGTTTTTTATTTTTTTAAAAAAAACCTCAGTTGCCTGAAATGTTCTTATCTAGAAAAAAATCTTGTTTATCTCTTTTATTTTATTTTTTATTTTATTTTATTTTATTTTATTTTGTCAAGCGATTATAAAATAACAGATATAAGTATAAACATAGTTATGAATACATGAAATGGATGCATATAAGAAAATGGGCGTTAGTTCTTATCTGACACGCCATTTCTATGAGAGCTGTGAGGATCGTCCAGATAGTGGGTGGAGCTTCAGTCTCTGCTGTTGTAGGCTGAGCTTAATTTCTGAGGAACGCTCCTCCTTCCACGTGGCTTGCCACAGCGTTCCCCAGTTTATGCGAAGACGAGAGGAAAAAAACAGGCATTCGTGCCCACCTCTTACTAGACTTAAGGTGCATTGGCTGAAACAAGACCCCACCAGATGGTGAAAGACAGAAAAGGGAGGGGCTGGACGATCCTCACAGCTCTCATAGAAATGGCGTGTCAGGTAAGAACCAACGTCCATTCTCCTGAGAGCTGCTGGGATCATCCAGATAGTGGGACATACCAAAGCTGGGCCCTGTCCTATGGGGGACACACCGTCTGGTCTATAGACTCCTCGGGTTCCCTGATTACCCTCTGAAGGACCCTTCTACCAAAGGAAACCTCCGCTGCGGCATACCTGTTGATTTTGTAATGTCTAATAAAGGGCGACGGGGAGGCCCACGTTGCTGCCCGGCAAATGTTGAGTATTGGGGCCTGGGTAGCCCAGGCGGCTGAAGTTGCCGCACTCCTGGTGGAGTGAGCCGTGATACCCCTGGGTACTTGGAGGGCCTGGGCTTGGTAGGCCTTGGAAATGGCCGCCCTTATCCAATGGCCTATGGTGGTTGAGGGTACCTTGAGCCCTTGTGACTTTGGTTGAAAGGATATAAACAGGGCCTCGAATCTGCGGAAGGTCTGAGTACGTTTAATATAGATCCGCAAGGCCTGTCTCACGACTAAAGTGTGTCATAATCTCTCCCTTTCATGAGTTGGCCTGGAACAAAAATTGGGGAGGATAAGTTCCTGAGCCCTGTGGAAAACCGAGTTAATCTTGGGTAGAAAGGAAGGGTCAAGTCGGAGGACCACCCGGTCGGGATGGAAGACACACAGATCCTTCCTGACCGACAGAGCAGCGATCTGCGGGCTGATGTGATAGCCACCAAGAACACTACCTTGTAGGATAGGAACTGAAGAGAGACCTCTCTTAGGGGTTCGAAGGGTGGCTTAGTGAGAGAAGTCAGGACTCTGTTGAGGTCCCAGGTCGGATACCGGTGAAGGGACGGTGGCCGTAAGTTTGTGGCCCCTTTCAGAAATGCTCAGATGCGGGGATGATGAGAGATTGAGCTGACCCCCTCGCAGGCAATGACGGTGGATAAAGCTGCCACCTGACGCCTTAGTGTATTGGGGGATAGTCCCTTGCTGAGACCCTCTTGAAGAAAGTCGAGAATTTGGGCAATAGATGGGTCGGTTGGGTCAATGAGGAGATTGGCACACCGTTTGCGGAAAATGACCCAAGTGGCGTCATAAATCCTTCTGGTGGAGGGATGCCTGGCTGCTAAAATGGTATCAATGACTTCGGTGGATAAATTTTCCCTCTTCAGATGTTCCCGCTCAACCTCCAGATGGCTAGTTGGAGCCATTGGGGGTCCGGGTGAAGGAGGGGGCCCTGCAACAGGGTATCCTGTCTGCTAGGATCCTCCAGGGAGGGGCTACAGATAGGCTGCAGAGATCCACGAACCAAGGGCGATGGGGCCAATAAGGAGCTATAAGAAGCAATTCCGCCTTCTTGAGGAGTAGCTTTTGAAGAACTCTGGACACCAGTGCCAGAGGGGGGAAGGCGTAAAGGAGGCCCGAGGGCCATGGGCATCAGAGGGCGCTGTGGTTCTCTGCTCCTAGGGACGGGAATCTTGAAACGAACCTTGGAAGTTGGGTATTGAGGGGGGAGGCAAACAGGTCTACCACTGGCAGGCCGAATATTGCTGTTGCCTCCCTGAACAGGGCTGGATGGAGGCGCCACTCCGCCTGGTCTATGGTGGCCCTGCTCAACCAGTCTGCTTGGGTGTTGTCGATACCTGAAATGTGGTCGGCCCTGAGTGAAAGGAGGTGAGACTCTGTCCACCGACAGAGGCACTCGGTCTCCCTCATTAGGCTTAATGACTGAGTGCCCCCCTGCCTGTTGACATGAGCTTTGGCTGTTATGTTGTCGGTGAGAATGAGAACGTGGCAGCCCTGTACCTGAGGGAAGAAACTGCGGAGGGCCAGGTGGATGGCGCGAAGCTCTAACCAGTTTATATTGCGCAGCCTTTCTGATGCTGAACATCTGCCCTGAGCTGTAAGAGACTGTAGGTGGGTGCCCCATCCGGACAGACTGGCGTCTGTGGTGAAGGTGAGTCTTGGTGGCTCCTTGAGGAGGCTGCCCCTTGTGATCAACGTCCTGCTCCACCAAAGGAGGGAGGTGAGAACCCTTGTTGAGACCTTGACCTTGCGCCTTGAGTTGCTTGATCCGGCCCTTTGGTACGGGAGCAGGAACCACTGGAGAGATCTGGAGTGGAAACGGGCCCAGGGAATAACGGAGATACAAGAGATCATTTTACCTAGCAACTTGGATAGTTTGAGGAGGGAAACCCTCTTAAGTCGTCTGACGAGTTTGACTGAGTGCTGGATGCTCATCCACTTCCAGAGTGCACAGGAGGTTGGAGAGCTCTGGGTCAAGGTTGAAGAACCTTTTGTCATGGGTCGAAGGGGCCGGGGGGGCAGATGAGGAGGCCAGTTGCTTGGACACCAGATCCAGGAAGATGGGGGGGGATGACCTCGGCCTCCACTACAGACTGTTTAAACATGGAGTCCTCTAGTCCTTCTGGAGCCAGAGGAGTGGGATCAGCGGGGCTCTGAGTAGGTAGACCTGAGATGTTCCTGGTTTTGAAGAGGAGGGATTTGAATAGCTGGGGCTTGAAGAGCCCCACAAAGGCGGGTTGATCGGGGGTGAGCCCTTCGTCCTCCGACATCTCCGCCTCCGATGGTTCTGAGTCAGGAAGGGGTTCATTGTATTGTAAGGACCCCAGATCAAATTGTTCCTCCTCCTCCTCCCTGCACAAATCTAGGTCCCCTTCCGCCTCCTCCTCTTCCTCCCTGACTGAGGGGGAAGCCTCCCCCTGAAGAGGTACCTAACCATGAGATGATTCCGGAATGAGTGGGAATGATCTTACGGATTCGGTGGCCTGCAGAGGCAACCCTGGCCTAGCCATCTGTTGGAGTCCTTCCGCAATTCCTTGGCGGATCGCCATCTCCATCCAGGCTCTGAGCTGCTCCAGAACCGCCTGAATGAGAGGTTCCTCCTGGCGCAGGCCGGTGGCTGTGGGTGTGAACGTAGTCTCTGGAGTTCGCCTGGCTGGTGTTCCAGGGGCCTGGTGCCCTTGGGAGGGCGAGCTGTGCCTGGATAGGGAGGAAAAAGCTACGGGGGGGGGGGAAGCGCAGAGGTAGAAGGAGTGTCTGGTGCTGGAGGCACTGAGCCTGCCTGTCTGGCACGTTTGTCTATTTCTTTTTCTAGCACCTTGTGTCGTCTTAGGGCTTCCCTTTGGGAGGCTTTAGAGGATTCCTTAGCCTGGCTGCGCAGGTGGTGAGTTTTTGCTTTGGCCTTTAAAGAAGGGCCTCTTGATGGATTGCCTTCTGCCATTTTAGATAATTGAGGAGGATAAAAGATCAGATATGAGGCGGTTGGCGCGCCTAGGGGTCGACTTACAACAAAGGCCGGGAGCTCTGGGAAATTCTTTTACGGCCCCCGTTTATTAATCGTTTATGATTAATCTGTTTGTGCTATTTGTTCTTATTTCTTAGTGTTTTTATTTTTATTTATTTGTATTTATTTATTTATTTATTTATTTATTTATTTATTTATTTATTTATTTATTTTTGTAAACTTATTCAATTAGGCCGTCTTTCTCTGCCTCTTAATTTTCTACAGATCTTGAATTGTTGAAGATCTCCTTTTTTTTTTTTTTTAGAATGACTGATCAGGATGACCAGGGCACGACAGAGGCCTTAAGGGCAAAGCCAGGCCTGTACCAGGCTGCCGACCCAGGCGGAACCGGGCGGAAGTGGTGAGTAAGGAACCGCGGCTGCTACGGCTGGCTGCGGGGGAAGCCAACAAAGGGAGGTGGTAAATCAAGCCTCCAACAGAACAATTCAATTAGAAAGTAAGACGCTCCTGAGCAGGCCTGTCGGTCCTGCTGCTTTAATTATGCACGCTGCAGCAATCGGAGAGATATGGAGAGAAACAAAATGGCGTCCGGCCACGAGGCGGCGCTAAAATGGCGGCCGCTTGAACGTGGACTTACAGGGGGCCCTGCTGCAGAGACCAGATGACTCCCCAGGGGCAATCCAAGGTCCCCAGGGGAAGGACAAACAGAAAGGAACCAAATGAAGTAAAAAACGGCAGAAAACGGAGTTCGGAGGGGTGGGTGGGAACGGAGCAGAACGGAGCGTTTTAAAGCTATCGAAAATGAAAAAACGACAGTAAGGCAATGGGAAGGGGTGGGGGGGGCAGCTTGTAAGATTTGCTAGCCTTCCCCCTGACACCCCCTGGGGCCGGGAGAGCCTCCCAGGGGCCTCTAGAAATTAAGAGAACCAACTGCGCAGGGCTAAGAACAGAAAACAATTAAATGAATCAAATTACAACCTGGAGAAGAAGAAATACGAATCAAATAGGGCTTTCCTGAAATGGCCAAGAGCACAATCCAAAACTGCCTACTCTGCATGAGGGCTGAGCATAAACTGGGGAACGCTGTGGCGAGCCACGTGATGAAAGGAGGAGCGTTCCTCAGAAATTAAGCTCAGCTTACAACAGCAGAGACTGAAGCTCCACCCACTATCTGGATGATCCAAGCAGCTCTCAGGAGAAATAAAAGAAACAATAGGACAGGGATGGTAGGCACGTTGGTGTGCTTATGCACGCCCCCTACAGGCCTCTTAGGAAAGGGGTGAGGTCAACAGTAGACAGTCAAAGGTTAAAGTTTTTGGGGTTTGGGGAAGAAACCACAGAGTCAGGTAGAGTATTCCAGACATTGACCACTCTGTTGCTCAAGTCGTATTTCCTGCAATCAAGTTTGGTGTGATTTACCTTGAGTTTGTATCTATTGTGTGCTCTTGTTTTGTTATGGTTAAAGCTGAAGTATTCATTGACAGGTAGGACATTGCAATGTATGATTTTATATACTATACTTAGATCGGACCGAAGGCGGCGTAGTTCTATGTTTTCTTTGTCTAGAGTTTCAAGTCTGGTGGCATAAGGTATTCTGCAATGAGTAGAGGAGTGCAGAACTCTTCTTGTGAAATATTTCTGGACTTTCTCAACTGTATTAATATCAGATATGTAATGTGAGTTCCAGACTGATGAGCTGTATTCGAGTATTGGTCCAACAAATGTTTTGTATGCTCTAGTTAGTAGTGTGATATTACCAGAGAAAAAGCTACGCAGGATTCGATTAACAACTCTTAATGCCTTTTTGGCTATGTAGTTACAGTGGGCTCCAGCACTTAGATCATTAGAGATGAGTACTCCAAGGTCCTTGACAGAGTTTGGATCATCAACAAGGTATTGACTATTCAGCTTGTATTTTATTTTCTGATTTTTTTTTTTTGCCAATATGTAAGACAGAGCATTTATTTGTTGAGATTTGAAGTTGTCATTTGTTTGATCATTCTGATACATAGTCGAAGTCTTTTTGAAGGGCAGCAGTATTGTCTGTGGTGTTGAATAGCTTTACATTGTCAGCGAAGAGAACGCAGTTGCTCTTAATATGATCACAGAGGTCATTTATGTAGAGTGTGAAGAGAGTTGGTCCTAGAACACTGCCTTGGGGGACACCACTGTTGACAGGTACAGAATTTGATAGGACATTCCCAATTTTGACCATTTGTTGCCTGTTTGACAGTAATGCTTATATCCAGTTATGCAGGTGTCCAGAGATACCATAAGATTTTAGTTTTAGGAGTAGTTTGTTGTGTGCCACTGAATCAAAGGCTTTACAGAAGTCCATGTAAATTGAGTCTATTGCTTTGCCCTAATCGAGTTGTGTAGTCCATATGTTTTTGCAATGTAAGAGTTGCAGATTACAGGATAGTTTTTTTCTGAAATCAAAATCTCTTTGGACTGTGGTCAGTTATTAGATCCTGCCTTAATTTTTTTTAGATCTCAAGGTGACGTATGTAATACTCTGTCTTCCAATGTTTCCACACCAACTTTATGAGATGGAGTGGGCAAAGGGAAAGCAATTGGTCTGAAGTCACTCAGTCAGCTTCCATGCCTAAGGCACGTTTTCTGCAATAATGTAGCTTCTCCTTTGCTTCTTTTTATTTTCCCCTTTTTTGAAAGGCCACTTTTGATGGGTAGATAATTAATAGCATAAAAATAGCATAAAAGAGCTATCAAATTTGCCTCTCCAACTAATAGAAAATTTTCTACTACAGAAGATACTCCTCGATTTTAACCACAATAGAGCCCAAAATTTCTGTTGCTACGAGGTTTTTTTGCCCCATTTTACAACCGTTCTTGCCACAGTTTGCTAAGTGAATCACTGAAGTGTGTAAAGCTAGTAATGCATTTGTTAAGTGAATCTGGCTTCCCTATTGACTTTGCTTGTCAGAAGATTAGAAAAGGTGATCACATGACCACAGGACACTGCAAATGTCATAAATATGAGTCAGTTGCCAAGCGGCTGAATTTGGATCATGTGACCATGGGAATACTGAAATACCTATATTTCCTAGACAATCTTCCCTTTTAGCTCAGGGGTGTCAAACAATGCTTAGATCTGGCCTGCAGGGCCACCCTGGAAATAGCAAAGAACTGGCCTGCAGTGCCTCTCCCAGTGAAAACAGAGCTCAGGAGGGCCCCTTCCAGGCTCCATTTTCAGCTGCAATGGCCTCTTGCAGCCCTCTGCCAGCAAAAACAGAGCTTGGGGTAGTCTGAGGGAAGTCCTGCCTCAGCACTTGGCCACTACAAATGCCCAGACATGAGTGATATCAAGCTGGCCACACACATCCCGGCCATGCGCCCCCCCCAAGGTCAAACACAACCCTCATGAAATTGAGTTTGACACCCCTGCTCTAGATCTAGAGTGTAAGTCCTTGGTTCAGGGAGTTGCTCAATTTTTTTTTCTTAATGTAGTAATAAAAGAGACATTTCTGAAATCCAATTGCACTTTAGAAACATTACTGTTTGATTGCAAAGAACAATCACAGAGCATTCACAGAGACACAAAAGTCCTCTGGAATAAACAGGTGCCAGTTCCTGCAGTGCTTGGGATTTTTGTTAGTTTGCTTGAGCAAATATTTTGGATATGTTTTGACATTCTTAACAGCCTCTCCAACTGGACATCTGGAGTTGGTTTGGCTTTCTCACAAAACTTCGAGGCATCTCACTTTGATGTACTGCTGTTAGTTAATTTCATAATAGTAGCTCTTTATTTCTTTTTTGATCTTGTGCAAACATAACTTTAAATTATCCTTAAGATTCCAAAACAGAAGATAACCAAAGCAGAACTGCCTGTGAGAGAGAAACTCTGTTTCAAATTAAGAATTTTATTAAGAAAAACCAAAAGTACACATATAGACTGTGTGAAACCAGGCTCAATAGCAGTAACTGTGACAGGGATCTTGGAGTCTTACTGGACAACCAGCTAAATATGAGCCAGCAGTGTGCAGCAGCCACCAAAAAAGCTAATGCAATCTTAAGATACAATCAAGATCAAGTGAGGGACTAATACCGCTCTAAAAAGCCTTCATACCACACCTAGAGTACTGCATCCAGTTTTGGTCACCACATTATAAAAAAGATGTTGAGACTCTAGAAAAAGTGCAGAGAAGAGCAACCAGGATAATTAGGGGACTGGAGACTAAGGCACGGTTACAGGAATTGGGCTTGACTAGTCTAGTGAAGAGAAGGATCAGGGGAGACATGTTAGCAGTCTTCCAATGTTTGAGGGGTGCCATAGAGAGGAGGGGCCAATCTATTTTCTAAAGCACCTGTAGGCAAGACAAGGAACAATGGAAACTGAACAAGGAGAGATTTAACCTGGAAATAAGGAGAAACTTTCGGACAGTGAGAACAATTAACCAATGGAACAGCTTGCTGTCGGAAGTTGTTGGAGCTCCATCACTTGAGATGTTTAAGAAGAGATTGGACTGCCATTTGTCAGAAATGGTCTAGGGTCTCCCACTTGGATGGAGGGTTGGACTAGATGATCTACAAGTTCCCTTCCAACTCTGTGTATCTGTTATCTGTTAAGTATTGTTCTCAAAATGTTAGTGAATTACATTACATCAGCATGAAGAATCTGGATAAAATGATGTGGGTTAAGTCACCTTGAGACAAATTTAGTTATAAGCTGTTTAATTTTTATCATTGTATAGAGTTGGGCAGCCCTTTGGCCAAGAGGCCACATGGGACCTATTAGCACCTTTTTTTAGCCAATTGCCAACAACACTGCACTGTCAAAGTCATTGCAAATTGAGAGGCATGATTATAATTGTGAGTTCTCATGCTGATAAAAATTCAGGAGATGGTCATATTAACAGCTACAAGCTTTTCCATTATCAGTGAAAATACTTGCTTTGTTGATGGATCACAGGAAATAGTTAGAAAGAAGGTTATAAAAGGGTCACTGCCCTAACTGGGAAATCACCCATTTGCCCAAATTCTTGTAACTCTATCTCTTTCATCTGCAATCCTAATCAATTACTCCAAAAGAATTACTTTTTGATTGAGGCAACTGCCAAAGAGCATAATAATTTTCAATGCTTTTCTGTTAAAATATGCAATAAGATTTACTCAAAAAGTTATCTACACCTAACAATAAACAAGTGTCATTTATTATTCAAATTAGAGTTTTACGACTTAATGTTTGAGAGATGTCTCAATAACCTTGACACCTATTTAATTGAGGAAGGCCCTTTCATGCTGTTATCTTTTATTGGAAGGGTAGGGATACTTATCACCAGCTGACACATGAGATACTATAAGAGTATTTTGCTTTAAACTGGGGTTGGGAATGGGATTCCAGATACTGCAAAGCCACCATATCCAGAACCTATAACCAGCAGCAAAAACTCAGCTACTTCTGAAGAACATTATTCTGAAGAACATTATTCTTCAACATTGGCTGTAGGTTGTTTTCTCAGACAGTTTACACAAAAAGACATTAGTTCTTTTCCAACTTACTATTGTTCAGATGTGTTGGCAGAACTTCTAGCTAGAAATTATAGTCCAAACACATCTAGAACATGGCTGCCAACTCTCACGCAATTCAACCAATTTTGACTGTCTTACTCTGATAAACGAAATCTCACGCTAAACCCCCAAAATGGAATGAACAAAAATAAATATATCTCTACATTCTCTGATATTCCGAATATCGATATGCCCAAGCCCAAAGTTTCGAGAAGTGAAGCCTCTGATCCTGGGCGGCTTCAGAGGGTGAACAGAGCATGTGCGAGAGGACGTTGCCCTCATTGATTTCTGTACTGGGGTGAGGAGAGAATTCCACGCTGCAGGAAGCGGTTGCTCCTTTCCGCTCTAGGATGTCACAACTCTCTGGGCTTAACCCTTGCACTGCACTCTGCTCTGGCAGGCGGAGATGAGAGAGACGAACTCTCTATCCCCCATGAAGTACGACTACAGGGCATCCCTGGGCCTTTCTCGAGAGCTGAGCTCCCATCATCCCCTCCCCGCACCCGTCTGGTCTCAAGGCCGCTGGGATTGGGGCGCAAAGGCGCGTCCCTCTCTGGCCTCCCTCTCGCAAGGGGAGCTGCTGTGGCTGGCCTCTTGCGCGCCTCGGCTTCTCTCGCTCCCCAGCCTGATGGGAAGTCCCTGGAGAGGGAGGGGGAAGAGGGGGGGAGGGCTCCTTCCCGGGTACATTGTGTCCCTCCCCCCGCCCTTTGCACCTAGATATGTGCCCCCCCAGCCTCCCCTGGGTCCAAGAGGCTGCAAGAGGGTCTGGCAGGGAGGAGCCTCTCCAGGAAGGGGGTCCCGCCAGAGGGCAGGCTGGAGCGGGGCGGGGGGGGCTCACAAGGAGGGGGGGTTCCTGTCCCCTCCGAGCCCCAATCACAGCCGGTGCAGGAGTTTCTCTCTTTTTAGGCTTCTTTCCCCACTTGATGCCAGGAACATTTGGATGCTCTTTGGGAGCCCCTGGGAAGGAATCTAGCCTTGAGGGGTCTCCCCACAAATGCCAAGCAAAGGGGGGGGAGTGGCCACTGTCCTCTCCTCTCCTCCCCCAGACAATCCAGGACTTCCCTGCAGGGGAGCAGCTGATGGCAGCATTGCTGGGGGTCCCATGCACAGACTGGGAGGGGGGCGTTTGGGGAGTGAAGGACACCAGCCTCCCCCCCCATTCTGTGTGTGTGTGTGTGTGTGTGTCCATCTGCCTGCCTGGCCCTTTCCGACCCTTCAGCTGGACTGTGAGGCTGGTGGGTCCAAGACTCAGCCTGGATCCCCCTCCCCTCCGCAGGTGGGAGGCCCAGAGGGTGGGAGAGGGCTGGGAAGGGCCGTTTCTGCCCAGCTCCAAGGCCGGGAACCCTGGCAAGGCCCCTTCCACCCCCGGGGCCATGTGAGGGAGGCTTCTGTGGCCCTGAAGAGGCAGCCTGGAGGGGCCGGATCCCAGGCACTTGGGACGCCCCTCTCAGCCAGGGACCCTGGAGGAGGAGGAGAGCCAGAGCAGCCCAAAGGGACGGAGCAGATGGGCAGAGGCCCAAGAATGTGGACCCTTTCCGGCCAAGATGGTCAGTGAACTGCATTATTAATATCTTACAAATCCAGTTCAAGTACATTGGTGCTGCTTGCATGTATGTATGTATGTATATGTCCAAATCATGACTAAAGTATGCATCAGATTGCACCATTTAAAACGTAAAATTGTCAAAGCTCCCTACCGTGGAAGGGGGGACACCCCCCTTCCACACCATCCCCCCCTCGGTCGCTCCGCTCCCTTGCAGTGTCTCACTCCGAACTATCACTCAAGGTTGGCAGCCCCTGCTAGAATATGGTATCAGTTGGCAAATGTAGTTTCAATAAGGGATGTTCAGACATCCTCCTTGTTCTATGAAGGTTTTTACTGTCATTTAATAATTATAATTCCAATTGAATATATAGTAAACTGCATTTTATATATTACTGGATTTAGCTCAAGGCCAACTTAGTTTCTAGCATGACTGAATTGAAATTCAGAAGTTTCCATCCATTTTGGATTAATTGTAGACTGATGTTTTGCTTGAAGTCAATCCAAACTTTTTTTAAAAGAAGGTATTTCTATAGCTCATGGTTTAAAACCTACCTTTTCCAAAGAAAACATAGTTAAGATTAGTGAAAAAAAATTATGATCAACAAAATGCTATGATCCATTTGTTCAAAACCTTCCAAGCTTGTCCTTCTGTTACACTTAAAGGAACAGATGAAATGATCAAGTCAAATAATTAGCAAGTCATAAGCCTGCAATGGTTAGTCATGATTTTCAGAAAATTTGAATATAATGTTTCTGGCATTTAATCTGCTAGACCTAATAAGCCACAAAAGAAAATATACAAAGAAAATAATAAAAAATAAACAAAGCAAAAAAGAGGATACTGTTTTAGGATTTTCTAAGTTCCAGTGAAATTGAGATTTCAAATATGCAAATATTGCTTTAGATATCTACTTTTATCTATTTTAAAGTATTTCAGATATGAACATGTGGCTTCCATTGCAATGGGTAAAACTATTAAGAAAAAAATGTGGAAGATCCACTTAGCAAAATAAAATTGTGATACGAATGCTATCTATGTACCAGAATATCAATAAAACTGCTATTAACATTTCCCTTTCAAATCTATGAAATATACAGAAAATATTTGATCCTACAATACATTTACATCAATTGTAAAAGACTTAAAACCTCTAGTATGTACTACTCAAAAGTTTAAAAGAAGAAGACATGCATTAGTATGCCGGGCAAGCTAAATTCAATTATTTTTCTTATAGGCTTCTGTGTAATTACTTTTCTGCACATAGGAATTATGTTAATATGCTTTACTTTTTTTTATGGCTCTCATCTTCACAGCTGACTCAGTCATTTCCTAGTGTTGCTAAAATTAATTCTTCCCTTTTCCTGTTCAATTACCAGGCAAACAAAAAGATAAATCTACTCATTTGTGAAAAATCTATTCATTTACTAAAGTGGAGATTTTAAACTTTTATTAGCTAAGAATGTTAAAATACTATATGACAAAATCTTCCTAAGGTACTGCTGACAACTAAAAAAAATCATATACTTCTTTGCATTTAATCAGTGTAACAATAGCAGAAAATTGTGTGTTTTCCTACAAGAACAATGTATGGTAATTGAATATTCTTGCATCACAAATACATTTCTGTGCCTACAAACAACATAGATAGCAAAATTTAAAAATATAATCTTAAACACAATTCTTTAGAAATATTTTCCAATGAATTTTACCCTTTTCCAGGGTGATTAAAGATGTCCAATCTTCCATTTCATAAAACCTTTTGATTCCAAATTATATCCCCCATATCATTCTGTTCCAACCCAATGGCTTTCTACATTGCTATGACCTACTCAATTCATTTTGGAAATTGGGTATAATGAGGACATGGCACATTCAGAAGCAAGGAAAAACCGATCAATCAATACCTCATACTTTGCCTCTTCAACAAAGTCCTTGCAGTTCTTTCATGAAAATATTTCATGGCCATGGAAGTATTTCTTCAGTTTTGGGAAAGGGTGGAATTTGCAGGACACCAAGTCTGGACAGTATGGCAGATAAGATAAGGCACTGAGACCCAACCTTGCAAATTGCCTCTTGGGTGGCTCATGGGATGGGAGGAGCTGGGCTGTCATGCTGCAACAAAATTTCCTTCCTTTATTTCTGAACTCTGCTTAATCCTTGTTTCAAACTTTTGATTTTTGCAATATAGTAGTCTAAGTTGATAGTGGTGCCATGATCAAGGAAACCCATATGAATAATACCATCTGCATCTCAAAAACTGTAAGTATAACATCTTTTACATTTTTACCCAGTGATACAGAGTACTCATATCAACACACTCATTTCTACAAGCAACTTACATTTATCGATTAACTGCTATAGGAAGTGACTTCTATCACAATTTGTTTTAAAAATCAACCATTACATGTTCCTTAAAGCAGACTTAGGACTGTAAGCCTCCCAGAGTTACCATGTGGTAAGATGGATGGCCAATACATTTTATAAATAAATAAATAAATAAGTAACAACACACTTTGTTACAGAAGGTTCCCACTAGCAAAATGGAAGAAAAGGTGTTAAAGAACATGTCATAGCTATTGCCTTCTGTTGGCTTTATTAATTTTTATTCAACCCTTATAAATCCATTTCAATAGTGAGAATTGATGTATGATAAACAAAAAATTAGCGTTCATATATGCTGCTCATTTTTGATCTAGTTTGGTTTACATTAGGGAAACATTTGCAAGTGGATTCAATGAGGCATTTTCTGCTACAATATCAGGGGAATCCTTCAAGTATGTAGATTATATGTTTTGCTTCAAAGACTCATTGGTGCTCAAAGCTTATTACTTCCAAACATCTTTGAACAGTCTCTCGCCAAACTTTTCTCAATAAATTTGGTTAATTTATAAGATAATGAAGATTAGGAATATATAGCCTACTTTGACAATGGAGTAAATTAAATCCCTCCCTCCCTTCCTCCATGACATAATATTAAAAATATTTAAACATCCTGAGTTTAAAATAAATGAAAACAAAATACTACATTGGTAACAAGGCCATAAATGATCTAGAGTCAGCTTAAAATACCAAGATATCTATATGTGAGAATAATCCTGTGAATGTTTATGTGTGTGAAAACCCAACCAAACTGATAAATTTCAAAATTATCTTCAGTGCAACACTGGCACATTCCCACGTATCATCAGTTATACACTAATGGATTCTGAATGTGTTGTGACAGTGTAACAGATTGGAGAACAGCCATGAAAATGTCAGAGGACATAAGAATGGTAAAAATTCATCTTAGCAATTATTAGAAAGCACAGTTCTCGGAAAATATCCAGTGCAATAGCAACTTCTTAGAAAATTTAATTTTGATGCCCTGATAATCATCACTGTGCTTCTTTGAATCTAATCCAATTTCTCTGAGTTCTTCTTAATGTGTGAATCCAGACTGGGCACCCAACTGAGACAGGGTTTGACCAAATAGACTGAAACTAGATTATATTTTTGTTGATAAAGTCTAAAATTAAATGTCAATTTAGCCTCATACAAAACTAGTGGCTCAATTAACTCATTTTATTCTAGCCTACCAAGATAATTTTGAAACTTTAGCCACAAGTTTACACATTGGGCAAGCTGTCATGCAGTTGGTGTGGATGTGCATAAATTAAATCTTGGCTTTCTAGTTTACAGGAGAGCAGGAGTAAAGTTAAGTAGTGGATGGGCATTAGAAATCTTTTGGAGTACTTTCATGGTTGGGAGCAGAATTGTAATGAGTATGAGAACCATAACTTTCAGCCACCCCTCCCCTTGTAGTGTTTGATTTTAGGAAGGGAATGTTTGTTTATAAACAATGTATAGGTTATGTAGGTCTTAACTTCCAGCATTTGGCGGTTTCCTGTTGAAACTGGATAGAGACGACTTGCAATGTAATGTCAGAGATGACTTGCATTGAACTTGTTGTCTATCTCTGGCTTAGTGTAAAGAATGAACTCACCTAATTTGCTCATATGTGTCCAGCCTTATTAAATTTGGTTCCTTTCAGATTTGCCATCATTCATTAGCCATCATTCATAGACCACAATAAAACCACCAATAGTATGTGATTTTACAAACTGACTTTAGTCCAGAAATCTACATTCTTTATTGGTAGAGAAATTTGTATTTGATGTATCCGTACACAGAGCCTCTGTTAAAACACACATTCAAGGAGTGCAGAAGCAACACTACTAAACAAAGAAAATATTACCTTTTAAATATGAAAGCTCATAAGAATCCTCATTTTATTTATCCATTTTAAAGATTTTTTTTTAATCCTGCCATTATTAGTTTCTATAAATAACTCATAGTGGTGAACATAGCTAATGGTCCTTTCTCCTCCTATTTATTTATTTATGCACTGATATTGATCTTCTCTCTCATCTCTACTTGCCAAAAGAAGACAAACTACAACAAAAATTCAACAGTTGACTGTAAAATGTTTATTTCCAGCAAATACATCTTTGAGCTACTGAACCTACACAACTGGTTCTAATGTTCAAAAGAATAACTCAAATCCATTCTCCTACAAGTACTATGTATGTTTAAAGCATTGCTTTCTGTTGGTTTATCCTCGTACTAGTATTTACTCTCTTCATGGTTGTATAAAGCTCTAGTTAGAGAAACAGGCAATTGTATTGGCATTGAAGGCATTTTCAACATTGAAGTGTTGAATATTGAAACTGAAGACATTTTGAACATTGCAAGTATTTCATAGATGCTCATACAAAATGGTTGCCCTGGGGTAGAGGTAGTTGTTTGCAAAATGAGTGCCATGGTGATCAGACTGTTGTAAGACATGAACCAGAAGTAAAATGGCTGCATTCTGTTCCACAATATCCCTGTGCTTCCCTTATATATTTTTTTCTGAAAAAGGAGACATCAAAGAAAAACACTGGGATGCAGCCATCTACCATTTTTTATTTTTTCATTCCAAGAATGCTGAGGGGCTTCTGTGTAACCAGAACAATCTTTTAAACAAAGTGGACATGGATTTGTTTTTCTGTATTTAATTACCCATTTTTAAAAATAAATAAATAAAACAATCCCAAAGAAAGCCACGCAACCTTGCTTATTGATCAGAATCTGCATAAGCAATTCATTGGCAGACTTTTTTTTAACCTCTCTTTCTGAAGAGGGAGAATTTTCAATGAAAAAAAAAATAACCTAGGCGAATGGTTTACAAGCCAATAGCAAGATTAGATTCAAAGCTGGTTTACTAATCCTGGCTTGTTTAAACAGAATAAAATGTCATCTCAGCTTTGGACCTCATATAGAATTCTCTCGTTTCTGGATTGTTTGTCCATTTGGCACATAGAAAAGGGCAAAACTGAAGAAAATAAGTGATACATTAGTTTGTTCATTTGTGACTATTAAGCCACAATTCATGGATTATGATGATAAGGGAAGGGAAACCAAAGTGTGGAAATGTCCTTAGTGATTTTTGGTTCTACATAAAAAAATAAATGAAGATTCTAATGTTTGAATAGCTTATCTTTAAAAAGAATGGAACACTATATTTTAATAGCTAGGTAACTCAATGCATCTAGAAAAATGATGCAAACAAGGCATTTATTATCTACTCACAGATGGCAGTGATTTTAAGATTTTACTTCCCTCCATGAAAGAAGCATCTTTTTACTGCTTGCATTGTGGGAATCTAATCATGTTATCTTTCGATTAGAATCTAAAATCTAGATTCTGTATCACAGCTGGGTTAAAACTATGAATTAACATATAACGTCTGCCTTTTCCTTTGCTTAACAATGGCATGATAGCCTCTTTTTGTTTTTAAAGTAATTTGTTTATTACAAAGATTTTATCTGTTAACATGCAATTTATAATCTATACCAATTTCATTATGGCAGGGACCCAAATTTTAAATACCAAACTATATAAAAATCTGCTCACTAGTATCTCAGATACTACTCAGTGTACTTTCTGTTGATCAAACTTGCTAAAGAACTGAGTTCTTTTTCAAAAGAGATAAAAGATGACCTTTAACATCAACCAGAATTCAAAATATGGCTCTAAAAGAATTCTTTGTGACACAGCTGGGTATTTATTAAAAATTAAAAAGCCAGTTGTTTTTCCTTACACTGTCCTCAGATAGCATTACCTTCTTGGATTTTCATCTAAATTATTACATACAGGGGCATATCTTTTAAAATAAAGTATAATGTCAGATTTGTCCTCTATCAACTTTTCTTCTATAGTTGCCGATTTATCTAAACAAACTGAAAACATAAAATACATTTTAAAAAAGAGGGAATAGCACTATATAAACTAACACGTCTACTAAAAACCCACTGAAATATTCCACTATAAAGAAACTATAGGAAAATGCTGATTAGAAATGAAAACACATCTGAGTTTGGTTTAGTATTTTATATTGCTTTGATGATAAGATTTCTCATACCACTGATTCTTGATACCACCTTCCAATTACACACAGTCTAAACATAATACAGCTCAATAACTCCTACTGAGTCTTGAAAGGTCCCTGTACAAAAATATATAAAATGGTAGAATATTATTTGTCAAAACTGCATGCTATCTACATTTTATGTTTTGTTTTCAAAGTGTTATAATGTTCGTAAGAAAAACCAGTAGTAATGTTCTTGAGAAAAGAAGCAACTTCTTTCTCCCGAGATCAGTAGTAACTAAGAAGTAAATCTAAGCACTATAATCAAAACATAGTATCTTGATTGTAAAGATAAATGACAATAAATGTTTGGTGCAGTTTATCGGCATATTTCTTGCTAGTTTAAAACCTACATATATGATGCTGCTGACAAGCTAAGGAGAGCTGGAATACATAACTGCTGTAATAGATATACTTTAACAATATTTATTTTTCATCAGTTAACAATTTTCTCAAAGTACCTTCAATGCAGCCAGCAACATCCTCTCTTATATGGATTAAACTGAAATCTATCAGTTTTTCAATCCTAATGATGTGCAATTAGGAAGCAAAACTAATTACTATTTTGTCCAGAGTTGTTTTCATTCACTCTAAGAAGGCACATAGATACAGATTTAGCAACGGATACTAAACAACCAACTACCTTAAAGAAATATTTGGATTATTTTCTTCCCTGCTCATCATACCCCCTAGCAGCTGCATTGAGAAGAGAAGAAGAAAATATAAGCTTAAAAAAAAAAAAGCTACCCAGTTTAGCAGAACCTGAAAAGAAGCAACTTGCTGCATTGAAAAAAAAAAGGGGAGGGAGGCCTCTTCTCTGTCTCTTCCGATGGAAGATTAGGGTAAAAGAGACCCCTTTCCTTACCTGATAAGAACAGTTTTCCTGGTGTACCATCTCAGAGCATCATCCAGAAAAGCAGATTGAAGACCCGACACTGTTTACCGAAGCTGCAAGCTGGAAACCCTGCTGAGTCTAAAGAAGACGGCTTTCTACACACACAGAGAGAGGCTTCCTGCAGATTAAAATGGATGCTGCTTCTGCTGTTTCAACCTGCGCAATGGCACTGCCTTTGCTAGTCAGAAGCAGCAGAGCAGTTCCTCTCAGGGAACCAGCAACAAGGCTTAATAATAGGTAGCCAAGAGTGCTCTGATGGGAAAGGAAGGGGGAGAGCAGCTCACGCGTTGCTAGCACAATCAGCCAATTATATTATAGGCACAAAGAAAAAGATCAGTGTGACGCAAGTGTGATCTTTTGGTGCTCTATTAAGGCAGTTCACAGTGGAAATATTCTAGTCCTCATTAAAAAGAAAAAGGAAAGGAAAAAGGCAAACTTAAGCACTGCCACAAAGGTCTAATCCTAGCTTTCCTGTAATCATTTTTCTTGATAAGTAGACTTTAAATCAAATGTGAAGGTGTAACTTCTACATCCTAAGAACTTTTTCAAAGTCAGCCATCTTAAGAAAGTACCAAAATGTTGCTTTGATGATTTTTTTAAACACTCTGAAAATGAAATGTTAAAATCAGGGGTTAAAAAGAAATGGGATCTTTTTCCTTCAGCAAAACAACCACACAGATCACTAAAATCAGATTCAACAATTGGGAGATACTAATTTCTAAAACAATGCAAACTAGCATTTTCTAATAAACCATTAGACTTGGTAAACGCTTTTCAAAAATGCCTTGAGCACCACAGGATGCATTGCTATTGATCTACTTCTATGTACTGTTGAGCTGTGTTTACCCAAAAGAGAGATCCTTTGGAATAGCAAACCACCTCCCACATGCAAAGAATAGATTTAAAAAAACAAGTTATTGGCTTACATCACTGAATTTGAAGACATATTTCCTATTTTAGAGTTTTCAGTTTATCTCAGTAAAACAAATTATGAGTTTGTTCTAATTGATGCTTCATAGTGTCAATTAAGTAATATTGCAACCCCCAGATCAGCCCTTATTTATTAATGTATTTTATACCTCTTCTTTTATAAAGGAGTTCAAGACCCCATACATAATGTATTATCCTGCTATTTTTCCCACACCAACTTCCTATCCCTGATAGACTGAACTGAGAAAGAGTGACTGGCCCAAAGTCATCCAGTGACTCTCTATGGATGAGAATGGTGGTGAACACGGGCCACTTTACTAGAATATTCTCTGGTATTTTTTTCATTAGCCCTGAATGCATCTTTCTTGGGAAAAACAGTTAAGTTGTTAAATTGTTTCTTTGCTAAGCTTAAATGTACATTCAGAGGAACTTTGCACAGATCTATGTCCATCCTATTACTCTAAGAGGAAAAGAAATAAATAACAAGATCCCTAAATAAGATGGGGGTCAAACTATTTTCCAAAGCACCAAAAGGCAAGACAAGAAACAATAGATGAAAAGTAACCAAAAAGAGAAGCAGACTAGAACTAAGGATACATTTCCTAACGTTGAGAGCAATAAACCAAAGGGATAGCTTGCCATCCAGTTTTCCAGGTTGTGAGAGCTTGTCTTCTGCAAATTAAAACATTTTGGAAACAACCTTTAGGTTTGTTATTTACTTGCTTTTTCTAAGGATTTTTTTTTTTTTAATATGAGCTTTACAAAATGTAAAGTATTAGGTGGAAAAAAGAAAAGAGATTTAGAAATATTTCAATTTACCAAGCTGCAGTTTATTTCTCTGTATTCCTTATTTTTAAGACAAAACAGCAAGGGCAGCATTCTCAGGCCAGGTAGAATGGACTAGAAAGAGAAGCAGCAACTGGCTTTTACAGAATCATGAAGCTAGTATGGAAATTTAAGCACTACAGATGTTAATACAACAACTCTCTGGTTGGCACACTCCTCTAATATTAGCAGAGACTGAAAGTCCTAGGTTCCATTTCTTGATTAATTAGGCGTCTTCCTCACATTTCTCCTCCCACCAGTTAACAAACAGAAAACTAAACTGCCAGAGATTTTGTTACTGAAATACCAATCCCAATGGCTTCTTTTCATCAGAGATAGTGTATGCATTTCATGTGCAGAGATGACATCTTTGTGTCATCAACTGGCAAAACAATCCCTCAGTGGCAGTGTTGCTGTGAGATCAGCTGCTTGGCCTGGGAAGGGTAGCAGGTGAGGGAGGACGGGAGAACAGTTCTTGGCTCAGAGATCAGGATTAATTCATAGATGTGACAGCCCAAATGGCAGCTGATAAGTGCCTTAAAGGGAGTTGCATAAGCAACATTTCATTCTGCTGGTCCACTGTACAGTTCTTTCCCATGAGCTATGGTTTGGCAGGTTCTGAACATATGTTCCATCAAGAATATTGCGTATAGTTTAATTGCAACATCTGAAAAGGGATATAGTGGAGCTAAAGAAGGTTCGGAGGAAGGCAACTAAGGTGTTCAAGAGGCTAAAGCAGCTTCCCTATGAGAAAAGGTTGTAACATTGGGGGCTTTGGATAAAGTGGACAAGAAGAAGTTATTTTCCTAAATACCAGAACCAGATGAACGGAAGAATCAGGAAATATTCTTTTACTTACCATATAATCAAACTTTGGAATTTGCTATCATGACATATGGTGCTGGCTACCGGCTTGGCTGTTTTCAAATTTCAATAGGATCAATTCATGGAAATCATTGTAATCAATGGGTAATTAACCTTGATGACTGTATGATTGTCTCTGAAGGCCATATGCTCATAGATTAGTGGACCTTCTCATGCTATTGGCTAGCCATTGGGAGAACAGACTGGGGGACTAGATAGATCAGAGTACTATGTGTTCTTTAGTTAAGAATAGTGTTAAGCTTCAAAAACAGCACAACAATAGTTAAAAAGCAGCCCAATAAGTCCTGTCAATGGGAGTAGGGGTACTTCATGAAGAAACGGATGGGAAGCCAACCAGCTTTATTAACCAAACTGAAGATTAGTTAGATACATCCTGGTATGCAAAGAGAGCCTGGTTTGAAAGAACTTGACAGCTTTAAGACTTGTGGACTTCAACTCCCAGAATTCCTTCTCCAGTCATATTAGCTCAGGAATTCTGGGAGCTGAAGTCCACAAGTTTGAAGACTCTTGAACTAGCCCATCTCTATTCCAAGGAAATCTCAATACTGCCTTGGATGCCAGAGAGCAGGCCATCACCAGCCTAAAAGTGCAAACAGGTGCTAGTAGTCAACTGACAGCATCTTCAACACAATCAATGGTTGAGTGTACTGAATTGTACCCAATTCTACTGTGACTTGCTGGTTGCTTAAGGGGAAATCACTGCTTTAGAACAGCCAAAGACAACTTCAGGCCAATAGCTGAGTGAGGCTTGGGCAGCTGATTTAATGAACAGCTGATGTGAAAAGTTATATGCATGCATAACAATGTCACCAAGTGCAAGTATTGCCTGTGCATGTATACATACATAGCTGGCCTTCCAAAGGTTGTTATAATGCTTTTACATATGCTAACACAGAGAACTATTTCTGTGCAAAGCATTATTGTTTTAATATAAAATGATCTGACTCCTCAAAACACCTTTTTTCACAATTTCCTACATACACATTCTGGTTGAAGAGTGGGGAATGAGAATTTTAAAGGTTATTTTGTCAGCAATCAAGGACTGCAAAGAGCCAGGAAAAATGGCATGGCATGAGAAATAAGAATTTTCCAGTTGATTGTGTGTTTCCTTTTTTCTTTTTCTCCTGCCAAAGCTCAATGGAAATTTTACTTCTGCTATTCACAGCATGATTTCTGGAAGCTTTAGAACTTGAAAAAAAAAAGGAATGAGGAATTTTGTGATGCTGGTAAATGGGCTTACAAAATGCAACTTCTAACATGTTTTAGTGTCATAGATATATACTTGTTTCTGAGGGCGAAGTCTTGTTCTCTGAGCTTGTGGGTTGGTTTCTGTTACAAGGCTAGTAACATCTTCAGGAGAGGTTAGGGGATGTTAGTATCATTGTTCTTTTGTTTATAAGGGCTTCAAGTGGGGGTCTTTTGATGGGTCAGGTGTGATACAATTCTGCTGTCAGGGTTCCAAGTAATACACCCACAGCAAACAGAACTCTGAGGCAGGTATGTTCCTCAAAGAAGAGTTTTATTGGATATATCATTTTGACATAGGCTGGTGAAAACCGACTCTGAATGTTCCCACAGTTTTTACCTGTTTAAAAGGAAAAGTTTTTCCCCTTCCCCCCAATAATCAGTTACATGGTCCAATCAGGGTGCGATCCGGTTGCTTGGGTAACATCACTCCTCCTTTCTTCAGCCACCTGTGGAAATGTCCTTAGTTCACAAGGGAAACTATTTTGTTTTGGCTATCAAACCCTCATCTCCATTGTGGTAACCCTGGAGCCTCAAAATGACCTCAGTCAGGCTAGCTCCAGAGTTGACATCTGCATCTTGTAATATCAGCATGGATATATGACAAATACATCTTTTCAAAGTAATATTGTCATTCTTTTTTTTTTAAACAAATTAATAGATTGTGGGAATACTGAAGTCACAGATGATTTAAGCAAACATCTGACAGTTGCATGGAACAGCTAATAAACAAACACCAAGATGGTTCATCATTACTCTGCTGAAATGGTAGCTGAAATGGCCTTGGAACTCCCAACAGTTACTCAGTTATGCTGACTGGGAAAAGGGTGGAAGGAACATTAATTAAATCTGCAGATAACACAAACTGTATTAGCTAATGTTATATAAGACAAAACATTCAAAATTTCACTAAAAGATTAAGAAGCAAGTTGGAAATAAAGAGAGGAACAGAAAAATGCTAAGTTACTTAATATTTCCTTAATATGTAAGGAAAACTACAGTGAAAGAATAAAGTACGGGATAGGGAATATATTATATGATGATGATAATATCTGTGAGAAAGGTTTTGGAGCAATAGTTAATCACAAGCTGGGTACAAGTTGAAAGTATGGATGCAGCTTGAAAGTATGACTTGCTGTTGAAAAGAGAAGTATAGTTTTGGGCTGCATGAGCATATTATAAGGGAAGGACCACCTGTACAACTTAATGATTTGGAAAATAATATTTGTGAATAAATTATAAAAAATCTGCAAGGAAATGGACTTGGCTATGGCTATGGCTATGGAACACTAAATTGATTGAAGAAACATATCAAATTCTGGGAGAAAAAACAAGTTCAAGTGATAGAAATCAATCTGTATTCTGACTTCCGGTTTGAGCTTCTTTGGCGATAGACTGAAATCTGCGATCGTGTGCAGTTTTGATCTGTGCTCCCCACTGGAGCGCCCCAAGCCGGCTGGTTTCAGGGCTAAGTCACCCCATAGAGGTGGTGAAAAGGGAGGAGACTGCCAGCAGGGTCGAGGAGAGCCACATCTCTCCTTCCCACTGGCCATTACTCCCTTTCCCGAAGGTGAAAGAACAACATTGTTCCCAAAGAAGACTTTGAAGCTGTGAATGAAACAGGAAAGGGAAAAGATTTGGGTTTTTTTCTTTTCTTTCCTATATTGACAACTAAGAGATTTAAGCAAGAATCTGGCAAAAATCCACTTTGACATTAACAGGTATTTAAGCTGAAAATAAAATGTCAAAGGGATAATAAAGATTTCTGGATTCTCAAAAACTTTTAAAAGAAGGAAAGAAACAAAAGGGTGGGATCTGGAAAAATGAAGGAGACTACCTGGAAGTGAAAGGAATTAACAGTGAAACTTTAACAAGATTCCTAAAAGATACATTTTAACTGAAACTTTGTAACAAGAGAACCCCAGGAAGAGAAAGTGGAAAAAGAAGCAAGAAGAAACAGCTTTGGATTATTTGGATTACTTGGTGATTTTTGGATTTTTTGGCTATTGGATCTAAAGGAATAAAATTAATTGGATGGTTGTTTAAAAGTTTTTAAAATAGTATCACTCTTGGAAGAATTGAGAATGGAACTTAAAAAACAGAAAGAAGATGCACAAGAAGGAAGAGGTTCTTTTGGCTTCGTATTTCAATTTTTAGAAATGGAGATCCTGAACTTTGAGAAACAACAAGAAATGCCTGTAGAACAGGAAGGGCAAGACAAAGAAGAAGCCATTTTCAATGACCAAGTATTTCTATGTGGTGAAAAGAAAGGGAAGGGGGGAAAGAGAGTGAAAAATTTAAGATATGAAAAAACAACCCCCAAAAAGAATAGTTTGAAAAGTAATTACAACATTAAGAAGAAACAGAAGAGAGGACTACAGAAGAGAGAATCAGAATTAGAGAGAGAAGGGGTCAAAAAGGGAAGGGAGAAGAAGAGGGAGAAGAGAGAAAGGAAAAGAAATTATAAAGGACAGAATCAGGACATAGAGAAACAGGGAAAACGTACAAGACACAGAGATAATGGGTGAAAACTTAATTGAAAGGGGGATTCTGCAAGGGTACATAAGATAGTATTGTTATATTAGAAATAGAAATGAACTTTGAAAATATGAAACAAGTGTGGTTAAAATGATAGATAAAATACTCATTGTAATGGAATGGAATATTTAATAAATAAATGAAATAAAGAGAATGAGAGAATGAAATTAGGAAAGGAGGGGAACATTGTAATTATTATAAATGTGTTATAAAAATTTAAGCGAAAGGGAATATGAAAGAAACATGAAAAATTATGGAAATATTATAAGTATTCCAAGAAGTATGATATCCTATTGAAAAGAAATGTTAAAGATGTCAAAGATTATAACTAACATTAATGATAGAGCTGAATTGGAATAGAATAAGTATTTTATTATTGTTATATATATTTTTTCTCTTTAAGAACTTAGTGCATATTTTAAGAATGTACCAAGCAGAATTCATCTGGAAGTTATGTGTTATATTGAATGTTATAATTGTAAAGGCATAAATTGTTGAGTGGATAAAAATTAAATGATACAAAGGTGTCATACTCCAATTAATAACTACAGGAGAAAATTTAGTTTAATGAGAAAAGAAAATATGAAATTGAAACAGACAAAAGGACAGACAAAAGTATAAATATGATGACTAGAAAGGAATTGAAACTTAGAAAAAGATATATATAATTGAATGTAGAAAGGAATGAGATAATTAAAAGTAAGATTGAGAAAACTAAGGGAAGGGAAAAATTATTGAGAAAATGTTAAACTAGTAATAGATATGGAATAGAACACAAAGATGAATATGAAATTGAATTTGTGTCTGCATGGAAAAGTGATAACCTGGGACCATGCTCTCAAAAAAAGAAATTTTACTTGTATTATGTTATAATTTTTTTATTAAAAAAATCAATCTTTGTCCTGTCATACTGTACACCTTATCAGTTGGACTAAGACCTTGGAAGCACTGTCACATGAATAGGTTTAGTGTCATAAATTCTTTGCTTGATTCTTAGATAGGTAGGCAGACCACCAGAAAGGGATGGAAAAGTCATTAAAATACTGCACAGGTAATCCAAGTTGGTATTTTATCTTCAGAATTGATAAAAATGTTTGATATATACATGACTCTCACCCTATTCCCTTTTAGAGTAAGCATCATTTTACAGAGTGAAGAAGTGACAATAACCCAAGAAGGTAAAGACTGGTTTTTAAACACTGTGAAAAGTAGTTTTTATTAATACCATAAATTGTCTCTTTTTATCATTGCAAGTAAAACTTGCTTCAATAAGGCCTATAGACTATTTCAAGTACTGACTATTGTTCTTTAAACATCCTTTGGATCTTTTTTTCTTTCTTTTTTTCAGTTTCTCATCATCTACATTTAAACACATCTTTCTCATTTTTCTCTTCCTCTCAGCCTTCATTTTTCTCAATCTTCATTTTTTTTTTTACAAATTCTATTGCTTTAATTATATTTTATGATTTATTTTTATTAACCCAACCAAGATTGCAACTTGAATATTTTCCAAATAAAGCAATACATATTTATTCTAAATAATTAAAAAGGTGTATTCCAGCAGATTATGATTTCTGTTAGGGTTAGAAACATTTCTATGAGCTTCTTTATGTTTCTCTCTTATACAAATTATATTTATGTATAAATTATCTTATTAATTTGTCTCTTCATGTCACATATCTCCTAAACAATTCTAATAAAACTCTTTCATAAATTACTGTTATATTAATAGGCAAAATGACTCAGAGCTATTTCACAGTGCACAAATTCTCAGGTCTTTGGCCTGACTTTTGCCAGGTACACCATTGGTGTAAAACAACAAAAGAACAGCCAATATAAATTCTGATTCTTTTTAAGATGAGCTAATTGATTTTCTTTCTGCAGATGTTTTTACACGGATCATAAAATTGTGGTACCATAACCTACTTGCATATAACACTTATATGTCTCAATGAATGTGGCATCCTTATTAGGAAAAACTCCCCCACCCTTGTAAGTATTTAAAAATAGATTAAGTGACTATGAATATAACTGTGCGATGGCTGTTCAAAAATGTTGGCTGATGATGAAGACAAATTGCTACTTTGGAAATATTCAGTAAAAGATTGACAGGAAGCTATAAGAAAAGTTTCAGATTGATGTTATTTTGGTTTTAAATGCTTCCCTAACTGGATAATATAGCTCACAGACAGGGGTGGGATTCAAAAATCCCAGCAACCGATTTGCTGCCTAGTTGCTGGGTGGGCGTGGCCATGATGAGTATGGCCTACTGGAACTTCCAGGAGGGCCATTTTTCACCTTCCCCAGGGCCCGGAGGCTTCCCTTGGGCCTCTGGGAGGGTGAAAATGGCTTCACCCGGGTTCTGGAGACCCTCCAGAAGCAAGAAACAGGCCTATTTCCGGACTTCTGGGAAAATGGGAAGGCCATTTTTCGCCTTCTCCAGGGTCCGGAGGCTTTCCTCGGGCATTAGGGAGGGGAAAAATGGCCTCCCCTGGAGTCCTGAGGTCCTACGGAAGCTGGAAACAAGCTTGTTTCCGGACTTCTGGAAGGCCCATTTTTCGCCCTCCTCACAGACTCTGCACTTACCTGCATCCAAAATGGGCCACATGGAGACTCCTGGGAGGGGCGGGGTGGGTAGGGCCATCCAGTCAGTTCAACTACCGGTTTGGTGAACCAGATGTAAATTTAACACCCGGTTTGCCCAAACCGGTCCGAACCGGCTGAATCCCACCCCTGCTTACAGGCATTAAAACTGTTCTGGACTTTGAACAGTTCTAAAAGTACTGCAACTATTTATTGTGCAAACTGACTAGAATAAGTATAAGCATGGTTCAGTAATTCCTAAGTGAGCTCAGAGAAGCTATCTCCCCTGCCTTCTATTTAATTTAAAAAAAAAAAAAAGGCTTTTTAAAAGCCAAATAGAGACACAAGCTATTTCAAACTTTCTGGTGTAACTGGACAATTTCTTGTACATAAAGCAGAACATAGGGTTGATGTTTATAAGAAAGGCGTTAGACAACAACAACAACTGGGAAAATAATCCTTTGGTTATAGAAAGTCTCCCTGGATTGAAATTTCACTCCTGGTTGCAACAAGGGCACATATCCATATTATAGCTAACAATATGCCTTCTTCTGGAAGATTGTTTCCAACTTTCCTCAGGGATTTTCTGGTGGTCTCTCATCCAAATACTCACTACATCCATCTCTGCTTAATTTTCAGATTAGCCAAAGGCAACTAGATTTTCCACCTGCTGCAACGGCATATTGTAGCTACAAAGTGCTTCTTTTACTCTAGTGGGAAGAGGAATTACCTTAAGGGACAGTACCAAGAAAATGTTCAGATAAATTTTAGGTAGGAATATAACCTGAACAAACATCCCAGACAAGACCCTTCCTAATTTTTATGAAGATAAAAGAAAGGAGGGGGAAGTACATTCAGACTTGTAAGGTTTTGTTACTGTAGCTTTGCAATAATAATAGTACTGACCTACGTGGCATTAGATTCCTAATCTAAACTACCTTGAAGTGCTGACACGTTGTTTTGATAATGACTATCTGATTCATCTGTAAAATTGTCTCTCCATACTTAATAGTTTATAAAAGATAGCGAATAAAATCATGGCTAAACCAAGATTTCAACAATTAACTATCTTCATTTATCTAAATGCTACAGGCCACGATCTAGTGGTCAATCTAAACATACATTTTTTTATAACATTTTTCTTTCCTTTGAGATGATGCTTTTGAGCACAGATAATGCAAAGGTTGTGAAATATAATAAATAATGGCTGTTAGTGCATTCTATTATTTTAGCACCTGTCCAGTTTGGACAGCATTCTCCAGGTAACAACTGTCAATCATAAATCATGCCCTTACCTCTTTCTTCCCCTCATCTTGGATATTCCAAAATCCCAAATACTGCAGCCAATACATAAGTAAAAAGAAAATAAAAACCCCAAGATTTATATTATACATTGTAATAATGTACAATATAAAATTTATTTATTTAAGAAAAATTATTTAACACAGTCCTTGACTTATGACCAGTAGTTTAGCAAGTGTTTGATGCAGTCTCATAATCATATTTTGGGCACTTGGAAACCAGCTGCATTTACAGCTGTTGCAATGCCCCACAGCCATTTGACCATATTTTATAATTTTTTGGTCAGTGTTTCCTTTCAGTTTTTGGCAAAAAATGCCCATTGAGAACTGCAAGTTTAATGACCGCAATAATCACTTTACAATGGTCATGTTCACTTAATATGAATTATGGACTGCTGCAAATGTCGTAAAATCAGGTCAGTCACATGGGTGCCTCAACTTACAACCATCAGGACATAAAGTGGAAATTCCAAACTTCATAATGGTTGAAAATTGAGGTTATATTTAGTATAACTATCCAGATAATTGAGAGCCAAATACTGTAGAAAAATTACTAAATTAGTCGAGTAAAACACATACACACAAAATCAAACCTTCACCTTATGGGCCAAACAAATTTCAGACGGTTTTACAAAATGAGGATGTCTATGGTCTATTGATGCCAGACTGTAAGGTATAGCTGGATTCCTGTACTTTTAAGAGCCGTGGGGATACAGTGATTGGAATGCAGTATTTTAGGCTGATTCTGCTGACTGCCAGCAGTTCGATTCTCTTCTTGACTCAGCTTTTCATCCTTCCGAGATGGGTAAAATGGGGGCCCAGGTTGTTCGGGATAATATGCTGACTTTGTAAACCTCTTAGAGGGGTGTAAAGCATCACGAAGTGGTCTAAGTGCTATTGCTGTTTTATATACTTAGCATTTAAGACTTTAAAGTCCACCGCCAGCACCTTTGAACTCCACCTTTGATCTTTAAGACTTAGTTAAATCCCCGGTGCCATCTTTTGGGCTAATGATAGCTCTCAAAGGATCTCCAAGAGCAGTTTTTGTAATCAGCATTACAATATGTTAATGTTCCCCATTCCCAGGCCATAGTGATTACCTGAATTGAATTAAGGAACATACAGATGAGCATAGGTACATATAGAAGGATCTCTATATAAATGTGTGTGTGTGTGTGTGTGTGTATGTGTATGTGTGAGAAAGAGAGTGTAAATAGGAAAATGTCAAACACAACTGCATGATAAAGTGCTTAGGAACCTTCTTTAAAAAGGGGTCAAAATATTCTTATCTCTTCCTTCTTTTGCAATGAGTACAAATTACACCTTTCTAGTGCTTAAATTCCTACATGTTTTGAATTCAACAAGCTGGTTGAAATGTTCCACTGTCTGCCAGCTCATTGTTACACCCTATCCTGGTATTTCAGGAATTTCTATTACTTTAAGTCTAATCTTTTAAGCTACTGAAAGGAAAAAAGAAGGCTGCAGTTTGATTGAATGAATATGACTAACATACATCTACTATTAAATGCCTGTAGAAATTTTTTTACACAAAGTTAATCCTAAGGGAAATTAGTTCCCCTTAAATATTTTCCAGGTAAAAATAGTAGAGCGTGTGCCACATATCACAAATTATCTTCCATAACTATGGAATAAAAGACAAGATGAGACAGATGCTAAAGCCCAAGGCCTGACATAAGAAATAATTTGTTACAATAATTTATTTTTAAAAAGGCGGAGTTTCTGGCTTTTAAAATATCACCATAGAAATAACTGGAAAAACTATCTGGTAACTTGAATGGGTACCTCCATTTGGGATAAAAAAATATTGGTATCAGTTCAATTATTGTAGTTTCAAATAATAATAAAACGAATAAGCAAACCAACCAATCACAAAGCTTTCTTTGACTGAGTTTGATTCCTGATGAGTTAATGGAAACATCCATGCAATTATTTGGCAGCAATGACAGAGGTTTTCCATTCTGTTCACACTACACTACAGACTTAGTATTCTAGGTCTCAATCCTTTGGGAATTCCATCAAGTTGGATTCTGTTCAGTTTCCAATTTACGCTAAAATCTGCCATGTGGTCTCACCTGCTGCCACGATAAATTTTAAATAGGCATATGCAAAATGTTCTACCTTTGTAGATAAAACATTCCAAGGAACTGTAGAACATTCCTCTCTTCAACTGGAGGAAGCTAATTTTGCCATTTTTGAGATAGTGGGAGTTAGGGTTAGTTTTCTCCAGCTGGGATGATCTCTGAAACACCAGAGACAGAGTCCTTCTATTGCAGGGGTGTCAAACTGAAGGCTTGTGTGCTCTGGTACCGTATGCTCTGATCGGATCTGGCCCGCAGGGTCACCCTACAAACAGTGAAGGACCAGCCCGTGGTGTTTCTGCTAGTGAAACAGAGCGCAGGAGGGCTGCGTAGGGCCCTCATGAGCTCCATTTTCACTGGTAGAGGGTTTCATGAGACCGCCACAATTGGAAACAGCACAGGAGCCGGTTTTCACTGGCAGAGCACTTGGGCCACCATAGGTGCCCCTTGATACGAATGACATAGAACTGGCCACAACTACCTGGCCCCTCAGTTCAAACACAACCCTGATGCGGCCCTCAATAAAATCAAGTTTGATTGCCTTAATGAAGAACAGACATCATGGGGCATTTCACACTCCAATTGGCGTCTAGCTATACAATTATATAACTTAATGAATGCATCTGCAAGTTAAATTTGCTGATTTTTTTTCTTTTCTATTCCTCTCCATTTAAATCTCATTTTTTTTGCCATTATTAACTGCCTTAAGGGTTTAATTGAAATGCACATTACAATATGAACATGTACAGTCTCCCAAAATGTGCCTGATGTTCAATTCAGAATATTTCTAATCAGGATAGAAATTCTGGGAGATGTGATTACAAGTGGTTGAAGGGCATGGATGGTGCAGGATGTATATTAAATGTGCAATATGTATATAAATGTGACCCAAGTTTCAAACTGATAAGGTATCACAAGAATATTATTAATCAGGGACTCTGGGTACTTTTTAATCTAAGAGTAAGCCTTACTGTTTTACAGATATTTTTCAAGCATATAATTCCTAATATTTGAGCTCATAAAAATCTGTCAATAATGGTATTTCTTTAACAGCTCCCCACTGGTTCTTATTATAAAAATATCTACTTGATGGACTTTTAACTTAATCCATAATTTATTCTATGAGTAAAATCTAAGTTCCTTTCTTATTTATTGTATGCACACGAGATAAAATAATATATTAGTTATGGGTCGTTATTTATCTATCTCTTACTTACAAGAATGACACAACACATTCTTATGCATTCCTGCATTGTGCACTCCTGTCTGTTATTAGCCATACTTTTGGAATGATCTGTTTTTGGAATATTATTTGTGTTAATATATATTCAGGTCTTTCTGAGTCACAGTTAAGATTAGAAAAATGACATAATGTTAAATGTATTAAAATGCACATATTTTCTGGCATGGAATCAAAAATGTGAAATGGGCAGCCATAGAAATTGAATTAACAAATAAATGAAACCAACAAGCCATTTCTTGATGGTATAGATTTCATAAAAATCACAAAGATGAATTTTGCTGCGTACTTGTCGTTTGTCTCCCAAGTAAATTTATATGAAGCATTAAGCAATCCATATTATCCATAATTTATTCCAATCAACATAAATGTTATTTTGAATGCATTATCAAATCACTATCATGCTTTTAAGAGGAAAAAACGATTGTTTCAAAACTATACCAAATCACGAACCTGGAACAAGTGATATTCCAGTGTGAAAGACAACATGTTTTTAAATTTATTTTATTCCCCTGTTACCAAAATTGCATGCTTCTAAAAATAAAGATTTCCCCTGACAAGCTTTCTTTAGGTCAATATACTCTGTGCTCTTTTTTAAATAAACTGGTATCTTTATTATTCTATTGCAGAGGCCTCCAAATTGGGCAACTTTAAGACTTGTGGGTGTCACCTATGCTGGCTGAGGAATTCTGGGAGTTGAAGCCCACAAGTCTTAAAGTTGCCAAGTTTGGAGACCCTGGTTCTATTGTGTTTAGTTCTATTTGCTGGATAAAGGGAAAAAATGCAACACATATAAGTCCTTGACTTAAAACAGTTCATTTAGTGACCAAAGTTAAAACGGCACTGAAAAAGTGACTAATGATGATTTTTCACAGTTATGACCTTTGCAGCATCCCCATAGTCACATGATCAAAATTCAGATGCTTGGCAACTGGTTCATATTTATGACTATTGTTTTTGTGCCAAGGTCACCTTTGTGATCACTTTTGGTGACCTTCTGACAAGCAAAAGTCAATGGGGAACCATGGTGGCACAGTGGTTAGAATGCCATACTGCAGGCTGGTTCTACCGACTGCCGGCTTCCTGCAATTTGGCAGTTTGAATCTCACCAGGCTCAAAGTTCACTCAGCCTTCCTTCCTTCTGAGGTCGGTAAAATGAGGACCCAGATTGTTGGGGGCAATAGGTTGACTCTGTAAACTGCTTAGAGAGGGCTGGAAAGCACTGTGAAGTGGTGTGTGTGTGTATGTCAAAGTGTTACTGCTATTATCAACTGCAGTGATTCACTTAACTGTGGCAAGAAACATTGTAAAATGGGGCAAAACTCACTTAACAAATGTCACTCTTAACAACAGTAATTTCAGGCTCCATTGTGGTTGAGGACTACCTGTAAAAAGAAAGGTGCTGGTATAGATGATTCAAAACCCTCAGATAAAGAAGGATCTTTTGTCGTAGTGCACAAATTTATCCCACGCGGTCTCAACACTTTCTTTAACAACATTCAGAAATGATTCGATGGGAAACTAGGCTTCTCAGCAAAATGGCATTTAGAGACTGGGGCCTTTGATCTTGTGTTGAGAAAAACTACCCCAAGACTTGTTGTGTTTCTTATTCTTATTGTTATCATTGAATAGGAAAATGGGGGGAAAAAACAGTTGAATAAGGCTATCCAAGGCATTATCTAATTCCTGGCATAAGTGTCTGTCTGAATTGTATCAACTAAAGTGGGAAATTAGATGCTTAAACAAATCACTGTCTCATTTTCTCTCTACAGAGTAGAAACCCAAAAGACAGCAACTGAGGGTGCAATTAGAGCTGTGATTATCTTTTTTTCTCCTGAATATTAGAAAGTTATTCTGTGATACATAAAGCTGTATTTTTAAAATATGAAAATAGCAGTATAGGTAGTCCTTGACTTAGGATGACGAAGGGAGGCCAAAATTTATGTTGACAGTTGTTAAGTGAGTTGTCCTCCATTTTACAAATGTCCTTGCCACAGTTAAGTGAATCACTGCAGTTGTTAAATTAGTAACTTGGTTGTTAAATAATCTGGCTTCCCCATTGACTTTGCTTGTCAGAAAGTCGCAAAAAGTGATCATATGATCTTGAGGCATGTCAGTTGCCAAGCAACCAAATTTTGATCACCTGACCATGGGAAAGCTTCAAGGATTGTAAGTTGAAAACGGTCATCAGTCACTTTTTCAGTGCTATTCTAACAGCCGTGGGATGGTGTGAGCTCCCATGACTTGCCCCAGCTCCTGCCAACCTAGCAGTTTGAAAGCATGAGAATGCAAGTAGGTGGGAAGGTTACAATGTTCTATGTGCCTTGGCATATAGTCATGATCACAGAAGTGTCTTCGGCTAAGAAATGCAGATGAGCAGTGCGCCAAGTCCAGGGCAAAAATGGACAGGAGAAACCTTTACCTTTATAATAAACACAAGCCCTGTTCATACGTAAGTCCATGGATGAACCTATGTGTGTGATACAAATTGTTCCATAATTTATTTTATTGATTACATTAGACAGCAATGTTATATTGTTTGGTTGCTGAAAGCTTTCCTGTTTAACATTATATATGCTATCAGCATTTATTTATTTATTTAATTTTTTAAATTTATATTGCCGCCTATTTGCCTATGGTGACTCGAAGTGGCTTACACAATGTAAAACCATATTTAAAACAACCCCCCCCCCCAATAAAAACTAACAAAAAGAATCAAATAATTTAGCAATGTACAAAACTTGGATAGGGGGGAACCCAACTCCCACCCCCTGCCCCGATAACAGCAGATCATACTAGCCATTTGATAGGTTTATATTATTTATATGGGGTTTGATCTTAAGGTCAGGGAGCTCAAGCCAGCAGTTGGGGGAAAGGGGGCAGACTTTCAGGCTGAAGGCTCCAGATCATGTTCAAACAAGCAAGAAGAAGTGTAAAGAAACTGCAGACTACCTTACTATGAATAAAATGAAAGGAAGGTGGCAGGGCAAGCCTAAAGAGCACACAAATCCAATTGAGTCAAATCATTTATTTGCTTACACCTAGTGGAGAAATCTTGCCAGATTTAAGCTATAACTCTCTACCCTGATAGGTATATCCTGAGAGAGTCTAGAAGAGGAGTCTCCAACCTTGACAACTTTAAGGCTTGTGGACTTCAACTCCCAGAATTCCTTAGCCAGCAGCAGTAAGACCCCAAGTCTTAAAGTTGCCAAGGTTGGAGACCCCTAGTCTAGGATGTGGCTATGTTGAATCTCTTTCCTCCTCTCCCATCCAGCTCAGGACTCCACAATCTCTTAATTTAAGCTTCTTTCTGCCTCCACCCTGGGATAGTTCTGTGCTGCTGAGACTCCTTCTCCCTTATTTGCTTCCTTAGGTAAACATTCTACATTCTATCACAGGAGTCCAACATCAGGGATGGTTGCATAGTGAAAGTATATATGTACTTGAATTTATTCAGAGCAAATTTTATCATGTACCCAATCACTACATTTACAGAATACACTGGTAATTTGTAATTGATCACAGAAGCATCACAAATTCACAGAATGGACCCTTTTGCATTATATTGAAAAATTCTAATTAATTTCAATCAAACTGCTTTCACCGATTAAGCAATAGTTTTGAGCAAATTGATGAGCTGAGAAAAGATCAGAATTTTGTTTGCATATACTGGGCACTGACAAGCAACTGTGGGCATGGTGCCCATTTCTCCACAAAGCCTTTTCATAATGATGCATGAATAGGTTTTCAATAGGGCTTTGTTTTCCTTATGTACAAATGTAGGACTGAATACAATATTTGATTTGAACTGTGATATTTATCCATCCATCCATCCATCCATCCATCTCATCACACAAAAAGCAACTCTGATGTCCTGAACTTATAATTGTTCTCCACCATGCTAATGTTTTGATATTTTATTGTTAAAATTAAAATATTATTCCATTTTGTTATGTTACTGCTTGGTATTAATAAATTATGAGTCTTAAATTGAGAATATAGAGCAAGCAAGGATTCCCTCCTACCAATTTGAGGGCCAGCCGTGGCTTGTGCTAAAGAACTAAAATCTACTTTTATTCATGACCCACATAAGTAAGTAGCAGAGAAAAATAGAGAAATAAAAGTGTGTGAAATTGCTTAACACTTTAAAGGTCTTTCATAAGATTTATAGTCTTTTAGAATGACTGAATTCATGCAGATGCAAATTGCATTTGCTAAGGAAAGACAGACCTTTTTGAAGATGAATAGCATTGGGATCTTTGAATCAGAAAATGGGGGAGTGAAAAATTCTAGTGATTTATTCATATGAAAAATATTCTTATAAACAAAGTGCTCCAGAAACTGAAACAATGTTGACAGTAAATAAAGTCATCCATCTATAGCTGGGTTGTCACATTTGACTTCATTGAGGGCCGCATCAGTGTTGTGCTTAACCTTGGGGGGCTAGGGTGGGTGTGGTCATCTCAACGTCACTCATGTCAGGAGTGCATGTGGTGGCCCAAGCGCTCTGCCAGTGAAAATGGGCTCCAAAGCTCTGTTTTTGGGTGAGACAGCCTCCTGTAACCCTCTGCCAGAGAAAACGGAGTTTGGGAAGGCCTCAGGAGATATATTGGAACCAAATATTCTGTGAGGCTTTGTTTTCATACAGCATAGAATACTAATCTTACTGTAGTGAGATTTTGAACTTCTTCAATTTATGATCAAATCCTACCTTCATTTCAGCATATGAGCAAGTGGAATCTTTGGAATTGACTGCAAATAAAATATTGATTTTTTCTCTATATACACATAGTTCAGAACTTCTATCAGGATCTTATGAACACCAGTCATATGTGCCAAGGCATCCAAGCCATTACAAACTATAAGGTAGCTTCCATCCAGAGGTGGTATTCAGCAGGTTCTGACTAGTACTGGAGAACTGGTAGTGGAAATTTTGAGTAGTTTGGAGAACCAGCAAATACCACCTCTCACTGACACTGCCTCCATCTCTTCTCTGTCTCCTGAGTCCCAGCTGATTGGCTGGGTCTTCTTTTGTTGCACTGCACAGGAGAATGGAGCTGGAAAGCAGGTTAGTGGGGTGGGAGGAATGGGATTTTGTAGTATACTTCCCCTGCCATGCCCACCAAGCCATGCCCACCAAGCCACACCCACAGAACCAGTAGTACAATTTTTTGAATCCCTCCATTGCTTCTATCGTGCTGTAAGGACAACACGGTCTTTTTAAATTAGCTGAACACATTTTTGGAAAGATTCAAGACATCAAATGGTACCGCTGTGAAGAAAGCTATACCCTGATGAGAAAGTGCTTAGCTTTGATGTTACCTCTATCTGAAGGTTATTGTGGAAAGTTAACATTTGGAAAGCAGCCGGCTGGAGAATATCCCTGGGTGTGTTCTTAGGGGTTGTGCAGATGAGTTGGCTTGTGTTCTTACAGATATTTTCAGTCTTTCCTTGCAGCAGGCAGTGGTTCCATCTTGTTTTTAAGACTGCCATTATTTTGCCAGTGCCAAAAAAGTTTTCAATCACAGATCTTAATGATTCTCGTCTGGTTGCATATATGTGCATCGTTATGAAATGTCTTGAAAGGCTGATAAAGGACTTTATTGTATTCAGCCTCCCTCCAACATTTGACTCACTTCAGTTTGCTTACCGTCCAAATCGTTCCACTGAGGATGCTATTTCCTTATACCAAAGTTAGTTCTTGTACACAAGACAATGTTATATGCTAAAATCTCTTTTGGTGAATAGAAATCATTCTTTAAAATTCTTTTGGTAAACAGATAGCACTCTTTTGATCCTTCATATTTATTTATAACTCTGCATTCAGATTTGCTTCCAACTCATTTATTATTTTGGATAGTTAGATGGATGCATAGATAGGTAGATAGATAGATAGATAGATAGATAGATAGATAGATAGATAGATAGATAGATAGATAGATAGATAGATAGATAGATAGATAGATAAAATAGCCTTAAGTTTCCATTGATTGTTCCCTGCTTTATTTTTTTATTTTCAACAAAACCTGACAATTCTGGTCCCTATCTTTCCAATGATATCATTGTTGTCCCTTCTTACAAGTAATTGAACCCAGAATTACTGTTGTGAATTGTGTTGGTCGCTAAGGGGATCATCACATGACTGACTTTCCAATCTTTTTTGATGCAATTGTTAAGTGAATGCAGCAATGATGAAAGGCATTCCAGTTATAAAGAGAAAGGTGCAGTTGCCAAGCAAAATCATTGTTCATAATAGGTGTTTTTTGCCAGTAACTTGGAAGTAAATGCCCGTTTTTGGCAAAAATCAGCATACTTCATGGTCATGTGACCATGGAATACTATAAATCAGGAATGTCAAACTCCCAGCCCACGGGCCAAAACATGCGTCATGCTTTGGCCATGCCCATGCCTGGTTTAGCAAAGGGGAAAAAAGTCCCGATATGTTCCATGATGCCGCCATGATGATGTGAGTTTGACACTCCTGCTGTAAATGGTCATAAATGTGAATTGGTTGCTAATCACTCAAAATTTGATCATGTGATCATTGGGGAGTGATGACCATTGAAATTTTGAATCCAGGTCGCAGGAACACCTGGATTCAACAGATTTTTTTGATCTGTTACAATTTCAGTTGCTAAGCAACCAGTTCAATCAAGGACTACCTCTACATTCCCATGATACTGTCTACTGGCTTGTGATTACATACTCCTAGCTGCAAAAAGTTTGATTAGTTATGATCCAGAAAGAAATTAAGATTCCCATCCAATTTCCCTTGTATATATTAATTCTACAAAGCAAAGAAGGAAAGAAAAGTGATAAACTTCCTAAAGAATTCTTTTCTTCTTTTGGGGAGTTGGGAAGATTAATAGTGCATGTATGTACTAACTAAGTAACTTGCATGTATTCACACACAACAACAGAATCCCTTTCCCAGATTATCAACTCTGTATTTTCCCAAACCTTTAGCTATAGAGAAATACTGATATTGTCCAATAAAGACAAGTTTTCAGTCACTGAATGGAAAAACAATGAAAACAAATGGATTAGGGAATATATGCAAATTATGAAATCTAAAAGAACATTTTTACAACATGGCATAATTATGTAGCATGAAATGGCTTTTGCAGTCATATTCATGTTGCTATATAAGACAAGCTCACATGTCTGCCAGAGGGAAGCCAAACACACCAGCATCACCTATAAGATCAAAGGATGTAATGCAGTTTTAATCACTAGAGGTCCCTATGACACAGTGTTAGAAAACAGTGCTTAAACAGCAGGAAAGAAACAAACAGGTTTTAAACTGCTAGGTTCCCTGAAGAAAATCTATTACATAAGACAGATACTGATCCATCCTTATATAAGAACAACAGTATTACAAGGAGGCATTTGACTCCCTGCCACACGTTTAAACAATTAAATGCCTGGAAATAACAGAAGTCAGCAGAAACATCAGAAGCTTTGTGTAAACATCAATGGCACTATGGAAGACACAACTACTGACTAATGGTGATATACTTTAAGAGGCTACAATATCAAAAGAGGAATTTTTCAATAAGATTCAATAGCACCACTACAGTTTGTCATTGCACTGATTCCACTGTCAACAATGCTGAACAAGTTAGGTCCTGGCCATCAAACATCAAAACACTTGCCAGACTAGCACATCTCCGTCACCTAAACAATCTAAAAGGTGGCTGGAAAACCACCCTCTGAAACAGAATCTGTTCTACACCGTCCATATAATGCAGCCAGGATACTGCAATGGAGTTGTCAAAATTGTTAGACTGACAAATGTGCCAATCTCACCATCAACAGGGGAAAGATAGTGAAAACTGAGGGAATCTCGATGCTCTATGGAAATAACATCAAGAGTCTGGATAAAGAAAATCACTAGAAATGCCTGGACATCCTTCAAGCTGACAACATTAAGCACACTGATGTCAAGAAGAGTGTTAGAAACGAATACATCATGAGAGCGAAGAAGATTTTAAATTTAAAGTCCAAACTCAGGGGTGGAAATACCATCAAAGCAATTAATACCAAGGCAATTCCAGTCAATAGATATATAGCTGGAAGAGTGGGCTGGATTCAAGTAGAACTAAAAGCCCTGGATAGGAAGACTAGAAAAATAACGGCAATGAATCATGCACTTCACTTACGCAGTAAGATTGACAGACTCTATTTATCAAGGAATATAGGTGGGTGTGGAATGCTGCAAGTATACCAGATAGCAGAAGGAGGGAAAAAAAGGCATTGGAAGAATAACTAAAGGACAGTGAAAAGGATATACTGAAGTTAGTATACCATGAAGGCTTAACTGAATACTGAAAGAGGCCAAACTGGCCTAAAAGACCAAATGAAGAAAAGAAAAGAATCATGATAAGGTTGAAGTATGAAATGGCCAGTACACACCCCCCCCCCCCAAAACAGATGATCACTGTCGTGTCCGCAAAAAGACGATCAGAGTCGGTGACTTTCATTCAAAGCTCTTTATTAACAATGGGAGAACCGAACCGGCGAAAGGCAAAAAGCCCGCGGCTTTTATACCTTTCGCAGCGGCGGCCGCGGCCAATGGCAGCGATTCAAGTCTCCCGCTCTTGGTTTGCACCAATCGCGGGAGACTTCAATCGGGCCAATCAGCGCGGCTCGCCTGGCCAATCAGAAATCCCCGCGCCTTAGCCAATCAAGGCTCGGGGATTTCGAGTATACCAATTCAAGACATAACACCCCTCCCCTCTTGGTATGGTCCATCACGTGGTGTAGTCACGCAGGTAGGCGGGGCTCCGTCGAGTCCTAGTTGACCTGCGCAACTCACTTGCTTGCTGTAACTCGGCCGGAGCGGTCATCTTTTTGGCTGCTCCTGCCTCTGTGCGAACCGGCTGGATGATCGGGCCGGTTCTTTCGCCGTGGCTCCCGCCTGGGCCTACCGGGTCGGTTGAGTCACGGATTTCGCCGCTCCCGCTTGGTTTCTCCGAGTCGGTAGAGCTGGCCAGACGGCTCTTCTCCGGAGGGGACTCGCGATGGCTGTGTTCCGGTGAGTATTTCTGTTTTATTTTTTCCTGCGATTGTCTTTCCGGGTATTCCCTCCCCCCTTGGTTTGTGTCTTGGGGGTTGAGGTCAGTCGCTGTTCGTGACCTGAGCTGGTCGATATGTCGCTTCCAGGCTCGCCCATCGATGGTTTGGAGCCGGTACGACCGTGGACCAGTGACTTGAGTTATGACGGCTGGGATCCATAGGGGGTCCCCCGTCATGTTTTTTGCATAGACTAAGTCACCTGGGTTAAATGTCCGGTACCTGGAGCTGGAGTCTGGGGGCCGCTCCGGGTTATAAGTCGGGTGCAGTCTGTCGAGTGGGGACCTCAGCTTTCTGCCCATCAGAAGCTCTGCAGGACTCTTGTTGGTTGTAGTATTGGGAGTGATGTGCTGTATGAAGAGCAGTCGGTTGATTTTGTCGCTGATCTCCCCGTGGTCCATTTTCCGGAGGGTCTTTTTCGTAAACTGGACCATCCGTTCCGCCCTACCGTTCGCCGCCGGATGCGCCGGTGCTGTTAATGCATGGCGGATACCCCTTTCTGCCAGGAACCGTTCAAAGTCGATGGAAGTGAACTGGGGCCCGTTGTCCGAGACGACGACGTCTGGGAGGCCGTGTGTGGAAAACAGTTTACACAGTTCTTTTACGACGGCCTCTGTGGTAGTGGACTTCATGTCGCTAACTTCTAACCAATTGGAGTACGCGTCAACCGTGATTAAAAAAGTATGTCCATTTGTGGGGCCAGCAAAGTCAAGATGGATTCTGGACCAGGGCCCCCGTGGTGTTTCCCAGTCCCGGATAGGTGCTGCGGGTGGGCTGGATCTGGTCTCCTGGCACCGGTGGCATTTGGCGATCCATGCCTCAATTTGTTTGTCCATCCCTGGCCACCAAGCATAACTTCTGGCCAGGGCTTTAGTCCTGACGATGCCAGGATGACCCTCATGTAGCATCTCCAAGACCCTTTCTTGCAATCTGTCCGGAATTACCACCCGGTCACCCCATAGGATACACCCTCTCAGTAGTGAAAGTTCAGTCTGGCGCTGGCGGAATGTTTTAAAAGTCTCGTCATTGTCTTTTTCCGGCCAGCCTTTTTCTAACCAGTGTAAGATTCGTGCCAGGCGCCTGTCCTTAACGGTTTCTCTGGCAATGTCAGATGCGGTAATAGGTAAGCTCTCGATACTTAGGGTGTTTGTTGTTGGTGCTGGGTCAGGTTCAGTGTCAGGTAGAGGCGAGCGGCTTAAAGCGTCCGCGTGCGAGATTTTCTTACCTGGCTTGTGTAACAGTTCGTAACTGTAGGCTGCCAGGAATTCAGACCATCTTGTCATCCGGGGTGACAAGATGTTTGCCGTGGCTCGGTTTCCGGCGAGGATGCCCAGCAATGGCTTGTGATCCGTCACGATGGTGAACGGGCGGCCATACAGGTATTCGTGAAAACGTTTAACGGCGGCAACTATAGCCAAAGCTTCTTTGTCCAGCTGGCTATAGTTCCGCTCCGGTTTGGTCAGAGTCCTGGAGAAAAAAGCGATGGGTGCTTCTCTGTGGTCTGGGAGGGTGTGGCTGAGGACAGCGCCGACGCCGAAGGGTGATGCGTCGCAAGTGACAGCTAAGGGCAAGGTCTCACTGAATTGCATCAGGACAGCGTCGGAGGTGAGGAGGTCTTTGGTTCTTTGAAAAGCGGCTTGTTCTCGTCTCCCCCAAGTCCAGGCTGCCCTCTTGTCTAGGAGTCTATGTAAAGGCTCCGCCGCCGTTGCCTTTTGAGGTAGGAAAACATTATAAAAATTTAGTAAGCCTAGGAACGCTTGTAGTTCCGTTTTGGACTTTGGGGTGGGGGCTTCCTTGATGGCTTTTACTTTTTTAGTCGTAGGGTGAATGCCATGCTGGTCTAGGAGATAGCCCAAAAACTCTACTTGCTTTGTACATAGTTTGCATTTTTCTCGTTTGACTTTAAGTCCTGTTTCTTTAAATTTTGTTAAGACTTGTCTGAGTCTGTTTTCTAATTCGGCTTCGTTTGGCGCCGCTACTAATACGTCATCAAAATAGGGCACCACCCCCTTGATGCCCTGTAGCAAACGTTCCATCAGGCTTTGAAAGATGCCTGGTGCTACGCTGACTCCAAATTGGAGCCGGTTACACTTGAAAGCCCCCCGATGGGTCACTATTGTTTGGGCTTCCGCCGTTTTCTCGTCCACAGGTAGCTGCTGATATGCCTGGGCGAGGTCGAGCTTGGCAAAGACTTTGCCCCCTCCTAGTGAGTGCAGTAAATGTTGCACTATTGGGACTGGGTAGGCGCTTTGTTGCAACGCGCAATTTAGGGTGGCCTTATAGTCCCCGCAGATTCTCACGGACCCGTCTGGCTTTACTGGGGTCACTATAGGGGTTTCCCATCTGGCATGGTCTATCGACTGCAATACCCCTTGTTTGACGAGCTTGTCGAGCTGCTCGTCAATTTTAGGTCTTAATGCAAATGGTACCCTTCTAGGTTTAAGCCGCTTAGGGGGAACCCTTGGGTCTAGGTCAAACGAGATAAGGGGCCCCTGGTACTTGCCCAAGCCTCCATCGAACACCTCCTGGAACTCCTGGGCTAGCCGCTGTTCCCAAGCTTCGATGGTGACTTGGTTGACACCTGTCAGCGCGATGTTAAGCGGGGCGAACCATTGTAAACCCAGTAGGCTTGGGCGGTCGCGATCGACGATTGTGAGTGGTAGTTGTTCGGTGTGGCCTTTGTAAGTTATATTGAAGTTCTTGGTGCCCACTACGGGAACGCGATTCCCTTGGTAGTCTTTAATGATGACCTTTTGGGCATGCACGTTTCTCTTTTGCAGTGTAGGCACCAGTCTTTTGATTTCGCGCCATGCAATCATGGAAAGGTAGGACCCGGAGTCCACTTCCATTTTGCATGGCTGGCCTTCGATATGTACTTCTACATGTACCTTTCTGGCGCCGTCGGAGATGGCGTGGCCGATGGTCACCGTCTGGTGGGTTTCTTCTTTTCGCCGACCGTCGCCGCTTCTTTGAGATCGTTGAGTGCGGTCCCACCGACCGTCTGGCTGACGCTCTCTGGTTCTGGGCGGGGAGTTTTCTCTCCGTCTGTCGTGCTGTTCCCATTTGGGCGGGCTGCGGGTCTTCTTTTGGCGGCAAACTCGGGCGATGTGACCCCGTCGTTCATAATGCCTACAGATAGAGTCAAAAAATCGGCATTCTGACCTGGGGTGATCGCCGCCGCACCCGGCACAGTTGGTCCTCGACCTGCGACCTTTTCGGCTTCGTTGATCGCCGCGTCCCGTCTGCACTCGGTGTATGTCCTCCTCGTCTTCTGACGTGCTGGAGTTTGATTGGTATTCACCGTAGTGTGCGGTTGCTTCGTTTCTTGTGTCGGCCGACCTTGCCGGGTTGTTGTTTCCGCCCTTCGCGTCAGATCTTCGCATGCTGTCTGCCGACGTGCGGGTTGCTTCAGCGGCTGCGGCTGCTGTAAGGGCATCGGCTAGGCTGATGTCGCCCTTGGCCATAAGTCGGCTCTGGAGTGTAGGATCCCATAAACCGAGTACGAAGCGGTCTCTTATGAGACTGTTCAGACCTTCGAACTCACAGAGTCCTCCTAGGCGCCGTAGTTCTGCGATGAAGTCGCTCAATTTTTCGTCTGGTTTCTGGTTTCGGCGGTAGAACTCGTTGCGCCGTATCAGGATGGGGACTTCGGGGGCGTAATGGCGCCGCAATATGGGTTCAAGGACGTCCCAGTCCATGGCGGTTGCGTCTGCCGGTTTGGCCAAGGCTTTGGCCATCTGGAAAACCTCTGGTCCGCAGTGCGTAAGAAAGACGGCGCGTTTTAGCGGGGCCGGGGCGTCCTTCATTCCGGTGCATTCCAGGTACATCCGGAACCGATCCGAGTATGATTCCCAATCCTCGGCGGCGGGGTTGAACGGGGCGGGCGGTGCTATCTTCACCATCTCTGCGCTGGAGCTGGTTCTTGGGTGGACACGGGGTTCGGTTCAGGGGCGAGATCCCACCTTCGTCGCCAGTGTCGTGTCCGCAAAAAGACGATCAGAGTCGGTGACTTTCATTCAAAGCTCTTTATTAACAATGGGAGAACCGAACCGGCGAAAGGCAAAAAGCCCGCGGCTTTTATACCTTTCGCAGCGGCGGCCGCGGCCAATGGCAGCGATTCAAGTCTCCCGCTCTTGGTTTGCACCAATCGCGGGAGACTTCAATCGGGCCAATCAGCGCGGCTCGCCTGGCCAATCAGAAATCCCCGCGCCTTAGCCAATCAAGGCTCGGGGATTTCGAGTATACCAATTCAAGACATAACAATCACAAGACCAGTAATGGCTAAGAATAGGAAAGTTGAAGAAAGGAGACAGAGGGCTTAATTCTGGTTACATAAGGCCCAGCCTTAAGAACAAATGCATACAAAGCCATTTGAACACTATTGGCATTGACAAAATCACACCCAGTCAATTGCAAAAGGCGGCTTTAGTTAGAGCAGTTTACATCCTGGGACAATATCTTTAGCGCCATGAAGCCTATACCAGAACCTTAGGGGGGAACTCAGTAGGAAACTAAAAATGCCAATCAAAATACTGTATCTGACTGACAGTGTGTCCAACTATAATAATTTAATAAACTTGTATGCCTCCTAACTCAAAATTTTGGGGAGTTCACAATAATCTAAGAAATCACAATTTTCTGCAGAAAATACGACTTCAGCAAGAGTAGTCAATGTTTGGAATACTCTACCTGACTCTGTAGTTTCTTCCCCAAACCCCAAAAACTTTAACCGTAGACTGTCTACTATTGATCTCACCCCCTTCCTAAGAGGCCTGTAGGGGACGTGCATAAGCGCACAAATCATGCCTACCGTCCCTGTGCTATTGTTTATTTTTATTTTTCTTATAAGTATCTATCTCATGTATTCAAAACTATATTTATTCTTATACCTGTATCTTGTAAGCGATTGACAAATCAAATAAATACTAAATACTAAAGTCAGTACAACATAAAAGACAAAGATTAAGCACGCCGAGGAAAGGGATCTCACTTTCTCATGCCAAAGGCCTGGGTGAAAAACCAAGTTTTCACAGCTCCTTTAAATATTTAATAACATGCTGTTTTTAAATGGCTATGTTGATCAATAATATTTACTCTGACATGCGCATGTGTAGGATTACAGTCTAAAAGATTGTATGTGGAGGATTACAAGCCTAGAAGACTTGTATATAATTCAAAAATAAATCTTTGTCTTCCAGCTGAAAAGCTTCATTTTAACATTTTGGTAGCAGGCAACAAGCCCTATTAAAGTCAAAAGCTATACTAAATTGTATTTAAAGTTCAGCAGCCATCTATTTTTCTAATCTCTTCTATTTAATCATATTGTCAACTTTTAATTTATTAGACTAAAAGAGGTGACCTAACCATATCCCCATGTTGGACAAGTAATATTAAAACAAAATGTTTAGGTTTGCATATAAAATTTTAAGAAATTAAGGGACCTGGACAGCTTCATTTTATGAAAAAAGTTCTCTGTATCCTGGGATTTGGGAACAGGAACAACAGATATTGCGTTTACAACATTACAAACTCCAGGGAGTACAGATATGGAAATGTCAAGAATTTGGGAAGCAGACCAAGAAAGAAAACCTATTCAATATTTTGGGTATGTACTAAACTTTACGTCTATAAAGCTTAGGATGTTTGTTTGTGTTTGTGTTTGTGTCTAGAAAGCTTAGGCTAGATATTTATCTATATTTCAAATATGGAAAATTAACAAAATAAAACTCTTAGTATGACAGGAAATGTACTGTTTTGACTATAAAAAGCCATTGTAAAACCAAAACAAACCAACAGTCCTAAGTGGTCTTATTTTAGATTTTACATTTATACAGTGTTCATACCGGTTACTCTCCAAGTCTCAATTTAATAAATTCAACATAGAATTCTCATTAAATAAAAAACATATTTCAACTGAATTTTTAATAATGCACTAAAAGCACTTTTACTCTCAGTAGACCAGATGCACAGCTGAAACAAGAAATTTTGTATGCAGAAATGGTGGGGGCTTTCGATGGGGTCCCCTTTATGGCCAGCCTAGTTACGCTTTTTTCATCACTCAGCTCTGGCATTGCTCTGAGCAGCAAGCATTTTGTTGCTGCTTTTGCACATTATGTAAAGATTTCCATCCATAAAAGCTATTGTAGTTACTAAGGTTATTTACTAAAATAAGCAGCACATATACCATTTTACACAGATTACTTTTCTTCCTGCAAGAATTCTTTTTTTTCCCAACCACTTTTGAGCTTATGCAACAGTCTGTGCCTGCACTGGTAGTTTGTTGCCCATCAAATGAACTTCAGTTTTGGTTAGCCCTAACAAACAATGTTGTGCCTTAAGCTCTGCCCTTTCCTGGTTGTGATGCTTGTAGAAAAGAGATGGAAATGGCAAAATTGCTTATATCACTCTGACATCCCACGGATACTGTTAGCCAGCATAATTAAAAGCAAGAGGTTGTGATATCTGTAATTGCAAACATCTGGATGTCACCAACTTCTACAAGCCAAGAATGCTTAGTGTTATGAACTAATAAAACGCTTAAATAAAGTTTTATCAAACCTTTAGAAAATAGCAGGGTTCTAATCCTGCACTTCTGATTGGCCGATAATAGCGATATCAGATTGGTCCGTTCAGGAGAATCTGATTGGCTGATAACGAGCCACTCTCATTGGTTAAAGGGGTTAACACTCCACGTTTCTCATTGATTACTAGATCAGCAGCTTGCCTATAAAAGGGCTGCTGCTACCCTAGGTTTTTGCTCTGTTCAGAATGATTAATAAAGAGTTGAAGTTCACTGTTCACTGTCTCGTCTTCGTTCCTTGCGCCCATGCGCAAAACTTAACACTGGCGACTAGGATGGGATGTAGAGACGTCAGAGCTGACTGAACACTACAGAGCACCAAACAGAGCACGTGGCTGAAGGCGCATCAACGGTGGAAACCATGTCTGGCAGCACCATACCACCCGCTCCATTCGACCCAGCACAAGAAGACTGGGACTCATACATGGACCAGTTCCAGATGTTTCTGGAGACCAACAACTTGAAGGATGCCACTACTGGAAAAAAGCGAGCGGTATTCCTGACTCACTGCGGACCTGCCGTTTTTAAGATGGCTAAGGCACTAGCAAAACTGGCTGAGGTGAAATCCATGGACTGGGATGTCCTCGAGCCCCTCCTACGGGCCCACTATGCACCTACCGTACCAACGCTTGTCCGAAGACATGAATTTTACCAGAGAGACCAGAGGAAAGGAGAAAGCATTGCAGATTTCATCGCAGATCTCTGGAACCTGGGAGGCCTCTGTGGGTTCGCTGACTTCGAAGAAGCTCTAAGAGACCAAATAGTTCTGGGTTTAGATGCACCTCATGTGCAAAGTAAGCTGATGGTGAAAGGCGACATCAGCCTTGCAGATACCATCGCTGACGCTACTGCAGCAGAAGCAACCAGGAAGTCGGCTGCCCGAATGTGCCGCACCAATGCCCCGCTCCGCCAACTCACCGGCGAAACCTCACCTCGCCTAGAGGGACATACAATGGCAAACCACCACGAGGACCTCGAATCGTCATCAGAAAGTGATGAGGAAGAAGTCAACTGGCTCCAGTCTGAACGAGACCAACGCCACCAGCGTAATCAGAGACTGCAGCATCAATGCGCAGGTTGTGGGGCAAACCACCCACGATCAGACTGCAAATTCCTCGACGCGCTCTGCCATGTTTGTGGGAAGAGAGGCCACATCGGAAAGGTCTATAGAAGCAAGCAAGGATCCAGCCCATTTCAGAGGGGCACCAACTACCGCCAAACCACAGGAAATCATCCTGTGAGTCGGGAACATTTGAACCATCAATGGAACAACCACTCCTACAGAAATAAACCACTAGCCAATTCAACAAAACGAGAAGAGGCACACCAAACCATTACAATTGGTCACGCCTCATCATTAGAAGCAAAGAAGATCCGAGTGAAGGTCGCCATCGAAAACCAGCTCTGCGTGATGGAAGCTGATACAGGATCATCCCTCTCGATGGTTTCCTGGAAGACTCTTAAACAATTAATCCCTGCCATCCGGCGGCAAGACCTCAGAACCCAAAGAATCATACTCAAGGATTATTAGGGAAACTGAATTCCGGCCGTTGGATCCAGCCTAGTCCAGGTCTCATTCAAAAATCGTACTGCATCTTTACCATTGGCTGTCATTGACTGTGATCGGCCTAGCTTGTTAGGCCTTCAATGGTTCGCTCCACTTGGGATCGAGGTAGCCGGCATTCACCAAACCAGCAGCGACGACTGAGAGGAGGCCCTCGTCCAGGAATTCCAGGATGTTTTTGCAGACAAACTAGGTGAGCACAAGGGGACCCCGATATCATTTAACCTTAACCATGAAGTATCCCCCATCCACCTGAAGCCTTGTCGAGTACCTTTGGCCCTTAAACCAAAGATTGATGAGCAACTTGATAAATTAATAGCCCAGGGTGTTTTAGAACCAACAGACCACGCTCCTTGGGAAACCCCAATCGTAACACCCATCAAACCGGATGGATTGTTAAGGATTTGTGGGGACTACCCTGCCATCCTGAATCATGCCCTTCAACAGAACGCTTACCCGGTGCCGGTGGTACAACACCTCCTCCATTCCCTGGGGGGTGGAAAAGTCTTCGTTAAATTGGATTTAGCACAGGCGTACCAACAACTGCCTGTAGATAAAAAAACAGCAGAGGCACAAACGATCGTTACGCACCGAGGCGCCTTTAAGTGCAACCGACTCCAATTCGGAGTTAGCGTAGCCCCAGGGATTTTTCAAAGTTTGATGGAGAGACTCTTGCAGGGGATAAAAGGGGTCGTACCATACTTTGATGACATTTTAATTGCTGCCCCAAATAAAGAAATACTAATGGAGCGTCTTAAACTGGTTCTCCAGAAATTTAAAGACTCCGGCCTTAAGGTTAAAAAAAATAAATGTCAACTGTGTACAGATAAAGTAGAGTTCCTGGGGTACCTAATCAATAAACAAGGCATTCACCCCACCAATAGCAAGCTAAGAGCAATCAAGAATGCCCCAAGACCCAGAAATAAGACTGATCTCCAAGCTTTCCTGGGGCTCATTAATTTTTACAACATCTTCCTGCCCCACAAAGCGACCGTAGCTGAGCCCCTACATAGGCTTCTCGACAAAAAAGAAACCTGGGTCTGGGGGCACCGAGAGGAACACGTGTTCCAACATGTGAAAAACCTATTAACTTCAGATGCTGTTTTAATGCAGTATAACGAGATTTTGCCTTTAACAATTACATATGACACGTCACCATTAGGAGTAGGAGCCATTTTGAGCCATGTGTTACCAAACGGTAGTGAAGCCCCTATTGCCTATTTTTCAAGGACCCTATCAAAGGCTGAATAGTCAAATCGATAAAGAGGCTCTTGCTGTCGTATCTGCTGTGAAAAGGTTTCATGAATATGTATATGGACAAGTTTTTACTATTGTTACCGACCACAAACCTTTGCTGGGGATTATAGCAGGAGACAAGCCAACCCCCTATATATTATCACCTAGAATGACTCGCTGGTCGAAGTTTTTGGCTGCGTACAATTATAGGCTGCAACACCACCCGGGGAAAGCCATTCCCCACGCTGACGCGCTGAGCCGTGCACCACTTCCAGAAACCGTCGATGACCCAGCTCCAACCCTCACAACACTCCAGATTGAAACGCTACATTCACCACCACTAATAGCTAGAGATATCGCGATCGAAACAAAATGCGATCCTATCTTAACGTGAGTTCTTAGCTGGGTCGAACGGGGATGGCCAGTTGATCAAACCTCTGATGACTTCACCCCCTTCAAGAACCGGCAAACAGAACTTTTTTCACAAAAAGGCTGCATCCTATGGGGGGATAGAGTCGTCGTCCCAGAGCGGTTACAACGAGCAGTATTAAAGACATTGCATGAGGGTCACCCCGGCATCGTGCATATGAAAGCACTCGCACGAAGCTACACGTGGTGGCTGGGGATTGACAAACAGATCGAAGCCTGGGTAAAGATTTGTTTAAAGTGCCAGGAAGTTAGCAATGCCCCACCTAAAGCAACTCCAACAGAATGGGAAACACCCCGGGGACCGTGGTCCCACATCCACATTGACTTTGCGGGACCTACTAAGGGACATACGTTCCTCCTAACAGTGGATGCCTATTCAAACTGGCTCGAGATCCACAAAATGAAGAGTACTACAACCAAGTCCGTCATCCGGAAGTTGAACAGGCTATTCACGACGCATGGACTGCCAGACATTCTGGTCTCCGACAACGGACCCCAGTTTACCACTCTACCCTTTGAACAATACTTAGCGGACCGGGGTATTTGCCATGCGCTAACTTCACCAGTGCACCCTGCGGCTAACGGAAGAGCCGAGCGCATGGTACAATTTGTTAAAAAAACCCTCTACAAAATGGACTATGGGGACATTGAAGATAAGATAAACAGAATACTCCTTTTCCAACACATCACTCCACACAGCGTCACCAACAAGACTCCAGCCGAATTATTTATGGGATGCAAACTCCGTTCCCACCTCGATCGGCTTCACCCGTCTTACGAGCCAGAGAAACCCTGTGGATCTAGCGGAAAATGTCACGAGTTCAAGATAGACGACTTAGTTTTCGCCAGAAACCTTTCTGGCAAACCGTTGTGGATCGAGGCAACTGTAATTCAAGCCACTGGACCCAGGTCGTACCGGGTGAAAACCTGCGACGGAAAAATATGGAAACGCCATATAGATCAGCTTCGCTCAAGGCTACAACCTAGTTTCCGTGACTCTGGTAACTCCCAAACTGAGGGGGGAGGGGATGTCGAAGAAACCGAATTCGAGATGGCGGAAAGCAGGAATGAAAGAAGTCAGCAATCGGGCGTAACGAATGAAGAAGAATCAGGAAGGGGCGTGTCCTCGCCACAGAGGAACACCTCAACAGAGGCAATCCCGCAAAGGCCAGAGGACAACAACGAGAACATTTGCGGCACCGAGTCATCCAATGAGGAACCACCGGCACCCGACTTGCCCAAAAAGTCCCGCCGAAACAGGGTTACAGACAGGAACCGGTGGGACAGCGTAAATCCAATAGACAGTCAAAACAACCTTCATACCTCAGAGATTACGTCACCGCACCCCCTAAACAGAACCCGGGGGGGAAGGGGTGTTATGAACTCATAAAACACTTAAATAAAGTTTTATCAAACCTTTAGGAAATAGCAGGGTTCTAATCCTGCACTTCTGATTGGCCGATAATAGCGATATCGGATTGGTCCGTTCAGGAGAATCTGATTGGCTGAAAACGAGCCACTCTCATTAGTTAAAGGGGTTAACACTCCACGTTTCTCATTGGTTACTAGATCAGCAGCTTGCCTATAAAAGGGCTGCTGCTGCCGTAGGTTTTTGCTCTGTTCAGAATGATTAATAAAGAGTTGAAGTTCACTGTTCACTGTCTCGTCTCCGTTCCTTGTGCCCATGCGCAGAACTTAACACTTAGAAAACTAAGTACCAAGATCTATTTTACAAAAATAACCCAAATTACTTTTTTGAATAAGATGCTAGAGGCAATGTTTCCAGATGTGGTGAATTATTTGGATCCTTTCAGACACTTTTCTGGTCTAGATCTAAGGTGAAGAGAACATTAGTCATGGCAGATCAGCTAGGCCAGAGCGAGTATTCCTGTTGTTGTAGGACAAGGGTGTTGACCTCAAGGCACAGAGGCTGGATCTGAGCCACAGGGTGCTTAGATCTGGCCCACAGGGCTACCCTGGAAATAGCAAAGGACCAGGCCACGGTGGCTCTGCCAGCGAAAATGGAGCTCATGACGGCCATGCTTGGCCCCCCTGAGCTCCATTTTTTGCTGGCAGAAGGTTATAGGAGGCCATCCCAGCTGAAAATGGAGCTCGGGAGCCCGTTTTCACTAGCAGAGCACTCGGGCCACCACAGGCTGACACAAGTGATGTCATACTGGCCAGGGCCACCCCAGCCTGAGGTCAAACACAACCATGATGTGGCCCTCAATGAAATTGAGTTTGACATGCCTGTTGTAGGAACTAAACTAATTAATAAGCTGGAGAGAACTGGACACATATTCCAGCTGTCTCTTATCAAAAGACAAAACACGAGAACGTGTAAGGCAAAAGAGAGTTTAAACACTGCAGCATCAATATATACGGTTCGAAATACCTTGCTCTACTATGCGCAATTGGATGTTGTATTACAGGTTTTATTCTGGCCTGAAATAATGTTTCTACCCAACCTGTGTCAGAAAGTTTTCTGCCAGGTCAAGTCAAATCCTGTGTAAGAGGTTAAAAATCTGGAAAGTTATGATTGCTATCAAATCTTAACATGATTTGGATTTTGAAGGACTGCAGACACACTCTCTTCTAAAGAATCTGTTTTTGTAAGTTGTTGTGTATGTACCATAGTTAATGAAGTATGAGCTTGAGGTAAAGTGCAGGGTTCTGGCCCTGCACTTCTGATTGGCTGTTAGGCGGCCAGATTGAATTGGTTAGTTCTTAGGAATCCGATTGGCCCTTAACAGAGGATTATTATTGGTTTAAAGTGCTAGCGTTCATAGCTCGCTATTGGACAATTCTCACAAAGGTTGCCTATATAAGGCAGGGTTCACTGTTATTGTTTTGAGAAGTCACTATGCAATAAAGAGCTGAAAGTTCACATTCAAAGACTGTCTCCATTTACTCCAACCCATGTCCAAGTACCTAACACTGGCGACGAGGATGGGATTTGGAGACGTCTGAACCTAAGAAGTCAGGAAGCAATACCGAGCACGTGAAAGACGACGCCAACAACGGAACCATGTCCAGCGGCATCGTACCACCCGCTCCGTTCGATCCAAACCAAGAGGATTGGGAATCCTACATGGATCACTTCCAAATGTTTCTTGAGACGAATAATTTGAAGGACGCCACACCAGCAAAAAAGCGGGTACTGTTCCTGATGCACTGCGGCCCAGCTGTTTTTAAAATGGCAAAAGCACTCGGCAAACCTCGAAAAGTGAAAGCCATGAGCTGGGACGACCTCAAACCCATCCTGAGAGACCATTACGCGCCAACTGTGCCTACACTCGTGAGACGCCACGAGTTTTATCAGAGGAACCAGCGAAAAGGAGAGAGCGTGGCCGATTTCATGGCGGACCTCCGGAATTTAGGGGGCCTCTGCGGGTTCGCCGATTTAGAAGAAGCACTAAGAGATTGAGTAATTCTGGGATTAGACGCACTAGGCGTGCAGAGCAAGCTGATGGCGAAAGGCGACATCAGCCTTGCTGACGCCATCGCCGAAGCCACGGCTGCGGAGGCGACCAAAAAGTCGGCTGCACAATTACGGCGGAGCCACACTCCGGCAACACAACTGACTGGCGAAATCTCACCCAACTCAGAAGGGCAGCTTCTAACGATGCACCACGAGGACCTCTCTTCGTCATCAGACAGCGACGAAGAAGAGGTCCATCGACTGCGGTCCGACCGGGACCCTCGCCCTAAGCCCTTGCGCCGGCTGTGGAGCAAACCATGCCAGGGCTGAATGCAAATTCCGCGACGCACTCTGCCATGAGTGCGGGAAACGAGGCCACATCAGCCGGGTCTGCCGCAGCTTACCAGGACCCAGCCAGGCCTCAAAAGGGGCCAACTATCGCCAATCGACAGGAAACCGTCTTGTAAGGCGAGAACCAGTAAACCACTCCTACAGAAATCGAGCTTTGCAAAAAGAAGAGGCTCGCCATACTATCACTATAGATCATGCCTCAGTTTTGGACACTAAGAAAATTCGAGTCACGGTAGCCATCGAGAACCAGCCTTGCCACATGGAGGTCGACTCGGGATCGTCCCTCTTGATGGTGTTTTGGAAGACACTCAAGCAACTTATCCCCACAATCCAATGCCAAGACCTCCAATTTCAACGCCTCATCCTCAAGGACTACCAAGGAAATCGAATCCCTGTGGTTGGGTCCTGCCGAGTCCGAGTCTCCTTCAAAAAGCATACAGCGTACTTACCTCTAACGATCATCGACAGAGATAGGCCTAGTCTATTAGGCCTCCAATGGTTCGCGCCACTAGGCATTGAAGTGGCCGGCGTGAACCGAGTCGGTGGTTGTGAGTGGGAGGAAGACCTTGTTTCTGAGTTCAGCGACGTCTTCACGGACCGTTTAGGCGAGTATAAGGGGACCCCAATCTCATTTAGTTTAGATCCAAAAGTAGCCCCAATTCGCTTGAAGCCCCATCGAGTTCCATTCGCTCTTAAAGCTAAGATCGACGAACAACTCGACAAGCTAATTGCTCAAGGGGTGTTGAAGCCCATCGATCACTCTCCATGGGAAACCCCTATTGTAACACCCATTAAGCCAGACGGGTCAATCCGAATTTGTGGGGACTACCGGGCTACATTAAACCACGCCCTACAGCAGAATGCGTATCCAGTTCTGGTGGTGCAGCACCTCCTCCATTCCTTGGGGGGCGGAAAGGTTTTTGCTAAATTAGATTTAGCTCAAGCTTATCAACAACTACCAGTGGATGAAAAGACGGCCCAAGCCCAAACAATTGTAACGCACAGAGGTGCTTTTAAATGTACTCGATTGCAATTTGGGGTAAGTGTGGCCCCGGGGATATTCCAAAGCCTCATGGAAAGGTTGTTACAGGGAATCAAGGGCGTGGTTCCGTATTTTGATGACGTATTAATTGCAGCCCCTACCAAAAAAATCTGGCAGGATCGTTTGAAATGTGTTCTTAAAAAATTCCAAGAGGCAGGACTTAAGGTGAAAAAAAATAAATGTCACTTATATACTGACAGTGTTGAGTTTCTAGGGTATAGGATTGATAGCCAGGGCATCCACCCTACCGAAAGTAAATTAAAGGCGATAAAAAATGCCCCCAGGCCACGTAACAAGGCCGATCTCCAGGCATTCTTAGGCCTCATTAATTTCTATAATGTATTTTTACTGCACAAGGCGACTGTTGCTGAACCGTTACACCGGTTATTAGACAAAAAAGCATTGTGGGTATGGGGTTACCGGGAAGAACAAGCGTTCCGGAATGTTAAAAAATTGCTCACATCTGACTCTGTACTTATGCAGTATAACGAGACTTTACCATTAGTTATAACCTGCGATGCCTCGCCCTTCGGGGTGGGCGCCATTTTGAGTCATGTACTGCCTAATGGGAATGAAGCCCCTGTTGCATACTTTTCGAAGACTTTCTCACATGCAGAGCGGAACTATGGACAAATTGATAAAGAAGCTCTCTCAATTGTTTCAGCTGTAAAGAAATTTCATGAATATGTGTATGGAAGGACATTCACCATTATAACTGACCACAAACCGTTGCTAGGGATAATAGCCGGGGACAAGCCAACCCCCTACATATTATCCCCTAGAATGATCCGATGGTCAGAATTCCTAGCTGCTTATAATTATCGCCTTCAATATCGACCGGGGAAAGCCATTCCCCACGCCGACGCATTAAGCTGAGCACCGCTTCCAGAGACTCTCGATGATCCGGCACCAACGGCAACCACGTTGCAGATTGAAACACTCAACTCGCCGCCTATGACCGCCTGAGACATCGCGAGAGAAACCAAATGAGACCACACACTAGCTCGAGTCCTAGGCTGGATAGAACGCGGATGGCCATTGGACCAAGTCCCAGATGACTTCGCGCCGTTTAAAGCAAGACAGACTGAACTTTTTTCCCAAAAAGGCTGTGTCATCTGGGGCGATAGAGTCGCTGTCCCAGAACGACTCTGGAAGACGCTGCTACAAATTCTGCACGAGGGCCACCCCGGCATCGAAAACACTTGCACGAAGCTACGCATGGTGGCCGGGCATGGACTGGCAAATCGAGCAGTGGGTCAAAGCGTGTACCAATTGCCAACAAGCCAGCAACGCCCCACCAAAAGCCATGCCTACTGAATGGGAGACGCCACGTGGACCCTGGTCCAGAATCCACCTGGATTTCGCGGGGCCAACTAAAGGATATACCTTCCTGCTGACAGTCAACGCATACTCCAATTGGTTAGAAATTCATCGTATGACGGCCACAACTTCTGAGGCAGTGATTAAGATCCTAAATAGACTCTTTGCAACCCACGGATTGCCTGACATCCTGGTGTCCGATAACGGGCCACAGTTCATGGCATTGATGTTCGAGCAGTACCTCGCTGACCGCGGCATCCGCCATGCGCTCACCTCGCCTGTGCTCCCTGTGACCAATGGCCGAGCAGAACGCATGGTCCAATTTGTTAAAAAGACTTTGCAAAAAATGGACTATGACAATATTGATGACAAAGTCAACCAAATTCTCTTTTTGCAACACATAACTCCACATAGCGTCACCGGCAGAACTCCCGCAGAACTACTGATGGGACGAAGACTCCATTCCCACCTCGACCGGTTGCACCCTGCTTACGAACCAGAAAAGCCAATAGGATCCAGTGGCCACTGTCGAACTTTCCAGGTAGGAGACCGTGTTTACGCACGGAACTTATCAGGCGATCCGTTATGGATAGAGGCAACGGTAGTGCGAGTGACCAGCCCCAAATCCTACGTAGTGAAATGCTGTGACAATAGACTGTGGAAACGGCATATCAACCAATTACGGTCACGACTCACAACGGCCAGTCAACAACTCCCCCATGACCAAACCGAGGGGGGGGGGAGGTACAGAAGAAGATGACGTTCCAGGGAACCTGCTCGAAGGGAGCGACGAATCAAGTGAGACTCAGGAAATGGAGCAGGAAGGAAAATTGTTTGCACCGCAAGAAATTGCACCTGAGCAAGAAGCAGAGACACTGCCAAACAACAATCTACCTCAACAGGACTGCAATCAACCAGTCCAACGAAAATCCGAAAGACTTAAAAGACAACCGTCCTATTTAAAGGACTATATAACTACACTGTAATTAAGAAGCCAGGGGGAAGGGGTGTTGTGTATGTACCATAGTTAATAAAGTATGAGCTTGAGGTAAAGTGTAGGGTTCTGGCCCTGCACTTCTGATTGGCTGTTAGGCGGCCAGATCGGATTGGTTAGTTCTTAGGAATCCGATTGGCCCTTAACAGAGGATTATTATTGGTTTAAAGTGCTAGCGTTCATAGCTCGCTATTGGACAATTCTCACAAAGGTTGCCTATATAAGGCAGGGTTCACTGTTATTGTTTTGAGAAGTCACTATGCAATAAAGAGCTGAAAGTTCCCATTCAAAGACTGTCTCCATTTACTCCAACCCATGTCCAAGTACCTAACATAAGTGATGCTGGGGACTCCTTTGCTGTGATCCCTCAAGTTTCTGTTTTGTTTCTGATACAGTTTTAACATTTCTACCAAATCATCTATTCTGGCTGGGTGTTGATCAGTGGTGGGATTCAAATAATTTAACAACCAGTTCTCTGCCCTAATTATTTCTTCCAACAACCAGTTCACCAAACTGCTCAGAAGGTTAACAATCAAGTGATGACAACTGGCTGAATCCCACCACTGGTGTTGATGGTTAGAAGGCCCCAGATGCTTTATTATTTCTTGATCTTATTGCCAATCAGTACCACCAATAGGTTGATGGGCATTTTAGTCCAATATCGGCTGGGCTTCCAACCATAGGAACCACTAGCTAAAGAGACTCTTGGTGTTATCCAGCAGAAATCTTCTTAAGAGTTGCACCTGCACACTTAGGTAGCTCTCAGACATTACAATTGAATGAAGCAATCAGAGTTTATTATTAATACCATTATACTGAGAGTCGAAAACGTGTCAAGAAAAAGTCTACTTTTTAAACTATATATTGTAACTATATATATATTTTTACCAAGGGCTACAGTTAATCATACTTTTCACTGACGGCTGAGTAAAAAATATTTCAAACAAGTACCAAAGCTATCCAGATAAAAAATGTTGCAGAATAATTTAAGGCTTGATTTTCAGAAGCTACCATCTTGCTGACAAGCAATATGGGTATCAATTACATGCAACAATCACATGCAAACTAACTAGATGTTTGGATCATTTTAAATTTACAACAGGAATTCAGTTTTGCTCTTTCTTCTGTGGAGAGATGAGATGAACCCATCTACTGATTTAAATTAGGCATGCATCACTGGAAGTGACTGTGAATAGGAAGTAGTGACTGTGAATAGTAGTCTTAGAGACATATTGGTACTACAGGCAATACACATACAAATGAAATAACTCTAATCTGATTACTAATTGGCATTTTTCAAAGAAGTCAGAAGTGAGTTCTGAAGTAGATATGTTGATGGTGTATGCAACTGTTAGGAATAACATTGGTTACCTAACTTAGTTTGGGTAAAAATAATATATAAACTATGTTAGTGAGTATAAGTGTGTGTATCACTTTAACTGCAAAACATGTATTTTGGGTGCGGTTGTAAAATCACCATAAGAGGGAGCAAGAGAGCTCATTGTTTGCTGGCTTTTACTGGAGAGCTGACAAATATTGGATTGATGGTGATAACTGCGTGTTTTCCCTGCTGTTGCTGAAACGAAGAAAAGGAGTTTGATTTTCTTCATTTCTCTGACTGCAAAAGAGATATATTGCTGGACTGATTATTTGTAAGTTTACTGACCTCTATTTTCGACACTGGACTTTGCAACTGATTAACCCCTGGATGGACTGAACTAGTTTATGACATATGGACTGTTTGACTATGCTATAACTCAAAGGTCAGGAACCTTTTTGACTAAGAGAGCCATGAAAGCAAAATATTTGGAAATTTATTTCAGTGAGAGCCATATAATATATTTTAAAAGTGAATTCAACTAAATGTCAGTATAATAATTAATGCGACTTCTGGTGCTGCATGGATTTGCTGATGTCTTTGTAGTCTGGTTGGTACTTGGTGAGGTTAAGCTTCATGCAAGCGTTGAGACTTTCATCCGTTAAACGTGATCGTAGATTGGACTTGATGTTTTTAAGATGTGAGAATGACTGCTCACATGCATACGTAGATCCAAACATGGTCAACACAGCAATACTCACACGCTGCAGTGTGTGGTATGTGACAGGAAGCGCGTTCCAAGTTTTGAGAATCAGTTGGTCTTCGGGTTGAAGTTTTTTCATTTCTGTCCACATGTGCTTGCTCGCCAACTCCGCTTTCTGTCGTGTGATTCTTTCCAAATCTTCATTCAGTGACTTGAACTTGTTCACCCACATGTCTGAGGCCTTCAGGTCAGCCACTTCTGCTTCAAAATCTCTGACGGAGACACCAGCAATGTAACTCAGGTCGGCTGTGTTCAGTGAACACTCGGTTGGATGGGTGATGAACTTAAAAAGACAAGCGTGCTTACGAAATTCTCCAAAGCGTGCTTTGAAGGACTGTAGGAGACTGGATGTGAAGCCAGCTAGCTGGTGGAGATCAAAGTTTTGAATGGGCTCACTTGCTGTGCATGCATCTTTAAACTGGCTCAGTTTTTCAAAATGTAGTAAACGACCTGTTTCAAGATCCATAATGAAGAGCTCTAGCTTGTTTTCAAAAGCAAACACAGCTTGTTGAAGGGATAACACTGTATTTCCAATTCCTTGCATTTTCACGTTGAGCTGGTTCAGATGTTCAGTCATATCTACGAGATAGTAAAACTCGAGGAGCCACTCAGTTTCGGCTAGCTCAGGATGCTCGATGCCTTTCATTTCAAGGAAAGTCTGGATTTCGTTCAGGCAAGCCGCAAAACGGCTAAGCACCTTCCCTCTTGACAACCAACGCACATTGCTGTGCAAAAGCAGACCAGGATAGTTATTTCCAACTTCATCCAGCAGTGTTTTAAACTGGCGATCATTTAAGGCTCGGGCAGCAATAAAGTTGATCACACGAATGACCAGCGACATCACTTCGCCAAACTGCCCGTCACACATCTGAGCACAAAGTGCCTCCTGGTGTAGAATGCAATGGAAACTTAGGATGGGTCTATTTTCATGTTCACAAAGAAGCGCCACAAATCCTTTGTTTTTCCCCACCATACACGGAGCACCATCAGTACACACTGAGAGAAGTTTATCCATAGGTAGATTTTTTTCTTGAGCAAACTCCATGAAAGACTTGAATAAATCCTCACCTCTTGTGGACCCTTTTATTGGCAGAACAGCAAGACTTTCTTCGCGCAGTGTGTCATCAACAGCATATCTTGCAATCACGCTGAACTGCGACAAATGGCTCACGTCTGTTGACTCATCCAAAGCCAGGGAAAAGAACGACGCTGCATTTATGTCCTTCACTTGCGTTTCCTCCACTTTGTTTGCCATCATGATGGTACGATCATGAACAGTTCTTGCCGACAGAGGCATGTCTTGTATCCGTTTGATTATCTTGTCTTTGTTCGGAAGATCATCAAAAAGTTCATTGGCTACATCCAGCATGAACGTTTTAGCATACTTGCCATCTGTGAATGGTTTTCCGTTCCTCACTATTGCTAAAGATCCAGCAAAGCTAGCGGAATTATAGTCACCTTGCCGGGTCCATACGCGGAGTTGCTGCTGGCTAGCTTGCACCCTGCTCAGTAGCTCTTGGCACGCTTTCTTTCTGCTGTCTCCCGCAAAGTATTTTGATGCAAAGGTAGCATGGCGCGTGTCGAAGTGCCGCTTTACATTCGACCGTTTCATCGATGCAATTTTGTCATTGCAAATTAGACACACCGCAGAACCTGCTCTCTCCACAAAGGCGAATTCTTCGGTCCATTCGTCCCGAAATGTACGATACTCGTCATCTTTTTTTCTTTTCGCCATCTTCTTTGTCGAAGGGTTAGCTTTGAGCTAATGACCGAGCAGACTGATTCAAAAGGGGGCGTTTACCTGTTTACCCAGCAACGGCCAACGTAGGCCAGTATCATCCAATTAAAATAACGGACAATTGCTCCTGCAGCAAACTGCAGCCCTGAACAGGACATGAGCAGTGAAAAATCGATGGATGGATTAAAACAAGTGAGAATATTTTGTTTTATCTGCGAGCCATATGCAATCATCAAAAGAGCCACAGCTGGCTCGCGAGCCATTGGTTCCCGACCCCTGCCTTAAGGGAATGTTTAGAGATACTTATTCAAGCCACAAAGAGAACTGCCGATTCCAAATGCTCCCCAAACACGCTAAAGGAATACTGCTTCCAGATCATATGCATTTATCTCAATAGTTAGATAAAGATTAGAGTCGCGCCATACAATATCTTGACTGACACAATACACCAGACAATATATTGTGTGAATAAGGATACTGATTTTCTGACCACACATTTTTTATACAGACAAGTGTGCAGAAGCTGCAGCTCAATCCCTCAGAAGCAGGATAGCTTATGCCTTTTAATAAATGTTGTTAGTCTAAAAAGATGCAACAAACGCCTTCTGATTCCACCCACCTACCCACCATAGACTAATATAGTTCTTTCTAAAATGATGTTGTATACAACTGGTTTACCCTTCTCCTCCACCTCTTTGTAGTAACTCAAATTCCCTCACTGGCTTTAATTGACAATTAACTCCTTATTGCAAGGGATGCGATGACTCAGTGGCTAAGATTCTGAGATTATCGATCAGAAAGGTCGGCAGTTCAGCGGTTCAAATCCCTAGTGCCGCATAATGGAGTGAGTTCCTGTTTCTTGTTCCAGCTTCTGCCAACTTAGCAGTTCAAACGCATGTAAAAATGCAAGTAGAAAAATAGGGACCATTTTGGTGGGAAGGTAACAGCGGTCTGTGTACCTTCGGCATTTAGTCATGCTGGCTATATGACCACAGAGACGTCTTCGGACAGCACTGGCTCTTCAGCTTTGTAACAGAGATGAGCACCACCCCCTAGAGCTGGAAATGACTAGCATGTATGTGCGAGGGGAACCTCTTTACCTTAACTCCCTATTGCAGTGGTTCCCAAACTATGATCCAGAGACCCTCAGTGGTCCATGGTATTCTTTCAGTGGGTCCACATAGTCTAATAAATATTATTAAATATATCCATTTTAATTTCTAATACAGTAAATATATAACCCATATAAATCAAAGCTCCACAATCATTTTTAAGAATGTAGAGAGGTCCTGAGACCAAAATATTTGAGAACCATTGCCTTAATTGATGCATGTAGCAAATGTGATTGTAATTGTGAATAGGCCAAAGAAAAGCCAAAACATTATAAGGCAACAGTAACTTAAGAAAAAAACAACAAGAGTAGGAATTTGCTGGTGTAATCTAGTAAAAAAAAAGCAAACTAACAATAAGCAATTTCTATATCTGTTCCTTTGCAAGAAATAAATAGATAAGAGAACATGTTATTTCAGTGGCATGACAGTTGGGTTGGCAATTAAGGAAAGCTGAATCCTTGCTAGGCCATGTTTATTATGGACCTTGTCCAATGTCACAATATCCAGAGATTGAAAATTTTTGTATATTTGTGAAATTGATATTGGAATAAAATAGCAGTGGAAGTAAAATGTTTGCCACAGTACAAGTTAGAGATCAATGTTTTAAATGCAATTATTAGAACAGTTCACATATAAGGTTAATGACATACAATGTTATTAATCTCTACACTATTCCAATTTCTAGGAAGAAAATTTTGTGTAATAGGCTCATTTAACTGTAGCAGCTCTAGGTTACTATGCCAAATGTTATGGAATATAATATATACTTAAAACATACTATATTTAAATATATGGATAGAGAACAATATTAAAGTGATGTGATCCATGAAAGTTATATAACTACTTTCTTCCCTGCTTCAAATATTGCTACTGAGAAATGTTTTGTTTAATATTTAAAACTGAGAATGTAATGTCCTAGTCATACAAGAAAATTAGTCTATTAATATATATGCACAACTGTTTTTAAAATAAAAGCTCGCAAAGCTCTCATTATAATCATTTAAAAATAGTGCTCCTAAAAGATTGTCACAATTCACTTCCCACGTTATCCAAAAAAAGATAAAAGCTGCTTAAATTGCCAATAATAGCAGAAAAATACCACTTGGTTTTAGTTTTTAGTTTGAAAAAGCAGGATGGAAAGAGTATTGACACTTTTGAATCTTGGGAAAGACTCCCAATAATACCCTGATAGCCAAGAAAACAAACAAATGGATCATCAAAAAAATAAAGCCAAAATAGACACTTGAAGCATAGATGATGAGACTTAAATTATCATATTTTGGATACATTACATCAGGGGTCCCCAACCCCCAGTCTATGGACTGGCACAGGGGCATGGCATGCCAGAAATCGGGCAGTGCAAACAAACAAAGCCCCATTTGCGAGATGCAGGCAGCCTACGAAACCACGCTCCCTCCAGTCTGTAGAAAAATCTCTTTCCATAGAACCAGTCCCTGGTGCCCAAAAAGTTGGAGGCTGCTTCATTATATGGAAATCTAGATCTCCTGATAAGACTATAAAGATGGACAAGCAGAGAAGACAGACAAGGGGACGATCAGCAGCAAGAGACATGAAGTGGATTACGGCATACTATGGGTGTAGTTGGAAGTTCTGAAAGGCTAGACTGGGAACAGATTATCCTAGAAAAGATCTGTCTGTGTGGTTGGCTAAAGGTTGACATCAACTTGATGGTACATAATCATTTTTTTAAAATGTAATATAAATTGCTCCAAGTTGCAAAAATAAATTATTATAGGTGTATTCAAAAATCAATCATTACAGGTATATGTTTGTAAGATATGAATATTTAGAATTATTTTGCCAGAAAATATGAGGCCCCATAGGTAAAATTGGGCAGCAGGGACAAGCTAGGTAATACTACTGTACTATCTTCCCAATTGAATGGTGCCATTCCTATCTAAACTATTTTGATGTTACTGCAACCTTGTGGTGGGATTCAAGCATCAGAGCACTGTCTTTAGTAGTCCAGTTAAAAAAATGACTCTTTTCAGGAACTGATCTTTTTATCAGGTATAGTTACAGAACAGTTATAGTTTTCCTCCAGGGGAAGATTGAAGACAAATGAGCTCCAGGCAGAAGAACATCATGGCTTCAAAATCCAAGGGACTAGTTTGGACAAAACTCAGCAGCACTTTTTCATGCAGCTGTTGATAAAAATAGGATACCAACATGATTGCCAATGTCCGATGACAGCTATGGCACAAGGAAAAAAAGATAATTACAGAAAGTCGATGAAGTAAAAATATAGAGGGGGGAAACTTCTTGATAACAAGTCTCAATCTTCAAATACTTTTAACTAGAGGCTCCTAATTATTTTAACAGTCCTAAATATATCCCTATATATTAATATTTGCAAAAAAGGGTGAGAGTTCGCCTTTAGAGACAATATATTTTGCAAGCATACATGAAGATTATTTGATTCTTAAGTTCATAAACCAAGTAGCATTAACATATGGGTGAAGGAAGTGTTTTCAGAAAAAATGAAACAAGTGAAAAATATGACCATTTGGCAGGTGCCCCATCTATTTTGATCATTTCTTCTCTACATTCAATTCTATAGATTTCTTTAATTAGCAGAAAAAAGCACAAAGAAACATTCCAAGAAATGTGGCTTTCACTGAGATATAAATATGGCTTTCACTGTGCATGGATCTTACCAATTCAGACAGCAAATGGAGATTGATAAGAATCAATGCTGTTTCACAAAAAAGGAATTGACCAACTAATAAATTCAAGCAGGTCAGAAACAAAGCTAGATCAATACGTTGTCTTCCTGCATGGGAGAGCATTTTTGGTTTTTAACTAGAATAACCTTCTTACAACCCAGGTGTAAGTTCAGCAGCCATGTAAGAGATAATCTTAAATAAAACAACAACATTGCTTTTCAACAACTGCTTGAGCCTTTCATGTAACCAGCATGAAAAAAATCTCACTGGCAATTAATGGACAATACAGGTATAATATGGAATGCTATTGTTAGGAGATAATATTTAGGCTGACCAATTCGAAGGCTTTTAAGGCCTTTGTGCAATTTTTTAGAAACTCATTAGTAGGATCAGCATGTAAGTTGGTCTCTTATAATCTTTTTTGCTCTAAATTTGACAGTCTGCTTCAGAAGAGAACTATAACAGTCAACCAAACATAACCATTTTTACAATTCTAATGTAGCATTCTTACAGTCTTTTTTCAGGATACATCTAATTATCTTATTCTTTGACAATAAGCCTTTCCTACATTTTTAACAGTAATTGTTGTTGACAATTTGGAAGTGATAATTATGGCATTGGGATGCAAACATCAGAACAATTTACTCTAGTCTAGACTATAACCCTAATCCAGAAAATGGAAAAAAATCAATTGATTGAAGCAACTGAATTGGCTTAATGTGTTTTAGCCTTATTGCACTAACAAAGCTTGTCTCTTCCTTTTCTTCTTCCGTACTGTAATTAGACATTAAGATAATGACAAATTAACTGAGAAGGACAATGTACTGTCTGCCCACTTATATTTTTAATGTTTACTTTGTGAAACAATTGTACACAGAGTATGACAATGGTTTCTTCCTGAACAACAAACGTTTATACCCATTCAGTATGAAGACATAAATACTGTATATTAAAAATAATTTCAAAACTGCTCATTTAGATCTGAACATAAGTTCCAGCCAACAAAATCTGTATTCACCAGAATTCCCCCACAAAATTCTATAGCAGCAGTCCCCAACCATTACGGCTTGGTGGCCCAGCAGGCGAGGAGAGGGAAATTGTCCTGCTACTTGTGCAAGTTGAATTGCATGCACTGGCCCACCATTTGGCTGGTTCCGAATGGGCCACAGACCAGTAAAGAGCCGCAGATGGGGGTTGGGGACCCCTGCCCTATAGGATGCTTTTTTCCCCCAAGACTCACTCTAGCACAGTGATGGCCAACCTTTTGGGCACCAAGCGACCAAAGTGCATGCACATCCCCAAAATGCAATGCACATGTGCCCTGCATGCACACATGACCCCCCATGCCCCATGCATTCACATGTGACTCCACGCATGTATGTGTGACTCCACCCACACATCCTATCTCCTGTGCATGCATGGCCCCCGCATGTAGCCCCCCCACATGCATGGCAAAGATCCAAAGACCAGCTGGCTGGCGGGAGGTGCGCATGCATATGTGCGGCAGAGTTGAGCAGGGGCAATGGCTAGTGTGCCCAGAGAGAGGCTCTGTGTGCCACCTCTGGCACGTGTGCCATAGGTTTGTCATCATGGCTTTAGCAGAAAGAAAACAGAAGCATGTTGCCAGGGCTAGAGTGGTTCATTCATAAATCTAAAATGTAAACTAAGTGTTAAGTCTGGACGGTGGGTCCCAAGGAGATGAGACTCGTGGTAGTGACAACAGCTCTTTATTAGGCAACCAGATACTGAGATGAGAATCCTAGCCATGGCAGCTCTTTTTATAGAGTTGGCTGTGGCTAGGCAGCCTATGACAGACTTTTGAGCTTGCCGCGCTTGGTTTTACCCAATCGCGGCAGCCCATATGCGAACCAATCAGGATTGCTTTATATTGTCCAATCACGGCCCGGCTATTCCGGTCCAATAGGAATGCAGGCCTACAAGCCTGCTAGTATGGAACGCTAAGCATTCACTCTTGATGTATACTGAAACTCCTTAGAAGGGGGAAAAAAACTTCTGTAAGCTGTAGGGGGCCATGCCACTTTTCAACCTCTTTTATTTTATCACTCTGTGTTAGGCACCTTATGGACACGGGGCATGGTAAGTTGTATTTATTATTTATGAGCTTTGTCAGCAGCAGTTAACCTGCATGCTCTGGATATGCAATTACTCCCAGTACAAAAGCAGCCTGGCATTTCAATGTTGATTGCTACACACAGAAAAAGCTTCATGCTTTGCTGAGCCTACATTTTCATTAAACTTCCCCCAGTTTACAAATGATTGTTTAAAAGGCTGAAGGTTTTGTATGATGGCAGGTGTTGAGCACATTACAACACTGCCACAAGACTAAAAGTTACTACTTCGCTTTTGTACCAAATGTTTCGTATCACCATAAAAACCATAGTTTTATGCTGCAGTTGCTGGTTGAAAACACTATAAATCCTAATCATGTTAGGCTTTGTCCACTTGGACTTTTAATGTGCAAAGCAGATGGTTAATTGTGGCAAATTTACAGAGCCTTCAGATGACAACTTTTGTTTCATCAATGGGCAATATTTGAACTCCCTTTAGTTTATTTTTGTAAATGACTGAAGACAATCCTCAGAAAGAAACAAGAAAGAAGGAACTTGTGTTTTAACAGTGTGGATGGAGAGGTGGCTGCTCCTTCTGTTAAGTTCTGAGCATGGGTGCAAGGATGGAGACGAGCCAATGAAACAGTGAACTTCCAACTCTTTATTTACATGTTAAACAGCTCAACCAATGGTCACGATGGGCCCCTTTATATAGGCAACTCTTAACTTATTTCACCAATGAAAACACAGGGAGCGCTAGCTCCATTAACCAATGGAAGAGGCTCGTAAATAGCCAATCAGATTCTCCTGAACGGACCAATCTGATGTCGCTATTATCGGCCAATCAGAAATGCAGGGCCTGAACCCTGCACTTTACTTCAAGCTCTTAATTATCTTTATTAAGCATTTATTGATTCACAACACCCCTCCTCCCGGGTTCCGTTTAAGGGGTGTGGTCACGTAGTCCTTGAGGTAGGCCGGTTGTTTCGATTGCCTATTGGATTTTCGTTGTCCTCCCGGTATTTGGCTACAGTCTTGTATCTGGTGAAAAAGGTGCCTCCCGTTCCGCATTTGAATTTTCGTCGTCGCTACTGCTTTCGGCATTTCCTTGAGGCGAGGCCACCCCCATTTCGGTTCCATCGCGTGCTGCCTCTGAACAGTCATTACTACCGCTTAAACTTTCTGCCGCTTCGAATTCAGCTTCCTCGGTATCTCCTCCCCCCTCGGTTTGGAAATGAGAGGGCTCGGCGATCCCCGACTGTAGCCTTGATCGCAGCTGATCAATGTGGCGTTTCCAAATTCTGTTGTCGCAGCATTTTACACGGTACGATCTAGGGCCGGTTACTTGTACTATAGTTGCCTCGACCCACAACAGATCACCCGAAAAGTTCCTAGCGAAAACCAAATCGCCTACCTGGAAGTTGCGACATTTCCCGCTAGAACCATGTGGCTTTTCAGGTTCATATGCTGGATGTAGGCAGTCGAGGTGGGAGCGGAGCTTCCGTCCCATTAATAACTCGGCGGGAGTTTTATTGATGACTCTGTGTGGAGTGATATGCTGTAAAAGGAGTATCTGGTTAATCTTGTCTTCTATGTCACCATAGTCCATTTTATGCAAGGTTTTCTTGATGAATTGTACCATGCGCTCAGCCCTTCCGTTGGCCGCAGGGTGCACCGGCGAAGTCAGCACATGTTGGATACCACGGTCCGCCAGGTACTGTTCGAAGGACAGCGCAGTAAATTGAGGCCCATTGTCGGATACCAGAACGTCTGGTAATCCGTGTGTCGCAAAGAGTCTGTCCAGTTTTCTGATGACTGCTTCGATCATTGTATTCCTCATTTCATGGATTTCAAACCAGTTCGAGTAGGCATCCACCGTCAGTAAGAATGTGTGTCCCTTAGTAGGACCCGCAAAGTCCAGATGAATGCGGGAGCATGGTCCCCTTGGCGTTTCCCATTCGGTTGGGGTTGCTTTCGGCGGGGCGTTGCTTACTTCCTGGCATTTGCAACAGGCTTTTACCCATGTCTCTATCTGCTTGTCAATACCCGGCCACCACGCGTAACTTTGTGCGAGGGCTTTCATATGCATGATGCCGGGGTGGCCATCGTGCAAGGTCCTTAGTATTGCTGGTCGCAACCGCTCTGGGACGACAACTCTATCATCCCAGATAATGCAGCCCTTTTGAGAAATTAGTTCCGTTTGCCAATTTTTGAATGGGGCGTAGTCAGATAATTGGTCTAACGGCCATCCCCGCTTGACCCAACTGAGGACTCGTGCTAAAATGGGGTTGCGTTTCGTTTCCATCGCGATATCCCGGGCCATTAATGGCGGCGTTTGCAGTGGCTCGATCTGCAGCGTTGTGACCATTGGAGCGGGGTCATCAATAGTCTCTGGAAGAAGTGCATGGCTCAATGCGTCGGCATGGGGAATGGCTTTCCCTGGATGATGTTGTAATTTGTAATTGTATGCCAGCAAAAATTCTGACCAGCGGGTCATTCTGGGAGATAATATATATACGGTGTTGGCCTATCTCCCGCAATTTTCCCAGCAAAGGTTTGTGGTCAGTCACTATGGTAAATGCTCGGCCATACACATATTCATGAAATCTCTTAACCGCGGACACTATAGCAAGAGCCTCCTTGTCAAGTTGACTATAGTTGCATTCTGTTTTTGATAACGTCTTTGAGAAATAAGCAACAGGGGCTTCGTTACCATTTGGCAAAACGTGGCTTAAAATGGCGCCCACCCCAAATGGGGATGCATCACACATGATCGTTAAAGGCAAAGTCTCGTTATACTGCATCAGGACAGAGTCAGAAGTCAATAAATCTTTTACATGTTGAAACGCCTGTTCTTCTCTACGTCCCCATACCCAGGTTGCTTTTTGTCCAATAAACGATGTAATGGCTCAGCTACAGTTGCTTTGTGAGGCAGGAAAACGTTATAAAAATTGATAAGGCCCAGAAAAGCCTGGAGGTCGGCCTTGTTTCGGGGTTTTGGGGCGTTCTTGATCACCCTGAGTTTGTTATCGGTGGGGTGAATACCTTGACTATCAATTAAATATCCCAAAAATTCTCCGCGATCTGTACATTAGTATTTTCTGGGTTGGGGCTGCGATTAACACATCATCAAAATATGGAACAACACCTTTTATCCCTTGTAATAGCCTCTCCATTAAACTTTGAAAGATTCCCAGGGCTACGCTCCGAACTGGAACTGGTTACATTTAAACGCACCTCTGTGCGTAATGATTGTTTGGGCCTCTGCCGTTTTTTTGTCCACAGGCAATTGTTGCTATGCCTGGGCTAAGTCTAGTTTAGCGAAGACTTTTCCGCCCCCCAGGGAATGGAGGAGGTGTTGTACCACCGGTACCGGGTAAGCATTTTATTGAAGGGCATGGTTCAGGGTGGCTCGGTAGTCCCCACGAATTCTTATTGATCCATCCGGCTTGATGGGTGTTACGATTGGGGTTTCCCAGGGAGAGTGATCGGTTGGTTCTAGCACTCCCTGGGCTATTAGTTTATCAAGCTGATCGTCAATCTTTGGTTTAAGGGCAAAGGGAACTCGACGAGGCTTAAGGCGGATGGGAGCTATTTCGGGATTGAGGTTAAACGATATCGGGGTCCCCTTGTACTCGCCTAATTTTTCTGCGAAGACGTCCTGGAATTCGTGGATGAGGTCTTCTTCCCAATCGCTGCTGTAGGTTTGGTGAATGCCGGCCACTTCAATTCCAAGTGGAGCAAACCATTGGAGGCCTAACAAACTAGGCCGATCCTTGTCGATTACAGTCAGGGGTAAAAACGCTGTATGGTTCTTAAACGATACCCATACTCGGCTGGATCCAACAACCGGGATTCAATTTCCTTGATAGTCCTTAAGTATGAGTCTTTGGAACCGGAGGTCTTGTCTACGGATAGTGGGGATGAGCTGCTTGAGGTTCTTCCAGGAAACCATCGAGAGGGATGATCCTGAATCGACTTCCATCAGGCAGGGCTGGTTTTCAATGGCCACTTTCACTCAGATCTTCTTGGTGTCCAGTTACGAGGCATGACCGATCGTGATCATTTGGTGAGCCTCTTCTCGCTTCGTTGGGTGGTTTAGGGTTTTGTTTCTGTAGGAGTGGTTGTTCCATTGGTGGTTCACGGGTTCTCGCTTCACAGGACGACTTCCCGTCGGTTGGCGATAGTTAGCCCCCCTTGAGGGCTGGCTGGGTCCTGGCTTGCTTCTACAGACCTGTCCTATATGGCCTCTTTTCCTGCACACATGGCAGAGCATGTCAAGGAATTTGCATTCTGACCGGGGGTGGCTTGCTCCACACCCGGCGCATTGGTACTGTGATTTCTGGCGTTGGTCCCGTTCGGACCGAAGTCGATGGACCTCTTCCTCGTCGCTGTCTGATGACGGGTCGAGGTCCTCGTGGTGGGCCGTTTCTAGCTGTCCCTCTGACTGAAGTGAAATGTCGCTGGCTCGTTGGCGAACCGTGGCGTGTGTGCGGCGCATTTGGGCAGCCGACTTCCTGGTTGCTTCTGCTGCAGTAGCTTCAGCTATGGCGTCTTTAAGGGTGATGTCGCTCTTTGCCATTAACTTACTCTGAGTGCCTGGTGCATCTAATCCCAGAACGATTCAGTCTCTTAGGGCTTCTTCTAAGTCGGTAAACTCGCATAGGCCTCCCAGATTCCGGAGATCTGCGATGAAATCAGCAACGCTTTCGTCCTTCCGCTGACTTCTCTGATAGAATTCATGCCTTCTCACAAGCGTTGGCACGGTCGGTGCATAGTGAGCCCTTAGTAGTGATTCGAGGACATCCCAGTCCATGGATTTTACTTCTGCTGGTTTTGCTAGTGCCTTGGCCATCTTGAATATGGTTGGCCCGCAATGAGTTAGGAATACTGCTCGTTTCTTTCTGGTAGTGGCATCCTTTAAATTGTTGGTTTCCAGAAACATCTGGAAGCGATCCATATATGAGTCTCAGTCTTCTTGTTCCGGGTCGAATGGGGCGGGTGGTATGACGCTGCCAGACATGGTTCCGCCATTGGTGCGTTCAGCCACGTGCTCGGTTATGGTTCTTCGTCATTCAGCAAGCTCTGATGTCTCCACATCCCATCCTCGTCGCCAGTGTTAAGTTCTGAGCATGGGTGCAAGGATGGAGACGAGCCAGTGAAACAGTGTACTTCAAACTCTTTATTTACATGTTAAACAGCTCAACCGATGGCCACGATGGGCCCCTTTATATAGGCAACTCTTAACTTATTTAACCAATGAAAACACAGGGAGCGCTAGCTCCATTAACCAATGAAAGAGGCTCGTTAATAGCCAATCAGATTCTCCTGAACGGACCAATCTGATGTCACTATTATCGGCCAATCAGAAGTGCAGGGCCTGAACCCTGCACTTTACTTCAAGCTCTAATTATCTTTATTAAGCATTTATTGATTCACAACACCTTCAATAACTCATTCCACTTCTCCCACAACTGAACACACACTCTCATATTGCACTGTGGTGCAAATTTCTGGAACCTCAGTTTTATCCATCCACCCAACCACTCAAATTGTGCATGAAGGTTGGATCACAGACTAAGACAATCTATTTTCTTCTTCTATATATATATATAAAAGCGAAATACCATTCATGCATAATCAAACTCTCCAGAGCCGTCAAGCCTACAAACTTGAAATTTGGCACGTATGTTCCTCTTGGCTTCTAGGTGCTCACTAAGAAATGATTTTTCGAAATGACCATCAGAACATTAGTATTTCGTATATTATTATTAACACGCTCTGATGCTAAGGAGTTCTACTTCCCCTCCGTATCCAAAAAGAAATCTGTTCCAAATGCAAAACACAAGCAGAGAGGAGTTTCAATTTTAGTTTCACAGCAGCAATCGGCTTTAGTATAGAACTGAGCTAAGCCACACCCAAGCTCCTTGCTGTCTCCTTCTTGCTCACACAGCAAATAATGTTTCCATACAGCCCTCAACTCTTTCACACACTGACAGAACGCTAGCCAGATGAATATCAATGGATGCTGGTAGGCAGAGGCAGAATTCCCCCCCCCCTTTATTTTCATCTCCCCAAAGTAAGCCTGACCACATAGTTTCATAGCAAAGCATGGGTATCGAGCTAGTTATTTATATATTTGATCTACTATCATTAACTCCAGAACAACTTTAGGCAACTCCTAATATAGTAAACAGTACAAAAATACAGCTTTAGAAAACCTATTTTAGCTAAGAATTTCTGGAGTGATGGTACCATTTATTAGAAAGTGGTCTATGATTTTTAATCAATCTGGATATACTGTAGGAGGACTTGAATAATTTGTTTGTTCAGAAAGCAACCTATGATTCCAAGATTTATTCCCTGCAGATGTTAAGGATATACTTAAGACCGCTTTAGTAATCATGACTAACCAAGTGGTACATCCAAAACTCTACTCTCTAAATGTTAGCAAATTCTTTTAGCAATACAGTTAATGCTTATTTATCCAGACTGAAGAAGTAGATGAAGTTTCTATTGTCTTATATTGTAAAATATACTGATTCTGCTGTATCACAAATTTTGACTCCTTATACAGACTACAAAAACAGAATACAATTTGAATAAATAGTTTAAATCATGCTTACATTCATGCTTCAATAGATTCACTTACTTATATTTAAATGTAATACAGAACTACCTTTCCATTTTAACGAGCCTAACAATTTATCTATATCAAAGCATATTTAAGACTGTTAGTGTGGATACAATTCAAATCTTGTCATTTGTCTATAATGTTTCACTATATACCGTATTCAATTGTCACTTACCCAACGAAGATGAAATGTAAGCAACTGATTTGCTGCCATACTGAAGAGTAGAATGAAACTGATAAAGTATTCTCATGTAGTCATGCTTACCCTATTTATACTTGTTTAGACATTGTTGAACCTCATAGTAACTGACAGTAAAATGCTGTCTGTAGTTATATGAGCCAAAATTCTATGATGAATGCCTGAATGACTCCATGAAAATCTAAATGGCATGCAACCTATAGTTTCTAGAAATATGTACCTTAAGAAAATCAAAACCTTGCCAGCCTCATTCGACCTTTGAACTGGTGAAAACTGGCCAAAGTACACCAACATTTATTATAAACAAGTACCATCAAATATGATATATTATTAAACTAACAGCAACATTCATTTGTTCTGTCATTCAGGAGAAAATGCTTCACTTTATTTGCAGTAGGGGTGGAAATAGGAGTCACTTTACTTGTAGTGCTCATTTCAGATTGTTAAAAAAAAGTGGATTAAAAGTTCAGTTAAGTAAATAATGAAATTTACAGGCAATATGTTGGGCTGTCAAAATATGTAGCAGTCGCCCTCAAGTGGAATATATAATTCAGGAATAAGTATTACTGTTGGGAAGTTGGCAAAGTATTCAACTGCCCTTTTTCTGAATCTTACCGCTCTGAAAACACCTGAGGAATATAAGAGGACAGAAAGAACTGGTAAATTAAGGAAAATAAATGGCATGCATCTAAAAGAAATTTCTTTTAGAAACAGCTTTTCACAGCTTATTATTTAAAAGAAAAAAAAGCAGCTCAGATTAAGGGCAATTTAAGCTTTATTTTTCTTTCATTATCATTAACTGTGGTATACTTTCTTGCCACAATTGTTAAGTGAATCACTGTAGTTCAGTGGTGGGATTCAATTTTTTGTACTACCAGTTCTGTGGGTGTGGCATGGCTTGGTGGGCATGGCAGGGGAAGGATACTGTAAAATCTCCATTCCCACCCCTCTCCTGGGGGAAGGTTATTGCAAAATCCCATTCCCTCCCCATCCCACTAACCTGCTTTCCAGTTCCATTCTCCTATGCAGGGCAACAAAAGAAGACCCAGCTGATGAGCTGGGACCCGGAGGCAGAAGAATAGATAGGGGCGGAGCTAGTCAGAGGTGATATTTGCCAGTTCTCTGAATTACTCAAAATTTCCACGACCAGTTTTCCAGAACTGATCAGAACCTGCTGAATGCCACCTCTGCTGTAGTTGTTAATAGCACAGTTGTTAAGCGAATCTGGCTTCCCCATTGACTTTGCTTGTCAGAAGGGTACAAAAGGACTTTGGACTTTGCAACTGTCTGATGACCCGGGTGGGGGGGAATACAAAATAAACACAGTCCCAAAAACCCGGTGAAGCCCCTTTTATTCCTTCACTTGGCTTCCAAGCTCCAAATATCCTTGATGGAAGACAAAAAAATTCCCACACAAGCAGTTACAAGGAGGAGGGAAAAAACAACACAAAAGCTGCTGCAAAAGAGGTAATAAAAGTGGCACATAGCATATCACTTAACAGCCAGTGTGATTTATATTATTTTACACTCAAGTGTGGTGGTATCTGTATTTACTCTCTTGTGGGAGACCAGAGACCAAATGCTATAGGACAGGATGGGCCGGATGTGTCACACACAGGCCACGCCCACCCCAGCTCTGCGAAGGGGAAAAACATTGTGATACATCACATGATGCCATGAGTTTGACACCTGTGCTATAGGACATACATGGCTCTTACTGAAATATCAAAATTTGAATGCTTGGCAACTGATGCCCTTTTGCAGCCTTTGACAAGCAAAATCAATGGGGAAGCCAGATTCACTTAACAACTGTGTTACTTATCAACTGCAGTGGCAAGAAAGGTCATAAAATGAGGTAAAACTCACTTAATGAATGTCTCACTTAACAATTGAAATTTTGAGGTCAACTGTGGTCGTAAGTTGAGGACTACCTGTATATGCCTGCATTTAACCATAATATTATAGTTAGCCAAAGTTTTGTTACATCGGGAAAATTGAGGACAAGGCTTTGCAATGCTGACCAGCAGATAAGCAACTTTCTTAAAATTCAGTACCAAGCATCACTTTTGTAAAGGTGAGGAAATCTGCCCTCCATGTGTTTGCCCAACAAAAGATGACACATAATAATTCTTCACCTAAATAAAAATAAGCAACCCACCTTCACATCAGCAATAAATAGATTCAGAGAATTGCTATCACTTTGATCAAAACTAAGAATAATGTAGGCTCAAGTGTAGCCTTTCCATTTTTTGCCTGTCATTTATACTTTTGGTTCAGCTCTGTTATTTCAAAACAAGTTTTAGGCAGCACTGTCATCAAGCAAAACAAAGCAGCTTCTGTAACATCTGCTTATTAAATACCACATGCCTAAGCCGAGAGGAAAATGTATAAAATTACTGACGTTCAGCCAAATAGGAAGGGATAAGTTGCATTTACACTGTTGCCCAGTATCTCTTATTTGGCCTTTACCTTGCAATGTTAGGCAGAATTTCTTGGCAGGCACAATTACTGCAGCAGCAGAATTTATCTCCTAATAAAACATTCCTGACCATGCCAAAATCATAGCAACCAAGTGCAGATCCAAATACCAGGGTGAAGGCACATTTTTAAAATGTATCTGATTGAATTTATCCAAATGCAGAACTCTCCTCCATTAAGGATTTTTTTCTAGAAGGGGCTCAAGTTAAATTAATATAGCGTTAATGTTCATTAAGATGTCAGTACAGAGATTTATTACATTCAGATTTAGTTTTGATGAGCCAGTGGACTTCTAGATGTAAAGATCCTATTATTTAAACTATTTAATAAAAGGTCTATTTTATAAAATAAGCCTACTATTAAATTCATGAGAAATTTAACCTGTGACAGATGCAGCATTTTCTAGTCAGCACATCCTTTAAATCTCACTGTGAAACTTCTGATAATTGGACATAATGAAAGCTTGCCACCAGCTATTTATTAACCAGAGTAAGTTGGCTTGTTCCAATAATACTCATCTATCAGAGACAAGTACTCGGGTTCAAAAATCAAGCCAGTCTATAATATAGATCCTTTGTATATTGTTTGAATTCATCCATTTTAGTCTGTAAATGACACAATTTAGCACAGGGGTGTCAAACTGATGTCGTCACGGCGTCATCACATGATGTATCGTGATTCCCCCCCTTTGCTAAACTGGATGTGGGCGTGGCCAGCACTTGACGCGTCTGGCCTGTGGGCTGTGAGTTTGACAGCCCTGGTTTAGCACAATGTTTTTTTCCAGTTTTGAGGATGCCCTCAGCACAGGGATTTATTGTACTTTTTAAATGTCCTGTATGTTTGGTTTCTTTTGTTTATTCCTTTGTGTAATTTTCTTTTTGTGTTTGATTCATTAATTAAAAAAATATAGAAATGGAGTACAGGTAGTCCTCAATTTACAACAGCCCGTTGAATGACCGTTCAAAGTTACAATGGCATTGAAAAAAGGGACCTGTTTTTCACACTTTGCAACAATTTCAGCGTCCCCATGGTGACATGATCAAAATTCAGGTGCTTGGCAGTTGACTCATATTTATGATGATTTCAGTGTCCAGGGGTCATGTGATCACCCTTTGCAACCTCTTCATAAGCAAAAGTCAGTGACGAAGCCAGATTCACTTAACGTGTTAGTAGCTTAATAGCTGCAGTGATTTGTGTAACAACTGTGGCAAGGAAGGTTGCAAAATGAGGCAAAATGCACTTAACAAATTCTCTCATTTAGCAACAGATATTTGGGGCTCAACTGAGGTTATAAATCAAGGACTACTTGTACTGCAATCTAGCACTGCAAATATTACATATTTGAGTTAGGGCTGACATTCATATGTTTCATAATGCCATTAACAAAGGCAATCTAAGGTAGTCCTACAACTCTAACGGAGCCTGGAATTTTCATCATTAGTCACAATGGATGTAATATCGGGCATCTATGGGATCGACCCAATTTTCTGATTTTTTTTGTTGCGATTGTTAAGCAAATGCCATGGTTGTAAAGTGAATGTTGCAGTTGTTAAGTGAGTCAATGCATTACTATGGGTAGTTTTTGCTGAGAACCACCCCAAAAAGCCAATTTCCAGCAAAAAAGATTCCAAATTATGCCACATGACTACGGAATGCTGCAACCAGCCGTAGAGGCGAGCTTGTTGACAAGGGCCCAAGATCCAGTCATGTGATCATGGGGAGGGGTGGTGTTTTGTTGTAGTCAACATCTCAACCATGGTTTTGTCCTTTTCATACCTAAATTTAACCTTTGCCATTGCTCACACTGAAGCACCATAGAATGAAATTTCATTTCCAGAACTAAAAAAATTAGATGCAATCTTTGTGTCTATAACACACCAAAATGGCTACAGGATATCAGCAACTTTTTCCTCTGAGCCATCTATTTATTCCTCAGATTCTTAACAGATCACACCTTTTCTTTATCTTCCAAGTCAGATGAAGAGTCTTGCAGCAATCTTTTGCCCTCTTAATGTTTTCTTTTCCTGAATTTCCTCCCACCTCCTCTGCCTCAAGCCTTTTTGCAAATATTTTTTTGGAAAGTTTCCAGCATTTTTTCTCACCTCAGCCCTGTATGAGTCTAGACATATTGCTTTGAAACACTTCAGGGATTTAAAATACCCATTTCAGCCTTCACAAATCCCTGTTTTCTGACAACTTCTGAATATGCAAGATGTTTCTGAAGTTGGCTGTGTTATCACAAGGCAAGACGTTAGCAATCCTTACAATATTCATTCCTGTTCTATCAAGTACTTTATGAGTTATATTGCATTATATTTTTGGACCAAATTTTATGAATTTGCATTGGTTAAAATTAAAGAAAAATTGCAGCATAATGGAATCTTTAGAAATGGATACAGGAGATCAATCCTTCTCAGTTTTTTATTTTTTAAATCCTGCTAACTGCACCCTCATAGAACTGGTCCTAGCATGACAGAAACAAACAGCACAATTTTTTTTTGACAAAACAGATATTTATAACTTTACATCCACATTCTGTTATTATAGTTTTTGATTATGACACATTTAAGTACTTAAAACATTGCAGTAATACTACTGACAATAATTTTATTGCCATAACTGTAAAACACAAAGGGAATAAATTTATCACCAGAAAAAAATGTTATATAAATTCAAACTTATTAGCAGGAAGCCCGTGGGGCCCTTTCACTGACTAGAATATCATTCAAAAGGAAATCAAATCTCTTTTTACCCAGGAATAACACAATATAATAAAATGTTTGTTTCAGTGGAAAGGAAATAAAATATCTATTGCACTTGAGTAATAAGATTGTGAAGTGCATGTTGTCTTAATCAAAAAAGATCTCAGTGTGGCCTTAACATGAATGATTGAGAAGTTGAATCTGGGTCTACTCAATCCTGGTGCAGTACTGTAACCTCTTTTGGTCTTCAATATGGAGTTGAGATAATGGGAACTCTTATACAAAGCATTCAGGGGACACCAAGTAGATCTTCAAAAGAGAAATATTTTTCAGCAATTTTAGTGCAAAGTTCTGCCCACTTTTCTTGCCAGCTGTAATCCAGCTGTGATTGAATGCTGTCTGGATTCCCAGGAGGGAGAGGATACATCCCAGAGGACTAAGAGATATCAAAGTTTTGATAATTTGTGTGCGAGAAAGAGGGAGGGAAGACAGCTCCTCCCTAATAGTTCCCAGAGTATGTTTTATATGGTACAAGTAGTGTGCTTTAGTTTGTCAAAATTTCTATCTGTGGTTGAGGAACAATAAAGAAAACTGCCTCAATGTGTCCTTGTTGGTTTTTGGAGCCTAACAAATGCTGCCATCAATCACAAGGCCTCAGTGCACTTCGCTGGATTAGTGGTGAGCCATGTCATTCACAAACTAATTCTATGTATCAGAGGCTGAAAAAAACCCAAACTCTTGCAGGTTTAAAAATGCATTTACTACAAAGGAAACAAGCAAGTTGGATACTTTCAAAGGAAAAAAAAAAAGCACATTCCACAAATAGAAGTCATTTCCTAAGGAAGTCTGACAAGAAAGCCACTTCTCTCTATTCATTGAAGCATGCCTTGCCATGTTTTTACTAAAGAAATTATATTTAACTTATAAGTGCTGGTGTGATTTTTCAGTAAAGTAAGATTTGTAACTTGAGCAAAATTTTAAGTAGTGATAAAATAGTGAGCACAAATGTATCCAGTGAAGTATATATAAATAAATAAATATTATCCAAAGGATAAAATGAATAATGTAGGTTTGGGTTGGGATTGATCTAAGAACCAATCTTTCCTCTTTATATAAATTAGGGAGCTACTGGTTTTCCTTTATTTCCCTGCCCCAACAAGTTCCACTCTCTTCCTTCCTTTGTAAATAGTTAGTCCCCAATTTACAACCAGTTACTTAACAATTGTTCAAAATTACGACAGATCTACTAGGGGCTACTCACAACCTAGATTTGAAATACTGATGATCCTCCCCAACACATGACCAAACTTCGAGGTCTTGGCAACTGGGCCGCATTTATAATTGTTTGAAGCATCCTGTGGTCATATGACTGGATTTTATGACAGACATTGGCATTTACTTCCAGTTTTCAGGCAAACTGTGCCCATAATGGACCATTGGTTTGCTTAATAACCATCACAGCCACTACATGACTGCAGGGACCACTTAACAATCACTACAAAGAGTTGGAAAACTATGCCAGTGATGGTTTTATGACCGTCATGATTTACGACCATGAGGGGGCGGAGTCCATTGCCATTCTAAGTTGGGGACTGCCTGTACATACTTTGGTTAGTTCATAAAACTCATAAATATATGAACAATTATGTCTGTTCATCACTGAAGCACTTTCTCTTCCCTCCCTCCAAGGTTTTTAAATTACTATTGTTATATCAAGTTCACATATGCAAATGAAAGGAAATTTATTACAGACTGATTTGCTAGGCAATATAACTTTTCCTCAAAGAAAAAATATATCCAGGCATCTAGTGACTTTGGTGCACTATATCTCTAGCTCAGCTTAAAAATAAAGAATTAGCCAGATTGCTACAAACATTGCATGCTAATTAGAGATGAAATGCAACTGAAGCATTTACAGATTTTATTTACAAAAATATTTGTATGAAAAGTTGTTTACAAGGCCTAGGCTCAGTAATTATAGTTATTGTGACTGATTAGGGTACCAAAATATGAAGCAACCATGCACAAATAACAAAATCAAAATTAAAGGTGTAAAATTTAAATTAAGCATTTTTTTTTTCCAATCTCAGTGTAACATTTGTTAATTCAGGTTTATGGAAATAAGTTGGAATAAATGTGAGTTTCTATAGATTCAGTACATTCAAAAAAACTCTCTAGCATGCTAGACCAACTAATGAAAACAGAAGAGAAATACAAGTATCTCATTGTGACAGATCCATCATTCATAAATTCTTCCTCCAGGTGATTTATATGGTGCAGGTGAACAAAAAAAAAAGTGTCCTCCAGACTAGAGCTTGGATGCTACGTTTGTTGTAGAAGAAACAAATTAAGGGGTAACAGGACTCTTCCAGCAGAAGCAACACTGCTGGAAAAAGTATCAAATTCACATGATGTGTCAGACCAAAAAAAATAATAAGCATAACTGAAGATATGAATTTCTGTTTGAGCCCATGGCTGGCACTTCATGATTTAACATTAATAGATATGCAAAAGGTCAAGTCTGCTATACAATCTTGCATAAGTGCCCAGAACTTTATTACAATCTACAAAATGATCAAAGTATTATTTTGAAGGATATTTTAAGTCTTTCAATGGATTCATGTCCATTTAATGTCTAGCTTAATGAAAAGAAGGACTAGGGGAGACATGAATGCAGTGTTCCAATATCTCAGGGGCTGCCACAAAGAAGAGGGAGTCAAGCTATTCTCCAAAGCAGTTGAGGGAAGAACAAGAAGCAATGGGTGGAAACTAATCAAGGAGAGAAGCAACTTAGAACTAAGGAGAAATTTCCTGACAGTTAGAACAATTAATCAGTGGAACAACTTGCCTCCAGAAATTATGAATGCTCCAACCCTGGAAGTTTTTAAAAAGATGTTGGATACCCATTTGTTTGAAGTTGTGTAGGGTTTCCTGCCTAGACAGGGAATTGGACTAGAAGACCTCCAAGGTCCTTTCCAATTCTTCTATTTCTATTTCTATTTCTGGTCTAGTCTAGTCTAGTCTAGTTCAGTTTAGTCTATTTTCTAATTCCTCTTGGCCAATACTCCAAAAGCCTTATTATAATGAAAGGGAGAGTCTCATTTTAGATTTGAACCAGGAATTTGTCAGAATTCAAATCATTGTGATGTCAGAACAGATAATTGAGCATGACAATGGATCCTTCTATAAATGCAGACACACACTCTTGAGCTTAATAAGAGAGGATTCAAGGACAAGGCAGAGATAGGTAAGCTGCTGTTACTACAACTCTAATAAAAAGGAGTATCTGCTATTTCAGAATCTAGGAATGTACCGCATATGTCATAATCAGTGTTTAAAATCCTCATTATTTATTTATTACATTTATAAGCTGCCTGACTTGTTCATGACTATGGGTAGGATGCAATATGAAGCAACTGAAAAGAATAAAATACAAATAATGAAAAATGAACATGTGCAAGCACAAAATATCAAAATCTGGCAAAGCAATCATCCCACAAGGAGTCCGCTTAAAGCCTGGAGACTCAGGTTTTGAAGACTTGTTCAAATAAGGTCAAGATAAGGGCCAAATAAATCTGTGATAAGATATTGCTTCATCCCGTGTTCAAGTAAAGACAAGATAAGGGCCAAATAAATCTGTGATAAGATATTGCTTCATCCCGTGTTTAATTGATGGCTCCCAGAGTCTGCTGGATCATATGATATGGAAACTATAAAGATAGACAGTCCTTTAGAATAATCAAACCCTATACCATGAAATGCATTATAAATTATAACCTTTGCAGCCCACAAAGTAGAGGTGTCACATGGGCATAGTGAAGCACAAGTATTGGGGCTGCTGCATTCTGGATTATTCTGGATCTGCCTACAGCGCACTCTAATAGTTCAAATGACCAAAGATAAGTAACCATTTTAAGGTCTTCCTTGTCCAAATACAGGGGCAATTGGCACACTATGAACACCTTTGAATTTGTGTAAAAGCTTTTCTGGCCACAGCTGGAATGGGACAATTTGCCACAGCCAACTCACCATGGCCAACTTGCCATAGGACAACTCGCTGCAGGAAAATCAACATCTCAACTTAATTATTTTAAAATAAGTTAAAAAATTATTTTAATTTTTGTCATTCACGTAACAGTTTGTCCCTCTCTTGGCATCCTTTCTTCAACAATTCAATTCCACTATTTCTTTGATATTAGCAGGTTGTCCCCTGGCAAGTCAGCCATGGTGATTTGTTCCATGGAGAATTGGCTGTGGGGAGTTGTCATCGACTTGCTACAGCTGCCACCTGCTCTTTGAATAGCAGTTGTGACCCCCCCCCCCCAAATTACACACCATTCTGAAGAGTGAAGTGCAACTGCATTTAGTATTAAAGATTGAATACCTCCAAGACCCGGATGGTTTAAGAGGCCTGAGCCTTTTCTATCCCATCTAGTTCTAGGTACTGGTGCAGGGCCTTGACAGCATCACCTGGTTATTTACATCTTTATCTTTCACTTTTAAGTAGTAATTGACCTTTTTCCACATGTTTTCATCCTTGGATGCTGATCTGGACAGTGTTCTGAAAACACTTTTCCTCCCCACTTTCAACTCCCATGCGTGCTCATAGAAATGCTCATAAAAACATATTGCAATGAATACACAAACCACTATCTGGCTTTATATATCACATTAAGTAGTTTTATATACTGTAGTTTTTGGGATTCAGCAGTGTAGCTTGAATACTTTTGCTTAGCATAATGTGTTAAATAAGTTCTGAGTTTCTTTAGTTTTGACATTATTAAAGAACCAAAATAAACAAATAAGTTATTTCAGGTGAAGTGTGAAATAGAGGCTAATCATTTAAGTACAGTGAGTAATGGCAGTAGAATTCATTAGTCTTTTATTGATGCTATTGGGTGGAATACCAATAAGAAATATAAAAATCAAGCAACAAGTCAGCATAATGGAGCTTGACAAGCAGCTAAAAGGTATGGATAATAAACAGGAAGAACCAAATCTTTTTGGGACTGTCATAAAGGATTTAGCTGAAGAACAGTTGTAAGATACATATTAACAGCCTTGGTAATGGTTTCATCAGCATCTGTTTTAAACTGAGTTATTTCTAGCCTATTTATGAAAGTTTATTTTATACTGACATTAGTAGACCCTGCAAAGTTTCCAGAAAAACATTAGAGTTGAAATAGAGTCTAGATAAACTGAAAACTTCCTAATGCTCCTTGAAAGGAATACATCAGGATGCTCATGCTATCAGATTTATATACCACCTTTAATTCAGGAACTTAAATGATGTATTTTGGCCAATGTATCATAAGTGAAATACTGTAGGTTAAACATTAGAGTGGTGGTGAATGCACTACACACTCTGTCAGATACAGCCTCCATATCACAGTAAAACAGAAGGAATGAAGATGAGGATATTTGGCCCAATTGTTTAGCAATATTCTCAGGTTGCCCACTCTTGTCTTAGGACAATGGCCATGTGAATAGGCTGACAATTAATTCTCAGTAGATACCACTATGAATAACATTGTCTGCTGTGATAGGAGCTGGCTTTCGGAAAAATCTAGGAGCCTACTGCCTATTTTCCATCTTGACTCAATGTTTGGCGTTCATTATTTGGAAATATATTAATACAAAAATTAAAATTGACAAAATAAAGCTAGTCCTCAACTGATGACCCTAATTGAGCCTGGAATTACAAGTAATGTAGGTTGTTAAGAGTGGAGTAGTGGCTTAGAGGTGAAGATGATCGCCTCCCACTTGGAAGATTGATATGTTTCTCTATTAGGGTGTGAAGAGAAAATATCTGCTGTGAACTTTGCGTAGGCATCAGGAAGAACATCCGGTCAGTAAATGTTCAACTCCAGTCAGTTGCCCAGCCTCCACCCAAATAAAAAGGGATTACAGGATTCCAAAAAGAAAAAAAAGGTTAAGGGGTCATCACATGATCAACTCAATTTTACAACATTTTTTTTTTGCACCGGTCATTTAGCAAATGCTGCAGTTGTTAATGGAACATCAGTCATTAAGTGAATGCCAGAGTCATTCAGTGAACCCATTCTCCACTTTTCACATGGTCCTTAGGGTCCAAAAAAGGGTCCAAAAAAAAGATTTCAAAGAAGAAACATTAATAGAAAACTAGACAATCCATGATGTGCTGAGTCATTGTTTAAGAGATTTTTCCTTCCCTGAACTGATAATTGGAATGACTATGGGTAGGCAAAAAAAAACCAACAATGAGAATGGGAGCTAGTTCCAACTTCCTGTCAGCCTCCACATTTCCTTTGCTTGTGGGAAGCTGTCAGAGATCATTGGAAATGGCAATCATGTGTCCACAGTTGATTGTGGCCATGTGATGAGTCTGCAGAGGCCACAACTTTGTCACTATCAATGGTCTAAAGATCCTTGAAATGTCAATCCCACGTGTACTGGTTTTGGGTGACTTTTGAGGTATCTTGATTCAAAAAATGTTATCCTATGATGTATTGTTTCTAATTTAAGGTTACAGACAAGTAGACAGAGTTTTAGTAGTATATTGATTCATTGAAGTCAGATGAGAAGACCATCAGCAAGTTGTAAACTTCTTAAAAAACCTTGGAAAATAATTTAAACTTGGAAATAAAACTAGAGTCTTCAAGTAAAATTACCATGTTTAATAGTGTTTGTAATTCATTGTGTAGTTCCACTGCATCATTGAAGCAAACATTTAAGTTTCAGAGTGTCACATTTTGGGAAATATATTTACAGATTGTTTATAAAAAATGAAAATACATTAATGCTTGTTGACAGGCAAAGCAGATTGAGATCTAATTTAACTAGAGGGTTAGGAAACATGAATTGCGCATCTTCTCACAAGTCATTACTAAACACCTGCTAAACTGAAAGATCTGCAAAAGTGAAAAAACAAAAATATAAAAAACCACAACCAAATCTGTCCACAGAGCAGGCACCAGAGAGATTTTGAAGCCTAAAATAAGCTTCTTTGCTTTACAGAACAATATCAGACTTTTCTGTCCCAGCAAGACATAAAGCTGGGCATTTCAGCTATCTCTCTTGATTTCTTATCTACAGGCAAAATACTTCTGAAATCACATATTCTCTCCAAAGGTACACCATATTTAAAATGCAGTGTCATCAGCATCTCTGTTGAATCTAACATTATTGAAGTTACAAACGCTGGGATAACAGCACTTTATTATTGGACTTTGCATCTGATCTGTCTTTACAGAGAAATTATTAAATAGAAAAAAAAAACCCTTGAAAGAAAGCTTTCTCCCTTTAAATCTAGTGAAGATCATGTCTTCCATTTCTATCCAGTATTTATAGATAATGTGCTCTGGATGCAAAGAGAAAAGGGCAATTAAAGCAAATTGCAATATGGAACAGATCTTTACTGGCTCTGTCCATCAGGAAAGACACCAAACAAAGTCCCCTCCCTTTTGCCCTTCTCTTGCTGGAAGCACCAATGTCAATTATGCCGAAAAAATGAAGTTATTTATCATGCCCTAAAGTCAAAGAGTGTTACACCCAATCTCTAAGAGCTGAAGGCCCTAGATTTTCAAGTCACATCCCAAGGCAAAAGTGATACAATGTTAGCAGAGCTATTAGATTAAACAAGAGATTTTTGTTGCAGAACAAACCACATGTTTTTTTTAAAATAAACATTATAAACTACCCAAGTTTGCAAGTTCTGCTGTACCTTTAGAAAGGAAGGGCAGAGAAACAGGCATTAGATAGCACAAACCCTTTCACGAGGGCAAATTCACAATGAGACATGCACCAGCTGGCTAAGATTCCTGCTTACATTTCCCACTCCTTCTCCCCCTCTTAAGGCCACCCACACGTCTGGCTTTTCTGAATGCAGCCAGGTGTTCTTCTGATAAGGAACAGGAAGTGGTTCAGGATCACCCTCCCAGCCCTTCCCTCCCTTCCCAACAGAAAAGATCACCCACCAAAGCCCCTAATCCTCAAGACCAAGGCGGACCAATCAACCGATCTCTCTGGCAGAACAAAAGGAACAAGGCATAACACTTGTCTCTTTCCTGTCTAAATCTGAATCCAAGGGAGCCATTCTCCCACTTTACACAACACACTACAATGCACACGAGGTTTCTTGCAAGCCCAAATACCAGGACATATTTGGAGGAAAAAAGGAAGCAACCAGCTATCCCAATCTAAGTAATCACAGCTGCCCTTTGGAAATTACCTTCTATGGGAAAAAAAAAAAACCATAATCATCCAATGCCCTCCCTCGCATGGGAAATGACTCACCCTCCGGTCTTCTTAAGTAGCAGCAATTCCACTAACATTAACACTTTAATTCTCATCACTGTTACTCTGTAAAAAGGGAGCAAAGAAAAAGAGCAAGAAAAATAAAGAGGAAAGAGACTAACTTACAGAAGTGTAGTTGCTCTTCTGGCTCCGGAGCTCCTGTTCTTGGAACTGCAACCCAGCCAGGTGTTTCTCCAGTGCTTCCCAGTCCATAGTGGGCAGCTGAGGCTCCTGCTCTTTCAAGGCATCCCCTCCTAAAGAGTTCTCCACGGGGCGGAAGGCAAGCAAAGGACCTCCCTGTTGAGCTCTCTGGAGACAGGGGGCTTTGCTGTAACCCACACCCCCTTTGTGTCCAGTCCGGTGGCTGGACGGCACCATGTTGGCATTCTGCCTAAGGTCCTGCAGGTGACGGTGAGGATGGGGAGGGGGATTCGTGGCGGGAGCTGGAGGGGGCATGGTGGCAGTGGGGAGGCTGAGGCAGGTACTCCTCACCTCCACAAGCTCTCGGGTTAAACTCCTCCTGGTAGGGGTGGTTTTGGCATGGCGCGGGGCATAGTTCCCATCCTCCTTCCACACATCAATCCCTTTCCTCGCGGTAGACTCCTGGAAGTCCTTCTCCTCGATCTCCTCCCCCTCTCTTCCTTCTTCCTCCTCCTCTTCTTCCTCCTCGGAGTCCTCCAAAGCAGCCAAATCCAGGCTGGTAGGCGACGGGGAAGATTTGCATTCCGAGCAAGGAGTCACTTTGCTGGAAGTGGACTCGGAGCTGGAGCGGCTGCTGCAGGGGTCGCTCCCTAGATCCATGCCATCCTGGAGAAGGAAAAAGAGAGCGAGACCAAGAGCATTATAGAGAGGGAGGGGGAGCGGGATGGAGAGACACAAGAGGCAAGACAGACTTCTTTTTGTGCTCGGCGGCAGCTGCTTCCCCCGCTCCAGAAGTAACCAGCCCCACCAGGCACAGTTCAGCACCAGGCGCTCCAGATGCTGCCGGCAGTCTTAATGGAAAGGGGGGAAGGAGAGAGAGAGGGACGGGCAGGAAAGGGGGGGGTGCCCCCGTCACTTCCCAAAGTTTCCTGCAAAGCCCTCTCACACCCAGGCGCGGGGGGACGGGGACACTTTTCCAGGAAGGAGGTGGGAAATCTCCCACGGGAGAAAGGGATGGATGGCTTGGCTCCCTGCTCCCCCCACCCCCACCCCACCTAGACACTCATTGGGCACAGCCGCCCAGAGGCTTCTGATAACATCGCCCGGTGTGGCTCGGGGCAGGAAACGGCGGCGAGACACAAACGCCACCCAGCAGTTTTCCGACGCAACCGCCGGCAACCTTGCCCGCCACCGGCACCGGAAACTTCCCGGCTCCTTCGCGTCCAGTTAAACGAAGGAGGGGAGAGGAAGGGAGGAAAAAAAAAAAAAAGCTACGCCGGTAGAACTGAAAAGAAAAGGAAGCGGGCGGAGAAGGGAGGAGAGAGAGAGAGAGAGAGAGAGAGGGATGGAGAGAGGGAGGGAGGGAGGGGAGGAAGAGAGTGAGAGAGCCCGTTCCCACGTAAACGGCGTAAAATGAGGGGGGGGGGAAGTCAATGGGAAAACATCGCCCCCTGCGGTATCGCCCGAGAGAGCGAGAGAACGAGAGCCCTGCCGAAGAAACTGCATGCTTAACGCAGAGGCAGGGAAGCGAAGGAGGCGCGTCGGGGTTGGCGGGTCGGTTTAATTGCTCTCCCTCCCTGCAAATTCCACAAGGCCACGCATTGTCACCCGCTGGGCCCCACCCTTGTTTCCGCCCCGGCATGTGGAGACACACAGCAACGAGTTGGGTTGTGTGTCAAGGCTAGGGAGGGACGGAAAGGCAGGCAGTTTCCTAGTCTGCAGGATGAAATAACGATTGAAGAAGCTCCCCCAGCCCGCTTTCCCCCTCCCCTCTTTGTATCCTAGGTCAATATCCTTCTCCCTGTGGTTTTTTTTTTTTTTTACTGTCGTGAAAAATCAATAGTCCAGGAAAGAGTAAGAGTCTGTGGCAAAAATCAAACAAACAAAACCCTGAGCAAATCCTTGGGTTATATTTCTACTGGTTTTGTTTGAACACCTGGATTGAATATTGAAAAGTTAAATATTTACCTGAGCATTCCAACAGAAAAACCCTGCTTTGATTCGTCCCCCCACCTTCTTTCCGCTGGCCAAATGTCCCCCAACTACTACTTTCTTTTTTTAAAAGTCCTAAAAAACTTTGGAGTTAAAGGCGGATCTCTGAACATATGCTGAGTGCTTTCTCCTCCTGGGCATCAGAACAGCTGTCAGGCTGAGGCAGGGTAGTTTTTATTACTTTGGAGGTTGACATGGTTAAAGAAGACCTAAGTGAAGACTGTGAAAACAAGGAAATCCTGTTTTGCATTTATTTGCACGTTCCTTTCAAATACAGGAAAACTCTGAAAGAGCAGTGGGAACTTTTCGGTTTTTGGAGAGCAAGCCCAAAAAGGGGGCTTTAATTAAATTGTTTCCTTGCTCCATCCTCAGAAGAAAATAAGTGGCAATCTTTGAGTCCCTTCCATAAAGTGACAGATGCTTCTTACAGATGGTCTTTATTTTGAACTCAGAAGAGCAAGTTTCTCCCCTGATTATCACTAATGTGGTTAATATTAGCATTTAAAGCATGTCAGCTGTATACAGAAGAGAGGCTAGCTATGAGTGGAAATCCATGATGTTGGATATTAAACTAACTTTTTGGCACTCAGTATAAGATTGGGACACCTAGTTTCTTGCCCAGGTTTTTTGGCAAAGGTGAATAAAGATTTGTTTCTTCTTCATTCCTGTTCAACTTTTTTGGTCATTGCTATCTTTCTTCCTTTTAATGTTGAAATTTGTGTGTGTGTTTAATGCATTTACTTGTGAACTGCCCAAAGTCCTTGGGAGTTGGATGGCAAACAAATTTTTACAACAAAAACATCCCTACTTATGAAAAGAAGGTTACAATGAAGTCAAATGATATGATTTAGGCTAGTGGTAGTGTCTGAAATAGTATAGAGCAGTGGTGGCTAACCTTTTTGAGCTCCTGTGCCAAAAATTGTGCACTCACGCTCACATGCCAGCACCCAGAAGGCAATGTGCATGCCCCACCACATCCCCAGCACATGCGCGTGCAATCCCCCCATGCCCCCTTACCTGTACTGTGCCTCCCAGATGATTTTCAGCCTCCCAGCGGCTTGATGAAAGCCTCTGCAGGCTGAAAAATAGGCCCGTTTCATCACTTCCAGTATTTCTGGAAATACAGGAAGTGATTAAATGGGCCTGTTTTTTGGGCTGCAGAGGCTTTCCTCAAGCTTTTGGGAGGCCAAAAAAGGCCTCAAACAGGCCAAAAATCAACTGTAAGGCACACATATGCACAGTGAGGTAAGTTTGCCTGCGGCTTGCGTGCTGGCACAAATGGCTCTGTGTGCCACCCGTGGCATGCGTGCCATGGGTTCGTCATCACAGGTATATATGCTTGAGTAGGGGGTTGAACTAGAAGATCTCCAATGCCGTACTCAAGCAGGAGACCAGATATCAAATAGCCCATGTCAGATCCTTTGACTTCGTTGTAACTTATTCCCTTCCAACTGTTATTTTGTTATTCTATAGTAGGGTTGTTAAACTGGCGGCCCAGAGACTGGATGCATCACACACAGGCCACCCAATTCCGCGAAGGGGAAAAACATCGCCATTACGTCACATGACAGTAACATGTCGCCGCGAGTTTGACAATTGTGTTCTATAGTGTTGCAGAATTCCTTCTGATTTCGACCATTATACCTGCTGAACTCCACTAATTCTGCTTAATTCCACATATGAGTCCTAGGTCCATATCTGAGTCATATTTTGGCACCTTGAATTTGGTTATACCTAAGTCAGTCCAGCAGCTTTTCCTATTTGTTGGTATAAACCTCTCAGAATTATCCAGCAGTATGGCACACACTGGTCAAGGCTTCTAATTCAATCTGTTTGGAGAGCATCAGGATAGGGAAGATAGACTGAATACTAAACGCAAAGTGGACAGCTGACCTTTTCATCAATTTCAAAATATGAAGAACCTTGCTGTAGGTGAACAAGGATTCCTTTTAAGCACTATGATTATGTTTGTGTACCACACAGAACCATAAATTAGCTAATTACCTGACTATAGGACGATGAGGTTAGAAACTACCTGCTGCTCTCTCCAATCTTAAACTCATGTTGGTGTTGGAGAGGCTGTTTAGGTTTCCTTATAATCAGAATTTTCTCCTCTTTTGGACTATGTAGCAATAGCACTTAGACTTCTATACTGCTTTATAGTGCTTTAGAGCCCTCTCTAAGCAGTTTACAGAGTCAGCATATTGCCCCCAACAATCTGGGTCCTCATTTTACCCACGGATGGAATCTGGGTCCTCATTTTACCCAAGGATGGAAGGCGGAGCCTAGTGACATTCGATCCGCCAAATTGCAGGTAGCCGGCAGTCAGCAGAAGTAGCTTGTAGTACTGCATTCTAACCACTACGCCACTGAGGCATGATTACATGCTGAATGCAAGGGCTCAAAAGACGCATAGCCAATACAGGTAGTCCTTGACTTACAACAGTTCATTTAGTGACCATTCAAAATTATAATGGTACTGAAAAAAGTGACTTACGACCATTTTTCACAATTAAACCTTTGTAGCATCCCTATGATCATGGCTCAAAGTTCAGATGCTTGCCCAACCAATTCATATTTATGACGATTGCAGTGTCCCAAGGTCATTAGATCCCCTTTTGTAAGAAGCAAAATCAATTTGGAGGCCCAATTCACTTAAAAACTGGGTTACTAACTTATCAACTGCAGTGATTCACTTAACAATTGTGGCAAGAAAAGTTGTAAAATGGGGCAAAACTCACTTTTGTGTGAGGACCAGTTTTAAATCACATTTTGAGCGCCATTGATAATTTTGAATGGCCACTAAACAAATGGCTACACGGTGACGACTGCCCATATGTGTTTACAAGACTATATACTGGTTCAAATACTGAGTAACCTTTTATTTTAAAAAAATCTTAGCAGGATATACAAGCCCTCTTTTAGCGGTATTCATCTTTCATTGTTAAAATCATTTTGAAAAGCTAACAAAGATTATTTTGATTTATATAAATCCATTTTTAGTATATCCATCCAGAGCTTTAGCCATCCTGCCAGCTTTTTTAAAAAAATGTCGAACTATGCAATATGCAAAACACTTACAGATAAATTAACACTCATAGAAGTAAAATAAATTCTGCAAACAAGTCACAGTTGGGGAAAAATCCAACTTCCTCTGAAATAATAATAGTAAAAGAAAAAAAAAACCACTGATATACCTGAAACTTTTCCCTAGGAAACTCTACTTGCCCCTCCCCCCCCAAAAAAAACCACTTGAGGAAATGGATGAGCTCTGCAAGAAGGTCAACAGAATCAGACTTCTTATAAATCCAGTGAAGTTGCACCAAAGACAACTTTGTTGATCCCAAAATAGCTGCATAACTCAGAAGCTGTTTCTCAACAAGCAGAACACTTGTAACATCCTGAAACTATACAACGGAATCCTAATACTCTGAACACAGCTGGTAGGAAAAGAATTGTGACTACAAGAGAAGAGGTAATCATGATAAGATTGGTTTATGGCTAGAAACCTAGATCTCTCTAAAAGTAAGACCCCAGTGACAATAAAACTGATAGGTAACCTTGAAAGCCAAATGTTATGTTGGAGTCAGGTTGTGGATTAGAACTAAGGAAACCCAGGCTTGTCAACCTGCCGCCATGGAATTTCACTGGAGGACTTTAGGATAGTCAATCTCGGCCCAACCTACCTCACAGCACTGTTGGGGAACAATAGAAGGGAATGCTATGTATAGCCTCCCCCGCACAGTCCCTGAATAAAAGGTAGGATTAAAAAAAAAACCACGTATATGATTGTCCGACAAGCAGCATGAACTTTCCAGCATTTATAGGCTGATAGCCAGCACACTGCATGACCCTAACATCAAAATGGCACATAGTTTACTCTTTACGATTTAAGATCAACTGGTACCATGTTCGATCAGCTTCTTGCATGAGAAGCAAAATGTTTTCAAAGAAAAGTCCAGTTGCCTGTCAAAAAAACACCTTTGAGGCAACCCTGACCTGGATGACTGAGAATCTCCATAGACCCGTGATGGTGAACCTATGGCATGCATGCCAGAGCCCTCTCTCTGGGCACGCAAGCTCTTGCCCCAGCTCAGCTCTGCAGCAAATGTGTGCGCACCTCCTGCCGGCCAGCTGGTCTTTGGGTCTCTGCCATGCATGCACGGGGGAGGGGCACATGCACAGGGAGTATACACGCATTGCATGTTGACAATGCACACTTGCGCTTTGGGCATTTGGTGTCGAAAAGGTTAGTCATGACTGCTGTAGATGTTTACTCTATCACTCCTTCTACTCTCAAATCTCTTAGAAACAGTTTGCAGATTCCATTCATTCTGTGAAATTCACAATGTTTCATTTAATCATATGCAATGAATGATTTCTGCTACAAAGAGAATATGAAGAGACATTCCAACTATCTTTCGCTTTGAAAGATCTAAAACCATATACTGAACTTCACACCAGGTTTGTGTGTAACTATTCAATATGGAATTAATATTATTGGCCCATCTTGCCTGCAGGAATTTTGACAGAATGCTAAACTGGTTTAGTGTTTTACGGTATAAAGAAGCCATAGGTCCAGGGGTGGGATTCAAATTTCTTAACAACCAGTTCTGTGGGTGTGGCCTAATTTGTGGGTGTGGCTTGGTGGTCACATGACTGGCTGGGCATGGCTTGTATGTAAATATTGTAAATATTGATGTAAATATTGAATTTTTTTTTTATTAAAAAGCAACTTTTACCCAAAACCAGGCAGCCAGATTGAGTTTCTCACAGAATCACAGATTCACTCAGAGATCTATCTTTCTGCAATCTATTGCCTGAATCCATCATATAAAATTTGCTTGCAAGCAAACTCACAAAATAAACTCACAACACACCATGTATGTAAATGTTGAATTTTTTATTAAAAAAAGAGCAACTTTTACCCAAAATCAGGCAAAGCAGGCAGGCAGATTGAGTTGCTAACAGAATCACAGATTCACTTGGAAATCTACCGTTCTGCAATTTATTGCCTGAGTCTGCACTGAAAAATAGAAGCTTCAGTCCTATGAAAGGTTCAGCTCTGCTTTTAGTTTAGCTAGAAAGCAACAAATCCAACCAATTCCTGCTTTCTAGCCAATCTAAATCTCCTTGCACAGCAGAACATATGGTCGGGGGAAAAAAATGGAAAAATAGCAACTTACCAAAGGCAGGCAAGTTGGATGGTGTGCATGCCAGGTAAGGAGTGAGAGGGCAGGGCAGGGTAGGGTCAGCCAGTGGAGTGATTTGCCAGTTCTCCAAACTGCACAGAATCATAACAACAAACTCTATAGAACTGGACCAACCAGGTAGAATCCCACCCCTGCACAGGTCCATAAATATGTTCCTTCCTTCCTCTGATATACTCCTGTATAGAAGCTTTTGCTCACATTTCAGCTTATTGGATCATTATGCTTACGCTGATACAAAATGCTTAATGTTGACTATAAAATATGGAATGCATGATTAATGACATTATAAAGCATGTTGAATGGAACATGATGTATGTGGAATGTGTTCCTTCTAGCCTTATCTCACTCGTCATTTGGAACTCTTTGACCATCTGAATGACTCGGTATATATACTTTACTTTTCTTGACAAGCCCTTTTCCAAAGATTCTTGGCAGCTTTGAGAAAACAGGAGGGATCCTCTTATGAAGTGTTGTAGCAGTTTAAATAACCAGGAGAAATCAGTATTAGTTGTCACAGTGAAAGGTTATAATGGTATAAACACCACTTCTACCACCATCACACCTTGAATAATGTATGAAACTGAGTTAGTGAGGTTGTTTGATGGATGTTCAAAGCCAGGACAGTCCATACTGAAAATATTGTTGCTCGAAGAACCACTGCATAGCATTGGAAGCATCTTTAATTAGACCAGATCCAATGAGAAAGTACAAAATTGGCAAAAGATAGTAAATGGATATTTGGGTTGTGTTTAATCATTAACTGGAGTAAACAGGAGGGGAGAAGGTAGAAGCAAAGCTTTCCATTTTCCTGACAACCACTCTGGAGAATGCAAAAGGTAGGGTAGAAACAAGTGTGGAGAACCAAACTGACAAGTGATTTAAATAAGTGTACTGTGTAATGGGTGTATATTAGCTGGTAACAACTCCTGAAAAACCTTCATGAAAAAATGATCATAAGGAGGCTAATTCTAATATTCTCACCCTGATTTCACCTGCTTCAAAATACAGCCCAAAGCACATTTATTTTAATGTTTTTATGTGGGACTTCCTGTGAAATATCATTAGGCTTCCTATTCTTTTAATGTGTAGACTTTGGTGCATTTTGCATACAGCTGCACTAGAGGATATAAATTTAGGGACCTCCACATAATTATAAGTTTATACTAACTTTGTGATTTATCCAATTTTTAAAATTGCAACTAATTACTAGTAGCCTATAAATATCTCAGTTAAAAAGCTAATCTGCTTTATTATGTCCTGGTTCACGGAAGCTTGCTCTAGAGTACAAATTTGCAGTCTTCAAAAAACACTCTTACAAAGGAAGGCTTTCCATAATGTATATTTAATCAACTTTCAGTTTCAGCTGAAACGCTTTGAGTGTTTCTTCATTTGCAAAAATAAAGCCATGTGCTCTGACAGACAGTATTTATCAGGTTTAAATGTGTTGTCTGTATCTTGGAAATATAAAGTTTATTTTGAATAAATAAAAAGATGGACTGTCAGAAAACATTGGACAGCCCACTCTGTTTTTCTGAACTCAGTGCCAAGCTGAGCGGTTACTTTAATGACAGTAAGCAAATTAATTAAATTTAATTAATTAATTGGGCTAGAGGAGCTGATGAAAATCATTGACATTAAAAATGAGCTGATGAAATACACTGAAATTGTTGCAGCTGCTTTAAACTTTAGTTGGCATTTGAAAAATGGGTTAGATTTAGAAACACATTTTATTCATTCATATTTATTTATTCAATTATTTGGTCACCCCACTTGCAAATGAAACTCCGAGCAGCTAACATTGTTTTCAGACTGACAACTTAAATATCTTTCAAAACCACGATGATAAAAATGTAGTATGTCTGATGCCAGTCACAATCCAAGAATCCCTAGAGAGAGCTCACTAAAAGAAAAAGCAAGTTTTTGGTCCTCGTGAAAGGCTGGCAAGAATAATGCCATTCTAATCTCAAGGATATATGCTGTTCCTCAGGATAGGTCCCCCAACAGAGAAGACATGTTTCTTGGGCACATCAGATGACTTAGTTCAATAATAGGGACCCAAATTTCTCAAATAATCTAGTCCTGTGCCATGAAAGTCTTTATAAATCATAACCACCATCTGATGGTAGTTTGCTTCCTATCTTGTAATACAGTACTTGAATGGATCTACTACTGTCTCTGGTTATCCACCTTCCTTCGGGTTCAGAGACAGAGGTGGTATTCAGCAAGTTCTGACCAGTTCTGGAAAATCAGTAGCGGAAATTTTGAGCCGTTTGGAAAACCGGCAAACACCATCTCTGATTGGAGATTTTACAGTATCCTTCCCCTGCCACGCCCACCAAGCCACGCCCACAGAACTGGTAGTAAAAAAATTGAATCTCACCACTGTTCAGAGGTTTCCTGTACTTACTGATGAAGAGGGGATCAGCTTATTTTCCAAAGCCACCAGAGGGCAGGACAAGAAACAATGGATGGAAACTAATCAAGGATAGAAGCAACCTGGAATTAAGGAGAAACTTCCAATCAGTGAGGACAATTAACCAGTGGAACAGCTTTGCCCTCAGATGTTGTGGGTGCTTCATCACTGGAGGTTTTTACAGATTGGACAGCAGCCACCTGTCTGAAATGGTATAGGGCTGTGATGGTGAACTATGGCATATGTGCCATACATGGCACGAAGCGTCCTCTCTGTGGGCACATAAACCATTGCCCCAGTTCAGCTCCGCCATGCATGTGTGTGCACCTCCTGCCAGCCAGCTGGTTGTCGGGTCTCTGCTACGCATGTGCGGGGGGGGGCACAGGTAGGCCCCCCTGCGTGTGCATTCATGGTGGGTGTGTGCACATGCACAAGGGTGGGGGGCACATGCATGCTCGGAGGAAAGGGGAAATGGGGCCACACACGCATTGCATTTTGGGTGTTCGGGCACATGCGTGCACTTTCAGCACTCGGTTCAGAAAAGGTTAGCCATCACTGGTATAGTGTCTGCTGCCTGAGGACCGGTTTGAACTACAAGACCTTCCAGCTCTATTCTGATTGATGAAGGGTTTAAATTGGTGGTGGGATTCAAATTTTTTAACAACAGGTTCTGTGGGCATGGCTTGGTGGACGTGGTGTGGCTTGGTGGGCGTGGCAGGGGAAGGATACTGCAAAATTTCCATTCCCACCCCACTAACCTGCTTTCCAGCTCTGTTCTCCTGTGCAGGGCAACAAAAGAAGACCCAGCTGATAAGCTGGGACCTGGGAGGCAGAGAATAGATGGGGACAGGACCAGTCAGAGGTGGTATTTGCCGGTTCTCCAAGCTGCTCAAAATTTCCATTACCAGTTCTCCAAACTACTCAAAATTTTCACTACTGGTTCTCCAGACCTGGTCAGAAGCTGCTGAATACCACCTCTGGTTTAAATGCAATAGCACTTAGATCCCAATGTCTGATTCAGGCACACATTATTTCCTGACAGACAGGAAAGAAGGTATGAAGTGGAAACTTGTGAGGCACTTTTTAAGCATTCCTATTTGCTTCTCTTTGCCTCAGCTTTAATATCCAAGGATGATGATTTTTTTAAAAAAAGGAATAAAGAGGTTCTGAGTTGGTAATGGTTTTTTTATGGTATTATAAAATCAAATGGTTTCATGATACCATAGTAAAAATTATTTCTGGGACACTATAACATTAATTGCACGATCTTCTGAATCTATTTATAACATAAAGCCAATTGATAGTCTTCAGCAGATACGCAAGTGATGTAGGAAGCCATTTGGCTGCAGTTTTTAACTCTGTGGTTTGCTTTGTTATTTGCTTGCCTTACCATCACAGTTGGGACCAGAACTTCTATATACTTCTAGATAAGTGAATCATGCCCAATCTTACAATCTTTTTTTTAACCATGGTTAAGTGAATCGTATGGTCATTAAGTGAATCACACAGTCATTAAGCAAATCCAGCTTTCCCAATGAAACTTCCCAGGGGGCATCCAACCATGGCAATCACATGACCCTGGGACTATGCAACTGTTTTAAATATTTTGGCCTGTTGCCAAGTGCCCAACTTTTTGTCACATGACTGCAGGGATGTTGCAACCATTGTAAGTGCGAGAATTATGTAAGGCACTTTTTTCAACACTGTCATCATTTCAAACAGTCATTAAACGAATGGTCCTAAGTTGAGAACTACCTGAAAATACATTTGAAGCATTCTTATATCCCACAGATAAGTAAGGAACAGTTGGGTGTTCAAATAAACATCCCTTGTAATTTTTAACATATAAGTAGTTTCTAAAAGAATGAGACATTTCAATACAATATTATTTTCACTCCCCTGATAATAGCTAAAGAAAATTGTTCATTTTTGAGGAATGTATGGCACCTAAACTGCATAATACTAATAATAATAATACCTAGAAAAATATACTTTTTGAATTGACATTTTTAGGTGTTCCTAAAGATGGGTAAAACCTTGCTCTGAAATGCATTATATCATGCCTAGCATTAAACTGAATTAAATATATTATTTAATTTATAATTTAATAAATAATAATTTAGTTTAAAGCAATATAAATATATTGCTACTATTATTTTGAGCATTTGACTTGATCATGGAGCTTGTGGTTTTCCACATGTTTTGAATTAAGAGTTTTTAGCAAACCCAGATTTTCCACAATAAGTGGCCAATGCATAAAGAACAACCGCTACTGCATAAAACTCTTTTTGGACACTCCTTCAAATAGTGGAGAATTGAGTTTTTGTTTTGTGTGCTTTAGACCACTGTCTTTATAGCATTAAAATATAAATTCTTAAGTTTAAAAAAATAAATTGACTTTAATTTCAGTGAAAACCATTTATTTCTATTAAGGTCTGTTACTTCTATTAAGATGAAAATGATTAGATCTCTTCATATTAAGTTTCATTTTCTCCATCTTACACAAGTTTCTTTCAAAGTTAATATTTTGAAGAACCCAAGCTTTTGATATTTGTCCAGATAAATTTCATTTTCTTTGAACAGTTAAGATCTTAGACTCAATGAAGCAATAAATCATGATGACAGCAGTATTCTTTCAGTCTATGACATGCTTTTATGCTATAATAACAACATAAAAATGAAGTCTCTAGAAAAGAAATCCAGATTATTGGTTGGAACAGTGAAAGGGAAGGGTAAATATGTCTCTGCTAATTTTGCTAGAGACAATCATAAGTGAAGAGGACATGATCTGAAACACGTCAGACAACTTGACTGGAGATAAATAATACCTATGCCTGGGTAGAACTTACATTTGTTTGCCTATTGTCTTTATAGTCAATATGACATAGTTATCAAAATGTGTTGGACTCTGATCATGGTGATATAGGTTTAAGCTCAGCTGAGGATCTCATTTGACTGACTTATGGTCACAATTATCTCACATCATTTTACTGGACAGAATTATCATAGGAATAAAGTGAGCAGAGACCTTGATTTGTACAGTCTTGAATTTTGCAGAGGAAAGGCTCAGATTTAATTAATTATTTTATCAAATTTATTAACCGCCCATCTTCTTCACGGAATGATAACATTTGAAATAATGAAAAACAAACACAAACTTTATAAATAACCTTTATAAAATGAAAATGAATAATAAATAATTATAGCTCAATCTAAAAAGAACAATATTTAATGGAATGAAATAAAGGGGTTGATGGCAATTTTTGTAGATTTTTTGCATGAAATATCAGTGGAATGATATATTAAAGAATTGTAAAGTAATTAAGTTGGAAGCAAACATTGTATCCATTCTTCCAAGAAGTGTAGTGGTTAAGACATCAGGCAAAAATCAAGAGATTGTGAATTCTCAGTCTGGATGGGTGACCTTGGAGCAATTCTCTCTTGGCCCTAGGATACAAGCAATGGCAAGCCACTTCCAAGAAAAACCTTGCCAGGAAAACTGCAGATCTTGTCCAGACAGTTCTGGGAATCCACACTGACTCAAAGGAACAATAAATCGATTCCCCTGATCAATGTAGAAATCCAAGACAAATGGCTGCCTAGTCTTTACTTGAATTTATCCAATGAAAAAGAGATTACCACCTATTGGGGTAATTAGTCCCACCATTGAATTGCACTTATTATTAAGAGGTTTTTCTATCATTTAGTCAAAATCTGTCTTCCTCTACTTTGAATCTATTCTGTGTCCTGTATTTGAAAAGTTATCACTGTTACACATATGCAGCTTCTTAAACTGTTATCTCCATAGTTTCTAGTCTCCCAGTTTCTCTTCATTGCCCTTAAAAAAAAAAAAATCTGTTCATCTGCAGTGAATTCCAAAGGTGCTTTTTTAGGAGGCAACTGGACTTTCTTTTGAAGATGTTTCACTTCTCATCCAAGAAACTTATTCAAGGAATATAAATCCTTCCATTCCCTACCATCCTGTGAAAGCTGAAGAAGCTTTTTGGATGAGAAGCAAAACGTCTTCAAAAGAAAAAAACAAACAAGAAAGCCCAGTTGCCTCCTGAAAAAAGCACCTTTGGGACAACCATGACCTGAATTGCCGAGAATCTCTACAGACATCTGCAGTGAATGCTTCTTAAAATATGATGGTAAAACAGGGATTCTAATAAATTCAGAATAAAGTAAAATGATTATTTCTGAGATTTGGAAATTATCCTTCTGTTGATTCAACCTAAAACAGAATTTCATTTCTTTTGCAGTTGTCAACTATTTTTCCAATGCTTTTTTTGTTTCCTGAGTGAAGACCCTGGCTATTGTCTCTGTTAAATTTCATTCTGTTACTTTCATCCAATTTTCTAGTCTATTAAGTTACTCTGACTTTTATTTATGTATTCTGTAGAATGTTAGATGCCTTACCCTAAAAATCGAATAAATGTTCCCCTCATCTCTTTGTCCAAGTAATTAATACAAATAATTAAACACAGAGATTCCAGGATTGATTCCTGTGGTGACCCTCTCTCCAATGTTATAATGAACCATTGATAAACCCTTTTTGAACGCACATTTCAAGCCAGAAATGTACCTATTTAAATGTCATGCTATCCAGCCTTCAATTAAGTAACTAATCACTGTGTGATCAAGTACTTCATCAAAAACATTGCTTTAATTAAGTTATTTAATGTCTATAGCATTCTCAGGCTCTATTAAGGAAACTATCCAATCAAAAATGAGACAAGAATCATCTGGCAAGATTTGCTCTTGGCAAATCCATGTTGACTTACATTTCAATAATAATAGTCATTCCATCAGGCCTGTATTATACCTATTAAATTGTATTTATATTTCTGTACTAAGATGTCAAACTTAGCTTCTTTCTAATAATCAGAATATTAATATGTAGACAATCAATTATATGAATCAATATACTTTGCTATTTTCCAAAGATCATTTTAAGAAATTTCACTTTAGCAACACTTCCACTTTTTACACTGCAGAAGTCTCATATCCTTAATTCAAGGGGGTTGTTTTTATTTCTACCCCATCCCACATTTAATTTAAAGCTTTGAGAATTAAGCAAATAACTTGTAATTTTTTTCCAGTTGGTATGTAGGTGGAAGCAGCATGTCTTTTGTGTACTATTATTATTTTTTAATATTAATATCCCAGAGATACATATGTGAGATTAGTAACCATTTTAAATCTAAAAATGGAATACTTTTTTTTACTGGTTCTAATAAAGTTTGGTCCTCTCATGCTAGACTTTATTATCTGTATAACTTAAGCATAATCTCAGAAACTGAAGATGTCCAAAGAATACGGTTTGCATTGTCAGTATTCTTTCCTTTTCTATTTCTACTTCATGGGCTTGAAAGATGGATGAGAATATTGTATAACACTCCCCCATCACCCACCCATCCACCCACTCACACAAGGTCTTCTGCGCTTCTGATATGTTGAAGCTGTTCTTTTGCTCCCATGTTTCTTAATAGGGAAAGAATGTCAGTGGAATTTAGAAATATTGGAAGTTGTCCTATGCTACTGCAGATCATACTGTTAATGAGCCAGTAGATCCAAACTGTACAGGTAATCCTAGCTTAACATTGGTCTACTTCAGAGATCTTTCAAAGATACAAAAATGCTGAAAAAGCAAATCCTATGATGGATCCTTGCAATAGGCAGCCATTGTGACATCCTTGAAGTTGTGAGATTGTGATTTAGGTGCTTGACAATCAGCTTGCAATTACAACAGGTGTGTAACTCGCGGTCTGAGGTCCAGATGCGACATGCGCTGGCCACACCCATGCCCAGTTAATGAAGGGGGAAAATGTCCTGATACGTCACATGATGCCATCATGATGACATGAGTTTGACACCCTTGAATTATAATATTGGAACATCCTGCAGTCATGTGATCATCACTTACCAGCTTCAGTGCCAGCTTCTGACAATAAACTCAGTGTGGAAGCCTATGGGAGGTTGCACATTGTGATCATGTAAGTACGGGATGCTGCGACCATATGGGATTTACCTAATGACAGCAACTGGGACAATTGGAATGGCTGTTATAAGTCAACAGGCATGTTACATCATGCCTTATGACTATGTCACTTAGCAATAGAGTTCCTGGTTCCAATTACATTGATAAGTGAGGACTACCTATGTACATTTGATTCAGTTCATTGTAACAGAGAGCTATTGGCCACTATATCCTTTGACCTCCTATAGCGCACAATTGTTGCCTCTCTACAATTTAGACCTTCTTAGTTTTTCTTTCTATTCTGCAGTGTCTGCTTTATTTACCCTGAATGCTGAGAGCCTAAGAACTGTTTTGAGTTCTACTGATGAAAAATATCTTCTACATCTCCAGCTTCTGACTGTTAGATGAATGCATGTGCATCTGACCACCACTGGTTCAGTGTACGTTCAGTGCCCGTGCAGTGAATACCTTGCGGGATACTATAGTTAGAAAGTGTAAAGGAAGGATATCTGGGAGGTAAACTAATAATGTTTCCTTTTCCAGAAAGCCTAGAAGTCTTTCAAAGTGGTAGTTTGAACAGAATCACAGAGGGACTTCATAACCTGGCAGTAGAGTATGAATGTTCTCATAGCTCAATATCAGTTGACTGTCAGAAAAATATCAGCAATCACATCCAAAAGATGTATGCCTCTTAATTCTCTCAAGGTTGCTTCATTCTCATTGAAATATAGGTTGGTGCAAAGATAACTGCAAATATCTTTTGATATGCTTCTGAATAGTGTGGCTTATCAAATAAGGGAACAAATGTAAATTGTTTACTATTGCTTCCATTTTGCAGGCATTTAAAAATATTTAGGATGAAAAATTAAGATGAAAGTTCTGCATCAGCTATAGACATTTTTCCTGATAGGAAGAAGAAAGATCTGTTGCCAAGATAATGGTTGAATAAAAGAGGTCTGAATTGGGGGAAAGGATATAACCTGAGGAAGTATGTATGTAACTAGAAAGAAGACCCTTTCTAGTTCGTGCAATCAAGGAAGAAGTGGGGAAGTGCATTCAGTCTTGTAAGGTTTAGTTACTATAGTTTTACAATAAAAGTAGTATTGTCATACATGCCATTGAATTCCTAATCCACTCTACCTTGATGGACTGTTATGTTTTGAACCCAGTGAGACTTCTGGATAAGATTATGTAGGAAATTAATACTTCTTGAAACATAGATTATATTTCTGCAATTAAGATCTGACCTCTTTTCAGTGATAATTGCAATTCAATGTGTCTTCTTTGAAATACTCACCAGAGACTATTCCTCACTTATGTACTATTCATTTGCTTGTCAGACCTCTCTCCCTGCAGACTAATATGAACAAGTAGTTCAAAGAACAAAACTGTAACAAGAGAGCTATGATTACTTATTTATTAAATTTATGTGCCTCCAATCTCATGGTTCAGGGCAACACTAAGGAGCTTCGATTAATATTATTAATAAAGTTAACAGTAGATTAAGATTAATAGTATAAGTAATATTAAAGATGCAATCCAAGAATGCCATCAGATAGCCTACTTTTAAATGATACACCTTATACTGGGCAAATTAGAGCATAAAGTCTATTGTTCATTTTCTCCAGTTTTTCTACATTTATTTCTTGAAGCTTGCCTCTTTTGTGAAGAAGAAACAATTGCATCTGCCTTTATGTTGATGAATGTCATTCCTATTAGCCCATCAAATTGTCTCAAACAAATGTTCTTTGTCCTCCAGTAGATGTTTGTATCACTTCCAGATGTCCTGAATATAATCACTATTTGTAACAAACTCTTCTGTTTTGTGGGTGTTGCCTTGTGCCTTGGCTCTAGCAAAATTATTTAATTCTTAATTTAATTAATTAAGTCTTCTACTTAATACATACTGTACATTTCTACTTTCATTAACAACTTGTATTACAAAGAGTTTAATATTTACGTTTTTAAACAATAAAATCATTTTACAAAACCACTTTTAGTATACTTTATTTCCTTCATCATGCTTTGCAAATATCCTGACTCTTTTTTTATATGGCTTCTGTAACACAGTTTATTCTCTAGTCATCAAAAGTTCCAAAACAATACACATCACTTAATGACAGAAATTTTGATCTCAGTTGCTGCTGTAAATTGACTACCCCAAGGCAGCTTGATTCATTATTACATTTATTATTACATTACTAAAATAAATTTCTTTGAGCTTTCTGAATATTAGAGAAGAAAAAGTGATAGAATGTTCTTGAGGATAACTTTGAAATTTATTTAAATATAGTAGAAACTTATTTTTTACCAATTGTGAAAGATTTTTTTTTTTAAAATTACACACTTTTATTTGTACATTTATTGATTTAGAGAAAGCATATGATGACTTGAATAGAAAGGAATTAGGGAATGTTCTCTGTAAATTTGCAGTTGATTGTTGTGCAATTTTTATATACCGCTTCACAGTGCTTTACAGCCTCTTTAAACAGTTTAGAACAGGGGTGTCCAAACTTTTTGAAAGGAGAGCCAGATTTGGGGAGGTGAAAATGTGTGGGGGCTGACCAGCAGTGGGATTCAAATTTTTTAACAACCGGTTCTCTGGGCATGGCTTAGTTGGTGGGCGTGGCTTGGTGGTCATGTGACTGGGTGGATGTGGCTTGTGGCTGGGCGTGGCCAACTCAATATCACTCACATCGAGGCATGCATCTCCTTGCCTGGCTTCTCATGACTGTGGGGATGCTGCAATGGTCATAAGTGTGAAAAATGGTCATAAGTTACTTTTTTCAGTGCCATTGTAACTTTGAATGGTCACTCCACACAAGCAAAGTACCAGCAAAGGAGGGGAAAAATATCCAGAGAAGTTCCAGAGACAGGAAGTCTAGTCCTGCCAAGAATGTAATAAGAGTTAATGAAGAGGCAGTTTCTGTAAGCAACACCAAAATGTTTCCTTCCTGCCTTCCTTACAGGATTAGGCCAGTAATTTCTTCTAACAACTGGTTCTCCAAACTGCTTAGAATGTTAACAACCAGTTCTAGTGAATAGGTGCAAACTGGTAGAATCCCACCCCTGGGGCTGACCATTCAGCCTGACATTCTTTGAGCCATTAACATTAAAAGGGAAAAACGCTGGCCAGCGGGGATGAGTGACAGGCTATACTGGCAAGGTTAGAGGCTGTGAGCCATTCAAAATTTGAAAATGGGCTACAATTGGCCTCTGGGCTGAACTTTGGACATGCCTGGTTTAGAGAGTCAGCATATTGCCCCCAACAATCTGGGTCCTCATTTTACCGACCTTGGAAGGATGGAAGGCTGTGTCAATCTTGAGTGGGTGAGAATTGAACTGCTGAACTGCTTGCTGGCAGCCGGCAGTCAGCAGAAGTAGCCTGACCACTGCACCACCATGGCTGATGCTATAAGACCATATAATAATAATCATGTCATAGAAATTACTGTGGCATTCTCAACAGAATACCTTATGCCACCAGACTTGAAATTTTAGGCTCAGACAACTTAGAACTACCCTGACTTCAGTCTGACTTGTGTAGTACATAAAATTATCTATTGTAATGTACTACCCATCAGTGACTACTTCATCTTCAACCACAACAATATACAAGCACACAATAGATACAAACTCAAGGTATACCACACCAAACTCGATTGCAGGAAATACAACTTCAGCAAGAGAGTGGTCAATGTCTGGAATACACTACCTGACTCTGTGGTTTCTTCCCCAAACCCCAAAAACTATAACCTTAGACTGTCTACTGTTGACCTTACCCCATTCCTAAGAGGTCTGCATCAACACACCAACGTGCCTACCATCCCTGTCCTAATGTTCCTTTTTATTCATATCCATTTCATGTATTCATAATCATGTTTATACTTATACATGTTACCTAATACATGCTTGACAAATAAAATAAATAAAAATAAAAAAATATTCAACAAATGGTTTTATATTTGAGTGGAGACATGTGTATGATATTGGTTGGTTAATATATCTATGGCTAAATTGCAACTGCAAGCTTTAGTTCACAGTTCTGAAGTCCTTGATCTCAGAATTCATAATGCTATTCACCTTCCTTCTCCAGAGCTGGAAACAGCGCTCTGAGATCTGAAGAAGAACACACGAGATCCAACTTCTTGCCTCCTTGGAAGAGTTCTTGGAAAGCCCACAGAAGTGTCACAGATGTGAATTAAGGGGTGAAAGATCTAAGATCTCTTATTTTGAACTGGTAGGAAATTTAGATCAGATTTCTTTTTAAAAGAAAAACTCAGAAGAGTCTTTTGTGTTCTTTTTTAACTAGAAGAATGCATCCAGGAATGCTTCATTGCTGGACCATGACAACAAGAAAATAAGATTGCTCTTTTAGCAGCTACAAATGAAACCTGATTCAAATTTAAGACTTATTTCCAAAGCATGATTTTGTTGTTATCTCTCAAGTAATCAATTGGCAAGGCAAACGGCTCTGATGAATGTGTGTACATTTTAAAGGACATGGCTGAAATCTAAAAGTCTATTTGTTGGATTTGTGTGTGTATGTGAACCTATTATTATTGTGGTAAAACATAGCAATAGGACAGCCTACTTGGCTACAAAGTAACGGAGCTGAAGCAAAATACTTCTGCAGTTTGCTGGGAAAGGTTGAAATATGGAACAAGAACAAATTGGATTTAACCTTTCCTTTTAGCACTGAGTGGGCAGCTATTGCCTCTTGCAGATTTACTGAAATGCCAAGGTTAAAGAATCAGTTAACTTGATGATGGCATACGATTAATAAATGACAGTTCTGCTTGTGCTGATTATAATAAAAGTGGATGATAATAGAGACACAGACCACTTCAATCACAATTTAGAGAGCTTGACATCCAGATAAATTATGAGACCCCAAAGTTTTGGAGCCCATAAAAACTATTCTTAGATCTGAGTAAATAGATTTAATATTAAGTAGATAAGTAAGTAGGTAGCTATCAGAATGGAGAATCTGTGGATGTTTGTAATTCTGTGACACCGGAAATTAAAAATTGATGTTTACAAAATATTGCAAAAGGAATTTTTATGGCATCAAAAAAGCAATTAGCATCCCCCTCCATTATCAAGACTCCTTAAAAAAGATCAAAGGTTTTCATTAAAGTTTTTTTCCTTCCATTCAACTGTGTTAGATTCTCAGAGACTTCTTGAAAAAGTCTGTACAAGTTTTCTTGGCAAAGTTTTTCAAACGTCAGATACAGATACAGATTAATAGAGTTGGAAGGGATCTTGTAGGTTATCTCGTCCAAACCCCTGCCAAAGCAGACCCTACACCATTTCTGACAGATGGAAGTCCAGTCTTTTCTTGAAAGCTTTCAGTGATGAAGCTCCTACAACTTCTGAAGACAAGCTGTTCCATTAGTTGATTGCTTTCTGAGAAATTCAGAAAGATTCTCCTTATTTCCAGGTTGAATGTCTCCTTGTTCAGTTTCCATCCATTATTCCTTCTCTGGTCTTCAAGTGCTTTGGAAAATAGCTTGACCCCCTCCTCTCTCTGGCAGCCCCTCAAATATTGGAACACTGCTATTATGTCTCCCCTGCTCCTTCTCTTCACTAGACTAGCCAAGCCCAGTTCCTGCAACCGTTCATCGTATGTTTTAGACTCCAGTCCCCTAATCATCTTGGTTGCTCTTCACTGTATTACCAAAGATCTTCAACTTTTTTTTTTATTGTGTGGTGACCAAAACTGGATGCAATATTCAAGGTGTGGTCTTACTAAGACTTTATAGAGTGGTATTAGTACATCACTTGATCTTAATTGTATCCCTCTGTTAATGCAATTTAGGATTGCATTGGCTTTTTTGGCTGCCAGCATACATTGTGATTTCTGGGGCTGATACAAAGTGACTAGCCTAAGGTCACCTAGTTGGCTTTGTGCCTAAGGCAGAACTAGGACTTACAGTCTCCCAGTTTTTAGCCTTAACCATTGCTTAAAACTGTCTCATTTCTTAACATACCTACAGATCAGTCGTGGGATTCAAATTTTTTTTACTACTGGTTCTGTGGGTGTGGCTTGATGGGCATGGCTTGGTGGGCGTGGCAGGGGAAGGATACTGTAAAATCTCCATTCTTACCCCACTCCAAGGGAAGGACACTGTAAAATCCCCATTCCCTTCCCACCCCACTAACCTGCTTTCCAGCTCCATTCTCCTATGCAGGACAACAAAAGAAGACCCAGCTGATCATCTGGGACTCAGAAGGCAGAGAATAGATGAGGGTGGGGCCAGTTAGAGGTGGTATTTGCCGGTTCTCCAAACTACTCAAAATTTCCACTACCAGTTCTCCAGAACAGGTGAGAACCTGCTGAATACCATCTCTGCTACATATAAATGCCCAGGCACAAACCAACATTTTCCATGACTCTAACCCTAACCCCCCTTTCTTCCTTGCAAGAAACTTGTTTAATTAAAATATATGGAAATCTGAATTGCCAGGTTGAAATGTTGTAGATGGAAAAGAAGTTCAGATATTGTAGCCTTGAACCAAAGTTTCTTGAATCACTGCACAAACAATTGCACAGCAACTTTTACAGGAGAAAGGAAGGAAAAATATTGAGATATTTACACATTCCCTTTCCTGAGAACAAATTTTCATAAAAAGTCTTCATAAGTCACTTGCTTGCGTTGCTGGGCAGAAGCAGGTGGAGAAGTATTTGAAAACTCCCAAAGGAACCCCTAAAATAGGGAAAGTGAGATTTATTCCAAATGTTCATTTATTGTCAAAGTAGAGATGACTCTGGTTTGCTTCCAAATTGTTTAAGAAAAACGCAAAACAAAAATTACGGAAGTGATAACATTTAAAAATAATTGCAATATGTCAGAGATTGAAATACATAATTATGAAGTATATATTTATAACAGGATGGCTTAAAATGCATGATATTCCTGATTAGAAAAAATATATTTTTAAATACTGCATAGAAAGCCCATTTGATGCTAGTTCCATGCATAACTTATCATATTTGCCTGAAAGCTATAGCAGGGCTGCCAACTCTCACGCAATCAGCGTGAGACTCACGCAATTCAATCAATTTTGACTGTCTCACTCTGATAAACAAAATCTCACGCTAAACCCCCAAAATCATGGAATGTACAAAAATATCCCTACATTCTCTGATTATATTCCGAATATTCCCCTTAGCTTAGGAGAAGGATGAGCTCCCAGCGCCGCCCCGCCCTGCCCAGCCACCCCGCCCTGCCCAGCCACCCCACCGTGCCTCTTTTCCCGCCTTAATCCTTCTGCCGGCGTCCCGTAACTGTCACGATGCCGATCATTATCGCTTCAGGAAAGCGAAGAGCAGGAGGCTTCTTCGCCGCCCGGGGCGCTCGCAGCCACTTTGCCCCGCCCTCTCCCTCTCTGCAATGTCCTCTGGGACAAGCCAGCTGCCCTAGGCTTTCCAAAGAAGGACACGAGGGGGCTGGCAAAGCCTCTTTACAGCCTCGGCCAGTAATAACAATGGTAAGCAAAGCCAACGGAGTGGCTTCCATTTAACCCTTTGGTGTTTAAATCTTTGGTGATGTTTCTTTATTTTCTCTGGCTGGATTTCTGACCCAGGGGAGAAAGACCATTTAAAAAAGCAAAAAGGACAGAAAGAACACCAAGAAAGAATGGGACAACCCCCCCCCAAAAAAAGAGATCCAACACAACTCTGAATAAAATTATTATTATTTTAAATTTTATTATTATTATAATTATTATTACCACCCCTTTACACGCCTTATGCTCTCTTTTAGCTGATCCAAAAGAGTCTTCCCAAACCAGCAAGGCAAGAAGCGCGCCAGGCTGATCTATAAAGGGACTGGGCAGCTTTTTTGCAAAATACTTAATAGAAAGGTTGGAGGACTGACAGGATTACATCTCTGGCAGTGGATGAAGGAATCACTTTTTCCTCTTTCTCCTTTGAGTTTAAATCCTAGGTCTCCATGCACCAGATCGACAGGACTGTACTACATTATTATCATATTTTCAAACCCTTAGATAAGGACTCAATAAGGACTTTTTTTGATGCCAGTAGGCTTCTCAGCCCCAAATTGGGATAGCCCTGACTCAACTAGAACATATTCTAATCTTAACACAATTTACCATCCAAAGAGCAGTAAGACCATTAAGTTCAGAATCTAAACTTACCCAATAAATAATATACTGTTTCCTCACTGTGCTCAAGCTTCAGAATACAGTAGATGAGTTTTACAGTTAACAATATGTATATTTATATGAAGCACTCATTATTTGATTAAATGTTTAGTTTATACATGTCTGAAATTATGAACCCCTATTTCAGTCAACAAGTTAGTATATAATTAAAGACTGAGACTATAGCATTTGATATTGGCATGTAGTATGGTATTTGATACAGAAAGAAGAATACCCATTGATGTATTTGCATTATCTCTGTAGTTGTTTCGGGTTTTTGTCTTTTTGTTACACATTGAATTCATCCTATAGTGGTCTATAGTACATCACTAAGCTAATAAAGTCAGTTGAGGTAGAATACTGCAGTTACAAGTCAGGAACTTCAATTATTCATGGTCAGTGAACTGCATTATTAATATCTTACAAATCCGGTTCAAGTACATTGGTGCTGCTTGCTTGTATGTATGTATGTATATGTCCAAATCATGACTAAAGTATGCATCAGATTGCACCATTTAAAATGTAAAATTGTCAAAGCTCCCTACTGTGGAAGGGGGGACACTCCCCTTCCACACCATCCCCCCCCCCTCGGTCGCTCCGCTCCCTCGCAGTGTCTCACTCCGAACTATCACTCAAGGTTGGCAGCCCTGCTATAGCAGTTCCCATTCTATTTTTGGTGGCTATTTTGCTTGTATATGTGTGTGTGTGTGTGTGTGTGTGTGTGTGTGTGGTTTTTTTTCAGTTTGGTGCACATTTAAACAATACGTTGGAAGCTTCATATATATTTATTCTAAGACTGTGCTTGGCTGGCCTACCTCGTCTCTAGGCTTGATTCGCAACTTGGAAAATAGTTCAATCTGCCTCTTTGTGATGATAGTTTGTCCTGACTCATCTGAATTTTGCTCTGGAAATGAGAGCCTAGAGCATTTTCCTTCCCTTATCTAACATCAATAAACAGGTGCATTTTTTGTGGTTGTCTTTCTTATTCCGAATGGATTACATTTCTGGAGAAAGGATCTGAGATTAGATAGAAGCCTCTGGAGTTCTTCATCTCTTTTGTTTGCTAGCTCCTTTCAAAATACTGATAATGAATTCTGCAACAAGAAATATACCTTATTGTCAGGAATACCAAACATGGGGTAATGTTTTTGCTATGCAAAAGTAAGCTGGAATGGTGCTCCTTTAGAAATGAATTAAAACGGTGTGGAAATGAAATGGTGGTGAAATATTAAATCCCATAACTTTGTGGGTAGGCAGAGAATATAATTTAATCATAAGGATCAGTATGATTCCAGGGCAGGTAGAACTGCCCATCATTGAGGACAGCTTCATCTGATGTCCTTTTACTGAATTTTTTGTGGCTTTTTTTTTTGCGAATTCTGATATTTAATTTCTGTTTCTGGAAAATAACTTCCACTAAGCATAATGGATTTATTTTAACACTCATGGCGTAGGCTTAACATCTGTGACATATACTGAATGCCCATAGCATTCATTTACCACCCATGGCATTTGCATAATGACTATTGCAAAGCAGTTTATAAAATAGGGTGCAAATGCATGTGACTCAATTAATGGCCACCATGGTTTATTATCATAATTCCAGGCTCAGTTATGATCATAAGTTGATTATAATTGAGTATTGGTTATTTTCTATCTTTGTTTTTGTTGTTATGCATATTTTAGTACATCAAAATATTTGCATTTTTGTATTTATACACACAAATCCAATATGTACACACACACACACACACACACACACACACACACACACACACAGAGTTTATATATCCCCATCACCTCATCAGGTATGTATTGGCAACTCTTATGAATATGCTGCCATATTGAGAAGCAGTGTTCTACTAAGGAATAGGGAACTAAGGAATATGCAAATCATACCGAACATGTATTATTTCAATATGTCATGCATTCAGTATTGGTTTCCTCTGTCAGTTCAGTGACTTTTGGAAATCAACAACACAATCTGCATTTGTTGTCATACTTAACATTCTCTAACATGTACATTTTACTTATATACATGTACCTCTTTTCATACAATCAGCCCTTTTATAAGTACACCTCCTTTTGTTTCTGTTGGATGCAACCTTTCCAAATATTCACTGCAACCTATTTCAAATATTAGTGCAGTTTTTAAAAGTATGTATCTTTTACTATTCACAAAATAGTAATGCTTTTATTGAAAAATGCAAAACACAACACTAAAGGCAATATTATTTAAACCCTACAATTTCAAATCAAGGCTCTGCCCCTTGTCTGTTGGAATGCCATGAGTAAGCCTTTCAAAATTCTCCAAGGATAGGCTGGATGACAGTGAAGGGGAAAAATAAAATCAAGAGCCTAGGCTCAAGACTGTGCAAGTTGACATAAATAATAGAATTAAATAGACAGTCAGTCCAGATAGAAATGAATATGACTTAACTGGATGACAGCATTCTGTACCAATTGAAATGTCAAAATTCTCTTCAAATACAGCCTCATGTACACATTACAATGTTTTATAGATATAGATAAAGAGATATCTGTGGACAATCTGTTCCGATCCAAAAAAGAGTCACTTTAGATATTTCTAATATGGCCGCTTTGCTTCCATTAATAAGACAATCCAGACATTGTTGTATATGGTCTTTATGGGGAATGCAACTCTGTCCAGAGCAGCCAGCTATCTCTTTACCTTTCTCTAGAAGCTTCCTATTGATAGCACCTCCATCCAATTTGTCCTTCAATTAACCCATAATATTTCATTTCAAAAGAGCTGCGGTGGCGCAGTGGTTAGAATGCAGTACTTCAGGCTACTTCTGCTGCTTGCTGGCTGCCGGCAATTTGGCAGATTGAATCTCACCAAACTCAAGGTTGATTCAGTTGTCTATCCTTCCAAGGTCAGTAAAACGAGGACCAGATTGTTGGGGGCAATATACTGACTTTGTAAAGTGCTTAGAGAGGGCTATAAAAGCACTGTGGAGCGGTATATAAGTCTGCTATTGCTATTGAATATCACCCCTTAGATGGTAATCTTTATGGATACAATTTTTTATGAGCTAAACAGAAGAGATGATGTTTGAAATGGTGTTTGTGTGTCAATAAATTATATTTTTACAGGTCATTTGCATGATCTTTTAAAGATATTTCTTGATGAGTACCATCTCAGTGAAACAATGGAAGAAGTCAACTACTTTCATATCCTACTTTCAGCTCATTAAGCCAATGTGGAAACAAGTTATTAAATAACTTTTCCAAATGCAGGAAGGTTCTTGATATTTTCATGAATATACTGTATCTTTTACCAAAGACAAGCAGAAAGTTAATTAAGATATACTGGGAGATTTTTGTGTGATTTTCAGCAGTTCTGGAAAGGTTTCTGACTTGCAATGATTTTTCAAGAAAAATATAAAAAGCTTCAACTCACGTTAAGGATAAAATCATATGGTACATTATACCTCCAGCTGTAGGGTGCAAATGATTCCATTATTATTTTTTTACGGTAATATAGGAGCACAAGGACCTGATATGAAATGCCTGAGGGAGCTTAAACTGTCTACTTCTATCCGTTTATGTTGAAATAATCCCATGTGTGGGTCTTTTTTTTAAAAGCTAAAGCTGAAAAAGAGATTTTGCTCCATTCAGGATAACCTTTTCCCTTAATTAAACTCTTAGCAGAGCCAAGCTTCATATGTTTTGGGAGTTCTGTTGTAAGAACTATCTGATGTGATAATAAAGGATTGTCATGACAACAACGTTGGCTATATTCCTATATAATTTTTTTCTCTAAGAAGCCAAGGATACTGGATGTGGTTCTTCTTTTTTGTCTTGTACCAATGTCAAAATTAGATATGTTAATCTAAGATGCCGTGATTGACTCAAGGTATGATAAAAAGATAAGTGTCCTTTCCTGATTTAACACTATCTTGTTGACTATGTCTTTGACAGAGATCCAGTGTCAATGTTCTAGCCCAGGAGTGTCAAACTGGATTTCTTCGAGGGCTAGATCAGCATTGTAGTTCTCCTCTTGAGGTGGTGGTGGAAATGGGATGGATATTTTGGCTAGCAGAGTACTGCAGAAGTGGGGGTGGGGTGTAGAGAGAGCACTTGACTTTGATAACCCTGTTCTAGACTATCAAGAGGAAAGAAAATGATGACAGAAGCATAGTGCAGCTTGTTTAGGTAGTGTCTAGAAAAATATTTTGCAATCTGATGTATTGAAAAGAGGATGCAATAGGTATCAAGTGCAATGGGGTAGAGGGGTGTAGACGGGGCACGTGTGCCTCCCCCTGCATCCCATTTTGGCCAGCAGAGGCATCGCAGGCTGGTCCTTTGCTATTTCCAGACTGGTCCTGCCAGCCAGATTTAAGCCCTCTACAGGCTGGATCCAGCCCTTGGGTCTTGAGTTTGATACCCCTGTTCTAGACTATCAAGAGGAAAGAAAATGATGGCAGAAGGATAGTGCAGCTTGTTTAGGTAGTATCTAGAAAAATATTTTGTAATCTGATGTATTGAAAAGAGGATGCAATAGGTATCAAGTGTAATTACTAAATAAAGAAATTTCCTTTGGTTTTTCATAACCTCATTTAGAGTTTCCGATGTCAAACTAAATTATTTTTAATTGCTTTTATGAAAAATATCAGATGCATTAAGGTTTTCTGAACTATCCCTCAGAATGCACTTTTGAGAGAAAATGTTCCTTTTCAGCTTGAAGGAATTTGTTAATGTGCATGCTTCAGTAACTGAAGTGACTCACCCAGTAAGAAATCACAGTGTTCTTATCATTAAGGAGAAGCACACATTGTCACATTGTGCTAATATTCCTCTTCCACATCACTTCTTGTTGGACATGGAGGCAGTGTTAAACCTTAATGCATGCTTCCTTAAGTCCAGTTTAAAATACCTTTAGAGTCAGTGAAAACTAAAACAGCAGTTAAAGTGTATCTAATTAGCTACTTACTTTAATGCACTGGGAAGGAGGCTTTATGGAAGCACATGTTCTAAAAATAAGATGCTTATAAGAAAAAGTCTCATTCTATGGGAACTTCATGCAATCAATTTTGCATGCAGTAGATCACATTTTGGCTACAGTTTGTATCATTTGAATAATGACTGCCTCATTTACATAAGAATATTTATATCAGTTTATGTCATTCGTGTAATTAAAACATTTTGCCAACAATGTCATTTCTGCTAATTTTGTAATGGTTTGTTCAGAAAATTGCAAAAAATGGTAAATTTTTATTCAGTCATCGAATCATCGAATCAAGAGATGGAAGAGATTTTGGAGGTCTTTTGGTGCAACCCTTGGCCCAGAGAAGGAATCCTTAGGTCATTCCAAACCAGAGGTCTCCAAACTTGGCAACTTTAAGACTTGTGGCAGCTGGATGGAGCCAGTTGGATGGAGAATTCTGGGAGTTGAAGTCCAAAAGTCTCAAAGTTGCCAAGTTTGGAGACCCCGTCCCAGACAAATACCTATCTAAGCCTTACTGGAAAATCTGTATACTTATAGATGAATATTGGTATCAGCAAGATGGGTATGATAGAATAGAATAGAATAGAATAGAATAGAATAGAATAGAATACTTTATTGGCCAAGTGTGATTGGACACAATGAATTTGTCTTGGTGTAAATATTCTCAGTATACATAAAGAAAAGGAACATTCATTAAGAATCAAGAATCATAATGTACAACACTTAATGATTGTCATAGTGTACAATCAACAATCAAATCATACTAGGAAACAGTCAACATAAATTTTAAGGCTACAAGCAACAAAGTTACAGTCCTACAATCACAAGTGGGAGGGGATGGGTGATAAGGAGTGATGAGAAGATTAACAGTAATAGTAGTGTACACTTTGTAAATAGTTGAACAGTGTTGAGGGAATTATTTGTTTAGCAGAGTGATGACTTTCGGGAAAAAACTCTTCTTTTGTCTAGTTTTTCTGGTGCGCAGTGCTCTATAGCGTTGTTTTGGGGGAAGAAGTTGAAACAGTTTATGTCTGGGATGTGAGGGGTCTGTAAATATTTTCATAGCCCTTTTTTTTTTACTTGTGCAGTATACGGGTCCTCAATTGAAGGCAGGTGGGTAGGAATTGTTTTTGTTGCAGTCCTAATTATCCTCTGAAGTCTGTGTCTGTCCTGTTGGGTTGCAGAACCAAACCAGACAGTTATAGAGGTGCAGATGATAGACTCAATAATCTCTCTGTAGAACTGTATCAGCTGGTCCTTGGACAGTTTGAGCTTTCTGACTTGATGCAGAAAGAACATTCTTTGTTGTGCTTTTTTGATGACGTTTTTAATGTTAGATGTCCATTTTAGGTCATGTGATATAGTAGAACTTAGAAATTTGAAGATGGCGGGTTTCTTCTAAAGTCTACCACCATTTCTACGGTTTTGAGTGTGTTCAGTTCCAGATTGTTCTGGTTACACCACAAGGCAAGTTGTATAATTTCCTGTCTATATGCAGATTCATCGTTGTCTCGAATGAGACCAATCACTGTTGTGTCATCAGCAAACTTCAGTATTTTAACAGATGGATCGTTTGAGATGCAGTCATTGGTATATAGGGAGAAGAGAAGTGGAGATAGCGCAAAGCCTTGGGGGGGCCCTGTGCTAATTGTACAGGTATCGGATGTGATTCTGCCTAGCTTCATCTGCTGCTTCCTGTCTGTTAGGAAGCTTATGATCCACTTACAAGTATGTTCAGGTACCGCTAGTTGGTTTAATTTACTTAGAAGAGTGTCTGGAATGATGGTATTGAATGCTGAATTGAAGTCTACAAAGAAGACCCTTGCATAGGTATTTGAAGAGTCAAGGTGTTGTAAGATGAAATGCAGAGCCATGTTAACAGAATCATCTGTTGATCTATTTGCTCAGTATGCAAACTGCATGGGATCTAACAGCAGATCCATGATGGTTTTCAGGTGGGACAACACAAGCCTTTCAAAGATTTTCATAACTACAGATGTTAGAGAAACTGGTCTGCAGTCATTCAGTTCCTTGATGGAGGGCTTCCTTGGCACTGGGATGATTGTAGAACGTTTGAAGCAGGAAGGAACATAGCACATCTCTAGCGATCTATTGAAGATTTGTGTGAAAATAGGGGCCAATCGGTCAGCACAGACTTTTAAGCAAGAATGAGTTATCTTGTCTGGCCCTGGTGCTTTTCCTGGCTTTTGCCTGTGTAATAGATCTTGCACTTCTTTTTCTGTGATCACCAGGAGTTGTAAGCCCAATGGATTGGGGCCAGTTGTAGGAGACTTGGCTGTTGTTGGTGTTTTGAGATGTGGGTTGTGGAGATAGGTGGCTGTAGTTTCTTTTCAAACCTGCAGTAAAACCCATTCAGGTCATCTGCTAGTTGTTGATTTCCTTCTGCCTGGGAAGGATGTTTGCTGAAGCCAGTGATGTTTTTAAGAGTTTTCCACATGTTTGCTGGTTCATTTGTTGAGAACTGATTTTTAACTTTTTAACTTTTCAGAGTAGCTTCTTTTTGCTGCTCTGATCTCTCTTGTTAATATATTTCTGGCCTGGTTGTATAGCATTCTGTTACCTTTTCTGTAGGCTTCCTCTTTGGAACAACGTATCTGCTTAAGTTTAGCTGTGAACCAGGGTTTATTGTTACTACTGTATATATTTGCAGGTTCCTTGTTGGTACACATAAATTTTCACAGAAGCTAACATATGATGTTACAGTATCTGTGAGCTCATCTAGGTCTGCAGAGGCATCTTCAAAAACATTCCAATCAGTGCAATCAAGGCAGGCCTGGAGATTCAGCTTTGCCTCATCTGACCAAGTCTTCACTGATTTAATTGTTGGTTTAATGGTTTTAAGTCTTTGTCTGTAGGCAAATACAAGGTGATTCATGCAGTGGTCAGAGTGCCCCACAGCTGCTCATGATAAAGACCTAAAAGCATCTTTTACTGTTGTGTAGCAGTGGTCTAAAGTATTTTTGCCTCTGGTGGGACAATTTACATGCTGGAAATATTTTGGGAGCTCTTTCCTTAAATTTGCTTGATTGAAATCTCCTAAAATGATTGGAAGGGAACCTGGGTGTTTGGTTTCAGCCTCCATAATTTGATCAGCAAGAGTTCATAATGCCTTGCTTACACAGGCTTGTGGAGGAACATACACAGCTATTAGGAGAGATGAGGAGAACTCACATGGAGAGTAAAATGGCTTGCAGTTGATGTGTAAAGACTCTAAGTTTTCATCACAAAACTTATATGTTATAGCTATATCCTGAGACTAGCTGTTGTTGATATATAAACATAATCCTCCACCTTTTGTTTTATCTCATGTCTCTTCAATTCTGTCTGATCTAAATGTCTGAAATTCTGGGGTGTACATGGTGTTGTCCCTATGAATTTGTGGATTAAGCCAGGTTTCAGTAAAACAAAGAACAGCTGAATTATGAAAATCAGAATTCCATCTATTTAAAAGATGAATTTCATCCATCTTGTTAACCAGTGAGCGTAAATTGGCCAGAAAGATTGAAGGGAGAGGGTTCCCCCCCCCTATTCCTTAGTCTTTTTAAAATTCCCACTTGTTTACCTCGTCTCCTCTTCTGGCATGGTCGCTTCTTTGCTTTCTTTGTTGTAATCCATCCATCCTTGCTCTTCTTGCCTTGCAAAAGTTTTCAATCTCATTGATCATGGTGTCCTGGACTAGGTTGGGGATTTGGGGATTGGTAGCACTGTTTTCTAGGGACGCGATGGCTCAATGGCTAAGATGTTGAGTTTGTTGATCAGAAAGGTTGGCAGTTCAGTGGTTTGAATCCCTAGCACTGCGTAACCGAATGAGCTCCTGTTACTTGTCCCAGTTTCTGCCAACCTAGCATTTCAAAAAGATGAAAAAATGCAAGTAGAAAAATAGGGAGCATTTTGGTGGGAAGGTAACAATGTTCCATGCACCTTCGGTGTTTAGTCATGCTGGTCACATGACCACAGAGATGTCTTTGGAGAGCACTGATTCTTCAGCTTTGTAACAGAGATGAGCACTGCCCCCTAGAACCAGAAATGACTAGCACGTATGTGCGAGGGCAACCTTTACCTTTACCTAGCACTGTTTTCTGCTGATTTTCCTTTCTTACAGCATCAGTTCCAGACTCTTTTGATGGTGGGAGAAGTCTAGCTCATATTCTCTGCTTTGTGAGGTACCACAGGGCTTAGTGTTGAGATTATAGCCATCAGCTCCAATAGCAGCCTGAATTCATTTAAACTTGAATTCATTTAAAGCACCTAGATGCTTTCTTATCACTTCCTTCTGTATCTTGACTTGAATATCTCTTGAGGTGCAGTTTCTGGCAGGTTGGATCAGATTTCCTTTTGTTGAAGGACAGATGGAAACTAGGATTTAAGCAGGTCAGTCCCTTTCCTATTGTCAGTGGTGGGATTCAATTCTTTTTACTACTGGTTCTGTGGGAGTGGCTTGGTGAGTGTGGCAGGGGAAGGATACGGTAAAATCTCCAGTCAGAGATGATATTTTCTGGTTCTCCAAACTACTTAAAATTTCCACTACCGGTTCTCCAGAACTGGTCAGAATCTGCTGAATACCACCTCTGCCTATTGTCCCTCACCATCTTGTCATCTTCTCCAACAAACTAAACAGCTGTTTCCATGATTTTACTCTTGTTCCCATATAGCAATTTGCTGTCTGCTTGATCTCAAGTGAAGTCATAGAAATGGATTCCAGAAAGATACAGTTTATACTTTTATATAATCATCTAAAATGTGAAGGATATACAGGATTTTTAAAAGGTTTTGCAAATTTATATAAGAAAATGCATCCCTAATTTTGCACATTGTAGAAGACTGTTGTATCAGCTCCTAAGGTAATGATGTAAATCTATATGCCCTCTTCAAGGAAAACCCCTTTTCTCCTCTACTCCTGTGTGGACTCTACTGAGACACCCAGATCCCACCTTCCAATTTGTAGTGAAAACTGATGCCTTAGATGTTACAGTCTGATTCATTCTCTAGGCAGAGAAGGAGGGGAAAGGATGGCCTCTGGGAGAATTCACAGACTGATTCTTCACCTTTCATTTCAGCTGATTCACAATAGGCATTTTTATGTTCTATTTTTAAAGAAAGAAGTGTTATATGCCATGACACATTTTCCATCAATTGCTACTTCTTCAGAAGGTTTCCCCCCATCACAGCTTACTTTTTAAAATAGTTCCACTGCTTCCCATTCTCTTGAATAGGGAGGAAGAGTATGTCAGCCCTCACAAGTAAGTTAGGTAGGAAACAGGACTAGATTAACTAACTCTAATAATAAAGAATATTGCAAAGCAACATTAACAAAGTCTTGCAAATGCAAATTTCCTGTTACCACTTTTAACTGATTGATTGTGGATCCTCCCTAAGTTTCTTTCTCTGACTATTAAGCCACTGGGAACTCCTCCCTCTCTTGTCTGTTTCCTGGGCAGCATCTCTTCCTCTTTTTTCCCCAAGGTCATCCACACATACTATTACAGAGTGTTATATAAAAGCTATTCTGAACTCTAAATACAAACAGAAATGGCTAGAATATTTGATATACTGAAAGAGCTATTTGGAAGAGACATTATGGGAAAACACAATAGACATCTACACCGTGTATGCCAGTTTAAGCTAAAGTGTCCCAGAAAGCCTATCCATGTGATCTAGTACAAAGTGACAGTGGATCCCAGGATAAAGAAGAACCCATGAAGCTCAGCGTGACCGACTCTCCAGAACCTGCAACCAGATAAGAGGTGGGATTCCCCAGTTCCATCCACCTCTAGTTGCGTAGATTGGGAGATGAGAGTAAGGGGAGTCGTCCCAGATAACAATGAAAAGAGAAGAAGGAACTGCCTCATTCTTCTATATCTGTGCTACAGGACTTGTGCAGTGATCTTGGAAAAATGCAAAGTGGCAGATGGAATCTGTAATCCATTCTCATGACTCTGGATGTTTTCTCTGGGTGCAGGAGAAGAGACATAATCTAACAGGAGAGGTGATGTGTAGAGAGCCACAGAGGTGAATTTGGAGAAATTACAGTATATAGTAGTAGTTACTGAAACAAAGATATGTTTTAAGAGAAAAGCATAAAAAAGAACTTGTGGAGGGTGTTTCCTAAACAGGATTATGTTGAAGTAGTAGCAGCACATATCCAAAGGGCTGGGTTTTTTGGGGTGGGGTGGGGGGTGGGGGGGTTATTTTTAGTGTTCATTGCAAGTTTCAGCTTATTCCAAGACTTAACCTTTCTCATCCTTCCTTACAGATTCAGACAAAAGTATTCCCTGATTCATTTTATAAGTTTTTGTACTTTTTTCAGTTCGTCAGATAGTTCTTTATGCAGCCATGATAGTTTCATCAACTGTATTTCATTTTAATTTTTCTTTGGTATTGTTTGGAGTTTAATTATCTCAATTTTTTAGAATTTTCCAACCATGCTGAACTGTTTCTCCTTTTAGGATTTCCATTCATGGAATTCTTCCTATTTTTCTTTCAGCTTTTAGAAGTAAGCTCCTTTGAAAACTAGAACATTAACACAGCTTTTGGTTCTCTCTACCTACAGTATAATATAATAAAGTTAAGAACACATGGTTATTCTCTCTCATTATAACTACAGTTCCCACTTCCTCACATATTTCTTCCCTGTTAATAAGTCCAGTGTACCTTTTCTCTTACTTTCCTCTTCTATATTTTGGATGATGAATAAGTTTCATTTGTGCCCCTTCAGACTGAAATTAACAGTATATCATAATTCAGTGAAATTCAGCCATGAAGCTTGGTAGCCTATACATTTGAAACTCATGAGTACCAACAGCTATATAGAGATATGGCTTGCGATGTGTTTGCCTTTTATTTCTTGTTTCTCCTAGTGTGCTATGATCCACTCTGCCATAAATTTTATCTCCTCTTTCCCTCTGTTTCAGGGCTTTGGCAGATTACCAAGGTGGCTACTAAAAACACATCAATGTTATTGGCATTTTCACATTTTTAAAGGACTGTTTTGAAGGATTAATATTTTATAGATAAATAAGTGTATAATTCAATGCACTATTTTGTTAAAAGAACATGCACATATAATTTCTTATTCAAAACATTTCAAAGTGGTTTCCAGTAATTACATTTCTGTAAACCACTGTCTGTTTTTGCACAGTCAACTATAAAGTGGTAAATGCACAAAAGCAAGGGACAGAAATTGCTTAAAAAGATACAAAAATAAAGAAAAAGGTTTAAAAGTTATTGCTTTACACCTAAGTAATTATGCTATAAATCAGCTACAATGAAAATGCAAATAGAGAAATGGATACTAACAGTATGAGATTTCTGACATATGTTATCCTTATGAAATCTTTATTTTTTTGCTTTAAAATGTTATGGGTTGTTCTTTAGCAGACTTTTTCCCCGATATTTCTTATTTGCCAAACGTTTGTTTGTCTGCATTACAGACACTACATTCAGAATTTCTACAGCCAAGAGGCTGCAATGAAATGCCTCCAGAAACAAAACAAAACAAAATATACAAAGTATTAACAAGCCTAATATGTAAAACTTGTCTCAGATTTACAAGATTTATATTTAAATCATTTTTTGATACAAGTCAGTTTTACTGAAGCACAAACCTATTGTGGGTTGAAGTAGTCTAATGGTATAAAAATTCAAAAATAGATTTGCATTACATAACATTCTTCTAATTAAAAGATTAACATATTTCTATATTTCTTTTGCTTGCACTAGCAAGGAGGGATGAGTTATCCTGGAATGACTTTTGCTTATATTTTCCTTTATACATTTTTCTAACTAAATTATTCTTTAACAAATCATGTTACACAGGTAACTTAAATATTATATTATTGTTTCAATTTTTTAAACTGATATATTCATTTTTTAGATAAAATGTAAGTACCTTTTAATATACATTAGGTATCACCAGACTTTAAATTTATATACTACTAAATGTTGCAACTCCTAGTAGTTTAGACAGTATCACTGTGCATTGTTTTCAGTCATTCTTTTCACACTTTTTTTTACTAACTAGAGACCAGTTAAAATAGAAATGCATACAATCAATGTCTCTGACAGTCTAGATCAAGGGTGTCAAACTCGATTTCATTAAAGGCCACATTATGGTTGTGTTTGACCTTGGGGGGCTGCAGTGGGCATGGCCAGTTTGACATCATTCATGTCAGGGGTGCCTGTGGTGGCCTGAGCTGGTGAAAAGGGGCTTCGAGGGCAGCCCTCCTGAGCTCCATTTTTGCTGGCAGAGGGTTTCAGGAGGCTGTCGTAGCTGAAAATGGAGCTTGGGAGCCCATTTTTGCTGGCAGAGGCACCACAGACAGACAGATCCTTCACTGTTTCCACGGTGGCCCTGCAGGCCAGATCTAAACATCCCATGGGCCGGATCTGGTCCATGGGCCTTAAGTTTGATACCCGTGGTTTAGATTTTATGATTCTTTTTGATGCTAGGTTCAGTTAGCCAGCTTCCCCAGATGTCAGGCAAAGAAATTCAGGTTGGTTTTTGTCCAATCCATTGTGATTCTCTAGTGATAAACTTTTCCTGAATGCTATCTGGCCTATATTGTAGGGTAAAATGTTATTCCGCTGAAGATTATATGTATTTGATTCACCAGTATTCTCTTTCAGATGAGATAATGCTTCCCCTGCCAAAATATTTTGTTGGGAAACTTTATCTTCCAATAAAGATTCCAAAAATATGTGTGAACTTAAAGCTAAGACAGGTCTTGAAATTTCAAATGAAATATCTTGTTTACAAATCTCATTTTTGAGCAAATAAATATTAAATTATATTGATCAACAATTAACCAAATTAACTTATTGAGAATGTGAACCCAGTCAATTGTGGATTATTCACTAAACCATGTTTAAATGAAGCATGATTTAATCAGAAACTTTGATTACTTCACTGTATTTGTGTATCATTAAGAAGGCAAACATTTCTGCTTTGTCCCCCTCCACTCCCACAGACAATGCAGCTGGCAAAGAATCATTGTTCAACTAGTTTAATGTGCTATCTGAATATAGAGCTCATTCTATTTTTTCATTTGCCCAAACAGAGAATGTAACAAGTGTTTGCAGAAAGTATTCTTGTATCTCAATATTCTCCAGTTAGCAAGAGCAGACATAAACATATATATTATCTAAGCCCAAAACTAACCAGTAGGGGCTGTTTGGTTTGGGACACAAACTTGGAATGAGAACTGTTTCCAGTCTCTAAGAAAATCTACAAAGTACAGTGTCTAATTTGCAACAAAACTTCTGGCAAGTCTACAAGTAGAGCATTTGTTTACGCCTGCTCAAAAAAACTCAAGCCCAACTAAAATGATTGTGCATTTCTTTTGGAATCTGTCCTAAGAAAATCACAAAAACAAAGAAAATGAATTTTAATCAGAAAACAACGAAGGTATGTGCAGTTTAGACATATGTATTATTAAGGTTCTCAGTGTAAAGTATAGTATGTATTTCCTGCAGGCATTTATGGCTTGAAGCATATTGAATGAAACAATTCTGTCCATTCAAATGCCTTCGTAATCTTTGCTCAATGTGTAGCACTTCAATTATATTAAAACTAGTAAAAATTTAATCCACATTTTTGATAGCTATATCTGTTTATTTTACAGATATGTTTATGTTCTAAGATTGAAACCTCATTTTTCAAGAATCCCTGAATTGCAAATCTAGACAGATGACGTATTTTAGAAAATGCAGTCAGCATGTGTGATTGGCACATTTGCATCTTTGGTAAGAAAACACTCTTATTGATCATATATCTTCAAAAATAAGCACTCAGAGATTAAATACATCCAGAGTCATTTTGGATAGTGAGATGAGTGGCTAAAGAAACAAACAAACATTAATTCAACTTTACATTAATGGCCAAGTTAGTAAATTATGGTTTGTGAGCCAAATATGGTGCACCATCTCTCTTTGTATGGACCATGAGTTAAGAATGAATTAGTGGGAGGATGGCAGATCACCAGGCTTGAGCATCAACTGAGTTTTTTAGATAAGAGGTGGGACCAAGCTTATTGGCTAGCAGTAGAATTGTTAGGCTGAATGACAGGAAATAGTATGTATTAAAATTAACCAAGCTAAGTTTCATAGAGTATGCTTAAAATTCCAAACTTATACTAATTTTCTGTTTATTTTGGTTTAATTTAGTTTAATTTATATAATGACCTTTTTTTTTAAAGGAAGCATAGCAGCCTAACAGTTGGAAGAAGGTGCAGTGTGGAAGATGGTGAGTATCTGGTAATAACTAGTTCACATTAAATAATATTTGTTTGTTATATGTACAATATATCTCATCTTCCTTCAGCAGGTGAAGGCAGCTCATGTAACATTTATCATTCCTTTTACTGAAACAATGAAAACTCTGTGGAATAAATTGGACTGAGATAGAAGAACTGATCAAAAGTCACTCAAGGATTTTTCATGGCTGAAGGTAGATGGAAGGTATTTAAAGGTTTCTCCAGTCCTGGGTGAATATTTGGGTTGATGAAGATTCTGCATGGGGAGGAGTAGGGGGGAATGTCATAAAGGAGAATAGCAAAAATTGTATTGCATGTACAAGTGTTATCCCTTTTGAATATGCAAACATGTACAACATGTCATGAGGCATTTTTTTTATCATTTTGGTAAAAGAATGAGATCATGTGGGTTTTCCTGATTTTAACCACTACAGCACACTATAGCTTTTGATTTTTTTTTTTTTTTTGCAAATGTACCTTGTTTCTTGAACATGAAAGAAACAGAGTCTAATATACATACCGGTGTAAGCCAGGAAGCATGAAATGATTTTGCAAAAATGCAGTCAAAGGTTTGTTTGCGTAGAGAGAAAATGAAATTTAAATACCCAGGACCTTGGCTTATGAAACAGATGTAAGTCCTCATCTTTTGGAAAAATAGAATCAAAAGCAAGACATTGAAAAAATGTCTGAAAATATAACTATGTACTCAGAATACAGTTAGCAGAAAAACACTAAAGTCTTGGGTATCCACCTATCTTGGTCTCAGAAAAAGGAAGAAATTGACAAAATATTATGACAAATACTACCATTTTTCCTCTTGGGAAATCATTGAAACAAAGAAATGATTTTCTTTTATTCTCATTATAATTTATATTTACCAGAGATGTGCCAAGAGAAATCTAGCATATTTGAGGAAACTATGAATATACTATGGACATGTTTTCTTGAATATACTCTTCAAAATACATTAGATACAGCAAAAATGAATTAAGCACACATTAAAACTATCAATAGGTGTTTTAACAGGAACAATAGTTGCTGACATAGTTTAGACCAGGGATGGGCAATTAATTGTCCCAAAAGGCCATATGAGAAACTGGGATTATTGTAGAAGTCTGAACCAATGGGGTTGTGAAGTGTATAGGCATTCATGCATGGACATACAGTATGTCGTGTCCGCAAAAAGACGCTCAGAGTCGGTGACTATCATTCAAAGCTCTTTATTTACAATGGGGAACCGAACCGGCGAAAAGTAAAAAGCCCGCGGCTTTTATACTTTTCGCTGCGGCGGCTGCGGCCAATGGCAGCGATTCAAGTCTCCCGCTCTTGGTTTGAACCAATCGCGGGAGACTTCAATCGGGCCAATCAGCGCAGCTTGCCTGGCCAATCAGAAATCCCCGCGCCTTAGCCAATCAAGGCGCGGGGATTTCGAGTATGCAAATTCAGGACATAACACCCCTCCCCTCTTGGTATGGTCCATCACGTGGTGTAGTCACGCAGGTAGGCGGGGCTCCGTCGAGTCCTAGTTGACCTGCGCAACTCACTTGCAAGCTGTAACTCGGCCGGAGTGGTCATCTTTTTGGCTGCTCCTGCCTCTGTGCGAACCGGCTGGATGATCGGGCCGGTTCTTTCACCGTGGCTCCCGCCTGGGCCTACCGGGTCGGTTGAGCTACGGATTTCGCCGCTCCCGCTTGGCTTCTCCGAGTCGGTAGAGCTGGCCAGGTGGTTCTTCTCCGGAGGGGACTCGCGATGGCTGTGTTCCGGTGAGTATTTTTGGTTTATTTTTTTCTGCGATTGTCTATCCGGGTATTCCCTCCCCCCTTGGTTCGTGTCTTGGGGGTTGAGGTCAGTCGCTGTTCGTGACCTGAGCTGGTCGATGTGTCGCTTCCAGGCTCGCCCATCGATGGTTTGGAGCCGGTACGACCGTGGACCAGTGACCTGAGTTATGACGGCTGGGATCCATAGGGGGTCCCCCGTCATATTCTTTGCGTAGACTAAGTCACCTGGGTCAAATGTCCGGTACCTGGAACTGGAGTCTGGGGGCCGCTCCGGGTTATAGGTCGGGTGTAACCTGTCGAGTGGGGACCTCAGCTTTCTGCCCATTAGAAGTTCTGCAGGGCTCTTGTTAGTTGTGGTATTGGGAGTGATGTGCTGTATGAAGAGGAGTTTGTTGATTTTGTCGCTGATCTCCCCGTGGTCCATTTTCCGGAGGGTCTTTTTCGTAAACTGAACCATCCGTTCCGCCCTACCGTTCGCCGCCGGATGCGCCGGTGCTGTTAATGCGTGGCGGATACCCCTCTCCGCCAGGAACCTTTCGAAATCGATGGAAGTGAACTGGGGCCCGTTGTCTGAGACGACGACGTCTGGGAGGCCGTGCGTGGAAAACAGTTTACACAGTTCTTTAACGACGGCCTCTGTGGTAGTGGATTTCATGTCGCTTACCTCCAACCAATTGGAGTACGCGTCAACTGTGATTAGAAAAGTATGCCCATTTGTGGGACCAGCAAAGTCTAAATGGATTCTGGACCAGGGCCCCCGTGGTGTCTCCCAGTCCCGGATAGGTGCTGCGGGTGGGCTGGATCTGGTCTCCTGGCACCGGTGGCATTTGGCGACCCATGCCTCAATCTGCTTGTCCATCCCTGGCCACCAAGCGTAACTCCTGGCCAGGGCTTTAGTCCTGACGATGCCAGGATGACCCTCATGTAGCATCTCTAAGACCCTCTCTAGCAATCTGTCCGGAATGACCACCCTGTCACCCCACAAAATACATCCTCTCAGTAGTGAGAGTTCAGTCTGGCGCTGTCGGAATGTTTTAAAAGTCTCGTCATTGTCTTTCTCCGGCCAACCTTTTTCTAACCAGTGTAAGATTCGCGCCAGACGCCTGTCCTTAACGGTTTCTCTGGCAATGTCTGATGCGGTAATAGGTAAGCTCTCGATACTTAGGGTGTTTGTTGTTGGTGCTGGGTCAGGTTCAGAGTCAGGTAAAGGCGAGCGGCTTAAAGCGTCCGTGTGCGAAATTTTCTTACCTGGCTTGTGTAGCAGTTCGTAACTGTAGGCTGCCAGGAATTCGGACCATCTTGTCATCCGGGGTGACAAGATGTTCGGCGTGGCCCGGTTTCCAGCGAGGATGCCCAGCAATGGCTTATGATCTGTCACAATGGTGAACGGGCGGCCGTACAGGTATTCGTGGAAACGCTTAACGGCGGCAACTATAGCCAAAGCTTCTTTGTCCAGCTGGCTATAGTTCCGTTCCGGTTTAGTCAGAGTCCTGGAGAAAAAAGCGATGGGTGCTTCTCTCTGGTCGGGGAGGGTGTGGCTGAGGACAGCGCCGACGCCGAAAGGTGATGCGTCGCAAGTGACAGCTAAGGGCAAGGTTTCGCTGAATTGCATCAGGACGGCGTCGGAGGTGAGGAGGTCTTTGGTTTTTTGAAAGGCAGCTTGCTCTCGTCTCCCCCAAGTCCAGGCTGCCGTCTTGTCCAGGAGTCTATGTAAAGGTTCCGCTGCCGTTGCCTTTTGGGGTAGGAAAACATTATAAAAATTCAGCAAGCCTAGGAACGCTTGTAGTTCCGTTTTAGACTTTGGGGTGGGGGCTTCCTTGATGGCTTTCACTTTTTTAGTCGTAGGGTGAATGCCATGCCGGTCTAGGAGATAGCCCAAAAACTCTACTTGCTTTGTACATAGTTGGCATTTTTCTCGTTTGACTTTAAGTCCTGTTTCTTTAAATTTTGTTAAGACTTGTCTGAGTCGGTTTTCCAATTCGGCTTCGTTTGGCGCCGCCACTAATACGTCATCGAAATAGGGCACCACCCCCTTGGTGCCCTGTAACAAACGTTCCATCAGGCTCTGAAAGATGCCTGGTGCCACGCTGACTCCAAATTGGAGTCGGTTACACTTGAAGGCCCCCCGATGAGTCACGATTGTTTGGGCTTCCGCCGTTTTCTCGTCCACAGGTAGCTGCTGATATGCCTGGGCGAGGTCGAGCTTGGCAAAGACTTTGCCCCCTCCCAGTGAGTGCAGTAAATGTTGCACTATTGGGACTGGGTAGGCGCTTTGTTGCAACGCGCCATTTAGGGTGGCCTTATAGTCCCCGCAAATTCTCACGGACCAGTCTGGCTTTACTGGGGTCACTATAGGGGTCTCCCATCTGGCATGGTCTATCGGTTGCAATACCCCTTGTTTGACGAGCTTGTCGATCTGCTCGTCAATTTTAGGCTTTAGGGCGAATGGTACCCTTCTAGGTTTAAGCCGCTTAGGGGGAACCCTTGGGTCTAGGTCAAATGAGATAAGGGGCCCCTGGTACTTGCCCAAGCCTCCATCGAAGACATCCTGGAACTCCTGGGCTAGCCGTTGTTCCCAAGCTTCGATGGTGACGTGGTTGACTCCTGTCAGCGCAATGTCAAGCAGGGCGAACCATTGTAAGCCCAGTAGGCTTGGGCGGTCGCGATTGACGATAGTGAGTGGCAGTTGTTCGGTGTGGCCGTTGTAAGTTATATTAAAGTTCTTGGTGCCCACTACCGGGACGCGATTCCCTTGGTAGTCTTTTATGATGATCTTTTGGGCATGCACGTTTCTTTTTTGTAGTGTGGGCACTAGTCTTTTGATCTCGCGCCATGCAATCATGGAAAGGTAGGACCCGGAGTCCACTTCCATTTTGCATGGCTGGCCTTCAATATGGACTTCTACGTGTACCTTTCTGGCGCCGTCGGAGATGGCGTGGCCGATGGTCACCGTCTGGTGGGCCTCTTCCTTTCGCCGACCGTCGCCGCCTCTTGGAGATCGTTGAGCACGGTCCCATCGACCGTCTGGTTGGCGCTCTCTGGCTCTGGGCGGGGGACTTTCTCTCCTTCTGTCGTGTTGTTCCCATTTGGGCGGGCTGCGGGTCTTCTTTTGGCGGCAAACTCGGGCGATGTGACCCCGTCGTTCACAATGCCTACAGATAGAGTCAAAGAATCGGCATTCTGACCTGGGGTGGTCGCCGCCGCACCCGGCGCAGTTGGTCCTCGACCTACGACCTTTTCGACTTCGTTGGTCGCCGCATCCCGTCTGCACGCGATGTATGTCCTCCTCGTCTTCCGACGTGCTGGAGGTTGACTGGTATTCTCCGTAGTGTGCGGTTGCTTCGTTTCTTGTGTCGGCCGACCTTGCCGGGTTGTTGTTTCCGCCCTTCGTGTCAGATCTTCGCATGCTGTCAGCTGACGTGCGGGTTGCTTCCGCGGCTGCGGCTGCGGTAAGGGCATCGGCTAGGCTGATGTCGCCCTTGGCCATAAGTCGGCTCTGGAGTGTAGGATCCCATAAACCGAGTACGAAGCGGTCTCTTATGAGACTGTTCAGACCTTCAAACTCGCAGAGTCCTCCTAGGTGCCGTAGCTCTGCGACGAAGTCGCTCAATTTTTCGTCTGGTTTCTGATTGCGGCGGTAGAACTCGTTGCGCCGTATCAGGATGGGGACTTCGGGGGCATAATGGCGCCGCAGTATAGGTTCGAGGACGTCCCAGTCCATGGCGGTTGCGTCTGCCGGCTTGGCCAATGCTTTGGCCATCTGGAAGACCTCTGGTCCGCAGTGAGTAAGGAAGACGGCGTGTTTTAGCGGGCCCGGGGCGTCCTTCATTCCGGCGCATTCCAGGTACATACGGAACCGATCCGAGTACGATTCCCAGTCCTCGGCGGCGGGGTTGAAGGGGGCGGGCAGTGCAATCTTCGCCATCTCTACGCTGGAGCTGGTTCTTTGGTGGACACGGGGTTCGGTTCAGGGGCGAGATCCCATCCTCGTCGCCAGTGTCGTGTCCGCAAAAAGACGCTCAGAGTCGGTGACTATCATTCAAAGCTCTTTATTTACAATGGGGAACCGAACCGGCGAAAAGTAAAAAGCCCGCGGCTTTTATACTTTTCGCTGCGGCGGCTGCGGCCAATGGCAGCGATTCAAGTCTCCCGCTCTTGGTTTGAACCAATCGCGGGAGACTTCAATCGGGCCAATCAGCGCGGCTCGCCTGGCCAATCAGAAATCCCCGCGCCTTAGCCAATCAAGGCGCAGGGATTTCGAGTATGCAAATTCAGGACATAACACAGTATATACATTTGAAGCAGTGGTGGATTCAAAATTTTTACTATCGGTTCTGTGGGCTTGGTGTGGCTTAGTGTGCATGGCAGGGGAAGGTTATTGCACAATTCCATTCTCATCCCACCCCACTAATCTGCTTTCCAGCTCCATTCTCCTGTGCAGGGCAACAAAAGAAGACTCAGATGTTCAACTGGGACTTGGGATTCATAGAATAAATGTGGGTGGGGCCAGTCAGAGGTGGTATTTGCTGGTTCTCTGAACTACTCAAAATTTCTACTACTGGTTCTCCAAAACTGGTAAGAACCTGCTGAATACTATCTCTGGTCTGAAGACATAAAAAAGCAGTTGCCTTTAAAATAAAAGCAATCCATGTGGACCAGACAAAGACAGCCAAAGGGTTAGATGTGACCCAGGGGCCACAAAATGCTCAGATCTAGTTTAGAGCAGCGTTTTTCAATCTTAACAACTTTAAGATGCATGGACTTCAACTCCTAGATTTCCCCAGCCAGATCTTGTTTACATATTTTAAAGTTGCTGAAGTTGACAAATGCTGGTTAAGACAACACAAAAACCTGTTTCTATTGCTCCAAGGAACCTATACTAATAATATTCAATAGAAGAAATAACACTTATCTGCTAAGCTCATGTAACATGCACATAAATTGATCATTTGGGACATTTATTACCAACTAATTTATTTTCTGATGTTTACATTGTCCTCTAGGCTGCCTGATTGGACTTAATGGACTAACAATCTGTTAAGAGCAACTGTTTGGCCTGCATTAGAAGAGCTCTGCAATCAGGGATCAGCTTTGGATAAATTTCTACAAAAATGCACAATAAATCAACATTTAATAAGATAATTAAAATGTCTCTGATCACAGGTTAGGGTGAAGATGTTAATATAAAAAGAGTGATAAAAACAATTAGAATCATCATTTTACCAGCTTCATACCTTTTCTCATAACACACACTGACCTACATAGTACAAACAGCAGAGTAGGGTGATTAAAATTTCATTTTCTCTGTTTCTGTTTTGCTGGACGGCAAATAAAACCACTTTGTCAAGACAAGCTGGCTATATTTATATCTTGAAAGCTGGATGAAGTTTACATTCTGCAGGGTATCTTAAAACATAACTGACAGCTGGACCTGAAGAACTGTCAGCATGTCAGCAGGCAATTTAACTTGACACAGGATATAAGGTTTTGTAGATTTAAAGGTTGCTAGTGTCCAGCAGGTTGGAAAGCTTTCCAACCTATCTACCCGCTCCCCCTCCTGAGTATCTTTCAATAGAGTGATAGAGAATGTAGTAATGATGTTAGTGTAGTTTATTTCCTGCTTAGAAACATAGAAGAGAGCACCAATGTATAGAAGACCTAGAATTAGATTAACAATTTGTATAAACATAGTACATTTAGGTGTACTGGAAGTAAGTAAGGACTTCATGTTAACATAGCTTTTTGGTTTGCAGGAAGCTTCCTCTTCTGAGGTCCTTGGATGCCTTGTTTCAAGTAGATCAGGGGTGTCAAACTCATGTCATCATGGTGGTATCATGTGACGTATTGGGACTCTCCCCACTTCACTAAACCGGGTGTGGGCATGGCCAACACATGATGCATCCAGCTTCCAGGCTGGGAATTTTACAGTCCTGAACTAAATCATTTAGTGAAGGTCTATTGTGTTATGTCAGCCAAGCCACATGTGATCCAGTTAATTAACCATACTTTAATAAACCATGGTTAAATTTTATCTTTGTATGATGTGTGAACTAGAGTTCTTTAAAAGATGCATGTACACCCACACCGAAAGTCCAGATGACTGAACAATGGTTATAACATACAGGGCTAGTATGTACCAGCCCTGTGTTCTACACAAACAATTAGTAGCATGCATACTGTGTGAATGAAAACAATTGCCAGCAACCTCAAAGGTAAAATCTGAGCACAGGATTTTTTTGCATGTTAGTTCAAGCACATCAAGAAGTTGTTTCTGCAAGGGTATGAAAGACACAATATTGCTTTATCATTATCTGAGATTATTGTGGAATGCAAACTACATTAATGCTCATTCTTCTCTTCTATAAATTTCCTACATTCTCAACATTAGTTCAGATGTTAATATGGTTAAAATAAAATGACTTTGACTGAAATGAGAGTCCTGATTTGCTTATTTGGGATTCATTTTGATCTCAACTAGATCTGAATATTAGAGGACCTAGAACTACCTTAAGTTACAAAGTGTTTTTCTCTAGCACACATATGACCTGAATATCTCTGGGACCTGCTGTCTGTAAAAGCTAAAGGAATACAGCAAACAGATAATTAGAATATGGCATTTATATTCAGCAAGGCAGAGCCCAAAAGGGCCTATGGGCTCAATTTCTTAGTTAACAGTTTGAAAAGACCAACTTATAGAGCAATGTCTATGAGGAGTCCAAAAATCACAATGGGTGATTGGGCAGCACAATTAAAGCACTGACCTTTTCATATGTGTGTTGATGTTGCATGCATGTAGAAGAGATGGGACTTCAATTGTGTGGCTGTAATTGCCATCTTATTTTTACCTGGAGGCCTACAGCTAATGGAAAAGATCCTGTCTGAATTCTTTCCCATTGCAATTACTATTTTTCCTACTACAACTATTTTTGAGCACTACAGAGCACTAGACTACATGGATCAGTCACACTAAGCTATAATGTAATTTGTTTAGTTTTGCATAATCAGCAACTCCAACTGGCATCATTTATGAACTATAATTAATGGTTCAACATATATGTGCTCAGTTACCATGAAGGATTTTACCCAGTCTGATGAATATAAACCATGTTTTAGTTTGGTTTCCTATACATCAATATATATTGCCCAAAACAAACTTTTCTTATTTGAATTTCTGAAGTGACACATAAAGGACCAGCCTTATCCTAATTAGATGCATGATCACTTTGCTGCAAAGGGAGCATCATAGACCTGGAAGGGTCATTTAAGCCATCTAATCAGCTAATGCTACAAACTGATGGTCTTGAGAATTAGTTCTATCAATTAGCTTACATAGGATGCATCAACTTCCTGTCCCTTCAGTAATCGACAGATTGCTCTTTGCAGAAGAATCCAGGCAAATATAAACTGTGCAAATGATGAAATGGAGGTTATCTTTCTGATAAGATTGTAGACATTGCAGACTAAGGGAGCTTTGTTCAAGCTTGGAGAGTGGTGTGGTCTCAGATTGCAAACTGTATGCTATATATTTCAAATCCATGCAACTAGTCAAATGCATCTGATATTCCACACAGGGCTTGGCTACTTTGATTTCCTTAGATTATATTGTCAGGGACAGATACCAATTGAAAATGACAGCTGCCTATAAATCTAATTGGAAAAGGCCACCTTAAATGTCTGTTTCCTTTTCGTTCCTGATTGTATCAAGGACCCAGAATGCACAGTGAAAAGGAAAGCAGGAATCCTAGCTTATTTTTTTACAAAGCACAAATCAGTAATGCCAATACTGGTTAGGAATTCTAGGATTTATAGAATTTATATCTGGAGAATGGCTGCAAAAGGATACAGAAAATGTGTAGATTTTTTTTATAAGATGCAATTGGAGATTTCTTTAATGGTTTGAAGAAAATCAGAGACTTTGTTGAATTGTTCAGAAATATAAAAACACACATCCTACCCATTGTACATTATTATGGGGAGCCTTTACAAAACTCAAATTTTGTGTTTGATTCAATCTCCCATACTCTTTCAATGAGCTTGATCAGAATCTAGAAAATTAAGGACTGAGTGAGCGGGATATTGGGAGTAAAGTTTGAATCTGAACCCGTGAGTACACTTTTTAACATTCATAAACAAATTGAACAGCTGAGGTATTATTGTCATTTTTTTTTTGCTGTTAAAAAAAGCTTAGTCAAATTGAAACCTGCTTCATATAACACACCAAGGAATATTGTTTGTCTGATTTTGTCTTGCCATTATATGTAATCCCAACAATTACTGATTGTAAACTGGGGTTTACAGTAGAGTGTCTTTTGTAAACTCATCCAATTGTGGTTCATTCAATTGAAATTATGTAATTAACTGGGTGGAGAAGTCTTCTTTATCCCTGAAGGCAAGGGAGGTTTCTCTCTTTCAGGCTATTAGTCGGCTTTAGACTTCAGCTGACATCCCAATGATTAGACTTGCATGAAGGAGGGAGATTAGCTAATTAACACTCCTCCTCCTCCTCCTTGGGTCTGCCACTCTCAACATGCTGGAGGCAAAACAGGGATTGTAATAGCCTCACAGGATCTCAGTAGGGTTTTTGCTTAAATCTTCCCTTCCAGTGCATGTAGTGGACTATGGCAGAAACACACACACACACACACACACATTAGGGCAGGGGTCCCCAAACTTGGCAACTTTAAGACTTGTGGACTTTGACTCCCAGAATTCTCCAGAGAGTGATCTCTACACTAGGGAAAAACCAGTGAGAAAGACCTGCTCACTTTCTAATCATTTTAGGGCAGGAGTGTCAAACTTGCATCATCACGTTGTTGTCATGTGATGCATCATTATTTTCCCCCCCTGCTAAACTGGGGTTGGGCGTGGCCAGTGCATGGCACATTTAGCCTGTGGGCCATAACTTTGACACCCCTGTTTTAGGGTAAATAGTTGTATTTATGAGTTATGGCTCTAGCTGTTACAGAGCTGTCACAGAGTGGTCCAACAGGCTAAAACATAAAAAATGTGTTGGCTTAATATACCGGGCTAATGTTGTGACTTACAAACTATGGTATATGGCTAAGTATATTATGTAAATCCAGCCAATTATGCTTTATTCCATAAACATTGGTCAATAGCTGAATACAAATTGTGAATCAAATCACAGATTTTATCAACCTCAACGCTCTGTTTCTAACAGTGACCAAACAGATGCTTTTGGGAAGCTCACTGGTACAGTGTTAAGGAAAAAGCCCTCCCTTTTTCCTTGCCACAAAATGTTACCTAAGGTTGATGGCATTTTGACGGCTATATTAAATTATCATACTTAATAATCTGCAGTCTACTAAACAATTATTGCAATGCGCATCTCTTCTGAAGCTGCTATGCAAATTTCAGCTGCTATGCTTTTGCCTCCTTTTGATTATATTCTCCTGGCCTACAGACAGATTCTGTACAAGTTACTTCCCATTTTATTATCAGATTTTCATCCCTCACTTTCCCACTAGATTTTGTCATGGCACAAATTGTTCCTTTGGCATTTTGCATGGACCAGTGAGACTCCAACTGGGCAAGAAGATGAATGGGTGATTTCATATTCCCTTCTATTGTCCTTTGGCAACTCTATTATGCTGCCTCTTTATTATCACAGTAAAAAGAACAGTTCCCAAGCTTATGGAGATGCTATGTTCTACAGCTTTCCAGGGGGTTGTCACGCACATGGGTTGGAAAGTTTAGTGGCCTCACTGAACCTGAGAACAATACCCCTGGGAATGAGAGCTCCTGGTAGTGTCATCTTGATAAGGGCAAAAGGAAAGAGTAAAGTAATGGCAGATGGGACTTTGCAGGCATGAGTGGACCAACCTACTAAAGAGAATGAACCCCACCATCAAACCTAGAAGAAAGCATCAGGAAATTATTTCTGTAGTCTTGTCAAAAAAAGTGACATGACTCAAACATTTAAATATTTTTGGGCATTGAATGATAAGTCCTGAGACTGGAAGATGCCATTTTTGTTACTGAGGAAGAATGACAAAATGCCATTAATACCAGTATACTTAGAGGTGATATTTTGTTTAGACTAGGGCTGTAAAAATCGCAGCCCATGGGCTGGATGCGTTATGCGCTGGCCACGCCCACACCCAGTTTAGTGAAAGGGAAAAAAAAGTCACAATAAGTCAAGTGATGCTGCCATGACGATGTAAGTTTGACACCCTTGGTTTTGACCAAAGCTGTAAGCAATTCAGACCCCTCACTAATGATATTGAAAACATTATTTTATATGGACACATACAATTGGGTCGTCAGATGTGAGAAGCATAGAACAAACAAAACTTAAAATCATCAAAGGTTTATGAAGGCTTAGATATTAACAACACTAGTAAACCAGAATGAGTTCATTTAAATCACATTAGACTAGCACTGATGATGTTACCTACTTTGAGTAATGAAACATCTGCAAGAAAGCAACCAAGCCCAGAGAACACCAAGGACCCTTCATTTAAACTCTAAGCTATAAATATTCTACTTTATTGGTACCGCTTGATTAGAAGATTTACAGCTCAAGGCTTGAGATCATATAAGGTAATATGCTGGCAGTGATACTCAAGCAGGTAAGTGCTTGGCTTTAATCCAGTGAATAAAAGGTCATGCCTAGTCAAATCAATGACTATCCAGTGAACAGCGAAGTTATGAGTACCCTTAATACAGATTCAGTGGTGGTAGGCACTGAAGAACTTTCTGGCAAAGTACAAGCAATGCTAAATGCCATGCCAGAGAAGAAGAAAAAAATAAAGTTAATGGTTGATTGGATTGCAAAAGTTGGAAAAACTGAGAATCCTGGATTTATAGAAAGATTTCAATTGGCCAAATGCAATAAGGCAAGAAATAGCTTTGCAGAATTCATGAAGAAAGTTACTTTGTTCATTTTTAAAACATCTGCTTCAAGTGCCCTAAATATAATTTTATACTTGGATATTACTGAATGGACATTAGATTCAATTATTCTAAAAATGAAAAACAGAAGGAGAAATATAATCCTATCAACTTGGATATTTCCAGATGCAGATTGTAGAAAAGACTATGATTAGTCTTTTCTACAATCTGCAAATACGTAACTCAGAATATTAAAGAGAGTGGGAGTGACAACACAATTTGATTTGAAGGACATATGTTCACAATATAAAATCAGTATAAGGAAAAAAAGTAAGTATGCTTTAACTTATTCAAAAAAGAATCCTAAAGGAGAAAAGAAATCACATAACTGAAAGTTGAAAACTGAAGCAGAAAAAAAAAACAATCAGTATTTCTAAAAGGAAAAAATCAAGTGGCTTTCAGAGCAAGCTGTCACAACCTGTGTGGGATAGAGAATAAAAGCCTTGAGCAACATGTTTAATATCAGACAACAAAAGACAAGGCAAGATACAGTATCTTGATCAAGAATGTCAACAAATTGAGGAAAGAAACAGGAAAAGAAAAATAAGAGATGTTTTTAAGAAGTGAAGTTCTCAGGGCTAACAAGACTAATCAAGCAAGAGAGGAAAAATCATTCATTTTTATACCTGTTTGTATATTGGCTTATCATAAGTTTATTGGCAGCTTACATCTCATAAACATTATAAAACATACAATAAAGCAACTATAATCCATCCATCGTATCGACTACTGCAGAAACAATCCCCAACCAATAATGGTTTCTAGTTAAGTAGTATCCTTTAGTGCTGTTGTTGTGAAAGCTGACAGAATGAAAAAGAGTAAGAGCAAAGATAGAGGACTATGAGTACCAATAGACTTCAAGAGAAAAACAATCAATAGGTCTGGTGGAAAAAGCCTGATTGCTTGCCTGAAAACTTAGTGCTATGTCCGCTGACTGACAAGTCCTCCCTCTGGTCCGCCGCCTGAGCGCGGGAGCGCCAATCTCTCCCATTGGCTGATGTCGTTTGACAGCCGGCTATAAAAGGGGCTGTCAAACGGTATCAGCTGTAGCCGCCAGCTGACTGCCAGTTAGCCTCGGCAGCCGCGGCGACCCTTTATTCATCCAGAATAAAGCCTGTTAACTTCAGCCTGCATCTGTCTCAGTCATTGCCACCGCTCCACAACACTGGCGATGAGGGCGGGATGCGATAAGAGACAACCAGGCAAAGACAGATGAGCACAGTCACTGTCAAAAAGAGCTGAAGCCGCAAGAGCTGAATACATCACCGCCACTGACACTCTCCACGAGCATGAACTTCAAACTCCCAGCTGGGAGTCTGCCGCTGCCTGTCAGGCAGAGACGTGAGCGCCTTTTTAAAGGCACGAATTTAAATCCTCCACAGCTGAGGAAAACAACATCCCTGTTTCCAAGATGGGCACGAACCCAGAATTCCCTCCTTTCCAACCGACGGGCGAGACGTGGGAGTCGTATATGAATCGGTTTGACTGTTTCCTGAATGCTATCGACCTGACAGAAGCCACTGACCTGAGGAAAAGATCTTATTTTCTGAGTTTCTGTGGGGCTGCAGTTTTTGACACAGCCTCAGCATTAGTGTCCCCATGCTCTGTTAAGGCTATTCCCTGGGAGGAGTTGCAAGGAATTCTATCTAACCACTACTCCCCCAACCCTCTCAAATAGCTAGGAGACTAGCTTTTAGAAGGAGAGTTCAGGCTGAAGGGGAGACAGTCAGTATATGGCAGCCTTAAGATCAGCTGCCATACACTCTGGGTTTAGGGATTACTTAGAAGACATGTTGTTGGACCAAATTGTAGGAGGAGTTAGAGACCTTAAATTACAGAGGTGTTTATTAGCTAAAAAGGATTTAACCCTAAATCTGGCAATTGAAGAAGCTCAGGCTGCTGAGCTAATCAGAGCATTCAGCAGCTGAGATTCAGGGGAACCCCATAAAGCAAGGGAACTCTGCCATTCACTTTGATGAGGTGTCCCTAGAAGAGGAACCACTTGAGGTAAACCACCTCAGGCTACCAAGGCCCCCACCAGAGGTGCCCAGAAGAAATGCCAACCCAACAGCCAGACAGCAACCTAATTGTCTGAGCTGTGGAGGGGCACATCCCAGGTCTAACTGCAGATTCAGAAACGCCATCTGCCTAAACTGCCAGAAAAAAGGCCACATAGCTAGGGTTTGCCAAACTGAAAAAACCTTCTCACAAATACCTCAAGCTGCTGCCTCCTTCCAAAGGCAAGTTGAAGATTGCTACACTTGTTACCACTCTGACAATACCACCCCTGGATCTAACAAAATAAGCATTTTTGTCTTCCTAGAAGGTAAATCCTGTTGGATGGAGGTGGACACCGGGTCTGGCCTCTCAATCATCTCGTGGGCCACCCTGAAGAAGCTGCTCCCTACACTCTCCAAGAAGAAGCTGCTCAACTGCCACCTGACTCTTCGAGACTATCAGGGGAAGACCATTCCAGTCCTGGGGAAAGGCAAGTTCCTTATTCAATTCCAGAACTTTAGTGGCCACTTGCCTCTGATGGTGCCCTTCCCAGCTTGCTTGGACTAGATTGGTTCCCTGCTCTGGGCCTTAGTGTAACTGGTATTTACTCTGTGGTGAATCCTGAGGTAGATACCCTTTTCAGGGACTATGCTGATGTTTTTAGTAATGAACTGGGATGTTATTCTGGTACTCCTCTCTCATTTGATGTGAGCCCACAAGCCACCCCCATTCACTTAAAACCTCGTAGAGTCCCATTTGCCCTAAATTGGATCTGGAACTAGATAAGCTAATTAAACAAGGGGTACTAGAACAAGTAGATTTAGCAAAATGGGAGATCCCCATAGTCACCCCCCTCAAAAAAGATGGCAGCGTGCGAATCTGCGCAGACTATAAAACGTCCCTCAACCATTATCTCCAAATTAGTGCATACCCAGTACCTGTAATTCAACACCTGCTGCACTTTTTCGAGCCAGGCACAATCTTTGCAAAACTTGATATGTCCCAAGCATATCAGCAGTTCCCAGTAGACAACCACACTGCTGACTTGCAAACAATAGTTACCCACAGGGGCGCTTTCAGATGTAAACGTTTACAATTTGGAGTTAGTGTGGCCCCAGGTATTTTTCAGTCCCTGATGGAAAGGATCCTCCAGGGACTCCCAGGGGTAGTCCCATACTTTGATGACATTTTAGTCTCTGCCATTAACAAAACAAAATTATTACTCAGGGTTAGGTCAGTTCTTGACCGTTTTAGGCAGCATGGGTTAAAATTAAAAAAGGACAAGTGCACCATTGCCACTAAGCAAGTAGACTTCCTTGGTTATTGAATTGACGCCTCTGGAATCCATCCCATAGAAACAAAAGTTGGGACCATACATGAGGCACCTACTCCCTCTAACAAGATAGAGCTACAAGCCTTTTTAGGACTACTGAACTTCTATGCAGCTTTCTTTCCACACAAGGCTTCTATAGCTGAACCTTTACATAGACCTTTAGATAAAAAAGCCCCCTGGCACTGGGAGCAGAAAGAAGCCAATGCTTTCCAAGCAGTCAAATCCCTGCTAACATCAGATGCAGTTTTGGTCCAATTTAACCAAGAACTTCCCCTAGTTCTAGCTGCAGACGCTTCACCTTTTGGCATAGGGGCAGTACTCAGCCACAGGCTACCCAATGGCTCCGAGGCCCCAATTACCTTCTTCTCAAGAACATTCTTCACAGTAGAAAGGAACTATAGTCAAATTGACAAGGAAGCCTTAGCAGCAGTGGCTGCTGTAAAAAAATTCCATGAATTCCTTTATGGTCATTACTTTGAACTCATAACAGACCATAAGCCACTCTTAGGGCTTTTAGCAGGAGACAAGCAAACCCCACAGGTACTGTCCCCGCGGATGACCAGATGGACACTGTTCCTAGCCGCCTACTCATATAAGCTGATACATCGCCCCGGGAAGAACCTGTGCCATGCAGATGCCCTTAGCAGATGCCCCCTGCCAACACCAGTAGAAGACCCCGCTCCAATCCATGCCATTTTTGATTGCAGCGAACTCAACCTACCAATCTCAGCCGAAGACATTGCTGCCCACTCCAGAAGGGACAAGGTAATCTCCCAAGTCCTGGACTGGGTGGGGAGGGGGTGGCCTGAAATTCAGTACACCTCTGAATTCATCCCATTTAAGACCCGCAGGCATGAGTTATCCTCACTACAGGGTTGCTTACTATGGGGGACCCGGGTGGTCATACCTACCACGCTGCAAGAGCCAATCCTAAAAGCCCTTCACAAAGGCCACCTGGGCATCATGAGGATGAAGGCTCTGGCCCGCAGCTACATGTGGTGGCCAGGCCTGGATGCCCGGATTTCCAGTTGGGTAAGCACGTGCCAGCCTTGCCAGGCAACCAGATCAGCACCTCCAACAGCTGTGCCAACTTGATGGGAGGATGCTGGGGCCCCTTGATCCCGACTGCATATTGACCTGGCTGGCCCTGTGCATGGGTGGACCTTCCTGGTCGTAGTAGACTCATTTTCGAAATGGATAGATGTGGCTCTGCTTCCCTCCACAACTACGTTGGCTGTCACGTGAGCCCTGACCAGACTGTTTGTCACGCATGGCCTTCCTGACACCCTGGTGTCAGATAATGGCCCCCAGTTCACCTCTTGTGAGTTTGGGGTCTTTGCAGCCAACCTGGGCATCAGGCATGCCCTCACAGTCCCTTTTCACCCTGCAAGCAATGGGATGGCAGAGAGGGCCGCTAGATCTGTAAAGGAAGCCTTAGCAAGGTTTGGCCAGGCAGACTGGCACTTCAAGCTGTCTGCTTACTTACTCAGCCAGCATTCTACTCCATGCACCACCACCACCAAGTCCCCTGCAGAACTATTGATGGGCAGGTGTCTCAGGACTACCTTGGACGGGTTGCACCCCCACTATGCCCCTGGCACTCCTTTAGGCTCTGATAGCCTTGCCAGGGGATTTGACCTGCAGGACCTGGTTTATGCCAGGAACTATGCAGGGCACCCTCTATGGATGCCAGGGCAGATAGTTTCTGTTACAGGACCCAAGTCCTACCGGATCCTGTTGGAAGATGGCCGAGTGTGGCGCCGGCACAAAGATCAGCTAAGGAGGCATTGGGCAAGAGCTGCAGCCAACTCCCAGGGACCACCAGATGTGCCAGCCTACCAGCTGCCTGAAGCCTATGCGCCTGAGTCCCCGATCTTCCAACCATCCGCTGAAGCTGACCAGTCGAGCAACCCGGTCTACCCTACAGCCGTGAACCGCTTCCCGCCAGATGACCCGGTCTACCGGCCAACTCCCGAATCATCCCCGCAGCGAACCAGTCGAAAAGACCTACCTGGTCAGCAGCTGGACACGAGGGCAAGGCCTCCTGATGGCCAGCAAGGATCTCCGGGCGACTCCCAGCAAGCAAGGGACACTTTACCTGCAAGCACGCTTCTAGTCCTTCGACGATCTCTCTGCGAGCGAAGATGGCCTACCAGGCTGCAGGACTACGCATGCACATGGCCAGGGGGAAGGAGTGCCATGTCCGCTGACTGACAAGTCCTCCCTCTGGTCTGCCGCCTGAGCGCAGGAGCGCCGATCGCTCCCATTGGCTAATGCCGTTTGACAGCCGGCTATAAAAGGGACTGTCAAACAGTATCAGCTGTCGCCGCCAACTGACTGCCAGTTAGCCTTGGCAGCCACGGCGACCCTTTATTCATCCAGAATAAAGCCTGTTAACTTCAGCCTGCGTCTGTCTCAGTCATTGCTGCCGCTCCACAACACTTAGCATATGCAATGGATAGATAACAGGATCCATTAGCAGACTGGAATGTTGTTGGAAAATTTGTAGATTATCACCATAGACAGGTCAAAATGGTTGGCATTTGTCCACACAGCTGCCCTGACATGATGGCACATAAGTATAGTATGCACCAAGATAATGCAGCATTATCAGTTTGGTTTTGGAATTAAATGTCAAGGCTTGGATACAGATTGGTATTCAAATCTCAGCTGGTTGAAATCTATAATGTGTAGACAAATCTGGGAATAGTGTAATCCAATCAATATAAATGTCTGTAAATTACATTGATTCAATGCATGTGCTCCTTCCCTACTACAGATTGAAGAAGAGGTCAGTTGAGATAGTGTATTATGTGTTTTGCATCTGGAATTTTTTTGGGGAATACAGTTTATTTTTTGGTTTACACGTTATCCTGCACTATAAAACCACACTGGCTTCATAAACTTATTAGGCCAAAATCAGGCATGTTGCATTATAGCTACATGTAATATGTTAAACCAATCACATGCTTGTAATTATTTTAATCCACAGAACTACCAGGTAAACAACATTTTTTTCAGTCAGAATCTATTGCCTAAAATGAAATGTAACCTCTTCCATCCACCCAATGAATAAATAAATATTGTGTTGGAAGGAAAAGTTTAATATAAAGTTATACTGTATATGCATATTCAGGATATAAAAATAAAAACTATAGGAATTGGATGGGGTATAACCTGTATGATAACAGTATTTATGAGAAGGCTTTAGAATTGCAATTATTTGCAAAATTATTGTGGATCATCAAGATGAAGATGCAACAAAGGCAAACTTTAAGAAATTGATTCAGAGAAATTGAAACAAGTTCAAAGGACAATGAGAATGAAGTGTTATGAAGAATAAAGAACTGGGCATTTTTAACCTTAGGAAAAGAAAATTGGAGTATATGATGGTGCTCTTCAAATATTTAGAAGGGATGTCACAAGGAAGTCAAGACCTATTTCTACTGTCTTAAGTGGGAACATAGAATAATAGAGTTAGGTTACAGGAAAGCAGATTCCAACTAAATGTTAGGACAAAATCTCCACACACGGTAAGAACAATTCATATCCTTTCACTGGATATGTGTCCTTTCATTGGATATGTTCAAAATTACAAATTCAATCAACTGTTCTTAGGAATGTTTTAACATAGAATAGAATAACAGAGTTGGAAGGGACCTTGGAGGTCTTCCTGTCCAACTCTCTGCTTAAATGCAGGTAACCCTATATCATTTCAGACAAATGGTTATCCAATCTCTTCTTAAAACTTATATGAATGTCTTCAATGAATAAAGTATTGGACCTGACCTAAATGGTTTTTTTCCAAATTTATTATTTTAATTCAGCCATAACTCTGCTTAATATACCTATGACATACATAGACACACACACAAGCTTTCTACTATTTTTAATGGAAAAATAGAAAATACTATTGTTCATTTACATAGACCTTGCTTTGTTTGAACAAGTAATAGTTATACTACTCATAAACTGAATAATAAATAGAACAATAATTAAGAGTGTAAATTAAAAAAATTAGAAACTCTTCTTGGTTCAACTTTGCCATAAATCAACATTTTGTAAGTAAACTCTCATTCTCCTATCATTCTCCTATTTGTAGTACTGAAAAAATATTGAATAGTAAGACTGTTAGTGTTAACTAGAGGGTTGTAGACCCTGAATTTATTTTGTCTTATGCAACACAACCCAGTGTGTTATAAATAGTAATCAGATAACAAACTCAGAGGTTATTTGTAGTGGCATTTATTTTTATATCTACAGATTACAAAATGAAGAATTGTTTTGTGGGGCAGGGAAGGAATCAAGATTTATCCTTTAATCATTATGTCCTATGGAAATTGAACTTAATGACAGAATGAACTAAAAGCTAATGTTGTCTCTAATGGGTTTCAAAGGACAAATAATCCTAATAGTGGGCAATGATTTATGTGAACACATACTAGATCTATAAGAGCATTTCCTATCATGAACTGTGAATCTAATTTTTAAAAGCAAGTTAAGTATAAATCAATTATATATCTAACTAGCTACAGTGGGATGCAAAAGTAGCAGGAAGTGAACATTAAGGTTTTGATTTTCTACCAGTAAAAATTTATCTGAGTTGCATTATCCAGTTTTATTTTCTATCCAAAACTGCAGGATCACAAAGCAGTCCACCTTGAATAGAAAATTTAGAATTTAAGATATTGTGCATACCCAGTACTTAAAAACAATATGAGTAAGAGATCAATCCAGCAGAGAGAGTCTCATTTAAAGAGTCATTTAGGATTTACCCCCATATGCATCTTGCAGATATTCTGTTTGTTTAAACTGTGCTTAATTTTTAAATTTCCCATTTTAACATAATTTTGCTGTGTAATTATTTATTGCTCTTCTAAGCAGGCAGACCCAGAGGATTCTGCTTTCCTACCAGTTGAAGCTACAAAGCCTGCAAAAGTGATTATGAATTGGACCAAATCGTAGATTTGCTATTTATTTCCTATCTTTTAAACAGCTGAGAAAGCTAACTAGGGTATGTTTCTTTTAATGGCCACTTTAGAGATGTGAAATTCTCAAAATAAAATTGCTTTCTTGTAAATTAGGTACCGCTACAGATACAATTAAGGACTGCAACAGTTCATCAGACTGGGGCATTATTTGTTGCCATTTCTTAAATTTCTTTCTAACCCAGAGCTAATATATACACAAGACACATTAAAAAAAAACAAAGCCAAGCAAAAGTTCCTTTCTAAAGGGCTTGAGCAGTCCATGCACAGTTTAAACAATTTACTTCTATGGCAATTATCAGTTTCAGGGGAAATTTAAAGAAAACCTTTATTATAGGCCAGAATGATGTGAAAACAAACTCATTCTCTCTCCTGTCTCTCCCGCTTCTTCTTACACACTTAGCAATACTCACATTCATCTTCTATAAAGAGACCTTCTCTTTCAAGCCATTTTGTAAAGAATTCCAGTCATTTCAGTAGAATAAATAGAGTCCTGTTCTCCGTAGGGCTGTCTAGAATACTGTTCATCATCTCTTTCCTTTTGATAACCATTCTGTTAGGATATGGAAGTTGAGTTCAAAAATAGACTCCAATTCACTTGGCATCAAACATGCAGACTAGACAGCTGTCGGGATCCCACTGAATCCAACCTTGTGCCAATAGATTTCAATGCAATCTTTTCTTGGAGTGATGAGCTGGTTCATTACATTGCATGAACTTGCCTTAACCCTCCAGATGGATGGTGAGCTTTTCCCAGCGTTAAAAGAATATAAGCTGATCTGTCCTAAAGCTTTGTCTTTTTCATTCATCAGCCTTGCAAGACAAACCCCGAGTCTTTTTTGAATTATTCATGAGTTCTTCCTTTCACTATTACTACTCTATGCTTCAAACTAGTTAATGTGGCATAACTTTTGTATTGCAGCTTTTATAAAAATTAAAAATCTGTGACGTGGGTTCAAAGGCAGTGGAATGTGTGTGTATTTTTAAATGTGTTGCAAATGGGCTTATATATAAGTATATGTGTATTTCATATTGTGGTATATGTGAAACATACCGCAAGAGGCCATCTTATGCATGCTTGTGTAGAAATCATCATTACCAGGAAAAGAAATATTTATTTTGGAGTAAACATTCTGAAGACTGGGATGTCAGAATAACAAAACCTATTTTAAGGGGAAAATGTTAAATCTTAAAACAACCTAAAAATAAAAACCTTTCCTCCCTTGAGATGATCTCACAAACTTTCCACCTAGAAAACAACAAATGGAACAAATCTGTAATATTTCAAAGAAACTTCATAACATGAAGTTTCAGAGGATTTTACTTTCTGGATTATTATACATAGGACATTAACACGATTGAGCGGGTTCAAAGGTATTTCTCGAGAAGAGTACTTCACTCCTCTACTCACAATAGTATTCCCTATGTCTCCATGGTTTGAAATTTTGGGCTTGGACGATCTTGAACTGCACCACCTGCAGTCCAATCTAAGCATTGTTCACAAAATTGTCTGCTGTGACATCTTGCCTGGCAACAACTACTTCAGTTTCAATCACAATAATACATGGGCAAACAACTGATACAAACTTAAGATAGACTGCTCCAAACTTGATTGTAGAAAATACGACTTCAGCAACAGAGTGGTTAATGCCTGGAATGCCCTACCTGACTCCATTATTATAGCCTTAACCCTTCACAGCTTCAACCTCAAACTGTCTACTGTGGACCTCACCCCCTTTTTAAGTGGTCCTTAAAGTGGGTGTGCATAAGCACACCAGCGTGCCTACTATCCTTGTCTTATTGTCCCCATTTATCTATATTTACTTCCTTTGTTCATATTTATGTTCAAATCTATACTTGTTATCTTGTACATGTTTGACAAATAAATAAATAAATAACTAATATAATAAATACAATCATTTATGTTAACAATTTTCTTGCATCCAAAAGGACAATGGCAGCAAAAATTTATAAAATCAAACCTTTATTGTCAATGCACAACTTGTGTACAATGAAATTGAATGAGTCTCCCTTGGTGCAGCCCCCCCTCCCCCAAGACACAAAATACATCTCAATAAATGAAAGAAATAGAATTCCTAAACCCAAATAAGTAATAATCAAAACACATTTTCATATACTTATATGCATGCAACATTTTATATTACATTGGTATGAACGTTGCATGTTGCACTGGCCCTTAAAGTCTATATACAACTGTACATGAAATTCATCATGATTTTCAGATGTAATGTGGCTTATTCCCACCCTCCATAATATATTTATACACTCTACCTGTTATAGGATTTTGCTACTAGAAGAGATGCTTTACAATAAAAGTCAGATATTCATGAAATCTAGAGAATCTTTAGCAAAAATATACTTGTTCAGTTAGAAAACAACTACTACCAACCTGCCTTCAATCGAGGACCTGTATCCTGCATGAGTCAAAAAGAGGGCTGTGAAAATATTTACAGACCCTTCACATCCTGGACATAAACTGTTTCAACTCCTTCGCTCAAAACGATGCTATAGACAACTGCACACCAGATCAACTAGACACAAGGGGAGTTTTTTCCCAAAAGCCATCACTCTGCTAAACAAATAATTCCCTCAACACTGTTCAACTATTACAAAGTCCGCATTACTATTACTATTAATCTTCTCATCATTCCTTATCACCCATCCTCTCCCACTTGTGACTGTATGACTGTAACTTTGTTGCTTGTATCCTTACAGTTTATATTGACTGTTTCCCAGTATGATTTGATTGCTTATTGTACCTTATGATTATCATTAAGTGTTGTACCTTATGATTCTTGATGAATGTATATTTTCTTTTATGTATACTGAGAGTATTTGCACCAAGACAAATTCCTTTTGTGTCCAACCACACTTGGCCAATAAAAAATTCTATTCTATTCCATTCCATTCCATTCCATTCCATTCCATTCCATTCCATTCCATTCCATTCCATTCCATTCCATTCCATTCTATTCTATTCTATTCTATTCTATTCTATTCTAATCAACAGGTATTGGAAAACCTCTTCTAGGTATGGATCTGTACACAATCTTGTATTCTACATGATAGCCTGGAATGCAGGTAGATAACAAGAAATCCAAAATACCATCAGTGAAGTAAATACAGACTTCATTTTTCATGGTATATACACTCTTTCCAATGTTTTAAGATAAAACATTTTGTATGCAAGAGAAAACTTGTTCTTTGGAAGAAAGAAAAAAACAGTGGCAATTAAGTGCATATTTTTAGGTATAGTTATGTTACTTGAGATGAAATATACCACAGGTTAAATGTTTCACAGGATCTTAATAACTCCTCTTTAGACATTTAACCTATAAAAATATTGTGGAAGCATGGAAATAAATGAAAGACATGTTTCCAGGTCTGTAGATTGTTTAAAGCAGGGGTTGGGCTGCAAACAATCTCAACTTTCCTTTTTTGTAGTTTTTGGAATTCTTTCACCATGACTGAAAATTTTTTACAACATAATTCCTTACCATTTTAGGTAAGAAACATGAAAACTGTTATTTTATCTATATGACAGAATTTCTCACAATGAGGTGACAAACATAACTACTTTACTGTGACTTCATAATAAGCTAATCTAATAGTAAGATAAAGGTAAAGGTTCCCCTCGCACATATGTGCTAGTAGATGTCAATAAAAGAACAAAATAAAGTTTAAGACAAAGTTGACATTGTTATAAAACAACCTTACTGACATCTACAAGTCAGGTCCAGGATGTAGCCTGTCTTAATTTATAATGTAAAGACTAAATTATATTAAATATAACATCTACAATATATATCTAAAATTTAAACAAATTATAGTTACATAGAATGCTTTATGAAAGACTGGCCTATAGGATCTGACAGATCTTCTGTGCTGCTACACAAAACCTAGCTAACATATACTCTCATGAAAGGCAATTCATCTATGAGTAATATCTGGGAATAGAATGAATCTGGACAGCCATGTTATCAGAGGCAGTATGGATCCTGAAAATATTTCCTTAAAAGGAGCAATGAAAAAGAACATATTCTGTAGTTTCTACCCCTTTAGAATAGTACCTTCCATATTTATCATCCAATACTGTAGAGGGGGAGAGCATGGAATCAGGCAAAGAGAAAGCTTTCTGATGGCTAGCTATATATGGTAAGTGGCAACAGTGATAATATATTTGTTGTGTATAGATGATAGGAAGGCAAGAGCCATCTCTAGATATGCTGGCCACTCTGCATCCTTTATTCTTTGCTTCAGGGTTTGCTTTGCCTGATCATATTCCATCTTAATAATTGAAGAGGCAAAATAGCCTAGATTTAAAAGATTAGATTCAACAGCCTTGATCAAAAGGTTGTATCATGGCAACTGGACCAATCTTTGTTAAATCTGAGACTTTTCATTGTTCATCCTAGCAGCTTCATCAGTCAGAGCAAAATTATGATTCTCTGCCTAACTAATTTTGCTCTGACTGATGAAGTTGCTTGGATGAGCAATGAAACATGTCAGAGTAACAAAGATTGGAATAGTTTCATGATACAACCTTTAGACCCCTTTGGCCTGGATGATTGAGCCTTCATTGACAACAGCCTTGATCTTTATGGATTGAAAATTGTTCTGAAGAATTAATGATGCTAGGTCTTGAGTATAGAAATTAAGCTTTAACTAAAGTTTTATAGAAGCTAGTCACACACTTGACTTAACTTTTATCATACTTGTCTCCAGTTGCAGATGAATATTTATGTTAGACCTATCCCAAGAATGACATAAAACAATCCATACAAAGTTCAGTTCTTTAGCTACTCATACCATATAGACAAAATCTTGCCAGACTAAGCTGACTAAATCTAATGGATATAACTGGGAGATTCTAGAGTGTGGCTATCCTCTTCACACAATCCAGATCCAGACTATGTTGTCTTTTGTCTCACTCCCCTCCTTAGAATGTATTTCCTCCTTTCTGGGCAAATGATGCATTACTGTAGTTTATCACATCATTGCTCCTTCATAGAAACCTTCCATTACAGTTTGAGACACAGCAAGATATCTGAGACCTCCAATCCCAGTAGCTCTATGATACTTCTGAAGACCTTTGAATATAAACTATTAAGCTCTTCATATATTTATAAGTTTCAATACGATCAAAGCCCAGACTTGTCACAATGCATCTGAATGAGCTTACAGCCTTCCTTTAGATCTTCCTGCTCAACTCATAATGACCTGCAGAATAGCCAGGCTTCTATAGATATTGGGTTGTCTTTGTCCATACTCTTTTCTCTCCCATATCTTAAATCCTTGAACCCTTCTGCATTGAGATTTGGAACCACAATGGAAATGATGCCAATCTGCTTTTAACATTTCTTGAAATATTTTACTTTTTTTTTTTTTTTTTTAGCAACTGCTAATCTGTATTAATGAAAATGACACCAGTGAGTCAGTTTTAGGATCAGATTGTTTTGACATGGAATGGAAGGGAAGTTTTCTTCACTTGATAAAAATATTAGAGTTTGGATTTATATAGTGAAAGCTATATCCATATACAATAGGATTTTGGATTACCTTCTGACATTTGGCCTAGTTCTAGTCAGTCATCCTAAAACAAAATTATCTCATCTAAGGAATTCCTTTAAACCACCCACATAAGAATCTTTTTAACCTATATTTCCTAGAGAATAGAAACAATCACCATGGCAACGGCATCTGCATTCGAAAGCTCAGCATGTCTCTAATGGGCTATAAGTTGTATATTTATGGATGGCACTTATTAATTTAAAACAAAATCTAACAGCTTACCTACAGGAGTCTAATGCCTCATCCAATCCCTGCTGCTCAGCTTATCACTAGACTGAGATGTTGGTCCTGCTTTTTTTTTTTTTTGAATTGCTAAACAACATTTCATCAGCAGGGAATTCTTTTGAATAAAATAACAGTGTAAAATTACAGCTTCTTTTATTATCAATTACTGTCTATTGCATTTCTGTCTTTGATGTAGATTTATTGCAGGGTTTTTTCCCCAACTTTTGTAACATCATGGGTTTTTTTAAAACCCTGATATAATTCCAGTATGCTATAACATCATTAGAAAAAGTTTACAAGAAAGGGTTTTTTTTAGATTCTGTCACATTTAAGAAACATCAGAAGTACCAAACACGTTTATTTAGGACATAAAATAAATGAAGCACAGAAAGCAAATGGAAGTAACACTTGGGGAAAATTTTGTAGAGGCAGAATGTGGCCCACAAGGCTAATTTAAGAGCCAATCTTTCACAAGAGTTCTCTGACATTGGTCTTCACTGATAAGAGATTATTAATTAGAAATAAACAGGAATAACTACTGGGAAACTAAGTATTAAAGCATCTTAAACATGATTTCTAATTACAGTATATATTTTGATATAAAATAAATATACAGCAAGTTTCTTCAGTATTAGTAAGAACTGTATCTATTAGATTGAATTAAAACTTTAAGAAAATGTGTTCCTAATTAATTTTGTACAAAAAATATAGAGAAGCCACTTTAAAAAAGAGATTTTCATACTGTGTCTATTTGCCCAGAATGATTTTTAATAATTGCTTTGTTCGGGTATTTTCCCACGTCATAGTAGTGGTGCTTTCAAAGTTGTAGCAACGTTTCAGCAGAATCTCATCTGTCATCATCAGGCTTCTGTATAGTGTTTGTCTGTGAGTTAGACTTTTACAGTGGTTTCAGATTTAAATTTGGGGCAGCCTATTGCTGTGCCAGAATGGTTTTTATTTTTCATCCTGATTGGTTGAGAGTCTTGGTCTAGTAATTAGTGTTTTAGCCACGGAGTTTATCTGTGCTGGGTGGTGGTGGGATTGGGCGTTGAGGTAGCGGTTGGTGTGTGTTTTCTTCTGGTATATGGTGTGTCCTAGTGTGCCATCTGTTTTTTTTTGTAGATTAGTACATCTAGGAATGGTAGTTGTTTGTTTGTTTCTGTTTCCATGGTGAACTTGATTTTGGGGTGTGTGCTGTTTAGGTGTGTTAGGAAATTGTTTAGGTTTTCTTGTCCATGGGGCCAAATCACGAATGTGCCATCGATATATCTTAACCATAGTTTGGGTTTGAGGATGGCATTGGCCAGGGCTCTGGATTCGAATGCCATCCTCAAACCCAAACTATGGTTAAGATATATCAATGACAAATTCGTGATTTGGCCCCATGGACAAGAAAACCTAAACAATTTCCTAACACACCTAAACAGTGCACACCCCAAAATCAAGTTCACCATGGAAACAGAAAGAAACAAACAACTACCATTCCTCGATGTACTAATCTACAAAAAAACAGATGGCACACTAGGACACACCATATACCAGAAGAAAACACACACCAACCGCTACCTCAATGCCCAATCCCACCACCACCCAGCACAGATAAACACTAATTACCAAAAACCAAACGCCTGGCAGACAAGACACACATTAAGACAGAACTATGCGCCCTGACTAAAGTATTGACAGCCAACGGCTTCCACAAAAGCAAAATCACCAACTTGATCCACAAAAACACACTGAGACATAATAGAGACCCAGAAGATGAACAGACCCATGGAACAGCTGTCCTGCCCTACATAAGAGGAACTACAGACAAAATTAGTAAGGTACTACACAGACACCACATCAAGGCTGCCTTCAAAACAGACAGAAAAATAGCAGCCATCCTCAGAAACCCCAAAGACAAAATTGACCTGGAAAAACAAGGCATATACGAAGTCCCCTGTGCATCATGCCCAGCCACATACATTGGACAGACCAATAGAAGAATAAGCACCCGCCTGGATGAACACAAAAATGCAGTCAAAAAACTGGAACACACTTCTTCACTAGTCCAACACATGGAAGCCACAGGTCATAGTATCAACTTCAATGGCACCCAAACCCTAGCCACTATAGAAAATCCCAGCCACAGAATCATCAGAGAAGCCATAGAGATTGAAAAAAGACAAGAAAGAATGAACAGAAGAGATGATTCCACCAGGCTGTCAATCATTTGGAAGCCTGCACTCACAAATGAAAAAATCTCCACACCACAAGCCAGGCAAACACCTGGGCACAAACAGATTCCCCCCTGATACCTCCAGCTCAAACACACCCCAACCAGGCACCCAGATGAAACCCAGCTTCCTAACTAATGATAGCCGTCCATTTACCCAAAGCCAAGCTGCACTAAAGGCCTCCAATAAAGTAACACAATGTTGCCAGCCAATCAAGATACAAAAAGAGCCAAAAAAACAGACAGAAGATATTAGAAGCAGAACACAGCAAACTCCAAGACCAATAAACACAGACCAAGACTCTCAACCAATCAGTTTGAAGAAAAAAACCATTCTGGCACAGCAATAGGCTGCCCCAAATTTAAATCTGAAACCACTGTAAAAGTCTAACTCACAGACGATCACTATACAAAAGCCTGATGATGGCAGATGAGATTCTGCTGAAACGTTGCTACAACTTTAAAAGCACCACTACTATGATGTGGGAAAATATCCAAACAAAGCTGAATGCCATACATGTAAGTACCCGTGAAAACTTAAGAAAACACACACACACACACACACATATCTATGTTTTCTGAGGTTCTCGCGGGTATTTGTATGTGGATCTTTGGTTATTCGGGTTTTCTCCCACGTAAGATTGGAAGTATCTAGGCAACGTTTCGATGAAGTCTCATTCATCATCTTCAGGCTTGGTCTTCAGCTCTGTGCTGAGAGCCACACAAGATGCCACCACCACACTTCCACGTAGAAAGCAGACTCACACTCACACAGAAGATGAAACACGACCACGGATCAGAAGCCGCACTGCAGCTGCATCACTACCCACTTCAAACCCCTCTGAGCCATACATGAAGCTTACTGACCCCCACCATGAAGATGCAGCACGACCATGAACTCGAAGCCAAACAGCAAGATCACAGCTCACCAGCTCAAATCCCCCAGCAACTGAGACTAACCGGAGCACAACCAAGCCCCCACCTGAATAGAACATGCCTCCAGCCAATCAGAACACAGCCAACCCCCCAACCAATCAGAACACAGCCAACCCCCCACCAATGGGAACACCCCTCACCCAATCAGAACACAGCCAAGCCCCCACCCAATCAAGTCACACCCCCACTAGCAGTTAAAAGGAAGAAGCAGCTGCAAGCTCACATCACTCTGAGAAGCACAGAGCTGAAGACCAAGCCTGAAGATGATGAATGAGACTTCATTGAAACGTTGCCTAGATACTTCCAATCTTACGCAGGAGAAAACCCGAATAACCAAAGATCCACATACAAATACCCGCGAGAACCTCAGAAAACAAATATTGCACCTCTACGGGGAGGAAACCCACCATCTGACCAGGACTTATGAAAAACTTGAAGTCCAAAGAGCTTCCATTTTATGTGACCTCGCATTCCTATGCAACTGCCGACATCAAAATTTAATTTCCACAAGCTTCCAATTGAAATTCCACACCAACACAGCAGCCACCAAACGCATCCTAAAAAAAACAGAATTGGCCCTAATTAGAAATGAACTTCACACAAAAAGATTTCTCCTGGACCAAATCAACAAAGATCTCACACTTCACCTCAGACTCAGCAACAAGATTCACCCCTTACTTTGGGACAAATCCAAACAGCTCGCTGTCTGGAGAGCCGAAACACAGACCACCCTCAAGACAGACACACACACCAACAAACTCAGAAAACTATAACAACGCCAGAAACCAACTCCTCCCCCATCACAGCCACACATGAAACAAACAGCGCACAGCATCTCAGACAAGATCCTCACCAAAGTCGAAACCAAGGTCCTTTCTAAAGGATTCAATTTTGCTGGCGCTCCCAAACACATCCCCACAGAAACCATCATATGCAAAGTTGAAACCAGCCTGACCAAAACCAACCCTGATGATACTAATAGAATCAGACTTGAAATCACCAACATCCTCTGCACTAGCAAACCACCCAAAAGCAACTTATCCAAAGAAGAGCAAACTGCACTACTTAACCTGAAAGAAGACACCAGCATAATAATCCTACCAGCAGACAAGGGCAAAGCGACAGTGGTTATGAACACATCTGACTACCAATCCAAGTTAACCAACCTACTCCAAGACCCCACATACAAACCCCTAAAGACAGACCCCACCACCTACCTAGAAAAAAACCACCAGATCCAAAATAAAAGCCTCCCCCATCAGTGAAGAAATCCAGCAAAGAATCATACCCAGAGAGAAATCATCCAGATGCCCTAAACTTTATGGTCTCCCCAAGATACACAAAGAAGGAACCCCACTTAGACCAATAGTCAGCTCCATAGGCTCACTTCTACAAAACCTAGCCAAATTTCTCACCAAACAACTACAGCTCTATGCAGAATCCATCAACTCACATGTAAGAAACTCATTCCAGTTCATCGAGATCATAAAGAAACAAAACTTACAACCCAGTGACCTACTAGTGAGCTTCAATGTCATATCCCTCTTCACCCAAGTGCCAATAAAAGAACCCTTGACAGCCATCCAAAACAAATACAACCCCCCCAAGCACATCCTAGATCTGACCAACCACTGCCTATCCAATACATACTTCACCTACAACGGACAAAAATACAAACAAATAGAAGGAGCACCCATGGGATCACCCCTCTCACCTGTCATCGCTAACCTCTACATGGAACACTTTGAAACACAAGCTCTAGAAATATATGATCACAAACCCAAACTCTGGCTCAGATACATAGATGATACCTTCATAATCTGGCCACATGGGAAAGAAAAACTGAACAACTTCCTCACACACCTCAACAGCCTACACCCCAAAATACAATTCACCATGGAAACAGAAGCTAACAACCAACTTCCCTTCCTAGATGTCTTGGTATACAAAAAATCCACTGGCTCCCTAGGACACACCATCTACCAGAAGAAAACACATACAAACCTCTATCTACATGCACTCTCACACCACCACCCAGTACAGATCAATTCCGTAGCCGAGACACTCATCTCCAGAACAAAATGCTTAGCCGATGAACAACACCTAGAGACCGAACTACACACTCTCACCGGTGTGCTGACAGCCAATGGATTCCAAAGAAAGAAGATCACCCACCTAATCCAAAAAGAAACCCCAACCAAAATCCAAGACAGAGGACAAGAGAATGGCAAAGCCTTCCTCCCATATATAAAAGGCACTACAGACAAAATCAGCAAGATCCTCCAAAAATACAACATTAAGACAGCATTCTGCACAAACAGAAAGATATCCACCATCCTAAGAAACCCTAAGGACAAAATCAAGTTAGAAAATCAAGGAGTATACGAAATCCCTTGCACTGCCTGCCCCAACACATATATTGGACAAACTAACAGAAGAATAAGTGCACGTATTGAAGATCATAAGAACTCAATCAAAAAGGAAGAACCGACCACTTCCCTGGTCCAACACCTCAAAGCCACAGGACATGAGATTGACTTTCAAAATACCAGAACTATTGCCAAAACCGAACACTTCAGCACTTCAGCAGCAGAATAATCAGAAAAGCCATAGAGATAGAAAAACGCCCACACAGCATGAATAAACGAGATGATACCTCTCGCCTACCAGCCATTTGGAAACCTGCCCTCATGAACAGACGAGTACCTAACATGAAGAATGACACCAGACCCACACCCCTGAGAGCCACACAAGATGCCGCCACCACACTTCCACGTAGAAAGCAGACTCACACCCACACAGAAGATGAAACATGACCACGGATCAGAAGCCGCACTGCAGCTGCATCACTACCCACTTCAAACCCCTCTGAGCCATACATGAAGCAAACTGAACCCCACCATGAAGATGCAGCACGACCACGAACTCGAAGCCAAACAGCAAGATCACAGCTCACCAGCTCAAATCCCCTAGCAACTAAGACTAACCGGAGCACAACCAAGTCCCCACCTGAACAGAACACGCCCCAGCCAATCAGAACACAGCCAACCCCCCAACCAATCAGAACAAAGCCAACCCCCCAACCAATCAGAACACACCCCCACCCAATCAGAACACAGCCAAGCCCCCACCCAATCAAGTCACACCCTCACTAGCAGTTAAAAGGAAGAAGCAGCTGCAAGCTCACATCACTCTGAGAAGCACAGAGCTGAAGACCAAGCCTGAAGATGATGAATGAGACTTCATTGAAACATTGCCTAGATACTTCCAATCTTACGCAGGAGAAAACCCGAATAACCAAAGATCCACATACAAATACCCGCGAGAAGCTCAGAAAACAAATATCAATGAGATTCTGCCGAAACGTTGCTACAACTTTAGAAGCACAACTACAATGACGTGGGAAAATACCCGAGCAAAGCTGAATACCATACATATAAGTACCCACGAATACCATACATACATATATACATACATACATATATTCAATGTGTATCTTTTTTTTTAAAAAAAAAAATCCTTTCAAGTTTTATTTTATTAATGTAAATGCATGGAACAATCCTACATATTAGGCGTACTGTAATTGGATTTGGGGTTATAGACTGTATCATTCAATCAGCTAAAATTTATGTGAACAAACAAAAGGATCTAAGAAATGTTAACTGTCAAGGATTTAATGACTTGCAGACTGCAGACTTGCAGACTTGCAGACTATTTTACAACTTTTAAGGTACATTTTTTCCAAGGGGAGGCATGGTGGTGAGATTCAGATTGAGAGAATCAGCTAACATTTCTGTATTGGTTTCAGGTCCTGAAAAAAATCAAGCAAGGACTGTTAGGACCTTCCTGTTGGATCATGGGGAAAAAGAGACTCGAGACCAGTGTGACTTTCAGCTCTTTATTTAGTTCTCAAAATTTGCTCAACTCGCAGAGCTGCGGCAACCTCTTTTATAGTGGCTGCTTGCGGCTCACAGCCAATGATGACCCCTTAAATCTCCCGCCATCCAAACAGACCAATCCCAAGGTAGCAGTGAGGTCCAATCAGAATCGGGTAATTGGATCAATCAGTAGGCAGTATCGGTGGACCAATCAGGAGGCAGTATTACAAGTATGTTAATATAGAACACTTCCTAACAGAGACTCAGACCTGCCAAAGTTTGGGACAATGATCCAATGAAGTAATATTAGCAATGAAAGCCTTAGCAGAAACCTTAGAGGTGGTATATTTATTCTCAATATTTCTTGTTCAGAAGTTTGTTCACCTTTTCTTATGTTGTTATAAAAATCTCCTTAACAAATGCTGTAGAGAAATTGAATATTTTCAAATTATACTGAAAAATCAACCATGGACTTTACATGACTTTCAGAGTCCTTATTTGAGAAACTTGGTTGAATAACAGCATTGCCAAAAAGGCACTAAGAGTTGTAAATCTAATCTTACAAAGCTTCTCCTCTGGAAATATTGAATTGCTAACTAGGGCATACAAAACTTTTGCTAGACCAATACTCAAATACAGCTCATCAGCCTGGAATCTGCACTGTATATCAGACATTAATACAACTGAGTGAATCTAGAAGTATTTCACGAGAAGAGTACTACTCTGCCACCAGGCTTGAAATTTTGGGTGTGGACAACTTTGAACTACACTGCCTATGGTTGGACTCAAGCGTAGTACACAAAATTTTCTAGTTCAATGTCCTACCAGTCAATGACTACTTCAGCTTCAACTGCAACTATAGAAGAGCACACAACAGATACAAACTCAATGTAAATGGCTCCAAACTCGATTGCAGAAAGTATGACTTCAGCAACAGAGCGGTCAATGCCTGGAATGCAATACCTGACTCTGTTGTTATATCCTCTAACCCCCACTCCTTCAACCTCAAACTATCCACTATTTACTTCACTCCATTCCTAAGAGGTCTGTAAGGGGCGTGCTTCAGTGGACAATCGTGCCTACCGTCCCTGTCTTATTGTTCCCATTTATTCATACCTATTTCCTGTATTCTTACTCATGTTTATACTTATACCTATTATCTTGTAAGCAATAAACAAATCAAATAAATAAAAAAAATAAAAAAAAATAATTGCAAGCATATCTGCAGATCCTCTTCAGGAAGCCTTAATTGATAAAGAAAAGAAACCAACAATTGATAAAGAAAAGAAACCAACACACTCTCACACAAATAAACATTCTAGATAGAAGCATTAAGTCTTCAATTTTGCATACATTTAATCCTTTGAAAAACTGATTCTATGAATTTGGAAACAATTGTCCATAGATTAAATGATTCTTCCAATTGGAACCCTGCTGTCTCAACTCTGGGAGTTTATAAATGCAAAACATGACTTCTTATGGGCATTTTTATTTCAGGTTTTTTAAAAATCCCAAACTCCCAATTCTCATTCATTGAAATTTCATTGCTTGCTCACGTTCTTTCCAGAGACAAGCCTTTTTTGTCCTTCTTCCCCATCCTGATGTAACAACTGTTGTGGATGCCGTAATGTCCATGGGTGAGGGCAATGGCAAAGTGTGTATGTGCTGACATAAACTGATATATGCCATAACTTGTGCTAGGTCACAAATAGAAAATTGCTGTATGTACATATCAGTATGGCTTGTTATATATGCCACTGTTAAGTGCCAAACAGGTGTTGCTAACACCTGCCGTGTAGCTTTTCAAAGCAAAGCATCTCAGGAAACAGCTCACAGATCCTACTCCTTCATCTTACTCCATGCCCTTGACTCTATACAATCCTTCTGATTCTACCTCTCTTTCTCAGACAGACACACAAACACACACACACTGCTTCAGTCTCTTATTCAGTCTCTTATATTGTTTCAACACACTTAAATATTTCATTCTTCTAGTCACATTTTCAAATCTGGGGGCACTTATTTGTATGTATATATGTACACACACACACGCAAGAACTAGGCTGTTATTTAAGCTGCAGCAGTAGTTAGAAAAAGAACATAGGACCCCCCTATGACTATACATTGTTTGTAATTCCAAAATGATGAAACTCCCTGCCCTCGAAGTTTCCTACTTTCTGTAATAGTACTCCCCAGACTTGGTCCATAGCTTCTATAAAGTCAATAGATTCTTAATTTTCTCCTGGGATGCATGCTATCAGCCTTTTCTCCACACAGTCTTTTCTAGACTAAAGTACCTCTGCCTTCCTCTTTAAGAGACAGCATTTTTTCTACATTATGTTAGTTCTCTGCCTTCTAATAGTACATGTCATGTACTATGTCATGTAAAGATGCTCATAAACTCAGAACACGCACTCAATAATTCTGGTTAAAATGGTCTTGTTTTTCTAAGTTTAATAGCAGGGGCAATCAAGTATTGTAGTCAGGGGTTTAAATGGATGGGTTTTTTTGGGGGGTGGTGGTGGTGGTGGTCCTGTAGAGAGCTTGAGTGGAACAGCATCTCTGGATACTTGTATGGATTCTTACCTAAGCAGAAGGTCATAAAGTCATAGAAATCTTGGCTTTTCTCCAAGGTCTTTTGTTGTAGTGGTGGTTGAGCACCTGTAGGATATTTTACAGTTATGCAGAGTTTTCCAGGGCTGTCAAATTTGTGGCCCACGGACCGGATGCATCATGTGCTGGCCACACCCACCCCCGGTTTAGTGAAGGGGGGAAAATTCACGATATGTCACATTAAGACAACATGATGCTGTGAGTTTGATACCCCTGCTCTAGATCTTTGTTTCTTTTAAAAAATTTTTGTTGTTGTTTTTTTAAAGTAAAAGGTGCTTAGAAAGCACTGGAGTCAGCCAGTTTCTAAATATAAATAGATAAATGTTGGAGGAGAAGGGCATGATTTTCGGGTTCATTTTAGAAACACAGAAGTAGTTATAAAGAATCAGGACTGCATGAATGTAGGTTCCTGATTCCAACCTTTTCTTATATATATTTTCTGGGGTTTTAAAACAGAAATGGCGTAGCAGCATCTCTTTGTTTCCAAGTTCTCAAATGCTTTTGTATGTTGCTGCTCAGATGTTCCCATGGCTTCTGTTCTTTTTTTTTTTTTTTAATTTGACCACCCTACCTACTACGATCAATAGGAGAATGCTAAAGATGGGAACTGGGTATCATCCATCTTTTTTATTTTTATTTTGCAGCTATATATGCTTTTTGTTAAGAAGGAAATAAAATGGAAAGCAGCCACTGTGCATGGAACTGCCATTAGGAATTACTGAAATAATAAGGGAATGGAAGTAATGTGCTATGGCAGGAGTGTCAAATTCGCGTCTTCATGGTGTCATCATGTGATGTATCATGACTTTTTTCCCCTTCGCTAAACTGAGTTTGTGTGTGGCCAACACATGACACAAGTTTGTCAGCCCTGTGCTATGGCATTTGTCTTAAGGAAAGAAGAGAGAAGTCTAAGGGACTGAGAAGCAAGGTAGAAGTTACCCCTAATGGTAACTTTTATGACTATCTCTCAGAAATCACCCATTCTAAATGAATAACTGGACCCTAAACGAATGTAAAACTGAACCCATACATGCAACCTTCTACAATGCTGTAGAAGTAAGGACTATTTAAGTAAGGATTACCTATATATCATTAAACAATCTTTATGATTAAGACATTTCTCTTAATCTTTTGTCAAATTCCACTTCACTAAAATTCCTAGCTTTTGAGAGCATAATGACTTTAACATCATAGCATATAATATGAAAGTGTAAAATGAGGCCTTTCTTCTTCTTATTTTTCTTATTATTATTTGTTTCTTATGGACCATAAGAAAGGGTGAATGGTAAAGAATTGAGGCCTTTGAACGATGGTGCTGGGGAAGACTCCTGCAAGTCCCTTGGACTGCAAGGCAATCAAACTAGTCAGTCCTAGAGGAGATCAACCCTGACTCCTCTTTAGAAGGCCAGATCCCGAAGATGAAACTCAAATACTTAGGCCACCTAATGAGAAGGAAAGACTCACTGGAGAAGAACCTAATGGTGGGGAAGACTGAGGGCAATAGAAGAAGGAGATGACAGAGAATGAGGTGGCTGGATAGATCCCTGAAGCAGTAGGCGTGAACTGAAATGGACTCCAGAAGATGGTAGAGGACAGGAAGACCTGCAGGAACATTGTTCATGGGGTTGCGATGGGTCGGACATGATTTCGCAACTAACAACAACAAAAATTGGGCCCTCTCTGTCACCTCCAACATGGCCACCCCCTTTCTGCAGGAAATTATTGTAGGGAAAAAAGTTGACAACATTTCATAGACACAGAGAACAATGATACCCTGTACTGTACTTTCAGAATTGCTATTTTTTCTTTAGCACAAGAGGATTCCTATGCTTTTAACAATCATATAGAAATAAGTTATCAGCAGGTAAACATTTGCATGATGATTTAGCAATGGGAGATTAAAGATCTCCTGCCTGTTTCTGACTTGTGACTGTCTCATTATGATGAAGAAATACATTCAATTAATATTGGTGGATCAACAGAGTAGCAGCTTAAATGCCTTTTAGAAAGATTTTGATGAATTGGTGCAGGAATGAAACAACTACATAACCTCACATTGACAATCTGTTCAAAGGCCAATAGGTTGACTCCACATACTTCTCTCAACTAGAACACCTTTCTAAGAGAGTAAAGAGCTGCAGTTCTAAGTCTATGCCAGGGGTGTAAAACTCATGGCCCACAGGCTGGATGCATCACGTGTTGGCTGCACCTCTCCTCAGTTTAATGAAGGGGAAAAAAGTCCCAATATGTCATGTGACACCACCATGATGACATGAATGACACTGTGCAATTGGCTTTGCAATTTCATTGTTTTGGAAGGCATATATTGAGGGTAGTTAAAAAACCAGATAGTCAGTGATAGGAGTAGTACATTATGGCTTCTCCTCTTCTTTGTATCAAATTTGTAACCCCAGACAATGCAGATAAGGTGTGGGTGTATTTGAGAGAAGAAATCATTTCATTGTTGCTATTACTTATATCAGATGTCCTTGTTGAACTTCTGCAGTATTTCTCAAACTTGCTGCTGGGAAATTCTGGAAGCTGAAGTCCACACATTTTAAAATTTCTGAGTTTGAGAAACACTAATCTACTGTAAATCAAATCTATCTATCTATCTATCTATCTATCTATCTATCTATCTATCTATCTATCTATCTATCTATCTATCTACTTTTTCTATCTCTATCCATTTATCCATATATCATATCATATTTCATATATCTATACACAGTTCCAGAGTTCAAATATTCAAGCAAAACAAAACCAGACCCAAAAGAGATAACTACTCTGTTTTCACAGTCCTTAGCAGTCTTCCTGGAATCTGTCTGGCAAATCTGAAATGTTCATAAATCACGACAGCTGCTTCAAACGTATTCTTCCGAATCCAAAAAGCACTAAAAATCCACTTTGCTTCGAGCGGGGGAGAGGCGTTCTCATATATCCCCTGAAGGGGCATGTCAGTCTCGTTAATTAATCCTTGTATTGTGAATCAATAAATATTTAATAAAGATCATTAAGAGCTTGAAGTAACGTGCAGGGTTCTGGCCCTGCACTTCTGATTGGCCGATAATAGCGACATCGGATTGGTCCGTTCAGGAGAATCTGATTGGCTATCCCATTGGTTAATGGAGCTAGCGCTCCCTGTGTTTCATTGGTTGAATAAGTTAAGAGTTGCCTATATAAAGGGGCCCATCGTGGCCATTGAGCTGAGCTGTTTTCACATGTAAATAAAGAGTTTGAAGTTCACTGTTTCACTGGCTCGTCTCCATCCTTGCACCCATGCACAGAACTTAACACCTTGGCTGGACGTCTCTTTTCTAATTGAGATTGACGTCTCAATCTTCTCCTAGTCCTAGCATACAGCCAGCATCTGGCAGTTTCATCATCGCTTGAAGCCTCTGGCACACTTTCCTGATTAACAGTTAACACCTGAGGTGCAATCAGGGAGGGAGTTCCAGAAGAGGAAGACGTCTTTGAAACTTCTAATAAATCAGGCTCATCTCTCAGATTCAACTCTTCCTCCTCCCCCAATGTCACTCAGCAATGCAGGCTCGAATCTCAATGCTAGATCTTCCTCCTCACTCGAGCCTACATCTGCTGACTGACCTGGTTCAAACCTCGGAGGCACAACATATCTATATCACATGAATATGGTTTCCATTTGATTTCCCATAACCTTTATATGTGCTACTTCTATAATCCCTGGTTCTGATGCTGAATTTTCTTTATTTCTGATTGTAACATAGGTACCATAATTTATTTTTGAAATAGAAGCAACATAGGAGCCTTATTTTAGTATACCTTATAGATCAGGGGTCACCAACCTTTTGGATCTCAGGGACCACCAAACTCATACTTTTAAATTCTGAGGACCACTAATATATTTTTTTAAAAAAAGATAATATACTTAATATACAATTTTTATTTTTATATTAATAATTAATATTAATATTTATATTAATATATATATATTTGTTTTCTTAAGTTTTCGCGGATACTTACATGTCTGGCATTCAGCTTTGTTCGGGTATTTTCCCACGTCATAGTAGTGGTGCTTTTAAAGTTGTAGCAACGTTTCAGCAGAATCTCATCTGCCATCATTAGGCTTCTGTATAGTGTTCCTCTGCGAGTTAGACTTTTACAGTGGTTTCAGATTTAAATTTGGGGCAGCCTATTGCTGTGTCAGAATGGTTTTTTCTTCCTCCTGATTGGTTGAGAGTCTTGGTCTGTGTTTATTGGTCTTGGAGTTTGCTGTGTTCTGCTTCTAATATCTTCTGTCTGTTTTTTTGGCTCTTTTTGTATCTTGATTGGCTGGCAACATTGTGTTACTTTATTGGAGGCCTTTAGTGCAGCTTGGCTTTGGGTAAATAGACGGCTATCATTAGTTAGGAAGCTGGGTTTCATCTGGGTGCCTGGTTGGGGTGTGTTTGAGCTGGAGGTATCAGGGGGGATCTGTTTGTACCCAGGTGTTTGCCTGGCTTGTGGTGTGGTGATAGTTCTGGTATTTTTAAAGTCAATCTCATGTCCTGTGGCTTTGAGGTGTTGGACCAGGGAAGAGGTCAGTTCTTCCTTTTTGATTGAGTTCTTATGTTCTTCAATGCGTGCACTTATTCTTTTATTAGTTTGTCCAATGTATGTGTTGGGGCAGGCAGTGCAAGGGATTTCGTATACTCCTTGATTTTCTAACTTGATTTCGTCCTTAGGGTTTCTTAGGATGGTGGATATCTTTCTGTTTGTGCAGAATGCTGTCTTAATGTTGTGTTTTTGGAGGATCTTGCTGATTTTGTCCGTAGTGCCTTTTATATATGGGAGGAGGGCTTTGCCATTCTCTTGTTCTGGGTGATCTTCTTTCTTTGGAATCCATTGGCTGTCAGCACGCCGGTGAGAGTGTGTAGTTTGGTCTCTAGGTGTTGTTCGTCGGCTAAGCATTTTGTTCTGGAGATGAGTGTCTCGACTACGGAATTGATCTGTGCTGGGTGGTGGTGTGAGAGTGCGTGTAGATAGAGGTTTGTATGTGTTTTCTTCTGGTAGATGGTGTGTCCTAGGGAGCCAGTGGATTTTTTGTATACCAAGACATCTAGGAAGGGAAGTTGGTTGTTAGCTTCTGTTTCCATGGTGAATTGTATTTTGGGGTGTAGGCTGTTGAGGTGTGTGAGGAAGTTGTTCAGTTTTTCTTTCCCATGTGGCCAGATTATGAAGGTGTCATCTACGTATCTGAGCCAGAGTTTGGGTTTGTGATCATATATTTCTAGAGCTTGTGTTTCAAAGTGTTCCATGTAGAGGTTAGCGATGACAGGTGAGAGGGGTGATCCCATGGGTGCTCCTTCTATTTGTTTGTATTTTTGTCCGTTGTAGGTGAAGTATGTATTGGATAGGCAGTGGTTGGTCAGATCTAGGATGTGCTTTGGGGGGGGGGTGTATTTGTTTTGGATGGCCGTCAAGGCTTCTTTTATGGCACTTGGGTGAAGAGGGATATGACATTGAAGCTCACTAGTAGGTCACTGGGTTGTAAGTTTTGTTTCTTTATGATCTCGATGAACTGGAATGAGTTTCTTACGTGTGAGTTGATGGATTCTGCATAGGGCTGTAGTTGTTTGGTGAGAAATTTGGCTAGGTTTTGTAGAGGTGAGCCTATGACTCACAGACAAACACTATACAGAAACCTGATAATGGCAGATGAGTTTTTTTTGTAAATTGAGCCATGCGTTCAGCTCTACCATTCGCCGACGGGTGAGCTGGCGATGTCAATGCGTGTCAGATGCTGCGGTCTGCCAAGTATTGTTCAAAAGCCAAGGCAGTAAATTGTGGCCCATTGTCAGAAACGATAACATCTGGCAGACCATGCGTGGCGAAAAGTCTATTTAATTTCTTGATGACAGCTTCTGTGGTGGTTGTCTTCATTGTGCTCACCTTGAGCCAATTCGAATAAGCATCAATTAAGAAGGTGTGCCCCTTGGTCGGCCCTGCGAAGTCAATATGGATGCACGACCAAGGGCCTCTGGGTGTTTCCCATTCTAATGGTCGGGCTTTAGGGGGAGCCGAGCGAGTCTCTTGGCATCTGTTACAAACGGCGACCCAGGTTTCAATTTGCTTGTGCATGCCTGGCCACGAAGCATAGTTCCTGGCCAGGGCTTTCATGCACACAATACCAGGGTGCCTGTCATGCAGCAAGTTTAAAACTTTTTTCTGTAGTGTTTCTGGTATTACTACCCGGTCTCCCCACAACACGCAACCTCTTTGCGAAAAGAGTTCAGTTTGCCAGTTTTAAAACAGTTTAAAAAGTTCGTTTGGCTCAGTTTCTGGCCATCCCCTCTCCACCCAGCTGAGAACTCGCGCCAAGCGTTTGTCCTTTCTGGTTTCATGGGCGATGTCTTGCACGGATACTGGTGGCATGGGTATCATTTCAATTTGCAAAACTGGAATGTGGGAGCTGGGTCTTCTTGCAAATCTGGCAAGGGGAAGCAGCTTAAGGCGTCGGCGTGAGAGATAGTCTTGCCAGGGCGATGTATCAATTTGTAATTATAAGCGGCTAGAAATTCAGACCATCTTGTCATTCTAGGTGACAAGATGTGTGGAGTGGGCTTGTCACCCGCCAATATGCCAAGTAGGGGCTTATGGTCTGTAATAATGGAAAATGTCCTACCATAAATGTATTCGTGGAATCTCTTTACTGCGGAAACGATGGCGAGGGCTTCTTTGTCCAGCTGGCTATAGTTCCTCTCTGGCTTGGACAAGGTCCTGGAAAAGAATGCAATGGGGGCTTCCATTCCATTCAGTAAAACGTGGCTCAGGATGGCGCCAACCCTGGAAGGCGATGCGTCGCAAGTGACAGTCAGTGGTAGTGTTTCATTATATTGCATGAGGACTGCGTCTGAAGTCAAAAGGTTTTCTATTTGGTGAAAAGCGTGCTCTTCTTGCTGTCCCCATATCAAGGAAGCCTTTTTATCAAGGAGTCTATGCAGAGTTCTGTGACAGTTTCTTTCTGGGGAAGAAAAATGTTATAGAAATTAATGAGTCCGAGGAAAGCTTGGAAGTTCGTTTTGTTCTTTGGTCTGGGGACGTTTTTGATGGCTTTCAATTTTTTATCTGTGGGGTGAATTCCTTGTTTTTCAAGAAGGTAGCCAAGAAATTCAACCCTTTCAGTGCATAATTGGCACTTTTCCTTTTTCACCTTGAGGCCAGTGTCTTTGAATTTCTGTGGGACTGCCCTCAGTCGTTTTTCCAATTGTTTTTTTGTGACCAAAACGTCATCAAAATAGGGCACGACTCCTTTAATTCCCTGCAGCAATCTCTCCATTAGACTTTGAAAAATGCCTGGTGCGACGCTGACCCCAAACTGGAGCCGGTTACATTTGAATGCCCCTCTATGTGTCACTATGGTTTGGGCTTCGGCGGTTTCAGCATCAACTGGCAGTTGTTGATAAGCTTGAGCCAGGTCGAGCTTTGCAAAGATTTTGCCACCCCCTAGTGAGTGCAGGAGATGTTGGACTACGGGCACCGGGTAGGCGCTCTGCTGCAATGCGTGGTTGAGGGTGGCCTTGTAGTCACCACAAACTCTCAGGGAGCCATCAGGTTTGATGGGGGTGACAATTGGGGTCTCCCAAATGGGCATGATCGGTGGGTTCTAACACGCCTTGCGCTATTAGTTTGTCTAATTGTTCGTCTATTTTAGGCTTGAGTACAAAAGGCACTCAGCGCGGTTTGAGATGGATGGGAGCGATGTCAGGGCTGAGATTAAAGGAGATAGGGGACCCCTTGTACTTGCCTAGATGTTCACTGAAGACTTCTTGGAAGTCCTGGATGAGCGTTGCTTCCCAGTCTTCGTCTTCTGTGTGGTTGATGCCTGCCATCTCGATCCCCAATGGTGCAAACCACTGCAACCCGAGTAGGCTGGGTCAGTCTTTTTCAACGATTGTGAATGGTTGGATGGTGGTGTGGTTTATGAAGGAAACTTTAAAATGTCCAGTGCCAGCGACTGGGATGCGATTACCTTGATAGTCTCTCAATATTAGCTTCTGGTCGCTTAGCTCTTGGCGGCGGATGCTGGGAATTAGTCATTTTATAGTCCTCCAGGAGACCATAGAGAGGGAGGAACCAGAGTCTACCTCCATGGTGCAAGGTTGGTTCTCAATGGTGACCTCTACACGTATCTTTCATGCGTCTATTGATGAAGCGTGGCCGATGGTGACTGTTTGTTGCGTTTCTTCTCTTCTGGGTACCTCGATGAACTTCCTGGGTTGGCTGTCCCGGTTCCACCGGCTGTCATTTTGGTGGTCCCAGTTCACGGTGGGGTTGCCATCACTTCTTCTTGGGCTGTTTCCTCATCGTTGGGGGCTGGAATTTCGTTTGTTGTGGCATACTTTGGCAATATGCCCTTGTTTTTCGCAAAAACGGCAAACAGCGTCCAGGAACTTACATTTGGAACATGGGTGATTTTTCTCCGCAGCCGGTACATTGGTAACTCGACTTACGACTGCGCCGGTCTCGTCGCTCGTGTTCCAACCGAAGTCTGTGTATTTCTTCCTCTTCACTGTCAGAAGGGGATTCAATGTCATTGTGGTGGGTGGATGCTGCGTGTTTTTCTGCTGCAGTTGTCGTCTTGCTAATGGGTTGGCGGTTGGTTCCGATTGAACGCCACATTCACGCTGCTGACTTATGGGTGGCCTCGGCTATGGTGGCTTCAGCTGCGGCGTCGGCGAGGGAGATGTACCCTTTAGCCATCAGCCTACTTTGGAGAGTTGGGTCTGTCAGGCTGAGGACGACTCGGTCACGCATGGCCTCGTCTAGATTGGTGAATCCGCAAAAGCCTCCGAGGTTCCTCAGGTCAGCTATGAACTCTCCGATACTCTCACCCTTGCACTGATCCCTCTGGTTAAAGTCATGCCGACAGATGAGGATCGGCATCACCGGGGCTTAATGGTTCCGGAGGATGGGAGCTACGATATCCCATTCCATTGTCTTGACGTCTGCGGGCTTTGCGAGTGCCTTGGCCATTTTAAAAATGGCGGGTCCGCAGTGTGTTAGAAAGACCGCTCGCTTCTTGCTGCCAATGGCGTCCTTCAGGTTGTTTGATTCCAAGAACATTTGGAAACGGTCGATGTAGGACTCCCAGTCTTTGCTAGCTGGATCGAATGGTGCAGGTGGCATGGCACTGCTGGCCATCTTGCTCGTCGTCTATGCGCTTTCTGTCATATGCTAGTCAGCTCTGTTGTCTCAGTATCCCATCCTCGTCGCCTGTGTTAAGTCTGGGCGGTGGGTCCCAAGGAGAGACGAGACTCGTGGTAGTAACAACAGCTCTTTATTAGGAAATCAGATGTTGAGACAAGGCTTCCAGCCACGGCAGCTCTTTTTATAGAGCTGGCTGTGGCTAGGCAGCCTATGACAAGCTTTTGAGCTTGCCGTGCTTGGTTTTAGCCAATCCCGGCAGCCCGAATATGAACCAATCAGAATGCTTAGTCTTGTCCAATCACGGCCCGGCTTTTCCAGACCAATAGGAATGCAGGCCTACAAGCCTGCTAGTATGGAACAGTGACCGCTGTTATAGATCATGTAGTTTCAGACTTGTGGACTTCAAATCCCAGAATTCCTGAGCTAACATGAGAGGAGGAGGAATTCTTGGAGTTGAAGTCCACAAGTCTTAAAGCTGTCAAGTTTGAAGATCTGTGCTATAGATGGAAGAAGGCCAGCCCACTTACATTCTCCAGGACTGGCTTAATCTAAGTCATTCATATCTGGATAGATGATTTGGGTTGTTAGCAGCACCCAAGTGAAATTCCAGGAAATCTCCAAGAAATGGAATTTCAGGAATGCTGGAGCAAGCTACGTTGCTAGATGGAAAGATTTGGAAATGTCATACTTTAAGCATAATAGCTTCTTAGGCAAAAATCTAATGACTTTAGAGACACACAATTAACATTATTATTTAGATTGATACAGCTGGCCAGCACATGATAATCTCCCTATGCAATCATAAAAAGAAGCCTATTTTAGTTATTTTAAACACACACACATACACTTTCATTACAACCCTCTTCTAATTTAACATTAGAAACCAATATGCTGGTTCATCATTCATCATTTAGAGAGGGTAATGAATACATTATGTCTGATGTGATGCACTTAAAGCAAAACTCAAAGAACTGAAATCAATTGCCAGCTGTTAAAAGTAGAAACCGCATCAATTGACTCTTTCGACAAAGGAATCAGTTTAGCTACTCCAGTGTGTCACAGAGGTGACAAAAACCTGGGCAAAACTATTGAAAACTAAGGCCAAAAGGGAGGACATTAACAGGAAGAGTGTAGCTAAATGTTAAGCGTAGATTACCTTGGCTGTGTTTGGAGAGCAAGCCAGACAGAAAAAGCTGTTTTAAATGTTCTCCATTATGGGAAACAAGAAGAGACGGCTGGGAAGCTAAGCAATTCTTTGAGTGCAGAAGCACATGATTTGTTTTACAAAAGGTCATTATCTAGATTCACAAATGCATTAAGTTCTAAAATGTGGTGTGCATAACCCAGTGGCTTGGTTTATGGACTGCATTTGGCTAAAAAATAAGCAAGCCTTGTTAGGATCAAGCATAAGAGACATGCCATTGCTTTCACAAGGGTGTCCTTTAGCTTGAAACTGCATATATTGGCCAAATGGAAGAATTCAGAGTTTTGACACTTTAGCATGCCAGAGCCATGTAGATGCTGGTAAGATTTGCATTCACTTCTTACCTGTTTTTCTCCTATTGAAAACTTGCCTAATTGTCCCTTTGACTTTTACACTTTTACTAATTTTCCCCACAGCTGTTTGTATTGCAAGATAAGAAGACTGCATATGTCTTGATCTCCTTCTGCTGCTAATAAAGGTGGGGGGGTTTTTTGTACAGGGAGGACAATTTAACAGAAGTAAACAATACAAGGTGAAAAGATAATATTCCCTTGCATTGATCTAAAGCTCCCTTCTCATTGCTGCTTTTTAAGCAAAGGGGAAAAATACATTGAGAAATATAATCACAGGTCTTCTACATCACATCTAGTTAGGTCCCAAATAGCTGTACTTGCTTGTTTATTGATTTGCTGCAAAGACAGAGAACATGCTTAGTTACCTCAATTAGAGCAAATTGAATAATCTGGAGTTAGTAATTTATTAGAAGTGTTTAAGGCTTTTCTGCTGTGGGAAGTGGAATATTCAGGAACAATTAATGATTTCTTTCCTTTTCTTCACTGATTGGGATGACTAATTTAACTGAGTTTCATGGGTTCCATTTAGTTGTGAAATATTTGGAATGCTGCGTATTTGGAGGACTTTTGAATCTATTGATTTCTCTGTAATTTTAGGTAACAAATGCTCTGAAATTATCTTATTTTAACTATCTATATATAATGTTCATTTTTTTTTACAAAAGTCCTGGAAGGTAAGTTGGTTGGGATAGTATAAGGATAACAAGTAAGCAAGGTTTTTTTTGTTTTTTGTTTGTAAGCAGGAAGTTTAAACTCGGATCTGGAACTCATATTTCCTTAGTATGATTTTTGTTGTTAGTAGCAAAGTTGTGTCCAACCTATCGTGACCCCATGGACAATGTTCCTCCAGGCCTTCCTGTCCTCTACCATCTTCTAGAATCCATCTAAGCTCACGCCTACTGCTTCAGTGACTCCATCCAGTCACTTCATTCTCTTTCATCTCCTTCTTCTATTGGCCTCAATCTTCCCACCATTAGGTTCTTCTCCAGTGAGTCTTTCCTTCTCATTAGGTGGCCAAAGTATTTGAGTTTCATCTTCAGGATCTGGCCTTCTAAAGATCAGTCAGGGTTGATCTCCTTTAGGACTGACTGATTTAATCGCCTTGCAGTCCAAGGGACTAGCAGGAGTCTTCTCCAGCACCATCGTTCAAAGGCCTCAATTCTTTGGCGCTCAGCCTTTCTTATGATCCAATTTTCACAGCCAACTGGGAAAACCATAGCCCTGACTATACACATTTTTGTCGGCAAGGTGATGTCTCTGCTTTTTAGTATGATATCACATTCAAAAAATGTTGAGATGTCTATAGATATTCTCAGTCATCCAGGTCATGATTGTCCCAAAAGTGCTTTTCCAGGAGGCAAGTGGACTTTCTTATTTTTCTTTGAAGACATTTTGCTTCTCATCAGGGGTGGGATTCAATTTTTTAAACAACCGGTTTTGTGGGTGTGGCTTAGTTGGTGGGCATGGCTTGCTGGTCATCTGACTGGGTGGGCATGGCCAACTTGACATCACTCACATCAAGGGGCACTTCTCCTCACCTGGCCTCTCATGACAGTGGGGATGCTGCATGGTTGTAAGTGAAAAATGGTCATAAGTCACTTTTTTCAGTGCCATTGTAACTTTGAATGGTCACCAGTTTTAGACCAAAACTCAAAAAGGGTATGTAAACACATTTGAATATCAATCTTTCTTGCTAACCAAGAAGACTTGCTGAATGTCACTCATTTTGGTTCCTTGTCATTAAAAGCTTATTTCTGGCAGCTCTGCTTCATTATTCAATTACTTCTTCAAAGTGTTAACTCCAACAGGGGAATATTTCCTCCCAACAGCAGTGTAAAAAGCTTAAACAACGCTTCCTATTTAAGAAAGTACCAGCAAAAAACAAACAAACCCTCCTTCAGAGACAGTAAATCTAGGCATACTGCCAAGGATGTAAGAAGGGTAGAGAAACACAAAAGGAGATTTCTTCCAACAACCAGTTCTCTGAACTGCTTAGAAAGTTAACAACCGGTTCTAGAGAATAGGTGAGAATCCCACCCCTGCTTCTCATCCAAGAAGCTTCTATAGCTCTGACTGGATGGTGGGAAATGGAAGGATTTATACTCCTTGCAGACAGCTGGTCTTTTGCATTCTTTTAGAGAGTCGTTGAGGCCACCTGGAGATTTAATCTGTGTCCTTAGGGTCACCTGATTAGTACAAATGTGTATGCAGCCTTCTTGGCTGCAGGATGTTTTCTGCCCTGTGTTCCTTCACTGTTGGAAGTCAGGGACAGGCAGAACTTGATATTTATACATTAAATATGCCAGGGTTTATAAGTTTTGCATAACACGATTATTCAAAATGTCACACTAATTGCTTTTCTTTGAAGTTGACCCTTCTTATGCCAAAACCTGGACCTAGTCTATCTAATCTACCCATCTGTTTATGAGGTTGGTAACTGTTCATCTCTTCTGGCTAACCTTGACTCCAGGTTAAACCTTGTGTCCAGATTGGATTCCTATCTTGCCTCAAAGAAGGGTGGATAGCTTCTAGAAGGAAGTAAAATCTGGATCCTAATCTCTTGGATTTGAGAAGAGCCCTGTAACTATGTCATCAGGCCCATGTGATTTTTTTGAACCACATGACACTCAAAAATTAAAGCTATAACACAGTCCACCTTGAAAAAGAATGCAAGAAGGTCCAATGAGATATATAAATTGGATGGTCCTTCTCAGTTATGATTTTGCTACAAATTGTTGTTTTGCAATGATATCTTCACTTGGATGTCATAAAGATTGGGTTAATTTAATATTTCTAATCCATGCTATAACAAATCAGGATGAAAATCTTACAAGAGTACAAAGTATTACTTTTATTTTTGCCCTAGGCCATAAATTTGAAAGGTTTGCTGAGCTTCAAAGGTTATAATCAAATATAAATAAGATAAACTCTTGCAACCAGAATGTTTTTAAAAACATTCAAGCTCCTTTCAAATGGAAGGTCTAATAATTGTGCTGGTATTTGTAATCCTCCCCATGAAAATGTCTACCTATGGTATTGACTGGAGCCCAGCTGCTTTCTCTTAACTTTTTTCCCTTCATATAAGCAGCTTTGATCTTCTCTCTATATGCACTGTTGTAGATAAATCTGATGTGTGAATTAAGTCACAATCACAGAAATAGCCAAAGGCTTCTTGCATGATCTTGGTACCTGGGGGAAAAAGTGCTGCATTGTTTGAGCTTTATTACTGATCACATAATTCAGTCCTGTGCTTGTTGAAACTAACAAGCTTTGTAAATCACAATGGGGCTCCATTTATAGGTATGCTAACTCCGCTGCACAGCATGTTAAACTATGGTTTGTACTTTAATCCCCTTGTAGTATATCTAATTTTATTAAATCTTTTATAGTCAATATTTAACTTATATGTTAACTGTGCTTCTTATGATTTTATTTTATTCTGTTTAATAAGCTGTACTGAACATTTTTTTTGAAAAAGAAAGATAAATTAAAATGATTTCAAATAAATAAAATCCAAATTAAACATTAGTATTCTAATCTATATTCTTAAGAAAAAGTTGGCTGACTTTTAGTTTTAAATCAAGGCTATATAATTCAGAAAAAGGGCTTCACTATGCATGGGATTATAAATATAGCACCTGTCTGCAACTCTTTAAACTATCTTTTCTTAGGATCACAGTTTTCCTCTGTAGCTATCACATGATCCCAGGATACTTTAAAGAGTTGCACATAGATGTTATGTTATGCCCTTCAAGTTTTGAAGCATTTTTTTCATGCTGAATCCAATTGCTGTGGCGTAAAAAAAAAACCCAACCCCCTTTATGCTACATTTTCCTGTTTTCTTTCTTATTGTTTTCCTTTTACTTATCTTTTTGTATCACACTTAGCACTTATTTTTCCTTCTTTTATAATAACTTGAATGATTATCATTGTATAGGGATGGTATAATGAATGGACAATTTCACAATGCTGAATAGTATAGCCAGATGTATCTATGTGATTGTACAAGAAGAAGAATGGAATGAAGATAAAATTTTACAAGTTTGGATAAAAAAAATTGCCAAACAGAAGCTATTTACTACTCAGGTGAAAACATTAAAAAAACATGTCCTATGCACTCAACTGAAATCTCAAGCAATTTATGTCTCTTTTAAAAAGAAGAAATTAAATTCTATTAGTTTTTTCTCAGATCCTGTGAATAAGAATTCCCTTTTTGAGAAAAGAATGTCAGGAATAATCTTTCTTTGAATACTGAAGGGTTTTTGCATAATGGTATAATATGTATTAAATTATTACTGGAGTTATAGTAAAACACAAATTATTTTCAGGGCCTTACTAATGAAAAATCATTGAGCAAAGCCATAGCTTTGTCATGTAGGAGACTTGCTGCAGAAATCCATGCCTGTGTGCTTATGCAGGATAAACTAGCTAGTGTTTTATAAAGATATGCAGTGACAGCAGTGACCAGATATTAGTCAATTATAAATCTCTCTCCATCCTTATTTTGCTTAAGGTACTACAATACAGTTAATTTAGATCTCTGTGCATTTGATTAGCTAAGACTCAACATGCAAAAGACTGAAAGATCTGCCTGCCTTATTTGGAACAAGTCTTTCCTTTCCAATCAATTTAGGTTTCTATGACTTCATTTTTTGTATTATTTGAAGACTAAGTATTAGTTTTTCATATATTATTGCATGTCTTATGAAGAAAAATGGCAGCATACATGAACCAAAAGCCTTTGATACTTTCCTTACATATATTCTCAAAAACTTTGGAGAGAAAAAAATAGGCCCTTCAAAATCTGCAGCTTTATAATTTTTAATGAGGCAGAAGGGGGAAATTATGGAATACATGGGAAATAATCAGATTATTTCATTAATGTAACTTTGATTAAATTTAAATTATGTGTGATTTAGTTTGGTCTTGGATGATCCAATTTTGTGTGTGTCACTTCAAGAATGAGATGGTTCCCTGCACAGTTATTTCCACAGATATACTTGGTCAGTGTAACTAAGGTTCAGAAACACAAACTGCTAGCATGATAGAAATACCCAAAATTTAAGAAAGATATTTTTTTCTAATGCAAATGCTGTACTATGGAATACCCACCACAATAAGATATGCCTGCCATTTTTCTCTTTAGCTTTAGATGCTAGCTTAAAAGCTTTTTATTTGTCAAGCTTTTGATGAACTGTGATTTTAGTTTCATTTATTCAGGCATTTGGAATAACAGTTTATTTATTACTTTTATTTTATTTATTGCTTAGGTCTGCATTTAGCTTTTGACTCTGCATTTGATTTTTGAGTTAAATTATTGTATTTTATATACAGTTTTTAACTATACTCTGCATTTTTAAAAAAGTATAAAAGTAGTTTTCAACACAGTCGAGTGAATAAATATGCAAAGCTAAAATCTACTGAGTTAAATAGGATATACATATGAAAGTTCATGTTATTGAGGAATTCAATTTTAAAACACATTTTACAAGCAACTATTAAAAGGAGTTCCACAAAGATTTCTGTCAACAACACGATCTTTTAGTTTAAGTAGAGCATATATAGTCTAATAATGTAAGGGACACCTTTGAGTGATACATAACTTAAATAGAGGATTATATGTTCAGAAACAGAATATACACAGGGCTGCCAACCTTGAGTGATAGTTCGGAGTGAGACACTGCGAGGGAGCGAAGCGACCGAGGGGGGGATGGTGTGGAAGGGGGGTGTCCCCCCTTCCACGGTAGGGAGCTTTGACAATTTTACATTTTAAATGGTGCAATCTGATGCATACTTTAGTCATGATTTGGACATATACATACATACATACATGCAAGCAGCACCAATGTACTTGAACCGGATTTGTAAGATATTAATAATGCAGTTCACTGACCATCTTGGCCGGAAAGGGTCCACATTCTTGGGCCTCTGCCCATCTGCTCCGTCCCTTTGGGCTGCTCCGGCTCTCCTCCTCCTCCAGGGTCCCTGGCTGAGAGGGGCGTCCCAAGTGCCTGGGATCCGGCCCCTCCAGGCTGCCTCTTCAGGGCCACAGAAGCCTCCCTCACATGGCCCCGGGGGTGGAGGGGGCCTTGCCAGGGTTCCCGGCCTTGGAGCTGGGCAGAAACGGCCCTTCCCAGCCCTCTCCCACCCTCTGGGCCTCCCACCTGCGGAGGGGAGGGGGATCCAGGCTGAGTCTTGGACCCACCAGCCTCACAGTCCAGCTGAAGGGTCGGAAAGGGCCAGGCAGGCAGATGGACACACACACACACACACACACACAGAATGGGGGGGGGGAGGCTGGTGTCCTTCACTCCCAAACGCCCCCCTCCCAGTCTGTGCATGGGACCCCCAGCAATGCTGCCATCAGCTGCTCCCCTGCAGGGAAGTCCTGGATTGTCTGGGGGAGGAGAGGAGAGGACAGTGGCCACTCCCCCCCCCCTTTGCTTGGCATTTGTGGGGAGACCCCTCAAGGCGAGATTCCTTCCCAGGGGCTCCCAAAGAGCATCCAAACGTTCCTGGCATCAAGTGAGGAAAGAAGCCTAAAAAGAGAGAAACTCCTGCACCGGCTGCGATTGGGGCTCGGAGGGGACAGGAACCCCCCCTCCTTGCGAGCCCCCCCGCCCCGCTCCAGCCTGCCCTCTGGCGGGACCCCCTTCCTGGAGAGGCTCCTCCCTGCCAGACCCTCTTGCAGCCTCTTGGACCCAGGGGAGGCTGGGGGGGGCGCATATCTAGGTGCAAAGGGCGGGGGGAGGGACACAATGTACCCGGGAAGGAGCCCTCCCCCCTCTTCCCCCTCCCTCTCCAGGGACTTCCCATCAGGCTGGGGAGCGAGAGAAGCCGAGGCGCGCAAGAGGCCAGCCACGGCAGCTCCCCTTGCGAGAGGGAGACCGGAGAGGGACGCGCCTTTGCGCCCCAATCCCAGCGGCCTTGAGACCAGACGGGTGCGGGGAGGGGATGATGGGAGCTCAGCTCTCGAGAAAGGCCCAGGGATGCCCTGTAGTCGTACTTCATGGGGGATAGAGAGTTCGTCTCTCTCATCTCCGCCTGCCAGAGCAGAGTGCAGCGCAAGGGTTAAACCCAGAGAGTTGTGACATCCTAGAGCGGAAAGGAGCAACCGCTTCCTGCAGCGTGGAATTCTCTCCTCACTTCGGAATATCAGAGAATGTAGAGATATATTTATTTTTGTACATTCCATTTTGGGGGTTTAGCGTGAGATTTCGTTTATCAGAGTGAGACAGTCAAAATTGGTTGAATTGCGTGAGTCTCACGCTGATTGCGTGAGAGTTGGCAGCCATGATATACATAGGAGGGATCCTTAGTTTTAGGTATTCATAAAGTTTAAAGCAAGTTTGTTCTCTGTCTCAGTAAAAAGACCCAGGATAAGATCAATCACAGGAGGAAATTTCAAAATAATTTTGAAACCATATCGCTATTTGTGAGTATAAGAAACTGGCTTAGAAAATAGTGGCATTTCTTCCACCAGAGATATTTAAACAGACCTGAGGCAGGCTAACAGTTCATCTATCACTGAAGAATCTGTCCTAACTATGAGAGTGGTCAAAATTATCTCAAAGTAAACAATGAGTTGCATATTCTACAATCCAAAGCAGAACAAATCATTGCTGTAATCTAAGTTTGAATGGGATCAGACTGTACATCCTAGTTCATTCATTGCACAAGATAAAATATATATATAATCCTATAATGAAATCAATACATTTAAACTGATTTTTAATCCCAAAGTGATCAGTTTCTTTCAAAAGAAATACCAAGAAAAAAGAAACAAACATCTTGTAGAAATAGTACTCCAGAATTAACTAGTTTGTTTTGCATGTTAAGTGTTACTCTAAAAACTATGGAGCATAAAAAATAAAATAAAATGCCTGCAGATCTAATTCCAGCATGAGAAAGGATAGATATGTGGAGCACCAAATTGCAAATGAACATAAAACCAAAAACCTTGGATCAGAGATACATTAATCTTTGCAACCTCACTTGTGGCAAATATTATGGCAGCTGCCACATTTCCCAGTATATGGAAAATCTGATATCTAATAAAAAAAAAAATCCACTGATATTTGTTGTACTGAACAGAGAATGCAACAGGAATGATTGGGTGACTCTATTTAAAAAGCTTTATTGAGTACCATGCTTCTGCCCTCTTTTAGATCAGACAAAATGCAAGACAATTTATTCTTGATACAACCTCAACGTTCAGAGAAATTATTTCTCCTATGTCATTATTAGAGAAAGTTAAGAAGAAATATATGGTGAAACAAAAGAATTTCCTAGAAGCTCAGACAAGAAGTTAAGCGATGGAGCTAATAACTCCCATGCATTTTATTAGAGAATTCTGAATAAAGTGATATCTTACTACTTTTTGTCATTGAATGGAAATGTGGGCTATGCAAGAATTTTCAGGTTCATGTAAATTTTTAAAGTGTCTAAATAGATTAAGAACATAAAAACATAAGAATTCTATAAGATCAAGCCAAGCTTCTATGCAAGCTAGTATTTTCTTTCTCACAGTGGTTGTCTTCATGGATATAAAGCCCACAAATGTCAAATTATTCAGCAACTGGAATTCAGAAACATGAATGTATTTACCATCCAACAGCAAATAAGCATAGACAAAATGGATTTTTTCTTGTATAAGCAACTATAAACAACACATAATTTGTTTTCACCTAACCTATTTGCAACCAAATAGAACAGTCACTGTCTATGGTTCACTAGCAATTTTTAAAAAATATTCTTTCTTACCAACAGTTCCTCACAAACTGTAAAATTTATCTTTTATCCTCCCTTAAGCAAAACTTCTTTGACATCAGAACAACCAAGCCAAGCCAAAGAATTAGAATTATTTCTCAGATAGTCATGAGGACATTTTCTTGTACTGTAGTTAAGCTTGTAATAGATATGCTTGCTGAAAGTAAAGATTGTCAAAAGGCAAGACTATGTCAAAGCAAATAAACCAGGAATTAGTTTCCTTAAAGCTAATGCTAAAAATATTTGAGTAATCTAGCTATGTGGAAAAAAAGTTGTGAATCTCTTACAATATATACACAGAGATATAAAAAGAAATGCAGGACATATAAGAAATATCTATAGTTTATTGTGCAAGTAAACATAGCTTTTATTTTGACAGATATAAGTCTGTAGCATAACTGAAAACTCCCAATTACTCCTTAATTCTGTCATAAGTGTGCTTTGTTATGTTTTCAGACCATTGCTCCAGTCTCTCTCTAAATCATGCCTCAAATAACATTTGATTTTTTGAACACAGATTCCCACAACTGTCATAATCCCACATATATGGCTTATCTTGTTTCATGCTGGCTTCCTATTTTGAGTTAAATAGAGATGACATGCAATTAAATGTGTCACTTCCATTACTTTTTATTTTTTTATTTTTAAAAAAATCTAAAGCACTTTCTGATCTATTTGGAGAATGGAGAGAGAGAAGGCAGGAGTGAATGAATGCTTCTCTCTACCAGTTAATCTTCTAGTAAAATAACCATATTTCCACTGTTATGTTCACCGATCGGAAAGGAAGGTGCGAGACTTAGTGACTTTCTAGCTCTTTATTCATTCCGAGATCGGCCCGGCTCGGCTAGGGTATGTGGCGGTTTATATAGAACTTTTCGGCCAAGCTGCGGCCAATGACACTGCTTTGAATCTCCCACGATTGGTTTCCTCCAATCGTGGGGGATTTGCAGCGGGCCAATCAGTGCTGCATGCTCGGCCAATCAGGTGGCCGCGCGTCTTAGCCAATTAGAATGGTTATTTACAAGAATGCTAATGTACAATACAGAATATCCACCTCCTGAGGAAAGTGTTTTTAGCCTAGTTTCACTTTCCTCAGTAAGAGATGGGCCATGAGATAGAAGGTGCATTTTGAGACCACGTTGTCAGCAAACGGTTGGTAGGATGTGGCTTTTCAGTGGCTAACAAGGATGCTGCAGATGAACCTTTCAACCAGAAGAACCATTTCATTCAAACTGATCTAGCTATAGTAAATCTAGAGTAAAAGGTACTTTAAAGAAGAGACAATTATGAATGATAGAACACCTCATAAATAATTCTGTTTGCACACCTGCTTTTTATTTATAGATAAACAGAAACACACAAATGGCAGGCGTCCTAAGAAATGCATGCAAGTAGCTCTTGGCCAATGCTTAGAAACACAGTATTAATAGCAATAACAATAGCATTTAGGCTTATGTACCACCCCATGGCACTTTATTCTCTGGGTGATTTACAACGTAAGCATTATTTGCATATTGCCCTCAACAAGAATTCATGTTTCTGCCCTCAAATTCTACAATTATAAAACAATTTTGGTAGACCTCACAACACTTTGCCCATATGTACATTTATTTATTTCCTCATTTTAAAGCAAATAATTTGGTGCCAATTTTGAAATAAATAATATTTAATAAAAAGTATAATATTTATCTGACGATAAACCAGCCTATGTGGACTGCAGTCTTAAAGCTGAAAATTTTGCACCAATCATGGGTAAATTAGGCATATTAATACTGTATCTTATTCTATTGCTAATCAAGTTTTAAGACATTTGTGTTAGCACAAAAGGGATTTAGGATGACTAAAATTGGTCCAGATGCATTAGCAGTCTATAAAGCTTTCAAATTAATATTCAGATTGGAAAATGCTTTAGATGATGAGTGTACAAATCTTATAAACAATTAAACAATATAACGAATGTGAATGTTAGCTTATTTCAAGAACTCCAGAATGAAGGACTGGAGCTCACAAAATATTGCTTTTCATGTTTAAAACCTCAGAGAAAGTTATAACATACCTGGCCCTTAATTTTATTATGATGGAAAAGTAAAATGGGTGAGATGACACTCATATGATATGAACTTATCTCACTATTGTATTTTAATAAAGTTTGATAAACAAATAACCATATAAAACACTAAGATGTTTTAAAGAATATGCTTTTTACAATTATATATCCAAAACATGGAACTTATGATCATATGAAGAATTATAGATCAGTAGATCAGAAAACTATTTTCAATTTTGAAAGTACAGTGCAACTCCAGGGTTACTGTCTTAGATTACTGACACGTGGGGTTTTTTTTCTGTTTATAAACAAGAATAATGATGATATAATGAAAATACTGATTAATATTACCTCACATGGTTAAAAATGTGTTCAAATGCTAGGCTGAATTAGTTTTTCAATGCAATACTGTCTTTTTCTTTTCTATATAAAATAACATTTTTCAAAAAGTTATACAGTGCAACCCAATGCAAATTGTCAGTTTTATTATAATAGGTCTAAGGCGATTAGGGGATCTGTCATGAGGATTTTGCTCTGGATTCTTGGATTTCACAATTTATATTTACTGAATTGACAGCGATATATTCTCTTGCCATCAGTTATTTATATAAGCTCTCCTTCCCTACATCTTACTGAATACTATGAGTGAGATTCCAAAATGAAATTCATATCATGTGTATCATTCCTATCTGTATTTGAAGAAGGATAAGCAAAAATGAAATTAAATGAATCCAGTTCAATTCTATTGTCTATCTGGCCTTCAGTTCAACCTTTATGCTGTAGTTTTATAGCAGTAATATAATAGGATTAAACAAATCAGATTATCTTTACGAAGGGAACACTTCCTTTCTTTCCATGAATGTGCTGATCTGCCCCCATGTCTTACTGGTATAACTGTTGCCAACCTTCTATTATCAAGAAGGAAAACATATCTTTAGATGAAAAAGGGAACAGGAGAAATATCAAGGTCAGAAAATGATACTGACAGATTCTTATCATCTTAATAGCTATGTGTCTGAAGCTGAACTCAGAGTGAATCTTGACCTGAAAACAGATGGATCTAATAGGATAGGATCCTAATAGGAAATAATATACATCATAGCACTTAGTTCTTCCCAGGATACTAGGAACATAGAACAAGGAATCAAAAGACCAGAATAGTTGTACTTAACAATTATGAAAATTGCAACGGTAATTATGATCCCAATTATTATAAGCCAGTATTGTACAGCATGATACAAATGTCTTGGCAATGCCTAATTTCAAGCAAGCTAGCAATATGCTAATTGTTATTATGCTTATTGCTTATTCCACAATAACAAAAAGAATGGAAATCTAATCATATATTTCTCTCTCTAGCTGGGATTACAAACTAAGATATTCTCATACAGCCTGTAGATGAAATAAATATAGAAATACTCATAGGAGTATAGTGATTCCTTAATCTCTAGTCCTGACTATTTATCTTTTGAATATTTATCTTTTGAACATGTGTAAAAAGGATTCTATCTATTCATTACACTTTTAGAATTTTTGGGAAAAGGAATTATTCATTTTAGTAATCAAAACTGGAGTGATATTACCAACCATTATTACTAATATTACTAAAATATTAGTTCTGAGTGTAATGTTCAAGATAACCTGAAATGTTCTTTGTCCACTGAAACATTCATTGTCCCATCTATAAACTATATTCAGATTTTGTATATATTTAATTATACAATATTTGACACTTCAGCAATTCTTTTCTTGCTGTGCTTCTTTTTTCAAAATATACTGTTCACAATTAAATATACCAATCAAAAATGCATGCTGTTTATCTTTAGGAAGGAATGGGATTGAGGGAACCAAGCACATATTTCCCTTTTCTTTGGGTTTATCTTTCATTAAAATGTAAGTGCTCTGAAATTATAAAACTGCTATAGAAAGGTCTAAAAATGTACACCACCAACAGCATGGTGTGTGACAAGGCTGAATTTAATATAGAGGAGGGACCAAAGCAGTGGAACCAAAGCAGTGGTGGGATTCCATTTTTTTTTACTAAAGGTTCTGTGGGCATGGCTTGATGGGTGTGGCAGGGGAAGGATACTATAAAATCTCCAGTCGGGTGGTATTTGCTGGTTCTCTGAACTACACAAAATCTATGCTACCGATTCTCCAGAACTGGTCAGAACCTGCTGAATATCACCTCTGGACCAAGGTAATATTTGGAGAGAAAAAAAAACAACTCTTTATTACATCATTTCCCAAACAAATCTTAAAGAGTATATAAAGAACTAGCCATGGGGGAAAATGCTTGTCTGAATGCTGTTCATATGGAATGGTTAGGCAAAAGGCATCCCAATTAAGAATGAATACATTATCCCCTCAGTTACTTCCCTTTGTTTTATTTTCCATTTTTTAAATAATGCCCTATTGCTATCTAGAAGTATGTTTGGTGATTATTGCTTTTGCCAAAATTATAACATTACCCATTTTAAAGAGTTAAATTTTAGTCTCTGTGTTGATTCAATTGAATTGGCATTCAATTTACTTAACTGATTCTGATTCCTGATTTCTATTTCTATTTGCAAACTTATTTCTACTTGCAAACTTCCTGGAAGAGAGAGATTGTTAAATCATCACAATAAGGACAAATTCCTTTTCTAGCTGTTATTATGGAAGATTGGGAAATTGGTAGCAGGAGGAGGGGGTGAAGAAGAGAAGAAGGGTGAAGAGAGATGTAAAAATCATGGAAAAGTTTTCCAATTTTCCTATGAGAGAGAAAAAGCAAACAGCAAGGGAGCATCTGAAGGGTACACTTACATTTCTCTTCTAAGGAGGAACATGGCTGCTTTTCATTCCTAGCATTCCTCAGAAGACACTTTCACCGGCTAATAGTTCCCCTGGATTTTAATCAGATTTGAATTAAAAGGTAAGCTTGTTACTTGCACTCTATTTGTGTTCCTGCCACAGCACTTTCAACCAGAACATCCTGCCATGGAACAACAAAGAAGGCTGATGTTCCGTAACAGATGGTCTTAACAAAGAGGAATCACAGTTGTCTCACCTCTCAGAGATTAATACCTTTGTGGATTTATAGTATCTTTTCTGCAGCAACAATATCCCCACAGCTGAGGGATAGGCTGTGATCTCTATGGTAATGTTGTGCTGTGGGAAGGGAGGGATAGTGGTGGATGGCATCTGAACTGTATGAGTTTCTGTTTGTTCTGTATGCTCATTTGCATTCTTGAAACCCCGCGCTTTGATTGGCCAAAGCGCGGGCGATCTGATTGGTTCAGCGAGCCGCGCTGATTGGCCTGCTGAGAATCTCCCGCGATTGGTGGAAATGAATCGCGGGAGATTCAAAGCGGTGCCATTGGCCTCAGCCGCCGCAGCTTGAGAATAAAAAGCCGCTGTTTTTCCCTCGGAGCCAGATCGGTTCCGGGGACTAAATAAAGAGCTGAAACCTAGTCATCGCCTCCTGGTCTCCTTGCCGACGGACATGACAGTGGCGATGAGGATGGGATCCCGAGTCTGAACCCCATCCAGCACGTGTCCGATGGAAGCAAGACTGACGAGATGGCCAGCATCGTTCCGCCCACGCCTTTTAATCCCGCTAGCGAGGACTGGGAATCCTACACGGACAGATTCTGTATGTTCCTCGAATGCAGCGACATGAAGGACTCCACCGTGCTGAAAAAAACGAGCCATTTTCAGTGTTCAAGATGGCAAAAGCCCTAGCGAAACCTGCTGACGTCACAGGGATGGACTGGGCCGACCTCGAACCTTTGCTCTGCAAACACTACACCCCCGCTGTGCCCACCCTCATCAGGCAGCACGAGTTCTACCGGCAGGACCAGAGACCGGGCGAAAGCCTCAGCGACTTTGTTGCAGAGCTGTGGAACCTAGGAGGCCTGTGCGGATTCTCCGACATGGATGAGACCCTATGGGACCGAGTTGTGCTCAGACTTCGGGATCCAGTCCTACAGAGTCGGCTGATGGCCAAAGGTGACATCACCCTCACCGACGCCATCATGGAAGCCACCGCAGCCGAGGCCACCCAGCAGTCGGCGAACCACATGCGGAGATCGTACGCATGGGACCGCACCGCAACCACCAACCCTGGGTGGGCGGCTGAGGCCCAACTGGAAGCAAGTCACCGCAAGACCACCACCCACCATGGCAAGTTCCACTCCACCTCCGACACTTCGGACGAGGAGGAGGAAATCCACCGGCTCCAGGCAGGATGCGACCAGCGCAGTCGGCGGAGTCGTAAGTCGGGGACCGTATGTGCCAGTTGCAGAGGCAACCACCCTAGATCTGAGTGCCGTTTCTTCGATGCAGTCTGCCGGCACTGCGACAAAAAGGATCACATCACCCGCGTCTGCCAATTAAAAAAAGCCTACAGCCCCAGACGGCAGGACCACAGCGAGCGAAGACGGGACAGCACACCCCCCCAGAACCAGAGATCGCCCAGCTGACAGCCGATGGGACCGGAGCGGGCGAACCCGACGAGGTGGTAAGACCCGGCGGAAGGAGGAAACCCACCAGACGGTCATCATCGGCCACGCATCAACCACCGACACCCGAAAAGTCTACATGGAGGTAGGCATCGAAGGCGAGCCATGCAAAATGGAGGTGAACTCCGGGTCCTACCTATCCATGGTTGCCTGGCAAGAGATCAAAGTTTTGGTGCCTACCATCCAAAAGAAGGGACTGGAGAACCAGAGACTAATCGTGAAAGACTACCAGGGAAACCGCATCCCGGTAGTTGGAACTGGACAATTCAAAGTAACATTTAAGGGCCGCACTGCAAAGCTTCCCCTGATGATCGTGGACTGAGACTGACCCAGCCTGTTGGGACTGCAATGGTTCGCACCGCTCGACTTCGAAGTCACGGGCATCAACCACATCGCCGAGACCGATTGGGAGCAACAACTGGCACGGGACTTCCGGGAAGTGTTCGACGGCATCCTAGGCAAGTACCGAGGGCCCCCATCTCCTTCAGCCTAGACCCTAAAATTCCCCCGAGATGCCTAAAACCAAGGCGGGTACCTTTTGCACTCAGGCCAAAAATTGATGAGCAAATTGACAAGCTCGTCAAGCAAGGGGTCCTACAACCAATTGACCATGCCCAGTGGGAGACTCCAATAGTCACCCCAGTCAAGCCCGATGGGTCGGTGAGAATCTGCGGGGACTATAAGGCCACCCTAAATTGCGCCTTGCAACAAAGCTCCTACCCCGTCCCAGTATTGCAGCATCTTCTACACTCACTGGGGGGAGGCAAGGTTTTTGCGAAACTCGACCTGGCCCAAGCATACCAACAGCTGCCGGTCGATGAAGAAACCGCAGAGGCGCAAACCATAGTCACCCACCGGGGAGCTTTCCGATGTAACCGATTCCAGTTCAGAGTCAGCATGGTGCCTGGAATTTTCCAGAGCCTCATGGAGAGACTCTTGCAATGCATCAAGGGCGTGGTGCCCTACTTCGATGATGTGCTGGTGTCGGCAACCAACCAGCGAGAACTAGAGGGTTGGCTAAGGGAGGTGCTAACCAAATTCAAGGAAACCGGGCTAAAGGTGAAGAGGGAAAAGTGCCAACTTTACACAGAGCGGGTCGAGTTCCTGGGGTACCTCCTAGACCGGCATGGCATCCACCCAACTGCAATCAAAATCAGAGCCATTAAGGAGGCCCCCACACCAGGGGGCCTAAACCCACCATTAAGAGCCATTACGGAGGCCCCCACACCAGGACTAAAATGGAACTACAGGTGTTTCTGGGACTGCTTAATTTTTACAATGTTTTCCTGCCCCAAAAGGCGACCGCGGCGGAGCCTTTGCATAGGCTCTTGGACAAGGTGGCTACCTGGACTTGGGGAAAATGCAAGGAAGCCGCCTTCAGGAAAACCAAGGACCTGCTCACCTCGGATGCCGTCCTCATCCAATACAATGAGACCCTACCATTCACCGTCACCTGCGACGCCTCACCCTTTGGCGTTGGTGCCGTCCTCAGCCACACCATCCCGGATGGAAGAGAAGCACCCATCGCTTTCTTCTCCAGGACACTCACCAAACCAGAGCGTAACTATAGCCAGCTGGACAAGGAGGCCCTAGCCATTGTCGCAGCAGTGAAGAGGTTCCACGAGTAACTCTACAGCCGCATGTTCACAATCATCACAGACCACAAGCCGTTGCTGGGCATCCTGGCAGGGAACCGGGCCACCCCGAACATTTTATCTCCCAGGATGACAAGGTGGTCCGAATTCCTTGCCGCCTACAGCTACCAGCTCACACACCGACCCGGTAAGACTATCACACATGCAGACGCTTTGAGCCACTCGCCGCTACCCAATCTAGACACCGACCCAGCACCCACGACGAGTGCCCTCAGCATAGAGACTCTGCCCGATCTACCCATAACCGCATCAGACATTGCCCGAGAAACCAATAAAGACAAACGTCTGGCACGGGTGTTACATTGGGTAAAGAAAGGGTGGCCGGAAAAGGACAATGACGAAACATTCAAAACATTCCGGAACCAGCAAACGGAACTCTCATTGCAAAAAGGGTGTGTACTGTGGGGGGATAGGGTGGTTATCCCAGAAAGACTGCAAGGGAAGGTATTGGAATTGTTACACGAGGGGCACCCGGGCATAGTTAGAACGAAAGCCCTGGCCAGGAGTTACGCTTGGTGGCCAGGGATGGATAAACAAATCGAGGCCTGGGTGGCAAGGTGTCAACATTGCCAAGAAACCAGACCAAGCCCTCCCACGGCACCAATCCTAGAATGGAAAACTCCCAGGGGACCTTGGTCTAGGGTCCACATAGACTTTGCCGGGCCCACAAAGGGACATACATTCCTAGTAACTGTAGATGCTTACTCCAACTGGTTGGAGGTAAGCAACATGAAATCCACCACCACAGAGGCTGTGACCAAGGAACTTTGCAAACTGTTCGCAACACATGGCCTCCTGGATGTCATCGTGTCGGACAACGGGCCCCAATTCACCTCGCTGGAATTAGAAAAATTCCTAGAGGAACGGGGCATACGATGAATGGTGAATGGAAGGGCGGAACGGATGGTTCAATTTACGAAAAAAACCATCCAGAAAATCGAACACAGGGAAATCCAAGACAAAATAAATAAAATGCTTTTTATACAACATATAACCCCGAACACGACAACGAACAAAAGCCCGGCAGAGCTACTAATGGGGAGGAAAATAAGGTCCCCACTCGATAGACTGCACCCCACATACAACCCGGAAAAAATCCCAAACTCCTCCAGCAAGCACCGATCCTTTGCACCAGGCGATGCCGTCTATGCAAAAAACCTAACCGGAGACCCACTATGGGTACCAGCAACCATAACCCAACTGACAGGTCCCCGCTCGTACCGGCTGCAAACAACCAACGGACGAGTGTGGAAATGCCACATCGATCAAATAAGATCGAGAACAGCCACGAGAAACACAACCGACACGCAACCAGACATAAACAATCCCCTTAACACAAGCCAAGAGGGGAGGGAATACCCCAGGAACCAAAACCTAGAAGAAAGGAACCAGCCATTCTCACCAGCAAGCAGCCAGCTCAGAACCTCACCAGGGAGAAGCAGCCAGGCCCGCTCAACCAGCCTGGAAAGACCAGGCAGGAGCGGCAAAAACCGCAGCTCAACCAGCCCGGGTAGATCGGGAGGGAGCTGCGACGAGCGGCCCGGCAAGGAATACCAGGGGGTTCCATCGACGAGGCCGAGAGACACAGAGAACCTGACCAAACCGGCCGGGAGCCAACCAACGACTGACCTGCGCAGATCCAGTAGGCAAGTGCAGAGCCCCGCCTACTTATGGGACTACGTTACGTAGGACCAAACCAAGAGGGGAGGGGTGTTCTGTACGCTCATTTGCATTCTTGAAACCCTGCACTTTGATTGGCCAAAGTGTGGGGCGATCTGATTGGTTCAGCGAGCCGCGCTGATTGGCCCGCTGAGAATCTCCTGCGATTGGTGGAAACGAATCACGGGAGATTCAAAGTGGTGCCATTGGCCGCGGCTGCCGCGGCTTGAGAATAAAAAGCCGTTGTTTTTCCCTCGGAGCCAGATCGGTTCCGGGGACTAAATAAAGAGCTGAAACCTAGTCATCGCCTCCTGGTCTCCTTGCCGACGGACATGACACTGTTCATTGCACATCTCAAGTGGAATCCAAACAGCCCAGGAGCACTGCTATTTCTCTAGTTATAAATAACTAAATACTCAGAGGTAGTATTCAGCAGGTTCTGACCAGTTCTGGAAAACCAGTAGCAGAAATTTTGAGTAGTTCAGAGAACCAGCAAATACCACCTCTGACGAGAGATTTTACAGTATCCTTCCCCTGCCACCGCCACCAAACCACCCTCACAGAACCGGTAGTAAAAAAAAATTGAATCCCACCACTGAACCTTTACATACTAAGCATATGTAAGAAACTGAGACTAGAAAAATCAAGATATGATAGATTTTTCAGAGACAACATTTTATGGGATACTTCACATGCAATCATAGCTAGATTCATACATCATATTACAACATATTGTTACTTATTTGATTTGGGTTTATTATTACATATAGACCCACCCTCAATAGTTTATAAGTTTATGATTTATGATTGTCAAAATGATGGCTGAATATAATGTGTAAACATTTGCATAAATATTGAAAACAAATAATTACTGGTTGGGAGGAAATGGATCAAATCAATAGTAGCCTGGGAAAATGATAACTCAGAAGAAACCTGAAAAATATTTGCATAAACAAGATATTTTTAGAGAAAACTATTCCAGTTGAAAATAAAAAAAAAGCAATTGATCTTTGCTGGAAACAATATTATGCATGACATTTTCTTTTAGAGTTCATTAGCAGCCATGGTGCATGACATCACTAAAAATATTTCTGAAGCATTTTGTATTGTTTGTTTGTTTATTGCATTTATCTCCTGTCTTTCATCCATATAGTTTCCCTATTTTTTCCCTTTATCCTCAGAGCAGTTTCAAGGCCTTAAAGAGATTTACAATTATCTCCTTAGTCCTAGTTCAATTTTCTAACATTTGTTTTAAAGAAGCCATTAACGTTTTAACTTCTAGTCGAAGATAATATATGTAGCTAGAGTTAAGCTGTTGGATTTTTGGAGGCCAAGTAGGATTATTTTCTTGGAGACATTTGCTTATCATTTCCCTAAGTAACATCCTTAGTGTGAAGCTGTATATCTCTGTGAAGGTGTGGGTAGGTGGGTGTATTACCTTGCCCTATCAGTCTTGGCGAGAGGTTCCTCTTTGACAGTTCCTTGATTTTGTTTCTTTCCTGCTTATATGATGTTAATCTTTGTTTTGCCTGCTGGAGGGCATATGTTCTAAGGTGTTCATTTTCTTCCTAGGCATTTGATTGTATCTTTTGAATAATTTGAAAATGGTTTATCTCAAATTGTTTCCTTATCTAGGTATAGATATATTTGCATTCATTGATATCATTTGCAGTAAAATCTCAGTTTAACAGACAAATCTTTGATTTTACAGACACAATCTGTTATATCTGGAGGTGAAGTCTGAGCCCAAATGTTGGCTGTCAGACCTGAACTTATCTAAACAGAGTTCCAGTAAACCAAGGATTTCTGGATACACTAATTTATGTGATAATCCAGGATATGGAATAATGAAATTCGGCTTGTATGGTGAAAGATTACTGCTAACAACAATTTATTTGCTGCAAGTAAAAAATGACTCAAATATAAAATGCAAAAAGGATATTTAAGCTAGTGGAAAAAGTGTTTGGGGAAATTGTCAGTTAACCAGAACATTTCAATCTTTCCAGTGCTGTCAATCTTCCTCATAAGCAGCAAGGGAATGAGTGTCAGAGTTCCGACCAATAGCAGAAAGGTTAAGACAGGCAAATACTTACTACTTGAGAGAAGGAGAAGGAATTCAAAATACCAGGAAGAACTACTGCTTGTGTTAAACCTAAGAGGATTTTTTTCTCAATGTGTGCACATTTTTAACAGCATGCTTTCATTCTACTAACATCTATAAAGAAAAAGTCCAAATAAAAAATGCATGCCAGAAGAAGCAACACGGAATAAAGCATGTGATATATAGCAGTTTTAAAACTGAAGGTCTTTGCAGGCCTGACCTATCAAAAATTGATAACTCAGACTACTTGCCCTGAAGTAATCTGCATACACATTTCATCAAGTCACCTCTAAAACTGCTGAAACAGCACTGTTTACTTTCTGTTGTAAAACTATGTACAACTGAGAAAGTTCAGGATGACAGCCGAGAAGAGTACTAAATATTGCAAAATGTCATTCTGTTCTGTCTACCTTTTGTTGAGATCAGAAGGGAAAAATCAAAAGTCTAAATAAAATGTTGATATACTGTCTAGAAAAGCACCTAAGGAGCAAATGGATACCTTGAATATCAATTGGAGACGTATTGTGCTAAAACATGAATAAGCTACCACTGCTTGGGCTGTTATCACAAGCTAAGCCAAAACCAAACAAATGACATGACCATTTAGCATATTTGGTGAATTAAGTAACTTAATATTAGATATTGGAGAAAGTAGTGCTTCTGGTCTCTTTTTCTATTCCCAAGGATTCAGTTCCCTTAAATCCATTCAGTCAGGTCTCCTTTCTTAAGTGTAAAAAATGGATGCACTTTCTTATTATATTGAGAAAGCCAGTTAAAATTTAGTTTTTCCATAGAATTTTCCATTAGTGTTAAATAGTTATTATATTACATTAGACTTGAGCATAATCGTAGTTATGACATCAACATAAAGACACTTATGGTTTCTTTTCATGGTTTTATGTTGGTTTTGTACAATGTTAGCAGCCTATGTGGAGTTGGCAGTGCATAAATATGATAAATAAATGCAAATAAATAAGTGTCAACAAATGTAAGTATTGTTTTTGTCAAATTTGTACATTGTTGGGAGTTTGCACAGACTTGGCAGTATATAAATATGATAAAGGAATACAAATAAAAAAGTGCCAACCAACTTATGCAATACACATAACATCTATTTTAGCTATCCTTCTGAAAGAAATAGTGGAACTTGAAAATAACACATCCTTTGATTAAATTTAGTGGGACTTTGGGGAGCTGAATAATGTTTCTTCAGAAGCAAATTTTGGATTCATATCTGCTTGCTGCATAAACCACTCAATAAAATGTTAAAAATATGATTATATCATTTAAGCGCTTTAGTCAATGATATAGGTGATTTGCTTCCATTTGTCATCTATTCAGATGTCAAAATGATAAACCAGAAAGAAAATATGGCTTAGAGACCCAAGAGACCCAAACTATTTACTATTTCATTGCTGAATTGTAGAACTTAGATCTAAATCTTTTAATGCTATCAAAATACATATTGTGCTTATGCAGGAAATCTGAAAAAAAATATTAAGAGCAAGGTTAGGACTGATTTTCACACAATAATGCTTTCTGGGCATTCTAATAAGCAGACAGCCAATTGATGAACATTATCTCTTGAAATTTGGTTGTGATACCTTAAATTTCCTACAAAATGTGTCCTATAAGGGCACATAGGACACATAGGCTATCTTCAATAGCTCAAAGGTATAATATATTATGGATTAAGTGGAGAAAGCCAGCATGTCAGGGATCAGATTAATCATTGCTTGTTTTTAAAGGTCTTATCTGAAAGACTTTCAATCATGTGAAACACAAGGTTATTTGCTTAAAAAGAGCTTGAAGGGATAGAGGTCAGCTGACAGTTTACAAATATATGGAATTGTTTCAAGCTCAGCTATGTTTTGAAACTGGCATTTCAGATATCAAGTAGGTCATATCTGAAGGATTCCATTTCACAGAGCTGGAAGACTCCACAGATTTTCAAGAAATAGCTGGAACAACTTCTGATATATTTTAAATGCACAATGTAAATCAGGCAATGTATTATTAGATATATATTTTATTTCTACTTTTAAAAGCATTCAAGACAGTTTATGATATTTCTTTTAAAAATACAAATTTTAGAATGTAACAATAAAACACATGAAATTAGATATAAATGAGCAATTGAAAGCTTGGTGAAATAGATATTTTCTATCTTTCTAAGTATCTGGAGCACTGGGGCTAAGCATAGGAAAAACATTTTATCGTCTGATTCCCGTCAAAGAGAAGATCCCTTTCTACATACAACTAAAGCATCTCAGGAAGAAGAAGGCATATACAAAGGGCTGCTGATTTAAATTAGTGGACAGATTCATACTCAGTGGGTGGCAATCCTTCAATCAGGCCCTAAAACATTTAAAGATAAACACTGACACCTTAAATTCTGCCTGTCATCAGGATACTCCTAGGACTGTGGGAAAAATGATACCAGTTTGCAAAGTATCAAAAGAACAAAGATGGGCATGATTGTTATGAATGAGGTTTTGATCATATGATTGTGGTTGCAATATTATTTTTTGACATATTACACACACAGAGACACATATTTGGGAGGGTTATATAAAAAAATCAATATGGCAACCACAACCATTGGATCAAATTTTCATTGATAATATGCATGTAAAAAGATAACAAATCTTCAAATTTGCAATTTTGCCCATCATGTTGACCTTCCTGACTAGCTGGTTCTGAGTGTGAAAAAATTCCTTTTTTTCAGGAAAATAAATATACCCACCACTGGTGGATGAAGTGCTGTTAGTAAGAGGATCAAGAAACCTCTGCCATAAGGAACTTAAGATAAATAAGGGCCAAACTAAGCATACTTAGCTTACATGATTTCTGTAATATAGTTACTTTTCCTTTTAATAAATCTGATTTATTTATTCATTTGATTTGTATAGCCACCATCTCAATCCAGTGAATCTGCTTGAAAAAAAAATCCATTGGGACTCTTGCTTTTTTGGCTGAAAGTGACTAAAAAGAGTTTGACAGATACTTTTCAAGAATAAGTAAATCACCACAGATTACAATAGTCAGAACAGGAAAACAATTACTAAGTCAAACTAACTTAAAAAGTTACAACTGATACAGTAGCAATTAATTACATTCCTTATCATAGCCACTGCATCTAATTCCTATATCAGTTGAACATCAAAGAGTTTATGATTCTCTTCTTTTGAGGAAAGTATAGCTCAACCCAAAACAGGTTTCTTTATCAACAGGACTCTGTCTTGACTTCATTGAATTTAATCTTGTTTCTTTAATCAACTAATTGTCAGAATCAGGCAATATTCAAAGGTGAGGACTGCAAGACCCAGTAGAACTGGCCTAATGTGTAAATGACAGCTCCAGTGGTTTTGTGTAAATGTTAAACAGCATTGTAAGAATACTAGAAAGAAGTCAATATGTGTTTCATTAATTATAGAAAGGCCTTTGATTCTGTTGATCAACTTGTGGAATTGCTTAGAAGTCTTAGAAAACTGGGAATTCCAGAACATCTCATTGCCTTCTATATGTAAATCCTATATACAGGTCAAGAAGCCATTATTCAGATAGAACATAGGCAAACGTATTGTCTGAGAAAGGAATACAACAAAATCATATATTCTTAGATAATTTATTTGTAGGACTCTTTCTCTGAGGTTATGCTACCAGGTCAGATAGGATGGGTGGGCTTCAGGATCTCTCTTAAATGCTGTTTTCTGGTGGGACTTTGCACACAACTCTTCAATGAATGTCTGAAACCTTTGGAATAGTCTCCATCCTGAAATTTGGAGGCATTACAGTTAATATCTGCTAATCAAGGAATCACAAGTCTTGTCTTGCCATAAGTAATCTGCCAGGAAAAAAAGGACTGAAAAAAAAAAATCCCAGGTGATGACTCTAATCTTTCCAAATACCTTGTCTGCATCCTCAAGATCTACAAACTGAAAAATATCCATATGAATAGGACAAGTGGTTGCCAAGGTTACCTCCCATCACAAAGCAACCCACTCTGTGTCTTTGACCTTCAGACATGAATACTACTGCTTATTAACCTTTTAATCATATCATCCATCACACTTGGTCACCAAATGATGGACTGAACTAGAAAAACTTGGATATTTTGTTATAACAGAGAAATTGAGGTGGGGTGGGGGAATCTGATAGTCATGCTTTCTAAGATAGGGAGAAGATAATTTTTAATTTATCTCAAGGGTTTTCAGCCGGCCTTTTTCTGTGTATCAATGCACATTTGCACATACATGTTCAAAATGTTAAGCAAATATAGAGGTTCAAGTATAGGAAAGGAGGGATTCTATTATAATAAAATCAAAACTACAATAACTGCTTTAAAAGAGTGTGTAAAAATAGCAGACATTTTAAAGCGGTTTTAAAGGTTGATAAATAGAAAAGGCAAATAATGAAGCCACAACAAATTTGCCTTTGCAATATTTTGGAATTACTATCAGAGAAACTCATTATGATACTCTGATTGCTTTGAGGGACAATCATGTGGATACACGAAATGCACAAAGATATTGTTAAAAGCATTTTATATTAGCTGAATCATACTACAAATTCTAGATTTGCATTAAATAGAAGGATGCAACTATATAATGATGGCACTGATATGGTGAAGCCTTCACAGTTTGCTACTCTTTCTTTTAAGAATGACCAGTGTTGTGGACTAAGCCAACGCAGCAGTAACAACCCTAAATAGCTTTACTTTGCAGCAGGCTCGTAATCCTGCACTTCTCATTGGCCCGCGAATAGCAAGTCGTGATTGGTTGTTTCTGGCCAGTCTGATTGGCTGTTAACGGGCCTCTCTGATTGGACGCTTGAGAGAGCGGTAAACTCAAATCATTGGTTGTTTTGACAGCAGCCAGCTCTATGAAAGAGCTGCTGCTGCCCAAGTATTTGCTCTGTTCTTATTTCACAATAAAGAGTTGAAGCCACCGTTCGATGTCTCGTCTCCGTTCCTTGCACCCATGCTCAGGATTTAACACTGGCGACGAGGATGGGATGCGGAGACGACAGAGCTGACTAAGTACTCATTGAACAAGACAGAGCATGTGGCTGAAAAGCACACGCAACAAATGGCAAAATGACCAGTGGCGCCATATGACCCGCTCCATTTGACCCAGCAACCGAAGACTGGGACTTGTATATAGATCATTTCCAAATGTTCCTAGAGACCAAAAATTTAAAAGATGCTATGCCTGGCAAGAAACGAGTGGAGTTCCTGACTCACTGCGGCCCCACCATTTTCAAAATGGCTAAAGCACTTGCCAAACCAGTGGAAGTGAAGACCATGGATTGGGATAACCTTGCACGGATCCTCCGGGCCCATTACGCACCTGCAGTACCTACACTGATACGAAGACATGAGTTTTACCAGAGGGACCAATGTAAGAACGAAAGCATTGGGGACTTCGTAGCCGACCTCTGGAACCTAGGAGGCCTTTGTGGTTTTGCAAACCTCGAGGAAGCCCTGAGAGACCGCATAGTTCTGGGATTAGATGCAACCACATGAGTAAACTCATGGCGAAAGGAGACATCAGCCTTGCAGATGTCATCGCCAACGATACTGCCGCAGAAGCAACCAGGAAGTCAGCCACTCAAATGCGCTGAGCGAATGCACTGCATCGCCAACTCGCTAACGATAGCCCGCTCGCCGCTGAGAAACACGCCATTACTGCCCACCACGAAGACCTTGAGTCATCCTCAGACAGTGAGGAAGAGGAGGTCAACCGGCTCCACTCGGAACGAGAGCAAAGGAACCAGGGACTTCCGCGCCAATGTGCCGGTTGTGGGGCAAACCACCCGCAATCGGACTGTAAATTCCTCGACGCACTCTGCCGTACCTGCGGGAAAAGAGGCCACATTGCGAAGGTCTGCAGAAGCAAGCGAGAGTCCAGTCCCAGCTGAAGGGAGAACAACCGCCGATGGGAAACAGGCAAACCACCTGAAAATCGGGACCGCCTGAACCACCAATAGAACAACCACTACTACTACAGAAATCGAGCACCAGCCTCTTCAACGAGATGAGAAGAGGCGCACCAAACCATTATTATTGGCCACGCTTCATCGTTCAATGCAAGAAAGATCCGCGTAAGGGTTACTATTGAGAATCAACCGCGCGTGATGGAAGTCGATTCGGGGTGATCCCTGTCGATGATATCCTGGAAAACCCTCAAACAGCTGATCCCTGCCATCTGCCACCAGGACCTCAGCATTCAATGAATCATCCTAAAAGACTACCAGGGAAACAGAACTCCAGTTGTCAGTTCCAGCCACCTCCAAGTATCCTTCAAGGACCGCACCACAATGCTTCCTCTGACTGTCGTCGATCATGACCGGCCCAGTTTGTTAGGGTTACAGTGGTTCGCTCCACTCGGGATTGAACTAGCCGGCATACACCAAACCAGAAGCGACGACTGGGAAGAGGCCCTCATCCAGGAATTCCAAGATGTGTTCACAGGAACATTAGGCAAGTACAAGGGGACCCCTATATCGTTTAATCTCAGCCCCGATGTAGCTCCCATTTGGCTTAAGCCTCGTCGGGTGCCTTTTGCCCTCAAGCTGAAGATTGATGAGCAGCTAGATAAACTGATAGCCCAGGGTGTGTTGGAACCGATTGGCCATGCCCGCTGGGAAACTCCAATAGCAACGCCCATGAAGCCAGATGGTTCGTTAAGAATTTGTGGGGATTACTGGGCCACCCTAAATCATGCTCTTCAACAGAGCGCTTACCCAGTACCAGTGGTCCAACACCTGCTTCATTGCCTGGGTGGTGGAAAAATATTTGCGAAATTGGACTTAGCTCAGGCGTACCAGCAACTACCTGTAGACACAGCAACTGCAGAAGCCCAGACAATAGTTACACATAGAGGCGCCTTCAAGTGCAATAGACTGCAATTCGGAGTAAGCGTGGCGCCTGGCATTTTCCAAAGTTTGATGGAGAGACTATTACAAGGCATAAAAGGCGTCGTGCCTTATTTTGATGACATTTTAATAGCTGCCCCCACTAAAGAATTATTAGTACAATGACTCAGAAAGGTTCTTCAGAAATTTAAAGACACTGGCCTGAAAGTAAAAAGGAACAAGTGTCAACTTTGTACGGAGAGAGTGGAGTTCCTGGGATACCTTCTCGACAGACAGGGAATCCACCACACCAAAAAAAAACTAACCGCAATCTAAAATGTCCTGAGACCTAGGAATAAGACAGACCTCCAAGCCTTCCTGGGACTCATTAACTTTTATAACATCTTCTTGCCCCAGAAGGAGACCGTAGCTGATCCCCTACATAGACTTCTCGACAAAAAGGCTTCCTGGGTCTGGGGACGGCGTGAAGAACGGGCATTCCAACAAGTAAAAAACCTCTTAACCTCCGATGCTCTAATGATGCAATACAACGAGACTCTACCCTTAACGGTTACGTGTGACGCCCCACCATTTGGAGTGGGAGCCATTTTAAGCCATGTCCTACCAAATGGGAATGAGGCACCCATTGCATTCTTTTCGAGAACCTTGTCTAAGACTGAAAGGAACTATAGTCAACTTGATAAAGAGGCTCTCGCTATTGTATCCGCAATTAAACGTTTCCATGAATATGTGTATGGAAGACCCTTTGCCATAATTACAGACCACAAGCCACTACTTGGTATTTTGGCAGGAAACAAACCAACTCCCCATATCTTATCACCAAGAATGACACGTTGGTTGGAATTTTTAGCCGCCTACAATAACCGATTGCAACACTGCCCGGGGAAAACCATTCCCCACACTGACGCTTTGAGCCGCTCTCCACTACCAGACGCTTTGAGCCGCTCTCCACTACCAGATAGGTGACCCAGCTCCAACCTTAGCCGTATTGCAAATCGAAACCCTTAAATCACCGCCGCTGACCGCTCGAGACATTGCCTCAGAACCAAAAAAGGACCCTCAGCTGGGTGGAACGGGGTTGGCCAGTCAGCGCACCCAATGACACTTTCAAGCCATTCAGAAATCGACAGACAGAACTATCCTCCCAAAAGGGCTGCATCTTGTGGGGAGACAGAATTGTAATCCCGGAGAAATTGCAACATAAGGTATTAAAAATGTTGCACGATGGACATCCAGGCATCGTGCGGATGAAGGCATTGGCCAGGAGTTAAGCATGGTGGCCTGGGTTAGACAAACAGATAGAGACCTGCAAAGTGCAGCAAATGCCAGGAGACTCGCTCTAATCCTCCAAAAACTCCCCCAACTCAGTGGGAAACGCCTCGAGGTCCTTGGTCCTGTATCCACATCGATTTTGCGGGACCCACAAGAGGACACACTTTCCTCCTAACAGTGGATGCCTATTCTAACTGGCTCAAGGTCCACAAGATGAAAAGCACCACCACAGAGGCGGTCACTAAAAAACTGAATAAGCTATTCGCTACCCACGGATTGCCAGATGTCCTGATCTCCGATAATGGCCCCCAATTCACTGCCCTGGCATTCGAACAGTACCTGGCAGATTGGGGCATCCGCCATGCCTTAACATTACCAGCTCACCCTGTGGCCAATGGTAGGGCTGAGCGAATGGTTCAATGTGTAAAAAAGACTTTGCACAAAATGGACCATGGCGACATTGATGACAAAATAACCCGGATGCTTCTCCTCCAACACATAACCCAAAACAGCACCACGAACAGAACCCCAGCTGAACTCCTGATCGGCCGGAAACTTCGCTCGCATCTTGATTGCCTCCACCCAAATTACATGCCTGAACAACCCCCAGGATCCAGCAGCAAGTGTCGGGCATTCCAGGAGGGTGACCTATTGTGGGTTTTTGTTTGCGAAAAACTTCCCGGGCGACCCATTGTGGGTCCCCGCTACCAACTTACGGGACCCCGATCCTATCGCCTAAAACTGCAGATGGTAAGATGTGGAAGCACCACATAGACCAACTCCATTCCAGACTAGCACCTAGTCCTATCTCAGCCCCTGAATCTCTAATTGGGGGGGGGGAAGGAACATTGAGGAGGCTGAAAAAGAAATAACAGATGACTTAACAATCGAAACCCAGCAGTCTACACAATCAGCCAGGGGATACTCACCTCCAGAAGGGGAACCGAGCCGGGGAGTGGCCTCGCCGCATGACAGCACCGTGATGGCAGCAGATCCGGGGAACCCAGAAGACAGCATTGGTGGAGGCAGGGAGAATAGCTCGGAGCCATTCGAAGGAGCAGCGGGACCGTTTTCACCCTCCAGCCCAGCTGACAGCCCACCGGAACCAGAGCCAGGACAGAAACCGGTGGAACAGCGCAGGTCAGGCAGACAGGTGAAGCAACCTGCCTATTTACGAAAATACGTCACCCCACTCCTCAGACGGAACCTAGGGGGGAGGGGTGTTGTGGATTAAGCCAACGCAGCACTAATAATCCTAAATAGCTTTACTTTACAGCAGGCTCATAATCCTGCACTTCTCATTGGCCCGCGAATAGCAAGTCGTGATTGGTCGTTTCTGGCCAGTCTGATTGGCTGTTAATGGGCCTCTCTGATTGGACGCTTGCGAGAGTGGTAAACTCAAATCATTGGTTGTTTTGACAGCAGCCAGCTTTATAAAAGAGCTGCTGCTGTCCAAGTATTTGCTCTGTTCTTATTTCACAATAAAGAGTTGAAGTCACCATTCGATGTCTCGTCTCCGTTCCTTGCGCACATGCTCAGGACTTAACAACCAGTGTATGTATTGTTGTTGTATTAAAAGAGTAAACTGTGTGTTTCCTATGTATGTGGGATGGATGGATGATTAGATGTGCATATATGTATAAGAGAAAAAAATGTGTGTGCCTTTTGAGTTGTGATTGCCTGGTATCATGAAGTGGTACTTCAATAAAGTATATGACAAAGTAGATCATGGCTATTTTGATCATAGATATCATAGCTTGGTAAGATAGAACAATGTGGGATGGACAGTATCATCACCAGATGGATTCTCAATTGGATTACAATGGCACTCAGCATGTGGCCCTTAATGGAACTATATCTATGTGGAAGGAAGCGTGCATTGGGGTACCTCATGGTTCTGTGTAAGGCCCAGAACAATATTTTCATACATGATCTAGATGTGGGAATAGAAGGGGAACTCATTAAATTTGAAGATGACACCAAGCTAGACAGAATACTTAATACTTCAGAAGATAATTCAAAATTCAGAAAGATCTTGATAAGTCTGAACACTGGGGCACAAAAATGTAATTCAGTGGTGAGAAAAGTAAGATCCTATACTTAGGCAAGAAAAAACCATCACATAGGTATAGAATAGGTGATATCTGGTTCAACGGTAGTAATTGTGAGAAGGTCCTATGGACCATCACTTAAGTATGAGCCAGCAGTGTGCAGCAGCTGCCAAAAAAGTCATGCAGTCCCGGGATGCATCAACAGAGGAAGAGTATCAGGATCACGTAAAGTGATAGTGCCACTTTACACTGCACTGGTGAGACCACATTTGGAACACTGTGTCCAGTTCTGGTCATCATGATACAAAACAGATGCTGAGACTCTAGAAAAAGTACAAGTAGAGCAGCAAAGTTGATAAAGAGTCTAGAGCTGTGATGGTGAACCTATGGCATGCGTGCTGCAGGTGGCACTTAGAGCCCTCTCTGTGGGCATGCGAGCTGTTGCCCCAGCTCAGTTCTGCCGTGCATACGTGCCACCTCCTGCCAGCCAGTTGGTCTTCAGGTCTCTGCCGCACATGCACAGGGTGTGGGGACAGGGCACATGTATGAGTGATGTGCGTGCATGCATGGGGGAGGGGTACCTGCATGGGGGCATGGATGTGTTGCATTTTGGGGATGTGCACTTCAGGCACTTGGTGCCGAAAAGATTAGCCATCACTGGTCTAGAGCAGGGGTCCCCAAACTTGGCAACTTTTTGTGGATTTCAACTCCCAGAATTCCTCAGCCAGCTATGTTTGCTGGAGAATTCTGGGAGTTGAAGTCCCCAAGTCTTAAAGTTGCCAAGTTTGGTGACTTCTGGTCTAGAGGCTAAACTGCACAATGAACAGCTAAGGAAACTATGTATGTTTAGCTTAATGAAGTGAATATTCAGGGAGACATGACAGCCATTTTCCAATACTAGAGGGGCTCTCACAGAAAAGAGATCAACCTATTCCCTAATGCACCTGAGGGCAGGACTAATAGGTGGAAGATCACTAAAGAGAGAAGTAACTGAAGGAGAAATTTTCTGACTATGCAGACAATCAGTGGAACGGCTTGCCTCCAGAAATTGTGGGTGCTCTATCACTGGAGGTTTTCAAGAAGATATTGGGCAGCCATTTGCCTGAAATGATATAAAGCCTCTTGCTCAATTAGGTGGTTGGACAAGAAATGCTTCAAGGTCAGTTCCAACTCTGTTATTCTATGTTTTGTATTCTGTATCAAAAATAGCTAAACAGATTCTTTAAATCCACTTGTAAATAGATAAATACCCCTATTTTTCAAGTATTTATACACAAACATATCTCGATTTGTCTTCAGCTGTTTCTGTTATGAATCTAGGACCCAACTTTTCATGGATTTTCTTGAGTTATTTGCTCCCATTCTATGCCCTTTGAATGATAATGCAATAAAGCAGGTAATTAAGTAGACATTACTTAAAGCAAGCAGAAAGATCAGTTCATGTACCAAGAGAGAAAGATTAAAAACCTTGAGAATTATAAAATATTCTCATCAAAGAAACCGTGTTAAAGGACAGATTAGAAGGAACATATTCCCAATATTTCTATCTAATTATGGAGGTTTGCTTTTCAGGAAAAAAGTGTTCACGCAATACTAGTGTTGTCTTACAGAGAAACATCTTCTGAGTTTACACATTAAGCTGAACTACAATGTGATCTGATGAATATTGTGGTTTATGGCATAACAGTTTAAGTCCTATTAATTGTGGCTTATTCTGCAAACTGTTAGGCAAATAATGGCACAGAATAACATATGAATGAGATCAATGTGTTAGCAAAGACTCAGTGGAAAGCAAATGTCATAGAAGTTATGAAAAATGCACAAGTCCCTCTGGTCTCCTGAAGGTTGAATATGACTGAAGGGCAAAATAATAAAGAAGGATATAATCATATTAATTGCATTTAATGAATTGAATTGAATTATAATGACATTTAAATTAAAACATATCCTAGATCTACCTATTACTTTGTCCTGGACATGTCCATATATATGACATCAGCTTCTGGCATGTCAGTCAAAAACCAAGTGTGTCCTTTGGATCAAGAATAATTGCATACCTTTTGATTTATATAATTAATAATTGCTCATACAAATCAATCTGATGGATACCTGTAATTTTTATAGCCCTGTTCCAAGCTGCCCTGTTCCAAGCTGCCCTGTTCCAAGGTTTGGCAATGCATATTTGCAATCAAATGCCAGTTTTGCTTGAAGACTGAAGCAACTGCTTCAGAAAAAAAAAAAAAACGTGTAAAAATTTGAAAGAGAAATTATGTAATTAATTGGATAACTCTCCTTGTCCCCAAAGACAAGGAAGATTTCTCTCTTTCAGTTTACAGCCTTTACATCTTGGCTGGTACCCCAATGATTAGACTTCCATGAAGGAGAGACAGCAGCTAATTAACATTCCTCTTATTTCTTGCAGGGCTCTCACTCTTTATATAATCCTATTACTTCTATCCTACCTGGTGTGGGTAACAGAATGTCTGCAAACAAACAACCAGGTTCAGAGAGCACCAAGGTCTTGTCTGAGTGAATAGATATGAAGTATTACAATTGCATAGTTTTGGTCACCATGATATAAAAGATGTTGAGATTCTAGAAAGAATGCAGAGAAGAGCAACTAAGCTGATTAGGGGACTGGAGGCTAAAATATACAAAGTTTCTGGAATTGGGTATGTCTAGTCTAATGAAAAGAAGGACTAGGGGAGACATGATAGCAGTGTTCTGATATCTCAGGGGCTGCCACAAAGAAGAGGGAGTCAAGCTATTCTCCAAAGCACCTGAAGGCAGGACAAGAAACAATGGGTGGAAACTAATCAAGGAAAGAAGCAACTTAGAACTAAGGAGAAATTTCCTGACAGTTAGAACAATTAACTAGTGGAATAACTTGCCTCCAGAAGTTCTGAATGCTCCAACACTGGAAATTTTAAAGAAGAGATTGGACAACCATTTGTATAGGGTGTCCTGCCTGATCAGGGGATTGGACTAGAAGACCTCTAAGGTCCCTAAAAACTCTGTTATTTTATACCATTCTATTGATATTGGGAAAGATGAGATCCTTAATAGAGCATTAACAAAGCAGTCTTGAACTTTTTATTGCACTGTACTTTCCAGAATTTGGGAAAACTACAAGGACTGGGATCAAAATGATCGAGATAAATTTTAAAAGATAAATAAAAAATAAAGCAAATCTATATATTCTATATAAACATATTCAAATGACACAGTGCATTGAAATATAGAGCTTTAAGCTTTAGCCTCCAGTGATATAAATCCCTAGTTCTTATAAGGTTGCTTTGATGAAGGGAGAGGGGGAATGAAAAGAAGAATTTTGGAACAAAAATTGTACATTAATATGCAACATTAAAACAAACTTTATGGCATCTCACAAGCCTCACTTCTGACTAATATGCCTAGGATTTGAATTCCAAATACAGATCTTGTGATAACTGAATCATTCCTTAATCTGGAATTTAAATCCAAAATTTTAATGAATAAATGAAGAATTCATTCATTAATGCAGATATTGATAACAAATTACAGGAGGATTTGATTTCAATGTCCATTCTTAGAAAATAAGTATGTAAGTAATATGCATTGATATTTCCTGCAAAAATATTGTCAGTGCTAATATATTTCAGTTATATTTAAACCAATCAACTTGTGGAAGGGAAGAAGGAAGGGAGGAAGAAAGGAGAAAAGGAGGGAAGGAAAGGAAGGAAGAAAAGGAAGGAAGAAAGGAAGGAAGACCTTTTTTGGTTCTGCTGACATCTATTTGCAAAGCAATAGACACGTTAGTCTGCTGCAATTACAAAAACAAATAGCTTGTGGTGCTTAAAGAGATATTAATTATGCCACTTAATGGATTAGTGCACAAAGCTTATTTCAACTTTGTTCATCTTCAGTGCTGCTCTACAAGATCCCCCTTGTTGTTTCTCTACACATCTTCCTAGGCTTTCTGTGACTATGAATGCAAATTATGGACAGGCACTTATTCCCCATAGTCTGTAGTGCATCAAGAGGATTATCACACTCCAGGATAGGTGCAGATATTAATTATTTTGCACAAATGAAAACACAGAAAATTATTGACATTTCATTAAACCATTGGGATATAACTCACACAAAAATAAGAGTTGAAAAGATCATTTGTGTTTTATCATTTGCTTTAAAATTTATTATTTTAAAATTAATAAATAAAAATATGAATCAATGTTTTCTGTAAAAGCTTTCCTAGTTGTAAATCAAAATTTAATGATACATCTCCTAAATATGAACCATTCATAACAACTGCAAGGGAGTATGAATTGGTGTTGTTATTCCATTGAAATATGCTTTTCAGATTTTCTGGTTCAGATAATGAAGGAAACATTACGTATCTGTGATGAAATAGTGCCTCTTAGATTTATCTTCTCCAGGAAACTGACAGGCCCTGTTGGGTTTTAGAATGAGTTTGGAGATTTCTCTGAGAAAATTTATGCAGTACCAAAATACAAATTACAAAATACAAATTAAACTAAAAAATATCCCTAAGAAGAGATAAATATCAATCTTTTGAGGTCAGGAAACAAACACCACAAAAATACTGACAAAGTTTTCCCTCCCTTTTATAACAAAGAGAGTTGTGGCAAAGTCAGTTTCCTCCCACCACACCCAACCCAATATTGTTTTCCTTTCCTGGAATTATGTTTTGTTAACCACAGCACTTATTTTCCAAGGTCAATTCTGTGACTTTCTATAACAAAAGACATTTATTTACATAATATTTGCATGTGCTCATTTGAGCTAAAGATTTAAAAAATGTCAAAATTATAAACACGATGCATTTTAGGGGCCAGCTCTATCTGCTATCATCGTATATCAGCATGTGGACCTTTAGGTTTTCTTTTAAATGTTTCTTTATCTTTCTATTATGAGACGACCTTTTTGACAAGGTTTCAGGTCAAAAGCTGTCCTTTGACAATCTTTTAATTTTTCAAAGTGATTGTGTTTTGTAAAGCAAGGCTCATGTCCACCTTCTGTTAATGCAACCTAGGATTGCATTCTAGTTTTTGGCAACTGGCGCTTACTGCTGGCTCATATTTAAATGATTGTGCACCAGGACTCCAAGATCCCTTGCACAGTTACTGCTATTGAGCTAGGTTTCACCTAATCTGTATCTGTATGTTTGATTTTTCTTATATAAAATCTGAATTTCATTTTGTTAGATAGGGCCCAGTGTTCAAGTCTGTCAAGATCCATCTGGATTTTGAGCCTATCTTCTGGGGTGTTGGCTATTTCCACCAGTTTAGTGTCATCTGCAGGGAGTTGAAGGGAATTTCTTGTAGGGACTTGCTCTCCCTTACACTATAGTGTCTAAATATTGTATGACCAACCTTTGAGACCAGAAGTCATTTTTATTTATGATATAGTTTCAGGCATGGGTGAAATGAATGGAGACAATCTTAGTTGGTGAACTTTCAGCTCTTTATTACATAGTGACTTAAGAGAGTGAACAACAACAACTCTGCCTTATATAGGCAACCTTAATGCGAAACAATCAATAGGGAGCTGTAAGACGCTAGCTCCAGAACCAATAAGAGTCCTTCGTTAAGGGCCAATCGGATTCTCTGAACCCAACCAATCCGATCGAGCCGCTTAACACCCAATCAGAAGTGCAGGGCCAGAACCCTGCACTTTACCCCAAGCTTGCTTTTATTTAAACTATTCACATACATAACACCCCTTCCCCCTGGCTCCTCAATTATGGTGTGGTTATATAGTCCTTCAAATAGGACGGTTGTCTTTTGGGTCTATTAGATTTTCTTTGGACTGGCTGTGTGCAGTCCTGTTGAGGTAAAATGTTGTTTGGTAGTGGCTCAGCTTCTCGTTCTGGTGTGACTTCCCTTGGAGTGTACGATTCTTCCTCCTGCTCCATTTCCTGAGTTTCACTGGATTCATCGATCTCTTGGAACAGGGTCCCTGGAATGTCGTCTTCTTCCATTCCTTCCCCCCCCCTCAGTTTGGTCGTTGGGGAGTTGCTGGCTGGCCGAAAGGAGTCGTGACCGTAATTGGTCAATATGTCGTTTCCACAGTCTTTCATCAACACATTTTACAATATAGGATTTGGGCCCAGTCTCGCGTATTATCGTTGCTTCAATCCAAACCGGGTCGCCCGATAAATTTCTTGCATAAACGGGGTTGCCTACCTTGAAGGTACGGTAGCGTCCGCTGGATCCTGCAGACTTTTCTGGCTCGTAAGCAGGGTGTAATCGGTCGAGGTGGGAACGGAGTTTTCGCCCCATGAGAAGTTCTGCAGGAGTTCTGCCGGTTATGCTGTGCGGAATGATGTGTTGTAGAAGTAGAATGCGGTTCATTTTTTCATCAATATTATCATAGTCCACTTTTTGCAAAGTCTTTTTTACAAATTGGACCATGCATTCCGCTCGGCCATTGGTAGCAGGATGCGCCGGCGAGGTGAGCGCATGGCAGATGCCATTATCAGCAAGGTACTGTTCAAACATTAGCGCTGTAAACTGTGGTCCGTTGTCGGACACCAGGACGTCCGGCAATCCATGAGTTGCAAAGAGTCTATTGAGGACTTTAATGACAGCTTTGGAGGTTGTATGGGTCATTCGATGAATTTCCAACCAATTTGAGTATGCATCGAGAGTCAATAGTAATGTATGTCCTTTAATCGGCCCTGCGAAATCCAGGTGGATTCTGGACCAGGGCCCGCGTGGCGTCTCCCATTCAGTCAGTGCAGCTTTTGGCGGTGCGTTGCTGTTTTGTTGGCACTTGGTGCAGGCCTTGACCCATTGCTCGATGTGTCGGTCCATGCCTGGCCACCAAGCGTAGCTCCGTGTGAGTGCCTTCATCCGCACGATCCCGGGATGTCCTTCGTGCAAAATTTGTAACAGTGAGTTTTGGAGTCGTTCTGGAACGACGACTCTATCGCCCCAGATGACACAGCCTTTTTGCGAAAAAAGTTAAGTCTGTCTTGTTTTAAATGGCGCGAAGTCATCAGGGACCTGGTCCAATGGCCATCCACGTTCTACCCAGCCTAGGACTCAAGCTAGGGTGTGATCTCGTCTGGTCTCTCTCGCGATATCTCGAGCGGTCATAGGAGGTGAGTTGAGCATTTCGATTTGTAACGCCGATACTGTTGGTGCTGGATCATCGAGAGTTTCTGGTAGTGGTGCTCTGCTGAGTGTGTCGGCGTGGGGAATGGCTTTCCCCGGGCGATGTAACAATCGATAATTATAAGCAGCTAGGAACTCTGACCATCGAGTCATTCTTGGGGACAATATATAGGGGGTTGGTTTGTCCCCAGCGATGATCCCCAGTAAAGGTTTGTGGTCAGTTACAATGGTAAATGTCCTTCCATATACATACTCATGGAATTTTTTTACGGCTGCCACAATTGCAAGAGCTTCCTTATCTATTTGTCCATAGTTACATTCTGCTTGAGAAAGAGTCTTCGAAAAGTATGCAACAGGGGCCTCGTTTCCATTAGGCAGCACATGGCTCAAAATAGCGCCCACCCCAAACGGTGAGGCATCACAAGTTATAACCAATGGTAATGTTTCATTATATTGCATAAGTACAGAATCAGATGTAAGTAAATCTTTTACATTTTGAAACACTTTTTCCTCCCGGTAACCCCAAACCCACAATGCTTTCTTATCTAATAACCAGTGTAACGGTTCAGCCACAGTCACCTTATGCGGTAAAAACACATTATAGAAATTAATAAGGCCTAAAAATGCCTGGAAATCTGTTTTGTTACGGGGTCTGGGAGCATTTTTTATCGCCCTTAATTTACTCTCAGTAGGGTGGATACCCTGACTATCAATGCGATAACCTAGAAATTCAACACTGTCTGTATACAGATGACATTTATCCTTTTTTACTTTCAATCCCGCTTCTTGGAATTTTTTAAGAATACATTTTAAACGAATCTGTAGAATTTTTTTACTAGGAGCTGCAATTAACACGTCATCAAAATACGGAACCACGTCCTTGATTCCCTGCAATAATCGTTCCATTAAACTTTGGAATATTCCCGGGGCTACACTTACCCCGAATTGCAATCGGGTACATTTAAAAGCACCTCTGTGCATTACTATCGTTTGAGCTTGGGCTGTTTTATCGTCCACGGGCAATTATTGATAGGCTTGAGCTAAATCTAACTTAGCAAAAACCTTTCCGCCTCACAGGGAATGAAGGAGGTGCTGTACCACCGGCACTGGATACGCGTTCTGCTGGAAGGCGTGGTTTAGAGTGGCCCGGTAGTCCCCACAGATTTGAATTGACCCATCTGGTTTAATGGGGGTTACAATAGGAGTTTCCCATGGAGAATGATCAATGGGTTGCAGTACCCCTTGTTTAATTAGTTTGTCAAGTTGTTCATCTATCTTGGCCTTAAGGGCGAACGGAACTCGACAGGGCTTTAAACGGATTGGGGCGACCTTAGGGTCGAGGCTAAACGAAATTGGGGTCCCCTTATACTCACCCAGATGATCTGCGAAGACATCGCTGAATTCAGAAATAAGGTCCTCTTCCCACTCGCAATCACCGACTCAGTTCACGCCGGCTACTTCGATGCCGAGTGGCACGAACCATTGGAGGCCCAACAAACTAGGCCTGTCCCTATCGATGATCGTTAGAGGTAAGTATGCTGTATGCTTTTTAAACGAGATGCGGACTCGACAAGACCCAACCACAGGAATCCGATTCCCTTGGTAGTCTTTAAGGACGTTGCATTCGAAGGTCTTGGCGTTGGATGGTAGGAACGAGTTGCTTTAATGTCTTCCACGACACCATCGAGAGGGACGATCCCGAATCGACCTCCATGTGGCAAGGTTGGTTCTCTATGGCTACTGTGACTCGAATTTTCTTAGCGTCCATGGCTGAGGCGTGACCTATAGTGATAGTATGGTGGGCCTCTTCTTTCTGCAATGCTCGATATCTGTAGGAGTGGTTTGCTGGATCTCGCCTTACAGGACGGTTTCCTGCTGATTGGCGAGAGCTGGTTCCCCTTGAGGCCTGACTTGGTCCCGGTAAACTGCGACAGACTCGACTGATGTGGCCTCGTTTTCCACACTCATGACAGATTGCATCACGGAATTTGCAGTCTGCCCTGGGGTGGTTTGCCCCACAACCAGCGCAAGGGCGTGAGGGTTTAGAGTGAGGGTCCTGGTCGGACCGCAGTCGATGGACCCCTTCTTCGTCGCTGTCTGACGACGAAGAGAGATCCTCGTAGTGCGTTGTCGCAAGCTGCCCTTCTGAGCTGGGTAAGATGTCGCCTGTCGGTGGGGTCGTTGGGTTTCGGCTTTGCCGTAGTTGCGCCGCGGACTTTTTGGTCGCCTCAGCAGCAGTGGCTTCGGCGATGGCATCAGCAAGGTCGATGTCGCCTTTCGCCATCAGCTTGCTTTGCACGCCTAGCGCATCTAATCCCAGAATTAAGCGGTCTCTCAGTGCTTCATCTAAGTTTGCGAACCCGCAGAGGCCTCCCAAGTGTCAGAGGTCTGCCACGAAGTCAGCCACACTCTCTCCTTTTTGCTGGCTTCTTTGATAGAATTCGTGGTGTCTCACAAGTGTAGGTACGGTTGGTGCGTAATGGTCTCTCAGGAAAGGTTCGAGGTCGTCCCAGCTCATTGCTTTAACTTCTCGAGGTTTCGCGAGTGCCTTTGCCATTTTAAAGACAGCCGGGCCACAGTACGTCAGGAACAGCGCCTGCTTCTTGGCTGGTGTGGCGTCCTTCAGGTTGTTTGTTTCAAGGAACATTTGGAAGCGATCCATGTAGGATTCCCAATCCTCTTGGTTCGGATTGAACAGAACGGGTGGTACGATGCCGCTGGACATGGTTTCCGTTGGTGGCATCGTCTTGGCACGTGCTCTGTTTTTCTTCCCGGTTCCTTAAGATCAGATGTCTCCAAATCCCACCCTCTTCGCCAGTGATATAGTTTCAGGCATGGGTGAAATGAATGGAGACAATCTTAGTTGGTGAACTTTCAGCTCTTCAGCTCAGCTCTTTAGTGACTTAAGAGAGTGAACAACAACTCTGCCTTATATAGGTGACCTTAATGTGAAATAACCAATAGGGAGCTGTAAGACGCAAGCTCCAGAACCAATAAGAGTCCTTCGTTAAGGGCCAATCAGATTCTCTGAACCCAACCAATCCGATCGAGCCGCTTAACACCCAATCAGAAGTGCAGGGCCAGAACCCTGCACTTTACCCCAAGCTTGCTTTTATTTAACTATTTACATACATAACAATTTATTCATTCCATTTTTACAACCTCCATTTTAACAATCCTTCTCCTCCTCCTCCTGCACATGAGCCAAGTGATAGTATCAATAGTATGAATTATTTGCTGTACATCATTTGAACCAAGACTGATGCAAATTTCATAATCCATGTTAGCTGAGTGATTGTAGCAGTTACCTGTACTTATAAAGATGGGATGGGGGAACACCGGCAGGCAGTGAGTCACTGAGTTCACATTAAGGCAATTGTTACTGTTTTGAACTAAGCCAACGCAGCAATACAAACTTAAACAGCTTTACTTTTCAGCAGGCTCGTAATCCTGCACTTCCCATTGGCCCGCGAATAGCGAATCATGATTGGTCATTTTTGGCCACTCTGATTGGCTGTTAAACGGGCCCCTCTTATTGGACACTTGTGAAAGCAGTAAACTCAAATCATTGGTTGTTTTGACAGCAGCCAGCTCTATAAAAAAGCTGCTGCTGCCCAAATATTTGCTCTGTTCTTATTTTCAATAAAGAGTTGAAGTCACCGTTCGATGTCTCATCTCCGTTCCTTGCGCCCATGCCCAGGACTTAACACTGGCGACGAAGGTGGGATGCGGAGACGATAGAGCTGACTAAGTATGTGTTAAGCCTGGGTTCCCCAACCAGGGTTAGGGAGACAAGCTAAACAGAATGTGCAGCGTTAGTCAGATAGGCATACAGATAAATAAGTGAGCTAAGCTTGTATGTTTATTAACATACAGTAAAAATAACAGATACGCTTGTGCTATCAAAAATATAGTTTATTCCATTATGAGTTCATAGCATAGTCAAAATAACAGTCCAATAGTCATGTATCATTTAGTCAGTCCATTCAGGGATATTCAGTTAGCAAAGTCCGTACAGAATATCCTATGTCAGTTCACTTACAAATCAGTCCTTTGTTTATCTCTCCCGTTCGAGCAATGCAGTCTTGAGTCCAAGCAGTAATTAGGGATCATCAAAGCCAGAGAGAGAGCAAGCTGTCGTCTTGCTTCTTTTAAAGTGCTTTCACAACCACTCCTCTAATTACATTCCCATATTTAAAGTTGCAGACACTTTAACTTACAAACCATGATTACATAGTTATTATTTTACCTAAACCAGTTAGGGCAAACAATGTTATCCCTAACAGTATGCATCGAACAAGACAGAGCACGTGGCAAAAGAGCGCACGCAACAAACGGCAAGATGACCAGCGGCGCCATACAGTCCGATCGTTCGATGCAAGAAATAGCTGCTGCTGCCCAAGTATTTGCTCTGTTCTTATCTTCAATAAAGAATTGAAGTCACCGGTCGATGTCTCATCTCCATTCCTTGCGCCCATGCCCAGGACTTAACAGTTACAGTGTCATATTATCATCTTATAATGTGATAATACTCAGTATGTTTCAGAGCCAACTCAAAGAAATTTTGCAAATGTTATGCAGCAGAAAATGAATCAATGGGAGATCATTTTGTGGTAAAGCCTGAGGATCTGTTGTCCCAGGAGATCCAGGCTTCTTATTTTACAAATTAAACTTTGCAAAGTGCATGTTTATTCTGGCATATTCAGCAGGCAAATATAAAACATGACACCTTTGACAAAGGCAACTTAGCTATAGACATGAAGATAAGGGAAATATTGTATATTAAAATTAATGTAATTCTGTAACAGAATGCTGATCATATTTATCAAATGAAAGGGGATGATATCAGCACACAAAGATCCAGTAGAATACACACACACACACACATAATGTCTCCTTAATCTGTATCTCTTTTGAACTGCTTGGGACTCAAAAACATATTTTCTTCTAAGATTGGTCTTACTGTAATTCACTGTAAGAATTAGCACCAAATACTATTTTGTTGTTGTCTTTCTCAAAAGATACAGCTAAAAAATGATCTAAGTAATTTTTAGACTTTTAGACTACCAAAGTATAGCTTCTTTTCACATATCAGTGTTAATATACACAAAAATATAGCAGCTTTTTTAATTAAATATGTATTATGAAATGCTCAGATGTACATGTTTTTAGATTTTATTGTAGAGGATTAATGTATATAATAGAAAATATAAAATAAGAAGTTGTAATCACATAACCTATCAGTTGAAGAACACAAAACATTACAATATATACACTGTAGTATTTTCACATGGAGATAGAATTTTGCAGACATTTCTTCTTAGGAATTTATCCCATAAATGTACAAAGCTTGTGGTAGTTGCTAAAGGAAAACATTGCTATTATTAGGTCGGCAACCTTTCTTGTACCTAAACATTAAGAAATTAAAACTTTGGGCCAAACTAGATGCAGTTGGGTATTCTTTCATATTTTTAAGGCTCAGTTAAAAATGCCAAATTTGAGGCACACCAGTTACTACTTGAGCCAAAGTGCATGAAGTAGACTTGTCATCACACCTATTTACCAGAGTCTTAATAAAGTGTTATGACTGTTGTTGTTTTTGCTTGTTGCCACTTCTTGGTAACATTTACTGTAGTGGATGATAATTAGAGACAGCACTTTCTCTGAAAGCATCCCAACTGAGGAACGAGAGGTCCGTTAGCATCTAACTTAATTTATGTGCTAATTATTTTTTCCTCAATTTATTCAAAATGTAATTAATTTGATTTTATCCATTATTTTTATGCTGCACTTGTGTGCTTTCATGCTGCCTTATTTTATTATTTTATTAAATGTCTTGCAGATATTTCTTTTTTGCTTTTAGTCATATTGAATAAAAGCACAGTATACAATTCTATATATAAAAAAATATTTATAAAAAAGTATTTGTCCCTTTTCAGATATTCTGAATTTTTGCATATGTGAGCCAACAATGTGCTGCAGCCAACAAAAAAAGCCAACACAGTCCCAGGCTGCATTAACAGAGGAATAGAATCAAGGTCGCACGAATACTAAATATAATGCCTTGATAAGACTACACTTGGAATATTGCATTGAGTTTTGGTCATCAGGATATAAAAAAAGACATTAAGACTATGAGTGCAGAGAATAGCGACAAAGATGATTAAAGAACAACTGCAGGAATTGGGTATATCTAGTTTAACGAAAATAAGGATTAAGGGTGACGTGATAACAGTGTTCCAATATATAAGGGGCTGCCACAAAGAAGAGGGGGTAACCTATTTTCCAAAGCACCTGAAGGCAGAACAAGAAGCAATGGATGGAAATTAATCAAAGAGAGAACTAACCTAGAAGTAATTTTCTTACAGTTAGAACAATCAATCAGTGCTACGACTTGTCTCTAGAAGTTGATGCTCAAATATAAGAGGTTTTTAAGAATAGATTGGACACTCATTTGTCTGAAATGGTATAAGGTTGAACTAGGAGAGCTCCAAGGTCCCTTCCAATTCTGTTATTCTGCAAATCTGAAAATGCCTAAAAGAGAGATTAGAGGAAGACGTGTGTCATATATAGCAGGATCCTGTTAGGGTAACTGCCTTTCTCAATATCTTTCATTTCAAATAAAGAATATTTTCTTTTTGCAATTTATTCTACATCTAGTATCAAGCTTTAGTTTGAATCAGAAATTAATCTGTCAGCTTTTCTTATGTAGTATTATATTAACAATGAACCCTAATTTCTTTTCTGTCTTTACTCCATGACTAAAGAAATGTCCATGAAATTATTATTTTTTAAATTAATAAGCTTCAATTTGAACTGACAATACAAATGGACATTATCAAAGCCACCAGAAGGCAAGGCAAGAAACAATGGATGGAAACTAATCAAGGAGGGAAGCAATCTGGAATTAAGGAGAAACTTCCCAACAGTGAGAACAATGAACCAATGGAACAGCTTTGCCTTCAGAAGTTGTGGGTGCTTCATCACTGGAGGTTTTGAAGAAGAGACTGGACACCCACTTGTCTCAAATGGTAAAGGGTCTTTTGCTTGAGCAGGTGGCTGGATTAGAAGACCTCCAAGGCCCCTTCCAATTCTAGTCTGACTGATTGATTGATAAAAACCAGATGTAAAGCTGTTGTTTACTACTTTCATGCTGCAGCAAGTTGACCAGACAAAGGCTGATTCGCCAAAGCCTGGTTTGTAGATAGGAACAGAGAGATTGAGCAGTATCTATTCCTCACTTCTTCTATCACAATTCAAAGCCTCTTTAGATTTTATGCAGCATTCACTATAGCATTTGCTATAGATATAATGTTACATTACATGTTAAAGAAATAAAAATAGGAACAGAAATAGTCTTACAAGCAGGACAATTAGTCTACTATCTAGGAAGCAGTGATTATCTAGCCTTCACACCAAACATATCGGACGTTATGGAATTGTCAGCACAATAATGGTGTAACTATACATAAGTTAAAATGATTCTTGGAGCATAAAATTGGTTGGTTTTAAATAAGTTTCTAGCTGTTGTGGGCGCAGAGATAAACCTGAACACATGGACAGCAGAGAAAAATAGGAGGAGGCAGTCAGGCATGGCTGTGCCGGTTATCAAACAATGGGAATTAAATGTTTTACAGTATACTGCCCATGGTAATTAGAAGCAGAATAAAACATATTCATTCAGATATAAACATGCTATAATCTAGTTTGGAATTTTGGATATATTGCATAACATTTAGTGAAATACTAAAAATTACTTCTGAGCTATTCCACTTCAGATCTGCACACACTGCGTCATATGTATTTTAAAAAATCTGTCTTGCTCTTATAGATTATTAAACCTCACTTTGATATTTCCAGACTGAAAAAATAGATTTGAAACATCTTGGGAGATCCTGTCATAGGTTTCTAAGTTACAAATACCATTATGCCTCCTTTTATTTCAGATATCTTAGAGCCTGGTTGAATTGCAAATGAAGAGAAATCTATAAACCCCCAAAACCTCAAAGAACCTGAACATAAGCTGACTGGCAGTCTCAATTTTATATAGATGTATAGATCTAAAATTTGTAGATACTAGTAATTAACTAATAATCATTGCCCTTTAATGGATAAGGTGGCAGCTGTATGAAGTGGTAGCATACTATTAAGTAGAATGGGGGAAATCTAACCTGTAAACAATTACCGGTAACTGTCTAAGCTCAGTTCACCTTGTCAGCTGAGTAGTTATTCTAACAGGGAACAGTAGGGAATTTCACTTCTCCTCAATACTTCTATTTGCCCACCATCTATTTGAGCAAGACTATATAGCAAAATGTAGGAGAAATATAGACATGCTGTATTATAGCCATCACTTGAAGTATATATTTTAAATGTGTTTGTTAAGACAGCTATGCCTCTCATCATAATTCCAAAATTCTTTCACCTTTTTTCTGCAAATATTCATAATGTAACATCCTCATTATCTCTAACAATGTTTTTTTGCCATCCCTGTCCTTACTTAAATCCTTAGATCACCTGTTATAGAGTTGCTACTAAACCAGATTGAAGGAATCTCTGAATAGGCCAATGATTTATAAATCAATAAAAATGGATGTCTTTCTCAGTCATCTAATTCCAGAATTCCCAGCATATACTTGAAAACAATTTTATAGTTATACTCCTATTGCACTAACAGGAATACAATCTGTGAATTATAATACCTCTCAGTATAGCCTTGAAGATAAATGCTAGTATGGAAACACAGAAGAGAAGATAATGGAATATTATAATCATATTTTAAGCAAGAGAAATACATCTTAATTTTCCTTCCCTCTGAATACAGTATTAGCATTAGAAAAAGCAAATAGAAAAATGAATTATGAAAGACAATGATTCTCTTCATATTCATTCATCTTGATAATGAGCTATTTAGCAATATTACATATACTTGACTTTGAGCTGAATATTCCTAAAGTTTGATGGAATACAAAGGTTTACTGTTAAAACCATTACCCATTTAATGCTATGGTAAAATAAAATAGTGGCTAATCAGAAAAATACATTCTAATGGAATTTATAGAGTCTAGACAATGAAGTAGTTTTAGATGAAACACTAGAGAAATTCAGCAATGAGAATAGAGTTAGGATGTTAAAATAGTAAATTATTTATACATTGAATCTAAACACTCATGATGGTCCAGATGAGCTTTGTAATAGATTCATCCACTCTTAACTCTCTTGCTCAAGACCAGTACATTAACAGTGCAAAAAGGCTCTTCTGCAAACTGAGCATTTTCATGTTGCTATGGCAGTGATGGCTAACCTTTTCCACGTTGAGTGCCCAAAGTGTGTGTGAATGCATGACCCCCCACTCTATGCCTCTGTGCATGTGCAAACAATCCCTCTGCATGTTGCATGTCTCTGCACAGGCACACACCTCTCCCACGCGCGCATCTCCCCCCATATGCGTGGCAGATACCTGACAATCAGCTGGCTGGTGGGGGGCATGCGTGCATGAACAGTGGTGCTCTTCTGGGTGACCTCTAATGTGCTGGCAGAAGTAGTTCTGCATGCTACTTCTGGCACACATGCCATAGGTTCTCCTATGCTATGGCATATGTATTTGTAAGTAGTTATATATTAGCATATACTTGCTCCTGAAAACATTCATACTTCCCTGATCAGTGAACCAGAATCAGCCCTACCCAGCCCTCACCCCAAGTGAGTTGTTTCCTGAACAAAATTGGGTGGTACCATGAGCATCATTCAGTGAGTTAAAAAGAAGAGGAAAGGGAAAAGAGTTATCAGGAGCAGCACTTTTTATAGACAGAGGATAAACCGAGAAAGGAAATATCTATAGACGTTATCATATAATGAAATCAAAATTAGATTGTGATTGCTGGCTAAATATCTGGAAAGACTGAAGACCAGTGCTGAAAGTGCCAGGTCATCACAGATAATTATAAAACTAACCAAGTATGATTTAAAAGAAAAGGATAAACAATTCATTAGTTTTGCAAACTGTGCAAAAATATTTTAGTATCTCCTATGTTTCATGATCAAACATCGGAACAGATATTTGAGTGAATTCACATGTCACTAAATTATTCCTTCCCATCTATTGTTTGTGTTATGGACTAAGCCAACGCTTCAGTAACAACCCTAAATAGCTTTACTTTGCAGCAGGCTCGTAATCCTGCACTTCCCATTGGCCCGCGAATAGCGAGTCATGATTGGTCATTTCTGGCCAGTCTGATTGGCTGTTAAACGGGCCCCTCTTATTGGACACTTGTGAAAGCGGTAAACTCAAATCATTGGTTGTTTTGACAGCAGCCAGCTCTATAAAGGAGCTGCTGCTGCCCAAGTATTTGCTCTGTTCTTATTTCACAATAAAGAGTTGAAGTCACCGTTCGATGTCTCATCTCCATTCCTTGTGCCCATGCTCAGGATTTAACACTGGCGACAAGGATGGGATGCGAAGACGATAGAGCTGACTAAGTACTCATTGAACAAGACAGAGCACGTGGCTAAAGAGCACATGCAACAAATGGCAAAATGACCAGCGGCGCCATACTACCCGCTCCATTTGGCCCAGCAACCGAAGACTGGGACTCGTATATAAATCGTTTCCAGATGTTCCCAGAGACCAACAATTTAAAAGATGCTATGCCTGGCAAAAAACGAGCAGTATTCCTGACTCACTGCGGTCCCGCCATTTTCAAAATGGCTAAAGCACTTGCCAAACCGGCGGAAGTGAAGACCATGGATTGGGATAACCTCGCACCGATCCTCTGGGCCCATTACGCACCCGCAGTACCTACACTGATATGAAGACACGAGTTTTACTAGAGGGACCAACGGAAGAACAAGAGCATTGGGGACTTCGTAGCCGACCTCCGGAACCTAGGAGGCCTTTGTGGTTTTGCAAACCTCGAGGAAGCCCTGAGAGACCACATAGTTCTGGGATTAGATGCCCCCACGGTACAGAGTAAACTCATGGCGAAAGGAGACATCAGCCTTGCAGATGTCATCACCGACGCTACTGCTGCAGAAGCAACCAGGAAGTCAGCCGCTCGAATGCGCCGAGCGAACGCACCGATAACCAACTCGCTAACGATAGCCTGCTCACCACTGAGAAGCACACGATTACCACCCACCACGAAGACCTCAACTCGTCCTCAGACAGTGAGGAAGAGGAGGTCAACCGGCTCCGCTCAGAACAAGAGCAAAGGAACCAGAGACTTCCACGCCAATGTGCTGGTTGTGGGGCAAACCACCCACGATCGGACTGTAAATTCCTTGACGCACTCTGCCGTACCTGCGGGAAAAGAGGCCACATCATGAAGTCTGCAGAAGCAAGCGAGAGTCCAGTCCCAGCCAAAGGGAGAACAACCTCCGCCAGGAGACAGGCAAACCACCTGAGAATCGGGACCGCCTGAACCACCAATAGAACAACCACTACTACTACAGAAATTGAGCACCTGCCTCTTCAACGAGACGAGAAGAGGTGCACCAAACCATTATTATTGGCCACGCTTCATCGTTCAATGCAAGAAAGATCCATATAAGGGTTACTATTGAGAATCGACCGTGCGTGATGGAAGTTGATTCGGGGTGATCCCTATCGATGGTATCCTGGAAAACCCTCAAACAGCTGATCCCTGCCATCTGCCACCAGGACCTCAGCATTCAACGAATCATCCTAAAAGACTACCAGGGAAACAGAATTCCGGTTATCAGTTCCAGCCACGTCCAAGTATCCTTCAAGGACTGCACCGCGATGCTTCTCCTGACTGTCATCGATCATGACCGGCCCAGTTTGTTAGGGTTACAGTGGTTCGCTCCACTCGGGATTGAACTAGCCGGCATACACCAAACCAGAAGCGACGACTGGGAAGAGGCCCTCATACAGGAATTCCAGGACATGTTCACAGGAACATTAGGCAAGTACAAGGGGACCCCTATATCGTTTAATCTCAGCCCCGATGTAGCTCCCATTTGACTTAAGCCTTGTCGGGTGCCTTTTGTCCTCAAGCTGAAGATCGACGAGCAGCTAGATAAACTGATAGCCCAGGGCGTGTTGGAACCGATTGACCATGCCCGCTGGGAAACTCCAATAATAACGCCTATGAAGCCAGATGGTTCATTCAGAATTTGTGGGGATTACCGGGCCACCCTAAATCATGCTCTTCAACAGAGCGCTTACCCAGTACCGGTGGTCCAACACCTTCTTCACTCCCTGGGTGACGGAAAAATATTTGCGAAATTGGACTTAGCTCAGGCGCACCAGCAACCACCTGTAGACGCAACAACTGCAGAAGCCCAGACAATAGTTACACATAGAGGTGCCTTCAAGTGCAATAGACTCCAATTCGGAGTAAGCGTGGCACCGAGCATTTTCCAAAGTTTGATGGAGAGATTATTACAAGGCATAAAAGGCGTCGTGCCTTATTTTGACGACGTCTTAATAGCTGCCCCCACTAAAGAGTTATTAGTACAATGACTCAGAAAGGTTCTTCAGAAATTTAAAGACGCTGGCCTGAAAGTAAAAAGGGACAAGTGTCAACTTTGTACGTAGAGAGTGGAGTTCCTTCTCGACAGACAGGGAATCTACCCCACTGAAAAAAAACTAACCGCAATCAAAAACGTCTCAAGACCTAGGAATAAGACAGACCTCCAAGCACTCATTAACTTTTATAACATCTTCTTGCCCCAGAAGGCGACCATAGTCAAGCCCCTCCATAGACTTCTCGACAAAAAGGCTTCCTGGGTCTGGGGACGACGTGAAGAACGGGCATTCCAACAAGTAAAAGACCTCTTAACCTCCGATGCTGTATTGATGCAATACAACGAAACTCTACCCTTAACGGTTACCTGTGACGCCTCACCATTTGGAGAGGGAGCCATTTTAAGCCATGTCCTACCAAATGGGAATGAGGCACCCATTGCATTCTTTTCGAGAACCTTGTCTAAGACTGAAAGGAACTATAGTCAACTTGATAAAGAGGCTCTCGCTATTGTATCCGCAATTAAACGTTTCCATGAATATGTGTGTGGGAGACCCTTTGCCATAATTACAGACCACAAACCGCTATTTGGTATTTTGGCGGGAAACAAACCAACTCCCCATATCTTATCACCAAGAATGACACGTTGGTCGGAATTTTTAGCTGTCTCCGATTACCGATTGCAACACCGCCCAGGGAAAACCATTCCCCACGGTGACGCTTTGAGCTGCTCTCCACCACCAGACATCATAGAGGACCCAGCTCCAACCTTAGCCGTATTGCAAATCGAAACCCTTAAATAGTCACCGCTGACCGCTCGAGACATCGCCTCAGAAACAAAAAAGGACCCTGTTTTGGCACAAGTCTTCAGCTGGCTGGAACGGGGTTGGCCAGTTAGCACACCCAACGACAATTTCAAGCCATTCAGAAGTTGACAGACAGAACTATTTTCCCAAAAGGGCTGCATCTTGTGGGGAGACAGAGTTGTAATCCCGGAGAAATTGCAACATAAGGTATTAAAAATGTTGCATGATGGACATCCAGGCATCGTGCAGATGAAGGCATTGGCCAGGAGTTACGAATGGTAGCCTGGGTTAGACAAACAGATAGAGACCTGCGTAGCAAAGCGCAGCAAATGCCAGGAGACTCGCTTTACTCCTCCAAAAACTCCCCCAACTCAGTGGGAAACGCCTCGAGGTCCTTGGTCCCGTATCCACATTGATTTTGCGGGACCCACAAGAGGACACACTTTCCTCCTAACAGTGGATGCCTATTCTAACTGGCTCGAGGTCCACAAGATGAAAAGCACCACCACAGAGGCGGTCACTAAAAAACTGAATAAACTATTCGCTACCCACAGATTGCCGGATGTCCTGGTCTCCAATAATGGCCCCCAATTCACTGCCCTGGCATTCGAACAGTACCTGGCAGATCGGGGCATCCGCCATGCCTTAACATCGCCAGCTCACCCTGCGGCCAATGGTAGGGCTGAGCGAATGGTTCAATTTGTAAAAAAGACTTTGCACAAAATGGACCACAGCGACATTGATGACAAAATAACCCGGATGCTTCTCCTCCAACACATAACCCCAAACAGCAGCACGAACAGAACCCCAGCTGAACTCCTGATGGGCCGGAAACTTCGCTCGCATCTCGATCGCCTCCACCCAAATTACACGCCTGAACAACCCCCAGGATCCAGTAGCAAGTGTCGGGCATTCCAGGAAGGTGACCTCGTGTTTGCGAAAAACTTCTCGGGCGACCCATTGTGGGTCCCCACTACCATAACGCAACTTACAGGACCCCGATCCTATTGGCTACAAACTGCAGATGGTAAGATGTGGAAGCGCCACATAGACCAACTCCATTCCAGACTAGCACCTAGTCCTATCTCAGCCCCTGAATCTCTAACTGGGGGGGGAAGGAACATCGAGGAGGCCAAAAAAGAAATAACAGATGACTTAACAATCGAAACCCAGCAGTCTACACAACCAACCAGGAGATACTCACCGCCAGAAGGAGAACTGAGCCGGGGAGTGGCTTCGCCGCGTGACAGCACTGCGATGGCAAAAGATCCAGGGAACCTGGAAGATAGCACTGGCGGAAGCAGAGAGAACAGCTCAGAGCCATTCGAAGGAACAGCGGGACCATTTTCACCATCCAGCCCAGCTAGCAGCCCACCGGAACCAGAGCCAAGACAGAAACCGGTGGAACAGCGCAGGTCAAGCAGACAGGTGAAGCGACCTGCCTATTTACGAGAATACGTCACCCCACCCCTCAGACGGAACCTAGGGGGGGGAGGGGTGTTATGGACTAAGCCAACGCTTCAGTAACAACCCTAAATAGCTTTACTTTGCAGCAGGCTCGTAATCCTGCACTTCTCATTGGCCCGCGAATAGCGAGTCATGATTGGTCGTTTCTGCCAGTCTGATTGGCTGTTAACAGGCCTCTCTGATTGGATGCTTGTGAGAGCGATAAATTCAAATCATTGGTTGTTTTGACAGCAGCCAGCTCTATAAAGGAGCTGCTGCTGCACAAGTATTTGCTCTGTTCTTATTTCACAATAAAGAGTTGAAGTCACCGTTCGATGTCTCGTCTCCGTTCCTTGCGCCCATGCTCAGGACTTAACAGTTTGATTAACAATACATTGCATTGTTAGATTTTGTAATCCATCCAGAATCTTCCAGACTGGGCAGCCATTAATTTTTTTTTTTTTTTTGCTATGAAATAGAGATGGTGTTATATTCCACATGGTTAGGACAAACCATGCTGCACAATGATATTTTCTTTTAAAGGATTTAGAGAATGACCATATTCAATTGAATCCCTGTAATTCAAATCTGAAGTTGAGTCATTCAGGGAAATGCAAGTTTTGTTTGTCTGTTTGTTTTTAAAAATTGAAATAAGTCATGTCTTATTTGTGGGAATTGTATAGCTTCTCTGAATCTGCAAGCCACAGCCTGGCATGCAATGCAGGGGTGAGCTTCAAATTTTTAGCAATGGGTTCTCTGCCTGGATGCTGGGTGGGCATGGCCATGGTAGACATGGCCTAGTCAGCCTCCAACACCATGGTGGAGGTGGGGCGTTTTTGCCCTCCCCAGGCTCTGGAGGCTTTTCCTCAGGCATTCTCTGAACTGTGAAGAATCTTAGCTGGAGGATCTCCCGAACCCCTGTGAACGCCCAGCACCCCACCCTTGATGCAATCTTTATTTGCAATAAGAGGCAACACCTAGGGTAAAAATCATAACTTTGAATGATATCTAGAAGCAAAGAGTACCAATAGCTGTTGTTGCAGAACCTGTATAACATAACCAACACTTCCTGGCATCTTGTTGCTGCATTCTGGACCACCTGTTTAAAGGTAAACCCATATACACTGTAAGAGTCCAATCTGGATGTAATTAAAGCTTAACTTCATTCGGAACACAAGAAGATCCAATTTGAACAGCCCACAGTTTTTCTAGGCAATTATGAGTCTTTGATCAATGAAAAGTATCCAAGAAAATATTGATCAGTGATCCCTTCCACTATTATGTTTTAGCGACTGGTGTTTAGGACATGCTGCCTTGAATTCTAGGGATGATACATTGCCTATTGATAATTTCCCATACATTTGTCTAGTTCTCTTTTAAAATCATTTAAAACTGATGGCCACCACTACATCTGATGGTAGTAAGTCTTTTTTTAACCATAATTTTAAAAATCTATTTTCTTTTTTTCAACCCTAAATCTTCCAACATTTAAATCAGTAACTGATCCTAGTTGCTGATAGTACACGCTTGTGTGGACTTTCCCCCATTTTTCCATACTACGAATGATTTGATTTATCCCTAAATACTGATATAACACTTTCAGCCAGCAGTCTTGGATATAGCTATTAGCTGGCTAACCGGACATAATGCTGTATTTAGATACATCCACCTTTGTAAAATTAATTCTTCAAGGCAGCACAATCTAATGCAAACTAGATTGAATCCCTATTCCTAAATCCAGAATTCTAGTTTTATCTCCCCACTCAGTGTCCACACTTTTCTTTACCTATGTAAACAGGAGAAACATGAAAAATAGACATCTGGCTATTCACAATAACAAACTTGGAATCAGTGTGTGTAGAAGTTAAAAATAGGAACAAAATCATAATAATTTTCAAGTTAAAGCAATCAGGAAATAGACAATTTTTACTGAAAGTAATCTATCTCTCCTAACCACATGCTTCTCAATTTCTGCTGTCATTGCCTCTACTGGGTATTTTTAGAACAGATCATTTTTCAAAATTGTCACTTAAAAAGTTCAGCGAGAAAGGAAACTGTATAGAAAACTTACTGCTGCTTGCTCTCAATTTGCTTGGCCTCTTAAGAGATGTAGTATTATCTATGACAACATTTTTTGTAAGATTGTGACAGTCAAATGAGCTAATTGCATCCTTCATTTTTATTATGCATACCATCATTTTTGTAATATGTCCTATTAAAAAAATTTATACTAATCCTCTAAAGATGTATGGCAAAACATCTCTGACATGGAATCAATCTGCTAAGGCTGCTATCTATGCCAAGAATGATGGTAATCCATCAAATCAGCTGGCATTCCTTCCAGGCATTTCTGAGGGTTCCTGGCAAGTTCTCTACAGCTGAATCTACACTGTAGAATTGTTTGTAAAAAAAAATCCTATTAGTGTACCTGATACTGTTTCCACAAGATTCATGTTTGCTCTGTAAACAACATAATACAGTGCCAGCTAACCCTACCATTATTTTTAACATTCTGTCATTCAGCTTTGCTGGAAATAAGCCACACAGTGTATCATCTAGTGCTCCAATCTGCAGCTTATTTTTCTGGCATGATGAGGAAAGAATCTGCTCATGCACATGTGTGTGTGCTAATCAGTGTGAAATGAATTTTGAAGAGCAGGAGATGTATGAATTTAAGGGATGGGCTGCCTCTGCTATTTGTAAGATTTGGAGCAAATCCAGGAAGATTCTTGACTTAAAAATAAAAAGGTAATCAAGTTTGGCTATAAGCAAAACCACAAACACACACATACACAGACAAACTGACAGGCAATCTTTTTATGAGGTTAGTACAAAATTTTGTTTCAAAAATAAATCACTGAAGAGGTTTCAAAATCCTTAAAATACAGAAGGAAGCTTTAAATTTGGAATAGTGTTTTAAATATCTGGTCTTGAACCCATTTTTTCTTGATCCTTAGAGAGTGTTGCTAGAGCTCAACTGTATGCATTCTATATTCTAAAAATCTAGAGGCAGCCTAATAACATTATTGACTTAATGGGAACTTTCTATAGAATACATGTGTAAAATTAAGCTTAGATTGAATCATTTGAAACAAAGAAAATTAAGTTAGAAAATGAATGACTCATACAGATGTAACTGAATAAACATGTGCCAATGCATCTGGTGCATATACATATGTATCTCAGAAAATACAAAATAAAGAATTGCAGAACTTAACAAATAGAATGTAATAGAATGTAATTTCTTCCGTGATTCTATATTGTGCAGTAATATTGAGCTGAATCATCTACTTAAGAACATAGTCTTCTTCCCTTGTTCAAAACTATATCATTCATTCTATTCACAACATCTTTAATTCATCAGCTGAGCAATAGAGCAAGGTAGGATTTAGGGGATGTAGTACATTAAAACTACAAAAAGCAGCAGTCATCATCCATCATGCCAAGAATACACTAATTAGTCCCTAGGGAGTAGGTGATATCAAGGCAATTTTTCTTGCTAGTTAAGTTTAGTTTCTCCAAGACTTCTATGCCTGCCCACATAAATGGGTTTGATCCTCCCTTCCAGCAAACCAAAGATTGGAATCAAATAGAACTGTGATGCTGTCATTCCCACTATATAAAATTGCTGGCTGGCTCACCTGCCTCAATTATATGCATGGCTGAAACTAAATAATAGAAAGAAGTGGTGCATCCTGTAATCCCCGATGAGAATGGTCTGGAGTAAAGAGCATTATCACATCCTGAAAACCTTCAGAGACAAAAACCTTGTTCACTCAAGCTCAACTTCAAAGTAAATTCTATTCCTCAAAGTAAATTTAAGGGACACAATATAGATTAGGATTCAAATGTTTACTTTTATGTGAAGGTATAGATGGAGGCATTAGGGAGGTTTATCTATCTGTTCTGCTCCAGATTAAGAACAAAAGTTCCCCAAAATTTATATTGAAAAAAGTACCGATTAAGAAAACGAAAGATTCTAATTGCAGACTTTAGAACAGGGGTGTTAAACTCATGTTGTCATGGCAGTGTCACGTGACGTATCGGGCAGTGGTGGGATTCAATTTTTTTTGCTACCAGTTCTGTGGGCATGGCTTGATGGGCATGGCAGGGGAAGGATACTGTAAAATCTCCAGTCAGAGGTGGTATTTGCTGCTTCTCCGAACTACTCAAAATTTCCACTACCGGTTCTCCAGAACTGGTCAGAACCTGCTGAAAACCACCTCTGGTATCAGGATTTTTCCCCCTTTGCTAAACTGAGTGTGGACATGGCCAGCGCATGACACAACTGGTCCGTGGGCCAGGAGCTTAACAGCCCTGCTTTAGAAGGTCCATTTCACATGCCTAACTGTGTGTATAACCCTACCATTTTTATTTTTGACTAAGAAAAATATATATCGTATATACTCGAGTATAAGTCGACCCGAATATAAGCCGAGGCACCTAATTTAACCACAAAATACTGGGAAAACTTATTGACTCGAGTATAAGCCAAGGGTGGGAAATGCAGCAGCTACTGGTAAATTTCAAAAATAAAAATAGATACCAATAAAAACTTTCACTAGGACAGTTGAGAATAAGTTTGATGTTCACAATTTCCTCTTTGAAAGAGACCAGTAAATAGGGAACAAGAAGATGAAGAAAAAGAAGTGTGTTTTTTCACACTTTTCACACTGCAGTGAACAAAAATGGCATCATAGGAACAGGCTTATTCTCAGTCCAAAGGTTTGTTTCTGATTTCTTCCCTGATTTAAGGGAAATTTGGGAAACGATCTCACTATCATGAAAGGTTTGATTGATTCACTAACCCAAAAGATGATGATGATGACAGTGGGAGGCAGGAGTCACTCTCTCCCTTGCAAGAAAAAAGCAAGAGCCGTTCTTATGATCTCTCCCTCTCTCTCTCTCTCCCCATAATACAGTCAAGCCCTTTCCAGCATGCGCGATCTGCCTTCACCACTTTGCACCTTGCAAATGCAAAATCCTGGGGTTTTTGCATTTGCAAGGTGCAAAGCGGCGGGGGCGGATCCCGCGTGCTGGAAAGGGCTTGACTGTATTATGGGGAGAGAGAGAGAGAGGGAGAGATCATAAGAACGGCTCTTGATTTTTTCTTGCAAGGGAGAGAGTGACTACTGCCTCCCACTGTCATCAACATCTTCTTCTTTTGGGTTAGTGAATCAATTAATTTGGGAAATGATCTCACAATCAGAAAACAACGCGAGCCGCCACCACCACCTCCTCCTCCCCCTCCTCCCAAGTGGACTGAAAGCAGCTGGAGCTGAGGAAACAAAGCTGAGTGGAGCGACCTCAGCTCACGTTGTAAGGGGCGCAATGACTCAGTGGTTATAGACACTGAGTTTGAGAGTTGGAAAGCTGATGATCCAGTTTGAGACCAGAGCACCACGCCATGGGGTGAGCTTCTGTTCCTGCCCCAGCTCCTTCCCATCTAGCAATTTGAAAGCATGCATTAATAGGTACCACTTTGGTGGGAAGCATTATAGGTACCACTTTGGTAGGAAGATAGCCTATGATGCATAGCTATGCTGACCACATGACCAATGTCTTCAGACAACGTTGGCTCTCTCAGCCAAGAAATGGGTAACACGCCTTAGAGTCAGACATGACTGGATAGGGAACCTTTTATTTTTTTTGAACCCAGTTGACAAGAGAAAGCTCTCTTATTTGGTGGCTCTTGTAGAAAAACATTGCAATTTTCTAAACAGCAAGACAAAATATAATAAACGTTCTTCAATCTGGCCATCCTCCAATGAAGCATTCCCTTTAGGGTTATTCATTTATTTTCACATTCCACAAGCTACTACAGAAGTCTCATAATTAGCAATAAAAATATCTTCTGAAATATGCAGTGCATGCTCTTTAGAATTGCTGCAGAAATTTAAATGAGAATCCAGGGACAGTGTTTCTTCCTAACCAGGTATCCTGGATACCACTGGATTCAGTTTTTATCTTTTTTTTTTTTTTTTTTTACAGATAATGCTGCTATTGTAATGAGCAGACAAAAAGAATGAAAATGAAATCACCAGTTGGTTTGTTGTAAATGCGTACAGTTATGAATGCATTTTGTCACAGGCTTAAAAAATATTTTGCTGGACAATGAACATACCGAAGAGAAAACATTCAGAAGAGAGTGCATGGGGTTGCATGCCACTAAGAGACTAGAGACTGCCAAATCTTTTTTAAAATGAGGCCTGTTAGAAAAGATAACTTTTAGGACCACTTTGTAATCGAATTCTATTTTAACATTTCATAGTGCCAAGAAGAGCAATTTATATTTCTCCAGTATACCTGAACTGGAATCTTCATAATTGTTATCCTTTGATATTCTTGCTGGGTCACTGGGAGTGTATTCTAACTAACACTGGAAAAGTTAAAATGCCCTATCTATACACTTTAAGTACTAAATGATATATGAATGCTTGGATCCAGTGATATGAATTAATAGAATACAGTAGAGTAGAGTAGAGTAGAGTAGAGTAGAGTAGAGTAGAATAGAATAGAATAGAATAGAATAGAATAGAATAGAATAGAATAGAATAGAATTCTTTATTGGCCAAGTGTGGTTGGACACACAACAAATTTGTCTCTGATGTATAAACTCTCAGTGAACATACTGGTACAAACAACAAAGTAGTAAGTCATAGATCACAAACTGTAAGATAAAATCATAAATCATAAAACACAACAATTTGCAATATACAATAGGAAAAGGTAGCAGGAAAGATGGGAGATGAGAAAGATGAGAAGATGAGAAGGATAATAGCAACATAGCCTGGTGCATGGGTAAATATCTTTGGGCAGAAGACAGTGCAGTGGGAGTTAGGTATTTAGCAGAGTGATGGCATAGGGCAGTGATGGGTAACCTTTTCATCATTGCATGCCGAAATTGTGCGCGTGCATGTGTGCCTGCACCCATAATGCAATGCATGTGTGATCCCCCTGCTCCCTGCACATACACGCAACCTCCGTGTGCACCCCACCCTGTGCATGCTCACCAGATACTTGACAATCAGCTTGCTGGAGGGAAGTGTGCATGCATGCGCAATGGACCTCATCCGGGCGACGGCTCGTATGCCAGCAAAGATGGCTCTGCATGCTACTTCCGCATGCATGCCATAGGTTCACCATCATGGGCACTGGGGAAGAAACCATTTTTTTGGTCTAGTTGTTTTGGCATGCAAAACAGCTATATTTATTATATGTTGGTACTAACAAACATTTCTTTGTATACCTGTGCGGTTTCTCCCCATTTTTCCTTCTGTGAATACACCTGGTATTTGAAGTGGAAGATATTTAATTCAAAAAGAGTTCTCTGTATGATAGTGCATTCCTTAATGGTCTTACATTATATTAACCTTAGGAATGGGCAACATATGTTCTCACATTTGTTGTTGAATTTCAGCATGCATCAGTAGAACCTAGCATGACTCAAGGTGAAATATCATGGAAGCTACATTGCATTGTTACACTGAGGGTCAGACACTAAGTATTCTGTGTGTGTATGTTTGCTTGAATGGATTTTTTCCTATCACAACATAAAAAGAATGCTAGCACTGCTAATGAGTTTGTCATTTCTTATACAATAGCAAGTTTTGATTTTTTCCCCTTACCTTAAAAGGATCAAATATATTGATGACTAGTGTCTGAATCCTATTAAGATCTTATGTTGAAGAATATTTCTGTTTAGTTACTTGGCATTCTGATATATCATTTATAAAATAGGGTTTTTAAACATTTTTTCTTGAAAATTTTCATTGGAATATAGTCTCTTTGTGAGCTGGAATTCACAGATGTGAGGATTTGTCATTTCAAGTAGGCATTGACATATTTATTTACAGAATGGCAGTTTTTTTGTGCAGCCTCATGGTTGTACATTTCAAGGCTGAAGTTAAGACTCAATTGCTTCATAAACAGTGCTTTTTTGCTAATGAGTTCCAAAGCAATGTTTTATCAAGTCAATGTGTCAAAATGCTGTTAATACTCTTGTTTTTATGGGTTGGTGTTATTAAAAAGCAACATACATTTACTCTTCTTGACAAGATATGTGGAAGGCTATCAGGAAAAGAAACCTAAAATATGAACAGCTGGCCTGCTGTTAATGATGCATTGTTGCATTGTTAACATAAAGCTGTTCTATGCTTTGGTAAGCACATAATGAGTCTCGAGAAATTAAGAGAAAATTAAAACGTAAATGTTTATACAAATTCTATTATTGTCACACCTGTACTCCAAGATGCTAAATTTGCCTGATCTCAGCTTGCACAAATGTTTTAATGGACCAAATAACAAAAGGTGATGAGCAGTGGTGGGATTCAATTTTTTTTACTACCGGTTCTACGGGCGTGGCTTGGTGGGCATGGCAGGGGAAGGATACTGTCAAATTTCCACTCTCACCCCACTCCAGGAGAAGGTTACTGCAAAAATCCCATTCCCTCCCCACCCCACTAACCTGCTTTGTAGTTCCGTTCTCCTGTGTAGGGCAACAAAAGAAGATCCAGGCAATCAGCTGGGACTCAGGAGGCAGAAAATAGATGGAGACAGGGCCAGACAGAGGTGGTATTGTGAACTACTCAAAATTTCCGCTACCGGTTCTCTGAACTACTCCAAATTTCCACTACCGGTTCTCCAGAACTGATCAGAACCTGCTGAATACCACCTCTGGTGATGAGGAAAAAAGTCCGAAGCCATGGGTTCATCTGGATATGCCAGTGCAAATGAGGATGTACTCAATTTTGGAGGAGATGAGGAGGAATTATCAGATGTGACATAATACCTGCCTTGGAAATGAGAGATGGGCCAAACTTGAGCTGATTTCTAATTTAATATGCTAATGGAAGTAATGAAGAAGAGTGGGAGATGGGAGAGAGAAGAGCCACATTTAGTCTTGTGGGTAGGAGAAAATATAAATTAGCTTCAAGGAAAAGACAAAAAAAGTAGAATAATCACAGGAAAACAACAAATTAAAGAAGCAAATAGATTAAGTACATTAAGAAAATTCCAGCTCTTATGTTGTAATGGTCTGTGAGAATAACCCTGAGAAACAGCAGGAAGAGCTATCAAGAAAATGGTCAGATGTAAAAAACTTAAATGTAATTTGAGAAAACATTTCAAACTTGATCCTGGCTTGTTCTCTTGTAAGTAAACAGGAAGGGATGGGGAGGCACTTTCAGGTTTGCAAGAATCTGTTGTTGTAATCCTACAATAAAATAGTTTTGGTATTTATAACTTTGGATTCCATATATGGTTTACCTTGAAGGGTTGACCCACATCTAGCCACAGGTGCCTTTTCTGTAGTTGTCCCATTCTTTGAAATGATCTTCCCCCTGTCATATGATAGACCCCAACTCATCTACTCTTTATGAAAGCCATTAAGACCTAGCTGTTGCTCCCTGCCCTCCAGACATTAGAGGCCAGTTGAAATGAAGTGTTCTTGTGACTGTTTTGGTATATGCTTCATCTATATGCAGGGTAGGCTGCTGGGGATTTGCAGGGGTTCAGGAGAGCCCCTATCTAAGATTCTGTACAGTTCAGAGAACCCCCAAATCCCATTCCTGGCTGGCCCCACCTCTCCCCGCCCCTCCCAGTAGTCCCCATGTGTCCCGTTTTTGATGCAGGTAAGGGCAGGGCATACAGGAGGCTCGGGGGGGATGTGTGAAAAGCAGGCCTCCTGGAAGTTCAGGAAGGCCAGAAATGGGGTCATTTCTGGTTTCCAGAGAGCCTCGGGAGCCTGGGGAAGCCATTTTCATTTTCCTGGAGGCTCCAGGAAAGCCTCTGGAGCCCGGGGAGAGCAAAAGGTCCCCCCCACTGTGGTGCAGGAGATCAACTAGGCCAAGCCCACCATGGCCACGCCCACCCACCAACTGGGTAGAGAACCCTTTGCTAAGAATTTTGAAGCCCACCCCTGTCTATATATCCCATTGTTTATTGTTACATGGGTTTTTATTTTTCTTTCTTCTTTGATTTATTGCTTACTTTTGTTGTTGTTGCTCTATATTGCCCAGAAGGACACCAGTTGAATTGGAAAGCCCTATAAATGGTAAATGAAATAAATGTTTGCAACAAAAAGAGCATAAAAGCATTTTGCAGCAGTGGCAAAATCATTAAATACAGCAGCATTCTCTTGTATCTATTATTGTTTTTCTTAAAATGAAGATTAACTGTTAATATATATATCTCATCTGCCATCATCAGGCTTCTGTATTGTGTTCATCTATGAACATACAGAAGCCTGATGATGGCAGATGAGATTCTGCTGAAACGTTGCTACAACTTTAAAAGCACAACTATAATGATGTGGGAAAATACCCGAACAAAGCTGAATGCCATACATACATACATACATACATACATACATACATACATACATATTCAGCTTTGTTCAGGTATTTTCCCACATCATTATAGTTGTGCTTTTAAACTTGTAGCAACGTTTCAACAGAATCTCAGATGAACACAATACAGAAGCCTGATGATGGCAGATGAGATTCTGCCGAAACGTTGCTACAACTTTAAAAGCACAACTACAATGACATGGGAAAATACCCGAACAAAGCTGAATGCCATACATGTAAGTACCCACGAAAACTTAAGAAAATACACACACACACACACATACACACACACACACATATAAATAACCATTCCATTTTGTCATTTTGAATTAATGGGAGTTGTGAAGTATTTAAGGAGGACATTTCTCCTTCCAGATGTTTGACTCTGAAAAAACCCTGAGTCAATCAAAAAGATAGGACATTTGGAGAAAGAAAAAGTTGTAATGCAAAAGATTGTTTAAAAAACACCATTCAGGATCGCATAGCAGTTATGCAACATAATTGAAAGCACTAATACTTAAAATCACCTGCCTCTCCATTCTGCTGAAAAAAAAAAAACTTCACTGGGCCAAAGAACCTTTTGCCAGTAAGGCAGGGGTTCACAACCTGGGAATCAGATTTACTATATCCCTCAGAAATCCTTGGTATGATGTGACCTCCAAAAGTTCTAGCCAAATTGTAATTTTAGTGCAATCAAAAGAGCACATTAAGCACACAGGGAATAACTATCTTAATTAAATGTAATTAATTAAACATACTAAAATGAACATAAATTTGACCCAAATGAGATGAAATAAAATTCATAATTTGTTTTGGCTAACCATTTTAGATCTGGCCTCACCTATTTTGGGAATGTATTTCTTATTAAACTAAGCTGATATTTGTTGGGTTTTGTTTTTTGTTTTGCAATTTTCCTGCAGAATAAAAAATGTTATAGCCATCATGCCCCATCTGACAACTTAATTGTCTTGAACACCTTGGCAGGGAAGGAGAGATCATTTGCTGCTCTGCCTTAAACATCACAATATCCTGCACTCTACATATTCTTGACAATAGAAGCACATTACTGGGTTTATAGGATCACAATAGTAAGGTTTTCTCTTTGACTGCTCCTAATTATGCAAAGCATTTACTGAGACACTTTTGTCTGGTTAGAAAAATGTGGCAAGGGTTCGGAATATTTTTCTGTATTCTGTACATCAAGATGCATAATGTTTTGGTCTTTGACTGGCATGCAACTTTTGATAATTCATCAGCATTCAAACAAAGCAACTATCAAGGCCTGAAAAAAACAATTTAATTTAAAAGTAATCTAATCTGAAATGAGCTAAATTAATTAAATACAATTAATATTATATCCTTACATTAAAATACAAATTGGGAACAAGTTTTGGGTATTGGGGTATGCATACCTTTGGTTTTGGGAATAGGTGAAGCATAGCCTTAGGTTGAGATTGTACAACAATTAACATATATTAACTAAAGATCCCCCAACCTGGTGCTCCCTAAATGAATTATAACACCTTGTTTCCCAAATATAATATAATTTATTTTATTTTTAAATCAAATTTATATAGCTACCATTTCACCAAAGGTGACTTTGGGTGGCAAACAAGAATAAATAAGAACAATACAAAAACATAAAAATATACACATCGTATTAATAAATATTATAAAAGTGAAAACCACAGTAGACTGGCATTATTGAGAATTCTGGGAACTTTAATTACAAGAATTTTGGAGACACCACAGAGGGAAAAATCTATGCTAGGTAATAAATAAAAGTTGAATATTTTTCCAGTTATTATCCAGTTCCCTTTTGTTTTCAATGTATGCTTCCTTTAATTTATTGAGCAAAAATTCTTCATCAATTAATGCTTGTTAGAACCTGCCACTTCTGAGATAGCATATTTCTCTCCTACCAAACGTAACATTTGAGATTGAAAAAGTTTTCAACTGTAATGCTGATGACATGTAAATTAATAAATGTTCTAATTAACAAGAATGTCTAATTCATTTATAGAGGAACATGGATAATCTTTGTTGATCCATGAATTCATGTGGATTAGGTCACAAAAATGACAATATTTAATAATTTGTGGCAAGAGGCAAATTGGCTTTTCTTCTTTTCTTCTTCTCCTTGTTTTAATTGAGTGCATCATTACTAGTCTTAGCATATTTGCTTCCATTCTTTAAGCTTTGATTATTGAAACTGATAGTTGTTAATTTATTACTAATCCCACCTGAATGTTTTACTGGAGCCAATCTGTAATTTCATATTTTAAACACTGATTTTTTTTTCAATAGTGACATTTTGAATGCCCTTTACTGGTAAATGTCACTAGCAGGGCCACATAACAAAGATCATTTATTAGGACAAAAATTATTATGGTCTTTGGGAAAAATATGATTTAACAGATGCATCATTTCTTGCTCCTGTCATAATTCATAAAAATTCACCACAACAAGATATCACTGAAACTCTAACATATAATTTAAATACTAGTACATTTTATTGGATTTGACAGCATTTTGAAATGTGTGTATACTGTCGTGTCCGCAAAAAGACGATTAGAGTCGGTGACTTTCATTCAAAGCTCTTTATTAACTAGGGAGAACCGAACCGGCGAAAGGCAAAAAGCCCACGGCTTTTATACCTTTCGCAAGGCGGCCGCGGCCAATGGCAGCGATTCAAGTCTCCCGCTCTTGGTTTGCACCAATCGCGGGAGACTTCAATCGGGCCAATCAGCGCGGCTCGCCTGGCCATCAGAAATCCCCGTGCCTTGGCCAATCAAGGCCCGGGGATTTCGAGTATACCATTTGAATACATAACACCCCTCCCCCCTTGGTATGGTCCGTCAGGTGGTGTAGTCACGCAGGTAGGCGGGGCTCCGTCGAGTCCTAGTTGACCTGCGCAACTCACTTTTCTGTTGTAACTCGGCCGGAGCGGTCGTTCCTTTGGCTGCTCCTGCCTCTTCGCGAACCGGCTGGATGATCGGGCCGGTTCTTTCGCCGTGGCTCCCGCCTGGGCCTACCGGGTCGGTTGAGCTGCGGATTTCGCCGCTCCCGCTTGGCTTCTCCGAGTCGGTAGAGCTGGCCAGACGGTTCTTCTCCGGAGGGGACTCGCGACGGCTGTTTTCTGGTGAGTATTTTTGGTTTATTTTATTTTGCGATTGTCTCTCCGGGTATTCCCTCCCCCCTTGGTTCGCTTCTTGGGGGTTGAGGTCAGTCGCCGTTCGGGACCTTAAGTGGTCGATGTGCCGTTTCCAGGCTCGCCCATCCGTGGTTTGGAGCCGGTACGACTTTGGACCAGTGACTTGTGTTATGACGGCTGGGATCCATAGGGGGTCCCCCGTCATGTTTTTTGCGTATACCAGGTCACCTGGGTTAAATGTCCGGAACCTGGAGCTGGAGTCTGGGGGCTGCTCCGGGTTGTAAGTCGGGTGCAGTCTGTCAAGTGGAGACCTCAGCTTTCTGCCCATCAACAGCTCTGCCGGACTCTTGTTGGTCGTAGTGTTGGGAGTGATGTGTTGTATGAAGAGTAGGCGGTTGATTTTGTCGTTGATCTCCCCGTGGTCCATTTTCCTGAGGGTCTTTTTTGTAAACTGGACCATCCGTTCCGCCCTACCGTTCGCCGCCGGATGCGCCGGTGCTGTCAATGGGTGGCGGATCCCTCTTTCCACCAGGAACTGTTCAAACTCGATGGACGTGAACTGGGGTCCGTTGTCTGAGACGACGACGTCTGGGAGGCCGTGTGTGGAAAACAGTTTACACAGTTCTTTAATGACGGCCTCTGTGGTAGTGGACTTCATGTCGCTGACTTCCAACCAATTGGAATATGCGTCGACTGTGATGAAAAATGTATGTCCATTTGTGGGGCCCGCAAAGTCAAGATGGATTCTGGACCAGGGCCCTCGTGGTGTTTCCCAATCCCGGATGGGTGCTGCGGATGGGCTGGATCTGGTCTCCTGGCATCGGTGGCATTTGGCGACCCATGCCTCAATTTGCTTGTCCATCCCTGGCCACCAAGCGTAGCTTCTGGCCAGGGCTTTAGTCCTGACGATGCCAGGATGACCCTCATGTAGCATCCTCAAGACTTTTTCTTGCAATCTATCTGGAATTACCACCCGGTCACCCCATAGAATGCATCCTCTCAGGAGTGACAGTTCGGTCTGGCGCTGGCGGAATGTTTTAAAAGTCTCGTCACTGTCCTTTTCCGGCCAGCCTTTTTCTAACCAGTGCAAGATTCGTGCCAGACGCCTGTCCTTAATGGTTTCTCTGGCAATGTCGGATGCGGTAATAGGTAAACTTTCTATGCTCAGGGTATTTGTTGTTGGTGCTGGGTCAGGTTCTGAGTCAGGTAAGGGCGAGCGGCTTAAAGCGTCCGCGTGCGAGATTTTCTTACCTGGCTTGTGTAACAGTTCGTAATTGTAGGCTGCCAGGAATTCCGACCATCTTGTCATTCGGGGTGACAAGATGTTGGGCGTGGCTCGGTTTCCCGCGAGGATGCCCAACAGAGGCTTGTGATCCATCACGATGGTGAACGGGCGGCCGTACAAATATTCATGAAAACGTTTAACGGCGGCAACTATAGCCAAAGCTTCCTTGTCCAGCTGGCTATAGTTGCGCTCTGGTTTGGTCAGAGTCCTGGAGAAAAAGGCGATGGGTGCTTCTCTCTGGTCAGGGAGGGTGTGGCTGAGAACAGCGCCGACGCCGAAGGGTGATGCGTCGCAAGTGACAGCTAGGGGTAAAGTCTCACTAAATTGCATCAGGACAGCATCGGAGGTGAGGAGGTCCTTGGTTCTTTGAAAAGCGGCTTGTTCTCGCCTCCCCCAAGTCCAGGCTGCCTTCTTGTCTAGGAGTCTATGTAAAGGCTCCGCCACCGTTGCCTTTTGAGGTAGGAAAACATTATAGAAATTTAGTAATCCTAGGAACGCTTGTAATTCCGTTTTGGATTTTGGGGTGGGGGCTTCCTTGATGGCTTTTATTTTTTTAGTTGTAGGGTGAATGCCCTTCTGGTCTAGGAGATAGCCCAAAAACTCTACTTGCTTTGTACATAGATTGCATTTTTCTCGCTTAACCTTAAGTCCTGTTTCTTTAAATTTTGTTAAGACTTGTCTGAGTCGGTTCTCTAATTCGGCTTCATTTGGCGCCGCTATTAATACGTCATCAAAATAGGGCACCACCCCTTTTATGCCCTGTAACAAACGTTCCATCAGGCTTTGAAAAATGCCTGGTGCCACGCTGACTCCGAATTGGAGCCGGTTACACTTGAAAGCCCCTCGATGGGTCACTATTGTTTGGGCTTCCGCCGTTTTCTCGTCTACAGGTAGCTGCTGATATGCCTGGGCAAGGTCGAGCTTTGCAAAGACTTTGCCCCCTCCTAGCGAGCGTAGTAAATGTTGTACTATAGGGACTGGGTAGGCGCTTTGTTGTAATGCGCCATTTAGGGTGGCCTTATAGTCCCCGCAAATTCTCACGGACCCGTCTGGTTTTACTGGGGTCACTATAGGGGTTTCCCATCTGGCATGGTCTATCGGTTGTAATACCCCTTGTTTGACGAGCTTGTCAAGCTGCTCGTCAATTTTTGGTTTTAATGCAAACGGTACCCTTCTAGGTTTAAGTCTCTTAGGGGGAACCCTTGGGTCTAAGTCAAACGAGATAAGGGGCCCCTGGTACTTGCCCAAGCCTCCATCGAACACCTCCTGGAACTCCTGGGTTAGCCGCTGTTCCCAAGCTTCGATGGTGACTTGGTTGACACCTGTCAGCGCGATGTTAAGCGGGGTGAACCATTGTAGACCCAGTAGGCTTGGGCGGTCGCGATCGACGATTGTGAGTGGTAGTTGTTCAGTGTGGCCTTTGTAGGTTATGTTGAAATTCTTGGTGCCCACTACCGGGACACGGTTCCCTTGGTAGTCTTTAATGATGATCTTTTGTGTATGCACGTTTCTCTTTTGTAGAGTAGGCACCAGTCTTTTGATTTCGCGCCATGCAATCATGGAAAGGTAGGACCCAGAGTCCACTTCCATCTTGCATGGCTGGCCTTCTATATGTACTTCTACATGTACCTTTCTGGCGCCGTCGGAGATGGCGTGGCCGATGGTCACCGTCTGGTGGGTTTCTTCTTTCCGCCGACCGTCGCCGCTTCTTTGAGATCGTTGAGCGCGGTTCCACCGACCGTCTGGCTGGCGTTCTCTGGTTCTGGGTGGGGAGTTTTCTCTCCGTCTGTCGTGCTGTTCCCATTTGGGCGGGCTGCGAGTCTTCTTTTGGCGGCAAACTCGGGCGATGTGACCCCTTCGTTCACAATGCCTACAGATAGAGTCAAAAAATCGGCATTCTGACCTGGGGTGGTCGCCGCCGCACCCGGCGCAGCTGGTCCTCGACTTGCGACCTTTTCGACTTCGTTGATCGCCGCGTCCCGTCTGTACTCGGTGAATGTCCTCCTCGTCTTCTGACGTGCTGGAGTTTGACTGGTATTCACCGTAGTGTGTGGTTGCTTCACTTCTTGCGTCGGCCGACCTTGCCGGGTTGTTGTTTCTGCCCTTCGCGTCAGATCTTCGCATGCTGTCTGCCGACGTGCGCGTTGCTTCAGCGGCTGCGGCTGCTGTAAGGGCATCGGCTAGGCTGATGTCGCCCTTGGCCATAAGTCGGCTCTGAAGTGTAGGATCCCATAACCCGAGTACGAAGCGGTCTCTTATGAGACTGTTTAGACCCTCGAACTCACAGAGTCCTCCCAGGCGCCGAAGTTCTGCGACGAAATCGCTCAATTTTTCGTCTGGTTTCTGGTTTCGGTGGTAGAACTCGTTGCGCCGTATCAGGATGGGGACTTCGGGAGCGTAATGGCGCCGTAGTATGGGTTCCAGGACGTCCCAGTCCATGGCTGTGGCGTCTGCTGGCTTGGCCAAGGCTTTGGCCATTTGGAAGACCTCTGGTCCGCAGTGTGTGAGAAAGACGGCGCGTTTTAGCGGGGCCGGGGCGTCCTTCATCCCGGCGCATTCCAGGTACATCCGGAACCGATCTGAGTATGATTCCCAGTCCTCGGCGGTGGGGTTGAATGGGGCGGGCGGTGCTATTTTCGCCATCTTCGCGCTGGAACTGGTTCTTGGACACGGGGTTCGGTTCAGGGGTGAGATCCCACCCTCGTCGCCAGTGTCGTGTCCGCAAAAAGACGATTAGAGTCGGTGACTTTCATTCAAAGCTCTTTATTAACTAGGGAGAACCGAACCGGCGAAAGGCAAAAAGCCCGCGGCTTTTATACCTTTCGCAAGGCGGCCGCGGCCAATGGCAGCGATTCAAGTCTCCCGCTCTTGGTTTGCACCAATCGCGGGAGATCTCAATCGGGCCAATCAGCGCGGCTCGCCTGGCCAATCAGAAATCCCCGTGCCTTGGCCAATCAAGGCTCGGGGATTTCGAGTATACCATTTGAATACATAACATATACCAATGCAGCTTCATCAGGAAGCATTATCAAATGATAACACTATCCCTTAAAAGGATAACTTTGTCATTTTATGTATTTATCAAATTTGTGCACTGCCCATCTCCCCTAACTGAATCTGGGTGGTTTACATCATCATAATAAAACCACATGGACACATGAATAAGAGCATAAATTAAAAGCAGAATTAAAAACACCTTAAAGCTTCCAGATAAAAAATAAAAATCAAGGTGCAAAATTCAAAAGGCTGGAAGGTTAACAAGATAGCAGGAATGTCCTCAGACCACCAACCATTTCCATGACTGTATCATACCTTTAGATACCCCATGCTAAATTGGCAAAGCCAGGTCCTAAAACTCTTCTGGAAAACCAGAAAAATGGGGGCTCACCTTGCCTTTAGGGCAAGGGCAGCAGCCGAGAAGGTCCTCTGGCAGTAAAAAAGTCATTTCTTAAAACATTTTAGAAACTACCAACAACTTCTTGTCTACCTAATTGCCCCAAAACATCTAAAACATCCTAAATCCTAAAGCAAAACAAGAGTCTTTTACAATAGGCCATACAAGAAGGTAGACAGGCAAAACATATCCATGAAGATTAGATGCAGGCAGAAGACACAATGTCTTTAAAAAACACAGTGACAAATTCAAATGCAATTTCAGCTGGGAAAGTGTAGACATGTTAGGCCAAATCAGATCCAAAATTCAAGAGAATTCCCAGAGACTTGGCACTGACAAATCAGCTATTAATAGACACATTGTAATAAACCCTACTCATAAACTATTCCAGAAAGGAAACAATGAATGCTATGAAAAGGAGCAACAGTCCAAGCATATCCTTCTTCATCACACACCCATTAAAAATGTCTGGACAAGTAGGAATCACACCAGATAAATAAGAACAATTAAGGAAGAAAATCATTGGTTGTTTGGTTGGTTGGAGCAAGTATCATACATAAGCAGAAAATTTTACTCCGCACTGCACTAGTGATATTATTTAGCCTACAGGTAGACCTTGACATATGACCACAATTGAACCTGAAATTTCTATTGCTAAGTTAAATATTTGTTAAGTGAATTTTGTCCCATTTTACAACCTTTCTTGCCAAACTTATTAAGTAAATCACTGTGGTTGTTAAGTTAGCTAGTAGCACCATGGTGAAGTGAATTCTGGCTTCCCCATTGACTTTGCTTGTCAGAAGGTCACAAAAAGTGATCACATGACCTTGGGACACTACAATTGTCATAAATATGAGTCAGTTGTCAAGAATTTTGATCAGGTGACCATGGAGATGCTACCATGGTCATAAGAGTGAAAAACAGCCAAAAGCTACTTTTTCAATGCTGTTGTCACTTTGAACAGTCATTATATGAGCTGTTATAAGTTAAGGACTAGCTGCAGTAATGAAAAGTAGTCTTAGAGAACACCAAGAACCAGCAATGTGCATTATGACTTATTTCGGTTATACTTAAGTTTCAACCAAATCCATGTTCCATAATATGAGTAAATTGAGTCTCATTCTTGTCAAGATTACACATGTCAACAGCATTGTCTTCTGCTACTTTTGGCAAAGATACGGATTTCATAATCTACTGTATGAGTTAATTTGCCGCTGATGAATTATGCAATACTGCAATAAAAAGCTTCATTTCAAATATGCCAAACACATTCCTTTCCTTTGTTATGAAACATTAATGCTGCTCCCACTCCACATAATTTCTATTGAAACTGTGTCTTAGTGTTCCTCTGGTGACCAAATAAGGAATTTTTTGTAATGTCCATGGGATTTCCACAAAAATATTAAGCTTGACAATCCACCTTCATGTTTACTAACCTTTGTTTGTTCAGTTTTGTTACAAATTGTTAAAATACCTTCCTATAGTTGCTTCACTACCAATATGGCCCACTTATGCGAAATACTGGAAAGTATGAAGTCTGAAAGAAGAAAAGCAGTGAGAACACCAAGAACCAACAATGTGTATATTATAGTGCAGATAGAATAAAGAGCAACTGATAAAATTGAGAAATATCAACATTTGTAAAACCCTTAAATCCATGCAAACAAGATAAATGTTTCATGCTTCCTCTAGCAAAGGATAAAGCTCCATTCACTTATGACACAAGACAAAGGCTATTGTTAAAAGATTAAAGTACAGGGCAATATATGAAAAATAAATGTGCAGCAATTATACACTCTTGAATGGAATGCTAGCATTTAAATTGTACATGCTTTGCTAAAGATGACAAAAAGATGAATCCAGAAAGAAAGCAGTAAAGGTTTTAATAAGCCCGACTGTTCTGCCATTAAGTGAGAATTGCAATCACTTGAATTTTGTTCCTCAGTTTTTAATGTTCCTGCGGAAAACACCTTGAACATAGTTGAATAAATGAATTTTCAGTGCTGAATATAGTCAGGAGATAAAAATCTCAAAAAGCTACAGAAAATTAATCTTTTTCCACTTACAAAGTTTACATGAACTAGTAAACATTTTTCTTGGCTCCTACTGAGTAACGGATAAAATAAATCAAGCCCTGATTGTATATTGCATCCCTGAGATTACATTAGAATGAGTCCAGCAGGAAAACTCTCAAGCTCTAAAGCAGGGGTGTCCAAACCTGACAGCTTTAAGACTTGTGGACTTCAACTCCCAGATTTCCTCTGGGAGTTGAAGTCCACAAGTCTTAAAGTTGCCAAGGTTGGACACCCCTGCTCTAAAGGAGTTCTTAAAGTACACCTGGGGAAGAATCCTTCAGTGGAAATGGTGTTAACAAATAATAGCATATTTGAAAATTCAACTTTATATTATAAATTCTTGTCTAATTATAAAACTGTAAAGTTGAAATGTAGAAATAATATTTTGTTTTTTTCTGTAGGTGGCTTTCCCAAAGAATTCATTAAATTCAGTACAGATTTACCTCCAAAAGAAGTTAAAATTAGAATCAAATATATTTTTACAAGTTTCACAATTATGGAATAGGTTTCTTTGTATGATAATAGGCTCCCAGAATTGAGGGAGGTTGAGTGGAACACACATTTAGTAAAATAATAACGAGGAGGAAAGGAGAAGAGGATTTTAAGATATAGCTAAGCAACTTGGATTTTATGTCTAAGTTTGTAATCAAGAAATTGTTATTTCAAAAAAATAGAAAACGTGGAACTGACTTTTCTATTACAGCTGCAATAAAATCATACCATGTTACCAATGCATCTGAACTGGAATGTTGTTTTAGCAGATCAGCAGTATTTTGTGGCAACGATAAATATTAATTGGCTTATTGGGCTATTAATTTTTTAGAACTGTCTTTTCATTTCTCAAATATTTATGTATATGTACCATAAATACAGTATAGTTCTTGTTTGTCAATTGAGCCTGTTCCTTGATTAAGAGGTCATTCTCATAGCCATTCAAGCCTTGGTTATTCAAGTCTTCAACAGTGGAATGCACTCCATATATGCCTTTGAAGACATTCAGAAACTTCACGGTTCTAGAATGTGACAGTATCAGCTATTATGGGTATGCTGTGGTGTGGACTGGTTATTATTAAGCTTCTGCATGCAATTCAAGGTGTTAGTCAATACTTACAAAGTCCTACATATATCAGGGCCTAGTAAATCGAAGGATTGTCTTTCTCTCATTGTTTTTGCCCATTCTAGACCATCGGACAGAGTTGGAATGCTCTAGAACTTATCCATTAAGTAATGTCCCCTGATGGGAAGCCTGCCTTCTCTCAGAACAGCACGTCCCCAGAGATTCAAAAATTTCTGTCACTTTGTTTTCCAGTAAATAAATGTGGAAGGTTTTTGGGCTATGGATTGTTTTGGGGTCCCTTAATGTCTTTTCCACTCGGGTAGCGATCTTCCTTTTCTGTTGCCTGATGTTGTTCTGCTTCTTTGGTTTTCAACTTGCACATTGCCCAGAATTGTCAGGAAGTTAGGTGGCTTTAGAAATATGGAAAAGAAACAAACAAAATCAAGTGCACATAGAGCTCTCTCAGGAAATACTGTGTACTAAATATCTGGAACATCATTAACTACCAGCACAGGGCTCAAAAAAGCAGCCAGTAGTTCTCCATGAACCATCTGCCTTTGAGACTAGGTACAGCTTTATCCCTGTAAACAGGCTGGCATCCTTTTTAATCAGCATCTTTCACGAAAATCACAATATCTCCTGCTGAGCACCTTCTGCTCAGTCTATAAGATTAGCACCTTATTCACTTTAGTATAAGCAAATAAAACCTGCAAAGCTTTCTTTGGTGAGAAACCAGAAAAGGAAACTTATAATGATGGGTCAGAATGGGAAAAGAAAGAAGAGAAATCACTTGTTTAACTTGTAGCCTCAAAGTTTAAAAGTCATAATTTACATAATTTTGGAGATGATTGTAAACTGAGTTGGAAAAGAAAAGTTTACTTAAATCACTGGCCCTGAGTGACTTGGCCTTGTCAGAATGGATATCACAGATCAATCCTTAGTTTTAAAGTCTTTAAAGTATTTTTAAAAACTCTTATCAACACTCACGGGGCAAACCACTTGTATATAAACAGAGAGTAAAATTCACTACTTCCTTCTAGTATTGATGATGTTACCTAGTTAGGTAATGAAACATCTGGAAGAAAACAGCCAAGCTCAGAGAGCACCTAGGACTCCACAGTTTAAAGTCTTTATTTGAAGGACTGCCCAGTCCAAATCCAGTTTAAGGAGAGAGAAAAAACCAAAACAAAGAACAAGGGAAGATTGTCCTTAAGATAAAGCTATGACTGGGCAGCTGAAACCCTACACATGCATCAAATGAGGGGCTTCAGTCATGGTTGCAGTCTTGATTTTTTGGGTCACCCCTTACAGACATTGCAGCCAGGAAATGAAAGCCAAGGGATCTTTAAATTGTCATTTATTGCTTGCAAAATGCTTGGAGTGAGCAACTCATGCATCCCTGGCTACCAAATGAAGAAGTATTGTATTTCCATTTGAATGATAGGTTTTTTAAAATGTGTATTATAACAAAGTCCATGCAACTGTCATTTGTGTAACATTCCTAGGATTACTGGGTTTTTCCTGTACAAGCAATTATTAACAGTTTTTTATCCATGTTCAAATTTGTGATTGTTTGGAATCGCTTTTACTTTTTTTAGTGTCTGTATTGCAATTGACAAATTGGTTCACGCATCCACTAAGCCATAATGTGCTTTCAAATAGGATTCCCCACTCATTATGGTTTATTATTACTATTTGCAAGCCAAACCATTTAAATTCATTCAACAAATCTGAAGGGGGGTTGGAATCCTATTTTATCATTAGATTGAATTGTTTCCTTATGTATGATTTCCTTTATGTAAAGAAATCCTCCTATTTTTTAAAACAAAATTCAAATAGTGCTGCATTTTGAATTAAGAATGATAGTTCAAGGCCTGTAAGTAAATAAGCATCCTGGGGGAAAAAAAAAAAAAACATCCTAAGGTTGTGATAACTACCTATTGGAACTTCTGTCTTCTGGGTTTATGGTGTGGCAAAGGGCTATTAATGGAATTAAAATCTTGTGTAATATGCTCACATCTTCCATACTGCTGTCCATTGAAAGGAATTTCAGGGTTTTAAACTAAATTGGGAAAAAAAACCCACTCAAGCTAAGCTGCATACATAAGAAATAATAGATAATTAGGTTTCCAGTTTCGCGTGGCTTCGGGGCAGCAGGAATTTGCGACAGCTCGCGATTCCTGCTGTGCTAGCTGCCGAGGTACCCCTGGGTCAGGGGGATATGGCTGCCCTGTAGGGACAGCTGAAGAGAGAGGGGAGTCGGACAGGGGGTTGGGGGTGTTGCAGACCCCCTCCTCCTCCGGAAAAACCCCTTTTTCCCAAGGCGGTGGAGCGGCAGTCAGCAATGGCCGCCATGAAGAAGCCAGCAACCGGGTAAGATTGCGCTGGAGGAAGTAAGAAGAGTGAAAGTGCTGTCTGAGCCGGGTCAAGTAACATCTTTCAAATTGGTTGGAACTGAGCTGTTTGAATTGCTGGAGGATACATTGTATCCCTAAGAAGAGCGAAAGCGGCGGAGAAGCTGTTAAAGGGAACTTTTTTTTTCTTCACTCTCCCACCCCATGGAAAAAAGCAGATATGTTTGCACATATTGGACATTGAAAGTGAATTGTTTTGAGAGTTGAAGCTAAGGGACAAAAGGGTTTTTGGACATTGAAAAACTTAAGAAATTGGAAAACCCTTGTTGGAGGTATGGATTTCTGATTATTTAAATTTGATATTGCAAGTGGGAAGGGAGAGGAAAAAAAATTGGAGCAGAAGCTGAAAAAGGAGGAGATTGCCTAGAATCCCAAAGAAAGGTATATGGTAATTGGACCTCTTTGATTAAACATTAACCCCAGAAAGAAAAAGAGAAGAAGGAAAAAAAGTATTAATTTTTGGAATTATTATTTTTTTTTTTGGAATTATTTTTGATTAAAAATATTTGTGGTTGCTTTGGGAAAAGTTTCTTTTTTCATAATGGCATCGCTTGTGGATGAATTAAAGACTGAATATCAAAAATATAAAAAAGAAGATACTTTGGGCACTTTGTTGCAATTCTTAGAAATGGCGTTATGTACTTATGAAAAGTTGACTACGCAGCAGAAGGACTGGGACAAAGAAGAAGAGGAAGAAGAAGCCATCTTTGATGAACAATGGGTTTTTTCCGGGGAGGAGGAGAAAAAGGATAAGAAAAAGGGGATTTTAAGAATTATAAAAACAACCAAAAAAGAGAAAAATGAGCGGAAAGGTGGAGGCAAGGTTAGAAAGCAAAGGAAAGGGAGTAAGAAAAGGGAGGAGGAAAGACAAAGGGGTAAAAAGGGCAAGGAGAAGAATAAGCAAGAGAGAAAGGTGGGGAGGAGAAGCCTCAATGGGGGGAAGCAAGATCTAAAGAAAAAAAGTTTATTCAGAGACAATGGGTGAATTTAATTTAGGATAAAAGAGGGATTCTGGAGGGTACATAAGATTGTGTTTTTTATATGTGTATTTAGAGTATAAAATTCATTGTGTAATTTTAGAATCTATTAAACAGAATCCCAAGAAAAATTGTTATATGAAGTACTTTTAAGTTAGGGTAATGAGTTATAGACGTTACTCCAATTGGTGTATAGGAGAAGTATAATAAAAGAAAAAAGATGAATAGATAGTTGGAAATAGAACAGACAAAGAATATTATTGAAAATGGTAATAAGATATGAAAGGATATATAAAGGTTTTGTTATGTTTTTTTTTTTGGATGTTGTATATTGAAAAAAGGCAAAAAAACTTAATTAATAAGAAATAATTTGGATGAAAAGGAGAAGTTGGGATAAGATATGAAGTTAAATAGACAAAGTATTGATATTATAATTTGGAATTGTTATGTTCTATTGGTTTTCTTCTATTATTTTTTCTTAGAAAAGAAATTATAAGCTGTTATGCCTTGTGCATTGTTTGTATAAAATTGATAAAAATGGTTTATATATATATATAAAAAAGAAAATAATAATAAGATATGGAAGGATATATAAAGTGAATATGATGTTTGAATTTGTGTCTGTGTGAAGAGTTTCAACCCGGGATCAGACAACCTTCAGAAAAGATCTTTTAGTTTTGTTTATGTTTTATTGTGTTCTCTGTAAAATTAATAAAATTTGTTTTCTAAAAAAAAGAAATAATAGATAATTAAATCCCAAATCTCTCCTTTGCAGTCTTCCTGGAGATAGAGTAATGTGCAGTTTGTTAGGGAAAGAAAGCCATTTAGGGTAATGAGAAAGCCATCCTTAGGCATTAAATTCTCTCAGGGTGGCCTAAGATTTCTACAACAGCTGGACCACATGACATCTTTTAATGTCATTCCTGGGTTGCCATAAAGAGAACCATGCAGAGCAGATGAGGTGGGGAAACCAAGGAGTAAATGTAGTAAACATTAAAAATGTAAACAAATATGCATTTGATTGATATCCGCCTATCCACCTACTGTACTGATTAAGCCACCAGGCTAGAATTACAAAGCCAGATAAATTTTGTATTGTCAAGTCCCCCCTTCAACTTCAATTGGAGTTTTTGAGTGGAAATCTCTGGTTTTTGCCATTCCCGCTTCTTTGGAATTTTCTCAAAAGTGTCCAGCTGTCACTTTCTGAAATTTCTTTTTTAGTGTGATGCTTGGATGCTGCTATTGATAATTGCTCTTCTTTCCCCACATCAAACAAATGCTAAATGCCCCCCAGCTTTTTATATCTCTTTTCTATCATAGCCTGCTAGTTTACTTCTGCAACACTAATTGGATAGAGATATCTGTTGACATATTGTCTGAGAAATAAATAACACTCTGATCACAGATAGCATTTAATTGCTCTTAAAAGTAGTAATGGAATAAATTGGGTCCCTGACAATGAAGGAGGAGCTTATTCAAACTTTAATCTGCATTAGTTTTCTGAAGCACCAAAGCCTACTGAATTACTCTATTTGATTAGGAAAACAAGTATACATATATTTTTCCTAATGGAAAAATGCTAGCTCTCGGGGAAGTTAAATGCTCAAGGAAACAATTCAATAATTTTGATGTCTTATGTTTTTCTTTTCCCAACTACTTCTTTCTGATCTGATTTGCATTTGCATTTGTTTGTTACAAAACCACTTTAAACTGCATTTTAGCTTGAAAGCATTGTATACAACATATCTCTCTTACAATCTTTTACTCTGTGGAGAAAATGTCTTATGAGATGCATTTCAAAAAGCATATATCACCTAAGACAAGGCAACTCCAGCATACAGGAAATAAAAACTAGAAGAAAAATGGATCAGGTAAGTTTAACTGTTGAAAAGTTGAAAAACTGAATACCCCTCTCCCTGCATTTTCTATTGTTCCAGAGTAATGGATATGGAAACATGGATTTAAATAGCAGAAAGACAAATTTTGATTAGATGGCGAAAAACACCAGTAATAATCTATCAGAATGGTATATATAGTTCACCTTTTCTTTTGCTCTCAGAGACATGCTGAAGTTACATTCTATCATGCTACTAGATAACTTCTAAAACTAATGCACTGTTAATATTCATCTAAAGTTCAATGACCCACAAATTGAATTTTCAATTGAAAAGATCTGAACACAATATAATAAGATCTCACTATATGAGTCTGATGATCCCCAATAAGTTGGAATTAGTCACGTACTGCCTTCTGGTGGTCAATGTTCCTAGTAATAAGAGGAGTTCAAGAATAGAACTCATGCTCCTCTTCACTGAATGTGTTTGATTGGAAAGTGAATGTCTGTCTAATGCTTTAATTTGAATTCCTACACTGAGTAGCTTGTTGGGTTCCAAAATTTAATTTATCTTAGCAATACATGATAGTTCAAGAACAAAATATTCTCAAAATGTGTGTGTGTGTGTGTGTGTGTGTGTGTATAAAGAAGCTGAAAATCTTGATTCTATCATCTACATGTGCCAATTGTAGGTTCTTAGCTCTGCTGGGAATGAGAGAGGGAAAAAAAGATAAGAGAGCAGACAAGATTGTGTGATTAAAAAGTCTTATCCCCCTCCCCCTTTTAAAAAGTGCCACATGCATTGTTTTCAAATTAAAAAGGGGTTTGGGCTTCAACTGATTCACTCACTATCTTGATTTTTCTTTAACTTCACAACCAGTCCATCTTTGGCATAACTATATACACAAACCCAGTCAATCAAATTTACCGGATTTTCTTAGAGTTTCTGATCATTTTGATATGCCTATACATACTGATTACCCAGGATACAAGTCTAAGGCTCACTAAACTGCCCAAACCTTCCCTTGGGTTTTACTCAAAACATGCAGAGGTTCAATCAGAACTTTTTGATAGTAAAGCGACTCTTCAAATATTACAGTATATCAATAAATGCCTTAGGAAACATTGAGCAAAAAGCCAAAAAAACCACACTGTCCCATCCTTTGGAATTATTAATTAGGAGGTCAAACTTAATAAATCTATCAGATAGGTAAATTAAGGATTTTGTATAATTAATTTAATTAGTTGAATAGAATGCAGTCAGAGTTTTGCAATAATACAGTTGGATTAATTAAATAAAAATACATTTCTAGTTTGTTTATATGTTCTGACATCTTTTAATAAGTCATATTAATGACAAAGAAGAGACATAACCTGATTGATATAACAAAAGCAGCTGGAAATTTTGTATGTTGGAAGATGATAGCAAGAGCACTTAGTGCTTTATAGCCCCCTCCAAGTGGCTTTTGATTGTTGTTGGGGATTTTCTTACTTTCTTTTTTACTTTACTGATAACTTTTTATGGAAAAACAATATTGGATTATCACTGGAAGGTTTTTTTTTCAAAAAAAATAATTTTTAAAACTTTTAAAGTATGAATTTTAAAGGCATTACAACTTTTGTTCTATTCCCAAGTAACCTAATGACATAGAATATTATAGCTTCCATTTTACAGATCATAAACTATAAATGAAACTTCTGAGAGTTCATGCATGGTAAAAATATTAGGAATCTGGCTTTTAGCTTTTGTATAATCATCTCCAGCTGTATTTTCTGCTCAGTGCACCAACTTTAGGGAACTCATGCTGGAGAACACTAGGTCTAATTTCTTGTATTAGTTATATCACTACCCTGGCTACAGTCCTTCTTTCCAGAGGAAGAAATAGCATGGAGTCTCTTGGCAGATGGCCAAGATTGTGCATCAATACCCCTGGAGAAAGCATCTGACAGCTGTGATGACAACTGAACACCTTTTGCACAGTTACATACCCCCTTCCCTAACATTCTCTTAAAATCTGCAACTGCAGATTTTAACCCTACCTTCTGGAAGAGCAAAAAACAAATCTGCCCAGTTTTCTGCATGACAACTTTTGATGTTCAAGGGCAACTATTACATTTATCCCAAAAGAAAGACGACCTTTACACAATGCTTAGCAAATATGATATGAGAAATGGGGTGGGGGAATCATCTGGCATAATTACCATATTATTTGCAAATCTCTATTTAAAGATAAATTGTTTGGGGACAATTTAATCTTTCTTAGTCATAAATACATCTCTCAGAGAAGGTTCTTTTTAAATCTTATCTTCTTTAGGCTAACTTATTCAGAATTAGTAAAGTATTACCTCTGGTATGCAGCTTGTCAGATTTATTCTCATCCTGCAGGATGGATTTGGATCTTTGGTTATTCGGGTTTTCTCCCATGTAAGATTGAAAGTATCTAGGCAACGTTTCGATGAAGTCTCATTCTTCATCTTCAGGCTTGGTCTTCAGCTCTGTGCTTCTCAGAGTGATGTGAGCTTGCAGCTGCTTCTTCCTTTTAATTGCTAGTGGGGGTGTGACTTGATTGGGTGGGGGCTTGGCTGTGTTCTGATTGGATGGGGGTGTGTTCTCATTGGTTGGGGGTTTGGCTATGTTCTGATTGGTTGGGGGGTTGGCTGTGTTCTGATTGGCTGGAGGCGTGTTCTGTTTAGGTGGGGGCTTGGTTGTGCTCAGGTTAGTCTTAGTTACTGGGGGATTTGAGCTGGTGAGCTGTGATCTTGCTGTTTGGCTTTGAATTCGTGGTCGTGCTGCATCTTCATGGTAGGGGTCAGTTTGCTTCATGTATGGCTCAGAGGGGTTTGAAGTGGGTAGTGATGCAGCTGCAGTGCGGCTTCTGGTCTGTGGTTGTGTCTCATCTTCTGTGTGGGTGTGAGTCTGCTTTCTACGTGGAAGTGTGGTGGTGAGAGTGTGTAGTTCGGTCTCTAGGTGTTGAGGTGTGTGAGGAAGTTGTTCAGTTTTTCTTTCCTGTGTGGCCAGATTATGAAGGTGTCATCTACGTATCTGAGCCAGAGTTTGGGTTTGTGATCATATTTTTCTAGAGCTTGTGTTTCAAAGTGTTCCATGTAGAAGTTAGCGATGACAGGTGAGAGGGGTGATCCCATGGGTGCTCCTTCTATTTGTTTGTATTTTTGTCCATTGTAGGTGAAGTATGTATTGGATAGGCAGTGGTTGGTCAGATCTAGGATGTGCTTGGGGGGGGGTGTATTTGTTTTGGATGGCTGTCAAGGCTTCTTTTATTGGCACTTGGGTGAAGAGGGATATGACAGCGAAGCTCACTAGTAGGTCACTGGGTTGTAAGTTTTGTTTCTTTATGATCTCGATGAACTGGAATGAGTTTCTTACGTGTGAGTTGATGGATTCTGCATAGGGCTGTAGTTGTTTGGTGAGAAATTTGGCTAGGTTTTGTAGAGGTGAGCCTATGGAACTGACTATTGGTCTAATTTTATGTGGCCATTGGTCCATTTTATGTGACCTCGCATTCCTATGCAACTGCCGAGATCAAAATTTAATTCCCACAAGCTTCCAATTGAAATTCCACACCAACACAGCAGCCACTAAACGCATCCTAAAAAGAACAGAATTGGCCCTAATTAGAAATGAACTTCACACAAAAAGATTTCTCCTAGACCAAATCAACAAAGATCTCCTTACACTTCACCTCAGACTCAGCAACAAGATTCACCCCTTACTTTGGGACAAATCCAAATAGCTTGCTGTCTGCAGAGCCAAAACACAGACCACCCTCAAGACAGAGACACACAACAACAAACTCAGAAAACTACAACAACGCCAGAAACCAACTCCTTCCCCCTCACAGCCACACATGAAACAAACAGTGCACAACATCTCAGACAAGATCCTCACCGAAGCTGAAACCAAGGTCCTTTCCAAAGGATTCAACTTTGCTGTCACTCCCAAACACATCCCCACAGAAACCATCATATGCGGAGTTGAAACCAGCCTGACCAAAACCAACCCTGATGATGCTAATAGAATCAGACTCGAAATCACCAACATCCTCTGCACTAGCAAACCATCCAAAAGCAACTTATCCAAAGAAGAACAAACTGCACTACTTAACCTGAAAGAAGACACCAGCATAATAATCTTACCAGCAGACAAGGGCAACGTGACAGTGGTTATGAACACATCTGACTACCAATCCAAGTTAACCAACCTACTCCAAGACCCCACATACAAACCCCTAAAGACAGACACCACCACCTACTTAGAAAAAACCACCAGATCCAAAATAAAAGCCTTCCCCATCAGTGAAGAAATCCAGCAAAGAATCATACCCAGAGAGAAATCATCCAGATGCCCTAAACTTTATGGTCTCCCCAGGATACACAAAGAAGGAACCCCACTTAGACCAATAGTCAGCTCCATAGGCTCACCTCTACAAAACCTAGCCAAATTTCTCACCAAACAACTACAGCTCTATGCAGAATCCATCAACTCACATGTAAGAAACTCATTCCAGTTCATCGAGATCATAAAGAAACAAAACTTACAACCCAGTGACCTACTAGTGAGCTTCGCTGTCATATCCCTCTTCACCCAAGTGCCAATAAAAGAAGCCTTGACAGCCATCCAAAACAAATACACCCCCCCAAGCACATCCTAGATCTGACCAACCACTGCCTATCCAATACATACTTCACCTACAATGGACAAAAATACAAACAAATAGAAGGAGCACCCATGGGATCACCCCTCTCACCTGTCATCGCAAACCTCTACATGGAACACTTTGAAACACAAGCTCTAGAAAAATATGATCACAAACCCAAACTCTGGCTCAGATACGTAGATGACACCTTCATAATCTGGCCACACGGGAAAGAAAAACTGAACAACTTCCTCACACACTTCAACAGCCTACACCCCAAAATACAATTCACCATGGAAACAGAAGCTAACAACCAACTTCCCTTCCTAGATGTCTTGGTATACAAAGAATCCAATGGCTCCCTAGGACACACCATCTACCAGAAGAAAACACATACAAACCGTTATCTACACGCACTCTCACACCACCACCCAGCACAGATCAATTCTGTAGCCGAGACACTCATCTCCAGAACAAAATACTTAGCCGACGAACAACATCTAGAGACCGAAGTACACACTCTCACCGGCAGGCTGACAGTCAATGGATTCCAAAGAAAGAAGATCACCCACCTAATTCAAAAAGAAACCCCAACCAAAATCCAAGACAGAGAACAAGAGAATGGCAAAGCCCTCCTCCCATATATAAAAGGCACTACAGACAAAATCAGCAAGATCATCCAAAAACACAACATTAAGACAGCATTCTGCACAAACAGAAAGATATCCACCATCCTAAGAAACCCTAAGGACAAAATCGAGTTAGAAAATCAAGGAGTATACGAAATCCCTTGCACTGCCTGTCCCACCACATACATTGGACAGACTAACAGAAGAATAGGTGCACGCATTGAAGAACATAAGAACTCAATCAAAAAGGAAGAACCGACCTCTTCCCTGGTCCAACACCTCAAAGCCACAGGACATGAGATTGACTTTAAAAATACCAGAACTATCACCAAAACCGAACACTTCAGCAGCAGAATAATCAGAGAAGCCATAGAGATAGAAAAACGTCCACACATCATGAATAAACGAGATGATACCTCCCGCCTACCAGCCATTTGGAAACCTGCCCTCATGAACAGACAAGTACCTAACATGAAGAATGACACCAGACCCACACCCCTGAGAGCCACACAAGATGCCGCCACCACACTTCCACGTAGAAAGCAGACTCACACCCACACAGAAGATGAGACACAACCACGGACCAGAAACCACACTACAGCTGCATCACTACCCACTTCAAACCCCTCTGAGCCATACATGAAGCAAACTGACCCCTACCATGAAGATGCAGCACGACCATGAATTCGAAGCCAATCAGCAAGATCAGAGCTCACCAGCTCAAATCCCCCAGTAACTAAGACTAACCTGAGCACAACCAATCCCCCACCTGAACAGAACATGCCTCCAGCCAATCAGAACACAGCCAACCCCCCAACCAATCAGAACACCCCCCACCCAATCAGAACACAGCCAAGCCCTCACCCAATCAAGTCACACCCCCACTAGCAATTAAAAGGAAGAAGCAGCTGCAAGCTCACATCACTCTGAGAAGCACAGAGCTGAAGACCAAGCCTGAAGATGATGAATGAGACTTCATTGAAACGTTGCCTAGATACTTCCAATCTTACACAGGAGAAAACCCGAATAACCAAAGATCCACATACAAATACTCGCGAGAACCTCAGAAAACATATATATGTGTGTGTGTGTGTGTGTGTGTGTGTGTGTGTGTGTATGTATATGTATATATACACACAGACCTACACAGACATATACATAGATACATACATACATATATACTGTGTGTGTGTATATATATATATATATATACAAACACACACATAAACATATTACATGGTGACAATTACATGTACATTTCATGGTCAAGTCGTGTGGAGAGATGTACCCATGGAAGGTATTTTATTTCATCATTTCATTTCTATTTTTAATCATGTGGATATGGGCAAAATTAAACACAGCATACAATGTTACATACAGACAGAGCCTTAACTTATAATGAGAATATAGTTTGCCATTGATCCTGTTGCTGCTTACCTAACTACCTTAAAAACTGAATTAGAACTCAAGTGGAAAATCCCAACTGTACCCTGGTGACTAAGAAAGTACAGCTAAATACAATTTCTCCACCTTTCCGAGAGTCATTCATCTATCTTAGAAGGATGCAATTAGTTCCAGTTGGTAACTTTCTGGCTGAGGATTGGATGCCGAGAAGAAAAGAATTCAAACACCTAATCCTTCAAAAACTGAATTGAGAAAATGCAGCCCATTTTAAAGGAAAACAGCATTATGTCATGGCTAAACTCCAGAACACATAAATTGCTTATCATCTTGCTATCATCCCAGATACTGATTTAATCATGAGAGGTGTATTTTCAGCTCCACTAGGTAAACCAGAAAATAAACTCCACAGAAAGGATGAAACCATTGAGGTGGCCTATAATAAAATAATCTCAATGTGGGGTACATTTGTCCCCTTCCAATGAAATGGGGTGGTGTAATTCTGACTGGCTTCTGAAGATGGTTTCATTTCTCTGAACTTTTTCTCCCAACCCACTTTGCCTAGGGAATGATTCATACGTATTTCCATCAATGTCACCTTCCTTGTTCTCTACACTATGCTATTTGGTCAAAATAGGCCAATTTGATCAGAAGAGCCATGTATAAATAAAGTTGAATCTTTTCTTTTACCTTATTTTTTGACCATCCTTACATCTTTTCAGTAAATAGGAGTATGGAAGAAATTAAAATTGTAAAAAAAGCCCTTAAAATAGGGAGGCTTTTTTGTGTATAATCCCAAGAAAACTCCTGAAAGTGATAGTAACTCATTTATTTATTTATAAAATATTCATAAAATTATTTCTACAATTCATTGAAAATTATGAAAACATAATGAAAGGGAAAAATTAGTAAATATGTTGGTAACAGTTGTGTTCATAGTATTCAATTAAATGTAATACCATTTTAAATGTATTTAAATTGAAATCAATAAATTTGGAAATTTGTCCTAGTCCTTCTCCCTTTTTGGTACAGCCTACCATTTAGTGCTGTTGTAACTATTTGGATGTCTTGACTTTTCTTCAGGGCTCCAGGCAAATGTATATAGCACTTCTTCCTTCAATTTTTCCTTAAAACAATTCTTTGAATGAAGATAGACTGAAAAATAGCCCACAGTTACCCAGTAAGCTTCGATGATTGAAGGTATAATTGAATCTGATCTTAGGCCAAAGCTTTAACCACTAATCACATTCACTTTCAGTCCCCTCTCAAAGGTTGTGTACCTTCTGTCTCTACTCATTTATCTTTGGAGAAAGAAAAAAGATAGAAGACATATTATAATAATGAATTATTCTTTAAATATATTGGAACTACATTTCTTATGTAAGGATTGCTAGAATTTCTGTATCCACATTAACAGAACTGTTTACACAAGGGATGCTTTTTATTGGTTTATGTCAAACTTGCTCAATCAGAAAGAGATGGAGAACAAGAACAGAAGAGTTCCCTGTTCTATTTTAATGAATGTTCTACATCCGTTTTAATGAAATGTTATGGGGCATAGCTTCCATTTTTGCCCCATCCCCACTGCTTTGTTCATTAGTTCTTTAGTAAGACCATGGTTGGATGGCTGCAGTAGGAAATTGCTTTTTAACAGAATGGTCCATTGTCATAAATGCTTTGACTATGATGTTTTTATTGGTTCCTTGGAGACCATCACATCAAGCTTTATACTAAGAAATGCTATGTATTGATTTGTTGTTTGTTTGTTTCTCAGACTTATATGCCACTTTTCCTTCAGTCCAATCATAATTAACACAATTAATATTATAACATTATAATGTTGTAACTAACTCCACAACTTATCTCCAAATATAAAGACATATACAAATATATATCTAAATCAGTCCTAACTGACTCAGCTAAAAAAAAAAAAAAAATCACCATTTATTCCTAGGAGGCACCTAACCAGAGATAGTATTCAGCAGGTTCTGACCAGTTCTGGAGAACCAGTAGCGGAAATTTTGAGTAGTTCAGAAAACTAGTGGTAACCTTCCCCCAGGAGTGGGGAGGAATGGAGATTTTATAACATCCTTTTCACACCCACCAACCCACACTCACCAAACCATGCCACATCCACCAAGCCACACCCACAGAACTATTAGTAAAAATTTTTGAATCCCAATACTGCACCTAACTCTTAACTCCCACTCCATCTGCCTCCTCCTAAGATTTTCTGGTAAAGCTAGTCTTAACAGCCTTTCAAAACATCATCAAGATTGATACTGATTTGATTACATGTAAGTGAGGTAGCAACAGAATAAGTGAGTGGTAGTTTTCTTTCCTGGTTGGAACTTAAAGGAAGCCCTCCATTTCAGCACAGAATCATTTATTTATATTTTATTTATTTGTGATTCTGAGCAGTTATCTTATGAACAACCCTTTAAATATAGGAAATAAAACAATGGTTTCAAAATATGATCCATCTGATGACATTCACATAATTAGTTATGGTATAGAAAGATAACATTCTACCTTGATATCTGCAGAGTTATGCAACAGGGATTTCATAGTCATATTTTGGCTATTATTTCCTAAATTGTCCTTTGAAACATCACCCCCTAAACCAGGGGTGTCCAACCTTGGCAACTTTAAGACTTGTGGACTTCAACTCCCAGAATTCCTCAGCCAGCAAAGCAAAGCAAAGCAAAACAAAGCTGGCTGAGGAATTCTGGGAGTTGAAGTCCACAAGTCTTAAAATTGCCAAGGTTGGACACCCCTGCCCTAAACTGTTGTGATACCTGGCTGGTACAGTCAGGCATGAAGATACTTGTTAATGTTTCTACTTGAAAACACTTATTAGGGCTCTATGTAGGATATGAAGACTATGATCAGTGTCAGAGTCTCAAATTTGGTTTATATAAATTGGCTTTTATGAGTACATCAAACACCTTTACAGTTAAAATCCATTTAAATAAGGAATTGGTTTCTTTCCCTCATGACTAAGTTTACCATCTACAACATGAATATGCAACTCCATAGGAAACTGTTGTTTATGGATTGTAAAGGCAAGATTTGAAGACCATTTGTAAAAGAAAAAGGTTAATTTCAATGAGGCACCCAGCTAGGTTGAATATTGGTTGGTATCATATTACTAAGCTTTCATGGTTTTTAAGATAGAACACATCTTTGAAGCGTATTGACAGGATATATGATAAACATTTTAATCTTCATTTGCATCATGACTTCACAACCAGAATCTTTTAAACAGCCCTGAAATGATTTAATTGCACAAGACAAATAAATAAACAAACTGATAAAATATTTGTGGAGTGGCTCATATTTCTTGACAATTTGAGTAGAATTTATTAATGACAGTAATGGCATAGCAACAAATCAGCAGCTTCAGGAGAGGTTATGCAGGCTAGCAGCTGACCTGGACATGAAATATTTTCATTAGATATGAGCAAACATCAATCCCAGGACCATAACAGCCCCTGAAACCTGCAACTTCCAATTTAATTTTCCTAAGCCTAAAATACTTTACAAAAACATTTATTTGGATGGCCCAAGTATACACCTTTTCCCATTGTATTTCCTTACTGAATGATCTCATCTCCCCCAAGAATCATATCTGCGGTCTTATCTTCTGGCTTTTAAATCCCTTACAACTATTTTAATGGAATTTATTAGAGGTTTTCAGGTTATAGTTTTCTCTGATGCTTTCTTTAAAATATATTACCTGTTTCTTCTAAAATTCCACTGCTGGTAGAATTTTAGACTTCTTATGGGACTTTCCTTAAACATCATCAATAATAGTATTCAATATACAAAAAGCAGCTCCTGTCAGACATAAATATAATATCATGGATGGGCTTCTTTGAACCATAACTATATTATCTTTTGGAGTTTTAATAATCTTTTATAGCTTATCTCAGGTCCATGGGGAAACTTAAGTAAGTATACATTTAACAAGTAAGAAGTGGGTTCCAGTTTTGCATGGCTTCGGTGGCAGCAGGAATTTGCGACTGTTTGCGATTCCTACTGCGCTTGCTGCCAAGGTGCCCCCAATCCAAATGGGTCTGGGGGATATGGCTGCCCTGTAGAGGCAGCTGAAGAGAGAGGCGATCCGGACAGGTTTTGGGGGTGTCGCAGACCCCCTCCTCAGTTGGAAAAACCCCTTTTTCCCAAAGTGGTGGAGCGGCAGTCAGTGATGGCCGCCACAAAGAAGTCTGCAGCCGGGTAAGATTTGTGCTGGAGGAAGCAGAAAAAGTGAAAGTGCTGGCTGAGCTGAAACAATAACAACTCTTAACTACCCTGGAAACTGAACTGTTTGAATTGCCTGAGGATACATTGTTTCCCAAAGAAGACTGGAAAGCTGCGGTTAAAGCTGTTAAGGGGAATTTTTTTTTTTTAACTCTCCCTCCCCATAGAAATAGCAGACGGAGATCTGGAAAATCTACTTGGGCACCGAAGGTAACTCAATTTGAAATTTAAAGCCAAGGGATAAAGGATTTCTGGACATTGGATTTAAAAAATTTAAATTTCTTTTTATTTTTTATAAGGGGAAGGGAAGAGATAAAGACTTATTATAAGATTGTACTGAAGGAGATTGCTTTGAGCCTATAAGAACAGGATTAAAAGACATCTAGAAGATCATCTTGGAAGTGTGTATTTGAATTCTACCCTAGGAGGTGAAAATATAGAAAGAAGAAAGTGCTAAATGAAACTGTTTGCTCTGATTTGGTTTGCTTTGTGACTTTGAGATTTCTGTGAAATTTTGTTTAAAAAAAAGAAGGGACTAAAGACATTAGGGTTGCATTAAAAAAGAAAGAAAGAAAAAATGGCATTATCTTTTGAAGGACTACAAATGGAATTTCAAAAACTGAAAAAAGAAGATAAGGGCTCTTCTGGATCTATCTTTCACTTTTTGGAAATGGCGATTTCTACCTATCAAGAAATACGACAATGACAGGAAGACTGGGATGAAGGAGAAGAAGCCATCCTTAATGGACAAACACACTTAGTGGAGGAAGAAAAGCAGAAGGGGGGGGGCAAGGAAAAGATGAACTTAGAACTTAAAAAAGCAACCAAGAAAAAGAAAAAGGAGATGAAAAAGCGATATGATGTCAGAAAGCAACAGAAAAAAGAAATACAACAGAGAGGGAAGACTAAGAGAGTGAAATTGGAGAGATGGGGGGGTGTCAAAAAGTTAGAATGGAGAAGAAAGAAGGGGGGAGAGGAAAGAGAAGTCATAAAGGCTTTAAACAAGATGCAAAAAAGCAATTTTTTTTCAGAGATAAGGGGTGAGATAATTTTTTAAAAAATAATTCTGCAAAAGTACTTAAGAATGCATTACAGACATTAGTATTTGAAGCTGAGTTAGAAAATTAGAATATTATATGATTTAAAAATGTATTAAAGGGAAGTCATGATTTAATTATAGAGTTTAATTTCTTATGAAATATTATCTTTATTGTTTAAGAATTAATAATAAAATTTAATTTCCTATGAAACATTGTGTCAGCCTCAAGATATCTTCCATAATATGTATATTCTGCATTCTAACTATTGCTTCTCTGATGCTATGCCAATCTATTTCTTTCGGCTGTCAATAGCAATGGAGGGAGGGGGGAATTTGGAGGGGAAGAAGGCTGGAGGTGTTTTGCATTCCTTGGCTGGGTTAGCAAGGGGAGGGGGATCCTTTCTTTAACTTTCCGTTTCTCGGCTAGCTTCTGTCCCCTTTTGCGCAACTGCGAACTTTTATCAAAATATGTCAAGGTCAACTGACAGAAGCCTCATCACCACCTGGAGATGGCCACATGATAATATTCAGAACTTTTAATTGGAAGAGTCATTTGGACTTTGGGGGGTGGGAGCACTTCCATTCCTTTGTATGTGTGATCTGCGCCCCCACCCACCTAGCCCAGCCTATGCCAGCGCAGCCACCTGCCACTCCTGGGGAGCCCCAGCAATAGGTGTGGTTTCTGGAAGATGCCACCAGCCCCCGTTAGATGTGAAGTTTGGAGGAAATCCCAGAGATTTGGGATTTTTCCTGGTACAAGTTGGGAGCTATATGGCAGAATTTGAAAGGGAGTTCACCTCTGAAGCAGCCCAAGTGAGATGTGTTACCAGAACCCTGGAAGGGATGGCAGCAGACTGGGTGGTGACTTTGTACAATGATAACTCCCCCCAACTGTGGAGCCTCAATGTTTTCATGACTGCATTGAGAAGGAGGTTTGAGGACCCTCTGGCAGAGAGAAGGGCCAGAATCAGAATGAAGACTAATCCAAGGGGGGGAGATCGGTTGCAGACTACACCCAAGAGTTCAGGCAGCTGGCATACCACATCCGAGGCTGGTCCCAGGGGGCCCTGGTAGAAGCCTACAAAGATGGCTTAAATGAAGATATATACCACACGTGCATCTCCAGAAGGGACCCACATGATTTGCAGTCATGGTACTTGCTGGCAGAAGAGTGGACATAGATCTAACATGAAGCAGACGCAGAGGGGGCCCCGCCTGGAGCAAACCGCTCCCCCCATGTCTCCAAGGGACCTCCAATCCCCGAAAGAGAGGGGTGATGGCAAGAGCCAAATCCACGTTGTGGGAAGGAGGGCCACCGGATGGCGGATTGCCGGGCCAAGCCGGAGCCAAAGAGAGTGCGGGGCCCAGGGAGGAAGCCCGAAAACCCCCCAACCAAGCCTCATGAAACTGGGCTGAAGATAAGAGAGGTTGTGGAGCTCGCCCCTTCGGCGGGAGAGGAGCTGGGACCTCCGACCCCTCTCGACGAGAGCGAGACCGACTCGGAAGATGACGTCCCGGTAAGTCCTAACTGAGGGCCCCTGACCATCCCAATAAAATTAAGAATACCCACCTCAGGGACCAAGGGAGAGATGTTAGCCTTATTGGACTCAGGGTGCACGAGGTGCGTAATTAACATGAAGGTAGTCAAGGATATGGGCATCGGACTGAGAACTTTAAGAATGCCCATATCCTTCTGGCAACTGGATGGATCTGAGGTGGGAGGTTGCCCTGCACATTTTGTAGTGGAGCCCTTAGAGATGACAATGCGATCCCACCACGTGACCCTGTGTTTTATTGTGGCCCCTGGGATGGAACAGCCTCTAATATTGGGATTGCCCTGGCTTCGGAAGTGGAATCCTCATGTGAACTGGAGAGAGGGGGATATTGTATCTCACCTGAGGGCATTGAGATGGACCCAGAGAAAGTGCGAGCCGTATTGGACCGGGCCCCACCGAGAACCCGAAAACAGCTTCAAAGTTTCCTTGGATTTGCTAACTTTTATCGGCAATTCATCCCATTTTTTGCTAAAATAGCCATGCCCATTACCAACCTCCTGAAGACAAAGGGGGAATTGAAACCAAAGCCCAGCCAACCCATTGAATTGGACCATGGAGTGACAAGCTGCATTTGAAAAGCTTAAAAGACTTTTTGCTGCAGAACCAGTACTGAAGCACCCAGACATGGACGCCCCTTTTGTGATCCAAGCTGATGCGAGCGATGTGGCGATGGGGGCGGTCTTACTTCAAGTAAATGAGAAGGGGACATTACAACCGTGCGCTTACACCTCCCATAAATTGACTGACACTGAAAGGAGATGGGCCGTTTTGGAGAAGGAAGCGTTTGCAGTCCGTTGGGCCTTACTAGCTTGGAGGCATTTTCTGGAAGGAGCGAAGCATCCCTTTGAGGTATGGACTGACCATAAAAATCTGGAAGCTTTTAAAACTCCTCGGAAGCTATCCCCTAAGCAAGTTAGGTGGGCTCAATTTTTCAAGCGATTCAATTTCTCCTTGAATTATATCCCGGGGGAAAAATTTTAATGGCAGATGCTTTATCTAGAATGCCTCAATACAACAGTATCCGTAAAGAAGTGATAAGGCCAATCGTGTCCACTACACAGCTGGCTGCTCCTGTAGTTACCAGAGCGCAAAAGAGGAACCAGGAGAGGGATCTGTCCACTGACCTGATGGAACGATTTAAGGAGGCTTTGAAAACGGATGAGTGGTTCCTGGCAAATGCGAATAACTGCACCGTTCGAGATGGTCTAGCCTGGATAGGTGCAAAATTGTATGTACCTCAAACCCTGAGAAGCCAAGTGTTACAACAAACTCATTACTCAAAAGTGGCTGGTCATTTTGGGTTTGTGAAGACCCTACATTTGGTGAAATGGCAGTTCTGGTGGCCTTCGTTGAAAAAGGACATTGAGACCTATGTGGCGAGCTGTCCAGTTTGTGCTTCAGCAAAAAGACCTCCTGGTAAACCACCAGGTCTGTTGCAAAATGTGGCTAGGCCAATTGCTCCTTGGAGGGAAATTTCCATGGACTTTATAGTAGACCTACCCAAGAGCGCTGGGCACACAGTCATCTGGGTGGTAACTGATTTGTTCTCCAAACAAGCCCATTTCATCCCTTGCTCCAAGATCCCATCGGTGAAGTCGTTGGCCAGAATGTTCATTATACATGTCTACAGGTTGCACGGTGTTCCTGAGTGGGTAGTTTCTGATCGAGGGGTCCAATTTACCTTGAACTTTTGGAGGGAATTTTTGAAGTTAATAGGCCCCACCCAGAGCTTAAGCTCCGCCCATCATCCCCAAACTAATGGGGCGTGCGAGAGAACTAACGGGGTGCTAGAGCAATACATCAGATGTTACATAAACTATCAGCAAGACAACTGGGCGGATCTACTGCCTTTTGCGGAGGTGGCATATAATAACTCTGTCCACAGCAGTACAGGGTTTACTCCTTTCAAAGTGGCAACTGGGCAAGATTTTGTGCCCATACCTGAACTTCCTTGTGAAAACCCCAATGTCCAATGGTTGGGTGATTGGATATCTCAACTTCAACTTAATTGGCCGGTCGCTCGTAAAGCTTTGAACGAGGCACACCAGTCTCATAAGAAATTTGCTGACAGAAAGTGAGCCCCACAGATGTCGTATCAAGTGGGCGACAAAGTATTCCTCTCGACTAAATATTTGCAGACTACACAGAAATCGAAGAAGTTGGGTCCTAAGTATGTGGGGCCTTTCCCCATTGAGCGGATTGTAAATCCTGTGACTGTTCAGTTGACTTTAACAAAGACTCTTCGTCGTATTCATCCAGTTTTCCACGTCAGTTTGTTAAAACCCGAACATACCTGTACCTTGAGACCGGCCCAAACTGATCCCCCCGTACCATTGTTGATTGAGGGTGAACAACATTTTGAGATTAAAGAAATTCTAGACTCTAGGAAATGGAGGGGTCGTATCCAATATCTTGCAGCTTGGAAACATTTTCCTCCGTCCTATGCTGAATGGGTAAATGAGAGAGACATTAGGGCTCCTCAACTGCTCAATAACTTTTATGCCAAATACCCTGATAAACCTTAGAGATGTATGCAAATGTTAACATATGTTTATTCTATTTTTTCTGACAGGGACTAATGTCCTTCTTCTAGGGGGTCCAAATGTCAGCCTCAAGATATCTTCCATAATATGTATATTCTGCATTCGAACTATTGCTTCTCTGATGCTATGCCAATCTATTTCTTTCAGCTGTCAATAGCAATGGAGGGAGGGGGAATTTGGAGGGGAAGAAGGCTGGAGGTGTTTTGCATTCCTTGGCTGGGTTAGCAAGGGGAGGGGGATTCCTTTCTTTAACTTTCCGTTTCTCGGCTAGCTTCTGTCCCCTTTTGCGCAACTGCGAACTTTTATCAAAATATGTCAAGGTCAACTGACAGAAGCCTCATCACCACCTGGAGATGGCCACATGATAATATTCAGAACTTTTAATTGGAAGAGTCATTTGGACTTTGGGGGGTGGGAGCATTTCCATTCCTTTGTATATGTGATCCGAGCGCCAATTTCTCAGATTTGGAATTAAATCTGAAGCTTTCACTTCATTTTCCAGTAAAAGGATAACTTCGCTCTAACCATGGAGTCTGAGTATTTCTTTCTTGGGATTTGAAGGGAGCACAGAGTGACACATTGTTTTTACTATATTATAAATTTAATATTTCTTTTTTACTTGTTTTTAGTTTTATTATTACTTATTAAACTCAATATTATTTGTTTGTTTTACTATTTTGAAGTGTAATACTTTGAATGTACGGAGCAGAATCAGCATGGAAAATATGTATTATTTTAAGTGTTATTTAGGGGGAAGATAAAAAGTTGTCATACTTCAATCTGGGTTTACAGGACAAATATTGTATTAGATAGAAAGGATAAGTAGGTGATTGAAAGAAAACAGACCAAAGATGCAAATATAATTATTTAATTGAGATGGAATAAATAAAATAGAATTAAAAGAATGAGTAGGAGAGAGAAAATATATGGAAAATAGAGAATGTCAAATAAGATATGAGATAGTATATTAAGTGAATATAAATTTTGATTGATGTCTGTATAAAGAGTTAACTCGGAGTAAGCTGCCTTCCAAAAAGAAGTTTTATGTATTTATGTTTTGTGTAATGTTTGTTTAAGTCTGACAGGATGTGGAAGAATACTAATGAAAATATATTCAATGAGTATATATTTTTAAGGCAGAAGAAATATGATTAAATAGAAGGAAAGGGAGTAATAAAGAAAAGTTTTGAAACGATATGAAGTTGATTAGATAAGATAAATATATATATAGAAGTGTGACAATTTGGAATTATCTTCTTTTTAAATAAGATGGTTTATTTGTTTCTTCTAGAAAAGATATTTTATGTTACTTCATCCTATGTTTTGTTTGTGTGTGTTAAAAAAATTAATAAAGTTTGTTAAAAAAAAAAAGAAGTAAAATAAATCTTTTAATTAAATGAAGATTCTGTTAAAAAGCTATTATAGGCAGGCCAGATTCCATTAGTATATGCATGAACTTAAAACACTTTTTTTCTTGATACATCATTTTATATGAAGACTGAACCTCAGGAATTAAAAGTATAAATGACATTAAACTAAATCAGACATGATGTTAACTCAATTGGAAATTAAACTAATTAATTTCTCCATTTTGCATTATTTATGTTTCTTTTGCTAACAGCAAATTAGAAACCCTTTATAACATTCCCAAAATTTCATGAAAATGGGTTGCATATATTTGAAAGATACTGAGAAATCTGCAACAGTCATGCCAAAAAGATGGTATCATTTTCATATGGAATTATGGGGTCTCATTTTGCATTATTTGGAGTACAGTTTGCACTGCAAGGATATATGCACAAAATCAAGAACCATGACAGCTGAGAAAAATGAATGAATATTTGTGTTACAAAGAAATATTGAAATCATTTCTGAAGAGTTGTCATCAAACATCTCAACCTTTGCACAGTTGAGTTCTGACCAGTTCAGCTCAAGAGATGGGAACAATAAAGAAGTTAAAGACTTTTTATCAGTCTCAAAGATAACTTAAGAAAATTTTAGAAAATTTTACAAAACCCATTGGTTTCCAGTTTCGCGTGGCTTCGGGGCAGCAGGAATTCGCGACAGCTCGCAATTCCTGCTGTGCTAGCCGCCGAGGTACCCCCGATCCAGATGGGTCAGGGGGATATGGCTGCCCTGTAGGGACAGCTGAAGAGAGAGGGGAGTCGGACAGGGGGTTGGGGATGTCGCAGACCCCCTCCCCCTCCGGAATAACCCCTTTTTCCCAAGGCGGTGGAGTGGCGGTCAGCAATGGCCGCCACGAAGAAGCCAGCAACCGGGTAAGATTGCGCTGGAGGAAGTAAGGAGTGAAAGTGCTGTCTGAGCCGGGTCAAGTAACGTCTTGCAAATTGGCTGGAACTGAGCTGTCTGAATTGCTGGAGGATACATTGTATCCCTAAGAAGAGCGAAAGCGGCGGAGAAGCTGTTAAAGGGAACTTTTTTTTTTTCTTCACTCTCCCACCCCATGGAAACAGCAGATATGTTTGGATATACTGGACATTGAAAGTGAATTGTTTTGAGAGTTGAAGCTAAGGGACAAAAGGGTTTTTGGACATTGAAAAACTTAAGAAATTGGAAAACCCTTGTTGGAGGTATGGATTTCTGATTATTTAAAATTGATATTGCAAGTGGGAAGGGAGAGGAAAAAAAAATTGGAGCAGAAGCTGAAAAAGGAGGAGATTGCCTAGAATCCCAAAGAAAGGTATATGGTAATTGGACCTCTTTGATTAAACATTAACCCCAGAAAGAGAAAGAGAAGAAGGAAGAAAAGTATTAATTTTTGGAATTTTTTTTTTTTTTGAATTATTCTTAATTAAAAATATTTGTGGTTGTTTTGGGAAAAGTTTCTTTTTTCATGATGGCATCGCTTGTGGATGAACTAAAGACTGAATATCAAAAATATAAAAAAGAAGATACTTTGGGCAGTTTGTTTCAATTCTTAGAAATGGCGTTATGTACTTATGAAAAGTTGACTACGCAGCAGAAGGACTGGGACAAAGAAGAAGAAGAAGCCATCTTTGATGAACAATGGGTTCTTTCCGGGGAGGAGGAGAAAAAGGATAAGAAAAAGGGGATTTTAAGAATTATAAAAACAACCAAAGAAGAGAAAAATGAGCGGAAAGGTGGAGGCAAGGTTAGAAAGCAAAGGAAAGGGAGTAAGAAAAGGGAGGAGGAAAGACAAAGGGGTAAAAAGGGCAAGGAGAAGAATAAGCAAGAGAGAAAGGGGGGGAGGAGAAGCCTCAATGAGGGGAAGCAAGATCTAAAGAAAAAAAGTTTATTCAGAGACAATGGGTGAATTTAATTTAGGATAAAAGAGGGATTCTGGAGGGTACATAAGATTGTGTTTTTTATATGTGTATTTAGAGTATAAAATTTATTGTGTAATTTTAGAATCTTTTAAACAGAATCCCAAGAAAAATTGTCATATGAAGTACTTTTAAGTTAGGGTAATGAGTTAAAGGTGTCACTCCAGTTAGTGTATAGGAGAAGTATAGTAAAAGAAAAAAGATGAAAGGATAGTTGGAAATAGAACAGACAAAGAATGTTATTGAAAATGGAAATAAGATTTGGAAGGATGTATAAAGGTTTTGTTATATTTTTTTTTGTATATTGATAAAAGGCAATAACATTTTAATCAATAAGAAATAATTTGGATGAAAAGGAGAAGCTGGAATAAGATATGAAGTTAAATAGATAAAGTATTGGTTTGTTCTTTAATTATTATTATTTTTTTAGGAAAGAATTTATAAGCTGTTATGCCTTGATTGTTTATGCACTGTTTTTGTAAAACTGATAAAATTGGTTTATATATATAAAAAAGAAAATGATAATAAGATATGGAAGGATATATAAAGTGAATATGATGTTTGAATTTGTGTCTGTGTGAAGAGTTTCAACCCGGGATCAGGCAGCCTTCAGAAAAGATGTTTTAGTTTTGTTTATGTTTTGTGTTTTGTATGTTTATGAAAGGCAATAAAATTTTAATAAGCAAGAAATATAATTTGGATAAAAGGAGAAGTTTGGATAAGATATGAAGTTAAATAGACAATGTAAATATTGATATTACAATTTGGAGTTATGTTCTATTGGCTTTCTTCTTTAATTATTATTATTATTATTATTTTTAGAAAAGATTCTTCAAGTTGTTATGCCTGGATTGTGTATTGTTTTTTTTTGTAAAATTAATAAAATTTGTTTTTTTTAAAAAAAGAAAATTTTACAAAACCCTTCTGCAACTTCCCAATCATTTATTTTTCCCAGGTTTTAACTTAATTAGATAAAATTGAGCAACATTTCAAGATGCAAGCAAGGAAACAGCAATTTATACAAAGTTATAAACTAACTTAATTGCTTGAACTGTTTATATTGATATACTTTGGAACACAAGCAATTTCTGCTTATTTCCTTGGAGGATAATTTGTATATTATGTGTAATTTTAAAGATCAGTAAAACCTGATTGCCGGTCTTTACTGTGGATGCCTTTCTACTGATTTTAGGCAAACAGTATGAAGTTAGAGGTGATAAGATCTTCTCTCCAGTTCTGATTTCTTCTGAGGCAGCTTATTCCTATGATTCTTACTGAGTCACTTTTTGGAACTAAATCACACGCAGGACTAATGTAATACAAATACTAGTCCCTGGTTTAAGGCCTTTGAGTACTTTACAACAGGTCTCTAGATGTGTCATTGTTGTGAGGTAGTCTAATCAAGACACAAAATCAGAAATACTACCTCTAATTATATTTGCAGAATCTTGTAAGACTGAAGGTACATATTTCCCTTCTTTCTCACTTTTACAGTCCATGAAGCTAGGGAGGGTACTTCTAAGACATTTTCTATGCTGGCTTCCTTCAACTATTGTCTAGTCCAAGGGTCTTCAAATTTGGCAAGTTTAAGACTTGTGGACTTCAACTCCCAGAATTCCTGAGCTAACATAATTGGAGGAGGAATTCTGGGAGTTGAAGTCCACAAGTATTAAAGCTGTCAAGTTTGAAGATCCCTGGTCTAGTCTGTAGTTTTTCATCCTGTCTCCTAAAGTCATTCTCACCTGCCATTACAAGACAAGACCTTCCAAACTTCCTCTTTTCTATTGATACTCTATCAGCAATGCACTACATGGATGTAAACCTGAAAATTTGGGTTTCAAAGAATCCTTTCCACATGCAGAGAGTCCATTTAGAGTTTAGAGGTTCAGAGAAGGCCTTATACTCTGCACTTGAGTGCCATGTGGAAAAATCCTAAAAAGTAAAAGAAAAAAAAATGCAGCAATGAAAAACCAGAAAAAGACATAAACCCTACAATTATGAATATGTTGCAAGTTCACCTGATTTTATAAACTCTGAAAATTAAGCTTTCAATGTTCACCAAAATTTAGTCAAGATTTTTTTTCTCCAAGGGGAAATATGACATCTTCTGGCTGACATAATATATAATATAGATAATTTTCTCAAAATTGTTTGTCATACATTTCTAAAGCCTAATCCTTTTTATCTGGAGGTAATATTCTGTTACAACAGTTTCCTAACAATAAAGATTTTTCCATAAACATTAAAATTGTTGTTGTTTCTTAAGTTTGTCTGACTTAAAGAGCTTGAGATGATAGACAGACAGACTGACAGGCTTTATTAGCATTAAGATTATATTTCTAAATATAGGGAATTATATTGTCTGGTCTTATCTGTTATTGATTGTGAAAGTTGTTCAAAGCTTGAAAACTCATACATTTCTTTAAATTAACTTTTATGGTCTGGGTCACAAACATAAATCTTTTTACCTCAGCTGAAGCTCCATACTTCTTTACAGATGGAAATGTTCTAGATTTTTGGAAGGCTTGAAGTGATATGGGCAGCAAAAAAAATCAAATACAAATAAATAAGGTATTGAGAGTAAGGAAGATGACATTGACAGAAAGATCCAAGAAGGAGGAAAATGAGGCTTAAGTTCAAAACAAGAAGAAGGTATGCTCAAAAGACTCGGTCAAAAGGCTTCCATAATCCACATGTCTATAAGAGGATAGGAGAAAAGAATAGATTTGCAAAATTGTTGTCAGCCCCACAATGTAAATCAAATCAAGAAATCAACTCCACAGAAAGTCTAAAAGTACCTCTGTTGATATTGGCTATGATAGAATCTTGCAAGTATAAAACCATTTTCCCAAAAGACCTATCCTGAAAATAAGCCCTAGCATGTTTTACATGGGTGCCTAATATAAGCCCTATCCCCAAATAAGCCCTTCTTAAGAGCCTGCGCAGCCAGCCACCCACCCATTGCATCTGGTTGCTCATAGTGCTGCAGCCACAAGATGAAGCAGGGTGGGTGGGAGGAGCTGCCCCAGCCAGGCCCCTGCAGCCAGGCCACCCGTGTCTGACACCTACCTCACCTTGTGGCCACAGCATTGGTGTGCTGCTTGGCTTCCTGCTCCATTGCAGCCACAAGCAAGCAGAAAAAGTGGGCTGGTGGCCATGTGGAATCCTGGATGAGGCTGCTGGAGCTGCCACCGTGAAGTGAGGCAAGTGTCAGGGTGTGGCTGCGGGCCCTGAGTGGGATGTGTGGGGTGGCTCCACTACCTCACAGCAGTAGCATTGGCATACCGCATGACCTCCTGACCCATTGCATGCAAGTAGAAGTGGGCTTCCCATACATGAAAAAAATTAAGACACCCCAAAAGCAAGTCCTAGTACTTTGGGACCCTGTCTTATTTTCAGGAAAACATGGGGTAGTATAATGCCAATATTGCCTTATTGCAATGCATGAATGAAGTTAACAGATAACCCCAAATGTATTGTATTACAAAATCAGGAAAATTATAAAATCAGAACCATCATCAGAAAAACTTTAGTAAGAAGATCCTTGGCTGTGTAGCTTCCATAAAGGTGGGCATAAATCTGTTAAAAAGATTTCTTAGGTATTGCTCCCAATACATATCCTTAGCAATCTTGATTTAAACTTCTTTTTCACAATGCCAATTCTTTTTACAAAATGTTTGTTGATTTTCTTCCACAGCCGCTTCCTTTTTCTCTGCTATTTTTGAGCCTGATGGCAATAGTTGTATTAAACTTTCAAATGGAATACAGATTATTCAAACAAATAATCTTTCTAATTGTCCTTTTCCTATAATTACTAATTCCTGATTGCTAAGATAGTCTAGAATGATCTGGTCATCTAATCATTGAAAAGACTAAGAAATGGAAGATTGTACAGATAAATAGCTTAGACTTATAGAGACATTTTTAAGAAAGCTAAACCTCAGAAATATCTGAGGGGTATTCAGAGAGAAGAGCTTGGGGATTTATGTGAAACAAGAGGAAGGCATTTCAGCTGAGACTGCTGATAAGAGTGTCCGTAAAATATCCCAAGAAAACTTTTGAAACAGCCTCTCTGAGTCTTCTAGATGGACAGCTCTCTTAGGAAAGGCACTTGTTTATATCAGTCCATTGGTCTAGGGCAGGGCTGTCAAACTCCTGACTGGATGTGAAGGGGAAAAAAGTGCCAATACATCACATGACACCAAAGAACTATTTCATTTAGCCTTTTATTCTTTATGACCAGATACCGTCACAAAGTCTATAAACAGGGCATGAAGTTCATAAGCTGGCAGCAATCATGAATGTCAAGATTTTGCCGCTAAACAAGACATAGTTGAATGCAAGTTTGTACTCTCCACAATTTTAAATTTATTTTGGCATCATCTTGTCATTCAGTATTTTTTTTTTTTTTAAAAAACCAACCCATTGATTTTTATGAACAAATTTAGAATTTTTACAGTCAGGCAATTATAAAATAAAGTGAGCCTCTTTCTGTACAACTTAATCAAATTATAAAAATAATTAGTATTGTGTTTTTCTCCACATACAAATGCAATTAAAACACTACATTAGTTCAACAGTTATGAATGTGGATAATATGTATGCAGCAAAAAGAAAAAGAAAACAAAAGAAAAAAAGACATTTAAGAGGCATAACTGAGTCTAATAATTGCTTTTTTATTCAAGATGAGCTTTAGTATCATGGGACCTATATAAATGGCAGCATAGTTATCACAGTCAGGCTATTTACTATAACAAGGCCCCCTTATTTAAAATTACATTTAAAAATGGGAAACAGAATCTAGCCTTACAGCACTTTTAATTTTTATATAGCATTTTGTGGCCTCGGGCAATCTTGTAAGGAATGGTTATATTCAAATATTCTATATTCCAAAAACCAGAAAGGAACATATTCAGAGCATTCACCTGCTGTTGACAAGAAGGGTTTACATCCAATTTATAGCAGTTTTATCATGCAAGTTACAGTGCTTTGCATACTCTCCTGAGGTATATATTTATAACATGACTGTTTATGAACCACTTGCCTAACCCAACTTTCAGCCAGTAACTCTCTCTTAGCCCAATTTACCTCACAGCACTGCTGTTGCGGCAAAAATAGGACAAGGGAGGAGTATTATGTCTGTTTGCCACCTTCAGTGATTTATAAAAATAATAAAGGTGGTATACAGAGAGACAGAGAGACAGAGAGAGAGAAATACTGCTTATAATATTGTTGAGCAGATGTTGAAGAATGAGCCAGGAAAAAATGCTTTGGTTTTTCAGGGAAACAAAAAAAATTAAATAATGTTAATTATTATGTAAGATTAGTATTTGCATTTTAGATCATGGATCAGCATATCGTTTTTATAGACCAAAAGCAAAATATGTAAACAATATCAAATTACTGTCTGATAATGCCAATATCAAAATATGGAAACTATATAACAGGAAATCTGGAAATAATATCTTTTCTAAAATAATATCTTTTCTAAAATAATATCTTTTCTAAAATATATATCTAAAATGTGTGCTGAACGTAGTTTCTGAGTAATGTATAGTTTTTGTAATTTATACTTTACTAAGCATTAATATTAAATTTGCAATATTCGATAGGGAACCTGAATGCTATAGCTATCAAAAGGCAACAGTTACTACGTAATAAACACCTAGAAAAGTCTTATTTTTGAAGGATTAATAAAATTTCTAAATGATACATTTTTTCTGTCACAGAAAATCACCATGATTAATATCATGCCACTTATTATAGGGTTATTTTTGTACTGTTTTCATTTCCTGCGGTGCAACATTTTCTCTGATTCATCGATTTTGCTGGAATCTAAGCCATTTCCTATATTTTTAAAACACCAGAAGACAATAAAATTGCTAGAGTTTTATTCCATTCATCTTATGTGTTATATTTTATTTTTGCTGGTATTGAAGTTTTCAAATGCTGATCATTTGTTGAAGGAGTCCTGGGGATATTATACAAAAGCATCTTTGTAATGTCTGCCAGTGCAGTAGCATAGAAATACATCATGTACTTAACCCAAGGAATGTCCTAAATCCATTGTCTTAAATTGTTGAATTATGCAATAGCAAAGCTTGAAGACTTCTGAGAACCATTATTTAGCTAAAAAGATGAATTTTCAGGAAATTAAGGAGGGGGATGTAAGTGAATCCATTCTGTGACCACATTTGTAGGAGATCTCTGGAAAAAAAACATCAGTTTGCCTAATCTGGATAAGACAAAGTAATGATAGCCACTAAAAGATTATTCCTTTCTTATAGTTCTCACATAATTTTCAATGGCTCACTGGTTATTGTTCTTATATGCTAAAGAATAGGAACATAATAAAATATAGAAGACAGGAACTCAGTTTCATTTCTATATATTAAACCATGGCTACTTGGAATAATACCAGTTACTTTTCCAAAGCATTGATGGCATTGGTTGGCATTACTTCTTTGTTTTATTTTGTGTACATTTTTTAGTCTTTAACTTTTTTCTGTTTGTTTGTTTTTTTTGCTTTTTAAAAATGTTTAAAATGAACCGGAGTGGTGCAGTGGTTAGAGTGCAGTACTGAAGGCTACTTCTGCTGACTGCCAGCTGCCTGCAATTTGGCCGTTCAAATCTCCATCCTACTGGGTGGCTAAAATGAGGACTCAAATTGTAGGGGGCAATATGCTGACTCTGTAAACCACTTATAGAGGGCTGTAAAGCACCATTAAGCAGTATATAAGTCTAAGTGCTATTGCTATTTTTATATTGTATATTAAGCTTGTAAAGAAAAAAAGCACATTGGTGTGAGCAAGGGCTTCTTCTTGAAGCAATTGTGCCTTCTGGAACATTCAATATGAATGTTTTAAGGGCTCTTCTAGCTTGTTTTACACATGTGTGCATTTATAGCCACTCCACTGAAAGGCCAAGAAAAACATATTCTTTACAATATACCTCCATAAATTGCTTCTTTCTCTGAAGCAATTTCTAAGGGTTTGTTTCTTGAAACTTTCTTAAAACCTAAAATCATTCATCTGTACATTCTGTAGACTTTCCTTCCAAATCTTAGTTATGCCTTTATTATGTTCAGCTCATGAAATATACAGTACAGAGGAACTTCTCAGTTATTAATTTTTCATTCTGAAGGGCAAGATTTATCATAAAGCTCTTTCCAGTTTAGCTAATCATTATCAATTTTTTCCTTTATCAAAGATAAAGGAAACACAAAAACAAACAGCTAATCACAATAATTTAATAGAGCCCCCCCCCCCCATGCAGTTGCTATACCAAAATGAAGAAGTAATGATTTAAAAGTTTAAAAGAGCTGTTGTCAGTATAACTTCAGATTAGAAGTATTAGATTAATATTATAATTAGAAAGGGGGGGAAAGGAAGGAGGAGACCCCTAGGTCTAGAATGAAAACCATTCAGTTGCAGATAAATTCTGTTTAATTTGCTCGCAATGTTTGTGTAGGGTGTTCAGAAAAAGAACTTGAGTGTAAAATCTCACACATTTGGATATGAAAGTGGTAATTGCAGGTCTAATTGGGATAGCAGTTACAAATGCTTTGCTTTGAACAGTTGGTTGAACTTTAAATCTGAATTTTGAGTACAAACTGAATGTAACATTACATGCTTTCTAGAATTAGATACTGACTTTGAAATATACATGGTAGAATATATACTAAATATTGTTTCTGGTTTCCACAATGATTTTCAGACATTTCTTTTTAAATTCCACTTTTTGGATATTTAGATACTTTATGTTCTTTTCGTTCATTACAAAGGTTATTTAGTGGGTTGATGGAAATATTTCCTGCTTTCATCTTTGCACTGAATCTGCATTGAGTGCCTTCATTATTACTTTCTTTTTAGTTATGGTTGTGGCAATGAACTACTGCATTTCCTCTGGTTTTCCTTCAGCACTCATATTGCCTGCTCTTGTATAAGCCATATCCGATAGTGCAGGGTAAACATAAACAATAGATGAAGGTAATTGTTGTGAATGAATAAATGTGTTAATAAAGTTATTAAGAGCTTGAAGTCAAGTGCAGGGTTCTGGCCCTGCACTTCTGATTGGCCGTTAATGGCGACATCAGATTGGTCCGTTCAGGTGAATCTGATTGGCCATTAACGAGTCTCTCCCATTGGTTAACGGAGCTAGTGCTCCCAAGTTTTCATTGGTTGAATAGTTAATAAGTTCCCTATATAAGGAGGCCCGTTGCAGCCATTGAGTTGAGCTGTCACACCATGTTAATAAAGAGTTTTGAAGTTCACTATTTTACTGGCTCGTCTCCATTCTTCGAGCCCACGCTCAGTACTTAACACTGGTGACGAGGGTGGGATGTGGAGATGTCAGAGCTGACTGAACAACGGAGATCGATAACCGAGCACGTGACCGAACGCACAACAGCAGAACCATATCCGGCGGCGTCATACCACCCGCTCCATTCGACCCAGCGCAAGAAGACTGGGACTCTTATATGGATCGTTTCCAAATGTTCTTGGAAACCAACAATTTGAAGGATGCCATTACTGGAAAGAAACGGGTGGTATTCCTAATGCATTGCGGGCTGACCGTATTCAAGATTGCTAAGGCACTAGCAAAACCGGCAGAAGTGAAGTCTATGGACTGGGACGTCCTCGAACCTCTACTGAGAGCCCACTATGCGCCAGTCGTTCCAACGCTCGTCAGAAGGCATGAATTTTATCAAAGAAGTCAACAGAGGGGCGAAAGTGTTGCCGATTTCATAGCGGATCTCCGGAATTTGGGAGGCCTATGTGGGTTTGCTGATCTCAAAGAAGCCTTAAGAGACAGAATAGTTCTGGGATTGGATGCACCACACATCCAAAGCAAGTTGATGGCGAAAGGCGACATCGGCCTTGCCGATGCTATCGCTGAGGCTACTGCAGCAGAAGCAACCAGAAAGTCAGCTGCCCGAATGCGCCGCAACTGCGCCCCGGTTCACCAACCGAAATTTCACCTCAGTCAGAAGGGCAGCTCCTAACGGCCCACCACAAGGACCTCTCTTCGTCGTCAGACAGCGATGAAGAAGAGGTCCATCGACTAAGGTCCGAAAGGGACCAATGCCAGAAATCTCAATATCAATGCGCTGGTTGTGGGGCAAGCCACCCCCGATCAGAATGCAAATTCCTCGATGCGCTCTGCCATGTGTGCGGGAAATGAGGCCAGAACAGACGGGTCTGTAGAAGCCAAATAGGACCCAGCCAGCCCTCGAGGGGGGCTAACTATTGCCAACCAACAGGAAGCCGTCCTGTAAGGTGAGAACCAGTGAACCACCAATGGAACAACCACTCCTACAGAAACAAACCATAAACTGCCCCACGAAGTGAGAAGAGGCTCACCAAACTATCACGATCGGTCACACCTCCTCTTTGGATGCCAAGAAGATCCGAGTGAAAGTGGCTATCGAAAACCAGCCTGCCTGATGGAAGTCGACTCAGGATCGTCTCTCTCGATGGTTTCATGGAAGACCCTCAAGCAACTCATCCCTACCGTCCGGTGACAAGATCTCTGATTCCAAAGAGTCATACTCAAAGACTATCAAGGGAATCAGATTCCAGTCGTAGGATCCAGTTGAGTCCAGGTATCGTTCAAGAACCGTACAGCATTCCTACCCCTAACTGTGATCGACAAGGACCGGCCTAGTCTGCTAGGCCTCCAATGGTTCACTCCGCTCGGAATTGAGGTGGCAGGCATTCACTGAACCGGTAGCAGTAACTGAGAAGAGGACCTCGTCCAAGAATTCAAGGACAAATTTGCAGAAAAACTAGGCGAGTACAAGGGGACCCCGATATCATTTAACCTCAATCCCAAAATAGCTCCCATCCGCCTTAAGCCTTGTAGAGTGCCATTTTCCCTTGAACCAAAGATCGACAAGCAGCTTGATAAGTTGATAGGCCAGGGTGTGTTAGAGCCAACCGATCACTCTCCCTGGGAGACCCCAATCGTCACACCCATTAAGCCGGATGGTTCGATAAGAATTTGTGGGGACTACCGAGCCACCCTGAACCACACCCTTCAACAAAATGCATATCCGGTACCGGTAGTGCAGCACCTCCTCCATTCCCTGGGGGGCGGAAAAGTCTTCGCTAAACTAGACTTAGCCCAGGCATACCAACAACTGCCTGTAGAAAAAAAAATGGCAGAGGCACAGACAATCGTTACGCACTGAGGTACCTTTAAACGTACCTGGCTCCAATTCGGAGTGAGCGTAGCCCCGGGAATCTTTCAAAGTTTGATGGAAAGATTATTACAAGGAATCAAAGGCGTTGTTCCATACTTTGATGATGTGTTAATCGCTGCACCTACCCCGAAAATTTTATGAGAGCGCCTGAGATTGGTTCTCCAGAGATTCAAAGACGCAGGGCTTAAGGTTAAGAAAAAAAAGTGTAAACTATGCACTGATCGTGTCGAATTCTTAGGAGATTTGATTGACAGTAATGGCATTCACCCTACCGATAGCAAATTGAGGGCAATCAAGAACGCCCCAAGACCTCGAAATAAAGCCGACCTGCAGGCGTTTCTAGGCCTTATCAATTTTTTTTTTTTTTGGTAAAAGTTTTATTGATTTTAACAACAGACAAAAAACATATAAGACATAAAACATGACATAAAAAAAATAAAAAATAAAAAAATTATAACATTCTTCATAAATTTACAGTGTATCGGTTGGTTTACCACTCCCTTTTGTGCATCCATTTCATAGTCATCAGAATAATTATATTACATAATAACTCACATTATCAATCATCAATAAAATATCCCAATATCATTATTGAACAATCATTTGACTATAATTTTACTAATTCATACTTAAGTGAGATAACTATAATTAATTTAAATTATTTTATGACAAATCATGAAATCATACCAAATCTATCTCAATAAAATATTCTTAAAAATTATCAAAACCAAGAAAAATTATATATTCATTATTTCCTAAATTTCTAAATATTCTATTATCATATTGTATTATCTAACCATTGATAAAAAAGATCCCAAACTTCATAAAATTGTTTATCTTCTTGTTCTCTAATTTCAAATGTCAATCTACTCATTTCAGCACATTCCAATATTTTCTTAATAATTTCTTCCTCTAATGGTATTTTCTCACTCTTCCAATGTTTAGCAAATACAAACCTAGCTGCTGTTAATACATTTACAATCAGATACTTTAAATTTTTGTTATATATACCAGGTACGATTCCCAATAAAAAAAATCTCTGGTTTCAAATCTATGTGTTTCTTTATCATTTTTTCCAGCCATATGCGAATTCTAGTCCAATATTTCCTGGCCTCCTCACAAGTCCACCACATATGGTAATATGAGCCAGGTATCTGATGACATTTCCAGCACTTTTCAGATTTATTCTTGAACATTCTTGCTATTCTTGTCGGGGGAAAATGCCACCTGTAAAACATCTTATACAAATTTGCTTTACATGCTATTGACATTGTCATTTTATAATTTTGTGACCACAATTTTTGCCATTTCTCTAAATCAATCCCATATCCAAAATTCTTCCCCCAAGCAATCATTGTTTCTTTAACTTGTTCTTCCTCTAATTTAATTTCCAACAAATAACTATATAGTTTTTTAATCACTTTTTCATCAGTACCTGTCAAAATCCTATCTAAATCAGTCAATTTATCATAAAATCCTTCTGTTTTAGAATCTTTAAGATACCTTGCATGTATTTGCGCATATGAAAACCAATTCATCTTTATATCTTGTTCTTCTAAATTTTGCATCGTTTTAAGTTCACCCTTTTCATCCAATATTTCCCCATATCTAACTGTTTGTTCCTTCTTATAAGTTATAGGATACGAAAAAGCTTCAATAGTTGATAACCAAACTGGAATTTTCAAATAACATTGTTTCTTAGTTTTCTCCCAATTCAACCATAACGATTCCCGTATATAATGCCTTCTAAAATAACCCTGTGATTTAGTTCCCTTATACCATAAAAAAGCATGCCAACCCAATAATAAATCATGACCTTCTAATGTCAACAATCTAGTCTTTCTTAACGTTATCCATTCTTTAACCCACATTAAGTTTGCAGCTTGATAATACAACTCCCAATTAGGAAGGTCAAATCCTCCTCTAATTCTAGCATCCTGTAAAAGTTTTAATTTTATTCTCGCTTTCTTGCCTTGCCATATATACTTCAACACAATTTTATTTAGTTCTTCGAAGAAATCCTTGCTTAACCTAATTGGTATTTTTTGAAACAAATATAAAATTCTGGGTAAAATATTCATCTTGATTGTTGAAATTCTACCTATCAATGACAATTGTAGGTTTTCCCATTTTTTCAGGTCAGATGCTATTTGCTGTTTAAGCTTAATATAATTATTCTCTTTCAATGTAGTACATCTTGACGTCAAATATATCCCCAAATATTTAACTTTGTTCATAACTTGAATTTTCAATAAATCTGCCAGCTCTTCTCTTTGTCTTAATAACATGTTCTTTGTCAGAATCTTTGTTTTGTCTTTATTTATTTTTAAACCAGCCATCTCACCATATGTCTCTATCTTTTCCAATAGTTTTAAAGCTGTCTCTAAAGGGTCTTCCAAAATAAAGACCAAATCATCTGCAAAGGCTTGCAATTTGAATTCCTCCTTTTTCACTTTCATTCCTTTTATGTTTATATCCTCTCTAATATTTCTATTTAAAACTTCCAGGGTCAATACAAATAACAAAGGAGATAATGGGCATCCTTGTCTTGTACCTTTTTTTAATATTTATAGAGTATGTGAATTCTCCATCTATCATTACTTTTGCCGTTTGCTTATAATATACAGCTTCTATTGCTTGGATAAATTTTCTAGCAAAGCCCATCTGTTCCAATAGTAATAACATAAATCTCCAGTTCACATTATCAAATGCCTTTTGGGCATCTAAGAATATCAAAGCTATTTGATTTTCCGGGCGCGCCTCAAAATATTCCAATGTGTCCAGGATTACCCTCATATTGTCTTTAATCTGTCTCTTTGGTAAAAATCCATTCTGATCAGAGTGAATAAAGTTATTTTGGTATTTGTTAAGCCTTTCTGCCAAGATTGAAGCAAAGATTTTATAGTCTGCATTCAATAAAGAAATAGGTCTATAGTTCTTAATTTGTAATGGGTCAACCCCTTCTTTTGGAATAAGTGTAATATAAGCTTCTGACCATGTTTCAGGTATTTTCTTATTTATCATAACTTCATTCATGACTTCTAACAGTGGAATGCTCAACGATTCTTGTAATGTTTTATAAAATTCTGCCGGGAAACCATCTGGTCCTGGTGCTTTTCCATTGTTCTGTCTGTTAAGTGCTTCAGTTAATTCCATCATTGTTATAGCACTTTCTAACATTTTCCGAGTTTCATCAGGTATCTTAGGTAGGTTAGCATTTTGTAAATACTGTTTAATTTTTCCTTCATCAAGATCCTCCTGTTTATATAACTGTCCATAAAAATCTTGAATGATTGCCTTTTTCTCCTTATTACCATAACAAATTTGACCATGATCATCTATTAACTGTGATATTTTCCTTGATTCTTTCTCTTTTCTCAACTTATATGCTAACCATCTACCTGGCCTATTTGCATCTTCGAAATAGTTCTGTTTAGCACTTCTAATTTTTTGTGCCAGTTCTTCTTTCTCTGCTTGATCCATTTTATGTTTAATTATGTCCATTTTAAGTTTGATATCTTTTTTCTGTGGCATCTTCTGTAATTCTTTTTCCAGTTTCTTATGGTCATCTTCTAGAACTTTAATCATTTGCCTCTTCCTAATGTTCTTTTTCTTTGTATAGTCAATTATTAAGCCTCTTGCATATGCCTTCATTGTATCCCAAACATTCTGTATTGAAGTATCTTCTTTTTTATTTTCATTGAAGAAGAAGGCCAATTCTTTTTCCATCCATTGTATAAAATCTTTTCCCTTTAGAATAGTATTGTTTAATGTCCATCTAGATCTTCTTTTTTGTCCTTTCCATTTAATTGTCATTGGATTATGGTCTGCCCATGTACTTGTTTCAATATTTATTTCTTGAATATTAGATAATAATTCTGTTGATGTCCAAATCATATCTATTCTGGACCACGATAAATGCCTATTTGAATAAAAAGTATATTGTTGAGTTTTAGCATTTCTTTCTCTCCATATATCTTTTAAATTTAGTTCATCTGTCATTTTAAAAAAGGATTTAGGGAGAGTTTTCCTATTTTGTCGTGTTGTTTTTACTGTATTGTCCAGTTTATTGTCTACAATTCCATTAAAGTCCCCCATCATAAGTATGTTAGCATAGTCCATTATTTTCATATGTAATTTTTTAATAAAATTCTTCTTGTTTATCATTTGGGGCATAAATTGCAACCAAGAGAGTTTTCATATTATTATCCACTATTTCAACTATTAATACTCTTCCATCTTCATCAGTATAAATCAATTTAGCTGGAGTGGTTTCTTTGACATACAAAACCACTCCTCTTTTCTTACAATGAGTCAGAGAAGTAAATATTTTCCCTAACTTTGGTCGTATCAATAATTGTTCATGTTGTTTTTTAATGTGTACTTCTTGTAAACAAATTATATCAAATTTTAGCTTCTCTAATTTACAAAAAGTTTTCCTTCTTTTGATAGCTGAGTTCAGTCCATTTATATTCATGGAAATCAGTTTTTTCTCCCCCATGGTTATGCTTTATATTTAGGTCTAACAGCTCTCGTGGATCTTATTTCACATTGTTCTTTGATTCCATTTGTCCACCTATTGTGCCTTCTTCTTTTTCCATCTCCATTTGATCCTCTTCAAATTCAGTTAAAATATTTTCTTTTTCTGTCTCCATTTCTCTTTTTCGAAAAATTCCTTGTAAAACATTTCTGCTTTCGCAATTGAATCAATTCTGTATCTCTGTTCTTGCCATGTAAACATTAATCCTTCTGGGATCAGCCATCTATAGTTCACCTCTTTTTTCAATAGCATTTTAGTCAAAAATCGATACTCTCTTCTAATCTCTCTCACTTTTCTAGGTACTTGTTTTAAGACCAGAATCTCTTTGCCTTTATATTTCAACCCCTTCTCTCTTACCACTTGTAATTTTGGTTTTTAATAATTTTTTTAGTGAATCTAACATGGACCTCTCTTGGTAATTGGTTCCTCATTGCATATCTTGTGAAGACTCGATATATCTCATCTACTCCATCCATCATCTTTTCCTGTTATTTCCAAGACTCCAACCAGAATTTCAATCATTACTGCCGCCAAGTTTTGTCCTTTTTCTTCCTCAATATTTTGGAATCTAAGATAAAATTCTGACCTGTCCATCTCCCACTTCAACATCCCACCTTTTTCTTGTTCAACCATTGTTAATCTGTTATCAATATTCCCAATTGTATCATCTCTTTGCTTGTCTTTCTCTTCTATTTTTTGGATTCTCTCATCATGTTTCACCTTCATTTGTTGAAAATTTTCAATTTTCTCATCCATCTTTCCAATTCTTTGGTCAATACTCTCCATTCTTTGTTCCATACTCATTTTAAGATCTTGTATTCCTTGCATAACCATCGTTAAATCCACTTGCACTTTGTCTTGCTTCACCATTGTTGAGAGTCGTCCTCCAGATGACGGGGAAACAGGAGCAGAAGTTGAGATGCCCGAAGGTAAAATTTTCTTACTCATTCCGATAACTCAGGGTCTTCCAGGTCTTTTAATCCAATTAGTGAGGTAGTCAATTATAATCCAATTTAAAAAAAAGAAAACACCACAAAAAAACAAAAAACAAAACCAGTAATAAGTAAAAAGCCCAAAATTAAAAAGAAAAAGATTCTTCAGGTTCTTCAAGACCTTAATCCAATTGTAAAATACGCAAATATAATTCAAAAGTAAAAATTAAAAGATGAAGAGAAAAAAAGAAGCAAAATAAAGCCCAATAATATCAAAAAATAATAAGCAAAGAAAAAGGAAAAGAAAAAAAAGAAAAGGATATTTCTTCAAATTCTTCCCACCTTAATCCAATTGAAAAACTTCAGAAAATGAAAAAAAGCCATAAAAATAGGTCAAAAATAAAAATCAAAAGGCAGACATCCCTATAAAAAAGAGAGAAAAAGCGAAAAAAAGATATTTTGAGGCTTCCCCTTTGAAAAAAAAAAATGAGATATAATAAAAAATAAATATATCAATGTTACAAAATAGTGTGGAGTTGGAGGGGAGGAATGAAATAATTAATAAGAAGTTTAAAAAAAAAAAGACACACACTGCCTTTTATTTATCCAAGGCTCTTATTTGACTTCTCCACAAGTTTCAAAGCCAAACTTCAAATATTCATTTAATAATAGAAGTTCCAAAGAGCACCTGTATAAACATCCTCCAGTACTCTTCCCTCTATCTTATCATTTCCAGTAGCCTTAAGAAAAGTTTTTCAAACAAAAGTTTTTCAACTTCAAACAGAATATTTTCAAGCCTCTAGTTGGCAATGTTACAAAGTTTCTTCAATCCACTCCACCTTCTTCCCCCCAGAAAAAAGCCTAAAAAGAGAAAAAAAAGTATGTATGTATATTTATGTATATTAAAAAAAGATATTAAAGGGGGCCTCTATTTTTTAAAAATATAAACAATCAGAAAGGCAAAGAGAAAGCAAGTAAATATAAAAATATAAAAGAAAAAAGCCAGTCTGGTTAACTAGATCGCAATAAAAGTTCAATTAAAAAAAAAAAAAAAAGCAAAAGCAAAAAGCCAAGCCTCACTTTGACATTACTAACAAAATCGCTGCTAAATCAAATTCTGTCAATAATTTTACAGATTTCTTCTAATATTAGAGTGTTCTTGAGTCCCAAGCAAAAAAAAAAAAAGAATCCTCACCAGCCGATACACTTCTTTCTATCCCGTTCTTCCGGAGCTGTCCCAGCTTCAGCAGCCTAATGGCTGCCTCTCCGCCGTTGGCAAAAGGCCTTCTTCTGGATTGACCAGGGACTTGCGATGTCCCCGGAATCTACAGAACGCGCCCCTTACTGTCACCATCACTACAAGACGGTTTAGGTCCGTTGGGACCGACCAGGGGCAAAGATATCAGCTGTGATCTCGGAGCCCCGAGATCGCAGCTGTATCGCGGCGACAAAGCTCTGCCTTCTCCTGCCTTAACAATTTTTATAACGTTTTCCTGCCACACAAAGCAACCGTAGCCGAACCCCTACATCGTTTACTGGACAAGAAAGCAATCTGGGTATGGGGACATAGAGAAGAGCAGGCATTTCACAATGTAAAAAAATTATTGACTTCTGATGCTGCACTAATGCAGTACAATGAGACTTTGCCATTAACGATCACGTGTGATGCATTGCCTTTCGGAGTAGGCGCCATTTTGAGCCACGTTTTGCCAAACGGTAGTGAAGCCCCTGTTGCCTATTTTTCAAAGACGCTTTCAAAAGCAGAATGCAATTACAGTCAGATTGATAAAGAAGCCCTTGCCATTGTGTCTGCTGTCAAGAGATTTCATGAGTATGTGTATGGCCGAGCCTTTACTATAGTGACTGACCACAAACCTTTGCTGGGAATAATAGCGGGAGATAAGCCAACCCCCTATATATTATCTCCCAGAATGACTCGCTGGTCAGAATTCTTGGCTGCCTATAATTATCGGCTGCAACACCACCCAGGGAAGGCCATTCCTCACGCCGACGCATTAAGCCGAGCACTGCTTCCAGAGACCATTGATGACCCCGCGCCTACAGTGACAACGTTGCAGATCGAGACACTTCGAACACCACCATTAACAGCCCGAGATATCACGATGGAAACGAAACGTGACCCCATTTTAGCATGAGTCCTCAGTTGGGTCGAGCGGGGATGGCCGTTAGACCAAATATCTGACGACTATGCCCCATTTAAAAATCGGCAAACTGAACTATTTTCTCAAAAGGGATGCATTATCTGGGGTGATAGAGTTGTCATCCCAGAGCGGTTGCAACCAGCGATACTAAGGACCTTGCACGATGGCCACTCCGGCATCGTGCGTATGAAAGCCCTCGCACAAAGCTACACGTGGTGGCCAGGTATTGACAAGCAGATAGAGACATGGGTAAAAGCCTGTCGCAAATGCCAGGAAGTAAGCAACGCCCCACCGTAAGCGACCCCAACCAAATGGGAAACACCGCGGGGGCCCTGGTCCCGTATTCATCTGGACTTTGCGGGACCTACCAAAGGCCACACATTCTTGTTAATAGTAGATGCCTACTTGAACTGGCTCGAAATCTATGAAATGAGGAATACAACAACCGAAGCGGTCATCAAGAAGCTAGACAGACTATTTACAACACATGGATTACCAGACGTTCTGGTAACCCTTTGTGGGTTTTGCTTTACTATCTGCAAATCTATTCAGTGCCAATTTAAATAATTTCTTAGTTGTTTGTTTCTTGCTGCAGTCAGTTCCAGATGCAAGATGTGAAAACTGTGCTATGTGCAAAGATTATGTGCAGTGAACCGTTCAGAGAAAAACTGTCTTCAGTGAATATTTTAAAGACATTTCTATAATAATTCACTACTGGTCATGAACAAATAACTCTCCTATCTTGGCCAGTATTCTGTTCCCAAAGTGGACCAATAGAGTTTTGTTAGCCCTGTCCCACACATATTCTACAGCAATAATACCAGTGGTTATCTGATGCACTGTTTCTAATGTAGAAGGAAGTAATATCTAATATTCACAACTTATAAGAATTAATTTTTCCATGAATTTGTCTGACATAACAAGTTTTTTTCTGGAAACGGTATGTATATGTATATTTGAAACTTGTTTTGCATAATACAAACATTTCATTTCAGTTTTTTTGTAATTTCAGTCCTCTAATGAAGGGATAAATGCACGGGGACTTTTGAGATAAGAAAGAATTTCATTCATTCATTCAAATTTGTTAAATCCATAAACTGTAATGGACTCTGGATAGCATGCAAAGAACAACAACAAAAATAAACCACCTGCTATAAAACAGATAAAATATAAAGATATACAGATAGCCCAGGGTAAAATGATCTTAAAAAAAAACACAAAACAAAAACAAACCTGAAACCAAAGTCTGGTTTTAAAAGCTTCTTGCAACTAAGGGAGAGAGGATGCCTATCTCTGGATGGATGTTGCTCTAGAAAGTTATATTCTCTTCTCTGTTCCAGATAATACTGTATATTCTCAGAGTATATATATTCTTTCCCACACAGCATTCAGGCTTTCTTCCAGTAACCAACTATCAAGCCTCAAATTGACATATGTGTAGACATTTTAGTTAGGCTTAATATATATTCTTTTCCTTACTTTCTCTGTATCATGGAGGAAGGGTTTTGGGCTCGACACATTCCTATGAGGGGGAGGAGTGGAGAAAAAGAGAGTGTTTTGGCTAGGTGATCTTCCTTCCCATGGAAAACAAGGAGTCCTTGCTTGGGCTTTTTTTTTTGGTACTTTTGTTGCACACCCGGATATGGTGCTGCCTGCATTGACCCCAATACGAAATGCCCCACCAACGCTGAGGTCAACATCTAAGCTGTCGCCACCCACCCGCCCGAAGATGCAAGGGGGGGAATTAAGTCATCCCTGAAAAGACAGCCTAGCCATTTTTTCGGGGCTCAAAAAAAAAATAAGACCCGGCCTTATTATATGAGAAACACGGTAGAAGTAGCTCCCAAAGTAAAATAGGGGATATAATAGGTATATAATAGGTATTATAATAGATATAATAGTCATAGGCACAATCCTGCTTGAGCAGACAGTTGGACTAGAAGACATCCAAGATCCCTTCCAATGTTGTTATTCTGTTAAAAGTATAAATAAACAAAGAAAAATTCTGAGCATGCATTTCATTAACCTTTAACAATATTGTTAGTAGTTCTTGACTCACAGCCTCTGATTATAGTTATTAAATTACTGCACAAATAAAAGCATGCATACTGTGGTTTAAATATCTAGGACAGACATTCGTATGCACCTGCAATTTTGAAGATGTTGTAAAGCATGTCATGAACATGATTGAGATGCTTGTTTGTAGGAATTGTTCAAATGTTCTTCCTTTACTATGAATAACAAAAGGAAAAGCTGCCTTAATTGACTGTGGTATGATTAGCTGAGAATCCAACTAGTAAATTAAACCAAACAAAATAAATTACAGTGCAACATTTTCTTGAATTACAATTTGGAGAGAAAGTCCCCTAATTACCAATTCTTATTTTGATGCTAAGTATCTTCAGAGTTCAAGTAAATGTATATGTTCAATTACAAAAGGCTATCTAAATCTTAAGACTATAACATACAGCAGACAAGATTTCTTTTGCACTGTTGCCCAGCTGTATTTTCATTCATTCATTTTATATAATATTGAACCAAGAAACAATCCTATGGAATTAAAAAACTAGTGTCTCCTTTAGGTTTCTGCTTCAGTTTGACCTAACAAAGAAAGTATTATTCACTTTTCATATTTTTATTTTTTCTCCTCTTGTATAAAACAGTTTTCTCAACAACTAGGCAATCTTAACTGATCCTTGAAAAATTAAATTGGGTTGTACCTAATTCAATTGGTATTTAGATAGAGACCACTAGGAAATTACAATGTTATACTATACATTAGAGTAGAAAATAATAATAATAACAACAATAATGATGATGATGATGATGATGATGATGATGATGATGATGATGTTGATGATGATGATGAAGAAGCACTGGTAAACCAATTCTGTGTTGTTGCAAGAAAACAATAGAATGGAGAAGTATATGCAGTTACAAAGAAAGACTTAACCGAAACTTTTTTCTTATTTCAGTCAAGAGGTCTGTCTTCAATCTAATTGAAAGGAGTGCTTAACATTGAGCCAATATTAAATAGCAAGGGTGAGAAATTCCATCCTAGTTTTTAATTTATTTATGGGTAGTTGTAAAAAAAAAACTACTTGTGATAAGATGTGTTCACTGAGGATGTGAATGTATGAATATTTCCATATAGATGATGCCATATGATGGCCAGCAACCCAAATAATTTGAACTTAATGTTAGATAGATTATGTGCAATGAGGTGCATAGATCTGAAAATTAATATATCACCGAAGAAGATCTTGACTTATGACTGTTGAATGGATCATCACGTGACCAATATAATTACTTTTTTTTTTTGCATTGGTGATTAAGTTAATTGCTATGGTTATAAAGCAATTCTTGGCTATTAAATGGATCCATTGTGCACCATGGACTTTTTTGGTTGGAAACTGGAGATAAATGCTGGTTTTCAGCCAAAAGTAAAAACCATTGTAAATCACAGTCATTTGGAATGCTGTAAATGACCATAAATTTGAGCCAACTGATGAGAGCTTAAACTGATAGTCATGTGACCATGGGGGGACTGTTGGAACTTTGAATCTGCGCCCTTTTTCTGGGAGTCCATCATAACTTCAAATCGCTGCTAAGTAATGGTCATAAGTCAAGGACTACCTATAGTTATAATTGACAGAAAAATGCAGGGAACACTTACAAATACATGCAAATGGTGAACTATTTGGTAAATATTGGTATACTTTATGTGGTCATGTATATATAGACACACATTCTGAAGGAAGTTTGAGTGTGTACATTCCTGAATCTACTACAGAGTAAGTTCTCTTAATCAAAGAGAATCAAAAAGGAAAATGAAGCAGGTATTTTCAAATTAAAACCATAATAACAGTATTATTTACTGTAAATTTATCTTTTATTTCTGTTCAAAAATAGCAGAATTAAAATACTTGTTTCATTCAGAGAATTTTCCAAACTGTGAAAACAAACTTCTTGAGTGCATCTGTCATCCAGAAGATGTAGCTGACCCAATAGCTGCAGAACCGTGTTTCTCAACTCCAGTAACATCCGGATATGTGAACATAAACTCTCCAAATTCCCTTGCAAATCCTGGAAGTTGAAGTTCACACATCTTACAGTTAGTGAGGATGAGAAATACTGCTCTAGTGGACAGTTTCAGTCAATTGGCAGAAAGAACAGGGCAGCTGATTATCTTAGTTTTCTTGGTGGCAGAAATATTCAGCAGTGAAACTGATTAAGACTAACTCAGTTTGAAGGCCATGTATAGAGACATTGTAGTTGCACATTGCATTATCAAATAGAGCTTAAACAGGAAATGAATCAGATGACCTCCACGCTATTTTCTAACTCTAACATTCTGCAATTATTCATTTCTTTCCCAGAGAGAATATAGCATTATCATATGTGTAGTCCTCACTTAACAACTGCCCCATTTAGCAACTGTTCAATGTTGCAAGGATGTTTTTAAAAAAGTAATTTTACAATCAGTTCTGAGTGGCAAATGACATGCATTTTGTAATTTGTGAACGAACAGAGTTACTTTGTATTTTCATTTGATTTATTTTCTCTCTTTTATTTTTTTTTATTTTTATTCTTTAAAAACAAAAAATACAAAAATCTCATTTCCATTAACAGTTATTGTGTCATTATATATACATGTTTCTTATTTTTCTCTCTTTTAAAATGATGTTCAGATTTATTAGCTTTTAACATTCCTAAATTGATAAACAAGCTGGAGACTAGCTCCAGATAAGAAAAGTTTGTTTATAAAACTTGGGGTCTATCTTATCTCTTTTGTGAACTCTAAACAACATTTTTTTCTTACAATTCTGACATCAGACCTCATTTTAATGAACACGTGTGATATTATGGGATCCAAATATGTAACATGTTTGACTACATGTAACTGATTTCCTATGCAAAGGGGAGATTACTTTTATTCTGTCTAATCAACTTTCCTCTTGCATTTTCTTTGTTGTGTTAACTATAAAAGGGAGTAAAACATGGAGGTTGAGCTTCTCTCTTTCTTTTACAGAGAAAGACCCACCTTATTAGGGTACCCTTATAAACTGCTTCTAAATGATATTCCAACTCAGTTGCTTATTGGGAAGGTAGTCTGAGGCAGAACCTACAGCTAGATTTGGCTTTCAGTTGTCATATTTATAATCATCCCAGTATCCCTGCATTCTGACAGGCATCTTTTGTGGTTTTAATCTGTTAATCTAATTTGTTAGGGAGTCACTCTGGTTTATCCATAATTGCATGTAGTGTCTTCATATAGTTTAGAAGATAAAATAATCTTCTATCTATATCTGCAGTTAAAAACTTAGCCCATAATTTTTCCCTATTTATTGCATCAAAGACAGATGTTAAGTCAATAAATGCAGCACAGAGATATTTTGAGGGATCATTTCATTGATTTAGAATCAGATCTTGTAAGGTAAAACATTGATCTATACTAGGGGTGTCAAACTCAATGTCATTGAGGGCTGCAACAAGGTTGTGTTTGACTTTGGGGCACTGGGGTGGGCTTGGCCAGTGTGGGCGTGGACAGCATGATGTCACCTGTGTCATGAGGGGGAGCACTGTGGTGGCCCAAACACTGTCAGCAAAAACAGATTAACATGTTCCATTTTCGGCTGGGACGGCCTCCTGCAACCCTCTGCCAGTGAAAATGGAGCTTGAGAGGGCAGTGTGCGGCCCTCGTGAGCTCTATTTTTGCTGTCAGAGGCACTGAGGGCTGATCCTTCATTATTACTAGGGCACCTTGCGGGCCAGATCTAAGCACGCCATGGGCCATATCTGCCGCCCCCCCAGCCTTGAGTTTAACACCCCTGATCTATACAGTAGTACTATGTCCCTTTCTGAAGCCTGCCTGTTCCTCTGATATAATGTGTCTCGTATCTGCCCAGTCAATCAATCATTTTAAACAATGCCTTCTATAGAACTTATATCCTGTGTCAGGGAGATTTGTGGGGCAAAACTTAGCAGAGAGTTTCTGGAATTTCCCTTTTTAAATATTAGGATCATCACACTGTTTTTCCAATCCACAGAAATTCGCCCAGTGGCATGGATGTAAGTAAACAAGGAGGAAAACATAGGAGCTCAACTATCAGAAAATGCCTTAAGAATTTTTGGTAGTAATAAATTTTCTCCCATGGTTTTGCTCATTGTCTTCTGTGAAATCATTCTTTTAAATTATGCAGCATACTGGTGTGGGAATAAACTTTGACTTCAGTATTGGGTAATGATTAGTCTAAGACCTTATACATACACGTCTGCCTAAGGGTCACTAAGATAAGCAAGGAAATTAAAAACAAACACCAGGAACAATTAAATAGCTCAGACAATTGTAAACAATTCTGTGTACTATATCTAATTATTGTAATCCACAATGTGAATGCTTACTATGTACGAAATTCTCAATAAAAGGGAGCACTAGGATTTGCTCGAGACTCCCATCCCGAGTGCACCAGCCTTCTTTCCATGGGAGACCACCACATACTGGGAGCTATTTTAATGATGATTGTAATATATTTGTGTCATTAACTGTTGGTTAATGTTAATGTCTTCCAATTTATTTTTTAAAAAATCCATCCAAATTTCAGGTGAAATCTATGCTTCTATTGTTACTTTTTATTTCTTTCTGCCCTTGGGGAAAAATGCTCCCAGAATTTTATACCATTATTTTGTAAACATGACAGTTTTAATTCTTACCACTGGCTTTTATAGTAATCTTATTTCGTCCTCCTTATCAATGTTTCATATTTTTGGCATTTATTCCTGACTGCCTCTACCCTGTCAAATGATTTATTCTTTGTAATCTGACTAATCTAGCCAGTTCCTTCACAAATTATACTTCTAATAAAATCTATGTACCGTATGAAAAAAGTCATAATGCTTTCCATTTTTTCCCTTGAGATAAAGATACACCCATTAATCTACATATGAAGATTTACATGGCTCCCTTCATTTAAGTAGTTTTGTACTCAGTGCTTTTTAAAGTAAATATCAAATAAATATTTGAGCAGGGAACTGCACTGCAAAAATAAAAAAGGAATGTTCTGAAGAACAATCATGAGTGAGTGGGAGAGGAATAGGAAGGACTTTTGCCATTTTTTAGTATGAAAAATGAAAATATCATAATTTCCTTAAATACCTATTTTATGATTAAAGTTCATCATTTTTTAAAGTGGAAGCCCTGGAAGATTAATTCTCTAAGTTCCCCTCTCCTGGTTCTCATTTCCTTTTCTTTCGGTGCTCATAACACATCCATACTAAGTGTGCAAGAGGTCTTTCCATTCTTCTCCCATTGCATTCCAGCAGAGTCTCCACTGTCATGATGTCATACTCTCTAATCTCTTCTTCTGCATACAGGTAGTCCTTGATTTACAATCATTCATTTAGTGACCAGTTAAAGTTACAACAGCAATTGAAAAAAGTGATGCATGACTGTTTTTCACACTTATGAACGTTGCAGCATCCCCATGATCATGTGATCAAAATTGGGATCCTTGGCAACTGGTTCATATTTATGAAAGTTGCAGTGTATCTGGGTCATGTAATCATCTTTGGAAAACTCCTGACAAGTAAAATCAATGAGAAGCCAGATTCACTTAACAACCATATTACTAACTTAACAACTGCAGTGATTCACTTTACAACCAGGGCAATAGAGATTGTAAAATGGGACAAAACTTACTTTAAAATGTCTTGCTTAGCAACATAAATTTTGGGCTCATTTGTGGTTGAGAACTAACGGTATACATATATTCATTCTTTATTTGTACTTTCCACATGCTTCTCAAATCTTCCATATGTTTGGGGAAAATAGCATATAAAATTTCATGTGGAGTTTTTAAAAACAAAACTGTTTACAAATTATTTATAGACCTGAATTCTATTTTATTGCAATGGTTTATAAGATGGATCAGCTTGTACTTGTCTAGTTTTGTCTTGGTTGCAAATGTCACACATTTTCTTGGATTTTTCTGTTTACTCATTGTCACTTTATTGTCCAGTTATATTGGTATATTTAAATCTGTTGCTCTGATTCTGTGTTGAATTTTTGCAGCATTCACTGAAAGAAGGTAGCCTTTTATGATATTAATTTCTCATGCTGAAATCTATATTGTCTGAGTTTATAAATCCTGCATGATCTGAGTTATTGATTGCATTTGATTGCATTATACTGATTTAAAAGTATCCAATCTGATTCAACATGTTAAAATAATTAGCAATTTGACTGGAAGATTTAATGAGAAGTGGTGATTCAACTGACTCACCAGAATAGAATAGAATAGAATAGAATAGAATAGAATAGAATAGAATAGAATAGAATAGAATAGAATTCCTGAATAGTAAGTTAATATATCCCTTCTTCGTAGCATTTGGGACACTTAACTCATTTACAATTGATCATTGACATGCCTGAGAAGGCAATAAAGATTCCTTGTTTTTAACTTTTGATGGAAGTACAATCTGTTAGATATATTCCCTAATACAGCATTTTTCAATCTTGGCAAATGGAAGATGTGTGAACTTCAACCCTCAGAATTCCCCAGTCAGGAATTCTGAAAATTCCACATATCTTCAGGTTGCCAAAGTTGAGAACCACATCCCTATTGTTATGGATCTCTTTTCAAGCTTTTGGGATTAAAAACAGTATTCTCTGCTGGTGTTGACTTTGGTGATTGATGTTTTATTGATTTCTTTGCTAGGAAGACAAAAACTTACTCCAGCATCCATCAAGCCAAGAAAACACTACAATGCTTTTGTTCATATGCTAGAAGTAGTTGCATACATTCATATATTAAACAGACTGCACAAGTTATTCAATATTTTCCCTGAATACCTAGCAAAGACCTCATATCCAACTTAATTTCTTAAGGCAAGTTATATTACCTAAACCAAATTAAGGTATTATTTCATAGGGAATATCCCTAATCACTTAGCAATTGCTTTCATGTTATCATGAATTGATTTAATTAGAAACTCAGTTTTAAAAATGTTTATTGCCATTTTAATACTAGGCCATTATATGAGTTGATTAAAACTCTGGTCATAGGCCATGACAATTTAATGTATAATGCAATGATTGTTTTTTCCAAAGCAACATTAAATAACCGTTCCAACTTATTGTAAAAGGACTTTTACAATAGATGATGCTATTAGCCTAAATTGTATAATTACTATCAAGAGAAGATATAAAAAGATATCTCAGGAAAAAAAATATAATTAAAATTTTCACCCATTTAGAGATGTTAGTCCATGGTGTCAAAAATCAGGTAGTACCTTTACAAACTTTTATGAAAAAGCATAAACTTTCATGGGTTAGTTTAGCCACTCTATGCATTTAGTGAAGAAAAGCTTATGTCTTTTAATAAAACTCATTAGTTGGAAAAAATGCTGCCCATCAGAATTTTTGTTCAGCCTTTTGAAAATAAACTTCGCCAGTTACTGCAAATTAGGACTGATTAACTTGTGCAATGGGAAGTGGAAATAACATTGAGGAAGAGCTTCAACCAACAGCCATTTGACACTTAAAAAGGCAGTGTGACACTTAAGAAGGCAGAAATATAATTTGTGATAATACCAGTCAGGACCTTCCTTAGTTTTCACAAAGATAAAGGGAGGGTCCTACATTCTGATCTGCAAGATTCTGTCACTGTAACCTTATTATTAAAATGGTCTTATATTCAAACTCTGCATCCTAATCTTGCCTACCTTGAATATCAGGCATCCTGGTTAATATATTATATCTACGTCCCATAAAACGTTGTCTCTGAAAAATCTATCATATCTTGATTTTTCTAGTCTCAGTTTCTTACATATACTTAGTACGTAAAGGTTCAGTGGTGGGATTCAATTTTTTTTTTACTACCGGTTCTGCGGGCATGGCTTGGTGGGCGTGACAGGGGAAGGATTGTAAAATCTCCAGTCAGAGGTGGTATTTGCTGGTTCTCCAGAACTGATCAGATTTCCACTACCAGTTCTCCAGAACTGGGCAGAATCTGCTGAATACCACCTCTGTAAATGTTACCCTTGCAGATATGTGCTACTTGTTTCCCACTTTAGGGAGTGGTGCTCATCTCTGTTACAAAGCTGAAGATGTCTCCGTAGCCATGTGGCCAGCATGACTAAATGCCAAAGGCGCAGGGAACATTCCCACCAAAGTGGTCCCTATTTTTCTACTTGCATTTTTACATGCTTTTGAACTGCTAGGTTGGCAGAAGCTGGGACAAGTAACAGGAGCTCACTGTTACACAGTGCTAGGGGTTCAAACTGCTGAACTGCTGACCTTGCTGATTGACAAGGTCAGTGTCTTAGCCACTGAGCCACTGGGTCTCCTTAGTAAGTATAACATTCTTAGTGGGTATGCTTAGTAGGTGTAACATTAATATGCTTAGTAGGTATAACATTCTTATTCCACATGTAACCCGGAACCCTTGAGGAACCTATGAGAATACAGCTACTACCTGAAATAACCATTTTATTCCATACATTATTTTCCCCAAGGAAATACTCAAAGGGATTTCAACTTCTATTTAGATAGATACCCACGTGTTGAAGCATTCTTCTCTATTACTGACTCACCAAATCTTCTGTGCCTTCATCCTTTAAAGTCAGATTGAATCTGATCTGCTGATTTCTCTTACTGTATGTTTAGCCCACAAAATTCCAAGCCAACCATATCACTGACTGAATTTCTTTGAGATATGTGGCTTTCGTGTGGTCCAAGCTGCATTTCCACATGGCAATAAGATATTCGGTCCATGCTTTGGATGACTTTATTGAGGCAAGAAAATGAGACCTTTCAAATCAGTGTTGCATTTCAAAATCATCAAAAACTATTTATTGAGGGCAGGTGGATATTGCTAGATGGAAACCCATAAGCTAAGCATAGAAAAAAGAAGATCCATGCAAAACTGTATATATAGTCAAATATTCTGTATCTGCAAGGCCTATCCAGATTCTTTAAGACTATACAAGCAGTGCAATAGCATATTTCCAGATAGACACGCAAGCCAACCCTTTAATTTTCAGTAAGTTATTATTAGCCCAGTCTATTAAGTTCTCAATAAATCTTGATTTAACTGAAATATATTAGTGCTCTTCCATGAACTCTGATTCTTATGGAACATTTTCACAATGTAACTTTGCAATAATAAACATGGGGTAAGGAAATTATGGCTATAACATAAACTCTCCTGACCCATTAAACAAGATTAAGTAAGTCTTGCACATAAAACAGCAGATTCATCGGTCCATTCATTTCAGCATTATTTCATAGGTAACAAGCAGTACAGTATTGTAGTGTTTCAAAATGTCAGGAAAAACTTTTCCCCAATGTCAGAGACTAGAATCTGTCATGAGAAATGTTTTACATGACAGTTCTTTCCCATTCTATTCTGCAAACTGACAATTCATCTGGCTTTGGAGTCATCTGTCTCAACAATCTTTCTCTAAGACTATTGTTAGGATATATGCAGAGAAACCCTTGTATAAAAAGGATATGCACATGGAAAATAGTTTATGAGAACAGTTATGAATAAAAATACAGCCACACAGAGTTGAACAAGCTGTGTTAATATTTACTTGAAGAAATAGCACAGTCCAATAAACAGTCCATGTCATACATGTTTTTAACAGTCCAGAAATATCCAGTTATAAAGTCTTCTTACTGGTTTCACGTCTTTATATACATAACAACTATGTTCATTTTAAAGGAGAAGTGTTCAATCAGAACTTTTCTCCTTACAAACGCAAATACACTGCCATTTTCCCCTATCACAAGTTTTGAAGTTTATCATTTCCTTTAAAGTTAGAATGATGATTTTGGTTTAATACAAACTAGAACCTATAGCTTACAATAAACTAAAAAAGGAAACTGTTTCAGATATACAGTAATTTTCAAATGGTTAAAGTGCAATATTTGAAGATGGATAAAATGGCAGCATGAACACTTTTATTAACTAGCTGATCATGTAAATCCAGCTGAATATAAGAAGCTTTCTGTTTTTTTAAAAAAGGTTTATAGATTGCACACAACATGTGGCTGATACACCTTCACTAAGTTTTTCTTTTCTCTCCCTTTGCAATCTACATAGTTGTTTATCTAAAACAGGGGTGTCAAACTCACGGCCCGCAGGCTGGACGCGTTATGTGCTGGCACCACCTCTGCCCAGTTTAGCAAAGGGAAAAAAATTCCTGATACATCATGTGATGATGATGTGAGTTTGACACCCCTGATCTAAAACAAGACATGATGACATTGTTTTAGTCATTGCTGGTCAAGTTAGAGAAATATTCAGCATAATGTCATAATATGAATAAATGATAGTTTTTTTTATGGAGGACTGCAAAATTCAAAAATATGGTTTTTAATAACAGTTTTAGCTTGAAAATTAACAGCAGAAAACAGAAAATTAACATGAACAGCAGACTTTTTAGTTCAATCTGCAGCATGACCCACTTTACAGCTAAGCCTAAAGTCAAATTTTGCTGTTTTACCTAGAGAAACTGGCTTATTCAAGCAGGATAGGAAAGAAAATCCAAAGCACATTTAAACAAGGATTGGACTTTGCATACACAGGTTTTCTGAATAACTTTTTCAGGCAAAATGAAGGGTGAAGTAAATGTAAGTCGATACCTTAGCTCTAACTGTATAGAGATTAGAGGCCCTGACTAATGATGAATTTTTACTAATTAATTTTAATAGAATTTGAAATAGGAAACTCTGGTTTGGACTCCCTGTTAAGTTTTGTAGGACTGAATGAGCAAAAATTGTATTACATTAATCCAATTCTAAGTAAAAAACCAGAGATGGTATTCAACAGGTTCTGACCAGTTCTGGAGAATCAGTAGCGGAAATTTTGAGTAGTTCAGAGAACCAGCAAATCCCACCTCTGACTGGAGATTTTACAGTATTCTTCCCCTGACATGCCCACCAAGCCACGCCCACATAACCAGTAGTAAAAAAAATTGAATCCCACCACTGGTAGAAATATGGCTACTGAATTTACAATGCAGCTCATCTTTAACTAGTAAAGTCTTTAGAATTGTTTAATTATATAATTATCTACCATATCAATAATATCAAAAAGAGAAGGGGATGTTTAAAAGAAAACATTTTGATATTTTTGTAAAATCTCTCATAGTTTCACCATCCACACTCAAGAAGTATATCAAGCTATTACTGGTTATGTCTTCAAATTCTCTGAGTAAAACAACCAGGATGAACTTTTAAAGCTTTTTATTATCAAGAAATACCAGGCAACTCAAAGGAAATTCTTCATATAACACTTAATTTATCTTGGGATTCTGTTTAGTAGATTCTAAAATTACACAGCAAATTTTATACTCTAAATACACATATAAAAACACAATCTTATATACCTTCCAGAATCCCCCTTTTATCCTTAATTAAATTCACCCATTGTCTCTGAATAAACTTTTTTTCCTTTAGATCTTGCTTCCCACCATTAAGGCTTCTCCTCCCCCCCTTTCTCTCTTGCTTATTCTTTTCCTTGCCCTTTTTACCCCTTGTCTTCCCTCCTCCCTTTTCTTACTCCCTTTCCTTTGCTTTCTAACCTTGCATCCACCTTTCCTCTCATTTTTCTCTTTTTTGGTTGTTTTTTCAAATCTTAAAATCCCCTTTTTCTTATCCTCTTTCTCCTCCTCCCCGGAAAAAAGCCATTGTTCATCAAAGATGGCTTCCTGTTCCTCTTCTTCTTTGTCCCAGTCATTCTGCTGCGTAATCAATTTTTCATAAGTACAGAACGCCATTTCTAAAAATTGAAATAAAGTGCCCAAAGTATCTTTTCCATCTTGTTCTTCCTTTTTATATTTTTGATATTCAGTCTTTAGTTCATCCACAAGCAATGCCATCCTGAAAAGAGAAACTTTCCCCAAAACAACCAACCAAGTATTTTTAATCAAAAATAATTCAAAAAAAGTTCCAAAAGTTTATATTTTTCTTCTTTCTTCTATTTCTTTTTCTGGGGTTACTGTTTAATCAAAGAGGTCCAATTACCTTGTATCTTTCTTTGAGATTCTAAGCAATCTCCTCCTTTTTCCACTTCTGCTCCAATTTTTTTTCCTCTCCCTTTCCACTTGCAACATCAATTTTTAAATGATCAGAAATCCATACCTCTAATAAGGGTTTTCCAATTTCTTAAATTTTTAAGTCCAATGTCCAAGAACTCTTTTGTCCCTTAACTTCAACTTTCAGAATAATTCACCTTCAGTGCCCAAACAAATTTCAAATCTTCATCTGCTGTTTCCATGGGGTGGGAGAGTGAAGAAAAAAAAGTTCCCTTTAACAGCTTCTCCGCCGCTTTCGATTTTCTTAGGGACACAATGTATCCTCCAGCAATTCAGACAGCTCAATTCCAATGAATTTAAAAGATGTTGATTGACCCGGCTCAGCCAGCACTTTCACTTTTCTTGCTTCCTCCAGCACAATCTTACCCGGTTGCTGGCTTCTTCGTAGCGGCCATTGCTGACCACCGCTCCACCACCTTGGGAAAAAGGGGTTTTTCCGGATGAAGAGGGGGTCTGTGGCACCCCCAACCCCCTGTCCGGCTCCCCTCTCTCTTCGGCTGTCCCTACAGGGCAGCCATATCCTCCTGACCCATTTGGATCGGGGGTACCTCGGCGGCAAGTACAGCAGGAATCGCGAATGGTCGCGAATTCCTGCTGCCACCGAAGATTTTTTTTATCAGTCTCATATTCTAAAAGTTTTGCATTTTTCAAGTGTTTCAGTTTAGTTAAATTTTATTATTCACAGTAGATTCCTGAATTACTGATATCCACATGATGAGAATGGTCAGTTTTACTTGAAAATTTAGTAGTTCATGCTATCATAAAGTTTGAGAATTCCCAACTTATTGGCATTTTTGTGATTTGCTGGGTTTTTATATTTCTGTTGAAAAGAATACATCATATTTTCTTTAAGACATATTTTATATCCTTATTAATTATTTTCATATTTCATATTTTGAAGAATTAATATGATGAATTATTGTTGGAATTGATTGCTCCTTAATTTAGATAATGACTTTGCATGTGGATTGGTATAAATCATTTGTGTGAATATGGCAAGAATTGAAGTATTAGTGTATCATGCCAAACACCGTGAATTATTCAAAAGGCAACATCAAATCAAATTGGTTTCATATGCAATATATTTTCTCCTAGTGTAGGAGATTCCTTTATATGTATATACTTTTTCCTATGCAACTTTATCAAATAAAGATTTTCTTTTCTTTATGTAAGAAAGATATAAACTTCTTTGTATGCTGTTTTTAAGCCAAGAAATATTTTGAGGGAGACACAGTAACCTTCATGAATTACATGCCCACCATGAAGCAATATATTTTACTTTATTATATTGTATCATTTCACTTGAAAAGGAATCCATTATCCTCTGATACTTTTCTCAAGGATTGTGTCCACTACTTTCCAGTTAAGTCAAAGTTCTTCACTGCTCTACTATATATATAGGGTCGATTATATATAGTAGTCAAAACTTCACAATAATTTAGAAGGCATGCTTTAGACCTTGTATAAAAGTTACACTATACTTGTAACTCTCTATTTTACATTACAAAATGTACTCATTTATTTCTGGGTTTCTTGGAGAACAGCACCAGTATTTTGAATTAGCCTCTTAAAGCAGCAGCATCTTTTTACAAGCTCACGCAGAAGCTTGACAAAAGATTGTGTGGTTTAATAGCAGAGAATCCTGAGCTTGTACAAGATCAAAACACCTATGGTGAATTATTTTTGAACCTCTAGCATCTGCTATCCTTGGACAATTCCTAGGGGACAAATCATGGACACCCACTATATATTTTAAAAATATATGTTTCAATTTTCCAGAATGTTCCAGAATGATGCTATATTAGGTGGAAAATCAGAATGACAGTTTTGACCACTGCTACTTACCATATACATGCTATTGTTCCTCCTGTTCTGTGAGCCAGTAGTTATTTTCTAATGTAATGGTCCACCCAGACCATTAGAGAGCGTTCAGAGACCTTTTCATTAGGGCTTCTGGACTTCAATTTGTCTAGGTTAGGAACTGGCCAAGCAGATCCTACCACCCTAATCATCCTATCATCCTATTATCCAGTAAAGATTGGATGGGAAAGGGTATCCAATACTATTGTATCTACAACCAGTGATTTCATGTGCATAAAATATTGTGATAATTTTAATTATGACTTTTGCAATTGAAGTGGTAGTGTCCAAAGTTCCTTATACCTTAATGAAAATACTGTAAGTAGAGATATGAAACAAAAAAATATAAAAATGGGATAGCATTTGGGTTGTTCGTGTTTTCGAGTTAGTATAAGATTATAATATGCTAGTTCTTTCTGCTAAAATTGCTAAATATTTACTTTAGTATTTATCTTGGAGTAGAACTACAAAGTATACTAAAAAAGGAAATGCAAATGATTTTAAAAACATAGCTATTGGCCAGCAGAGTAGTTACTTGTGCTAAGTCTCTTTCAACATTTCAGTGTGGAAGCTTTATAAAGTGCATTGACTTTCTCTGCAAAGAGTAGCACATATGTAATCAGCAGGTGTAAGCAAAGTTGCAATCATAAGAGCACTTTTCTACCCAAACCTTTATTTCTGAAGAGATTAGAAATTATCTGCATGGTTGGGGAAAGGCTATTTCAAAGCAGGAAACCCATTTTAACAGCATCCCACCCGACCAGTGTTACGAAGCAAACTTAAGTTAGAAACATATCCTGTTGCTTTCCCCATTTATAGCAATTCTAATCTAGTACTATTTTTTTTTTTGTATTGGAAAACAATAGTACAATTAAAATAGCATTAGAACCCAACTGGTATGTTGTATTTGTAGTATCATGCTAAAATTTCTTTGGGAAAATGATAAATCTCAATGGAAAAACTGCCTGATGGAAGTCAACTATCAATGCTAGTGACTCTAATGAAGTGGTTTAGTATGTGAAAGAAATATATTTTTGGTGAGATCCTGAAGAGCTGATACTGGGGAATATCAGATTTTATCTACCAAATGCTATTTAACTGTAATAAAGTTCATGTTAATTCCATGTTCATTAGTCAGGACAGCTGTTTGGGTAGGTTTATATAAGATGAAGTTCAGAGGTGGTATTCAGCAGATTCTGATCAGTTCTGCAGAACTGGTAATGGAAATTTTGAGTAGTTCAGAGAACCGGCAGTAACCTTCCCCTTGAGTAAGATGGGAATGGAGATTTTACAATAGCCTTCTCTTGCCACGCTGACCAAGCCACGCCCACCAAGCCACACCCACAGAACCAGTAGTAAATTTTTTTGGATCCCACCAATGATAAAGTCCATTGCAGTGGAGGGTTGTGTCATGTAACCACTGGTAGAAGACTGTAATATGCAATATTCTAATGAACAAAGACTTTTTGGAGTACCTGACAAACACATACATGCATAGATACACAACTATACACATTCATTTTAAATTAAAATGTGAACATGCTGATAGCTGGCTCTACATGCATACATACTCTTTGAAGGAAATTTAAGAAAATCAAATTGGAATGCTAAGAATCACATTTGTAGGAACTGAGTTACATTCCATATATGTTCCCCTTGCCAATGATCTAAAATAGGGAGTCCTTACTTTCTATTAACTTTAGTAAAATAAATATAGCTTTTTGATGTGTTCTAATAAACGATTGATAATATTTAAGGCATAATTAACATTTGGAAATGAACTTAATCTTTTTTAGATTAATCACGCCCAGTCTTCTTTGCAAAAGCCTAAGTGAATCCACCAGATTCTGAAGCCTTAGTGATCCACCAGAGATGACCAATGATCTATTTACTTTTTGCTCTACAAAACTTCATCTGTTTTTTTCGTGTGCTAAATTTTTCTGTACATTCTTCATCTGCACATTCTTCTTCACATACATGGATGAACACTCATAAATGCATTCCTCATTTTGAGGCTGAAATAATAAAGATAAGGGAAAGTTGTATTTACCTATTAAGTTTAGTTAGAATATTCCAGTTTGGGATCAACTATTAAGCAAAAGAAGCATTCACTCAGGATACCAAGAGAAAAGGGAGATCACAGAGTATTTTACCATTTCACTGTCACTTTCCACTTTAGCAGAATTTGTAATAATTGTTCTTATCTGCCATGTTTGATTTTCATCTACATTGTTAAACATATTTTCTTTGGCATGAGGAATGACTAAAATTTAAAAGTTTGCTCTAAAGGATTTTCAGAATTGAAAAACATGCCCTTAAGATCAGTGATGGGATTCAAATCTTTTTTACTACCGTTTCTGTGGGTGTGGCTTGGTGGGCATGGCAGGGGAAGGATACTGTAAAATCTCCAGTCAGAGGTGGTATTTGCCGGTTCTCCAAACTACTCAAAATTTCCGCTACCGGTTCTACAGAACTGGTCAGAACCTGCTGAATACAACCTCTGCTTAAGATCATAAAGTTTCAGTACAGATCATGTCAGATCTTATTTTGCTTTTTAAACATTCGGAGGAAGAATAAAATAGTTTTCAATAGATGTCTGTATTTGCCTTTTCCCCTTACAACAATTTAAATAAATGCATCAACAAAAGTAGAAACTTTGCATTTTTTAAATTGCCCTAGTTTTAAGATATTTGTTTATATTCATTAGTGCTATTTAGTGTTCAATGAATATTTTAAAAAACTCAAATTTATATTTAATATAACTATGGCAGGGGTGTAAAACTCACAGATCGGGTCCAGCCCCTGGGCCTTGAGTTTGACACTGGCTTAGTTTGACACTGGCTTTAGTTTGAGTTTGGTCTGGCTTAGGAGATGGCCTGGTAGAAATCTGACATTTCATTTTATTTTATTTTATTGCACTGAATTTTAATGTCTTGTTAGTTATACAATGGAAAAGTAGATGGATACCCCTGTTGGATTGTGTTTAGAACATCAGTTGTTCTTGGTCCTGCCAGAATACAGTATTTCCATCTTTCACATAGTGAATTTAAATAAACACATATCTTTCTAACAATTTTCAACTTCCTTATGTTAATCTTCAACAGAAAGATTCATCCTAGGCTATTAAATAATACTATTATCTAGATAATATCATTAAAAGAATCTACTTAGATAGTTGTTTGAATGAAAACAGGGCAAATCTGCTTTATTTCTCTTTAGCTCTACTTGTTGTACATAACCATTCAGTATGATATGCTTCACTAAACTGAGTGTTTATGAAAATTGAGTCAGATTATAGAAAATTATTTTCCTCCATACAAAATCTCTGAGAATTCACATTAAGTATCTTAAAGCAATAAAATTAATGTATGCCTTCCATTTGCTGCCAACTTTTAAACATTTATCTCCCAATAGGAAAATTAAATCAGGCTTCTTTTCAAAGGTAATACCGGTACATTTACAAAGACCACCCTTTACAGAACAAAATTAAATAACAATTTAAGGAAGCTTTTATTGAGGAAAATGAACTATGCTTTTATCCCCCTGTGCACACAAATTACTGTGTGGGGATGACATTGTCAGTATATAATAATGAACAGATGTTGAATTTGATGTTGGGGGGAATAAAACTTCTTTTCCCCTGATGGTGGAGTGATATTTTTCTTTCTAAGGCATCCGCAATCATAAACTGTTTCATAGGAATAAGACCACCATTTTGGAAGAGTCATATCTATGATTATCTTGCAGGTATTTAGAAGGCTGGATGAGTAAGAAATTATGTGGTTAATCGAGAAATTTCTAAACTATTAGATTTGGAATTTAACCAGGATAATTTTTGAAATAAACATTTGAAAGCAATGCATATAAATCATATATAATCTGTCTCTTTTCTAATCTAAAAAAGGGTGTCAAATGTAAACAGATTTCCTGGAGTTAGTTGTGAGAGGAAATGAAGGAAATGCAAAAGGAGGAGGAGAGAGGCACACTAAAATTTAATATAAAAAAAATAAAAATCCTACAAGTGAACTGTTCTGTCCCTAATTAGCATTCTTGAGATCCCCGCGCTTTGATTGGCCAAAGCGTGGGGCACTCTGATTGGTCAGGCGAGCCGCGCCGATTGGCTCGCTAGTGCAGCAACCTGAAGGACACCACCGGCCCCATGAAGCGCGCCGTCTTCCTGACCCACTGCGGGACCGAGGTATTCAAGATGGCCAAGGCGCTTGCCAAACCCGCCGATGCGACCGCGATGGACTGGGACTCTCTCGAGCCAATACTTTGGCGGCACTACGCTCCAGAGGTACCCATCCTGATCCGACGAAACGAATTTTACCGTCGGGACCAACGGTCGGGTGAGAGCTTCAGTGACTTCGTCGCCGAGCTACGGCGCCGAGGGGGGCTCTGCGAATTCGACAACCTGAACGACGCCCTGCGAGACAGAATTGTGCTCGGTTTGTGGGACCCCATCCTCCAGAGCCGGCTGATGGCCAAGGGCAACATCAGCCTAGCAGACACCCTCACCGCAGCCGCAGCCGCCGAAGCAACCCGAACCTCCGCCGACCGCATGCGCAGACCGAACGCTGGGGACTGCAGCGGAAACAACAACCCGGCGAGGTCGGCCGAGGCCCAACCCGAGATGACCACCCACCAGGGCGACTTCCACTCGGCATCGGGCACTTCCGATGACGAGGAGGACATCCATCGCCTCCAGACAGGCCGCGACCCACGGAACCAGCGGGGTCGTAAGTCGAGGACCAACTGTGCCGGTTGCGGCGGCGACCACCCCAGGTCAGAATGCCGGTTTTTCGAATCGATCTGCCAGCATTGCGACAAGGAGGGACACATCGCCCATGTCTGCCGCCTAAAAAAGAACCGCAGCCCGGCACGATGGGACCAGAGCGACCGGAGGAGAGAGAACACACCACCCCGGACCAGAGATCGCCCCTCGGACAACAGATGGGACCGGAATGGACGATCCCTGCGAGGCGGCGATAACCGGCAAAGAGAGGAGACCCATCAGACGGTCACCATCGGCCACGCCATAACCAATGACGCCCAGAAGGTCCACGTGGAGGTAGGCATCGTGGGCGAGCCATGCAAAATGGAGGTGGACTCCGGGTCCTACCTCTCCATGATAGCATGGCATGAAATAAAGCGCTTGGTGCCTACCATCAAAAGGAGGAACCTAGACAGCCAGAGACTCATCGTAAAGGACTACCAGGGAAACCGCATCCCGGTAGTCGGAACTAAACACTTCAACATCACATATAAAGGGCACACTGAAAGGCTTCCCCTGACAATTGTCGACCGCGACCGCCCAAGCCTACTGGGACTGCAATGGTTCACCCCGCTCGGCATCGCAGTCACGGGAGTTGACCACGTCACCGACGACAGCTGGGAGCAGCAACTGGCCCGGGAATTCCAAGAGGTCTTCGACGGAAACCTAGGCAAGTACCGAGGGCCCCTTATAACATTCAGCCTAGACCCAAACGTCCCCCCAAAACACCTGAAACCAAGGCGGGTGCCATTCGCACTTAAACCCAAGATAGACGAGCAAATTGACAAGCTCGTCAAGCAAGGGGTCCTACAGCCCATAGACCACGCCTGGTGGGAGACCCCCATAGTCACCCCGATCAAGCCCGATGGGTCGGTGAGGATCTGTGGGGACTATAAGGCCACCCTAAATGGCGCACTACAACAAAGCGCCTACCCCGTCCCAGTAGTGCAACACCTACTGCACTCACTGGGAGGGGGCAAGGTTTTCGCCAAGCTCAACCTCGCCCAGGCATACCAACAGTTGCCAGTCGACGAGCAAACGGAAGAAGCGCAAACCATAGTCACCCACCGGGGAGCATTTAAATGCAACCGACTCCAATTCGGAGTCAGCGTGGCACCGGGAATATTCCAAAGCCTAATGGAAAGACTATTGCAAGGCATCAAGGGGGTGTTACCTTACTTCGACGACGTCCTAGTGTCGGCAACCAACCAAGCCGAACTAGAGGGTCGCCTAAGGGAGGTCCAAACCAAATTCAAAGAGACCGGGCTCAAAGTCAAGAGGGAGAAATGCCAATTATACACGGAATGGGTAGAATTCCTAGGATACCTCCTAGACCGTCACGGCATTCACCCCACAAACCAAAAAATCAAGGCCATCAAAGAAGTACCCACACCCAAGTCGAAGACGGAACTACAGGCATTCCTGGGGCTACTTAACTTTTACAATGTTTTCCTGCCCCAAAAGGCGACGGTGGCGGAGCCCTTGCATAGGCTCCTGGACAAGGCAGTGACCTGGACTTGAGGGAAACGCGAGCAAGCCGCCTTCCAAAGAACAAAGGATCTCCTCACTTCGGACGCTGTCCTTACACAGTATAACGAGACCCTACCTCTGGCTGTCACATGCGACGCATCACCTTTCGGCATCGGCGCTGTCCTCAGCCATACCCTCCCCGACGGAAAAGAAGCGCCCATCGTGTTCTTTTCAAGGACCCTCACCAAACCGGAGCGGAACTATAGCCAGCTGGACAAAGAGGCTCTGGCTATCGTTGCCGCCGTAAAAAGATTCCACGAGTATCTCTACGGCCGGACATTCACCATCATAACTGACCACAAGCCGCTGCTGGGAATCCTTGCAGGAAACCGGGCCACCCCGAACATTCTGTCACCCCGAATGACAAGGTGGTCCGAGTTCCTGGCAGCCTACAACTACGGACTCATACACAAACCGGGTAAGATGATCTCCCATGCAGACGCCTTAAGCCGCTCACCGCTACCGGAACCTGACACCGACCCAGCACCCACGACAACCACCCTCAGCATAGAGACTCTACCCAACCTGCCCATAACCGCGTCAGACATTGCCCGAGAGACTAATAAAGACAAACGTCTGGCGCGGGTGTTGCATTGGGTAGAGAAAGGGTGGCCAGAAAGGGACAACGACGAGTCCGTCAAAACGTTCCGAAACCGCCAAATGGAACTCTCGTTATTAAAAGGGTGCATACTATGGGGGGATAGGGTGGTCATTCCAGAAAAGCTACAAGGGAAGGTTCTGGAACTGCTACACGAGGGGCACCCTGGCATCGTTAGGACTAAAGCCCTGGCCAGAAGTTACGCTTGGTGGCCAGGGATGGACAAACAAATTGAGACCTGGGTAGCAAGGTGCCAACGATGCCAGGAATCTAGGCCAAGCCCACCCACAGCACCCGTCCTAGAGTGGGAAACCCCAAGGGGACCTTGGTCTAGGATTCACATAGACTTCGCCGGGCCCACAAAAGGACACACCTTCCTTATAACAGTAGACGCTTACTCCAACTGGCTGGAGGTAAGCAACATGAAGACAACAACCACGGAGGCCGTGATCAAGGAACTCTGCAAACTCTTTGCAACCCACGGCCTCCCAGACATCGTCGTTTTCGACAACGGGCCCCAATTCACCTCGCTGGAATTCGAAAAATTCCTAGCGGAAAGGGGCATCCGCCACGCGCTGACAGCACCGGCGCACCCGGCGGCAAACGGTAGGGCAGAATGGATGGTGCAATTCACTAAGAAAACCATCTGGAAAATAGACCATGGGGAGATCCAGGAGAAAATAAACAAACTACTCTTCACCCAACACATAACCCCAAATACCACAACGAATAAGAGCCCAGCCGAACTATTAATGGGGAGGAAATTAAGGTCCCCACTCAACAGGTTACACCCCACGTATAACCTGGAGAAGCCCCCACAGCAAACACCAAACTTTCGCACCAGGCGACCCCGTATACACAAGAAACCTGACGGGAGACCCACTATGGATACCGGCCGTCATCACACAAATAACAGGTCCACACTCGTACCGGCTACAAACAGCAGACGGACGAGCGTGGAAACGCCACATCGACCAATTAAGGTCGAGGACTGCCAACCAAGAGACCACCGACGCACAAACAGGTGAAACCAACCCCCACAACACAAACCAAGGGGAGAGAGAATACCCAGGGGACCAAAACCAAAGAAGAATAAACCAGCCATACTTACTGGAAAGCAGCCATCACGACCCCTCGCCAGGAAGAGACAGCCAGGCCAGCTCGGACCCGGAAAGACTGAGCGGGAGCGGCGAAACCCGCAGCTCAACCAACCCGGGAGGCCCAGGAGGGAGCTACGGAGAGCGGCCCGGCTCGACCGACCAGCCGGTTCCCACGACGGCATCAGGAGCAACAGAGATCCCGACCGAACCGGCCGGGATCCAACCTACGACTGAGCTGCGCAGGTCCAGTAGGCTCAGACGGAGCCCCGCCTACCTACGTGACTACGCGACGTAAGGACTGAACCAAGAGGGGAGGGGTGTTCTGTCCCTAATTAGCATTCTTGAGATCCCCTCGCTTTGATTGGCCAAAGCGTGGGGCACTCTGATTGGTCAGGCGAGCCACGCCGATTGGCTCGCTAAGAATCTCCCGCGATTGGTCCATTCGAATCGCGGGAGATTCAAAGTGGTGCCATTGGCCACGGCCGCCGCGGCTGAAAGAATAAAAGCCGCGAACCTTTTGCGAAGAGCCAGTTCGGTTCCTACTTTAATAAAAGAGCATGATTTGAAGTCACTGACTCCTGGCATCATTTCGCGGACACAACATGAACAAAAGTGAATGGAGATTTGAAACTGACATTAACTAAGGCTGTGAAGGGCCAGTTGCCACATTTAGCTCAGAAATGTCCTGAGGTAGAATAACTGTAGGGAAACAGATAATTGAGTAAACTCGACTAAGCAATGCTGGGGAAAAAAATAATTGGTTTTGAAGAAAAATGCTAACCTTTTTTCCTTTTTTCTTCTGGTCCTTGCCAGAGAATGAAAGAATGCAAGACAAGATGGAGGTAGATACACTTGTGGTAGAAGATTAGAAAACACCTAGGTTCCAAAGTGAATGGTTTTTGCACTATTTAAGCTTGAGCATCACATTTCTCTTTTGGCAATTGCAGTTATTGGTATTGTCATGAGTAATTTCTTGTTGGCATAGGAATTACTATGTGGAACTGCTTCCCTGTGATTCAGCCTTGCTTTTGGGTCTTCCGTGTGCATTATTTTAATCTGAGAGATTGATTGACTGGTTAATCTGGCTTTGACCTGATTTAGTTTGGCCAGCATTACATTTTTCTTTAGCTGTTACTGTTGGTATTACTGGTCCCAACTATAAGCAGGACATCAAAGGGACAAATTATGACTTCTACTGGACCCAGATTCAAAAGCCATAAATAAATTGGAAGCAGGTTATTTGAAGATCCACTAGCATTTATGTGAATCTGCTTCGCTCCAAAATCAGGTGCAGTAGCTCTGCTCCCATATCTATCTTTAGGCTGGTACTGATAGAAAAATAAACCTTTTGGATATCTTTATAATGGGCATGTGTATTCTCAGACTTTCTTCTCAGCTGCTTCACCGAACTCCAGACAGGAAGGGAAACAAAGGTCTCAAGGTAATGATCAAATGAGTCTTTATTCGTCCACACAATGTTCCAGGTTCAGGCAACAACAAGTAACCAAAAGGAATTAAAGTCAGCTCTGTATCCAGAGCTGTATTTATACACCAGTTAACAACTTAATGAGGTTATCCACCATCCGGTGAGCATTACTGCCTCATATCCAATCACCATGTAACACTCTATACACTGTGCTTTTATCCATTAATTATTTATCCCTATTTACTATACTTGTACAAATATCATATTTCATCATTGTATTTACGCCTATTAAGTGACCCTCCACCCCTCTCGAGATTGTTAGTTTAACAGGCAGCATCCTAATCACTTTGTCTACAACTGCCCACAGGCTGTAACAGCTCAACATGTGACGTCAGCAAGGCTCATTATCTCTGTCGAATAGTCAAAGCCCCAGGCTGTGTGGTTAACAGAACTTCCCCCTGGATAGCATAGTCTGACATGGCACAACGCATGGTGTCATGGCTCCAGCATGCCCTGGAGACATGACAGCTAATTCTTTTAAAAGGGATTTTTAAAATCTGGATATGACAGTTGTCTTTTTGAAGGAAGCTTATGACTTTAAATATTTCATATTGCTGTTTGAAGTAACTGCGTTTTATTGTTCTAAAATGGTGCCTCCTATATATCCTTAAGATAGTTTTGCCTTGAAAGGCTACATGAAAATAAATAAATAATATCTCACCCCAGTTATTATCAACTGTAAATTGAATTGCAACTGTGATTCCAATGCTGATGCTATATCTTATTGCTGATAATGACTATTTATACTCATTTTTAAAAAGTATTTTTGTGAAGTATTTATAAAATATTGTGAATTGTCCAGAGTTGATTTGGACAGTGAGATGAATGGCATATCAATTTAATCAATAAGATAAAGATCAAAAGAATAATTTAAAAAGGAAGAGAAAAGAAAAACAGATACATTATTGAATATAATTCAAATAATAATTGGCACAATCTCTCAAGACAATGATTTTTCCTCCTTCCCTAATACTTCTCCAAAAGGGACTTACTTAAAAGGGAGGGTGGGGAAAAACAATTGATCTATTACATTTGTGAATAAATTCATCTGGAAACATTGAACTGTTGATGCCACACAAGAAACTAAAGACAACTTCTTGGATATTAAAAATCTGTTATTTTATTGACATAATTAGAAGAAATAGCTGTTTCCCCCCCCCCCTTCTTTTCTGTTGAATGTTTGCTTGGCTTTCAACTTCTTCCATGGGGAATGTGAGCCTGGACCAATTTGGGAGAGGAAAAGCCTCTGGTGGAATAAGGGCAGGCTATAACATCTCAGCAGTAATGGGCAAGGAAAATTATGAAAATAGATAGGAGGAGGACAACTCTTAGGGACCCTGCCACTACTGTATTTTTTCCAGTGCCCCAATCTCACACTGAGAGATGGCAGACATTCAAGACTCTGAACTGTCAGGTTTTGCTGCTGAATCCAGTTTGCATAATCTGTTCTCATCCATAACTTGACTCTGAATGAGAAAGCTAACCTGGCTTGTATTACTGAAATTTGGCTAAGGCTCTACTAGGTTGGATTTTTTGTAGAAAGCTAGCTCATGGAATGCTTCTTTATTCTTTGTTCCTGAATAATAAATCTGGTATAGTTGCTGTTTTCCAAAGGTCTGTTCGATTCTATTCCAAAAGGTCTAAGTGGAATACCGTGCTGGCTTGCTCTGCTTTTTCCAGAGAAAGTAACCATATTATTAACCTATGATGTAGCAGCCCTTTTCTCAGCAATAATTGTTCTAAGTGTGACAGATTGGTTGATATTTGATCAAGAGAGTGTAGGTGGCCTACCCAAGAGTTAAAAATATCAGATCAGAAAAAAATAAAGACGAATAAATCAATATAATAAATCAGTAAGTTGATATTGTCCAGTTAAATGCAGATTGACAATACCCAGTATTACTAGGCATTTGAAAGATTATTACTTATATCTTAATATGCCAACTTGCCTATACATTAACATTCTTCTTTTCTAAATTTCAGCAAGTAACATTACAAACAGTTTGAAATACTTTTCTGAATGACTTTTGATCAAAGGCTTTTTTTCTCAATATATTGTCTAAACGCATTGCAAGAGAACTAAAATATCATGAAAGTATATCATGTCACATCATTGTGTTAGCCACTCTTGAAGTAGCCTCCTTCTTGTTCCTACATTTTTACATTTACTTTCTTCTTGCTTACAATTGATCCATAGAACTGTTCTTTGTACAGCAAGTTACAAGCTTCAAAAAAGAGATGAAAGGAACAGAAAAACATTAAAATTCAAAGTAGCATTAAATTTCAGAGAACAGTAAAAAGCAAGCATCTTTGGCATATATATTATAATTCACCTAAACAACCTGAAAAATCTTTGCCATGAAATTGAAAGAGCATGTCATTTGGAATAGATGCCTATTTCAATAAACCTGTAGAAAGTGTATGCTTTTTAATAGTTCCATAAATATAATAGTCTGAGTGATGAATGTCTTACTGTATCTGCATCTGCTCATATTTCATGCCTGTAATCACAAATTATCATATAGACTGCCAAGTGTGATGAAAAATGCAATAGTGTAATGTTAAAATGTCTTTTCCAGAAAAGAAAAGTTAGACCTACAAATTCATCAGTACCGTAATAGCATGTGAGAATATGGGTGGCGAAAGAAAAAGTTTTTGCCTTGGTTTGCATAAAAGGTGCCATCAAAGTGGCATATCCCAAAGGTTCATTTGTTGCCATTAGTGCTTTTTACAAGATAGTAATCAAATTCTCATCCTTACTGCACTCACTCCCCATTTCATTTCTTAAGCTACATCTACTTGATGTATACAAATATTGTATCTCTTGGAAAAGGAAGGTTTAGAAGAACTATCGAGTGTAGAGCAAATACCCTTTTATATAGGGCAGTGTTCTGAACTAGCTCCCCAAACACGACAAACCCTCTTTATTTAAACCAATGATTCCTTTATTAGGAGCACCAGCAGCCCTGGCAAAAAGTTTCGTGTTAGATTTGGAGCATGGGTGCGAATGATGGAGACGAGCCGGTAGAAACAGTGAACTTCAAACTCTTTATTTACACATTGTGACAGCTCAAACTCGAGGGCTGCTATAGCCTCCCTTATATAGGCAACTTGTTAACTCTTCAACCAATAGCAAACCTGGAGCGCTAGCTCCATTAACCAATGGGAATGGCCTGTTAATGGCCAATCGGATGCTCCTAAACGGACCAATCCGATCCTGCCAATAACAACCAATCAGAAGTGCAGAGCCAGAACCCTGTACTTGACTTCAAGCTCAAGATAACTTTATTGGTATTATTCATTCACAACATTTCTCTCAATGCAGGCTAACAAATCTGTCTGGCAGGGCGATGAATAGTTGTCTGCCACATCTATTCATCTCCGCCCCCTGCCTTTTATTCCCAGAGCTAGGGTGGGGCTTCGCTAACAGTGGTGGGTTTTTTGTCCTAAGGATCAACCCACAGATTTCCACTGCTCTCCTCTCCTCTGCCAGAATTCTGCACAACTGTGCATCAGGCACTGGAGCCAGCTGTTCCTCCTCTTCCTCATCAGCCAGCTCCAGACCTGGGGGCTGTTGATTGTCCATCTGCAGGCTGATGGATGGCCCTGGCTTTGCCTCTCTCTCTCTCTCTCTCTCTCTTACACACACACACACACACATACACACACGCACACACACACACACCTCCATTCCCTCTTCCCACTCAGAGCTCTCAGGTTGCCTTGATGCTGACCATGACTCCCATGCTTCCTTCTTGTCTGATTTGGCTGCTGGAGGGGCTGGCAGCCAACAGGCCATAACATTGCCATGCTGGATTGTGAACTGGGACTTGTAGTCCAATACATCTGAAGGAATGAAGGAAAAAATGGATCTGGAATATAGTCATTTCTAATTGGAAATTAAATATATTTATTATCAGAGTCTTATCAGATAGAGTTTATGATATAGTCCATTAAAGTCCATTTTCTGATTTAAAGAATAGCCATACATTGCTAGATTTCCGATTCTAATGCTGAAGGGCTTAGCATTTAACAAGAGAATAGGAATGAATGTAATTATTGCATATGCTAATTAAACACAACAAAATAAGAGATCTGATGAAGCTTAACGGTTTTTAATAACTGTTTAATTACACTCAGCAATATGTGCATTATAGTTTTTTTTAAAATTGCAATTCCACTTCAAAGTTACTGACATAATACAATTCTGAGGGTTACACAATGAGGAGGAATCACTTATATTAACAAATCTGAGCTCACTGCAGGAACCCAAATCAAACGATTCACAACAAATATACAAATATGTCAAAAATGTGAGCAAGCTGAAAAATAATATGGATATTATTATTACTGCAAGATCACAAAGTCTTCTACTTCAAAAAGGTAAAAACATCCACTCTAATACACAATTCAGATGCTTATCAGTTAAAAGAAATTATTTAAGTTTTCCCTTCTTGACTTCACATTCATTATGTTGAATAGTCAGATACTAGTTATTCATAAAATACTTGGAACCTGAAAAAACTCATCAAAAGTTGAGAAAACAATTTCAAACGATTAAAGGATGTCTTTAAATGAAATTATAATATGACCAGAAGGAAACATATCAAATGTAAAGGCTGATATACAAATTATAAAAATCAGAACTTCCTTTAACAGGCAGCCTAAAGTTACACAGAAAGTGACAAAGAAAAAAGGCAGAAAACTAGGGGTCATCTCAATTTATGCAGTTAATATGTGACTCTCCTCTACCCACCTACTCAAAAAAACAGAAACAAAACTGTTCTGGACTAGCAGGCTTGAAAGCCTGCAAAGCGGATTGGTAAGCTAACAGCGGGTCGTGATTGGTCACTCCAGACTGATCCGATTGGCTTCTAAATGGGCTGCTGCGATTGGGCGAACCAAGCATGGCAAACTACTGTCATTGGCCGTATAGCCGCAGCCAGCTCCATAAAAGGGGCTGCTGTGGCTAGGAGCTTTTGCTCAGATTGGAAGTCACTAATAAAGAGCTGTAATCACTTGTCTCCGTTCTTGGACCATCCTTCCAGACATAACACTGGCGATGAGGGTGGGATGTGGAGACAGCAGAGCTGACTGAGCACTCACTAACAACCAACAGAGCACGTGGCTGACAGCGGGCAGACATCAGCAGAATGGCCAGCAGCGCTATACCACCCGCCCCGTTTGATCCAGCCAGCGAAGATTGGGACTCATACATGGACAGGTTTCAAATGTTCCTAGAGTCCAACAATCTGTAGGATGCCACTCCTAGCAAGAAACGAGCAGTTTTCCTGACGCATTGCGGACCCGCCGTTTTTAAAATGGCCAAAGCGCTCGCAAAGCCGGCTGAGGTCAAAATGATGGACTGGGATACCCTTGCTCCCATCCTCCACAACCACTACGCCCCAGCAGTACCGACTCTCATCCACAGACACGCATTTTACCAAAGGGATCAACGCAAAGGTGAGAGCATCGGGGATTTTGTAGCTGACATAAGGAATTTAGATGGTCTGTGTGGCTTCGCAAATCTAGAAGAAGCCATGAGGGATCGAGTTGTCCTTGGCCTCAGAGACCCCATGGTCCAAAGTAAAATTATGGCCAAGGGAGACATCTCCCTCGCAGACACCACAGCTGCTGCCACTGCAGCTGAAGCCACCCGCAAATCAGCAGCACGGATGCACCGGACAAATGGGGCCAGCCGCCAAACCACCAACGATACAGCAACGCCATCAGAGAAATACACGTCGGCCACCCATCATGAAGATATTGAATCCTCATCAGATAGTGAAGAGGAAGAAGTCCACAGACTCAGATCAGAGCATGAACAACGAGACCAGTGGGGTCGTAAATCGAATTTCCAATGCACCAGATGTGGTGGAAACCACCCACGATCCGAATGCATATTCCTAGATGCCATCTGTCGTTTTTGTGAGAGAAGAGGGCATATTGCTAAAGTATGCCGGAACAAAAGAGGACTCAGTCCCAAATGGAAGGAAAACAGCCTCCGACAAATGGAGGGCAACCCCACCACTAATCATGACCTCCCAAACAACGAGTGGAGCCAGTACAACAGAAACTGGAAAATTACTGGCGCACCCAGACAAGAAGAAGCACATCAGACCATCACCATTGGCCACGCTTCATCTTTAGACACCAGAAAAATCTGTGTAAAGGTCAACATTGAAAATCGATCATGCATCATGAAACTGGATAGGTCTTTCCTATCCATGGTCTCCTGGAAAACCCTGAAGCAGCTGATTCCCAACATCTGCCGCCAGAACTTCAGCATTCAGAGCCTTGTATTAATGGACTACCAGGGCAACCGGATTCCAGTCGTTGGTTCTAGTCATTTCCAGGTCTCCTTCAAGAACCACACTGCAATATTACCTCTCACCATCATTGACAGAGACCGACCCAGCCTACTGGGTCTACAGTGGTTCGCGCCATTAGGAATCGAAATGGCAGGCATTAATCAGATTGTAGACGAAGACTGGGAAGCGGCCCTCATCCGGGATTTCCAAGAAGTCTTCAGTGAACAGCTAGGCAAGTACAAGGGGTCCCCTATCTCCTTTAATCTCTGCCCTGATATCACACCCATTCGCCTAAAACCACGCCGTGTCCCTTTTGCTCTCAAACCAAAATTGACGAGCAACTGGACAAACTAATTGCACAAGGCATGTTAGAACCCATTGATCATGCCCGATGGGAGACCCCAATTGTAACCCCCATAAAACCTGACGGATCTTTGAGAATTTGTGGGGACTACAAAGCCACCCTAAACCATGCTTTACAGCAGAACGCCTATCTGGTACCCTTGCTCCAGCACCTCCTTCACTCACTTGGGGGTGGCAGAATATTCGCAAAGCTTGACCTGGCCCAAGCTTATCAACAGCTACCAGTAGATATGGAAACCGCCGAAGCCCAAACCATAGTTACGCACAGAGGCGCGTTCAAGTGTAACAGACTCCAGTTTGGAGTAAGCGTTGCCCCGGGCATTTTCCAAAGTCTGATGGAAAGGTTGTTACAGGGCATTAAAGGGGTTGTGCCCTACTTTGATGACGTGTTAATAGCCGCCCCAACAAGGAGTCAGTTAGAACAACGACTGAGACAGTCCTCCAAAGGTTCAAAGACACTGGCCTCAAGGTAAGGAAGGAAAAACCAGTTATGCACTGAAAGGGTTGAATTTCTTGGTTATCTCCTTGACAAACAAGGAATTCACCCTACAGAAAAGAAATTGGCTGCCATCAAAAATGCCCTGAGACCACAAAACAAAACAGACCTTCAAGCCTTCCTGGGACTCATTAACTTTTATAACATTTTCTTACCCCAGAAGGCGACCGTTGCTGAACCCCTTCAAAGACTCCTCGATAAAAAGGCTTCCTGGATTTGGGGACGACGGGAGAAGCATGCCTTTCAACAAGTAAAGGACCTTTTAACTTCGGATGTAGTGCTCATCCAATATAATGAAACACTTCCTTTAACTGTGACTTGCGATGCCTCACCATTTGGAGTAGGAACCATCCTGAGCCACGTCCTACCAAATGGCACAGAGGCGCCTATTGCATTTTTTTCAAGAATGTTGTCAAAAACAGAAAGGAAATATAGTCACCTAGACAAGGAAGCCCTCGCCATTGTTTCTGCAATCAAAAGGTTCCACGAGTATGTGTATGGAAGACACATTTTCCATACATTTTCCATCATCACAGATCATAAACCATTACTTGGCATCTTGGCTGGTGACAAACCTACTCCACATATTCTATCCCTGAGAATGACACGTTGGTCGGAGTTCCTAGCTGCCTATGACTACCAATTGAGGCATCGCCTGGGGAAAACCATTCCCCACGCAGACGCTTTGAGCCGCTCTCCATTGCCAGATTTCCAAGATGACCTGGCTCCCACACTATCAACACTACAAATTGAGACACTTTCCTCACCGCCACCGACAGCTCAAGACATTGCATTGGAAACCAAAAAAGACTTGGCACGAGTTCTTAACTGGGTGGAGAGGGGATGGCCACAAATCGAACGCAACGAAACCTTTAAACCCTTCAAAAACAGACAGACAGAACTCTTCTCACAGAAGGGGTATGCATTGTGGGGAGACCGAATGGTTATACCACCAAAACTACAAAAAAAAGTTCTACAATTACTACACAACGGGGACCTGGGCATCGTACGCATGAAAGTGCTGGCGAGAAGCTACGCCTGGTGGCCAGGTATGGACAAACAAATTGAAACCTGGGTCACCACCTGTAGCAAGTGCCAAGAAACACACTCAGCCCCACCGAAAGCCTCACCAGCCGAATGGGAAATGCCCAGGGGTCCCTGGTCGCATATCCTTATCGATTTTGTGGGACCTACAAAGGGGCATACCTTCCTAATAACAGTAGATGCATACTCGAACTGGCTCGAGATTAACAAGATGAAGACTACCACCACAGATGCAGTCATCAAAAAATTGAACACACTTTTTGCAACGCAAGGCTTACCTGATGTCCTGGTATCCGACAATGCCCCTCAATTTACTGCCTTGGCTTTTGAACAATACTTAGCAGACTGTGGCATACGACACGCACTGACATCGCCGGCTCACCCGGCGGCGAATGGTAGAGCTGAACAAATGGTTCAGTTCACAAAAAGAACTCTACAAAAAATGGAACAAGGCAACATCCACGATAAAGTCACCAGGATGCTCCTTCTCCAGCATATTACACCAAACACCACGACAAACAAAAGTCCAGCTGACCTTCTGATGGCCAGAAAACTCAGATCGCCTCTAGACCGCCTACACCCTGCATACACCCCAGAAAAACTCCTGGGCTCCAGAAGTAAACACCGTGCCTTCAAGGTAGGAGACCCTGTATTCGCTAAGAACTTTTCAGGTGACCCTCTGTGGATCCCTGCCAAAATAACGCAAATTACAGGCCCCCGCTCTTACCGGCTGGAAACCACAGATGGGAGAGTGTGGAAATGCCACATCAACCAACTGCGATCCAGGCTAACCACATCCCCCATCAGTGACCCTAACCACGAAACCAGAGGGGGAAGGGAAACTGGGGGTTCTGAAATTGAACCAACATCTGGCAGAGAAGAAAGAACCCCTCAATCACCACATCAAAGCCTACAGTATCACCAGCTGCTGAAAAGCCTTGGCAATTGATCATCTCACCTAGTAGCAGCAACTGAACAGGTCCAGCGAATCCTGAGAGCACAAGCAGTAGCAGCGAAGGAGGTGTGCCAATCAGCCCGAGGTCACCTGAGGGGAGTCACAGCTATGGAACCAGCTCACCATTCCAGGCAAGCAGCCCGTCGGAATCCGAGACCGAGCAAAGACAATTCGAACAGGGCAAGTCAGGTAGACAGGTGCGAAGACCCGCCTACCTGCGAGACTATATAACCCCACCTCTTAGACGGAACCTAGAGGGGAGGGGTGTTCCGGACTAGCAGGCTTGAAAGCTTGCAAAGCGGATTGGTCCGCTAACAGTGGGTCGTGATTGGTCACTCCAAACTGATCCGATTGGCTGCTAAATGGGTTGCCGCGATTGGGCAAACCAAGCGCGGCAAGCTCAAACCATTGTCATTGGCCGTATAGCCGCAGCCAGCTCTATAAAAGGGGCTGCAGCGGCTAGGAGCATTTGCTCAGATTGGAAGTCACTAATAAAGAGCTGTAGTCACTTTCTGAATCTCGTCTCCGTTCTTGGACCCATCCTTCCAGACATAACAAAAACCCTGTTCTTTATGAGGCAGCCAAGCAATTTTCCAAAGCATCTTTGGCAGGCTGTGAAAGGATAGATGGAAACTAATCAAAGAGAGAAGCAACCTAGAACTAAGGAAAATTTTCCTGACAGTTAGAACAACTAATCAGTGGAACAACTTGCCTCCAGAAGTTGTGAATGCCCCAACACTGGACAGAGATTGGACAACCATTTGTCTGAAATGGTGTAGGGTTTCCTGCCTGAGAAGGGGGTTCGACTAGAAGACCTCCAAGTTTTCCCCTTCAACTCTATCATTCTATTCTAAGACTGGGAAAGGAAATTTTATAGTGACATTCTTGATATCCAACAAAATGGAACTTGGCACCATTTTACTTTTAAATTTTCAAACTGATAGAAGGTCCATTATTATATAAGATGAACTTATCTATCTTTTCTAATTCATTAACTGTGGCTGTACATGGACCACAAATGCTCTTCAGTAAATGTTCTTATGTTGTGGGTTTTTCTTTGCTTAATTTCACTATGATTTCCCACCTAGACAAAAGCACATCAAATTTAGATTCAAAGAGGAGATGGCATTCTGAATTTAATTTCTTAGACAAAAAATATAACATAGATACATATTTCTGTCTTACTCATTATCCCATTGCCTTCCTACTCAGTCAGTTCTTTCTCTGTACATATATGCACATACAAGCAACGAGGTCTTGAGGAAATACCAGAGAATGTTGTCAAGGTTTTTGTCTGAATAGTTTATGGTGGTAATCTGCTACCTTTGGACCATGATAAGTTTTGGGGAAACTGTATTGTAATGACACTGTAATGTCAATACCTTTATGAAAATTATATTTTTCTACAATTATTGAAGTCTACAAAAGATGCCAGCTTCAGAATTGGAAAAAAGGGATTTTTTCCCCATTGTGGCAAGTGAATTGCTACTACTAATCAGTCAGCAAAAATGAAGGAAAGAGAAGGGCAGGAAGAGAAAATTGGAAAGAAGAGAGGTGATGCAATGCATTTATCTTGGATATGATGTTTGATTTGTTTTAGAAATGAGATTTTGAGAAATAGATCAGTCTATTTCCAGACCAAACTGATTTGAGAAGTCAGCTTGCCTATTATGACTTACTACCCACTTCTGTATAAAATTTACTTCCCATCTACTAGGCTTTGCTTGTACAAAAGCATTTATTTAAAAAGTGTAACAAGCTTCACTCCTTTTCTGTAAACTCCTGTATGCTTTCCTTTATTTCTATATAATTTCTTGTTTTATTTTCTTTTGGATCACTTCTTAGCATTGCGGTTAGATCCTAGGATAAATAACTTTGCAGAATATTAATTTATCTGGGAAGTGCACAACTACCTCTCCATATTTTCCACTTTCTATATTCTGATGTATAACATCCTAAAATCACCATAAACAGGTGGCTGTTTTGAGGCTAATGTATTTTAGATGATGATTTTAATTTTACTGTTTTAATTTTACTGTTTACTGTTTCACTGTTTAATAATAGTCTTAATTCTGAAATAGACAAATAGATAATGATCAAGATTAATTGTAGTGTAAGCCACAATGAACACAATAACAGTTTGACATATAAAGTGAAGTTTGTAATAAAGCAGTAAGGATGGAGAACTTTTGAGTTTTCAGACATTGTTGTACTGCAACTATTAACATGTTTCAACAATTATCATACTTGATGGCCAACTTGGGATTACTTTCAGCTTTTATATCAACTGGAGGTATGAAAAAAATAAATACATTGTTCATATTTCATTTTATTGCATTAAAAATTTCTGAGCCTTTGATTTTGCCCTTCTGGCAGCTGTATAAATTGGTGGTCTCCACATGTCAAGGAACAGCTGTTTCAAGAATTGTTTGACATCATGACCTGAATTCAAAAACAGAAAAGGATGGATGGGGAAATGGGTGGATGGATGAACGTATGAGATCAGACAGAGATAGAATAAAACCAACCAGAAGGCATCATGCTGTCTCTTTTCTCTGTGGCAGATAATATTACTTATATATTTTGATCCCATCTTTGTTTGATTTATCTCAAGACAATTTACATAATTTTCCTTTCTTTTGTTATTCCATAAAAATAACTCTGTGGTTTAAGTGGGGCTGAGAGATTGTTACTGGTCTAATGTCACCTAGACAGCTTCCCTCCCTAAGGAAGGATTAGAATACGTAGTTTCTCTATTTTTTTTATCCAGCACCTTAACCACTACATCAGAATAATACCGCTTCATCTGCTCTAGAACAGAGAAAGGAACTATGTCAAATGTCATGGTTGAATGGAAAATTGATATCACTTTGTTTAACTCCATTCCTACTTCATTGGCACACCATCCCTACTTCTAGGCTATAGATTGGGCTTCAGGTCAATCACAGTTGTGGATGCTCTAACACTAGAAGTTTGAAAGAAGACGTTGGACAATCATTTGTCTGAAATAGTATAGAGGTTGGACTAGAAGACCTCCAAGATCCCTTCTGGTATTGTTATTCAGTTATTCAGTGCCTGTTGCTGCATTATGACCATCTGTTTATTCCAGCGGTGTCAAACTCGATTTTACTGAGGGCTGCATCAGGATTGTGTTTAATCTCGGGAGGGTTGGGTGTGTGTGTGTGGTCTGGGTGGCCATAGCCAGCATGATGTCACTTGCATTGGGGGCCACCTGTGGTGGTCCGAGCTCTCTGCCAGCAAAAATGAGCCCCTGAGCTCTGCTTTTGACTGCAACAGCCTCCTGCAAACTTCTGTCAGCAAAAAATGGAGCTTGGGGAGCCATACACGGCCCTCATGAGCTCTGTTTTTGGCTGGAATGGCCTCCTGCAACTCTCTGCCAGCAAACTGAGCTTGGGAGGGCTGTGCATACAGGCTGGTACTTCACTATTTCCAGGGCAGCCCCATGAGCTAGATCAGGGCATCCCATGGGCCGAATCTGGTCCCCAGGCCTTGAGTTTGACACCCCTGGTTTAGTCAATTGACATATCCCTTTGTTGCAAAAACTTTAATATCTTTTTTTAAATCGGAAATATCTCAATGACCATTCCACAGAGGTCAAATAAGTAGCTACATTGCAGTCTTCTTTCCAAAATTTAGGATTCTGTTTTATGATTATATCTGTGTTGTATAATTCTTACCACCTGAGATTCCAAATAGAATGATGATACTAAAGTATTTTAGCAGATTTCAGCTGTAATTTTTCTGAAAATTTATTTTATTTATTTATTTGATTTGTCAATTGTTTACAAGATAATAGGTATAAGTATAAACATAATTATGAATACATGAGATGGATACATATAAGAAAAATAAAAAGAAACAATAGGACTGGGATGGTAGGCTCATTGATGCGCTTATGCACCCCCCCCCCAGACCTCTTAGGAAAGGGGTGAGGTCAATAGTAGACAGTATAAGGTTAAAGTTTTTGGGGTTTGGGGAAGAAACCACAGAGTCAGGTAGAGTATTCCAGACATTGACTACTCTGTTGCTGAAGTTGTATTTCCTGCAATCAAGTTTGGTGCAGTTAACCTTGTGTTTGTATCTATTGTGTGCTCTTGTGTTGTTATGGTTGAAGCTGAAGTATTTATTGATAGGTAGGACATTGCAATGTATGATTTTATATACTATACTTAGATCGGACCGAAGGCAGCATAGTTCTAGGTTTTCTAGGTCTAGAATTTCAAGTCTGGTGGCATAAGAGTTTAGTTTTAGGAATAGTTTGTCGTGCACTACTGAATCAAAGACTTTACAGAAGTCTATGTAGATTGCGTCTATTGCTTTGCCCTGATCGAGTTGTGTAGTCCATATATTTTTGCAGTGTAAGAGTTGCAGATTACAGGATAGTTTTTTTCTGAAACCAAATTGTTTACTGGAGAGTAGGTTGTTTGTCTCTAAGTGGAAGATAATGGATTGGTTAAGAATTGATTCTATGACTGTACAGGTGATGCAGCATAAAGAGATTGGTCTGTAATTTTCAACTAGGCTGGGGTCTCCCTTTTTGAAGATGGAGATGACCATGGCTTGTGACCATAGGTTTGGCAAGGAGCTGGTCCTGAAAGATTTTTCAAAGATTATGCTTAGAGGTCCAGCTATGACAGTGGATAGCTTTTTAAAGAAGTAGACACATATTCCGTCCAGTCCAATAGATAGAGATGGTTTTAGATTGCGTATTGCTTTTTCAAAATTGTCTTCTGTAAAATCGATATGTATTAGATCATTGTAGTTGTCTGTGATTCGACTAGAAAATACTGGGCATGATCCATCGCTGTTTACAAATACTGAGCCAAAGAATGTGTTAAAGATGTTGGCTTTAATAGTGTCATCGTTGCAGTCTTTACCATTAGGTCCTTTCAGGGGTGGGATGGACCTTCAGTCTTTTAATTTGTTGTTTACAAAATTGTAGAAAGCATGGGTGGAATTGGTGCGTAGAAGTTTTTTCTCTTGTTTAATGTGATAATTGGTGCATTCAGTTTTTATCTGGTGGCATAAATTTTTGTTATCTTTCCTTCCCAATCTCCCCAAAATGAAGAAAATGTTTTTCCAATTATTATTCAGACCATTGTTGGATGGTGGATACCATTCCTCTCTGCACATACATATGGGCTTGAATGACATTAGGTCCAGGCATTGTGGGAGATGAAAAATGTTGCTGGCATCAATATATTTGTTAGCTATTAGTTCCAAAAACAATAGCAAAAAAAGATTAAAGCTCATTACGAAAAGAGGATTTATTGCTATAGCTAAGCCTCATACCAAGGAAAATGTTGATGCTTTTTAACAGAAGTTAAAACAGCATGTTATAATTTTCTCCCAAAAAGTTTGGGGCAAGTTTTCTCTTCTCTAGGGCAGAATTTCAAAGGGCCATTTATGTAAAAATAACATAATGAAGAACAGTTAAAAGTTCTCTGCTATTCTATGCCATGAAACCTTAGAATGCATTGTCTATTTTTCTCTGTGTGCATGAAGTTGCATTAACTGATTGGTTCATTATTTGTGTTGCCACTTGAGGGAAAACTAGTAATGTTTTTGGAAAGAGAACATGCTGTATTCTGTGCATTCACATCACTTATCATGCTCCATAAAACAACACTTCTGATCTAGCTGGCAACTACAGTGCCCTGGGAATCAATTGGATGCCAGTTGCTGAATTGAAAAACAATGATATAAACTGGAAATATAGCAGACTAAGTGTGCCTGGAAACATTCATTTTGGGAATGAAGGAAATGACAACTGCTCCTTATCTGATCATCATATAAGGGAAACTGAAAGGAAAAATGATGCTGTTTGTTCATGAATTGCATACATACAAGTTGGAGTAATGGACAGGCCAAGACTGAAATTCTCACTCCAATTTATCCAACATGTTACATGGATTTTGAAACTTTCTTCCTAAGAGGAAATACGACACGGTTCATTTCTGTTCTGCCAGCAAATTGTGAAAAGATCTAGATCACCTGGGACAGTCCCATTTTGTGTTTTCTGCCTAAAATTAATTTACTCTGGAAAGGTTGTAAAGAAGATATGGGTATGGGAACTTCTTGCAATATTCTTTGTTAGAGCAGAAAAAAAAATCAGACTGTCAAAATAATTGTACCTTGTGTATTGATTCATATATACAGTATTATTTTAAACAAACTTCATTAGGGTTCTTTCATATAGTTATCATTATTTTATTATGGTCTTTGACAACCATAAGATGAAAATATTATCTAGTTATATACAATTAAATAAATAAATTAGAAGATAGTTTAAGAATGCTATATAAAAGAAAAAAATTTTAGGAACAAAGAAACTATTACAAATAAGATTTATAACAATATTATTATTATCAATTAATAATAGAACAAAGTGAGGTATTTTAATAACCTTGAAAGTAAAGTGTAGCATCTGTAGATCAACAAAAAGTTAATATATACAAGTGTTCTAGGTATCAAACATGCTGCTGTATTCTGCTCTAATATATGTTATAAAACAATTACTGTCAAGAAGATATTCACGATTGATTTGAACAACCTGGCATCCTGATCCAAAATGGGAAAATGAGGGCACTAGAAACCTATTTATAAAATTGACAGTATAAAGAATATTATCAACTATCTCTACTTGTCCATCACCACAGGAGCATAATATGTTTTCCTTCTAACAAAGATGAAGGAGAGCATATACAGTGGGAAGAGACTGTTCGTTGTATAAGGTAGCACACATTACTTCATATCTTTTTTCTTGTGAGAAAAGGAAGTTTTGAGAATCTGGTTAAATCAGATTCTATTCTAATATACTGCTTCAGAAATTATTGTACCTAGTCATACCCCTGAGAAAGTTGATATGTTATAAATAAGGACAGTTTTGATACATTAAAAAAAAAACCTTTCTTCTGCTTGGATTGAAAACCAACTGCTGAAGTTAAGAAGGCAAGGCCTGCTGTGGTAAAACAAGGTCTAAGTCAGTTGTAAAAATATACTGTACTTCACCATAATGTGCTGTCTACTCTCATCACTCTCTTCTCTAATCATAAGAAGAAATTAAAAACATAGCAGGGCAACTGAAGTATTGCTCTAAAAAATTGATTGAGGCTCAGAGCTTAAGAAGAGACCAGCTGTGATCCAGACAGGAGCTGCTATACTATCAATTTGGCTGTTAATAATTTGACACAAAATTCTGGTTCTTCAGAGCTAGATAAATATATCTCCCAGAAGTAAAGACAACAATCCCTGGGTATTTATACTATGAGATTTGTGCATCATGTGTGAATTTTTGGCCTCTTTGTAAAAAAAGGTAACAACCTTTTTATTAGTATTGATCTTTGATTAGTCTTCCTTGCAGGATTACAGCAGAAACACAAAGCTCTTCTGAGGCCTAGATGCTGCCTTGACAGAAATTATTGCATCAGAAGGATGTAGATCTGCTTATCTGCCACTTTAGGAGGATGAAAATTCAGATTGCCGAAATAGCACACCAGGGTACTGAAATGAACAAAAGTGGAACAAGGTTGCTGCTTTGTTTAATCCCCTGATATGCTAGAATAGCACTTGATAAATTGAGCATGTAGAAAGTATATCTGCCAGCACTAAGCATTGATTCTCTAGAAATAAACAAAAAATGACAAGGAGATGAGGGAAAGAAATTATGTTGTATGAGCAAAAAATAACAGACCAAAACTGTGCAAGCATGCTCACCAAATGCATACCCTCCAATTCTTATCATTTATAGAAAGCCATATCACTACCCTTGAAGAAATTATAGTAGGAAATAAATTATTTAAAGTCAATTCTGCTCATTCATTGGGGAGACATTACATTTTCCTCCTTTCAGTATTTTATCAATGAACAATATAACAGTAGCTAACATTTGAGCAAACAGAATGATTCTTAGACAAAAACATCAAATGGACAACAACATTATTAGAGAAGAATCATTCTTAAAGATACCCTTTTTTCTTCTCTGTAAAATATAATTCAGAAAGTTAATCTAATCTGAATGATCCGTGTTATGTATTAAAATGGTATACTCGAAATCCCCGAGCCTTGATTGGCCAAGGCACGGGGATTTCTGATTGGCCCGATTTAGGTCTCCCGCGATTGGTGCAAACCGAGAGCGGGAGACTTGAATCGCTGCCATTGGCCGCGGCAGCCTTGCGAAAGGTATAAAAGCCGCGGGCTTTTTACCTTTCGCCGGTTCGGTTCACTTGTTAAAAATAAAGAGCTTTTACTTGAAGTCACCGACTCTGAGCTTATTTCCGGACACGACACTGGCAACGAGGATGGGATCTCGCCCCTGAACCGAACCCCGTGTCCACCTAAGAACCAGCGACAGCACTAAGATGGCAAAGATAGCACCGCCCGCCCCCTTCAACCCGGCCGCCGAAGATTGGGAATCGTATTCGGATCGTTTCCGAATGTACCTAGAATGCGCCGGCATGAAGGACGCCCCGGGCCCGCTGAAACGCGCTGTCTTCCTTACACACTGCGGACCAGAGGTCTTCCAGATGGCTAAGGCATTAGCCAAGCCGGCAGACACAACCGCCATGGACTGGGACATCCTCGAACCAATACTGCGGCGCCATTATGCCCCCGAGGTCCCCATCCTAATACGGCGCAACGAGTTTTACCACCGAAACCAGAAGCCCGATGAAAAATTGAGCGATTTCGTCGCAGAACTGCGGCGCCTGGGAGGACTCTGTGAGTTCGAGGGTCTCAACAGTCTCATAAGAGACCGCTTCGTACTCGGGTTATGGGATCCTACACTGCAGAGCCGACTTATGGCCAAGGGCGACATCAGCCTAGCCGATGCCCTTACAGCCGCCGCAGCCGCTGAAGCAACACGCACGTCGGCAGACAGCATGCGAAGATCTGACGCGAAGGGCGGCAACAACAACCCGGCAAGGTCGGCCGACGCAAGAAGTGAAGCAACCGCACACTACGGTGAATACCAGTCAAACTCCAGCACGTCTGAAGACGAGGAGGACATTCACCGAGTACAGACAGGACACGGCGATCAACGAAGTCGAAAAGGCCGTAAGTCGAGGACCAGCTGCGCCGGGTGCGGCGGCGACCACCCCAGGTCAGAATGCCGATTTTTTGACTCTATCTGTAGGCATTGTGAACGAAGGGGTCACATCGCCCGAGTTTGCCGCCAAAAGAAGACTCGCAGCCCGCCCAAATGGGAACAGCACGACAGACGGAGAGAAAACTCCCCGCCCAGAACCAGAGAACGACAGCCAGACGGTCGATGGGACCGCGCTCAACGATCTCAAAGAAGCGGCGACGGTCGACGGAAAGAAGAGACCCATCAGACGGTGACCATCGGCCACGCCACCTCCGACGGCGCCAGAAAAATACATGTAGAAGTATATATAGAGGGCCAGCCATGCAAGATGGAAGTGGACTCTGGGTCCTACCTTTCCATGATTGCATGGCGTGAAATCAAAAGACTGGTGCCCACTCTACAAAAGAGAAACGTGCAGACACAAAAGATCATCATTAAAGACTACCAAGGGAACCGTGTCCCGGTAGTAGGCACCAAGAATTTCAACATAACCTACAAAGGCCACACTGAACAACTACCACTCACAATCGTCGATCGCGACCGCCCAAGCCTACTGGGTCTACAATGGTTCGCCCCGCTTAACATCGCGCTGACAGGTGTCAACCAAGTCACCATCGAAGCTTGGGAACAGCGGCTAACCCAGGAGTTCCAGGAGGTGTTCGATGGAGGCTTGGGCAAGTACCAGGGGCCCCTTATCTCATTTGACTTAGATCCAAGGGTCCCCCCTAAGAGACTTAAACCTAGAAGGGTACCGTTTGCATTAAAACCAAAAATTGACGAGCAGCTTGACAAACTCGTCAAACAGGGGGTATTACAACCGATAGACCATGCCAGATGGGAAATCCCTATAGTGACCCCAGTAAAACCGGACGGGTCAGTGAGAATTTGCGGGGACTATAAGGCCACCCTAAATGGCGCGTTACAACAAAGCGCCTACCCAGTCCCTATAGTACAACATTTACTACACTCACTAGGAGGGGGCAAAGTCTTTGCAAAACTCGACCTTGCCCAGGCATATCAGCAGCTGCCGGTAGACGAGAAAACGGCGGAAGCCCAAACAATAGTAACCCATCGGGGGGCCTTCAAGTGTAACCGGCTCCAATTCGGAGTCAGCGTGGCACCAGGCATTTTTCAAAGCCTGATGGAACGTTTGTTACAGGGCATAAAAGGGGTGGTGCCCTATTTTGACGACGTACTAATAGCGGCGCCAAATGAAGCCGAGTTAGAGACGCGACTCAGACAAGTCTTAACAAAATTTAAAGAAACAGGACTTAAGGTTAAGCGAGAGAAATGCAATCTATGTACAAAGCAAGTAGAGTTTTTGGGCTATCTCCTAGACCAAAAGGGCATTCACCCTACAACTAAAAAAATAAAAGCCATCAAGGAAGCCCCCACCCCAAGATCCAAAACGGAATTACAAGCGTTCCTAGGATTACTAAATTTCTATAATGTTTTCCTACCTCAAAAGGCAACGGCGGCGGAGCCCTTACATAGACTCCTAGACAAGAAGGCAGCCTGGACTTGGGGGAGGCGAGAACAAGCCGCTTTTCAAAAAACCAAGGACCTCCTCACCTCCGATGCTGTCCTGATGCAATTTAGTGAGACTTTACCACTAGCTGTCACTTGCGACGCATCACCCTTCGGCGTCGGCGCTGTCCTCAGCCACACCCTCCCAGACCAGAGAGAAGCACCCATCGCCTTTTTCTCCAGGACTCTGACCAAACCAGAGCGCAACTATAGCCAGCTGGACAAGGAAGCTTTGGCTATAGTTGCCGCCGTTAAACGTTTTCATGAATACTTGTACGGCCGCCCGTTCACCATCGTGACGGATCACAAGCCTCTGTTGGGCATCCTCCCGGGAAACCGAGCCACGCCCAACATCTTGTCACCCCAAATGACAAGATGGTCGGAATTCCTGGCAGCCTACAATTACGAACTGTTACACAAGCCAGGTAAGAAAATCTCGCACGCGGACGCTTTAAGCCGCTCGCCCTTACCTGACTCTGAACCTGACCCAGAACCTACCACAAATACCCTGAGCATAGAAAGTTTACCTATTACCGCATCCGACATTGCCAGGGAAACCATTAAGGACAGGCGTCTGGCACGAATCTTGCACTGGTTAGAAAAAGGCTGGCCGGAAAAGGACTGTGACGAGACTTTTAAAACATTCCGCCAGCGCCAGACCGAACTGTCACTACTGAAAGGATGCATTCTATGGGGTGACCGGGTGGTAATTCCAGATAGATTGCAAGAAAAAGTCTTGAGGATGCTACATGAGGGTCATCCTGGCATCGTCAGGACTAAAGCCCTGGCCAGAAGCTACGCTTGGTGGCCAGGGATGGACAAGCAAATTGAGGCATGGGTCGCCAAATGCCACCGATGCCAGGAGACCAGATCTAGCCCACCCACGGCACCCATCCGGGATTGGGAAACACCACGAGGGCCCTGGTCCAGAATCCATCTTGACTTTGCGGGCCCCACAAATGGACATACATTCTTAATCACAGTCGACGCATACTCAAATTGGCTAGAGGTGGCTGACATGAAATCCACCACCACAGAGGCTGTCATAAAAGAACTGTGTAAACTGTTTTCCACACACGGCCTCCCAGACGTCATCGTCTCAGACAACGGGCCCCAATTCACCTCCATCGACTTCGAACGGTTCCTGGCAGAGAAGGGCATCCGCCACGCATTGACAGCACCGGCGCATCCAGCGGTGAACGGTAGGGCGGAACGGATGGTCCAATTTACAAAAAAGACCCTCAGGAAAATGGACCACGGGGAGATCAACGACAAAATCAACCGCCTACTCTTCATACAACACATCACTCCCAACACTACAACCAACAAGAGTCCGGCAGAGCTGTTAATGGGCAGGAAGCTGAGGTCTCCACTTGACAGACTGCACCCGACCTACAACCCGGAGCAGCCCCCGGACTCCAGCTCCAGGTTCCGGACATTTAACCCAGGTGACCTGGTTTACGCAAAAAACATGACGGGGGACCCCCTATGGATCCCAGCCGTCATAACACAAGTCACTGGTCCAAAGTCGTACCGGCTCCAAACCACGGATGGGCGAGCCTGGAAACGGCATATTGACCAGTTAAGGTCCCGAACGGCGACTGACCTCAACCCCCAAGAAGCGAACCAAGGGGGGAGGGAATACCCGGAAAGACAATCGCAAAATAAAATAAACCAAAAATACTCACCAGAAAACAGCCATCGCGAGTCCCCTCCGGAGAAGAACCGTCTGGCCAGCTCTACCGACTCGGAGAAGCCAAGCGGGAGCGGCGAAATCCGCAGCTCAACCGACCCGGTAGGCCCAGGCGGGAGCCACGGCGAAAGAACCGGCCCGATCATCCAGCCGGTTCGCGAAGAGGCAGGAGCAGCCAAAGGAACGACTGCTCCGGCCGAGATACAACAGGAAAGTGAGTTGCGCAGGTCAACTAGGACTCGACGGAGCCCCGCCTACCTGCGTGACTACACCACCTGACGGACCGTACCAAGGGGGGAGGGGTGTTATGTATTAAAATGGTATACTCGAAATCCCCGAGCCTTGATTGGCCAAGGCACGGGGATTTCTGATTGGCCCGATTTAGGTCTCCCGCAATTGGTGCAAACCGAGAGCGGGAGACTTGAATCGCTGCCATTGGCCGCGGCAGCCTTGCGAAAGGTATAAAAGCCGCGGGCTTTTTACCTTTCGCCGGTTCGGTTCACTTGTTAAAAATAAAGAGCTTTTACTTGAAGTCACCGACTCTGAGCTTATTTCCGGACACGACAATCCGTGGTAGTGCAGTGGTTGGAATCCAGTACTGCAGGATAAGTCACTGCTCACTCCAAGAGTTCGATCCTGACTGGCTCAAGGTTGACTTAGCCTTCTATCCTTCTGAGGTCAGTAAAATGAGGACCCAGATTCTTGGGGGCAATATGCTGATTCTGTAAACCACTTAGAAAGTGCTATAAAGCACTATGATGTGTTATATAAGTTTAAGTGCTATTGCTAGCTATTGTACTTAGCTAAAATGCGCTTTCTTTTGCCACAGTTGTACTACTTCTATTTGTAGGTCTTTGTATTTTGTGATTTTTCCCATTCTTTCTCTTTTATTTGTCTGTCTCCACATCCCCTATCCAGACATTTTTTTGTCTTCTCAACAGTTATTAAGTCTGGCAGATGCTTGTTTGTTTGAATTCTAAAGGTCCAGAACACTTTAGCTTCTTTGTTTTCTATTACTTTGTCTATTTTGTATTCCCAACAGTTGCATTGGGCGCTATCCCAAAATATCTGGAGCACTACTTGAGCATCTTAGGCATTGACAAAATTGCCATCAGTCAAAAGACAGCTTTACTTGGAACAACTTATATCCTGCAATGATACCTCCAACACCATTAAACATCCACACCTGCCTATCCCAATTCTTGTGAAGGACTAAATAGGTGGATAAAAATGCCAAATCCACTTTAATAATCTGGCTGAATATGTGACCAACATAATGATAATCCACTGTATGGAAGCAATAGAAATTAAAACAGCGTGTGATGATCCTGCAGTATCATTCAGTGTTACAATCCAGTCATCTAAGGTATGAAATGTATAGACAATGAAGAATATTCATCTGTCTCATTGTTTGACTGAAATTTCTTCATTTACTAATATGCTGGAAGTTTTCCTTTTTCCCCTCACTATGAATTGCTTCATATATTTAGAATTATATGGTGTGTACATATTTATATGTGTTGTCCCTTCACACACACACACACACACACACACACACTTCCTTTCTAGAAACATTTGTACAAATGTCCATGTAACTGAATGGGTGAGTGACAGGAGTGAAGTATGATCACCATGCTATTTGAATAAATGCAAAATAGATATATTTTTAAAAGATAACACTACGCACTGGAGTCTTTGAAAGTTGGCTCCTGCTAGTAATTGGTTATTGAGTGTTATGGTTGATAACTAGATAGCAAACCAAATATATTTATATAACAGAATCATAGAGTTGGAAGGGACCCTAGAGGTCATCTAGTCCAACCCCCTGCTAAAGCAGGAGACCCTTACAGAATAATAGATTCACAGAGTTGGAAGGAACCCTAGAAGTCATCTAGTGCAACCCCCTGGTCTGCATTCCCTGGCAAAGGCTGTCATATTTGATATTTAAACACCTCACATATGTCCATATATAATAATGTATATAAACAATCCCATATCTCTATCTCTATCATCTCTATTTCTATATCACCATTTATACTTTATTTATCTTATTTATTTATTTTGTCAAAAAATTATTAGATAGCAGGTATAAGTATAAACATGGTTATAAATATATGAAATGGATACATAAGAAAAAAAGAAACAATAGGACAGGGATGGTAGGTATGTTTTGGTGAGGTCAATAGTAGACAATCAAAAGGGTGAGGTCAATAGTAGACAGTCTAAAAAGTTTTGGGGTTTGAGGAAGAAACCACAGAATCAGGTAGAGTATTCCAGACATTGACTACTCTGTTGCTGAAGTCGTATTTCCTGCAATCAAGTTTAGTGCGGTTTATCTTTAGTTTGTATCTATTTAGTGCTCTTGTATTGTTTTGGTTGAAGCTGAAGTATTCATTGATAGGTAGGACATTGCAATATATAATTTTATATATTATACTTAGATCGAACCAAAGGCGGTGTAGTTCTAGGTTTTCTAGGTCTAAAATTTCAAGTCTGGTGGCATAAGGTATTCTGCTACGAGTAGAGGAGTGGAGGATTCTTCTCATAAAATATTTCTGGACTTTCTCAATTGTATTAATATCAGATATGTAATGTGGGTTCCAGATTAATGAGCTGTATTCAAGTATTGGTCTAGCAAATGTTTTATATGTTCTAGTTAGTAGAGTGATATTACTGGAGAAGAAGCTACGCAGGATTAGGTTAACAACTCTTAATGCCTTTTTGGCTATGTAGTTACAGTGGGCTCTAGCACTTAGATTATTTGAGATGAGTACTCCAAGGTCCTTAACAAAGTTTTGTCATCAACAATGTCTTGACTATTCAGCTTGCATTTTTTATTTTTTTATTTTTCACCAATATGTAAGATAGATCATTTATTTGTTGAGATTTGAAGTTGCCATTTGTTTGACCATTCTGACACATAGTCGAGGTCTTTTTGAAGGGTAGCAGTATTGTCATTGGTGTTGAATAGCTTTACATCATCAGCAAAAAGAATGCAGTTGCTCTTAATATGATCACAGAGGTCATTTATGTAGAGTATGAAGAGAGTTGGTACTAGAACACTACCTTGGGCAACACCACTGTTGACAGGTACAGGATTTGATAGGACACTCCCAATTTTGACCATTTGTTGCCTGTTTGACAGGAATGCTTCTATCTAGTTATGCAGGTATCCAGAGATACCATAAGACCTTAATTTTAGGAGTATTTAGGAGTAAATATATCTATATTTATATCTATATCACCTATATCTTTATCATCTATATCCACCTATAATCTATCTATCTACTTAATTATCAATCAGAGTAGTCATTATGAAACCATTGCATTGAAACCCTGAATTTCTGCTTAATAGCCCCCAAATGCTTCTTGAAAATACCTCTCACCAAGAGAATTATTGAACTATTAGGATGTTATTAATATTTCAGGCTTCATCACACTATTTCATTTTTAGAGATCTATCACAGAGATTTCTGGCTTCATTATGGCCAGATTTAAACATCATTTATCATCATTATGGTTTGTATGTAACTTTTTCAGGTTGTTTGTTCTTTCTCACTATTTCTAGCTTTGTTTTAGAATTGTGCAGAGTAGGGACAACATTAAAGGCATTTTCTAGTTTAATCCCCAATATATTGTATTTTGTGGAAGCTAATCAATTGTAGTGAACCTCAGAGAAGGGTGAAATATGGGTTCCCAATGCCAGTAAGTTATTTGTTTTTCATGAAGTTATTTCCAGCTTGTTTCAGTCCAGTAAACTAACACTAAAGGTAATGATATGTCTCATTCTGTGAATTTCAACGGAGGTCTTTAGACGCTAGGTTATCCCTATGGACCAAAATAAGTGTGTTATTTATTAATTCATTGACTGTTTAGGATGACATAACTGGAAAAAAAAACCCAGGATGTCCTTCAACAAAATGATCCCAGTGGTTTTGAAATGCTGCCTCTTAATAGCAACTCTAAGTATTTTAAGTTAAGTCTAATCTTAAACATGATTATGATTAAGCTGTAAGAGCCAGAAAACAAACTGCCCAGTTGCTTCTATCAAATCATCTTCAATATGAATAAGTCCCAAGACCAACATTCTTGGATCAAACTCCAACTCATCTTTAAGTCAGTTCAACCACTGATTCTGCAGGATGTCAGAACCTTCATCTGTCCAATTGGAACAAAAGAGATACTCTCAAAAATTGCCAAATGTCAGAAAGAGACACTGGAAAGAATTGAAATCATTGTGGGCACTAGAATCCCATGTCCCTGACCACTAGAATTGTATCCAGGGGTGGGATTCAAATTTTTTAACAACCGCTTCTGTGGGTGTGGCTTAGTTAGTAGGCGTGGCTTGGTGGTCATGTGACTGGGTGGACGTGGCCCACTCAATATCACTCACATGGAGGCATGCATCTCCTCGCCTGGCCTCTCATGACTGTGGGGAGGCTGCAACAGTCGTATGTAATTTCTTCTAATAATTGGTTCTCTGAACTGCTTAGAATGTTAACAACTGGTTCTAGAGAATAGGAGCCAACTGATAGAATCCCACCCCGATTGTCTCACTAGTGTACAGTGTGCCTTCCCAATAGAAAATAATCCTTTAGGGTGCTACCTGATCCTTCCAAGCAGCTGTGACAAGCAGCAATTCAATTCCTTGATTTATTATAAAATAGAGATGTTATCATTATTATTGGAGATTTATTTGGAATTGAGTAGAAGCACTGTTAAAATTGGGGCTTGGCAGATGTAGCTTTCCCAATTTCCTAGAGGAGGAGTTGCAGATAAGAACTGTATAAATGTACCATCCAATACAAATCTTCTTGTTCTTTTTCCTCTTTTTCACTTGGATACCTTATTTCTTGGATACCTTATTTACAAAGTAAATTCAATAACATTACACCTTACCAATAAGACTTTCACTGAAATTTTCTTCTCTTTTGGGAGAAAAAAAGCAATTTAATTCAATCAAATTGGACGAGAATTCCCGATAAAAGCTTCATAGCATTAGCTGGAAAATTAACTGCAATTCTGCCATATTTCCAGCTACAAATGACTGTATTTTTGTATGTATGAGTGTATTTTTATCCAATTTACTTACATTACTTTTATAGGGTGCTAGTATTTTTCAAATACTGTGCAAGCTGAAATTTGCAGACATGCCAAGGTTATTATTTTTATTGCTCATTATTTACGTATTTAATTCATTCATATGTCACCTTTTTTCAAAGTGTTCAAGACATACATGGAAGTTTCACCAAATTTTATCTCTGCAGCAAATTCCCTGAAAAATAAATTAGGCTAATAGCAAAAGTGACAAGCCCAAAGAAATTCAGGGCAATCCCTAATCAAGGGAATTCCAGTACCCCAGTTCAAGTCAAACTATGTAACAATTATTTTATTTATGTATATAGCTAGCCATTTTACTGAAAGTGCTCTGGGTACTGCATAGCAATCTGGATATTATATTATGTCCTTGTTTCTGTCTGTCTATCTTCAATTACAGCGTAAATACTTTATTTGTATATTACTCTGAGTAAGCAAGTATATTCTAAAATACTGTTTTAAACCCTACTAGCATCTTGCAAATCAGGTTAAAGCTCTAAATATCAGCTAAAAAAACTTGAAGTAGTTATTTCGCATAATTGTGAAATATATAGTTAATTTTATGCATGGCTAGTGAAGAAACCAAAGGCTATAAAATCATAGGATGATGAAAAGAAGAGTCCTAATAGCTTTTATTTATTGCTTCTGCTATCACCAAAGACCACAACCATTATTATAAATGTATAAACAATACCGATGAAGGCTTAATGCATTATATCACCAATTTCCATTGTCTGGCCCCTACTGAGAAGAAGTTTTGTGCTCAATATATTGTGTAATTAAAATACTCTTTACTGGTTAGTAAAGTTAAGACTTATCAAATAATTTATGTAGGGAAAGAGCAGCAGTGAGTTCAGTAACACACAATGTGGCAGTAAGAATCCTGTAAATAGACACTCATATTAATTGCCTTCCTGAGCAATTAGGCAAGCAGCTAAGATAGGCAAGCAGCTAAGAAACATTATAGAAGGGAAGTAATCAGATATTTGCCACTGTTCAGTTATTTTACATGGGTGAAAGGTAGAGAAATAGGACAGATATGCTAAATTGTCAGCTATTTAAGAAAAAAAAGATGGCTTGAAGCACTTAGGAGTTGTGCTTGTTAACAAATCACATAATTTTGGCTGCTATATTCTCATGACATCAATGGGCTTGAACAGCAACAGAGTTTCAATGTTAAAAATCTATTTTTTCCCCAATGAACAATGCCTCTAATTTTCTCCTGGACCTTACCAAAATACCAAAATTAGATTCTTTAGAGCATTACAAAAAAGAAAAAAAAGAGGAAGAGAAGGAGGTGATTTAGGATGTTTTATAATCTCTCCTGTGGTTCCTTTTCTTCCCCCAAGAAACCTAGGTAAGACCCTTTTGAAATGTAAAACAATAGAACAAAATTAAACAATTTGTTCTGGGCAAACAATCCCAATAGGATAGCATCAATATCTTCCATTCTTTGTTAATAATTGCTATCCAGTTTGATGACTGCAGGAAACTTAAAAATGGTAGCCAGATTTTTCTGGTGCTGCATGCAATATTATTAGAGCCACAGTAATTCAGCAGAAGAATTCAGATGAAGATAGAATATTGAAAGTGCAGAATAAGGACTCTATAGACATATCAATAAGACTTTCAGTGCTAGACTCAATTCTGTACCACACATTTTTTTAGGTCACCCTGCTAATAGTGGAGGAAAGAATAAATTGTAAATTACCCCATCTATGTTGAGCAAACCAAAGCTGTAATAAATATTCCTGGAGGATCACCTTTACTTTCCCCCTAACATTTGCAATTATCAATGTCATTAGATTTATGTGTTTTAAGACATGAGAAAGCTAGGTCCATATACATTATTTTTCAAATATCAATATTTTAAAATTAAAACTCCACACCGAAACATAACATCTGTATTGCAGTTGGCTTTTAAACACTGATGAAAGCTGAACTACAAAACCATCTCATGCAAAATTTGGAAATGGAAAAAGTCGGATTCAAAAATTATTTAAAGATTTCACATAAAAAAAGAAAAAAACATTTCTGGATTATTGAAGCATATGGAATATATCTTCTATATAGACCATATACACATATTGCCCAAATCTTGATAGACTCAGGAGGAAGGTATCAGCAAGTTAAGTTGGATATCCTAAGATTTACAGATTTCCATTCAAATTATACAAATAAATCTTATGTATAGTAGAAGCTTTCAAGAAGAGACTAGACTGCTGTCTGTCAGAAATAGTGTAGGGCAGTGATGGCGAACCTATGGAACCATGTTTTTCTATGGCGGAAGTTTCCCTGCAAATGATGAAACAGAAGCTCATGAAAGAAAAATATCTTACCTCTTGCAGAGCTGCCAATGTTGCGATGCCCTACCTCCTGCCAGCCAGGTCTCTGCTGCACATGCACAGGGTGTGCCTACACCTGTGTGCATGTGCGCCTTTGTGCATGCACATGCACATGCATGCATGCATTCAGGAACTTTGTGCACTCAGTGACTAAAAGGTTCAGCATCACTGGTATAGGGTCTCCTGTATGGGGAAGGGCATGGTTGGATAGATGACCTACAAGATCCCTCCCAACTCTGTTAATCTGTTTTTAAAAAGCTGATTGACTTGTCAATGAGAAAATGGAATGGTTTAGCTTGGGAAATGACTTTGCACCTTAAATAGGAGCCTCTACATCTTTTCTTCCAGGTGTAAGATTCAAAGAACTGGCATTTCACAGGCAAATTAAGGCATTTCAAGAAACTAAACACCATGTGAAAAAGCATCCACAAATCTTTTCTTATTTAATCAGTTACTAGTCTGTCAGTAATGAATGATCATCAGTATTTGTAATTGTCTCCATTGAAATGTATCTTGTATACAGTACACTGCATTTAAATATACTTACACATTCTCATATCTTGATTAAAAAATCATAGCTCATACCGCAATACTATTAGTCATCTTGTATACCGCCATCATAAACCTGTAATTTACTTATTTGTAAACTGTAATAGAAGCTTTTGCCTTCTAGTTTTTCAAATGAATAAGAAATCGCAAGAGATGAACAGATTCAATTTTGTTTTGTCCATACTTAAAAGTTCTTAATAATCAAGCAAGAAACACAGAATAAGCATTGCCATTTCCTTTGAATGGTTGTTACACTACCATTTAAAATCTTCCCATTTCATTTTCATTTTCAATTCAATATTCTTAATTTAAGCTTCTCACAGCTTTGGTTCAATTAGCTGTCTTGTTCTAATTAACAGTTTGTACACTTGAGAAATATAACCTCTTGTTTTAAGAGTAATGACTCTTATTCCAGGTGCCTCCTTAATTTGTTCAGTGTCAGAGAGTATGGAGATGGTAGCTTTTAATTACAGGAAATGATAAGTTCTTATCCTCCACAAGCAGCAATTATTTGAATTTTCTTTGAGCAGAAAAATCTTCATGGCTTACCCTAATGATATAGTCACAGATCTATTACTGTTTGCAGGAAGCTGTTGCAAGTTACAGTGGTATATTCAGAATGTTGCTGAAAACACAGTTTATATGTAATTTTCCTTTCCCAAGATACCACAACAATACAGCATGGAAAGTATTTTTTAGACTAATCATAAGATTTGCTTTAGGTTCAGTTTGGCAATTTATTATGTATTTATTTATTAAATCAGCGTTTATGTTGCTCCAATCTATTCACTCTGAGCATCTTACAAAAAACTAAGGTTGAAAACGTACAGTATAATTCCAAACAAATAATGTCAAACATTCTTATAGGAGAATAGTTAATCTCAGATAGCTTTATTCAGAAGCTGCAAATTAATTTGGGCTGAAATGTGAAACAAGCTTGAGTAAATTAATCTTATGATTTCAATGAACATCTTTGAAAAATCCATATAACTTTTTAACTAGAAATATATGGGGCCATCTGATATACTTTCATAAGAAATGCTACTGGCTGACTTGCTGCATTAAGATAGAAGCTAAATTACTATTTTTAAAAAGAAAAAAATCCCTAATAACACAACTTCATAAAACAGAGGGAATAAATACAAATTAATACAAACTTGTGGTTTGTTTGAATTATCTTTTCTTCCTAGTCCCAACATCTTTTGGAAACTATATATACCATTTCTTGGCAGTGAGATGTCAGCAAAAGAAAAGGCTAAATTTTAGGGTTATAAACTAGAAAAGAGAAATTATTCTGTAGCCCATGAAGAATGGGATTTTTAAGTAAATGCTTTTTGGATCAAAGCATCAGTCCTACATATTCTTCTCTATTACATTTTCTGTCAGTTCCATTTTAATCTTGTGCAAAAATATTGACAGATCTTGATATTTGGTGAGTCAGTGTTTTTCAGTAGCTTCAAGTTAAACACCACAGTAGCATACAGTGACAACAAATAGTGTGTATTTGCATTTGCATGCATGTCTACATTCACACAAACCTTATATTTTGTTTCAAAAGCTTCTTTTAGCAAAGAAAGATTACTTTAGGATTATAATGGGGCCATATGACTACACACAGGAGAGAAAATGAATGTCTGCTTGGCCTCCATTTTTGGCATACTGCCTAAATTAGAAATTATAATAGTTCACCTAATCAGAAATATGTGAATACCCCTTTGGAAGAAGAATATAGTCAAGGTGGCCTTTAGTTAAATAGAGATTGCTTATTTCCCTCAACATTCACCTTTTCCAGCATGAAATATAACTAATTAAATGGCAATGTTTTCATAATTAAAAAATGTTCTTATTAAATGAGAACTGATCAGACTTCATTAAAATGATTGTTTGGGGGTTGATTATTGTAATTTTGATGGTAATTATGATCCTTCAGTTGGTGCTAAGTTATTTCCAGCACATTGAAAATTACTGAAAATTACTGCTGTTTATTTTTTATGCAATTTGATAAAAGATCACTATCACTTTCCAAACTACTATGGTAATATGTTGAAAGGTCTTTAAAGGAAAAAATTAAAGGAAAAAATTTATCTGTAGAAGAAGGCATTATGTTTCATGTCTCATCTGCATTTTTGGGAAATTGATGGGTAAATTGGAATTTGGATCCATATTGGAAATTCTATAACCCCGTTCAATATAAATATTCACATTTTGTTTTCTCAGAACTACTCTGTGAGTTGTTCTGGTTACTCCATGAAGTTGTTCTAATTAAAACCCAGTGAAGGACATTTGGGAAAGATTCATACATGACATAAAATGTTGCATGCTTTCTGCATCAGTTGAAATTTCTCTGCTCAAAGACTCAATTGCATGATACAATCTTAAACTACAATCCATCATGTGCATAAAACAATTACCTCAAATGTCGCAGAAAGCTCTATTCTTGGTTTGTTATCTGAGTATTATTTATTCTATTCTATAATAGTAGCATTCAGAACTGAACCAATCTCCCCAGAATATGCCTGTCGGTTAATTTAGTGTAATCAACGTGTTATTCCATTACTCACATATTTGGCAGGCTCTGTTACCCATTTCTTCCATTAAAGTAGGAAAAGATGGCTTTGCTTGGTTACTATTCTGATTGTGACTTGAGGCAGATTTTGATGAATTACACTGTTGCTGATATTGTTCAGTTAAAATTCCTTGTACTATTTTTCATTCTAGGTTCTACTTGAGCAGGAGATTTGACAGCTTATTAAGATTTTAGTATCACTTTGGAAACATTTCTCCAAGCTTTTGTTATGTTTATCTTCAGAATATGGTTAAGTTAATTAGATTTTTCTGCCTTTCTCTCTCCATTAAAGTCATATATCAAGGTCTTTATTTGACAAAAAGTACAAACTCTCAAGTGTGACCTTCTGCATTTTTCTAGAAGTATGTTAGTAAATTCAACTAGAAGGAAGAGTTTTTAAAATAAAATAAAATAAGCCATAAGAACAATGCATTTGTTGTTATTTGAACTTTGGGGTAATTATCCATTAAATTTTTAAATTTGTATGTTTTATGGCCATGGTAGTACTAATAGCAGAAGATGAGTCTGAAACACGCACTTTGGAGAAAATGCTCAGAGGACTCATAAGGATGTTAAGTCTTTAAAATTAGCAGGTTTCTTTCAGTTCGACACAATGGCAAGAGGCAAAATGACTGGGAGACTCATAAAAAATAAGAAACACTGGAATATATGCTGTGCATGTTTGCACAATTCTGCACAGTTGTATTTGCCAGTTTAAAGGTGATTCATCATCATATTTTGTGCAATCCATATAGTGATATGGGACTTGCTCTGAAGATGGTTTCATTGGAAACATTCCTTCAGAAACTGCCCCATTGTTCATGCAAATCAAAGATGACAGCAAAAATAAAGCCAAAGCAAAGTATATTGAATTCCATTTCCAGTAGAAGCATATCTAAGCATAAACAAAATATTATATCTATTACTCTTGGTTTGGTTTTGTGCCTTTTCTTCTTTTTTAAAGATCTTAACAATTTTAAATTATTTAGTTAAGTTTCAGGTAAAAATATAGGTGCCAACTGAGTTCAGAAAGGAAAATTCTTTAAAAGTATTCTTATCAGTTAAAGAAATACCCTTACTTTTATATCAATACATTGATAGACATCAGATTAATCAGACAAGTGTTATGCTTCATATTTTAAATTTAATCTGTCACTTTTATTCTGGATTGCCATGATAAAACCAAATTGTTGGTTATATCATAGAGCCAGTTCGTTATTATTATTCTGCATTTCAATTGATTATATCAACAATTTGTTGATTGTATGGCATTCAGCTTTGTTTGGGTATTTTCCCATGTCATGGTAGTTGTGCTTTTAAAGTTGTAGCAATGTTGGCAGATGAGATTGCAGATGAGATTCTGCCGAAACGTTGCTACAACTTTAAAAGCACAACTACCATGACGTGGGAAAATATCCGAACAAAACTGAATGCCATACATGTAAGTACCCGCGAAAACTTAAGAAAACAAATTTGTTGATTATATCAACAATCTGACCAGAGCACACCTTCAGACTGAATTTCCAAAACTGTTGCATTGAAATTTCATTGAATGTGTATGCTTTTGTCCTCAAAATATACTGTATAGTATATACTGTATATAGTATATACTATATACAAAATATACTGTGACAATTTGTAATTTGTAATTACAAATAAAAATAGATGATGATGATGATGATGATGATGATTATTATTATTATTATTATTATTATTATTATTATTTAAGGAACAGCAATAGAGATCTGTTTAAATTTTTACTGTTCTATGTAAGTTATAATTTTGAGCACGTTCTATATTCCTTCATAGTCAGATGGGAGTACTATAAACAAAGATGAATGTAATTGCTTTAATTGCTCTTTTTAATTATGGGGAACTACAAGTACAGTTCTTTAGACTTCACAGGAGAATCTATATTATCTCTGAGATTTATTGCTCATCAAACCTTTCCTTGAATTTAAGCTGCAGGATGTTCATTCTTTTAATTCTGTATCTTTCCACTGAATAGAGACAGAGAAAGGCCAAATGTAGATTTTAAAAAGCAAACATTGATTTCAGACTAAAAACATGGCTTTCATGTTTGACTAAAGCTGGAGTGTCCAACCTTGGCACCTTTATGACTTGTAAACTTCAACTCCCAGAATTCCCCAGCCAGCCATAGTTGAAGGGAGTTGAAGTCCACAAGTGTTAAAGTCACCAAGGTTGGACCCATCCAGCCCCTGGTCTAAAGCAACTTTTGGATCAATTTGATTCAGACTGGAACTCCATGCTATCCTGATTCACTTGATTTAGAATAAATCCTCCAATGGGCCACTATTTCAAATTATTTATTTAAAATATTCATGTAGCTGTCTACCTTACAAAACATAACCCTGGATTATGTTTGAAATCCTTAAAGGTAAAGATTCTCCTCGCACATACTTGTGAGTAATTTCTAGCTCTAGGAGGCAGTGCTCATCTCCATTACAAAGCTGAAGAGCCAGTGCTGTCCGAAGACATCTCCATGGTCATGTGGCCAGGATGACTAAATGCCTAAGGCACATGGAATGCTGTTACCTTCTCACCAAAGTGATCCCTATTTTTGTACTTGCATTTTACATGCTTTCGAACTGCTAGGTTGGCAAAAGCTGGGACAAGTAACGGGAGCTCACTCTGTTATGTGATGCTAGGGTTTCGAACTGCTGGACTGCTGACCTTTCTAATTGACAAACTCAGTGTCTTAGCCACTGAGCTACCGTGTTCATTTTGAAATCCTTAAATGTGAGGAAAAGTTCCAAAATGCAGTGACTACTATGAGATAGCTTTTTATGAAGCCTTAAAGACCTGGTTGTACTATTGAGATTGGGCCCTGATTGTGTGGGTAAGCCCATTCTTGGTTGTGTAAACTGGGATGAGTGTTAGTGTTGAAAGTTGGTTTCTCAGATGCCATTTATATTACTTCTAACTTTGTTTATAGTTTTTATTCTATATTTAATTACTAGCTGCCCAGAATCATGTGCTGGAAATGACTGGCTATATGAATTAACAAATAAATAAAAGCTTTTTAAAATTCCTCTTCCCACCTCTCACACACACATATTGAAAAACATAGTTTAATCTCTGAAACAGGTGGACACAACTTTTGAGGAGCCAGGCTGCTTTTGGGCTTTTTGGCAGGATGTGTATGTACAAACAACGGAGAATTCATCTCCATTGAGATGAATACATCTCCTAAAGCCCATTGGCTTCAGTTACAATTAATGTACAAATTCTGGCTATTTGAAGATCCACCTATCTCTGACTGTTTCTGCCATCCAGTGATCAGGCAGAGTATAAACCTTCTGGTCTCTTCTATAAAATAGTGTAAAATATCAGGACCTTGTCTGCCCATGGTGGCTACCTTCTGGAACAGCACCCTCCCAGGTCCATTGGGCTCCCATCATGATGATAATCAAAAAGACTTTGAAAACTTGGCTGTTCTCCCAGTCTTTAAGGCAGAGTAGCCATTGTGCCCCTGGAGGTTATTTTATTGTTATACGTATTTTCCTTCTGCATGCTTATCATCTGTTTCCTTTCAAAATTATTCTTATTTTTTGTCAACTGCAAGCTGCCCAGAGTCATCTGGATTTCCGTGGCCTCTAAATTGTATTAAAAAATATATAAATAATGATGATGGTCAGAAAACACTGTTAATATAAAGCAAATAGACTCTCATTTACATTTAATATATTGTTCTAGTGAAAGATTGCTACAAATTGTTGTTACAAATACTGTATCTTGAATGTTGATTAGAAGCCATTATGTACTCATGTCCAGAAATTCCTGAAAATTCTCTAGACAAAGTCTGTAAAACTGAGTTCCACATTTTTGAGACATTAACAGTGTTCATGTGAACATATAACTTATTAAAATATACCTTGTCTTAGATTAGTGCCAACCATTCTGATCAGCCAATTCTGGTGTTTTCAGCATCAGACTAATAAATCCTGGCTAGTGGCATATATACTGTATATATTGTTACTTTCAGATATGAACATTTGTATTATACTGTATATCTATAATTTAAACTTTTATTTTAAATGGTTTTATTGCTTGAATTAAAAAGATTATATTCCCATTACGGAAATATTAAACACTTTTTTGCCTCCATCATTTTTTATCCTATCTGATGTTTCTGATATATGTTCTCTCTCTCTCTCTCTCTTATTATTTTCTCAGCAGTAAATTGGTCCCTATTTGAATGTTTCAGCCTGCTGCAGGTTGGATGGTATTTTGATCAAAACAGCAAACATATATTAAGTATAAAAACAATATTTCAATGCCCAAAATGGCTATTTTTTTCATATCTCCTCAAGCTGAAAACAGAGAAGAATTTGAACAGAGAAAGGTATTTACTAATAGAAACCTAAATTCAGGCCAAATAAACCAAGAAAATCTGTGCTGGGATTTTTTTTGCATTATGATATTGTATACTACTATATTCCACAATGTTTATAAAACCTTAACATCAAGTTAAAAATGAATTTTTTTCCACAAATTCACCTATGGAGAAACCTGGAATTAATTTTTTGTCAATTTTTATCTTGTTTCTTGTTAATTTACCCTATATATATGGGGCAATATTTACTAATTAAACAACATACTATCCCTATCTCAATTCGTAACAGTCTTCTGTGTGACTTGGGTTAAGCCTATGTTCAGGTTTACAAGATATTTTTTCTGATTATTTATAACTTTGCCATTGACTGTCATCCTTATTGCATACATGAACTTTAAATAGCAATAGCACTTAGACTTATACACCACTTCACAGTGCTTTTACAGCCCTCTATAACCAGTTTACAGAGTCAGCCTATTACCCCCTACAATTTGAGTCCTCATTTTACCCACCTCAGAAGGATGGAAGGCTGAGTTAACCTTCAGCCTGGTGAGATTCGAACTGCCAAATCGTAGGCAGCCAGCAGTCAGCAGAAGTAGCCTGCAGTATTGCACTCTAACCATTGTGCCACCGCAGCTTGGGAAACCTTCAATTCAGACTTGGGAAACTTGTGAGTTGCATCAGTATTAAGTGATAAAAACATGTTGGGAACTGTAATATCTGGAGATCTACTGAATAAGATATTATAACAAAAAACCTTGGATTTCGAATAAAAGATTCTATAAATAATCTCTAAAGTAAATTATATAGCGCAGTGAAGTAATGCCTACAATATAAGTAATCCTTGATTTACTACTATTCATTTAGCCACTGTTTGAAGTTAGGCACTGAAAAAAAATGACATGACCAGTCCCCACACTTATGACCATCACAGCATTCTCCTGATCACGTGATCAAAATTTGGACTCTTGGCAACTTATTAATGACTATGGCAACATCCCACAATCATGTGATTACCATTTATGATGTCAACCCTGACACTGACCTGACCGAAGCCATGTTTTGATAACTTTTCAGCCAGTTTCTAGAAAGCTGGATTCATTTAACAACCATGTGATTCACTTAAGAACTGCAGTAGTTTGCTTAGCAGTCATGGAAAAAAAAATCAGGCATCACTACTTAATGACTGTCTTGCCTAGCAATGGAAATTCTGGAGCTAGTTGTGCTCGTAAGTTGAGGATTACCTATAATTGATTAAAACTGGGTGGATCAAGATTTTTTTCACTGCTCATCATTCAAAATGAATTTTAGTAACTGTATGTCAATGATTAGAACAACAAAATTGTGCCAGTGTGCAGATGTTAGGAAATTTAAAGAAGCACAACATATTTGGGGTTACGTCCTTTTGGTTGGAATGTTTCTATGAAAGCTGACTGGTACCAAGTCTACCTAGAAAATGCCAGATTAGGGAATGGTCTGCTGAATGAAAGCCAGATCTGCTCACTGGCAAAATCAAATTTAAATACAAAATAAGTTATAGCTTTTCACATCCATTCTGTAACATGTTCATTCATAAGTCTGATAAAGTCTGGTTAAATATCAAATTTGCCATGATTAGCAGTAAGGTCTATACCACTTTAGCCATTATTCCAATGTTTTTAATTCATTGCTTTTATCTGGCAGTTTTCAAAAAATCAAACATTAACATGAATGATAGTTTGGCAAATATTTCCCAAGATGGTTGGAAAGCATAGAAGCAGTAGGTTTTGCAATTTCATAGTTCCTTGGCTTATTAAATTTTGAATAAGTAATCAATTTGGAATACAATATAAGAGTTTATATTTCAGAAACATTACATACTTATGCAAATTTTTAGGCATGGAAGAGGCTGCCAGATGGAAAAGTGAGAGTTGTGGATTTCTTCCTGACACTTTTAATAGCGTGTACAATGCTGAATAGTTTTATGCTAATGCTTTGCACTAGAATCCATAGTTTATTGCTACTTTGAAATGTAAATTGTGATAGTTAGAAAACTTTATTACTAGGAAATAAACTAGTATGTAAAGGGGTAGTTAACAATAGATACTTACAAAAGTGTTGACAGTTTAGGGTAATTAGATCTATTATATCTCATGTCTTCCAATGCTACCTGAATGCAGCAAATGGCCTAGCATTGCAAACTGTGCTGGAATCCAATTTTCACTGCATAAAATTGTTGGCAAAGATATGGCCAACAAGTTTGGATTTTTCTATACAACAGGAGAATTCTATAGTTTCTTTTACCAGTATCAGGTTTAGTAATAATAATTCTATACACATGTAGGGTTCTTGCCCATGCTTTTTCAATGGAAGCAGTATTTGAGGCAGTATTTTACTTGAGATGGATCTGACTTAGCTGATAGAATAATAATCAAGACATTGCAGAGTTGTAGGTTAAGGAACTGACAAAAGCATTTCTGAATCTCTGAAAATGTGGGGAAGAGTTTACAAAATGCCTTTAAATTGCAATAGCAATAGCACTTAAACTTATATAGTGCTTCATAGTGCTTTACTGTCCTCTCTAAATGGTTTAGAGTCGGCATATTTTTCCTAGCAATCTCAGTCCTTATTTTACCAAGCTTGGAAGGCTGAATCTACCTTGAGTTGGTCAGAATCGAACTTGAACTCCTGGCAGTGAAGAATGAAGTAGCCTGCAATAATGCATTCTAACCACTGCACCACCACAGCTCAGTAGATATATCATATGGGAGGAGTAACCCTCATAGGTGGCAATTTATTGCCTACTCCTCTATTTCTTTCAATTTATGAAACTGCTGAATGAGTTTATCCAGTGTTTGGGGACTAAGTATATCAATCTGCAGATGATACACAGCTTTACATCTATACCTCACCCCAAACAAGAAATGTGATGGAAGACTGAACCCAAACAATATAGGACAGCAGTGCCCAACCTTTCCAGCTCCATGGACCTGCAAAACCATCCAGTGGGGATGGTTACGCATATTCACCCATCACTTGTGTTGTGAATGCATAGGCCTTAATAAAGATATCTTAAACTTGGAGTCAAGTGCAGGGTTCTGGCCCTGCACTTCTGATTGGCTGTTAACGGCAGGATCGGATTGGCCCGTTCCGGGGAATCCGATTGGCCATTAACGGAGCGTTCTTATTGGTTAAGGGAGCTAGCGCTCCTAGATTGTTATTGGTTAATAGTTATTGGGTTGCCTATATAAGGAGGGCTATAACTGCCATGGAGTTTGAGCAGCAGTCACTATGTAAATAAAGAGTTGAAGTTCACCATTCCAGAGGCTCGTCTCCATTCTTTCTTGCCCATGCTCCATACCTAACACTGGCGACGAGGATGGGATTTGGAGACGTCTGAGCCAACTGAACTAAGAAGAAACACCGAGCACGTGGCTGACAGCGCTACATGACGGAACCATGTCCGGCGTCGTCGTACCACCCACTCCGTTCAATCCAGTGCAAGAGGACTGGGAGTCCTACATGGATCAATTCCAAATGTTTTTGGAAACTAACAATTTAAAGGATTCCACAGCTGGGAAGAAACGGGTGGTATTCCTAATGCATTGTGGTCCAACCGTATTTAAGATGGCTAAAGCACTAGCCAAACCTACCGAAGTGAAGACGATGGATTGGGACGACCTCGAACCCCTACTAAGAGCTCATTACGCACCGACCGTGCCCACGCTCCTGAGATGGCATGAGTTCTATCAGAGAAACCAGCGAAAAGGAGAAAACGTCACCAACTTCATAGCAGACCTCCGAAACCTGGAAGGCCTCTGCGGATTCGCCGATTTGGAAGAGGCACTGAGAGATTGAATAGTTCTAGGATTAGATGCACCAGGCGTGCAGAGCAAGCTGATGGCGAAAGGCGACATCAGCTTTGCCGATGCCATCACCGATGCTACTGTAGCAGAAGCAACCAGGAAGTCGGCTGCACAATTACGCCACAACCGCGCTCTGGTACACCAACCGACAAGCGAAATTTTATCCAAGTCACAAGGGCAGCTTTCAACGAAACACCACGAGGACCTCTCTTTGTCATCAGACAGCGATGAAGAAGAGGTCCATCGACTGTGGTCCGACTGGGACCACCACCCGAAGTCCCTATGCCCTTGCACTGGCTGTGGAGCCAACCATGCCAGGTCCGAATGCAAATTCCGCAACGCGCTCTGCCATGAGTGCGGGAAGAGAGGCCACATCGGATGGGTTTGCCGAAGTTTACAAGGACCCGGCCAGGCCTCAAAAGGGGCTAACTATCGCCAATCGACAGGAAACCGTCCTTTAAGGCGAGAATGAGTAAACCACTCCTACAGAAACCAAGTTTTGCAGCGAGAAGAGGCTCACCATACTATCACTATCAGTCACGCCTCTGCCTTGGATGCCAAGAAAATCTGAATTACAGTGGCCATCGAGAACCAGCCTTGCCACATGGAAGTCGACTCGGGATCATCCCTCTCGATGGTGTCCTGGAAGACCCTCAAGCAACTCATCCCCATGATCCAGCGCCAAGACTCCGCTTCCAAAAACTTATTCTTAAGGACTATCAAGGGAATCAAATCCCTGTTGTTGGTTCCTGCTGAGTCCGGGTATCATTCAAGAAGCACACAGCGTACTTACCGCTAACTGTGATTGACAAAGATCGGCCTAGTCTGCTAGGTCTCCAATGGTTCGCGCCACTTGGCATTGAAGTGGCAGGCATAAACCAAGTCAGTGGAAGTGACTGGGAGGAGGACCTCATCCATGAATTCAAGGACGTATTCACGGAAAAATTAGGCGAGTACAAGGGGACCCCAATATTGTTCAGCCTTAATCCAAAGATAGCTCCCATCCGCCTTAAGCCTCGTTGAGTTCTGTTTGCCTTAAAGCCGAAAATCGATGAACAACTCGATAAACTAATAGCTCAGGGGGTGCTAGAACCTACCGATCACTCTCCCTGGGAAACCCCAATCGTAACACCCATTAAGCCGGATGGTTCAATCCGAATTTGTGGGGACTACCGGGCCACCCTGAACCACGCCCTACAGCAAAATGCATATCCAGTGCCGGTGGTGCAGCATCTCCTCCATTCCCTGGGGGGCGGAAAACTCTTTGCCAAGTTAGACTTAGCTCAGGCATATCAGCAATTACCTGTTGATGAAAATGATTGTGACGCACCGAGGTGCCTTTAAATGTACCCGGCTCCAATTCGGAGTCAGTGTAGCCCCGGGGATATTTCAGAGCCTTATGGAGAGGCTACTACAAGGGATTAAAGGCGTGGTCCCCTATTTTGACGATGTATTAATTGCTGCACCTACAAAAAAAATCTTACGGGATCATTTAAAGTTGGTCCTACAAAAATTCCAAGACGCTGGTCTTAAGGTGAAAAAGAATAAGTGTAAATTGTGTACAGATAGTGTTGAGTTTTTAGGGTACCTAATTGACAGTCAGGGTATTCACCCTACCGACAGTAAATTAAGAGCAATAAAAAATGCTCCCAGGCCTCGGAACAAGACCGATCTCCAGGCGTTCCTAGGCCTCATCAACTTTTATAATATATTTCTACCACATAAAGCAACTGTCGCTGAGCCATTACATCATTTGCTAGACAAGAAAGCAAATTGGTTATGGGGTCATAAAGAAGAACAGGCGTTCCGGAATGTAAAAAAACTACTGACTTCTGACGCTGTACTCATGCAGTACAATGAGACTTTGCCGTTAAATATCACATGTGATGCTTCGCCCTTCGGAGTGGGCGCCATTCTGAGCCACGTACTGCCTAATGGTAACGAAGCCCTGTTGCATATTTTTCAAAGACGCTTTCAAAAACTGAGCGAAATTATGGCCAAATCGATAAAGAAGCCCTCGCAATTGTATCGGCCGTTAAAAGATTTCACAAGTACGTGTATGGCCAGGCTTTTACTATCGTGACTGACCATAAACCGTTATTGGGGATAATAGCTGGAGATAAGTCGACTCCCTACATATTATCCCCCAGGATGACTCGCTGATCAGAATTCTTGGCCGCTTATAATTATCAGCTGCAATACCGCCCGGGGAAAGCCATTCCCCACACCGACGCGTTGAGCCAAGCACCACTTCCAGAGACTCTCGACGATCCTGCACCAACGGTAACCACGTTACAAATTGAAACACTCCATTCGCCGCCACTAACCGCTCGAGATATCGCGAGAGAAACCAGATGTGACTCCACCTTGGTGCGAGTCCTAGGCTGGGTAGAACACTGATGGCCATTGGACCAATTATCAGATGACTTCACACCATTCAAGACTCGACCAACGGAGTTATTCTCTCAAAAAGGCTGTGTCATCTGGGGCAATAGAGTCGTTATCCCAGAACGACTCCAAAAAGCAGTACTGAGAACCTTGCACGATGGCCACCCCAGTATCGTGCGGATGAAAGCCCTCACACGAAGCTGCGCATGGTGGCCAGGCATCGACAAGCAAATCAAAAATTGGGTTAAAGCTTGTCATAGATGCCAGGAAGTGAGCAACACCCCACCAAAAGCCATCCCTACTGAATGGGAGACACCACGAGGATCCTGGTCCCGTATTCACCTGGATTTTGCGGGGCTGACCAAAGGCCACACCTTTCTTCTAACCATCGATGCCTACTTGAATTGGCTCGAGATTCACCGCATGACGAACACAACCACTGAAGCGGTTATCAAAAAATTGGGAAGACTGTTTGCAACCCACGGATTACCAGACGTTCTGGTATCCAACAACGGGCCCCAATTTACCGCACTTTCCTTCGAGCAGTACCTGGCTGACCGCGGCATCTGACATGCGCTCACCTCGCCTGCACACCCTGTGACCAATGGCAGGGCTGAGCGCATGGTCCAATTTGTTAAGAAAACCTTGCAGAAATTAGTCTACGATAACATCGACGACAAAATCAACTGAATCCTTTTTCTACAACACATCACACCTCATGGCGTCACCAACAAAACTCCCGCCGAACTGCTAATGGGACGAAAACTCCGCTCCCACCTCAACCAGTTACACCCAGCTTATGAACCGGAAAAACCACTAGGATCCAGCGGCCGATGTCGTGCCTTCCAGGTAGGCGATTTGGTATACGCAAAAAACCTATCGGGTGATCCGCTGTGGGTAGAGGCGACAGTAGTTCGTGTAACTGGCCTGAGATCCTACCTTGTACAATGCCTTGACGATAGACTATGGAAACGCCATATCGATCAATTACGATCACGGCTCCGGTCGGGCAATTCTGAACTCCCTTATGACCAAACTGAAGGGGGGGGAGATACGGAAGAAGACGAACTTCAATTAGAAGAAAACCCGTTTGAAGGGAACAATGGCAGAATAGAGACACAGGAATTGGAACTAGAGAAGGGAATAGATTCACCTCAGGGAGTTGCCGAAGATATTGGTGACGACAGAAACATGAACTCTGAACCAGAGGCAACCCCGTCAACAAACAACAATCTACCTCAGCAAGATTGCAGCCAAATGCAAAACACACAGCGAAAATCAAAAAGACTAATAAAGCAATCGTCCTACCTAAAGGACTATGTAACTGCGCCCTGTAAACAGAAGCCAGGGGGAAGGGGTGTTGTGAATGCATAGGCCTTAATAAAGATATCTTAAGCTTGGAGTCAAGTGCAGGGTTCTGGCCCTGCACTTCTGATTGGCTGTTAACAGCAGGATCGGATTGGCCCGTTCCAGGGAATCCGATTGGCCATTAACGGAGCGTTCTTATTGGTTAAGGGAGCTAGCGCTCCTAGATTGTTATTGGTTAATAGTTATTGGGTTGCCTGTATAAGAAGGGCTATAACTGCCATGGAGTTTGAGCAGCAGTCACTATGTAAATAAAGAGTTGAAGTTCACCGTTCCAGAGGCTCGTCTCCATTCTTTCTCGACCATGCTCCATACCTAACAACTTGTATTGCTCAGTTTCCAATGGGCCATGACTGAGTAGTGGGCCACAGACAAGGCCTTAAGGACCTCTGATGTAGGGAACTAGGTGGAATGGAATCAAACTGGTACAGAGACCTTCTGGCTCTATGGAAATTTAACCTGTTCTTTATCAGGTTGCATTTCTTTTGAAAAAATCAGATATGCATATAGTTCTCTTTGACTTACGGCTCTTGCAGGAATAGCAGATAGAGACTATCACAGGAACACTTTGGAAGCTTCTGAAGTTTCTGAATGTATAAGCCACTTGGTGAACCCTGAACTGATCCTGGCTGAGGCCATCTTGGAGGCTTCAGGGTTGCCACACAACCTTGACACTAACAGAAGGAGCGGGAGAAATAGCTAGATGGGATATTGTAGCCAAAACAATAAAAATTTCCTGTGGGTACCAAGAACATTCTCACGGGTGGCTGGCCAGAGGAGGAGTGAAGTAACCAAGCAACCAGCCAGCACCTTGATTGGACAGCATGACCAGTAACTTGGGGGAAAGATGAAACTTTTACTTTTTAATTAGGTGAAAACTGCGGGAACTTCAGAGTTGGCTTTCACCAGTTGTGCTAATATGATGCACCCAATAAATTGTTCCTTGAGAAATTTCCTGCCTCAGAGTTCTGCTTTCTATGGGTGCATTACTTGGAACTCTGATGCTTAGTGTAAGGATAAGCCTCTGATTCAGTCATATATAATTTTTTTGTAAATAAATAAATAAAATAAGGTTTACTGATATTGTTATTTATTATTAGCGAAATGGCATTGTTATATTAGGTAGGAGATCACAATGCTATTGCAGAGTAGTACCAGTAGTTTGGCTGCCACTTTACCAGGTCTATTTTAGGACATGCTCGCATGCTTCTTCAGGAGGACAAGCTGGGTTTGCACCAAACAGAAAGATGAGCAGCTCTTTATGTAGCATCATCCCTTCCTAGAGCCACTTTACAAACAAGTGCCATATCTGGGAAGATTCAGAGCTGGTAGGAATCTAACTGCACCAACTTGTCTCCCCACTGAAGTGATACCTATTTATCTACTTGTATAGAACATGTTTTCGAATGGGTGAGGCGAGTGATAGAGTTCACTCCAACATGCAGTGTTAGGACTCAAACCACTGGAGCAGAGACCATCTCCAGCATCATTAAGCTACTGATCTACCGCACCTCTAGGTTTACTACTGAAAAGGATGGAGACTTAGAAGGATGACTTGCACCATTTACTTGCATTGCTGGAAGTTACTACATGATGCTTTGAAGAAGTTAAATTAATTGAATAAGTCAAGAGAGACTCAAGAGAAGAATCCAAAGAAAAAAAATTGCCTTAGCAAAGATTAAACCTGTTCCTAATGCTGCTGCTAATGTAATACTTACCATGAAGAGAAAGGAATGGAAACAATTGTGCATAATTGCAGTGCAATTTTCAAGTGTCCCAAATTCTCAGTTATAGATTCCTGATATCTGCTGTGGGGGGCTGCATAACTCATACCTGTGATACAAGGGTTCACTACAGAAAACCCCTTCTTCTTTCCTTTAAAAGGAATAATTTGTCAAATCATTTGTCTGTAACAAATGCAAAACAATGTATATCCAATAAACCTAATCTAATCAGAAAAGAATCATGTTGCATCTGTCACACTGGAATAAATTAGAATCACCATCTGGCAGAAAGAGTTTTCCTACCTTAATTGAAATATGTTTTAATTAAAAAAAAGCATATTAAGAAGCTCTGGGTATTTTTGGTCTATTTTCCTCCTATTTTACTGGAGGGGAAATTATAATGGGTTTCTCTTGGGCAATACTACCAATTAATCATGAATAAAAAGGTGACACATATATGCTCATTCTGAAGCTCACTTAGTATATTTCAACCTTGACCCAGCATCCACAGATGCCGCAAGCTTAAGCTTGTTCATTCATGAATAATTTCCCCATGTCACAATGGACCTGATTATTCCTAAATTGGAGTATCATGCTGTATTAATGCGTCCTGTCTCTTCCCTTGTTCACTGAACATAATGTGTAAACAGAACATACACAAAGTTTCTTTCTATGATCTTTCTACAAATAAGATACATGGACAGTAGAATGACAAATGAGCTCAGAGTATATGATTGTGTTGATCTCAATTAATATACTCTATATCCACAGAATCCTAGGCTGGTAGGGACTATCAAAAATAGTTATAGATGTTTTGGTATATAATTTCATGAAAATTGAGATATTTTGTTTTACAATTTTGATAATGGGCTTTGAAAACAAAACCCACCACTACAGGAATTTGTATGTTGTGAGTTTGACATACTTTTCCAAGTTTTCAGCCCAACTCTTTCAATAATCTAATTAATTCTGAATGCAATTTTAAAAGAAAGTGGTAATATTAAGATGCAATGCCTTATATAATGATATATAATTGTTGCAACTCAATTGTAGCAATCCTTTTTAGGAGATTGTTTAGCATTTGCTAAGTCTGGGGACTGCTATTTCAGCCCAACCATCTCCATAGCTGAGACATATTGGAAGTGTTTGGTTTTGCAGGCGCGCGCGCGCGCACACACACACACACACACACACACACAACACACACACATACTATGGGTGTTTATTTCACATATAAAATAAATATTTAAGAGAAGGCAGCACACATTTGGAAGGAATCAATTCTTTTTTAAAAATAATGCATCTGTAAAATGTCTGACCAAATCTTTTAGACTAGGTCAATATCACAGCAGAATAGTAAATAATTGTAAAACATTTCATTTATGCAATTTTTATAGACTCCAACTTAAGCAAGTCACTCTGGGCAGTTTATAATACTAAAATGATAAAACAAAATAATTAAAAAAAATCAAACAATAAAAACATTCACAGAACAAGTAAGTACCCAAGTAGTCATGATGATTAATTAACTAATAGTAAAGCCAAGCAATAGGGATCTTAACACATTCAGAATCTCAGCCTCAGATTCATAGCCAAGCTTTTAAAGCTTTGCAAAAAGCCAACAGGTTTGTGGCCATTCTAATCTTTGACAGGAGAATATTTCATAAAGTGGAGGCTATGGCAGAAAAAGCTGCCTTCTAGTTCCCACCAATCAACATTTTTGGCTGATGGGATCTGCAGCATACCCAGGCTCTTGGATTGGATTGATGGGTTGAAATGCTTGGAAAAGACAGTTATTTAAGTAACTTGGTCATAAATCATGCAGTGCTTGACAACTAGCACTTTGAATTGTATCTGGACACACACTGGCAGCCAGTGTAATTCATGGAGCAGTGGGATTACATCTGCCTATACCCTAATTATCTGTATTTAGAGTTGATAACTATGTTTAAATATTGCCTTTAATAAAGAAATCCAGTCAACGATAATGTGTCCAAGCTGATATATAATAAAATTAATAATATAATTATAATTATAATATAATTTGCTTAATATTTGATATATTTCTTGTTTATTCTTTATAAGTAATATGTAGAAATGCCCAATGAATAATATTTTAGGTGCTGTAAAAAGCTTCATTTTGTCATTAGATTGAATTACCTCCTTAAAATAAATATTTTGAATTTCATCATCACATGTTTTGATAAGTTGAAGATCCAAATATCTTTAACCAAAAACTTATTGAAGAAGCAATCTTGATCTCATTTCACTTGGCTTACGTATAAGTAGTATCATTTGAACAATAACAACCTGTGATCGTGATTGGTGTCATTTTTTGATTTATCTACTACTTTGTACTAAAACTGAAGCTGTCAGGTTTCTGGCAGTTACCCCAATTAAATCATGAGTCTCGAGCCAAACTTCCAAAACTTCAAAAGGTTTTATTGGGAGTTAACATGTCCGGCACTGCCTGGGTGCAGCTGACTCTGAGATACATAATTCACTGTCACCCTTGACCCTGGTTTTCCCCCACCCCCTGGGTGTATCATAATTGATATGCTCCAATGAGACTTATCCATAGCCAAGAGTCATCAATCATGTTCTCCAGCTAGATATTTGTGTGGCAGAAACTTCAGTCAGCTAGTTACTATCTTTGAAAAACTATTTATGGAATACACTTCCTATTTCCAAGCTGCTGTATTGCTCTTTCAAACCCCTTTCCCTCCTCTCTTTCTGTTGACAACTCTAAAAAGACTATAGAAATATTTTATGAATTGATAGAAGCATCCTGAGCAGCTATATAATGTTTTAAATAGATAAATAAATCTTACAATAGATTAGATCTGTATAATCCAAATCTCATTTTAACTTTAAATAGTACCTAAGTAAATTCCTTGTTATTACAAAAGACTTTGATCATGGACAATATTGCTAAAGAAATACAAAATTACTCAGAAGCAAATAAACTAAATAGTCTGTATATGCTGTAATGAATTGATTATTGGTTTATACACAAAAAAACATGTATGCAATTGGCTTCTAGTCTGATTATTCTAAATAGCGGGCTTATCAGAAACCTTCAGATTTGGCTAGTGGAAATTTATATCTTTCAGAAACCAGGTTCACTGAGAGCACTGATTTTATCAGCCTCCACAACTGCAGGAATACTTCTTTATTATAAAACTTTGATCAGGATAAGGTCTTTATCTCATTTTATTTCATTTTAATTCTTCCTGGCTTCTTAGAACTGACAACACTGAAATATAATATTAAGTTCTATACCCAGGATTAAGTTTGATTTAAGTGCACTTGGTGTTATTGTTTGTTTTGTCCTCTGTTTCAAAATCCATTAAATTAGATACAGTACATTGTGGATTTAAGTAAAATTTGTCTGAAGAAACTCTCTACATCTGAATATTTAAATATGTTATTACTACTGCTTTCCTGGCATTTAGGCTAATCAAGTTTATGATTAATTACATGACCCCTGAACAATCCATAATTATGCCAGATGTAGGTGATTCAATATAAAATATATGATAAACACATTAGAAGACCACTTAGGGCTTTTCCTGTCTATGTAATTTAACTAATTATTCATGACACATTTTCTATCTCCTATGTAATGAATTATTGTCAGTGTTATGAACTAATAAAACACTTAAATAAAGTTTATCAAAACCTTTAGAAAATAGCAGGGTTCTAGTCCTGCACTTCTGACTGGCCAATAAATAGCGATATCGGATTGGTCCGTTCAGGAGAATCTGATTGGCTGTTAACAAGCCACTCTCATTGGTTAAGGGGGTTAATACTCCACATTTCTTATTGGTTATTAGATCAGCAGCTTGCCTATAAAAGGGCTGCTGCTGCCCTAGGGTTTTGCTCTGTTCAGAATGACTAATAAAGAGTTGAAGTTCACTGTTCACTGTTCACCGTCTCGTCTCCGTTCCTTGCGCCCATGCACAGAACTTAACACTGGCGACGAAGGTGGGATACAGAGATGTCAGAGCTGACTGAATGCTACAGAGCACTAAACAGAGCACGTGGCTGAAGGTGCATCAATGGCGGAAACCATGACCGGCGGCACCATACCACCCGCTCCATTCGACCTGGCACAAGAAGACTAGGACTCATACATGGACCGGTTCCAGATGTTTCTGGAGACCAACAACTTGAAGGATGCCACTACTGGGAAAAAGCGAGCGGTATTCCTGACTCACTGTGGACCTGCCATTTTTAAGATGGCTAAGACACTGGCGAAACCAGCTGAGGTGAAATCCATGGACTGGGACGTCCTCGAGCCCCTCCTACAGGCCCACTATGCACCTACCATACCAACGCTTGTCTGAAGACATGAATTTTACCAGAGAGACCAGCGGAAAGGAGAAAGCGTTGCAGATTTCATCGTGGATCTCCGGAACCTGGGAGGCCTCTGCGGGTTCGCTGACCTCGAAGAAGCTCTAAGAGACTGAATAGTTCTGGGACTAGATGCGCCACACATGCAAAGTAAGCTGATGGTGAAAGGCGACATCAGCCTTGCAGATACCATCACTGATGCTACTGCAGCAGAAGCAACCAGGAAGTCGGCTGCCCGAATGCGCCGCACCAATGCCCCGCTCCGCCAACTCGTTGGCGAAACCTCACCTCGCCTTGAGGGACATGCAATGGCAACCCACCATGAGGACCTCGAATTGTCATCAGAAAGTGATGAGGAAGAGGTCAACTGGCTCCGGTCTGAACGAGACCAATGCCACCAGTGTAACCAGAGACTGCAGTATCAATGCGCAGATTGTGGGGCAAACCACCCGCAATCAGACTGCAAATTCCTCGACACGTTCTGCCATATTTGTGGGAAGAGAGGCCACATCGGAAAGGTCTGTAGAAGCAAGCAAGGATCCAGCCCACTTCAGAGGGGGACCAACTACCGCCAAACCACAGGAAGTCGTCCTGTGAATCGGGAACATTCGAACCACCAATGGAACAACCACTCCTACAGAAATAAACCACTAGCCCATTCAACGAAATGAGAAGAGGCACACCAAACCATCACGATTGGTCACGCATCATCATTAGATGCAAAGAAGATCCGAGTTAGGGTTGCCATCGAAAACCAGCCTTGCGTGATGGAAGTCGATTCAGGATCGTCCCTCTTGATGGTTTCCTGCAAGACCCTTAAACAATTAATCCCTGCCATCCGGCGGCAAGACCTCAGAACCCAAAGAATCATTCTCAAGGACTATCAGGGAAACCGAATTCCGGTCGTTGGATCCAGCCTAGTCCAGGTCTCATTCAAAAATCGTACTGCATCCATACCATTGACCGTCGTTGACCGTGATCGGCCTAGCTTGTTAGGCCTTCAATGGTTTGCTCCACTTGAGATTGAGGTAGCTGGCATTCACCAAACCAGCAGCGATGACTGGGAGGAGGTCCTCATCCAGGAATTCCAGGACGTCTTTACAGACAAACTAGGCAAGTACAAGGGGACCCCGATATCATTTAACCTTAACCCTGAAGTAGCCCCCATCCGCCTTAAGCCTCGTCGAGTCCCTTTTGCCCTTAAACCAAAGATTGACGAGCAACTTGATAAATTAATAGTGTTTTAGAACCAACCGACCACGCTCCTTGGGAAACCCCAATCGTAACACCCATCAAACCGGATGGATCGTTAAGGATTTGTGGGGACTACCGGGCCACCCTGAATCACACCCTTCAACAGAACGCTTACCGGGTGCCGGTAGTACAACACCTTCTCCATTCCCTGGGGGGCGGAAAAGTCTTCGCTAAATTGGATTTAGCACAGGCGTACCAACAATTGCCTGTAGATAAAAAAACAGCAGAGGCACAAACGATCGTTACGCACTGAGGTGCATTTAAGTGCAACCGATTCCAATTCGGGGTTAGCGTGGCCCCAGGGATTTTTCAGAGCTTGATGGAGAGACTATTACAGGGAATAAAAGGGGTTGTAACATACTTTGATGACGTTCTAATTGCTGCCCCGAATAGAGAAATACTAAAGGAGCGTCTTTGGTTGGTTCTCAAGAAATTTAAAGACTCTGGCCTGAAAGTTAAAAAAAAATAAATGTCAACTGTGTACAGATAAAATAGAGTTCCTGGGGTACCTAATTGATAAACAAGGTATTCACCTCACCAATAGCAAGTTAAGAGCAGTCAAGAACGCCCCAAGACCCAGAAATAAGACTGATCTCCAAGCTTTCCTGGGTCTTATTAATTTTTACAACATCTTCCTGCCCCACAAAGCGACCGTAGCCGAGCCCCTACATCGGCTCCTCGACAAAAAAGCAACCTGGGTTTGGGGGCACCGAGAGGAGCACACGTTCCGACCAGTAAAAAACCTATTAACTTCAGATGCTGTTTTGATGCAGTATAACGAGACTTTGCCTTTAACAATCACATGTGATGCGTCGCTGTTTGGAGTGGGAGCCATTTTGAGTCATGTGTTACCAAACAGTAGCGAAGCCCCTATTGCCTATTTTTCAAGAACTTTATCAAAGGCTGAACGTAACTATAGTCAAATCAGGGCTTTCAGCCAGTTTATCAGGGAGCCAGGAATCATCATCAGAGGGCATTTTAACAAAGGATTTTTTTTAGCATTTTGATTGCTACGATTCATTTTTTAGTAAATCACTATTTTTAAAAAATAGTTATTTAACGCGGAGAGAGGACATATAGAGAATTTTCAAATACAAGGGCACTGTTTTCCTCATTTTGTTTATTCCCATTATAAACATATTAGTACAAATTTTTGGGATTCATAAGGCTATTTAAAGTCTTAATATAAAAACATACTGTAATAAAATCATTTTTAAATCATGTGCTTCTTCCCTTCCCCAACCCCCATATCCTGATAGAGATATAGCAGTTACAATTTGAACTATGCACATTTCACAGAATAGCAGGACCAGAAATCAATTCTGATGAATTGTCTGCAGTGTTAATCATCATTAATAAAGAATAATGAAATGTCCTGAAGAATTTGCTGGATTTTATATTAGCTCAAACATTTAGTAGTAATTCTAATAAAGAATGGCATTAATTAAAAAAATATAATCACAATTCTTTCTTGTAAAAGTTTACAATAGAACTTAATATTTGTCTTTTATCATTGCTTGATCAGATACTCATAATTAAAACAACTCTTCTTCTAGAAATGTTATATTCCTGTTTCAAAGCTTATTTTATACATAGCAAAAAATGTTTTCCTTTCCATTATTAGAATCAGGCAGTATAAACAAATATATGATAAAGTTCATTTATACCAACATTATAATTTTCTATTCAAAATAGATAACTCACATTATTTGAAATTCAAAATATACCTAATAGCAGAAGTGCGATTCAACCGGTGTTACTACAGGTTCAGTGAGAGTGCATTTGCTGCACGCGCTTGTAGAGCACTTCAAAAAACATCAGCTGTACGGACTTCTGGTTTGAGCTTCTTCGGCGACAGACCAAAACTGCAACTCTGCACGGTTTCAATCCATGCTCGCCACTGGACCACCCCGAACCGGCTGGTTTCAGGGCTAAGCCACCCCATAGAAGTGGTGAAGAAGGGGGAGACTGCCTGCAGGGTTGAGGAGAGCCGCATCTCTCTTCCCCAGTTGGCCATTACTCCCTTTTCTGAAGGCGGTTGTAGCGGTGGTCAGAAATGGCCACCACAAAGAAGAACTCAACTGGAAAAGAATGTGCAGGAGGAAGAGAAGAAGAGAAAGTTTTGGTTGACCGGGTCAAACAGCAAAAGCAACAAATAAGGTACCCTGGAATTGAAACTATTAAAAATAAACAATAACATTGTTCCCAAACAAGATTTCTAAGCTGAGAAAGAGAGAGAAAAGGGAAAGGATCTGTGTTTTTTTCTCCTCTTCCTATACTGACAGATAAGAGACTTAAGCAAGAAATTGGAAAAAAATCCACTTTGACATTAATAGGCATTTAATGCTGAAAATAAAAAGTCAAAGGAATAATAAAGATTTCTGGATAATTAAAAGCTTTTGAAAATAGGAAAGGAGAGAAAAAGAATAAAAGGGCAGGATCTGGAAGGGAGGAGACTCCCTGGAATTAAAAAGAACTTATAGCAAAATCTCAACAAGACTTCCAAAAAATACATCTTAACTGAAACATCACAACAAAATAGTAAAACCTCAGGAAGAGAAAGTGAAAAAAAGAAATAAGAAGAAACAGCTTGGGACTATTTGTATTACTTGGTGATTTCTGGATTCTTGGTTATTGATTTGAATGACTAAAATCAATCAAGTGGTTGTTTAAAACTGTTTAAAATGGCTCCACTTTTAGAAGAATTGAAAATGGAACTTAAAAAATGCAAAGAAGATGCACAAGAAGGGAGAGGTTATTTTGGCCTCGTATTTCAGTTCTTAGAAATGGAGATTTGGAACTATGAGAAACAACAAGAAATGCCTGTAGAACAAGAAGATAGGGACAAAGAAGAAGCCATCTTTAACGAACAAGTAATCTTAGATGGGGAAAAAAAAAGGAAAGGGGGAAACTGGGCTGAACTGGTAGCATCCCACCCTGGCTTAATAGGTATAAATCATAAGGGCTAATTCTTTCCTGACATTCCTGATATTTCCTGATATTAAGACATTCATATATGGACTTATAAAGTTCACCAACTAGAGAAAGTCCACAAAACTATCAACAACAATTTCAAAGGAATGAGGAAAACAACCATACACTACCCTTCCTGGATATTCTCATCAGCAAAGGCAGTGATGGCAAATTAAAAAAAAATGTTAAAAAATTAATTATAAAACCTTTGCAAAATTACCCACACCAACCAAGTGCTCTACTATCAAAGTAACAACTCAACCTCCAAAAAGAGAAGCTGCATAAGGACATGATTTAGATTGGCATAAACTCTCTGTAGCAATCCTGAACCTCAGAAAAAGGAAACAGATCATCTTTACAACATCTTCCAATAAAATTGACAGCCATGCAACTTTATCAAAAAGTGCCTGACCACTCAACCAACCACAGCACACCAACACAAACTGTGAAAAGCATATTTTTGCCATACATAAAAAATACATAATTGTAACCACCTACAGACTATTACAACTACATGGCATCACAATAGAACAAAGCCCATCTAAAGCCCTCCAAAACATCCTAAGTAAACCAAAAGACTCAACAGCCCCAGAAAAAAAAACCAGGAGTCATCTCCAATTACAGAGTAAGGATTGTAAGAGCTACTATGGAGGACAAACAGGCAGAAGACCAGCCTGGCACTCAGACAAATCGGCCATCAACAAGCACATAAAGATAAATATGTACAAGTCACTCAAAGGAGACAATACAAAAGCTGAAAAATAAGAAAAACTTGACTGGACTCTTGACTGATTTCTACTGCAATTATTTTGAATAAAAAATGGTCATATTTTTTTTGAGCTCACAATTGCTGATCAGTCAAGAATATTAAATATTTGAAGATGAGTCTATATACATAATTTTAAAAGCAAATAAAACTTTTCAATATGATGTCTACAGAGATTCTCTGTTATCCAGGTCATGGTGTCCCAAAGGTGCTAACTCCGGACTTTACTTTTTTGGTTTTTTTTCTTGAAAACATTTCACTTTTCATCCAAGAAGCTTCTTTAGTTCTGAACTAAAGAAGCTTCTTGGATGAGAAGTGAAATGTCTTCAAGGAAAAATGAAGTCCAGTTGCTTTTTGAAAAAGCACTTTTGGGTTTTCAATATTATATATTCTATATAAAATCAGTATACTCTTTTGCAAGTTTTTGCAATGTATGGGAAGTGGACTTGTGATTTGAAAAGTCCAGTTTAAAAGTTTATTTTGTCTTATAGTCAAAAATTAAATGTAAACTGACCCCTTACACTTGCAAGTTCTTAATTAAAGTCTTTTCTGTTTGTATTGGAGTATTGAAATCAATTTGGTACATATTACAATATTAAGTAGCTTAATTGCTTCTTTCAATTGATATAATTTGAGGATATTGGAAAATTAGATATTTTTAAGAATTAACATCAGAGTAAATTTATTGTCTTTTATCTAAGACTCATAACATGATGCAACACAAGGAATTAATTCACTTTCTTTTTGATTATCTGGCAAATTACTGTAGGGAAAGTTTAGGAAACTGAAATTTAGCTTCCTTCATAGCATTTAAAATGTGAAAATTAGCAATAATGATAAAATTATAAATTATATATGGAACTTTGATTAATGATTTAATTACATATTAATTTATTTATAGTTTCTGTTTTAGCTATCAACAAAGTAATTCCTCAAAAAAATTCAACCATCCTTATGTTTTAAAATAATAGTATTGAGTGTTCATAATTTAAAATTTGAGTTTGAGATTGCATAGAATATATGCTTCCCAACCATACTTTTTAAAGATTTTGTAATATTTTGTGTTTTGTGTTTTTATTTTTTGTTCTTAAGTTTCATATATTACATCTTTTCTTTTTTAAAAAAAACAAGTTTTATTAATTTTAGAAACAAACAAAACATCATTAAACATTGAACACACAAAACCTCTTTCCATTATGAATTTTTACAAGGCAGGTAACACATTATTTTATACAACATAATTCTAATTTATCCCATTTCCATATGAACACATAAATATCTTTCAGCAAATTTCTCATTATTTCTCTTTACTCTTCAATTACATTTCTTTTCTATATTTATCCATTTTATAGTCATCATATTCATATTTCCCTCTGACTTGTTTATAATTATTTTCATCTGACATTCCTCCAAGGTTTTATTAATTCTCAAACAAACATAAACACACAAGACACAAAAACAAAACTTCTTTTTAGAAAGTGGCTTGGCCCCAGATTACCTCTCTTTATACGGGACTTCAATAAAATTCATGTTCATCTTATATACCATTACCTATCTTATTTACCATTCTATATCTTCTATATGATTTCTCCCCATTTTTCACTCTTCTTAATTCTATTTTATTTATTTCATCTTAATTTAAATCATTATACTTGTATCTTTTGTCCATTCTTTTCCAATTACCCATTTATCTCATTCCCTATAATAATAATAATAATAAAAGATTTCTCCTGAAATCACTAATAGTAGTATGATGCCTTTCTATCGTTCCCCTAAATTGACATTTAAAATAACACCTATTCCCAATCTGATTCTGCTTAGTACATTCTACGTACAAAATTTTAAGAAAAAGAAAGAATAGGAAATCTATAAAATAATTGAGTACATAATTAAATATTAAATCTTGTAACATTCCAATTATCTATTTCAAAGACAAATGCTGCAATAATAAGTTTATAATAACATCAATGCAAGAGTCAATTAAACTCTATAATTGAACTAAATATTTTAAACATTCCCTTTAATATTTTATTAAATTTTAAAATCTATCATTATTAAGCATTTTAGTATTTTAATCTTTTATTAGATCTTATAAAATTCTAATTTTCTATTTCTAATACAAATACTACAATGCTATCTTATGTACCTTGCAGAATCTTTTTTTTAAAAAAATTATACATTACCCTTTATCCCTAAATTTTTTTTGCTTTTTTCCATCTTGTTTCATACCTTTGTGGCTTTTTTCTCCCTTTTCCCTTCCTTTCTTATCCCCACGTAGCCTTTTTACCTGCCCCTCTCCTAACCTCCGCCTTTTTAGCTTCCCCTCTCTGTTGTATTCCTCTTTTCTTTTGCTTTCTAACATTGTATTAATTTTGCATCTTATTTTTCTTTTTCTTGGGTGTTTTTTTTAGGTCTTAAGTCCTTTGTTTTCCTTCCTCTCTTTCTCCTTTCTTTCTTGATCAAGCTTTTGGATTCATTAAAGATGGCTTCTTCTTCTTCTTCTTCTTCTTCTTCTTCTTCTTCTTCTTCTTCTTCTTCTTCTTCTTCTTCTTCCTCCTCCTCCTCCTCCTCCTCCTCCTCCTCCTCCTCCTCCTCTTCTTCTTCTTCTTCTTCTTCTTCTTCTTCTTCCTCCTCCTCCTCCTCCTCCTCCTCCTCCTCCTCCTCCTCCTCCTCCTCCTCCTCCTCCTCCATCAGTTGTTGTGTTTGCTGATAAATAGCAAGCACCATTTCTAAAAAGTGAAAGACTTCTCCCAAAGAGTCCTTGCCTTCTTCCTTTGTTTTTCCATATTCCTTTCTCAGTTCATCAACAGATAAAGCCATTATAAACCTTTTCTTTTTTCCCCCCTCTTCTTCTTCTTAAAACAACCAAGATGTTTCCAAGCTTAAAACAGTTCCTCAAAGTCCCAGAGTCATCAGGCAGTCCAAACAGAGCACAAAGTTCTTCCCTTTGCACTTTCTCTTCCTGGGGTAATATCAATTGAAGAAAAAAAAAACCCAGTCTGTACTTTAAAGCCTTATTGCAATTAACTTCTAGTCTCAAAATCTTCAAGGCATCTCCGCCAACAAGATCTTAATATAAAGTTTGTTTTTTTTTGTCCTCTCCCTTTCCACTTGTAACAAAGAGCTTCAAATTTTTACCTTCTATAAAAAAGCAGGGTTTTCAATGTCCATTTGTTATCTCTGTAGGGAATGAGAGTAAACTTTCTCTTTCAGCACTTCCATTCGCCGCTTTAATAATCTCCTCTGGAAACAAAGTATCATTCAAAAATCAAAGTTTTCAGGATGTTAAATGTATATAAGAATCCCAGTTCAGCCAAAGAACTTTCACTTCAAAACTTTCTCCTTCTTCCTCCTGCGCAATCTTGTCCAGCTGCCAGCTTCTTTGTGGCAGCCATTACTGATCGCCGCTCCACTGCCTTGAGAGAAGGGGGTTTTGCCGGGTGATACCCCCAAACCGCTATCTGGATCCCCCTATCTTCGGCTGCCTTTACAGGGCAGCCTTATCCTCCAGATCCATCGGGATTGGAGGCACCAAGACAGCTAGCACAACAGGGATCGCACAGGATCGCGAATTCCTGCCGCTGCCGAAGCCTGGCAAACTGGAAGTTCCATATATTACATCTTTTCTTGATTATTAAATAAAATAGATTCACTCCACTTTCATTCACTTTCTTTCAGAATCTCTTTTCTAACCAGGCTGATATCTATACCTTTAGTCTGAAAGCTGAAGTTTAAACTTTGTTAGTGAAAAATGAAGGGAGGGCGGGAGAGTGGGGATGTAGTTCCAGATTATATGGAGAACCCTTTTTGTAATAGCAATAGCACTTAGACCAGTGGTGGGATTTAATTTTTTTTTACTACTGGTTCTGTGGGCATGGCTTGGTGGGTATGGCAGGGGAAGGATACTGTAAAATCTCCAGTCAGAGGTAGTATTTGCTGGTTCTCTGAACTATTCAAAATTTCCACTACCGGTTCTCCAGCACTGGTCAGAACCTGCTGAATACTACCTCTGAGGTAGACTTATATTCCTCTTTACAATGCTTTAAGGCCCTCTCTAAGAAGTTTATAGAGTTACCATATTGTCCCCCAACAATTTGGATCCTCATTTTACCCACCTCAGAAAGATGGAAGGCTGAGTCAACCTTGAGCCTGGTGAGATTTGAACTGCCAAATTGCAGGCAGCCGGCAGTTAGCAGAAGTAGCCTGTGGTACTGCACTCTAACCACTGTGCCACCATGGCTCATACAAATACAAACAAAATGTAATACAAAGCAGCAATTTCCTTTGCTTCTGCTATAGTTTACTTCACTTGCTTACTCTTTTGCAGTAAGTACTTACTTACTTTTGCTAACTGTTTGTCTCCATCAGTTTTTCTCCTTATTGCCAGCAATTCAATCAGCCATTAAGTTGTGTTAGAAATTAAATATTTCCAGCAAGGCATACATAGGCAAGGTTAAAAAAAATCATAAACAACAATTGTAGATAAACATCAGGTTAAAAAAGAACTGTTTTTTGCCTTGAAAAGTCTGTGGACTCTTTTATATCAATAATACCACATGATTGCTTTTTTGTTATAATACATATGCACAAAGCTTTCTTTTTGACAAAAGCAGCAGTGTTGACTCTATTGAGACACACCAATCAAAAATATTGACATGCTCTATTATAGTTTTCAGCTATCAATATTTCCTGTTTTCATAACAGCTTTAATCTGTCTTTGCAAAAGAATAATGTCCTAACTAATTTACAAAACAATTTTAGAATAGGATGCATTCCTACACCAGATAAGAATTTATATGGAATGAATGCCATAATTGGAGTACTATCTGAGACATGGAGCTAAAAGATTGATTTCCAGAATGTCAGGCTGAAAAGTGCAAAATGTTTTTGATTCCTTAGGTGGAGGAAAATATATTGGCAAACATGTTCTAAAGGAAGGAATATTAAATTTCTATTTTGGTCATTGGAGATAATTGTATAGAAAAGTATTTTTCTTTCTCGTCTGTTTTAAAGTGTCCTTTCTGATTTATCACCTTTGGTTTTATTTGTAGCATTTTATTGTTGAATTACAGTTTTGACAATCTTACAAGCCACCTAGAGAACATTGCTTATAAGACATTTTTTTCTTATATGAATGATTTTTAAATTGTTCTTTATTCATCTTTTTTTATTTTTGTTACTAATATTGCTGCCCAGAATCATGCTGGAGTTGAGTAACCCCTAAACCAAATAAGTTAAATTAAATTTACGAATTGAGCACATGTATTTATGTATCCATAAAGGAGTAAATATGAACAGCCACAAAGAGATGGAATTCCAAGAAATTCTTCTGTATTTTCTGTGGCTTGGGACCAGGCTGGATTCTAGCTACTGGAGAACAGGAAAATGTCTCCTCTAGCTGGAAGATTCAAATCTCCAGAACTGAAGCTGGAGAATAATCAGTTGGGCTTGACTTAGAAGCTGGCAATGTGACAAGGTGAATTGTTATAGAACCTGTTCTATTTGCCAAGCAAATTTTCCTTTCCTTTCCTTTCCTTAATTTTGCTTTCCTTTCCTTTCCCCTCCCCTCCCCTATAAGAACAATTAGAATGTTAAAATGATACTAAGTAAATTATAGTTATCTTGCAAAATATGAATGAATAAAATTATTGTCAAGTGATTGATTAATAATGATACTAGGGTACTTAATTTCTGATTGAGAATATGAGTTATTATGCAATGTAACTATAATTCATGACTATGAAATGGATGCACAAAAAACTTCTAAACCAACCAGCACACTGCTTGTATACTCATGGAGGAAAGGTTAATGTTTTTATGTTTTGTTTGTCTTTAAAAATCAATAAAAATTTTACCCAAAAAAAAAAAAAAGAATTAGAATGTGGTAATCTGATGGATTAATGTTAGCCCTTGGGATAGTCCAGATAAGAAACAGAACAACAAGCACCAGCTCTGTTCTTCATTGTAAGTTTAGATTAACAGAATCTTGAAAGTATTTGTCACCACCTTACTTTTTACTCTCTTGGAAACTAGGGAAGTTCCCTTTTGAAACATTTCCTACACCACTTCCTGCTTTGTATGCTAGGGTATCTTTTACATGATGGCTGTTCAGTCTGTGGTTCTTCTACCATATCCAATGTAGTTTATGTATCATTGCAATTAGGGGATGATTTCACTGTATGATAATTATAAGCCACCTGCAAAATCTTTTAGAAATCTTAGGAGAAATTTCCTGACAGTTAGAACAATTAATCAATGGAACATCTTGCTTTCAGAAGTTGTAAATGCTCCATCATTGGAAGTTTTCAAGAATAGACTGCACAGCCATTTGTCTGACATGGTATAGGATCCCCTGCTTTAGCAACAGATTGGACTAGAGCAGCGGTCGCCAAGCAGTGGGCTGCAGCTGGTGGGCCATGAGAAAATTTTGGTGGACCACAGAAAAATCTCACCCCCAGAGCACCTTCCCAAAGCAATTAATCCAGACTGAGCAGAAATATAAGGTTGCGCTGCCCACATGGTCCGTGGGAACCCTTCCCATCCCTCACTCCTTACCCAGCAAACTTGCTTGCTAAATTGCTATTTTTCCTTTTTCCGACCATCAGGTGTTCTGCTGTGAATATTTAGATTAGCTAGGAAGGCAGGAAATGGTTGGATTTCTTGCTTTCTAGCTAGTCTTTAGAGCTTCAGCTCTGCTTTTAAGACTGAGCTAGTCAATGGCAGATAGATAGATCACTGAATGATTTTGTGAGCAACTCAATCTGCTTGCCTGCTTTGTCTGATTTGGGGTAAAAGTTTCTCTTTTGTATAAAAAAATTCAATATTTACATACATGATATGTTGTGAGTTAATTTTATGAGTTTGCTTGCAAGAAAATTTTATGTGACAGACTGAGCTAGCTGATGGCAGATAGATTTCTGAATGAATCTGTGATTCTGTGAGCAACTCAATCTGCCTCCCTGCTTTGCCTGATTTGGGGTAAAAATTGCTTTTTTATAAAAAATTCAATATTTATATAAATATTTATAATATTTACATACAAGTCATGCCCAGCCAGTCACATGACCACCAAGCCACACCCACAAATTAGGCCAAGATCACAGAACCAGTTAGTGGTCCCTGAGATTTAAAATTATGAGTTTGGTAGTCTCTGAGGTCCAAAAGGTTGGTGACCCCTGGACTAGAGGACATCCAATGTCCCTTCCAACTCTGTTATTTTTTCTATTCATTATTCCCTATAATAGCATAGTTCATATCTCCTTGAGTTCCATCCCAACTTCAGTTTAGTGGATGGAACCAAGTAGTTTTCTTTGCAACAATTTGAAAGTGATTTGCTATTACCTTTTTCCAGGATATTTTTTTGGACATTCTAGTCCACAGACCAGGAAGTTCCTGACAGTCTTCATGTGCAGACTTCAATGAGCTGTTTGAGATCATCAAAAGTAGCAAAATGAGCAAGAAGACAGGATTGCAATTTGTAAAAAAATAAAACTAAGTGCCTTAAAGGGAAACAGAAATTAATCTCCAAATCTAGATATGACATACTGCTAGGAAATGAAAAAAATGTTGTCAGACAAATGTGAATGACATCTGGTCATGGAAAAATGCTAGGGAGATGACAGAAGGGACTCTGTAATACTGAAACATAATGGAGGTAGAAGGGGTCATCTCAGAAATGTTTCCTTGCAGCTTTCAAGTGTAGCATCAACTGTGATCTGGGATGGGGTGGAGTGTAGTTGTTAGCAGTTGAGAGTCTTTGGTGGTCTTTAGGGGCACTGCCTCACAAATGCTAGGATGTGAAACCATCCTTGTGAATTTGGTCCATTAGGAAAGTTGGGACTGCCATTTGCCTATCTTCCCGACTTTGTAGTGTAGCAGTATTTATACTTGGCTCCTTGACCCTGTTGCTCAGTTAGCATGTGAGTTGGCAAATAAATGCACAGCAGCATAAGCTGAGGAAGATGTTTTTTTGGGTTCAGTAGAATCCATTAATAGCTAATAAAATTGAAATGGATATGGCAATATTTGCACTGTCTATGTGAAGAGGAGGAAGGGAGGAGGAGGAGGAGGAGGAGGAGGAGGAGGAGGAGGAGGAGGAGGAGGAGGAGGAGGAGGAGGAGGAGGAACTACTCAGTAGGACAATAACAAACCAATGCAGAGTGAACAGAAGACAGAAGATTACAGATTTACTTGTCATGGGCAAGGTAGCAGACAGCAAGCTGCCACTGTTCTCTGCAAGTCCTTTCTTAATTCTAGAATTAAGAGCAAATAAGGCTAATAATTGAGTACTGCATACATGTTCAGCTAATTAATATTTTGGGGTTTTAAAAGCAACCTCCAGAATATTGATTCTCCACTCCCCAAATTGGTAACCATTGTAGTCAGTATGGAACAGTTAATATTCTTGGTGTCTACAAACTACATCAAGACAAACTGATGTTTCTGAACCATTGATGTATCTCTGTTGTACCTTAGAAGAGATGGAAATAATGTATAACTTCCATGAAAATCACTCTGGTGCCTGCTTTTATTTCATGTTAGGCAGGTCTATGGCTATTAATAGTTAAGTCTTGTATTGAAAGAATATATAGTAATTCTGATTCCAAGAGGAGGTATCCACAAAAACACATTGATATTTTTAGGAGTTGTTGACAGATGCAGCCCAGATGTCATATGTACTGTGAATCACTTTTTCCTTTTCAAATCCACATTAATGTACTAGATTATTGTAATTCTGGATTCCATGTAATAGTTCATTCTGATGACAAGGTAGGCTGACTCTGAGTCTTCTATCAATGGTTATAGTTTTCCTTGATTCTGTTGTGGTTAAAAATATAAGTTAAGATTTCTGGGGTTGATAAAAGCAAAAAACAAAAACAAATGTATATTCATTTTCTATCTGGTTGTGATGAATAAATATGAATTCTCTCCTAGAGGTTTGAATTTAACATTTGAGCAGGACACTGTATAGAATTGAAAATGAATACAAAATCCTGGAATGATAATACTGAACAAGTATTAGTAAGGGATAGTTCACATTAACTGCAACATATTTTTCTATGTATATCTTTTTATTTCAGAATTAAACATTTTCTATATGACAAAAAGGTTGATACAACGCAATTGATTGTAAGAGTATGCTAAGGAGCTGAAGAGATACTAAGTGCATATTAAGTCTATGGGGATACTAGTACACAAAGATGCTCAAAATGCATTGCTACTGAGAGCAATGCAACCCACTGAGAGCATAAACTGAAGAACAAAAGAGTATCTATACAGAGGCTCTGTAGGATAATGAATGGGTTCTATATTTCCTCTGATTTATGTCTGCCATGGTATTTTGTTCTGTGATCCAAATTAGATATATGCATCTGTGTGAGTAAAGGTCAATGAAAACTCAACTGGTAAATAAGATTCTTACTTAGATCACTGAGGAAGATGAATAATAGTGCAACATAATTATTGCTTTGTAGATTCTTGTATCCCATCTAGTGGACAGAACGATGGGCCAAATAATGACCTCATTATAAACAGATGGATCCTTCATAATTTCAAATAGCATATTATAAAGGTCATGATTTTGTATGAATTGTGAATTATTCGGGGACCTAATTGATAAATGAAAAGGATATGCTGGTCACAGAATGTTACAACACAGCATCTGTTTTAGCATATTAAGGAATATGGAACTTGAACTGGAGTTTAAATATTTTAAAAGTAAACCTATTAAAATCAGCAGCACTTAATCCAATCACCAATGATTAATTACATGTATTCTAATGCATCTTGATTTGGGCTATTTTGAGCCTATTCTCTTATGTGGTGTTGGTCAGACTAAGAATATGCAGTAAATAATGTAGGTATCTACATTCAAGAGCATAATAATATTATAATCATATGGGTACCTACTGTTGATACCAAATGCATTGTTTCTCCAGTAAAAGATTCCTAGAAAATCTTTCTGCTGCTTGAAAGTGTTCTCAAAAAATGCTACATGGACATCTACAAATGACTCAAAATTATTGTCCTTGGAAATAAATCCATGCACAGAACAAGTAAATAGTAGTCACGTATTCTAATGCTTGATATCTTTGATTAGGTATAAAGCTCTTTTCAAAAATAATTATGTTTTTATAAAATATGAATTAATTATATATAAATCCCTGAGAAAATCCTCTAGCAGAAAAAGCAACAAGATATTTTACTTGTGGATATCATTTTACATTCCACAAAATATTCCACTATTTGAAATACAACATTTATTTGGAGTCATTGGGAAATATCCAGCAATTAAAAGAACAAATAGATAGGGTTAGACAGACAGACAGACAGACAGACAGACACACACACACTCACACACACACACAGAAGAATATTCACTTTTCACATTTTTCATTTCTCAAGGTTGTAATTTTTTCCCTAAGATGCTTATAAATACCAAAATAGGTATATAACTCTTTTGGTAGCAAAAGTGAATAGACTGGATTTGGGGATATTTTATGAGCTTTGCATAGGAGGCAAAACAAAAAATGATGCAATCTTCTTGCAATGTTGGCATGGTAACTAATATAATTAGAAGGAAGCTTTAAAAAAAATTAAAATAGAACTGCTAATAAACATTTGGTCTCAATTATTGAAAACTAAATTATGCAAACAGCATTTCCTTATTGGGAAAAATGCATCAGGAGAACATTTTAACTTTTTATTGGCTAGTTCACTCTTCTGATTTGTTACCAGTGATGGGCAATCATTAATACATTCATGTTAATTAAATTAAAAAGCTGTTTAAAAGTTGTTGTTTTACTTGGACTTGCATATAGTCCTTTGCATTTCTTGATTTCTTCAAGTACAATGGCTTTAAAAATAAACAAGACAACAGTCAAAGATGTAAATATGAGCCAACAGTGTGTGGCAGCAGCCAAAAGAGTCAATGCAATCCTAGACTGCATTAATAGAGGGATAGAATCAAGATAACATGAAATTCTAGTATTCCTTTACAAAGCCATAGAAAGGCTACACTTGGAATATTGCATCCAGTTCTGACCACCACATTATTAAAAAAAGTGTTGAGACTTTGGAAAGAGTGCAAAGAAGAACAAGAAGAATGATTAGGGGGCTGGAGGCAACAACCTACAAAGAACATTTACAGGAATTGAGTAGGTCTAGTTTAATGAAAAGAAGAACCAAGAGAGACATGATAGCAATGTTCCAATATTTGAGGGGCTCCTACAAAGATGAGGGGGAGTCAAACTATTTTCCAAAGCACCTGAAGGCAAGTTAAGAAACAGTGGACAGAAATTAATCAAGAAGAAGAGCAACCTAGAACTAAGGAGAATTTTTCTACTGGTGAGCGCAATCAACCAATGGAATAGCTTCCTTTCAGAAATTGTGGGTGACCCATCACTGGAGGATTTCAAAAGAGACTGGACAGCCATTTATCTGAAATCGTATAGGGTTTCCTGCTCAGGTAGGGGGTTGGACTCCAAGGTCCTTCCAATTCTATTACACTATGTTCTGTGTCGTATGATGTATCTGCTTCGCATTTTTGTTACAAACCTATTTGCTATTATGCTTAGTAATGATGTGTCTACTTATGAAAATATCATGTATATAAATCCTGTCATCAAGTATTGTATGAAGTGGATGTTAGAATAATTAATAATATAGAAATATTAGCCATAATTATACTAGATATCTGCAAGCCACAGATAAACTACAGAAAGGAGGCAATTCAATGAATAAGATCTCCTATTCCAGCTGTGATGAATCATTTAAAATATGCGGTTGTTAGTTCGTGCTGCATTCAGTTTTCCATACAAATGGAAAATTGCACAGCCCTGGAACAAATTGGAAATTCCCAGGCATTCATGGAAGTTCTAGTGTTGAAAGGGAAAGTCTAAACTCATTTACATGCACTCACTAGCAACTACCTTCCCTAAGACTTCTTTTACCTTAAAACTCTGCCTCAACAGCTAGATTGTTCAACTAGTATCTGTCAATTCAACTATGTGTGAAATTGATTTCAGCTTTTTCACCTTTCTTTTGGACACAGACCATGAAGTCCAAAGAGTCTGGGATGTATGAATACAATTAGGAAGGCTCCATATGAGAACATAATCACATGCTATTTTCTTGCAAGCTTCATCTCCCCACCTCAACTTGTCACAAGAGTGAAATAAATTTCAAATTGTCCTGCTATCTCTTGATAACATGAAAAACCTGCTAACAAGACAGCTGATTCTTCAGTATTATATCACATTTTATCTCCTCCTGTCTCTAAAAGCAAGAGAAATTCAATGCATAAACATAATGTCAAAAATTCAGCTTCAAATAGCAAACCCCATTTTCAATAATCTTTGAGCCAGAGATTTTTGTCCACAATGCTACATATTCTGTGCTGCACTGGAGAATTTGTCACCAAATCAAAACAATGTGAAAGATTATTTAAGACATGGATAATCCTTTTTTTTCATGGCTAGAACTGCACTTAATGTTTTTCTGGGGGGACAAGTAGGCAGGCCAGTGAAACAAACTGGCTGAATCACATAGAGGGAAGATGCATACTTAATTTAATTTAATTTAATATGTAGCTATACTTCTTCATGCTTCCCATCTCAAAATGATTAAAAAAAAAAAGATGCAACTTATTTTATAAGGTTGGGATTGGAAGGGATTCTGGGAGCTGGTCTTCAATGTCCACCCAATTATTAGATCAATAAAATATGCAAAGGAGAAACAGGACAAGCACTCAATACCAAGTTAGCAGAATATTAGAAGATCCTGAAATATTGACTAAAAAATCTATGAAGTGTTGTGGCAGATCACACAAAAATGTCACATTTTTAATTCAATGTATAAAAAAGGAAAATCCAAGAAGCAGTCAGAATGAAAATAGCCAACCTAGTTAGTATATAAAGACACTAAACTTGGAAGGACAAAAAATACAGAATTGCTGAGATGGCTTTTTTTAAAAAAGTGTACCCTGCTACACTTCAAAGAATGATCAATCATGTGATATCTTTAATTAAATGGCCAGTATTTTTTCAATCTGATTACAGTAATCATTTTATTATGGAAATTTGGATTTTGAAAATTATTTACAATTATGTTGTATACAAAAAAATTGTACTGAAAATAGCAAAGCAGATTCAAGGAAGAGTAACCAAAAGTCTGTTCATTATTATTATAAATTGTGCAAATAAGCATATCATTCTAAATTATGCACATTGTGAATAAAGTCTTTAAATAATGAAATATTGCAGCACCAAAATGTTTGTAAAGGTCATCTTCCCACATAATGCTGGATTGTCTGGAGCTATCCATGGTACTGAAAGGATCTAAAAATTCCCATTTGAAAGTTTTGTTGTATTCCAAATTTACTGCTTTATAAGACACACCAAAAGCACATAATTTATTTGTATAATACATTCAATCATATACCTTTATGGATTTCAGGAGAACTTGTCCATTAACATATTTTTTTCTACAGATAATGTTTTATCTGTGGCCAGCAGCAACAGCAATACACAAGATTGTGTACAGGTTTTATCAATCTGTCACATTTCAGTCTGGTCTGAAGTGCTCCAGTGCCATAACTGACTGGTAATCTAATCTACTGTTCAGTTCTAACAGAGAAAAGCTATGCTTTGTAGTTTGACATATAACTATGTGACATCTGAAGCCATGGAAAACACAAAGAATGATTATTCCATATGAATAGGCATGCCTATTTCACATCATGAAGTTTAAATTAAATCTGTCTACTTTCTGATTATCCTACAAAACTAGTAAGAATATTCCATTTCCCTTAATTTTACAAATTTTTAATCCAAAACATTTTCCTATAGCATTCAGTACTCAAGATAAATACAGGGAATATTCCTCTTTTTTTGTGTCATTTTGAGAATGCTGACATGATTTATCTCAATTTTTGACTCATACTCATAATTTTTTCAATATCTGAATAGGACTTATAAAACAAACAGTAATTACGTTAAGATGTGTACCATTGTTGGCTCAATTTGGCTTTTAAGTGGAATGTTGGGATGGTTTTATATCAAAAAATAAAGTGGAGCCATCTGGGATAAGGACAAAACCCAAATCTGGTTTCACTTACATTTCAAAGTACTTACTATTGCATTAACTGAACTAAAAAATAATCTCAGAAGTGGAAATCAATTTTATATAGTTGCCAAGAAAGTTACATAGGCATATCCATGTAGTCTTCTTGAATTCAAGTTGACAGAGACCTATCTTCAATGTAATTCAATAATTTTGTCGGTATGTCATATTAAAAATGACAACTAAAAATGATAAATTCTATAGGAAATCTGGAGGTCACACTCATGGCTTTTGGAGGCTACATGCAACAGAGTGCCTTCAGGTCAATAATTCTGATATTATTAACATTTATACCTACTACATAACATTTATAATATTTCCTTTTATAGTTTTCTTCACTCAGTTCTCACCCTGCTCAAGAATATATTTCTCAGTATAAAATGGAATCTGTACTATCCGAAATACATATTACACTAGTGTTTCATACTTAATTTGTAAACTTACATTTTTGCCACATATATACATGCGCTACAATGACCATGATTACACTGCTTTAAGCAATATCTCCACTTCATTCCTCCTACCAAAAATCAATAAAGAATGAGGACAAAGTGCTAGGATTCCAAAAGAATAATTTTTCTACCATCTGTTACTTATCAGCCAGCAAAACAAAACAATTGTACACTTGCAGTAACTTAACATTTCTATAGTACAGCATTGCAGGTTCATTATGGTTTCCTAAGCCATAGAATTCAACTATAGTTTCTCTTTTATTGTTCCAACATTGAGAATCCAATCCCCAAACACAAGCAAGTTCTGCTGATTTCAAATTGAACTTGATTATAAAAACCTCGTCTCCTTCTGCATCAGTGGTTGAAGTATAAACTTGAATAACTGTCATATTAATGAGATCTCCATGAAGCCTAATTGCTAAAGCATTTGATGAATGGTTACAGGAACAGAGTATGTGTCTAGTCTAATGAAGCGAAGGACTAAGGTGACATGATAGTAGTCTTCCAATATTTGAGACGCTGTCACAGAGAAGAGGGGACCAACCCATTCTTCTCTCCAAAGCACCTGGACAAGAAGTAACAGATGGAAACTTATTAAGGAGATATCCAACCTATAGCTAGCAAGAAATGTCCTGACAATTAGAGAACAATTAACCAGTGGAACGGCTTATGTCCAAAAGTTCTGGGGTTCCATTATGATATTATTTGGTTATAGATTGCAGTGTTGCCAAATGCTGTTCTTGCTAAGTTCTTCCTAACTATAAAACCAACATGGTTCATTTTTTGTTTTTCATATCCTGAATAATAAACTGTTTGATCATCTGGCTGAAAATGTCCAGTTCTCAAGTCACTGATATTGAAGATATCAATTTGTTTTGTTTTATTTGTATGTTTTGAGCTTTCCTATGTTCATGCTTTTTACATTCCATTATCTGTAGTAATTCTATCTTTGCACCTCCAGATTTTCTTTTCCTGTGTGACAACATCAGCAACTCTACATCCCAAAGACTTTAAAGTAGCCATGTCATAAAAACAATTACTACTCTGAAAAATCTTCAGCTCTCCCTCACTGGCATGTTGAGTGCCATCTTACTTGAAGGCCATCATCTGGCACTAGATGCCAATCATTTTATATTTTCTATCCATATGGTTTTCTCAGTAAAAATACAGGAGTTATTTACCATTGCATTCTGCTGCACAGTTTGAGTTTGTGCCTTTGTTATTGTCAGTAAAGTGATCATCTGCTTCTGGCATATTTCTGTATTGCTACTGGCCAAGATAGGTTTCTGCTTACTTTAGCTGGGCAGCTGGAATTTCCTTCATGCATGGGTAAACCTGCGGGGAATATATACTGTTGGTACACACACCTGACATTCTTCACTTATCCCTCCTAGGAACATTCCCCCCACCACAAAGAGGCAACACAGCAGGACTTGGAGGAATTTATGGAATAAACCTATCAACATATAATAGAACTTTGACAAGAGTTCCCATTTACCACAGGATTTGTGATCCCAGTTAACAAGGGAAACTTTTTGCCTTTTCCTTTTGCCTTAACAGATTTTGGTGAGAAGAAAAATGTAAAATGAGGAGAATTTTCCTAGATTCTCAACAATGACATGAATCTCCAGGTTTAAAGCTAGTAGTTGTTGCCTTATACAGCAAAGATGATGTTAATTTCCTCAGAAAAAGTAGTAGCTCAAAAACATGTTTTTAACTCCCTGCTCAATGATTTATCAGGCATGAGAGGTTTGAGGGAGAAAAACAACAGCAGTAGCAGCAGTATTGTTTTGTAGCTTCTCAACAGGAATAGGGTTAGATCAACTTTTCTCTATAAAGCTGCTTACCTTCAAACAGACAGTAAATCACCGCTTCCTTGCCTGCTTGCTTTTCTTTTTTTTCTTTTTTGTGCAAAGAACACACCAGAAGGAACATCCCAATCACTCTAAATAATGCATCAGTGAGCAAATGAATGATTACATGTCGACCACATCATATTGGCTAGGGGGAAATTCAATTTTAGTAGCTCTCCCCAGCTCATGAATTCCTAATAGCCTTTAAAAATCCCATATAAAATCACCCAAATGAAAACGGTGATATGGCTGACTAACACAAAAGTCAACACTCTATATAATGGCTCAAATCACCAGTTTCAAGGGAGTAAAAGGAAAAAGGTGTTCCCTGATTATCTTGAAGATGTGATTTCTTTTCTTTTTTAAATTTGGCATTATATGACCAGGGCCAGATGGAAACAAACTATCTGGTGAGCTTGAAGGTTTGAAACAAACCACTACTGTAAGCATTCTTTTTTCCATTTTTTGTGATGTTTTCCACAGTAATATTCAACTGTAAATATGCATACTTACATTAATTATAAAGCACAGAGGCACAGGAAGTGCATTACAACAGAGTGTTAAGAAGCAGGTCACACATAGCAGGGATCAAATGTCACTGAGCATAAAATCCATTTTTTAAAATTAATAATGATGATGATGACAAACACAGATACTTTTGTAATGCACTAATGCACATTGAGGTGGGGAGATGTATTTGCGTATATACTATTACTGTCAGTACAAGCCCACTAGTGACATAAAATAAGCCAGCCAAAGTTCAGTTCCTTATTTGCTTAAATCCAATAGACAGATTCTTGCCACATTGAACCCTTAGTCTTTGCAGCCTAACAGATATACCTTGGGAAATTCTAAGGAGTGGCGACCCTAACTCTCTTCCTCTGTTTCCTGTCCAGCTCTGGACTGTGTTGCCTTTTGTCTCATTCACTTCATTGGAATGTGCTTCTCTTTCCTAACTATAGCTTCACTATAGTCCATCACAATTACATATTGCAGAGGTCTTCTTTTTTGGTAAATTCAAACCACTTCACTATGATCAGGATACAAACAAATATGAAAGCAATTGCACAGAGTAGACAGGATTTTGAATTTGGATTCCATGCTGACCGAAGAGCTGCTTTTGAAATGCAGATCGTAATATGGTATATAGGTCCTTGGCTTCAAAGGAAGATGTCAAATGTATGATGATATTTAAAATTTTGCTGCTCTAGAGTGGCCAGCATTGCAATAGTTTTTATTAGTGTGAATCTGCTGCTTGAGTTTTCTCCACTACATTCAACAAGAAGAAATAGAGACTTAAAATTAGAAAGCAGCAGGAAAGTAGAATTTCAAATACTACACAACCAGAAAAAAATTGGAAAGACTTCCGGTTGTGAGTGGCTTCGGAGCAGCAGGAATTTGCTTGTCTGCAATTCCTGCTGTGCTTGCTGCCAAGGTGCCCCCGATACAAATGGGTCTGGGGGATATGGCTGCCCTGTAGAGGCAGCCAAAAAGAGAGGGGATCCGGACAGGGGTTTGGGGGTGTCGCAGACCCCCTCCCCAGCCGGAAAAACCCCTTTTTCCCAAGGTGGTGGAGCGGCGGTCAGTGAAGACTGTCACAAAGAAGCCTGCAGCCGGGCAAGATTTGTGCTGGAGGTTGCAGGAGGAAGTGAAAATTTTGGTGAGCTGAGACAATTACAACTCTTAATTACCCTGGAAACTGAACTGTTTGAATTGCCTGAGGATACATTGTTTCCCAAAGAAGACTGGAAAGCTGCAGTTAAAGCTGTTAAGGGGAAAAATTTTTTTTCTTAACTCTCCCTCCCCATAGAAATAGCAGACGGAGATCTGGAAAGTCTACTTGGACATGGAAGGTAACTCAATTTGAAATTTAAAGCTAAGGAATAAAGGATTTCTGGACATTGGGTTTTAAAAAAAAACAACTTAAAATTGATTTGGTTTGCTTTGTGACTTTGAGATCTTTGTGAAATTTTGTTTTTTTAAAAAAGGGACTAAAGACATTAGGGTTGCGTTAAAAAAGAAAGAAAGAAAAAATGGCATTATCTTTTGAAGGACTACAAATGGAATTTCAAAAACTGAAAAACGAAGATAAGGGTTCGTTTGGATCTATCTTTTGCTTTTTGGAAATGGCGATTTCTACCTACCAAGAAATACTACAGGAAGGCTGGGATGAAGGAGAAGAAGCCATCTTTAATGGACAAACACACTTAGTGGAGGAAGAAAAGTGGAAGGGGGGCAAGGAAAAGAAGAACTTAGAACTTAAAAAAGCAACCAAGAAAAAGAAGAAGGAGATGAAAAAGTGATATGATGTCAGAAAGCAACAGAAAAGAGAAATACAACAGAGAGGGAAGATTAAGAGAGTGAAATTGGAGAGATGGGGGGGGTCAAAAAGTTAGAATGGAGAAGAAAGAAAGGGGGAAAGGAAAGAGAGGTCATAAAGGCTTTAAACAAGATGCAAAAAATGTTTTGTTTTTTTTCAGAGATAAGGGGTGAGATAATCTTTTTTTAAAAAATGATTCTGCAAAAGCACATAAAAATGCATTGTAGACATTAGTATTTGAAGTTGAGTTAGAAAATTAGAATATTATATCATTTAAAAATGTATTAAAGCGAAGTCATGATTTAATTATAGAGTTTAATTTCTTAATTTCATAATAGTATGAAATAGTATTTTTATTGTTTAAGAATTAATAATAGAATTTAATTTCTTATGAAACATTGCTTTTACTATATTATAAATGTAATATTTCTTTTTTACTTGTTTTTAGTTTTATTATTACTTATTAAACTCAATATTATTTGTTTGTTTTACTGTTTTGAAATGTAATACTTTGAATGTACGGAGCAGAATCAGCACGGAAATATGTATTATTTTAAGTGTTATTTAGGGGGAAGATAAAAAGTTGTCATACTTCAATCTGGGTTTACAGGAGAAATATTGTATTAGATAGAAAGGATAAGTTGGTGATTGAAAGAAAACAGACCAAAGATGCAAATATAATTATTTAATTGAGATGGAATAAATAAAATAGAATTAAAAGAATGAGTAGGAGAGAGAAAATATATGGAAAATAGAGAATGTTAAATAAGATATGAGATAGTATATTAAGTGAGTATAAATTTTGACTGATGTCTGTATAAAAAGAGTTAACTCGGGGTAAGCCGCCTTCCAAAAAGAAGTTTTATGTATTTATGTTTTGTGTAATGTTTGTTTATATTTTGTTTGTGTGTGTTAAAAAAAATTAAGAAAGTTTGTTATAAAAAAAAATTGGAAAGATGTTTGGCAAAACTCTAGCTTTCCTTCAAAAAAATTGTTAGACTGTATGAAATCTGGAACAGCAAGTACCTCCAAATTATCATAATGTTTGAGAAGGTGAAAATGTGCAGAATATTCTCTGATCTTATGAAATTTTCCAAGTGTTTGCATTTTTTTTTTTGAGTAACACTGGTCTAGAAAATGATTAGTTATAAATACAGTCATTTATATTTTGCAAATTTTTTCTAAAACGGCAAACAGACACTCCATCCTTATTTAGAAAAAACCAAAATCATCAAGCAATCACCATCATGCAATACATAAATGGCATTCATAGGTCATTCAAATATGTTTCAAATTCTGTATTAATATCTGACATAGATATCGATTGTATGAAAGTATGGGATGAACAAGAAAAAAACTTGGAAGTCTTAATAGTGATTTGTATGACCATTGATCTCTAGCTCATTAATATCAGCTACTTGTGCTTCATAAAAATAATACGCAGGAATCCAATGCAAAATGTAAGATAATGATGTGCAAAACTATATTTTATGGTACTAAAATCACTGGTTGATACAGCTTTCTCTTCCATCAGTATGGCAAACTGAAAACTTTTCCTTAAGTCCAGCAGGTCTCTTTTCTGGGAAATGTAGAAGTGAACTTTGGAAAAACAAACTGGACTCAAGGATAGCTTATTGCCCTGGGATTCCTGTTTTCCCAGATCTAACCTTGCTTTGCTTCCAACCTATTCAAGATTTACCAAATGGAAATTTATTATTTTATTTTATAGTCAGCCAAATTATCTGTTTCTATGATGGAAGAAGAGAGACCTCTTGTGGAATTTTATACATATACATAAACTTATACATATATGTGTTTCAGTGTGTGTCTGTGTCTGTGTGTCTGTGTCTGTGTGCGTGTGTGTCTGTGTCTGTGTGTATATACACACAAATATACATATACATACACACACACCATTCCAATTAATTCCATTTTTAAAGCAACATTGATTTCATTTTTTAATAATGTTAATTTTTTGTAATATACTAAACCTAAAGAAATAATGAGATAAAGAGCAATAATTGAAATTAACAAGCCATAACTCTATTAGAAGAGTAAACAAGAGTAAAGCAAAACAGACTTTGAATAATTATGGATAGAATGCAATAACGTGTCTAGGGAGACGAGCATAGATAAATGGTTAAGATTATTCTTGTAGCAGTAGGGACACCAGTAATATATTCTGTCCTTTGGGAAGACAAATATGGGACCCTTATTAAATATATTATGTACTCACTATTTCAAATTCAATGCTTACATTTCATCCAGTTTTGTGAATATATTGCCATTCCCATTTTAGATTAGATCGACTTCCCAGATATTTGTTGAATATGTCTTAGAGCTTTTGGGTAGCACAATTGCATTCTCTCTATCAGTTGAGAGCTCTGAATATAAGGAACCTGAGAGAGGGGCGAAAATATGGATTTCCAGAAAATAATTTCAGAAATAGCAGAATACATTGATTCTATAAACTTCCTTTGATCTGAAACCGGATGAATACCAGATAGCAGAGGTAGAAATGAGATTAAGAGGGGATGCTTCAGTAGTCGCAAGGAGAGGAGAGTATCCTTGACTAACCCGAAGAAAACCCCTCCATCCGAACTAAAAAGAGAACCACCAGCATGGCTGAATCGAAGCCGGGAAGGCAGCTGAGATGGAAATGAAAAAGAAAGGAAAGATCTTGTAACAGTGTGCTTAGTCTTGGTAAGAATCACTCCAATTTCTGCAGTGGAATTTTCCTTGGAAAGTGGGGCTCAAAGGAGGAAATTAGCTGCAATTAACGATCGGGAGCGACTGTCAGATTTAGTAAAGAAAGAAAAGATATTGCAGCTAGAAGTAACTTTAAAAGTAAAGGATATATTGGATTGGTTAACTCAAATTTCTGGACTGTATTTTTACTACTACTCAACTTGAAGAACTTTGGGAAACTATTGGAAAACAATCTTATTCAGAGACATATTGATTGTAGTTAAAGTGTTTTAATTCAGCGAGTTTTGCTCTCTTTCAATAATCCAGAGTGCTTTTGAACATCCTGTTACAGCCTATTGTTTACAGTGCAATAGCAGCAGCCATCTGAGCAATAAATCCTTCCCACCCAGTAAATAACAGCTGCTAGTAAAACAATTAACCCTTTCCTTGCAGACTCTCATTACTTTAATCAAACACTGATTAATTCATTACCTCAAAACTTACAATTTTTCTACTTCATCACTTATATTAATGATTATAATCAATTTCTACAAAATAATTTATAAATGGTTTAATTGATTTATTGTTTTAATTGATTAGTGTGATTAAAGCAGTGCAAATGGTGTGATTACTGATTAGTTTAAAAGATCAAGATTCATGTAATTTAAGTGATGAGTAAAATTAGTGATTTAGTGAATTTAATTGAACAGTGTGATTAATGATTAGTGTAATTAATTTATTAGCAATTAGTATAATTAATTGATTAGGCTGATTGTTGCTTAGCAAAATTATTTGACTAGAAAGATTATTACGATTGATTGATTGGTGTGATATTGTCTATATTGATTACCCAAAATTGTTCCATTAAGGAATTTAATCAACGTACCATCTTAACAAACCTACCATGCCAAGAAAAAAAATCAAATGCCAAACCACAACCTAAAGAGAAAGTAATCCCCACCAATGAACCACAAGACTCCTGCACATGCCTTAAATTCTATAAAACTCTAAAGGATAATGAAAATTCCATCAAATGTTCTCTATGTAACAAATACGCTCATCATGACTGCTTGGGATTACCCGAGCAAATGATTCATTACCTAGAATCATCCAATGAGTTTCCATATCTCTGCAAATCATGCAGACCCAAACTGGATCTGTTTGAAAGAGTTGATACCATAGAAACACAAATAACATGCCTTGATACCTTAGTAGCATCCCTGGACGCTTTAAAAGAAATATTATCCAACCTTGAAAAAAAAGATACAACACAAAAACCTGAACATCCAATAGCTACAAACCACACCTCTACCCAACAACCATAACCCAATCCACAAAAAAACATAAATCAAACAAATAATGATATCCCACTCCTCATCAGAGAAGCTGTTGAGCACAAACGGAAACGTCCAAACACCATCTTATTTGGTCTAGAGGACATCAATGACAATGATGACATCACAATTGTCCGCAACATCATCAGTGATTATCAAGCATCAACCATCTCCCCTGATGAAATACTTGACATTTCCCACATCGGGGTTTCCTGCATTGGCCCAGAGTTCAAAAACAGAGATGGCTCTGTGGCCCCACGCTTCTGCAGGGTCATTTGCAAAAATAAATCAAGCAAACATAAATTCATTTTTACTGTAAGTTCACTTGCCAAAAGCAACACCAACAATAAGAACCTCCATTCTTTCCCTGACCTAACCATACAGCAACATGCCCGCTCCCGTGTACTCCGCACAGAACTCAAAAAATGTCTAGACAATGGAGAGAATAATTTGTACATTGACTACCATGCTGACTATATCAAAAGTAAGTCACACAACCCACAACTCAGCTTTAACCTTCAACCACAACCCTACTTCAACCAATCCACCATCACCCAAGACTAGGTATGCACGCCCCTAACTACCTCAATTCCAACTACAGCTTAAATGCAAGCTACTCAATGCAAGAAGACTATCATGTTTACCAATCAGATTGTGAAATTCGTTGAGGAGGTGATGTTGCTATCTTCTATAAAAAGTCCCTACATCTAAAAAACATCCAAGTTACCTTGCTCTTCCTGAGTCCATCATCTGTGAATTATCCTTAAATATCATATTTCAATTCTTACTATGTCATTGAGCACCTGATTATGACATTCAACATGTAAACAAGCTAAATTCACTACTCACATGGGCAACATCCTGCCCACATGCTTTTATCTTTCTTGGTGACTTCAATTTACCTCATATTAACTGGACCCTTAATGAACGTACAGCTGAACCCATACATGCAACCTTCTACAATGCTGTTACAAATCTGGGACTGGAACAACTAGTAACCAACAATACTAGACTTAACAACTGCCTTGATCTCACCTTCTGCAATAGTTTAAATTTAATTTACGGAATACAAACTAAAGAACCCTTTTCCAACAGTGACCACAATATGATTGACTTTTGTCTCAACATACGCCCACACAAAAATCATCACAATGACGTAATCCCCATTTATAACTTCAAAAAAGGTAACTATGATCTTATAGACAATGATATCTCATTCCTTGATTGGCAATTTTTATTCACTGGATGCAATACTGTTGAAGACCATTACAATACATTTTTGCCTGAATTCAAAAGAGTCATCAAAACTATATGTACCAATAACAACTCCCAAAACCAAAAAACAACAACAACCAGATTACCCATAACAATAAGGAAACTTCAATCCAAAAAGAGGTCACTCTGGCAGAAAAACAAATCTGGTCACGTTTCCAACTTCAAAAGCCAATACAAAAATGTATGCCACCAGATAAAGACTGAATGCACCAATTATCATATGAAACAAGAGGAAAACCTTCAACACACCAATTCCACCCACGCTTTTTACAATTTTGTAAACAACAAACTAAAAGACTCAAGGTCCATCCCACCCTGATAGGACCTCATGGTAAAGACTGCAATGATGACACCATTAAAGCCAATATCTTTAACACATTCTTTGGCTCAGTATTTGTAAACAGCAATGGATCATGCCCAGTATTTCCTAGCCGAACCACAGAAAACTACAATGATCTAATACATATCGATTTTACAGAAGACAATGTTGAAAAAGCAATATGGAATCTAAAACGATCTCTATCTATTGGACCAGATGGAATATGTGCCTACTTCTTAAAAAAGCTATCCACTGCCATAGCCAAACCTCTAAGCATAACCTTTGAAAAATCTTTCAGGACCAGCTCCTTGCCTAACCTATGGTCACAAGCCATGATCATCCCCATCTTCAAAAAGGGAGACCGCAGCCTAGTTGAAAATTACAGACCAATCTCCTTATGTTGCATCACCTGTAAAGTTATGGAATCAATTATTAACCAATTCATTATCCTCCACTTAGAGACAAACAACCTACTCTCTAATAAACAATTTGGTTTCAGAAAAAACTATACTGTAATCTGCAACTCTTACATTGCAAAAATATATGGACTACACAACTCAAAGCAATAGACACAATCTACATAGACTTCTGTAAAGCCTTTGATTCAATGGTACACAACAAACTACTACTAAAACTAAAATCTTATGATATCTCTGGACAACTGCATAACTGGATAGAAGCATTCCTGTCAAACAGACAACAAATGGTCAAAATTGGGGGCATCCTATCAAATTCTGTACCTGTCAACAGTGGTGCCCCCCAAGGCAGCATTCTAGGACCAACTCTCTTCATACTCTACATAAATGACCTCTATGATCATATTAAGAGCAACTGCGTTCTCTTCACTGATGATGTAAAGTGTTCAATACCACAGACAATACTGCTACCCTTCAAAAAGATTTTGACTATGTATCAGAATGATCAAACAAATGGCAATTTCAAATCTCAACAAATAAATGCTCTGTCTTACATATTGTCAACATAAATCAGAAAATAAAATACAAGCTGAATAGTCAAGACCTGGTTGATGATCCAAGCTCTGTAAAGGACAAACAGGATAAACTTCCAACCGTCAACCCTTGTATTCTTTAGAAGAATACAAATGACCAGCTATCTGCAAGAAACATTAATCTTTCTATTCCTCACTATCCTCACAGAGCTGAAGAAGCTTCTTGGATGAGAAATGAAATGTTTTCAAAGAAAAACAAGAAAGTCCAGTTGCCTCTTGAAAAAGTTCCTTTGGGACACGAAATCTATCAGTGAAATAAAGTCACAAAGTGAAATAAAGTCAAAAGTATTGCTTCCTTTCCTCTTTCTGAACAGGTTAAAAGTTTTGCTTTATTTTTTAACACCCTGAACAATCCTTAAAAGAGGAGTATGCTTTGGAGAAAGGATCAAATTACTGTTAGCGTTCACAAGTAGTAGATCCTAAAAAGGTATCAGTTAATTCAACTAGTTTCAACTGCAGCTAAAGCCATTCATAAAATGTTTTTATACTTTTCCCATATGAAATGTACATCACTGGGTATTTTTCAGAAACAAGCCTCACATGTAGTTACAGGATCTGCTTGAAAATTCAGTGATTTTCCTTACTTGCTATTTCTTAACCCAATAATTGATTTAATTATCCCATCAGCTTAATTTTTAAATTTGCATCTTACAACCCTAAATAGCAATTACATTCATTTTTTTGGGGAAAACATATACGGATCCTTTAAAATTATAGTTTCAACTGACATAATATTAATACTAATTTATACATGAAATTCAGATAGTTTCTAATCTAAGTATGATTTCCTTCCAAAATATCTCTGCATTACTGAAAAGTGAAATATCAGCAAGTTTGTCAAATATAAAATCATTAGGACAGTTTGAAGTATAACTCCAGGATCAGGTCAGGCCATGAATGTGACGAAAACAGTTTTCTCCATTATATATGTCTGTGACTTACAGAATGTATACATTGTAGGCTTCACTTTGATAGGCTGACCCAACAGCTTCAGTGAAATGCTACTTCTATTCACAAAGCCCAATCAATCTAGCTGATTTCCGTTCTATTGATGCAAGCCATTCTTTGACACTGCAGTTGCTCAGGGATACTGTAATTGCATTTGTGAAAAAAATGCAATCTATTTTAAGAAAACAATGGTTATGTCAGGGTGATTGCTATCTTATAATCTGGCCAGATAGTATTAAACATGAAAAGCACAGTAAGGGACATACCATGCTGTTCTGTTCCAATTTCTAATTAAGGTTTCATATTTGTTCTTTAATTTCCATGACAGATGTTTTACTTCTTTGATATATAGTAAAAGTAAAATATGGATAGAGCAGTTTTTCACTGAAGAAAATAAGTTGCATGTGCTGTAAATTGACTTTCTTAAACATTTGATCTAGTTTGTCAAAATTTTGATAGCAGAGGTGGGCTGTTGCTAGTTTGGACCAGTTCGCCCATACCAGTAGTTACGATCACCGGCTGGACCCACCCACCCACCTTGGTGCTATCCTATCCTATATATCTCACTCACTGGCTCACTCACCTCACCCACGCAGCCCAACTGATTTCTGCACCACGCCCACTCTACTCACCATAGCTGCCTGAGAAGGTGGGTTGGAAGCTGTATGTATGAAATCACCATGTGTTTGAAGCTGCATGCAAGTGCGAAAGGTGAACGCACATGCTCATATTTTCGGTTATGCACTAGGTGAACCGGTTGTTAAATTACGTGAAGCCCACTTCTGGTTGATAGCTACAATATAAATACTCCCCCAGAATATGAAACATTAGAAGACTCAATAGCACGAATATTGCATTCATATATGCAAGATTTCTACTTTTGCCCAACCACAGTCACTAATGTAAAGCATGAATATAAAAGCCAAGTGTGTAAAATCTGCAGATTTAGCAAATAGCTGAAGCATAATATAAAAGCTACTCTGAGAGGTGACCCTTAACTGGACATTTAAAAATATTTAACAGGGGAAGGGAAAAATGTACTCACAGGTGTACTGTCATCTGAAAAGATGTTCATACTGATAGAACTGCTCATTTTGCCAGATGACAAGGAAGGCGGTGAAGGACTGCACTTTTCCAAATGGTTCTGACTCTGTATATCTTGACGTTGGAGATATTCACGCCATGCTCTTTGAATGCTATATGAAATTTGAAAGATGGATGAATATGAGCATACATTTTATATTCATGCACCTCCCTAGATACCAATTCTGGAAGGTAAACCTTGCAAAATTGAAACAAGACTTTGCACACTATGGGAAATGCTTTCCTTAAAAATTTCTCTTTCAAAAGCTGTATTTAAAGCATATTTTCACTAAAAACCTTTATCCAATAATGACTCCTAGTTGGCAGTTCCCCCAGTGAGAGAGGAATATATCAGAACAAGTCTCCAGGGCAAAAGTACATGAGCCTAGCTTATAAAATGTTCAGGAGAACCTGCAGTGGGAGCAAAGTATTCGCTCAACAATTTTAAATAAATGAATATGTTTTAAAATCAAAGTCCAGGGTTTAAAATTATACTTAAGAGTATATCACAGTGGGAGAATTAATCATATAAATTAAATATGCAGTCCTACATAGAAATTCCCGAAAGTCTTACTAAATTCATTTAAAGCTAACTTCAGATAAGATATGTAATGAATATGTCCATTCACTTCTTTTGATAAAGAATTATAGAAAAAAAATCTTAACTTGAACAGACAGAAAAAAGTGATATTCTGGATTAAAGTAAAAGCCTGCCTACTTCAGCATTCAGTTCCCACAGTGGCTACCAGATGATTGTGAAAAACAAATGTGAGTGCAGCATTTCCCCTGACATTCTCCAACAACTAGTATTCAGAGGCATTAATCCAATGATAGAACAAAAAAGATGTGTGATTTGAATGAAAAGTAAGATTTCCATCTCTCTAACTTTACTTTATATAGATTTTTTAATAAAAGAAACCAGAAAGTAATCCTTGAAATTAGCTCTTTGGTTGCCTGTATTTATCTCTACACATAAACATTACTATTTGCTATATACTTCTGTCCAAGATGGACAAGCTTCCTAAAGTTGGTGTGAAAAAACTCGATGCTTTGTGTCTCTTGTCAGGTTTTGACAGCCCTTACCACCTCTTTATAGTCAAATGGATGGGTAAGATGGTGAGATCACAGTTCGCTTTTTTTTCTGGCCAACATTATCCTTTGGAGGAAAAATAGCAATAGTAATAGCACTTGGATGAGTGGTGAGATTCAATTTTTTTTTTACTTCTAGTTCTGTGGGCGTGGCTTGGTGGCTGTGGCATGGAAAGGATACTGTAAAATCCCCATTCCCTGTCCACTCCTGGGGGAAAGTTACTGCAAAATCCCATTCCAGCCCACTAACCTGCTTTCCAGCTCCATTCTCCTGTGCAACAAAAGAAGACCCAGGCGATCAGCTGGGATCCAGGAGGCAGAAAATAGACAGGGATGGGGCCAGTCAAAGGTGGTATTTGCTGATTCTCTGAACTAATAAAAGTTTCCACTAATTGTTCTCCAGAACTTGTCAGAACCTGCTGAATACCACCTCTGACTTGGACTTATATACCGCTTCACAATGCTTTATGGTCCTTCTAAGTGGTTTACAGTGTCAACATATTCCCCCCAACAAACTGCCCCCAAAACATCCTTCTTGTGCTTCTGAATTAAAGTTTTGTAGCACTCAGTTCATAGTGATGTCATATTCAAGGAAATTCATGTGAATAACACCATATGCACTCCCAAAAACTAACTATGAATCTTTCTGCTGAAGCCAGGATGATGATGGTGGTGGTGGTGATGTGATGATATTGATGATAATAATGATGATGAATGCAAGGGATTGTGTTAATATTCCATGGACTGATGCTTTCTTTCTGGGTCATAAAGATGAACCAAGATTTTATTTATCTGTGAAGAAATTTTTCACTTTCATTGTTTTGGCATGACAAAAAATATTGGCAAATTTCAATTCTTGAAAGTTTTACTCTATCAGTAGAGTAAGAAGCATCCAACCAGCATAATCCTACAGTATTGAACAATATCAATAATGTGACCCCATGTACCTATGAAATGCATTTTGGGTAATTTGTGGATTGTCAGTTCATTAAGCTTTCTTATGTGAAGCTTATTGGTTGCTGTCATATTTCTTTGTAGTTCACCATTCTTTTTGGTCCTGTTTGAGGCCTTGTTTCCAAGTCATCACCATAAACAACCTATATTTGGTGGTCAATTTCCCTACTTTGGCAGACAAAAATTTAATCACAACAGATTGCTTGAAGTATACTTACTTGAGGCGTTCATTTTACAAATGGCAATAGAATGACTTCCCATCAACTGAGGTGAAAACACACATACTAAAGATGTCAACATTCTTACTTTGTCCATACTGCTATGTCTTTGCGATCTCTAATCCTGAGGGCTTTACTTTTCATTCAGTCTCCATGTATCTATTATGGAGCCATTGATACTGTTAACTTCCACAAAATAATGGATTCATAAATTTTTCAACAAAAAAACATTTGCCTGATATTTCAGTTGGTGCACCACCACTATTGCTTCCAATACCTTTGTAGGGTCTTGGCCAGAAAAAAATCTGTTTTCCCCCCAAACTCTGCAGACAGACTGTTTTGATTTTGGACAGAATCTATATATAGTTATATAAAATATAAACAAAAACATATATTGTTTTCTATTTTCTCCTGTATTCTTGTTACCCTTTTTGCTGTTCTTGTTCACAATGTGAAAGAAGCTTCCATTAAAAAACATTATATTCTGAATTGTTAAGATGCTGAGTGGGAAATCTACAAACACCAGATGGCAGTATAATATCAAAGAAGCTTTGGATTTTAAATAGCTTTGTGAGAAGAATAGTAGTTAATTCAAAACATTGCTCTCTACAACTGAATAGTTGTTTGTCTAAAGAGAACTTCCATAGAATAACCTCATGATATTCTAATGCATTTTTTTACATTCTTATGCCATTTCATTTGTTTTCATTTCTCTGCTTCTTCTTCAATAGAAATAAAGGGTAAAAAAAATAGACAGAGCAATCCTAAAAGGATTGCAAAGCATCTTTTAGTAGACAGGTTGTGATTTCCAGAGCCAACAGCTCTCTTTAGTCAGGAAAAGAAGAAAAGAAATGCCTCACATATCTCTGAAACAGTGTTTTCATTGCTGTGGTTTCATGTCTGAACAATCTCTCTCCCTCTCCTTCCCTCTCCTCCCCTCTCAACTCTTTTGTTAAAAGTCCTAAAGATACAAGAGAAGACAACTGAGAGAATAACTATCCAAATGGTCTAAGATGGGAGATATTGTTTAAAAAGTATACAGTGATGATACCAAGTTGTATATTTTGACCTCTGGTTGGCCAAGCAAAATGATTAAAGTTTTGAACCACTGCCTTGAGGCTATGTGAGTCCAAATGAGGAACAACCAACGCAAGCTATGTTTACTTGTGCACCCTTTAGATCTGGATGCATTTCATGACTGACAGCGGGGTTGCACTTCACCATTTCAGAGTTGTGTGCAATCTGGAATCCTTTGAGATTCTCAGCTCTTGTTCAAAGACCAGATGCCCAAGAGGACATTGGCACAGGTACACTTAATGTGCCAGTTATGACCAGGGGTGGGATTCAAATTTCTTAACAACCTGTTCTGTGGTCATGGCCTAATTTGTAGGTGTGGCTTGGTGGCCATGTGACTCGGCTGGAAGTGGCTTGCTGACTGGGCGTGGCTAGGTGGTCATGTGACTGGGGTGGGCGTGGCTATGTGGTCATGTGACTGGGATAGGCATTGCCAAGTGGCCATGTGACAGGCAACCCAAATTTAAGTGGTTCTTGCTTAATGACTATGTCTTTGCTTCGTGGCCAGTTGCTTAGCAATTTATTTTTGCCAGTTCCCAAGGCCTGGGGAGGTCTAGGCAAGGCCTGGGCAGAAGTTTAAGTGGTCCTAGTTTAATGACCAGGTCCTCACTTAGTGGCCAGTTGCTTAGAAAGTGTTTTTTGCCAGTTTCCAAGGCCTGGGGAACCCTGGGAAGGGCTGGGCAAGCCCAGGCAGCTACGAGGAGCTACAGGGAGAACTGGGTGAGGCTCAGGCAGCTACGAGAAGCTACGGGGAGGGCATGGCGAGGCTCGGGTAGCTACGAGAAGCTATGGAGAGGGCATGGCAAGGCTCGGGCAGCTACGAGGAGCTATGGGTTTTTTTTTAATAAAAACAAAAACAGATACTAATGAAATAAATAAACACATAAATAAAAAAAAAAAGCAGCTTACCAAAAATGAGGCAGGCAACTTCTTGTTACATTGATTTTTGTAGGTAGCACACATGTGCTATAAGTAGGGGTGGGGTGGGATGGGCGGGGAAGAATGAGGCAAGGATTGCTGTGCATGCGCAGTAAAAACCTGGTTTTTGGAGCATAGGAACGACAGAGAGTGGCGGGGCAGGGCCAGTGAAGGGAGGGGTGGGCAGGCGAAAGAATGAGGCAAGGATTGACACGCATGCTCGAAAAATGTCGCACATGTGCAGTAAAAAATATGGTTTTTGGCCTATAGGAGCATCAGAGGGGGGCGGGGCCAGCCAGGTGCCGGTTTTACTGGTTCTAAGAACTACCAGTGACGTTAACAACTGGTTCAATAGAACTGGTGCAAACCGGTAGACTCCCACCCGAGGTTGTGCCCCTTCTTGGATCAGGAATCCCTTCGGATGGTCACTCACATTTTAGTCATCTCACAATTGGATTAGTGTAATTGTGGTCATTTGGAAAATACAGCTGGTAAAGAGAAGGAAATCCTACATTCTGCTCCTTTGATATTGGGTTTCATTTTCATTCTGTTCCAAAAATCTTACGTTAAATGTAAATTGTGAACTAGCTCCACAAAGTCAAAAAATGAAAAGATTCTCTTGCTTTCACAGTTTTTCTTTTGTGTGTTAGCTAGATCACAAAAATATTTTGATATTATATGAACAGCGTCCCTGTAATTAACATGCAAGATAAGGGTATGTCATATTCCCATGTTGTAGGCGGGCCCATACTGACTCTTTCAATATTTTTTCTTTGTTCAGAAATCAATGAGCCACACTAAAATCTCTTCCTAAATTGCACATTGCATTATCACCCAAAACTGTTGGTTTATAGAATTTGAATGGGCTCCATCTGCTCTCCTTGCCATTTCTTGTTTACCTTATATTTAAATAACAACAAAGGCACTGAAACACCGAAGTCAATTGGCCACACTAACAAGAGCCCCTGAATTCAAGTAATATTATTGTGATTGCCAAATTATTTTAGGTCACTTACATTTTCACTTTTGATTCCAAGGGCTGTAAATTGATATGATATTTCTCAATATTATTCTCCATGGCCATGTCCATAGCAAGCTGATGGCTGTAAAAAAAAGTTCTTCATTACAATTTATTTCATTCTTGTAGTCACCACAAACATTTCTCCTTGAAACAAAACATTTTGAATCTGCTTGCTTTAAAATAGCTTCCTTTGGCACAAAATATGAGCGGGAACAATTAGGCTGCTCTAAACACGTATAAGAGCAAATTAATTTCCCAGTCTTCCAATGACATGGACCTTCTGTTTTTGATTTATGTAACACTACTGCTTATTGAGAATGGCTTGGACTATGTATAAGGTATCATTGCTAAACTGCTGATGATTGTACATGAAGTAACTTTAGTTTGCCTTCAGCACTGCCCTTAGATTGACACTCTTAGCAAACAGTGCTCTAGGGATTTTGGGGACTATATAAAGGCCTCTAGCAATAGGGCACTCCTTATTTAATTTATGAAACTCTTCCAAACTGGTGATGTTCCTAAATCTTTGCTTTGTCTCCCTGTTACCTAAACTACTTGTCTCTATCATAAACATTTTGCATCTTGTCACATCACAGTTTTCAGGCTTTTATTCATCTGTTACAATGTTTGCTTCATGAGCTTTAAGGTTTACCATCATCTAAAATTCTCTAATTCCTTCAAAAAAAATCAAACCTTTTCATTTTTCCTTCCCTTAGGCCATATGCCATCCAGAGCAGATAGCTTTCCCCTTAAAATTCAACAAATCCTTTTGTAAGAACTTTTGCTCCCACAAATGCTTCTCCTCTTCTCCACAACTCCTCATTTTCTTAATTTTTAGATTGCATTGGGACAGGGATCTATTTACACTACATAGTACCATTCTCCCAAAGACAAGTATTTTCACTCACTCACTCACTCGTTCATTGATGGAGGGATTTACAGTTCTTGCTTCACATGGGAGTAAACATATGATATCCAGGAGGAAAGTTTACATCATATAAAAATTAATTCTATCTTCTTCTACAAATTACATGTTAACACTTATTCAAGCTGTAGTTGATTAAGCTCTTCCTTAATCTAAGCAAAGGTTAATTAAAACTTGTGTAGAACTTTAATATGGAGATCTAAAAATGTACTTACTTTTCAAGTAAATAGTTTCCATCGCTAACTTGCTCCAAGGTGTGCTGTAGCCTTTTGAGTTCTTCCTGCAGAGAAACGAACATAGCAGATAATAAAATATTAGCTTAATTTAATAAATATTACTCTCTAATTGATTACTTTAGCTTGAACTCATAATCATTACTTTCAGATAGATGGAAGACTCTACCATTTGGATTAGTATTTTGTGTAATATTTGAATACAAAACTAATAGAGAGAGTTAAAGGAAACTTTTCCTTCTTTATAAAACTCTTGAAACTTCTTTCCCAAAAGTAATTATGAAAAGTTTTCTGTTTTTTAGTAAGCTTTAATTCTCTTACTCGGTATTTTTAAAAATGGCAATAACTTTGCCATCCATTATAGATTTATTAATAATGGCATTTTTGTTGCACAATTGCTCCAGAGAGCTGATTACTATCATAGAAACAACTTTTGTGTAGTTCAATCAGAATGTGTAGAATTTTTCCACCTTTTTCTCATTTTTTTGAACCCATTCTCATTGAATTGAAATATTATATTTTAAACACATAGCATTCTCAATCCATTTAACAGCTACTTGGAAAAAATATCTTGTCATCACATTCATCTTTCATTCCAACCTTCTTCAAAAATCTGTTCCTATTTCTTTTTCTTACATGTATAAACTGAGATAATTTCCCACATTTTACTTCCAATAGGATGCTTCAATCTAAAAGCAACCCTTTCTATTTTCCAAAGCACTTTAGGGGTCAATTTTGTTTTCAGTATATCCCAAAGCAACATAAGGTAATTTAGAATGTGGAAACAATTTACAATTGCCTTTTTATGTGGCTAAGGGTAACAAAACTTGCAAGACTCCCATAAATCATTTTGTGTATGTGTTTGACATTATTTTATGTTAACCTAAGGCTAAATACTTTAAAAAGTTTTTTCTTTTCTTTTCTTTTTTGAAAGTAGTCTGTAACATTTTAGGTACCATTCAAACATTCATTTAAATATTATTGGCTTATTATTTATGGAAAATGGTAATGGAGCAAGTACAAAAAGTGCTACTGAAGTTTGTATAATTTGGAAGAGCAGAAGGCATAAAATCGATACTAATTTCAGTTTTGCATCATTAAACATGATGTATTGATTATTGATCTCTGCAACAAAATTTATGAAGCTAGCTATATGTTGCTATGTCCACATAAAGTGATTCTGATGTTTTGCCCTCAGACCTTAAAGCACACAAATGATGCTTGCTGATGATAAACTATAGCCAAAATGTTGTTACTCTAATTCACAGCTTTAGGAGATGCATCTAACACATTATGCTGGAAGTTTCCAGCTGCAAACTTTAACATCAGAAAATTAAACTGGAAGTGATCCAAACTTCTGTTGAAATTCATGATGAATTATGATACCTACCTAAATGTTATCATGTAAATTTACTGCAATATTCAACACACTGCTCTTTCTTTCTTTCTTTCCATCCTGACTGCTGTGAATGAATATTAATAGTTGGAAGAAATTGAAGTTTGAAAATGCAGGATTGCTTTTTGGAATGCAAGAATTTTACTCTCTCTTGTGGATGTGTACACAATATTTATGTAAATGTTTGTAGGTCTATAGTACTCAGATAAGGAGTAATATTTGAATGTGGTATATGAATGGTACAAAAAGTTATTACAATTTTATCAAAGCTACTTAGACATGGTTTTAATGTAATATCTTTGAACTGTTAAGTCTGGAGCATGGGTGCGAATGATGGAGACAAGCCGGTGGAAACAGTGAACTTCAAACTCTTTATTTACATATTGTGACGACTCAGCTCAAAGGCTGCTCAAGCCTTACTTATATAGGCAACTCATAAACTACTTAACCAATAGCGAACCTGGAGCACTAGCTCCATTAACCAATGGGAATGGTCTGTTAATGGCCAATCGGATGCTTCTGAACGGGCCAATCCGATCGTGGTTAGCAGGAATGTGTGGCCTTTGGTCGGCCCAGCAAAATCCAGATGGATGCGAGACCAGGGTCCCCGCGGCGTCTCCCATTCGGTCAGGGTTGCCTTTGGTGGAGCGTTACTTACTTCTTGGCATCTCTTGCAAGTTTTAACCCATGATTCGATTTGTCTATCGATGCCTGGCCACCACGCGTAGCTTCATGCGAAGCCCTTCATGCGCACGATGCCAGGGTGGCCATCGTGCAAGGTTCTTAGTAGCGTCTGTTGGAGCCGTTCTGGGATAACGACTCTATCACCCCAGATGACACAGCCCTTCTGCGAGAACAACTCTGTTTGATGACTTTTGAATGGTGCAAAGTCATCTGGTACTTGGTCCAATGGCCATCCGCGTTCCACCCACGTGAGGACTCACACCAAGATGGGGTCGCGTTTTGTTTCTCTCGCAATGTCACGGGCAGTCAATGGTGGCGTGTGAAGTGTTTCGATTTGCAACGCTGGTTGCAAATGTTGGTGCAGGATCATTGATAGTTTCAGGAAGCGGTGTACGGCTGAGCGCATCGGTGTGGGGAATGGCTTTACCCGGATGATATTGTAGCCGATAATTGTAGGCAGCCAAGAATTCTGACCAGCGGGTCATTCTGGGAGACAGTATGTAGGGAGTTGGTTTGTCCCCAGCAATGATCCCCAGCAATGGTTTGTGGTCAGTTACAATGGTGAAATTCTGGCCATACACGTACTCATGAAACCTTTTAACTGCTGATACAATCGCCAGGGCTTCCTTATCGATTTGGCTGTAATTTCGCTCAGTTTTTGAGAGCGTCTTTGAGAAGTAAGCAACAGGGGCTTCATTCCCGTTGGGTAACACATGGCTCAAAATGGTGCCCACTCCAAAAGGTGAAGCATCACAGGTTATGTTTATTGGCAAAGTCTCATTGTACTGCATTAGCACGGCATCCGAAGTCAGTAGTTTTTTTACATTACGGAACGCCTTCTCTTCTTTGTGACCCCATACCCAGTTTGCTTTTTTGTCTAAAAGACGACGTAGCGGTTCAGAGACAGTCGCTTTGTGTGGCAAGAAAACATTATAGAAGTTGATGAGGCCTAGGAACGCCTGGAGGTTGGTTTTGTTCTGGGGTCTGGGAGCATTCTTTATTGCTCTTAATTTACTATCAGTAGGGTGAATACCCTGACTATCAATTAGATACCCTAAGAATTCAACACGATCGGTACACATTTTGCATTTATTTTTTTTAACTTTCAGGCCTGCTTCCTGAAATTTTTGTAATACTAATCTTAGATGCTCCCGCAAGATTTTTTGAGTGGGGGCAGCAATAAGCACATCGTCGAAATAGGGGACAATGCCCTTGATCCCCTGCAATAGTCTCCCCATTAGGCTCTGAAAGATCCCTGGGGCTACACTGACTCCAAATTGAAGCTGCGTACACTTAAAGGCACCTCGGTGTGTTACGATAGTCTGTGCCTGTGCCGTTGTTTCATCAACCGGCAATTGCTGGTAAGCCTGAGCTAAGTCTAATTTAGCAAAGACTTTTCCGCCCCCCAGGGAATGGAGGAGGTGCTGTATTACCGGCACCGGATATGGGTTCTGTTGCAGGGCGTAGTTTAGGGTGGCTCGGTCGTTCCCATAAATTCTAATGGAGCCGTCCAGCTTAATGGGTGTCACAATCGGTGTTTCCCAAGGGGAGTGATCCGTTGGCTTTAAAACTCCCTGGGCAATCAACTTGTCAAGCTGCTCGTCGATTTTCGGTTTTAGAGTGAACGGAACTCGACGAGGCTTAAGGCGGATGGGCGCTATCTTTGGATTAAGGCTAAAGGATATCGGGGTCCCCTTGTACTCGCCTAGCTTTTCCTCGAAGACATCCTTGAATTCACGGGTGAGGTCTTCCTCCCAGTCACTGCTGCCGATTCGATTAATGCCTGCCACTTCAATGCCGAGTGGTGTGAACCACTGTGGGCCCAACAGGCTAGGCCGGTCCTTATCGATCACCGTCAGGGGTAAGTAAGCCGTGCGGTTCTTGAATGTAACCCGGACTCGGCTGCATCCTGCAACTGGAATTCAGTTCCCCTGGTAGTCTTTTAGGACGAGCTGTTGAAATTGAAGGTCTTGGCCCCAGATAGTGGGGATGAGTTGCTTGAGGGTCTTCCATGAGACCATCGAGAGAGACAATCCAGAGTCTACTTCCATGTGGCAGGGCTGATTTTCAATGTTCACGTTGACCCGAATTTTCTGAGCGTCTAATGAAGAGGCATGGCCAATAGTGAGTGTTTGGTGAGCCTCTTCTCATCTCGCTAGATGGTTCACGGGTCAGTTTCCATAGGAGTGGTTTACTGGTTCTTGCCTTACAGGGTGATTCCCTGTCGATTGGCAGAGATTGGTTCCCTTCAAAGTCTGGCTGGGTCGGAGGAGGCTTCTGCAGACCTTGTGGCCTTGTTTCCTGCACTCGTGGCAGAGTGCGTCGCAGAATTTGCAGTCAGAGCAAAAATGGTTGGCCCCGCAGCCTGCGCAGGGTTGTTGGAACTTTGGGTGTCATTCCCAATCGGTCCGCAGGCGATGGACCTCTTCTTCGTCGCTGTCTGACAACGAAGAGAAGTCCTCATGGTGGGCCGTGGAAAGCTGCCCTTCTGCGTTAGGTGAAATTTCGCCGGCCGGTTGGTGGGCGTGAGTGCGATTTCAGTGTAGTTGGGCAGCCGACTTCTTGGTTGCCTCTGCTGCCGTGGCTTCAGTTATGGCATCCTTAAGGGTGATGTCGCCCTTTGCCATTATTTTGCTCTGCACATTTAGAGCGTCGAGCCCGAGGACTACTCTGTCTCTCAAAGCCTCCTCCAGGTTGGTGAATTCAAAAAGGCCTCCCAAGTTCCGGAGGTCTGCAACGAAATCGGCGACACTTTCTCCTTTCTGCTGGTTCTGTTCATAGAACTCGTGTCATCTTACGAGCGTTGGAACAGTGGGTGCATAGTGGGCCCTTAGTAGCAGTTCGAGGACATCCCAGTCCATGGCCTTCACCTCAGCCGGTTTCGCCAATGCCTTAGCCATCTTAAAAACCGCAGTGCGTCAGGAATACCAGCCGTTTCTTCCCGGCCGTGGCATCCTTTAGATTATTTGTTTCCAAAAACATTTGGAAATGATCCATGTAAGACTCCCAGTCTTCTTGAGCCGGATCGAATGGAGCGGGTGGTTTGGCGCCGCGGAACATGGTTTTGCCGTTGTGTGCTTCAGTCATGTGCTTAGTTGGCTCTGATGTCATCCAATCCCATCTTCGTCGCCAGTGTTAAGTCTGGAGCATGGGTGCGAATGATGGAGATGAGCCCGTGGAAATTGTGAACTTCAAACTCTTTATTTACATATTGTGACTGCTCAGCTCAAAGGCTGCTCAAGCCTTACTTATATAGGCAACTCATTAACTACTTAACCAATAGCGAACCTGGAGCGCAAGCTCCATTAACCAATTGGAATGGTCTGTTAATGGCCAATTGGATGCTTCTGAATGGGCCAATCCGATCGTGCCATTAACAGCCAATCAGAAGTGCAGGGCCAGAACCCTGCACTAGACTTCAAGCTCAATGATAAGTTTATTGGAATTATGCATTCACAACATGAACCAAATTTCTTTCACACAATTCATCTCATCTATTCATTCTTTGAATACCATTAATTACAATCCCATAACTTTATCTTCATGCTGATGTACATACTTCTTTTTTTAAAGCATATTTTTTACTGAAAACCAGGCAGTAGGCCACAGAATTAAAAAATGACATGTAACACTGAGTTAAAAATAGAGCAATCTATAGAAACTAATCAGTAAACATAAAATATCAAAGAAATATAAAATATATTTGGAAAATCTATTTCACCTGTTGAATGAAAGAAAATATAATTGGCATTAGGGTAGTTAGATCAAAATTGGTGCTTTCTTGATGGGTAGTGTTATGTTTGGGCAGTGGGTCCCAAGGAGAGACGAGACTCGAAGTAGTGACAACAGCTCTATATTAGGAAATCAGATATTGACACAAGGCTCCCAGCTGTGGCAGCCCGTTTTATAGAGCTGGCTGCGGCTAGGCAGCTTATGACATGCTTTTGAGCTTGCCGCGCTTGGTTTTACCCAATCGTGGCAACCAATCAGAATGTTTAGTATTGTCCAATCATGGCCCGGCTTTTCCTGACCAACAGGAATGCAGGCCTACAAGCCTGCTAGTATGGAACACCCCTCCCCTCTTGGTTCCATCCAAGGGGCGGGGTAATGTAATCATGCAAGTAGGTGGGTCTTTGTACCTGCCTACTAGATTTGCGCAGTTCACAATGTCTCTGTTCACCATCGGGTTCGGACTGGCTCTGCGTCGCTCTCAAGCTACTAGATGGAACTGCCTGGAAGGGTGAGCCAGTCCTCTGGCTGCGACTTCCACCTGGTGATTCCGGGTCGGTTGAGTCGTTTGCTCTGCTGCTCCCACCTGGACTCTCTGGGCTGCTGGAGCTTGTCCAGCTGCTGCTTCCAGGCGAAGTGCCCGTCTGCCACAACTCCCTTCTGGTTGGTAAGTATTGTTGGTTTTTATTTAATGTCTGTGGGGGGTGTTCTGCTTGTACAGGTGTTCATTTTCCGAACTTAAGTTCCCCCCTCTCTGATTTCTTGGTTAGAGTCTATGAGGGGGGAAGTGGCCAGCCTGGATCTTAGCTGGTCAATATGACGTTTCCACGACCTCCCATTGGTAGTCTCGAGCTGGTAGAAGTGGGGGCCTGTGGCTTGGGTGATTTTTGCAGGGATCCAAAGTGGGTCCCCTGTAAAGTTTTTGGCAAATACAGTGTCTCCTACCTTGAAGGCGCGGTGCTTGCTGCTGGAACCAAGGGGTTTTTCTGGAATGTAAGCAGGGTGCAGGCGGTCTAGAGGTGACCTGAGTCTTCTGCCCATTAGTAGCTCTGCTGGGCTCTTGTTGGTGGTGGTATTTGGTGTGATATGTTGTAGAAGAAGCATCCTGGTGATCTTCTCGTGGATGTTGCCATGTTCCATTTTGTGCAGATTTTTTTTTGTAAATTGAACCATGTGTTCAGCTCTACCATTCGCCCCTGGGTGAGCTGGTGATGTCAATGCATGTTGCATGCCGCGGTCTGCCAAGTATTGTTCAAAAGCCAAGGCGGTAAATTGTGGCCCATTGTTAGAAATGATAACATCTGGCAGACCATGCATGGTGAAAAGTCTATTTAATTTCTTGATGACAGCTTCCCTGGTGGTTGTCTTCATTGTGCTCACCTTGAGCCAATTCGAATAAGTGTCAATAGTGATTAAGAAGGTGTGCCCCTTGGTTGGCCCTGCGAAGTCAATATGGATGCGCGACCAAGGGCCTCTGGGTGTTTCCCATTCTAATGATGGGGCTTTAGGGGGAACCGAGCGAGTCTCTTGGCATCTGTTACAAGCGGTGACCCAGGTTTCAATTTGCTTGTCCATGCCTGGCCACCAAGCGTAGCTCCACCTCAAATGCATGCTCTTTTCGCCATCCCCATATCTAGGAAGCCTTTTTATCAAGGAGTCTATGCAGGGGTTCCGCGACAGTCGCTTTCTGGGGTAGAAAAATGTTATAGAAATTAATGAGTCCGAGGAAGGCTTGGAGGTCCGTTTTGTTCTTTGGTCTGGGGGCATTTTTGATGGCTTTCAATTTTTTCTCTGTGGGGTGAATTCCTTATTTGTCAAGGAGGTAGCCAAGAAATTCAACCCTTTCAGTGCATAACTGGCACTTTCCCTTTTTCACCTTGAGGCCAGCGTCTTTGAATTTCTGTAGGACCGCCCTCAGTCGTTTTTCCAATTGTTTTTTGGTAGGGGCTGCTACCAGAACATCATTGAAATAGGGCACGCTTCCTTTAATTTCTTGTAGCAATCTCTCCATTAGACTTTGAAAAATGCCTGGTGTGACGCTGACCCCGAACTAGAGCCGGTTTCATTTGAACACCCTTCTATGAGTCACTGTTGTTTGGGCTTCGGCAGTTTCAGCATCGACTGGCAGTTGTTGATAAGCTTGAGCCAGGTCGAACTTTGCAAAGATTTTGCCACCCCCTAGTGAGTGCAGGAGATGTTGGACAACTGGCACTGGGTAGGCGCTCTGCTGCAATGCGTGGTTGAGGGTGGCCTTGTAGTCACCACAAACTCTCAGGGAGCCATCAGGTTTGATGGGGGTGACAATTGGGGTCTCCCAAACGGGCATGATCGATGGGTTCTAACACACCTTGCGCTATTAGTTTGTCTAATTGTTTGTCTATTTTAGGCTTGAGTGCAAAAGGCACTCAGTGCAGTTTGAGACGGATGGGAGCGATGTCAGGGCTGAGATTAAAGGAGATAGGGGACCCCTTGTACTTGCCTAGATGTTCACTGAAGACTTCTTGGAAGTCCTGGATGAGCGTTGCTTCCCAGTCTTCGTCTTCTGTGTGGTTGATGCCTGCCATCTCGATCCCCAATGGTGCAAACCACTGCAACCCGAGTAGGCTGGGTCAGTCTTTATCAACGATTGTGAGTGGTTGGATGGTGGTGTGGTTTTTGAAGGAAACTTTAAAATGTCCAGTGCCAGCAACTGGGATGCGATTACCTTGATAGTCTCTCAATATTAGCTTCTGGTCGCTTAGCTCTTGGCAGAGGATGCTGGGAATTAGTCGTTTTATGGTCCTCCAGGAGACCATAGAGAGGGAGGAACCGGAGTCTACCTCCATGGTGCAAGGCTGATTCTCGATGGTGACCTCTACATGTATCTTTCATGCATCTATTGATGAAGCGTGGCCAATGGTGACTGTTTAGTGTGTTTCTTCTCTTCTGGGTACCTCGATGAACTTCCTGGGTCGGCTGTCCCGGTTCCATCAGCTGTCATTTTGGTGGTCCCAGTTCATGGTAGGGTTGCCATCACTTCTTCTTGGGCTGTTTCCCCGTTGTCGGGGGCTGGAATTTCGTTTGTTGTGGCATACTTTGGCAATATGCCCTTGTTTTTCGCAAAAACGGCAAACAGTGTCCAGGAACTTGCATTCAGAATGCGGGTGATTTCCTCCGCAGCCAGCACATTGGTAACTTGACTTATGACCATGCCGGTTTCATCGCTCGCATTCCGCCTGAAGTCTGTGAATTTCTTCCTCTTCACTGTCAGAAGGAGATTCGATGTCGCCATGGGGGGTGGATGCTGCATGTTTTTCTGCTGTGATTGCCATCTCGCTGGTGGGTTGGCGGTCGGTTCCATTTGAACGCTGCATTCGCACTGCTGACTTATGGGTGGCCTCGGCTGCGGTGGCTTCAGCTACGGCGTCAGTGAGGGAGATGTCCCCTTTAGCCATCAACCTGCTTTGGAGAGTTTCAGGCCGAGGACGACTTGGTCACGCATGGCTTCATCTAGATTGGCGAATTCACACAAGCCTCCTAGGTTCTTCAGGTCAGCTACGAACTCTCTGATGCTCTCACCCTCATGCTGATCCCTCTGGTAAAAGTCATGCTGATGGATGAGGGTCGGCACCACCGGGGCGTAGTAGTTCCGGAGGATGGGAGCTAGGGTTTCCCAATCCATTGTCTTGATGTCTACGGGCTTCACGAGTGCCTTGGCCATTTTAAAAATAGCGGGCCCGCAGTGTGTCAGAAAGACTGCTTGCTTCTTGCTGCCGGTGGCGTCCTTCAAGTTGTTTGATTCCAAAAACATTTGGAAACGATCGATGTAGGACTCCCAGCCTTGGTGGCCAGATCGAATGGTGTGGATGGCACGGCACTGCTGGCCATCTTGCTGGTCGTCTATGCGCTTTCTGCCACATGCTAGTCAGCTCTGTTGTCTCAGTATCCCATCCTCGTCGCCAGTGTTATGTCTGGGCAGTGGGTCCCAAGGAGAGACAAGACTCGAAGTAGTGACAACAGCTCTTTATTAGGAAATCAGACACTGACACAAGGCTCCCAGATATAGCAGCCCTTTTTATAGAGCTGGCTGTGGCTAGGTAGCCTTTGACATGCTTTTGAGCTTGCCACGCTTGGTTTTACCCAATCGCGACAGCCAAATAAGAACCAGTCAGAATGCTTAGTATTGTCCAATCACGGCCCGGCTTTTCCGGACCAATAGGAATGCAGGCCTACAAGCCTACTAGTATGGAACAGGTAGTCTTCAAATTCCCAATTCCATAGTTAGTAAGGCCATTAACAAGAATTTTGTGCAAAGGCTGCTTTAATTCATAATGGGGGAGGGTTGGCGTTGCTATATTAGTACTTTGTCACACACATTTAAAAAAGAAGACACAAATAAGCAAAAGACAATGCAAAGAAAATAACTCATTATTATAGCAGTGGAGAATCAAATACTCTTCTAAGAAAGAACCAACAAACAAGAAACAAAAGTGCAATTATTTCATTTATTAGTATATTTTCCCTGGCAAGGAAGGTGAGTGGCTACAGGTAGTTCTCGAATTACCACCATTCTTTTCATGATGTTCTGGAATTATGATGAGCTTGGGAATAGCCCATAAAGGACTTCTGGCCCTCACAAAATGTTGTATCCCTATCCCTGCAATCTTATTGTTGTGATTTGGGTGTTGGCAAGCTATTCACACTTATGATTAATTGTCAAGTGTCCCATGATCATGAAATATATATTTGCAATCTTCTCTGCAGGCTTACCCAGAAAGTCTCTTATTTCTTGAGGTTGAATGAAAGAACTGCTTGGGGGGGGCGGAATCTCAGCTACACTAGGATGGTACTTGTTCAGTGAAGCCTGGCTCACATGATAATGATGCTGGGCTGATGATTGGTAGGCTTATGTTTGAGTTCTGGTTGCTGCCACATGATGGGGTGAGATCTCATCACTTGCTCTTGCTCCTGCTGACCCAGCAGCTTGAAAGTGGATAACTATGAACAGATAGATGGGCACCACTTCAGTGGGCAACTTAACAGGGACATGAAACGAGCTCTCAACTGGGCATTCCCTGGGCAATAGCGACATCAATGAAGGATCTTTTCATCTTGAATATACTTTGGTGCTTCCGACATGGAAATGTAATATAGTTTATTGAAGTGGTCACATGGACATCTGATTTAACAATAGCTTTGCTCAAAAGCTGAGATTCTGCTCCCAACTGTAGTTGTAAATCAAGGGCTACCTTATATTATTATTCAATATTTCCCATCTAGTATAGCATTTCTAATCCTGGGTACTAAGTAAGAAAAGACGGCATAATTTTATGCTTTATGTAGGCAGACTCTATCTGAACCTCATCCATTTCCATTCCTGATAATAAAAATGCATTTATGCACCTACCTTTGTGCATTTATTTATTATACATTTATTATAAATGCACCTTATGCATTTATTTATTATGCACCTAACTTTGTACCAGCATTTGCATGTGTTAACATTTCTCCATTCTAATTCTCATATTAGTAAACAATCTACCAAGATGCAGAAATTCAATTGTTCTAATTTCACCCTACTCTGTCAAACCTAACTGCCTTCGTCTTCATACAAAAAGTATGGATCTGAAATTAATGTATCATTCAATCTTTCTTACATTCACAGAAAATCATTTAGCATCATTTTTCCATATCAAAATACACATTCCTATCCACAATCTACATATCCTATTCTATCTACATATCAACATCATCTTTACTCAAGCCAAGTTCATCTTATATTTTCTCTAAATCAACAAACATGCAATAAATATACTTGATCATAGTCATAAATTTTTAAGTGATCTACTAAGGCATAATAGTTTGCCATAAAATCAAAGTAGATTTCCAAAAATTTGCTCCTTGTATTCTCTCCTACACTTTCAATTAGAATTCTAACTTTCTCAATCAACTTAACAAATTAGCCACCTTGGTTCATCTATTTCATTCTCAGAAATTAATATTTATAGCATTTGTTTTGATTCACTATTCAACAATCATTTCCATACAGATCTTAAAATTCTCACACTAATGTCATCCCATATAATATTGTCTCCTTTATTCTTACTTCCATCTGTGGTGAAGACCCAAACTTTTGGCAAGGGACAGTGATTCCCCTTACTTCATCTCTCTTGCCATCATTTACTTTTGACTTTTATAATTTATTAATTTTATTGAAATTTCTTTAATTGTTGTTTTTCCATAAATCTTCATAATTGAACTAAGATAACTTCAGCCAGGTTGTTGTGATGGAGTTTGTAGTGGACAAATGTACCACCCTCACCATTAACAGGGGGAAAATTGTGAAAATTGAAGGACTCAAAATGCCCTGAAAAAAATAACATTAAGAGTCTGGATTTAAAAAAAACCTACAAATAGTAGTTTCTCTGTAGTCACCCTCAGGATGACAACATTATGCACACTGAAGTGAAGAAGAAAGTCCGAAGTAAATACATCATGAGATAGAAAATCGTAAGACCCAAACTCAGTGAAGGAAATGCCATAAAGACAATTAAGATCTGGAAAGTTCTGTCAGTAGGTACACAGATGGAATACCAGGCTGGACTCAAGCAGAACTAAGAGCCCTGGATAGGAAGACCAGAAAAATAATTCATCAATTCAATGATGTTACAGACTCTACTTACCAAGGAAAATAAGTGGCTGTGGTATGTTCAAATATACCAGACATATGAAAAAGGAAAAAGGGAATTGGAAGACTATCTGAGGACAATAAAGAAGGCTTGCTGGCAGTGATAGTATTCTATCTGTTCTGCCTGGTTCTGCCAAGGTGGTAGCGGTGATGAGCAGCAGAAACCGAACCGGTTCTCTCTGATGCGTTGCTGTTTGGCCTACCTGCCCACCCAGGCTTTCATACTAACCTTTATGTCCTGCTTTTGAAGCGCAGGTGTTTTTGCAGTAAGCAGATTGCCGTGTAGTAGCTGCTGAAGCGACAGGGAGAGTCCAGAATTGCAGGAGGTAAGTTGGAAAGCCTCTGCACCTGTGCAAAATGCATGTTTTGCATGCACAGGCAAATGTGTGTGCACGTGCAAAGTGCGCCAATCAAGCCATGCCCGCTGAACTGATGGTAAATTTTTTTGAAATGCACCACTGCTTACTGGGGATTGAGGGACCAAATTGGCACACAAGAAAAACTAAATGAAGAAAAGAAAAGAGATGGCAAGGCAAAATATGACATGGCCTGGCAGAAAAAACAGATAACAAGACCTGGAAATGGCTAACAGCAGGAAAGATGAAGAAAAAGACAGAGGCACTAATTCTGGTTACAGAAAACCAAACCTTAAGAACAAATACATACAAAGCCAGAATTGAGAAAACAGCAACAGAAGATAGCAAATGCCTTCTCTTCAAAGAAACTGAAGAAATGGATCACTTAGTTAGCTGCTGCAAGAAGATTGCATGGGCTTGCAAATAACACATGACAAAGTAGTTACAATGCTGCATTGGAAGATCTGCAAAAAACACATCTGCCTAAAAGCAAGATCTGGTCATAAAATAGACAAAGTGATAGAAAATGGAAATGCTAAAGTGCCCTGGGACCTTGAAAATTCAAACAGACAAGCACCTGCCACATAACACTCCAGACTCATAAGAAAGAAAGACAAAGAAGTCTGAATAATAGGTGTTGCAGTACCTGGAGAAAACAGAAGAGTAGAGAAAGGACTGGGGGGGGGGAAATCACTCAATACAAAGACCTGCAAATAGAAGTAGAATGACTGTGGCCAAAGAAAGCAAAACTTGTACCAATAGTAATAGGTGCTTTGGATGCAATCCCAAAGCAACTGGAACACCTCTAGAACATCTTTGGCAAAGACAAAACCACATCACTCAATTATAAAAGATAGCTTTACTTGGAACAGTTTACATTCTGTGACAACACCTTTAACAACTTCAAATAAAAATATCTTCCTATCCTGGATCTTTGTGAAAGTCTTGTTAGGCAGACAAAAATGCTATAGCCAATCTAAACATTGGCTGAGTGTACAGCCATATAATTTATTGGTAGCTCCAGGTTGATAATTTTCACCTATTTTCAATCTTTTTTTCCTCCTAATTTTCTAAACTGCTATTTTGTCTTTTTATCTTAGACATTTAGTGCTTCCTTCAACTAAAAATTCTTAGAAGAATTTTTTTATCTTTATACATATTATAGAGTATCTTTTTCTTTCCTTCATTTTTGTATGACTTTTACATGTATTTTTCCTCCTCATTCACACACCCTTTCACCTCATTAATCCAGCAAGAATCTTTTTTTATACAGTGATATCTTGGTATTCAATGGCTTCAAAACTTGTTGAATTTGAATTTTGGCTGATGTCGCAATGAGACCAGAAACAGGAAATGGAGGTCTCCATTTCTCTGCTGGCTTCTCGTCATTTGTGCGCTCTAGGAGGTACCAAAAGCCATCCTGGAGGGGTGGCGAAGCAAAGGAGAAGTGCTCAGTGAGATTCCAGGGGAGAACGCAACTCCCCTGTAGAGTCCCTGAGATATTTTCTCTACACCACGATGGAGATAAGAGCAGGCCAAGTTGAACACTTCAAAGTTGGGACAGTTGATGAATACCTAAGTACGGTACTGGAGTGAGATTGGGAATGGCATTTAGAGAAGGGTGAGAGGAATCTCTTCTATTTTTTGTTACCTCAAAAGATTATAACAGAGAATAAGGGGAAAGAAATTTGTACTAGTGGCGGAAAGAAGATGAAGAACTTGGAATCATAAAGAATTTTAAAGTTTTTTAAAAAATTTAAAATTGGGAAAGAAACTAACCTAGAAGAAGAACTCTAAATTGGACTTGGAGATTGGTCAGGGTTTGGCATTAAAAGTCATTAATTTGGATGCTGGAAATAATTGTTCTAAATAAAAAGTAAAGTTTGATACTTAAAATTGGTGAAGCTAAATAAAGAAAAGGAAAAAGAGTGGCTGTGGAACTGGATTAAAAGTGCCACTTGTTGATGCAAGAAAAACCCTGTAGATCCCTTCAATCTAACAATATTATTAAAAGAAAAAAACTTGAAAAAAAAATAAATAAACAAAATATATTACAACAAGATACCTAAAAGTTGGATTATACTATATTTAAAGAGTAAGAATAAAGGAGGATATTTCCTCTGGAATTATTGATGTTTCTGGACTGATTAACATTGGAAATAAAGATTTGAGGACATTGACTTTTTTAAACAAAGAAGAGATGCTGGTTTAAACAAAATGAAACAAAATAAAACTGATTGGACACTTGAAAATTGGAATAATAAGCAATATAAAGATGAGAGAAATATGTAATGAAATAAGAATGGACATTTGTGCAATGAATGAGATGTGGGACAGAGTGTGGGATTTATGCACTAAAATACAGAATATAGAAGAAGATTTAAAAATGGCGACGACAGCAGAAGGAGAAAGAACAATGAAGGGGGAAGAGCTAGAAACAAGCAAAACCAGTAAAATGAACAAAAGCAACAGCAAATAATACAAAAGAAGAAAAAAGAAGTTGAACAGGACATATTAATGATGGACATAATAGATAAAGAGAGGGAAATTGAGATTGAAATGTTGATAAATGAAATGGTTAGTGAAATGGTTAGATTGAAATGTTGATAAATGAAATGGTTAGTAAAATACAAAGAGGAGATTAAAAAAGGTGCGGGCAAACCTTGAGAAATGGGAGAGAAAATATGATAATAAAAAGGGGAATGATCAAGGGAAAAAGCCAAAAAGTGACAGTAAATGGTAAGCAAAGTAAGAAAAGATGACTTAATATAAAAGGGAAATTTAGAGATAATGGTTAGAAATGAAAAAGAATGAGACTCCACAGGAAGAGGTATTTTTGTAGCAATATATATAACAGATTTTGAGGAATTGGAATAAAGAATTAGAATATAATTATAATGTAGTAATGATAGAAATAAGAATTTATAACAGACTAATTAAATAAAATAGAAATGTGATTAAAGATATAAAATGAAATATTATGTGGAGCCTGGAAAAGAAAACATATAACCATAAAATAGGATAATGTTTAATTATCTATCTTGTTATTCATATATATAAGGTAATAACAAGGTAAATTTGGATTCATTGGCTAAAAGAAAATGCTTATGCAAAAAGGAGGTGATAGAGGGAAGGGTACCTATAGAAGATAAAATATAAGCAATGGTGGCAAAGGTACGATGGAGGAAATAATGGTGAATAATATAAATTAAGATGATTTTTTTTTTGAATGCTTAAAGAATAATATGAAATTGTAAACATAGTAAGCACAAGAATACATGATCAAGGAAATTGGAGATGGACTAATATGTTTTTAATGAATTAATTATTCTGTTATCCATTTGCATAAGAAGATATATTGTTAAAATTTGATAATATAAATATTGTGAATATGAGAATATATAATTAAGGATAACTACAAACTAAGATGAAAATTTTGAATGGCTAATCAAATGAACTAATTGATGAGAATACAAAGATGTAAAAATGATGATAGATAATGAAGTGATGTTGGAAAGTTGTATTTGTGATTATGAATATGATTGACTTAAAATGTAAAACACCTGAAACCACACTGATTTCACAAAGATGTATTTAAATAATTAAAAAATAAAAAAAACTTTAAAAAAAACTTGTTGAATTTGATATTCAATGCATTTTGATGTGAACATGTTGTCCCAGTGCTTGTAGTTTCTTTGGTGTTTGGCAGGAAATAAGTCATGCTGGGAATGTCACTGACATAGGAAAAAGTAGCAGGCAGAAAGTTTTTCCAAGCCAAAGCAGAGTCACATGGTAAGTCACCTGGTTTGTTTGGCACTCATCATTTTTAGTACCTATCTTGCTTCCCTGAACCAATTAATGTTAAGTATCGAGGTACCACTGTATTTTTTATTAGCAGATCTCCATGTACTACTCTGGTTTTGAAAGAGGTCAGGTGTCTGCCAGGTGCTGCTGCCAACAGAGACAAGAGGTGTATTCTTAAGATAGTCAAGAATGCCAGTAAGGACTGTGATGTTGATGCTATTATACATCTTGGTACAAATGATCTGTCCCAGAAGGATGTACTTTCTGTGCAGAAAAACTTCCAGAGTTTGGGGCATGAACTTAGTAGTATGGACTGTAGGCTTATCTTTTCAGAGATTTTACAGTATACAAGGAACAAAAAGGGAAAAGCCAGCATGTAGAGGAGTTTAATGTGTGACTAAAGGAGTGGTGTAAAAGGGAACGCTTTGGTTTTATTAGTCATGTAGCTGGTCCAATGAAAAACTGTACAAAAGAGACGGTTTGTATCCATCAAAGAAAAGGACTGAGTTACTTGACATTAAATTCACAGATTTTCTGGATAAACATTTAAACTGAACAGTGGGGACAGAGAACTAATGGATACAGAACATTTCTGTCCCCGGCAACCTAAAATTAATAAGGATACCAGTGCATGTAACATAGATGTTTGTGCAGGTAAGATTATCAACCTTGCTTTCAAGCAAAACCAAGCATTTAATAGTGAGTGCCATACCATGTGCACTAATCAAACAAGTGGCAAGAAAGTAGGTGTAGGCAGGCATAACACAGGTTATGTAGACAGTAAATACAGTGTCAGTCATAAAGAGTTGAACTGTATGTAAAGGACTGCTATATTGATACAGAAAGGCATGAAACCAAAGATGAAAACCTCCTAGAATGCATATGGGTCAATATAAAAGAAAAAAAGAATGACATGGCCATGGATGTATATCAGGGGTGGGATTCTACAAGTTCTATCCGGTTCTATAGAACCCCTTGTTAACTTTCTTAGCAGTTCGGAGAACCAGTAGTTAGAAGCAATCTCAGGGTTTTTTTTCACACTTATTACATTCTTGGTAGACAGGCTAGACTTCCTCTCTCTGGAGCTTGTGAGGCTTGGCTTTCTTAAAGGGAAGGGCTGTTTTAAGATTTTTACACTGCTGTTGGGAGGAAATACTTCCCTAGACAATCAGCACTTTGAAGAAAGAATTGGATAATGAAGCAAACCTTTTAGTGACAGGGAACCAAGATGAGTGACATTCAGCAAGGCTTCTTGGCTAGCTAGAAGGATAGCCATAAATAACTGGCACTGTCCCATGAAAGCTGGGAACATCTCAGGCTGCCCAGAAAACTTATCTGGCACAGCCACCGGGCATTTCCGATGGGGAGGGGGAGGAAGAGTTGCATGAGCCTGCAGCAAAGCAAGTTGGGCTGTTAATTGAGCCACTTGCTGTTGTAGAGTTTGATTTTCATCTTGCAGCTGTTGATGAAACTGCTGCTGCTGGTCCATCTTAGGTAAAAGATGGTTTAAGTTAGGTATGGAACAAAAATGTTCTGTCTCGCCTTTCCTCTTTCCGAAAAGATGAAAGAGTACAAACTCACACAAACACAAGCAGGCAACCTGGCTCAGACTTCACAGAATTAATTCTTTGGAACTGATAATATTCTTGAAATTCCAGCACATCCTGCCTGCCAAGTCCGAACTAATAGCAAATAAAATTTTACTCACAGAAAATCACAAGGCAGTGCACAAAGAAAATCTGAAGTAAGGTTAAACTTTGTCCCGTACAAAGTTTCAGGAGAAAACACATCCACTTTTATCCCCTGTAGGGTGTGGCTCAATGACTCAGCTCACTCTCTGACTCTCCCAAGCCTCCTACATTGCTGCTCACGTTTCTCCCTACGACACTGCTTAGAATTGAGCCAACACTCTTCCTCTTTACTCCCTGTCAGGGGCTGCTCCGATATGCCTTCCTCCTGATTAATCTCAGGCTGTTCCTCTTGGTTGTCTGATGGAACCTGAGGCATTTCCAGGAAGAAGGTCCTGGGGAGGAAGGCATTCCCAGTTCCTCCTCCTCATCTTCCAGGTCCTCTTCCTCTGACAGCATAGGCTCGAGAATCGGGGCCACAACATATACATACATATATACATACATACATTCTTTGCATCTTTGGTTTTGCCAGATGTTGTTTGTGAGATGGATTCTGAATAGCATCTCTCAGCAAAGATGCCACAAAGGAATACTGCTTCAAGCTTTTTCCATTCATTATAACCATCTTCCTTATTTTAGCTCACCATTCCTAGAATGGTTTCTGTTTTCATCTGCACTAAACAGCTGTTGGATATTACATTTTAGAGTGTTCTCTGTAGAAAAGGATAATTCATTTGTGTAAGAAAAAGCAGGGGAAATAAAACAGTAATGGATAAAGACTAAAAATAGAAACACTTGATGTAGTCCTACAGAGCTTCAGTTGTCTAGGTTTCTCTTTGCTAAAGTTATCCAAAAGGCAGAATGGTCTCATTATTTTCATGATGGGTGAGGGACGGTGGTAGTTTTCCATGGCAGCACTTCAGAATAAGATTATACAGTGGAAATTACCTTAAAGATTAAATTTAGAATAATACTATCTGGATTCTTATTTACCCAATAACAGTAGGATTATAGCCATATACAATCTAATATCAATTCTAAGGCTATAGTCTTGTACACAATTACTGTGCTCATAAATGTGATTGATTTCCATGACAATATTGCACATAAAACAGGGATTACTGTCTGCAAATACATATTATTATACCTAGGCTTATTTAATGACATATTCAAGGATGATAATCTTATATTGTTTCCTACAAAGCTTTGAACATGGTTTTTGAAGGGCTATTCATAATTATAATTCATATTTTGCATTGATGATAATCATACACAGGATCAAATTGCAACAAGTTTATTATGATATGAATGGAACTAATATTTCCAGTTATAGGATTCTTTGGAGAAAAGAACTCCTTTGTACTTCTAGCCTTGAAACTTGTCAAATGAATTCATCTAGGAGGCAATAAATCAAATTTAATTTAATCTGTTTACATAACCAGTTACAACAATGATTAACTGACTGACCAATTATATTTTTTTGGTACTGGTGGTCATTTTAGTTAAAGAGCCATATATATTCAACAGTAGAATGTAGCTCATCATTAAAGAGGCAAAAGGACAAGGGGATGGCAGAGGATGAGCTGGTTAGATAGTGTCATTGATGCAATGAATATGAATTTGGACAAATTCCAAGACACAGTGGAGAAGGGGGGGCTGATGTGCTCTGGTCAAGGTCACAAAGAGTCAGACATGATTTAGTGACTGAATAATGACAGCAAAAAAGAAGCTGTTGCCTTCTATTTAGCATTTGTTCTATACCATAACTACAACAAGGATATTAGCATATTTAAAATTATTGAAAGAATTGGGAATTTTTATTTACCATACGAATATCAGGAATATATATTAAATACTAAAACTTCCATTATCAAATCAGAGTAAAAATAACAAAATGAAAAAAAAAACTATTTTAACAATCGGTCTAATCCAAGAATGATATAAAACAATCCAGCCAAAATTTAGTTCTTGATTTGCTTACTCCTTATAGACAGAATCTTGCCAGACTAAACCTATATTACTTTATTCAAAGCATACAGACATTCCAGACATAGCCTGGAAGATTCTTGGGAGTGGGTATTTTAAATCTCTTCCTTTGTCTTCTATTCAGCTCTGGACTATGTTCCCTCTTGTGTCACCCCTCCTTGGAATGTACTCCCTACTTTCTGTTGCTTCACTGTAGTCTTTCACAGCAGCTTCCCCTTCACAGACACAATCTATCACATTAACTAAACTAATAACAATGGAGACCTTTTTTTTAGTATGATGCTTTATCTTGGATATAGCATTTATCTGACACCACCCTATCTGGTCTACAAAATACTGATGATAAGTAAATGGCAACAAAAATATTTAGTCTTGGCAAAAGACAACAAATAATGGGATCTGAAAGGAAGGCCATGCAACAGTACCCAAAGAAAAGCAAGAAAAGAAAAATGATAAAAGCAATACTATGCCTTTTTAATTGAAGTCTTGTTCCTTTTATGTTTGCATTAGTCACATTGCATACAGATATGAAAGACACATAGCCTGCAGTGTGATGATACAATGCTGTTCTCTTCATTTTCATGAAAACAACACCCATATGAACACCCATAACCTATCTCACTCATTCTGGCAGACAGGACACCGAATAATTTAAGCAACAAGAAAGCAGATTTTCTATTGAATTTTTAAGGAAAAATTCCTAATAATGGAAATTCAATAATGAAATCAATTCCTGAGAGATAGTTGGCTTCTTTCATTGGAGATATTCAAACAGGGACTGCACAGCCATCTGCCTGAATCTGGATTCCTGTAGCAAGGACAGGTTCAGACTTACTGACCTAAATGGCCCTTCTCAATTATATGATTCTGATTATTAAATTATGTAATAAGAAAAATATGTATGAGTAAATAATAATATAATTTCCATTGAGAAGCTACAGTATTTGTATATCATTACATTATCAGGATCCAATGATGGTCTTGAGAATAATGAAATACTGATCCTGGAAGTTCTACGATTTATGATATTGCCTAGGATTACAGTAATTGCTTTGGCACTAGAACTGTGTGATATTTCAAGGGTTTCCTTTCGTTTTGAGTTTCACTCCTGCTATATTTTAAAATGTCCCTGAAACTTCTTTCCCTTTCAAGATTATGTAGCATAAGACACTGAATTATCTTTGATCCTCCTCCTTCTTCCTGTATCCTCCCCATATCATTAGAAAGCGTCAAGTTGGGTAAGATTGCAATGACAGTTCCTGATATGATTTAATTCACTGTATAGCTCTAGAAACCATTAATCCAGTTCCAAGTTTCTACTCATTTACCCAAATCTCAGGATTGTGACACTGCAATAGTTAGATTTATGACTGCCTATATAACAACAAGACAGGTGTATGTAAAAAAGGAAGATTAGGATCTTCATTCTTTCAGGCGAAGTTTGTGATAAAATGACCCCTTTCCCCTTCTTCTATTGAAAGGAAGCTTTCAAAGTTTTAATCTTCTAGATAATATATAGAGATTATTATGCTCTTGATGGTCAAGTCAGCGCTAAACATGTGTTTTGAACTATACTGCTGTTATTGTGAATAGTAACTAGTAAAACATAGTAGAACATAGACTGAATTGTCACATCTACTGAAATCAAGGAAAATAAAACAAAAGGCATTAAATAGAATCAACTAATTAATGGGTACTGCTCCTATAAATATCACCCCCTTATTGGATAGGTATTTAGACATTTTGTGTGTTGTGTCATCAGGGAACCATTTACACTAAGCATCCACAAAGCTTTATATTTGTCCCAGTTGTGTTCTAATTAGTAATTATATATCTGTATTTTGAAAAATTCCAATTATTCCTGCCCTCTAGCTGTTGCTCCTGGCGTAATGTCTGAACAACATGACATCTTCTTTTGTTCTGACTTTCATTGGCATTGGCCTGAAGTACATTGTTTAACAAAATAAATGCATACAAAAATAGACTCAAACATGGTAAGTTATATATTAAATATATATTAAATAATGCAGCAACAACAGTATCGCCAGACTGTCACTCAAAGAATAAACAAGCTTTTAAATATAGCAATTCACGGACAAAGAGATTCTGCCTTTCATTTCTTCTCCTGGTTCTTTTGTTTGCTTCTGATGTATTAATAGTAGGAATATCTAGATCACTCTAACAATGTCAGCACATTAGCATTTTGGCAGGGTTTTTGGACCACTGGATATATTTGAAATGTTGAGAATGTGTGGCTGCTTTGGGAAAAGGCCTCCATGATGAGGGTAACAATTCACAAAATATCAATTACCGAAATGTATGCTATATGCAGCTGCCCACTCCCCACCGTCACCTCTCATAGCTTCAGAGAATTCAATCTATCATCCTAGTTTAACTTTGGGAAGGTGGGATTAAGTCACGTACAAAGTGTTGAATATTAATTCTAACTGTATTTTGTATGATCAGTGGGTCTTTGTTATTGAGCTATCAGAAACAAAAGACTTACTACAAAAGACTTCCATAGTTGAAGTCTTATCTGAAATTGATCAGGTTTTACCATCCCCTAAGCATAGCTGGCTGGATAATTCTGGGAGTTGAAGTCCACAAGTCTTAAAGTTGCCAAGTTTGGGGACCCCTGCCCTAAAATATCAAATTTGCTGCTATTTTAGTCAGAACAAATTATTCTTTGTGAGAGTGGTTGCATTGAGGAATCTCATTGTATAATATAATTTACTACAGTGTCCTAACAAAGTAGAGTCCTGACCATTCTGGTACCTTCTAGCTGTGCTTGATCCAGTCAATATGGGAATTCCATACAGTTGGAATATATCATCCTGGAAAAGACTCCACTCTGCTGAGGAGATTTTAACAAATCCTATATGGGTACAGCTTCTCCTTGATTTCTATTAGATTTTCCTTCTACAGACCACAGAAAGGTTAGCAAACAGTTTAACAAGCATGTCATCATTTTTCATGAGACCTCAGAGAATCTCAATCGTCTCTTCCTCTGAGTCCCACCATATGTCACAATACTGCTAGAGTTTCCTAGCTTCTTGCAGATTTTCTTAATTTCCAGGGTGTAAGTTGTTCATTATCATCATTGTGACAAAGGGGGTTATAGCTCACCCTGACATTATGTGTGGCTTTAAGGAAATATCCATGTCCTTAAAGGACCATTTACAGTATGAACTCTTGCTATGCTTTGGGTGATTGACTTCAACCACCATGGTAGGATAGGAAAGCTGCTTTTGGAATAAGAATTCCAAACTAAATTAACACATTTCTCTAAAACATGGTTGCTTAACCATGATCTTTTAAAAATATGTTACAATGTATCATACTTTGATTTACAAACATAGTGATTGGATCCAGAATCTAATAAGACACAGATACAAGATACAGCTTGTGCTTACTAGCTGATTGGACACGGGCATCAGTACATTGCTTTTAGAGATACTACATTACATGGAATCTCATGTATATATTTGGGGTAAAACTTGGAATTGATTATTCTTGTAGCTTATTTTCCAAAAGGAACCTAAATAGTATACTGTTATTATTATTTTCAAGGAATGCTGTACATGATACAAGTACAACTATGGTAATAATAACACTAAATGATTTGAATTTGAATGAAAATTGTCTGATTTGGTATGTATGCATTCAGGGAAGTTAAGGTATAGGTTATGCATGCAAGAGTTTAAAACTATGTTAGCAAGTGAAAATCTGTTTAATATAGGTTATTATGGATTTATATGAAAATAGGAATTCCTAGTCCGATGATAATTTCAAGCTACTCTCCAATGAAAGGTGATAGAGAAAAAATGTGCAATGTTACAAAAAATTAAATCCTGGCATAACTGTTATAATGTGAAATGATGTCAATAGATATCAGGAAAGTGGGGTGGAATTACCACTGCAAATCCAATACTATTTTTATTACAAAGTTACAGAAACAGAATCCTATAAGTCTAAAAGCCCTTTTCTCCATCCCACCCTTTTTGTCTTTGGGAGAATTAGGGAGGGTTTTGCTGTGACATTTTCTCAGATTACTCTTCCACCCCAGATTCTCATTTCTTTTATCTGTTCATTGTCCTGCTAGTAGCTTTTCCTCCTGTCCCTCAAGGTACTTCCTTCTTCCAATTGCATGACAACAGGACTCACATCTTCTCCATTCTTGGCAAGTAAAAGGAATACACTGCATATTGTCCTGCTCTGTATCTGAATTTTGTTTTTGCTTTTTTATAGAAATGGGAAGGGGGGGTAAGAAATCAAAGAAATCTGTAGAATAATCAGCACTTAGTATAATGCTGACACCTAAGCTGTCTTCTACCATCTAGTGCTGGATTCTGTTGCTTCTCAATATATTCTCAGTCTGGCAATATGTGAAAGAGTCATGGACTGAATGCCATAGATGTATTGACACTTTTTTTCCCTTCACTAAACTGGGCATGGGCATGGGCATGGCAAACACGTGATGCATCTGGCCCATGAGCTGGGAGTATGACAGCCCTGTCATCGAATATCATCCATTCATGATTCTTTAAAACCAACACTAGGTTAGCTTATTGTACATTTATGCAATAATTTATTCCAGAAAGGCCTTCATAAGAAAAAGATGTACTGGACTGTATTCTAACTTCATAATGATCAATAAACAGACTATCCTGAGAAGTTAACCATAGTAACTCTATGGAGTAGAGTATAATATAGAATCATACTAATTAGGCATGCCATAAAGAGACAGAGCACGGCAATCTCACTGGTTAATAATCTAATCTTCTGTACACTCCAACTAGATGTTAATCACTTAATAACAGTTGTTAACATGATTGTTCAATCCACTGTGGTCTCTTTACAACCTGAGTATAATTTTATGGTACCATTTAAATAGATAGCCAGAGCTTACACTTAGAGGCAAATTAATGCACTGTTCAAATTCATCTTTTGACATCTCAGCTGCAGTGAAATTGGGTTTAAGAAATAGCACTTGGAGTAATAAGTTGAAGAGAAAGCATCCTATTGAAAGGAGCCATCAAACTTTCAATGTATTTTTATTTATTTATTTGTGATAAAGTAAGGCACACTGCTCTGTGCAAAGGAAACTGAATATATAAGAATTTTTGATTAAGAATAGGGTGAGCTGCAGCAACTTAATTGCGTGGGTCATATTTCCACTGTAATTAAGTAGAAAAGTATTTTCCTTTGTTCAGGAATGTCCACTGATCATTGTTTAAGCATTCAGTCTTTTCACAAACATAGAAAGGATGATATTTCTGAATACAGATGTGATAAAGTGAGAAATTGGCAAAAATCACAGGTTTTTGTGGTTTTTAAAGATGCTTCAGGATACCCTCTAACCTTTAGCTTGCTTGAATTTTTTTGCATAGAAATCTTGTCATAGGTGGCCAGATTAACGTCTAGCAACATCGGATTATTTACCTCAATTCTTGAATGCTCATTATATAAAACATAAGAGCATGAATTTCAGGTTGCCCTGAAAGGTAAGCTTTTTGGAAAATCATCAAGATTAGCCAGCATGTACCGAAATGTGGATGAGTATCAGCAATGAAAAATGTCCCAGTTTGGGGAGCAGGCAGAGTTGACTTTAAGATTATCCAAAATGCAAATCTCACGATGTTCTTGTGAATATCAACATTAAGATGCCCAATCTGTCTCTAACTCTCCAACCATGGTCTTGCAAATATATCCTTACAAACAAAGCAATGAAAATGTAACTGGGTTTTTTGTTCTTTTCATGAGTATACACAGAAAGATATTAAGGGGCAATGGGAATGATGAGGCATAAACTTGACATCACAATTTAAACCACACATCATACATACTTGTATCCAATATTAGGGTTTCAGTTACTAAAGGGTGGAATTTGCATCAAGGTGTAGCAGCATGTTTCATTGTTGTTCATCGCTGCAATTTGTACAGACACCTACATTTATTTTTCATGCCACATCACCTGTATTTAAAATTCACCTGCCGTATAGGAGGCAGAGCACAGAATTCTAAGTTTCAGGTGATTGCCTTTAGGCTTAAATGACATGAGTTTGGTTCAAAGGCCATTGCCTGGAGTGCAATTTGACAGAAACTAGGATAACATGGAGGCTGGGAGTAGCAAATAGAACAATTTCTGTCAAGGAAGAAAGAACAATGCTTGTACAGACATGAATTTTGATACTTAAAGGACAAGAGGGAGCATTTTAACAGTGTTACCGATTATTTTTGCTGTCATGATAAAAGAACACCAACTCCCCTCTAGCAAAAAAGATCGGATTCCAGCCTTTGTGTGTCCCAATGGAAAGTTCACTTTCACTTTTGCAAAGTAACTAAGGTTTTAAAATGACAGATACATAAAATACATTACTTCAACCCTTCCCCGCAAACCCACCTCCAACTCCTTAAATAGGATTTTACAACATCCTCTTATGATAATAGTAATGTTTAGTCACTCAATGACCAGCAAAAATTTAAAAATATATAACATGAAAGTAAAATCACAAGCAAGATAAAATACCAGCAAGGAGCCTTGATGATAAAAGTATAACATAGCTAATCTTTGAGGTTTCTGCAGACATTTGAGATTTTGATGAAATGTTACGGGCGCTCACAAAATCAGGGTGGGCAGAATCAGCCATGAAACACCCACTGGCTGCAAAGTACATTACTAGTTGGTGAGAAGGCTTAGGGAGTTGGGGCCTGTCTCCCAGACTTTTCCAACTTTTAGGAATGTGTTTTGCCCCAACTTATAAGGTATATGAGGGTGGGCAATGGGTGAGATCTGGTTGGTCTTTCTCTGCAGCCTTTTCCCCCTCCAAGTGAGATAAGTGCTCAGGCAGGCATGGGTGGTTGAGTTCTGGATACAGTGGGAAAAGTTCATAGGGAATTGGGCTATGTATGTGTGTGGTGGTGGTGGCAACTATGTATCCCTTGACCTGGGGGGGGACGCAGAGTGGAAAATAAGGAGCTGAGATGCAGGTAGGACCATCATAGTGGTGATGTGTTAGTGTGCTGTGTCATTCACTCTCTCACACACCCACAACTGTGGTTTAGTGGGTTTGTTAGTAATCATCAGCAACACCCTTCACCAAAACCCCAGAACTGTCCAAATTAAGTCCAGCCAGTCCACAGAACAATGGCCAATGAGGCCACCGGACACTTGAAAGTTTCCCAATCAAAATATACCCACTGTGCAAAATTAAATCCACCACACAAAAAGGTTCACGAGGCAAAAAAAACTCCAAAGTTCACAAGGCACCATCCAAGTCAAGGATGCCATTCCCAAGCAAGACAAAAATCACAACAACACAGCTAGGAAATGAACACGTTATTCCCAGCATGACTCCTACCTCTCTGCTGTGCTAAATAGCCAGCTTCTAGTTCAGGCCATCAAGAAGGGCAAAGCTTTCTCCTTGCAAGTAGTTGGAATGGCCTTCTCTGCTCCTGCCTTTTCTCTGCCCTACGTGTTCTTGGATCAATTTCAGCAGGCAGTTCCTTTTCCTCATCTTGGATTGGCTCAAGCTGCATGTTTTCTCCACCTAAAGCCTCAGGCCTGTCCTGCTACATTTGTGCTTGAGCCAAATCCCTCTCTGATAGCTGCTCAGAGCCATTAACCAATTTCCTTCCAGAAGTGCCTGGAACTTGTTTATCTTCCTCCGAATTGACATCTGGAGAGATAACTGGGGAAGCATCTGGAGATCCATCATAGGTAGGAACTCAGGGGTTGTCTGCACTTGGGGACATTGCTTGAAAGTGGCCCCACTGTCCAGCCCTCCATTTCTACCCTCAGTTACTAGCTATTGGACCTTCAGTGGTTCTGTTCTCCAGCTCCTGCTTTTGAATGCGAGGATGGTATCTATTAAGATTGCCCTAAATCATGATGATATAAGAGAAGTCATTGATGTGGCTTGTTTAATTGAGACCTTGTTTAATTGAGATTGAAAGCTAGTGGGGTTCCCCTCTCAGAAACATTTGTTTTGGGGAGTTTGCCCCACTTGAGACCCCAAGGGAAGGGGTGGCTGCTATCACTCATAAGTGCCTTTCAGAGGCTCTGCTCTTCAGATAACCAGATGTGAAGTGTTCTGGTTGAAAATGGGCTTTAGGGAACATTCGGAGCTGTTGCTAGTTTCTGTCCTCCCTGCTGCCACATCAGCTATGTGGCCACTTTTTCCATTTAGGCTATGAATGACCTAGAATAGACTCATGGCCACCATGAACTTAGGGTGGCCCAAGGGGCAACATATTGAGTCCCCCAAATCCATAAACTCAGAGAATTCTACAACCAACCCTGAAGCAGCCTCTAGCAGATCAATCAGGGAGGTTGCTATGCTGCAGGCTAGTAAAGCTGCAACAATCCTAATTAATTCTGTAAGTCTATCTTTAAAAATAGGATCTCACAAGCAGCTGACTGGGGAGCCTGAAGGTCAACAGAGATTCCCAGAGGAGAATTGCAATACTACCTTCCCTGCCCCGACGTCTTGGCGGGTGCCATACCTTAAACACACCTTAGCACATTTCAGAAAGGGAACCCTTCAGGTCCAGTCAGGTCTCAATAATACATCCCAAGTTGACTTGACTTGCTCCTCCCTGATGAGATCACAAATAAGGGGAGCTTTATTATTGACTGACTGGCCAAAAAGCAGCAGCCAAAAGCCTGGCAATTACCAGCTGTAAATCTTGACCCACCCTAAACCCCCCAGATTATCCACTTTCTTCCAGTTCCAACCCTTGAATTCCCTAGCTAAGGCTCCCTCCAGCCATTCCTGCAGTCCAAATCATAACATAGAATTAAAGGAAAAGGCATTTGGACAGCTGTTTCTCTTTCAGTTCCCCAAGAGTTAATCTAATCTGTCTCTCACTGTTAATATCTAAATGAAGAAAGAAATTACATGGTTGCATAGCAACTTTGTTCTGCATTATTTGTTCCAAACAGCTAAAAATTTTCACCTGCAGGAGATAAATAAATACCAATTAAAATATTTTATAGCCTCAAAAAGCATCATAGAATATCAAATATCATATTGGAGGCTGAGTGAAAGCTACCCTTCTTCACTACTCTTCACTATCTTTATAAAGATTTAGCAAAGTGCTTCATTAAGTAGAATTCCTACTGTGGAGGTGTCTGCATCTCCATCTATGTTTGATGAATATTGTGTTTTTGAAGTTGGCAAAAGCTTCTAATGAGATCACAAAGGGGGCATCTGGGGTAGGAATTGTAGCATTTTACAATATTCTGTAAAATGTGCTGGCCTTAAGCTAGCAACTTTTTTAGCTTCCTTCCCCATTTTATTGGTTCCTGAGGACATTGTCAATTTGCCTTCCTTTTCTCTGGGCTCATCTGAATGCAAAACAAATTCTTTACAGGTAGAAGAAGAGATGAATGTTATACCAGATCCATTATTTAATTATTTCAGAATGCTAAAATAAAAGTTGGGCAAAAGCCAACTTTCTGAAATACTGAAAGGAGAAGGGGAGAAAAAAACAGCCATCTGGGTTCTCTTGCTTCGGGACTATGGAATGATGACTCTTAGGGTAAAGAAATAAAGTCAAATGAACAGGGGGTGAATTTAGTGCAATGCATTAGAGAGGACAGAGCGATTGGCTGATGAAGCAGAAAGTAAAATGCTTCACACAGTGTGACATTTTATTAAAAGTCCCACTTGTAGAATGAAGTAGTTAAAAAAAAAGTCTTTAAAAGGCCCAGAAGGGACTTCAGTTCCTAAAACAGGTAAGAAAGCTTTCAGAATAAGAGATTCCTTCCATGCTAAATTTCAGACTGTATGTGTATTGGAACTTCAGAACCAGATAATAAATAGCTTTTGCAAAGTTTACAGTAACTGTTGTTAAGCAAGGACTATCTTTAATGGGAAGGAAACTGGACACCCTGCTGGGAGAATATTATAGAAGAGATTATGGCTGATTGAAGAAAGAATAGGAGCCTACCAAATCTTCTCTTCATACTATTGAATGACAGAAGAATTGGGTTTTGTGGCAGCCGTGCAGCTGAACGAGAGATACATACGATTAGAAAGCTGTAAATGCAAATAAAAAGAAGGCATATGATTGAAGCTGGTAGTATTCAACCTCTAAAAGCCAAGAGCAGATATGAATAATTCAAAACTGCCTCCAACAAATTATCCTGGGTCTATCTGGAAACAAAACTAACCCTCTGGAGCCTCCTACTCATCTTATGACAGCCCAGTTCATGCTGAACATTCTTTCCTCTGGGTTTTCAGAAATGTTTTTATAATAAACAAGTATTCAGGCATGATGTGCAGATGATAACATTTACAACTAGGCCTTACAAGAGTAAGAGTTTGATTTGTGTTATGTTCTGTGCATGGGCGCTAAGGAGGAGACGAGCCAGTGAACAGTGAACTTCAAACTCTTTATTTACATGTGTAACAGCTCAGCTCTATGGCCGCAACGGCCCCCTTTATATAGGCAAACTCTTGAGTATTTAACCAATGAAAACACAGGGAGCACTAGCTCTGTTAACCAATGGGAGAGGCTCGTTAATAGCCAATCAGATTCTCCTGAACGGACCAATCCGATGTCGCTATTATCGGCCAATCAGAAGTGCAGGGCCAGAACCCTGCACTTTACTTCAAGCTCTTAATAATCTTTATTCAAGTACTTTTATTAATTCACAACACCCCTTCCCCGCGGGTTTCATTTAAGGGGTGCGGTCATGTAGTCTTTGAGGTAGGCAGGTTGTTTTGATTGTCTATTTGATTTACGTTGTTCTCCCGGTATTTGGCTACAATCTTGTTGGGGTAGGACGTTATCTGGTGAAGAGGGTGCCTCCAGTTCTGTATTCAAATTTTTGTTGCAGCTAATGTTCTCGGCATCTCCTTGAGGCGAGCTCACCCCCATCCCCGATCCTTCTTCATGTGTTGCCTCTGAGCGGTCATTACTTCCACTTAAGCTTTCTGCCATTTCAAATTCAGCTTCCTCGGTATCTCCTCCCCCCTCGGTTTGGAAGTCAGGGGAGTCGGAGATCCCTGACTGTAGCCTTGAACGCAGCTGATCAATATGGCGCTTCCATATTCTATCGTCGCGACATCTCACGCGGTACGATCTGGGGCTGGTTACTTGGACTACAGTTGCCTCGACCCACAACGGATCGCCCGAAAAGTTCCTAGCGAAAACCAAGTCACCTACCTGGAAGTTACGGCATTTCCCGCTGGATCCGTGTGGTTTTTCAGGTTCATATGCTGGGTGCAGATGATCGAGGTGGGAGTGGAGTTTTCGCCCCATCAATAGCTCAGTGAGAGTTTTGTTGGTGACGCTGTGCGGAGTGATATGCTGCAAAAGGAGTATCCGGTTAATCTTGTCTTATATATCGCCATAGTCCATTTTATGCAAGGTTTTCTTGATGAATTGTACCATACGCTCGGCCCTTCCGTTGGCCACAGGATGCACTGGCGAAGTCAGCGCATGGCGAATACTGCGGTCCACCAGGTACTGTTCAAAGGACAGCGTGGTAAACTGGGGCCCGTTGTCAGATACCAGAACGTCTGGTAATCCGTGTGTTGCAAATAGTCTGTCTAGTTTCCTGATGACTGATTCGGTTGTTGTATTTCTCATTTCATGGATTTCAAATAGGCATCCGCCAGTTCAAATAGGCATCCACTGTTAATAAAAATGTGTGTCCTTTGGTAGGTCCCGCAAAGTCCAGATGAATATGGAACCATGGTCCCCTCGGTGTTTCCCATTCAGTCGGGGGTTGCTTTCAGAGGAGCGTTGCTTACTTCCTGGCATTTGTAACAAGCTTTTACCCATGTTTCGATCTGCTTGTCGATACCCAGCCACCACGCGTAGCTTCATGCGAGGGCTTTCATGTGCACGATGCCGGGGTGGCCATCATGCAAGGTTCTTAGTATCGCTTGTCGTAACTGCTCTGGGACAACGACTTTATCATCCCAGATAATGCAGCCCTTCTGGGAAAATAGTTCCATTTGTCGATTCTTGAATGGGACGTAGTCATCAGATATCTGGTCCAATGGCCATCTGCGCTCGACCCAACTGAGGACTCATGGTAAAATGGGGTTGTGTTTCGTTTCCATCGTGATATCTCGGGCTGTTAGTGGCGGTGTTCGAAGCATCTCGATCTGCAGTGTTGTAACTGTCAGAACGGGGTCATCAATGGTCTCTAAAAGTGGTACACGGCTCAATGCGTCGGTGTGGGGAATGGCTTTCCCCGGGCAGTGTTGCAACTTGTAATTATACGCAGCCAAGAATTCTGACCAGCGAGTCATTCTGGGAGATAATATATAAGGTGTTGGCCTATCTCCCGCTATTATTCCCAGCAAAGGTTTGTGGTCAGTCACTATAGTAAAGGCTCGTCCATACATATATTCATGAAATCTCTTAACAGCAGACACAATAGCAAGGGCCTCTTTATCAATTTGACTGTAATTGCATTTTGCTTTTGATAACGTCTTTGAGAAATAGGCAACAGGGGCTTCACTACCGTTTGACAAAACGTGGCTCAAAATGGCGCCCACTCCGAATGGTGATGCATCACACATGATCGTTAAAGGCAAAGTCTCGTTATACTGTATCAAAACAGCATCAGAAGTCAATAAATTTTTCACATGTCGAAACGCCTGCTCCTCTTTGTGTCCCCATACCCAGGTTGCTTTTTTGTCCAACAAACGATGTAGGGGTTCGGCTATGGTTGCTTTGTGAGGCAGGAAAATGTTATAAAAATTGATAAGGCCTAGAAAAGCCTGGAGGTCGGCCTTATTTCGGGGTTTGGGGGCATTTTTGATTGCCCCAAGTTTGCTATCGGTGGGGTGAATGCCTTGACTATCAATTAGGTATCCTAAAAATTCTACATGATCCGTACACAGTTGACACTTGTTTTTTTTAACTTTGAGACCTGAGTCTTTAAATCTTTGGAGAACCAACCCCAGGCGATCCTTTAGTATTTTCCAAGTCGGGACAGCGATTAACACATCATCAAAATATGGGACAACGCCTTTTATCCATTGTAATAGTCTTTCCATCAAACTTTGAAAGATTCCCGGGGCTACACTTACTCTGAACTGGAGTCGGTTACATTTAAACACACCTCGGTGCGTAACGATCGTTTGGGCCTCTACTGTTTTTTTGTCTACAGGCAGTTGTTGGTATGCCTGGGCTAAGTCTAGTTTAGCGAAGACTTTTCCTCCCCCCAGGGAATGGAGGAGGTGTTGCACCACCGGTACCGGGTAAGCGTTTTGTTGAAGGGCGTGGTTCAGGGTGGCTCGGTAGTCCCCACAAATTCTTATCGATCCATCCGGCTTGATGGGTGTCACGATTGGGGTTTCCCAGGGAGAGTGATCGGTTGGTTCTAACACACCCTGGGCCATTAATTTATCAAGCTGCTCGTCAATCTTTGGTTTAAGGGCAAATGGAACTCGACGAGGCTTAAGGCGGATGGGAGCTATTTCGGGATTGAGGTTAAATGATATCGGGGTCCCCTTGTACTCGCCTAGTTTTTCTGCAAAGACGTCCTGGAATTCTTGGACGAGGTCCTCTTCCCAGTCGCTGCTGCAGGTTCTGTGAATGCCGGCTACTTCAATTCCGAGTGGAGCGAACCATTGGAGGCCTAACAAACTGGGCCGATCCCTGTCGATTACAGTCAGGGGTAGGAATGCTGTACGGTTCTTAAACGATACCCGGACTCGGCTGGATCCAACAACCGGAATTCGATTTCCTTGATAGTCTTTGAGTTTGAGTCTTTGGAATCTGAGGTCTTGCCGCCGGACAGTAGGGATGAGCTGCTTGAGGGTCTTCCAGGAAACCATTGAGAGGGACGATCCTGAATTGACTTCCATCAGGCAGGGCTGATTTTCTATGGCCACTTTCACTCGGATCTTCTTGGCATCAAGAGATGAGGCATGACTGATCGTGATAGTTTGGTGAGCCTCTTCTCGCTTCGTTGAGTGGTTTAGGGTTTTGTTTCTGTTGGAGTGGTTATTCCATAGGTGGTTCACGGGCTCTCGCTTTACAGGACGGCTTCCTGTCGGTAGCCCCCCTCGAGGGCTGGCTGGGTCCTAGCTTGCTTCTACAGACCCATCCGATATGGCCTCATTTCCCACACACATGGCAGAGCGCGTCGAGGAATTTGCATTCTGACGAGGTGTGGCTTGCTCCACAACCAGCGCATTGGTACTGCGATTTCTGGCATTGGTCTCGTTTGGACCGAAGTCGGTGGACCTCTTCTTCATCGCTTTCTGATGACGATTCGAGGTCCTCGTGGTGGGCTGTTGTAAGCTGTCCTTCTGACTGAGGTGAAATTTTGCGGGTGAGTTGGCGAAGCGGGGCATGGGTGCGGCGCATTTGGGCAGCCGACTTCCTGGTTGCTTCTGATGCAGTAGCTTCAGCAATGGCATCTTTAAGGCTAATGTCGCCTTTTGCCATCAGCTTACTCTGTGTGCCTGGAGCATCTAATCCCAGAACTATTCGGTCTCTCAGGGCTTCTTCTAGGTTGGCAAACTCGCATAGGCCTCCCAGATTCCGGAGATCCACTATGAAATCAGCAACACTTTTGCCCTTCCACCAACTTCTCTGGTAAAATTCATGCCTTCTAACGAGCGTTGGCACAGTCGGTGCATAGTGGGCCCTCAGCAGGGGTTCGAGGAGGTCCCAGTCCATAGACTTTACTTCTGCCGGTTTCGCAAGTGCCTTGGCCATTTTGAATACGGTCGGCCCGCGATGAGTTAGGAATACCGCCCATTTCTTTCTGGTAGTGGCATCCTTCAAATTGTTGGCCTCCAGAAACATCTGGAAACGATCCATATATGAGTCCCAGTCTTCTTGCGCCGGGTCGAATGGAGCGGGTGGTATGACGCCGCCGGACATGGTTCCGCCATTGGTGCGTTTCAGCCACGTACTCTGTTGTCATTCTTCTTCGTTCAGTCAGCTCTGACGTCCCCACATTCCATCCTCGTCGCCAGTGTTATGTTGTGTGCATGGGCACTAAGGAGGAGACGAGCCGGTGAACAGTGAACTTCAAACTCTTTATTTACATGTGTAACAGCTCAGCTCTATGGCAGCAATGGCCCCATTTATATAGGCAAACTCTTGAGTATTTAACCAATGAAAACACAGGGAGCGCTAGCTCCATTAACCAATGGGAGAGGCTCATTAATAGCCAATCAGATTCTCCTGAATGGACCAATCCGATGTCGCTATTATCGGCCAATCAGAAGTGCAGGGCCAGAACCCTGCATTTGACTTCAAGCTCTTAATAATCTTTATTCAAGTACTTTTATTAATTCACAACAATTTGAAATTCATTTCTGAGTTGTTAATTATTCACCACCCTGGTTCATGCAACTGGATAAAAATTAAAAACTAGCAAATTAATTTTCATTTGTCCACATACATTATTTAGCATCCTTCCCACTTTAAAGATACATAGGGATGACTTGAAGCATGCTGCACATTTGGAATGCTTCATGGTGCACATTATTACTGCAAGATAACTTGAAGCATGCTGCACATTTGGAATGCTTCAGGATGCACATTATTACTGAAGATGTTGAAGGAAAATTTAAAAAATTAGACTGACCTGACATATGGGTTGGGTTTTTTTTTTTTACTTTTTACTAAAAGAAAGGGGATGCAACTATGCAGTATTGGGATCCTACCTTAATCATTACCGATATTCGGTGTGATCGGCATGTCCGCAAACCCATAATGCATGCACCCCTAACAAGCCAATCAGCTGAGAGGATGAAGAAACAAAAAGCTACGAGTGACCCCCACATCCTCCCATGTGCTTTTTGGTCTTTTATCCTCTATCAGAGGCTTGTTTTCCAAGGTGTTTTTTCCTTCTCTCAGCTGATTGGAGGCTTATTTTTACTTCTGGTTCGGGTGAGCCAGTCTGAACTGGTAGCATACCACCACTGCAACTATGCCAGGAAAAAAAGGCACTATATGCTAAATATATTCCACTTGGAAAAGAAAAGGCATTTCCCCCAAAAAGTACAAAAGACCCATTCACAATAGAAATACTACTCAGTGCAACCAATGTAGAATTGTTTGGGGGATGCTTCTTACATATGATGTCAATAAAGAAAGGATAATTCCTTCCTATACCACCATACTCAAAGAATGTACCACTGGGTCATATGGGCACCTAATATTGTTATATCATAATAGACTGCATCTCACGATATTTATCTTTAAAACCACCAGTTTCATAAGTCATCCCTCCAGAAAATTTTAAAGTCAGTACATTTTGAATATAATTTATATTCTATTTTTTTTAATGCTGTCAGTCATCTCTTAAATGAATTATGAAAAAAGTCCACTTGCAAAGATTGAAATTCATTCCCTTCATGTATTAAATATTGATGCATAGTTCCTAAATCTATTTCTTCTCAATTTTAATATGAAAACTCTGTGCTAGCTTTCATGCTGAGGAAATTTCACCAGAAAATGTGGACTTCAAGTTGAGATTGATCTATTTTTTTTAACCTATGGTACAAGCTTCATACAATATACTTTTGAATTTCATACCTATTACATGGAATATGGCAACTGGATAAAGTGAGTGGATTCTCCATGCTCTTACTATGGCCAAAAGACTAATATCACAGCATGGGGCCATGGTGGCACAGTCGTTAGAGTGCAGTATTGCAGGCTATTTCTGCCGACTGCAAGCAATTTGTCAGTTTGAATCTCACCAGGCTCAAGGTTGACTCAGCCTTCCATCCTTCCGATGTTGGTAAAATGAGAACCCAGATTATTTAGGGCAATATGCTGACTGTCTAAACTGTTCAAAGAGGGCTGTAAAGCACTGTGAAGCATTATATAAGTTTAAGTGCTATGGCTATTGGAAAGATATAAACATATGACCTTATTTTCCCAATGGATTGAGGAACTGATTAATCTTGCCATTTGTCAGTAGATTTCAATTATTTGTTTAATTTCTATAGACACTCATCCCAACAAGTGACTCTGGGTGACATACATCATAAAAAGTAAAACTGTGAAAACTACAAGGAATAAATGCATACGCTTGCTGAGTAAAACCATTGCCATAGATCATTTGTATGGACAGATGACATGATAGCATTGTTCCAACAGCCTCCAGAATTTGTGGGTTCTCCAACACTGGAGGTTTTAAGAAGAATCTGATATGTTATAGGGTTTCTTGCTTGAGCAGGGGGTTGGACTAGAAAATATCTAAGGTCCCTTTCAACTCTATTATTCTGTTGAATGTAGAATTGTAACAGTTAACTGTTATAATGATGTATTATATTTTGTTTTATTTTTCTGTTTTCTTTTTTCACTTTTAAAGCACTTTTATGTGTTCTCTGGGAATACATCTATTTGCATTATAGTTTTCTTTGTGTTTTGTTCTTTTTTCTGTCATTGTTAAGGAAAATGTAAAAAAAAACTTAGTAGAAGCTTCACCTCACATGGAGGTTGTAGAAAACATTAATAATTTGACACTATCTAAAATACATTGTGTGTTAATATGTTGGGTAGTTAGAATAAAAGAACTGAGACTTTGGTTCAAATCTTTAATGTGAAGATCAACAAGTAACTTTAAGCCAACTGTAGCTTTTCAATGTGAATCATCTTGCCAAGTTTTGTGATGATACAGCAGAGGCTGTCAACACATGTATAAATCACTCTGAGCTACTTGAAGGGAAATCAAGATTAAAATGGTGTAAATAAATACAAATAAAAAATAGCCATATACATCTGTGGGTTCTTCATTCATTTTGAAGAGCAGAAGCTGTTGAATGTAGATTCATTATGAATTTGAGAACTCCTATCTTCACTCTGCATATTTTTGGAACTGTACTGAAAGCACAAAGGACATAAAACTAGTAAATAAGCACATGTCAACAGCAGCAATATCAAAAATGAGTACAAATACAGGGTGGCACCACTAACCACTTAATTTTAAATGCATTACAAATGCTGAATAGGCTTGTGATTTGCAATGCATTTGATGTGCCTTTTTCTAATGCTGAAGATTGAAGATTTTGCTCAGGATCTGGCCATCAGACCCTTGAGTTTTAAAAATTATAAATCTCAATTTGTTTATGGTAAAAGTAACAAAAGAAGGAAATGTGATTAAATGATGAATTATGGAGCCAAAGAGCATTGGCAAAGCAGGTAATGTGTTTCTTCTCTAGAAGTAGAAGGGTCCCTCCAACAATGACTTTTGAATTGTGTGCACAAGCTGCATAGGAAAATAAATTCTTTCTCCCTCTCCTTGTAACTTTCTTTCTTCGATCCAGAAACATTCCATTTTATTATTCATTCTGAAGCAAAGCAGTGTATAGTTTAGTATTACTCCTTTTATATGGTATGCACTTATACCTAAGTAGCAAAGCAATAAAAATCACAATAGAATAGAAACTGTGTCAACCATGTAACACAACAATTATTTTTGCCAAGGAAAAAGGCTCTTCCCCCTTAGCGTGTGTGAGTGGGTGTGGGTGTGGCTGTGGGTGTGTGTATGTATGTGTGTGTGTGCCAAATAGAAATTTCCAAATACAAATTTACATGCTTAAAGTGGTTAAAATCACTCCTGGTCTTAGAACAGACTTCAAGTGGTATTTAAGAACTGAATGGTAACAGATTATCTAATTTGCCTTGGCCTGCTGTCTATGTTGAAATATTCTAGATTAAATCTTCATGCTGAGAAGTCTCATCTAATTTATACCACAGGATAAAAAGAAATTTCAAATCACAGCCAGCACAGGGACCATGAAAATCTAAGAGAAGAATGAAAGATAAGTCCTTTATGACAGGCTGATGAATCAGTGAAGTTGAAGCATAAGGAGTCCTAATTTGCAAAATGATTCTATTCATGAAATAGTCACCAGAGGTTGAAGCATTGCAGAAAATTGTATATAGACAAGTAAGCATCAAGTATCCTGCCCTACAGGATAATATCATTCAATTTGCAACAATAACAGATGTTGACAAGAAGGAAGCATGATGTCTATTAAGGCTTAAATGAAAAGATATATTACTAAATGTACTGATATATACTAGTGGAACAATTTTACATCAGAGTTTCCTTTTTGTTAAGTACTTGGACATGGGTTGGAGTAAATGGAGACAGCCTCTGAATAGTGACTTTTAGCTCTTTATTAGCATAGTGACTTCTCAAAACAACAGTGAACCCTGCCTTATATAGGCAACCTTTGTGAGAATTGTCCAATAGCGAGCTGTGAACGCAAGTACTTTAAACCAATAATAATCCTCTGTTAAGGGCCAATCGGATTCTTAAGAACTAGCCAATCCGATCTGGCCGCCTAACAGCCAATCAGAACCCTGCACTTAACCTCAAGCTCATACTTTATTAACTATGGTACATACACAACACCCCTTCCCCCTGGCTTCTTAATTATGGTGTAGTTATATAATCCTTTAAGTAGGATGGTTGTCTTTTAAGTCTTTCGGATTTTCGTTGGACTGGTTGATTGCAATCCTGTTGAGGTAGATTGTTGTTTGGCAGTGTCTCTGCTTCTTGCTCAAGTGCAATTTCTTGTGGTGCAAACAATTCTCCTTCCTGCTCCATTTCTTGAGTCTCACTTGATTTGTCGCTCTCTTCGAGCAGGTTCCCTGGAACGTCATCTTCTTCTTCTGTACCTCCCCCCCCCCTCGGTTTGGTCATGGGGGAGTTGTTGACTGGCCATTATGAGTCGTGATTGGAAGATATGCCGTTTCCACAGTCTATTGTCACAGCATTTCACTACGTAGGATCTGGGGCCGGTCACTCGTACTACCGTTGCCTCTATCCATAACGGGTCGCCTGATAAGTTCCGTGCGTAAACGCGGTCTCCTACCTGGAACGTGCGACAGCGGCCACTGGATCCTATTGGCTTTTCCGGTTCATAAGCAGGGTGCAACCGGTCGAGGTGGGAATGGAGTTTTCATCCCATCAGTAGTTCTGCGGGAGTTCTGCCGGTGACGCTATGTGGAGTTATGTGTTGCAAAAAGAGAATTTGGTTGACTTTGTCATTGATATTGTCATAGTCCATTTTTTGCAAAGTCTTTTTAACAAATTGGACCATGCGTTCCGCTCGGCCATTGGTCGCAGGGTGCACAGGCGAGGTGGGCGCATGGCGGATGCCGCGGTCAGCGAGGTACTGCTCGAACATCAATGCCGTGAACTGTGGCCCGTTATCGGACACCAGGACATCAGGCAATCCGTGGGTTGCAAAGAGTCTATTTAGGATCTTAATCACTGCCTCAGAAGTTGTGGCCGTCATACGATGAACTTCTAACCAATTGGAATATGCGTCGACTGTGAGCAGGAATGTATATCCTTTGGTTGGGCCCGCAAAATCCAGGTGGATTCTGGACCAGGGTCCATGTGGCGTTTCCCATTCAGTAGGCATGGCTTTTGGTGGGGCGTTGCTGGCTTGTTGGCAACTGATACATGCTTTGACCCACTGCTCGATTTGCCAGTCCATGCCTGGCCACCATGCGTAGCTTCGTGCGAGTGCTTTCATCCGCATGATGCCGGGGTGGCCCTCGTGCAGGGTTTGTAGTAGCGTCTTCCGGAGTCATTCTGGGACAACGACTCTATCGCGAGGGCGAGGCATCGCAGGTTATAAGTAGTGGTAAAGTCTCGTTATACTGCATAAGTACAGAGTCAGATGTGAGCAATTTTTTAACATTCCGGAACGCTTGTTCTTCCCGGTAACCCCATACCCACAATGCTTTTTTATCTAATAACCGGTGTAACGGTTCAGCAACAGTCGCCTTATGTGGTAAAAATGCATTATAAAAATTAATGAGGCCTAGGAATGCCTGGAGATCGGCCTTGTTACGTGGCCTGGGGGCATTTTTTATCACCTTTAATTTACTTTCGGTAGGGTGGATGCCCTGGCTATCAATCCTATACCCTAGAAACTCAACACTGTCAGTATATAAGTGACATTTATTTTTTTTCACCTTAAGTCCTGCCTCTTGGAATTTTTTAAGAACACTTTTCAAATGATCCTGCCAGATTTTTTTGGTAGGGGCTGCAATTAATACGTCATCAAAATACGGAACCACGCCCTTGATTCCCTGTAACAACCTTTCCATGAGGCTTTGGAATATCCCCGGGGCTACACTAACCCCAAATTGCAATCGAGTACATTTAAAAGCACCTCTGTGCGTTACAATTGTTTGGGCCTGAGCCGTCTTTTCATCCACTGGTAGTTGTTGATAAGCTTGAGCTAAATCTAATTTAGCGAAAACCTTTGCACCCCCCAAGGAATGGAGGAGGTGCTGCACCACCGGAACTGGATACGCATTCTGCTGTAGGGCGTGGTTTAAAGTGGCCCGGTAGTCCCCACAAATTCAGATTGACCCATCTGGCTTAATGGGCGTTACAATAGGGGTTTCCCATGGAGAGTGATCGATGGGCTTCAACACCCCTTGAGCAATTAACTTATCGAGTTGTTCGTCGATCTTAGCTTTAAGAGCGAATGGAACTCGATGGGGCTTCAAGCGAATTGGGGCTACTTTTGGATCTAAACTAAATGAGATTGGGGTCCCCTTATACTCGCCTAAACGGTCCGCGAAGACGTCGCTGAACTCAGAAACAAGGTCTTCCTCCCACTCACAACCACCGACTCGGTTCACGCCGGCCAACTCAATGCCTAGTGGCGCGAACCATTGGAGACCTTATAGACTAGGCCTATCTCTATCGATGATTGTTAGAGGTAAGTACGCTGTATGTTTTTTGAAGGAGACTCAGACTCGGCAGGACCCGACCACAGGGATTCAATTTCCTTGGTAGTCCTTGAGGATGAGGCGTTGAAATTGGAGGTCTTGGCATTGGATTGTGGGGATAAGTTGCTTGAGTGTCTTCCAAGACACCATTGAGAGGGACGATCCTGAGTCAACCTCCATGTGGCAAGGCTGGTTCTCGATGGCTACCGTGACTCGAATTTTCTTAGTGTCCATGACTGAGGCGTGACCTATAGTGATAGTAGGGTGAGCCTCTTCTTTTTGCAAAGCGCAATTTCTGTAGGAGTGGTTTACTGGTTCTCGCCTTACAGGACGGTTTCCTATCGATTGGCGATAGTTGGCCCCTTTTGAGGCCTGGCTGGGTCCGGGTAAGCTGCGGCAGACCCGGCTGATGTGGCCTCTTTTCCCGCACTCATGGCAGAGTGCGTCGCGGAATCTGTATTCGGCCCTGGCATGGTTTGCTCCACAGCCAGCGCAAGGGCGTAAGGGCTTAGGGCGAGGATCCCGGTCAGACCGCATTCGATGGACCCCTTGTTCGTCACTGTCTGACAACAAAGAGAGGTCCTCGTGGTGCGTCATAACGAGCTGCCCTTCTGAGTTGGGTAAGATTTCGCCGGTCGGTTGTGTTGCCGAACTGCGGCTTCACCGTAATTGTGCAGCCGACTTTTTGGTCGCCTCCGCAGCCGTGGCTTCGGCGATGGCGTCAGCAAGGCTGATGTCGCCTTTTGCCATCAGCTTGCTCTGCATGCCGAGCGCATCTAATCCCAGAATTACTCGGTCTCTTAGTGCTTCTTCTAAATCGGCGAACCCGCAGAGGCCTCCTAAATTTCGGATGTCTGCCACGAAATTGGCCACGCTCTCTCCTTTTCGCTGGTTCCTTTGATAAAACTTGTGACGTCTCATGAGTGTAGGCACAGTTGGCGCGTAATGATCTCTCAGGATGGGTTCGAGGTCATCCCAGCTCATGGCTTTCACTTCTCAAGGTTTGGTGAGTGCTTTAGCCATTTTAAATACAGCTGGGCCGCAGTGCGTCAGGAACAGTGCCCGCTTCTTTGCTGGCGTAGCGTCTTTCAAATTATTCGTCTCGAGAGACATTTGGAAGCGATCCATGTAGGATTCCCAATCCTCTTGGTTTGGATCGAACGGAGCGGGTGGTACGATGCTGCTGGACATGGTTCCGTTGTTGGCGTCGTCTTCCACGTGCTCGGTCTTGCTTCCTGACTTCTTAGGTTCAGACGTCTCCAAATCCCATGCTCGTCGCCAGTGTTAAGTACTTGGACATGGGTTGGAGTAAATGGAGACAGCCTCTGAATAGTGACTTTTAGCTCTTTATTAGCATAGTGACTTCTCAAAACAACAACAGTGAACCCTGCCTTATATAGGCAACCTTTGTGAGAATTGTCCAATAGCGAGCTGTGAACGCAAGTGCTTTAAACCAATAATAATCCTCTGTTAAGGGCCAATCGGATTCCTAAGAACTAGCCAATCCGATCTGGCCGCCTAACAGCCAATCAGAAGTGCAGGGCCAGAACCCTGCACTTAACCTCAAGCTCATACTTTATTAACTATGGTACATACATAACACTTTTTGCAGTTCTTTGCTTGAAGCATGATGGCTTTCAGATCAACTGAAGAATATTTCTTGAAGGACTGCAAAGCTTTCTTACTGAATATTATCATTTTTATGTTATATTTCTATTTATTAATTCAACAACTTTGGCTGACCTACTTCTCTCACATAGACCTTAGAAAATAATTGTTGGTATATTCATATGAATATTTATAATCTTACCAAAATTAATAATTTTCTTCATAAATAAAGGGGTGCCTAGAATACAGCAGGTAAAAGATAAAAGAGCAAATCACTAGGAGCTCATATCTCAGGTTATGCTAACATGTTAAGGATGGTGAAGGATCAATATATTTTCATTTTTGTTACCTCCAAATATGCTAGTTAATACCTCTTTTTAAGAACCTTTCAGAGAAAGAAGAACATCTCCAGGGTTTCTGTGAAGAATTCTCTAGGCCCCTGGAAGGTAAAATCACTCTGACATGCTCAATACATGGGGGGAAATTGCAGAATGGTTGCAGTTTCAAAGAATCCTGGACTAAGCAGAGTATTTAGACTCATTTAAGTCTTGTTTCAGGACTCAGTATAACAATGAGACTGCTTGGATTGCCCATGTGGGGTACTTCTCCTTTTGAGACTGGAGAGAAAGAGTGCAAACCTCCTGGCAATATCTGATGTCTCAATTTTCTCTGAGAGTTTATACCTTCAGGCACATCTACCTTGTTACATCCTTACTGTGTTCTTTATTTCGAGTGAGAATATTGAAAGCATGGGCTCCATGATGGAAGAACTCCTCTTCATTTTTTGACTACACAAATACTTGTGGTTAGGAGAACCCTGACTATGGAAGTAATTAGGCCCAGAAATTTATGATACATCAGATGTCCTGTTCTTAAAGCTGTTAGAGCAGTGTTTCTCAACCTTGGCTGTTATGTCTGGAAGGATGGGTCCAAGAACGGAGACGAAACTCAGAAAGTAACTACACCTCTTTATTAGTGACTTCCAATCTGAGCGAAGCATCCTAGCCGCAGCAGCCCCTTTTATAGAGCTGGCTGCGGCTAAACGGCCAAAGACAGTGGTTTGAGCTTGCCGTGCTTGGTTTGCCCAATCGCGGCAGCCCGTTTACTAGCCAATCGGATCAGTCTGGAGTGACCAATCACAACCCGCTGTTAGCGGACCAATCCGCTTTGCAGGCTTTCAAGCCTGCTAGTCTGGAACACCCCTCCTCTCTAGGTTCCGTCTAAGGGGTGGGGTTATATAGTCTCACAGGTAGGCGGGTCTTCACACCTGTCTACCTGACTTGCGCTGTTCGAATTGTTTTTGCTCAGTCTCGGGTTCCGAAGGGCTGCTTGCCAGAATTCCCTGGAACAGTGAGCCGGTTCCATAGCTGTGACTCCCCTCAGGTGATCTTGGGATGATTGACACGCTTCCTTCGTTGCTACCGCTTGGGCTCTCAGGGTTCCCTGGACCTGTTTGGTTGCTGCTACTAAGTGAGACAATCAATTGCCAAGGCTCTTCATCAGCTGGTGAGCAGTGTAGGCTTTGATGTGGTGATCGTGGGGTTCTTTCTTCTATGCCAGATGTTGCTTCAATTTCAGAACCCCCAGTTTCCCTTCCCCCTCTGGTTTCGTGGTTAGGGTCACTGATGGAAGATGTGATTAGCCTGGATTGCAGCTGGTCGATGTGGTGTTTCCACACTCTCCCATCTGTGGTTTCGAGCCGGTAAGAGTGGGGGCCTGTAATTTGAGTTATTTTGGCAGGGATCCACAGAGGGTCACCTGAAAAGTTCTTTGCAAATACAGGGTCTCCTACCTTGAAGGCACGGTGTTTACTTCTGGAGCCCAGGGGTTTTTCCAGGGTGTATGAAGGGTGTAGGCGGTCAAGAGGCAATCTGAGTTTTCTGGCCATCAGAAGTTCAGCTGGGCTTTTGTTGGTCGTAGTGTTTGGTGTAATATGCTGGAGAAGGAGCATCCTGGTGACTTTATCATGGATGTTGCCTTGTTCCATTTTTTTGTAGAGTTCTTTCTGTGAACTGAACCATTCGTTCAGCTCTACCATTCGCCACTGGGTGAGCCGGTGATGTCAGTGCGTGTCGTATGCCATGGTCTGCTAAGTATTGTTCAAAGGCCAAGGCGGTAAATTGAGGTCCATTGTCAGATACCAGGACATCTGGTAACCCATGCATTGCAAAAAGTCTGTTCAATTTCTTGATGACTGCATCTGTGGTGGTGGTCTTCATTTTGTTAACCTCGAGCCAGTTAGAGTATGTGTCTACTGTTATTAGGAAGGTATGCCCTTTTGTAGATCCTGCAAAATCGATATGGATGCGTGACCAGGGGCCCTTGGGCTTTTCCTATTCGGCTGGTGTGTCTCTTGGCATTTGCTACAGGTGGCGATCCAGGTTTCAGTTTGTTTGTCCATACCTGGCCACCAGGCATAGCTCCTCGCCAGTGCTTTAATGTGTATGATGCCCGGGTGCCCATCGTGCAGTAATTGTAGAACTTTTTTTTGTAGTTTTGCTGGTATGACCACTCAGTCTCCCCACAATACGCACCCTTTTTGTGAGAAGAGTTTTGTTTGTCTGTTCTTGAAGGGTTTAAAGGTTTCGTTGGGTTCGATTTGTTGCCATCCCCTCTCCACCCAGCCAAGAACTCGTGCCAAGCATGAGTCTTTTTTGGTTTCCCATGCAATGTCTTGAGCTGTTAGTGGAGGTGAAGGAAGTGTCTCAATTTGAAGTGTTGATAGTGTGGGAGCCGGGTCATCTTGGAGTTCTGGCAATGGAGAGTGGCTCAAAACGTCTGCGTAGGGAATGGTTTTCCCTGGGCGATGCTTCAATTGGTAGTCGTAGGTGGCTAGGAACTCCGACCATTGTGTCATTCTAGGGGATAGAATATGTGGAGTAGGTTTGTCGCCTGCCAAGATGCCAAGTAATGGTTTATGATCTGTGATGATGGAAAATGATCTCCCATACACATACTCGTGAAACCTTTTGATTGCAGATACGATGGCGAGGGCTTCCTTGTCTAGGTGACTATAGTTCCTTTCTGTTTTTGACAAAGTTCTTGAAAATAAATGCAATAGGCACCTTCGTGCCATTGGGTAGAACGTGGCTCAGGATGGCTCCTACCTCAAATGGTGAGGCGTCACAAGTCACAGTTAATGGAAGTGTTTCATTGTATTGGATGAGCACTGCATCCGAAGTTACAAGGTCCTTTACTTGTTGAAAGGCATGCTCCTCCCATCGTCCCCAAATCCAGGAAACCTTTTTATCAAGGAATCTATGAAGGGATTCAGCGACGGTCGCCTTCTGGGGTAGGAAAATGTTATAAAAGTTAATGAGTCCCAGGAAGGCTTGAAGGTCTGTTTTGCTTTGTGGTCTTGGGGCATTTTTGATGGCAGCCAATTTCTTTTCTGTAGGGTGAATTCCTTGTTTGTCAAGAAGGTAACCAAGAAATTCAACCCTTCCAGTGCATAACTGGCACGTTTCCTTCTTTACCTTGAGGCCAGCATCTTGGAACTTTTGTAGGACTATTCTCAGTCATTTTTCTAACTGACTCCTTGTTGGGGCGGCTATTAACATGTCGTCAAAGTAGGGCACGACCCCTTTTATGCCCTGCAACAACATTTCAATCAGATTTTGGAAAATGCCTGGTGCTAAGCTTCCTCCAAACTGGAATCTGTTACATTTGAATGCGCCTCTGTGCGTAACTATGGTTTGGGCTTCGGCAGTTTCAGCATCTACTGGTAGCTGTTGATAAGCTTGGGCCAGGTCAAGCTTTGCGAATATTCTGCCACCCCCAAGTGAGTGAAGGAGGTGCTGGACCACGGGTACCAGATAGGCGCTCTGCTGTAATGCGTGGTTGAGGGTGGCCTTATAATCCCCACAGATTCTCAAAGATCCGTCAGGTTTTAGGGGAGTTACAATTGGGGTCTCCCATCGGGCGTGATCAATGGGTTCTAACATGCCTTGTGCAATTAGTTTGTCCAGTTGCTCATCAATTTTTGTAGTGAGAGCAAAAGGGACACAGCGTGGTTTTAGGCGAATGGGCGCGATATCAGGGCGGAGATTAAAAGAGATAGGGGACCCCTTGTACTTGCCTAGATTTTCACTGAAGACTTCTTGGAAGTCCCGGATGAGGGCCGCTTTCCAGTCTTCATCTACAGTCTGATTGATGCCTGCCATTTCGATTCCTAATGGCACGAACCACTGTAGACCCAGTAGGCTGGGTCGGTCTCTGTCAACGACGGTGAGAGGTAGTATTGCGGTATGGTTCTTGAAGGAGACCTGGAAATGACTGGAACCAGTGACCAGAATCCGGTTGCCCTGGTAGGCCTTTAATATAAGCCTTTGAGTGCTGAGGTCCTGGCGGTGGATGTTGGGAATCAGCTGCTTCAGGGTTTTCCAGGGGACCATGGATAGGGAAGACCCGGAGTCCACTTCCATGATGCATGGTTGATTTTCAATGTTGACCTTTACACGGATTTTTCTGGTGTCTAAAGATGAAGCGTGGCCGATGGTGATAGTCTGATGTGCTTCTTCCTGTCTGGGTGCGCCAGTAAATTTCTGGGTTCTGTTGTACTGGCTCCACTGGTTGTTTGGGCAGTCCCGATTTGTGGTGGAGGTGCCCTCTGTTTGTCGGAGACTGTTTTCTTTCCATTTGGGACCGAATCCTCTTTTATTTCTGCATACTTTAGCAATATGCCCTCTTCTCTCACAAAAATGACAGATGACATCTAGGAAGCTGCATTCGGATTGTGGGTGGTTTCCACCACATCCGGTGCATTGGAAATTTGATTTATGACCCTGCTGGTCTCGTTGTTCGCGCTCTGACCTGAGTCTGTGGACTTCTTCCTCTTCACTATCTGATGAGGATTCGATATCTTCATGATGGGTGGCTGACGTGTATTTCTCTGATGGCATTGCTGTATCGTTGGTGGGTTGGCGGCTGGCCCCATTTGTCTGGCGCATCCGTGCTGCTGATTTGCGGGTGGCTTCAGCTGCAGTGACATCAGCTATGGAATCTGCGAGGGAGATGTCTCCTTTGGCCATGATTTTGCTTTGGACCGTGGGGTTTATTAGGCCAAGGACAACTTGATCCCTCATGGCTTCTTCTAGATTTGCGATACACAACCCACCTAAATTCCTTAGGTCAGCTACAAAGTCCCTGATGCTCTCACCTTCGCGTTGATCCCTCTGGTAAAATTCGTGTCTGCAGATGAGGGTCAGTACTGCCGGGGCGTAGTGGTTGCGAAGGATGGGAGCAAGGGTATCCCAGTCCATCGACTTGACTTCAGCTGGTTTGGCGAGTGCTTTGGCCATTTTAAAGACAGCGGGTCCGCAATGCGCCAGGAAAACTGCTCGTTTTTTGCTAGGAGTGGCATCCTTCAGATTGTTGGACTCTAGGAACATTTGAAACCTGTCCATGTATGAGTCCCAGTCTTCACTGGCTGGATCGAACGGGGCGGGTGGTATATTCTGCCGATGTCTGCGTGCTGTCAGCCACATGCTCTGTTGATCGTTGGTGAGTGCTCAGTCAGCTCTGCTGTCTCCGCATCCCATCCTCGTCGCCAGTGTTATGTCTGGAAGGATGGGTCCAAGAATGGAGACGAGACTCAGAAAGTAACTGCAGCTCTTTATTAGTGACTTCCGATCTGAGCGAAGCATCCTAGCCGCAGCAGCTCCTTTTATAGAGCTGGCTGCGGCTAAACGGCCAATGACAGTGGTTTGAGCTTGCCGCGCTTGGTTTGCCCAATCGTGGCAGCCAGTTTACAAGCCAATCGGATCAGTCTGGAGCGACCAATCACGACCCGCTGTTAGCAGACCAATCCGCTTTGCAGGCTTTGAAGCCTGCTAGTCCAGAACATTGGCAACTTTAAGGTGTGGACTTCGACAAAAATCTGGGTGTTAAAATTCACACTTTTAAGCTGCCAAGGTTGAGAAAGACTATGTTAGAGGTTAATAACAAAACATTAATTCCTGCCCCAATGTAGATTTTTCAGTAATGTTACACCAGCATCACTAAGCACATTTCAAAGCAGTTTGGTGTTACATTTTGCATTAAAAACAAAGAAAATCTGACAAATCCATCCATCTTTAGGAAGGAATAAGAATAATTGGTCCTCTCTATATTTCCTATCTTGACTCTGTGGACAGAATTGATGTCTATTCATAAAGAGCTTCCTTCCATTCCTCATATTTAAATATAGTTTCCTACAGGTTCTGATTCCTTTATGTTTTGTCATGTATTCTCTCATTGTATTCTCTGGGGAAGTTTTCAAAATTCTTAGCAGAAAGTTATATTTAATTTGTGCTTCCTGTCAAACAGTGAGTATAACAAGTAGTCATGAACTTAGCAAAACAATAGTCTCATTTTCCAAGTATATGTGCCAAGGAAGCATAACTGGCTACATTTTCTTCCATGTATTATTATATTTTTCCAAGGAGTAAAGATCACTTCAGATCCACTTTGGCGTAGTGGTGAAGGCATCAGGCTAGAAAATGGGACACCTAGTTTTGTTTTAGGCACAGCACTATCTGGGTGACCTTGGACCAGTCATTTTTTGCAGCCTTTGGAAGATTGCAAAACCACTTCTGAAAAACCTTGCCAAGAAAATTGCCCAGTGTGCAAGAATCAGACATGTTTAAATGGAGGAAGAAAATAATAACATTGGTAAGCAAATAATCTATTTGTTGTTGCTGACAAATGGAGGTTAGTTAGTCTTTATTGGAACAATAAACTTTCTTTCCCTCATCAATGACTTACTAAACCAGCATTCACAGTTTGGTACCCATGAGATATGTTGGACCTCAGCTATCATCATTCTCACCCATTTTTCTTACCCATACTGACTGGGAATGCTAGACAAACATCTACAATATAGAATCGGCTATGCTCAGGAAATACAAAATAATTTTAAGAGAAAAATAGACCTGTGTATAGTTACTATTTTTTATGTTATAGTTGCTATGTTTAAGTAAAGTCAAACACAGTGGTTCATAGGGGTTCACCTCAATGCAAAAGAGTATTTTTCTTTCTTCCTCTTCTTATTCTACTACTAATGCTACTGCAATCATTACTACTATTGAATAAGGGAGCTGAAATAGTACTTAAACACATTTTCCTTTGAAAAGTGACAATGTATAACTACGGGCAAATCAAAATGGCTTTGTGTTTTGTTTGAAGCAACAGGACACCTCACAGATCTTTCACTAAATCTTTCATGAAGAAGAACTTGCAAAAAAAACCATAACCTGATTTTTTTTTCAAACCAAATTTTAATGCAAAGCATTATAATGCTTAACATTCATTTACTTTGCTGAAAATGCTTGTTGCTCCTGCAATAAACCTTGTTATTTCAATATCACAAGAAAGTCAATATCAGCAAAGGCTGGTGATTTAAATGAAAGTGGGCTTGTGTAAGCAAATCATTTACTACTCAAGCAGCATATTAGTTCACCTTCCAGAGTTCTGCAACATATAAAATTGGTGGTTTAAAGAGATATTTATTTATAACCTTCAGTGGCAAATAATTCATCTTTCACATTTGTAAAAGAATAAGGATTTGTGCATATTATTTATTTATGATAAGCAGCAATATCCAAAGCTTGTGGTTTCAAACTAATTGCTACTGGTGAATCTTTGCTAGCATGCCTGTTGAAAAGTTAATGTCATTTTTTACCTCTGGTTTAAAAAAAGAGGTTTTAGGAGCAGAATAAGTCAGCAATATATGTCGTGTCCGCAAAAGACGCTCAGAGTCGGTGACTTTCATTCAAAGCTCTTTATTAACAATGGGAGAACCGAACCGGCGAAAGGCAAAAAGCCCGCGGCTTTTATACCTTTCGCAGCGGCGGCCGCGGCCAATGGCAGCGATTCAAGTCTCCCGCTCTTGGTTTGCACCAATCGCGGGAGACTTCAATCGGGCCAATCAGCGCGGCTCGCCTGGCCAATCAGAAATCCCCGCGCCTTAGCCAATCAAGGCTCGGGGATTTCGAGTATTCCAATTCAGGACATAACACCCCTCCCCTCTTGGTATGGTCCATCACGTGGTGTAGTCACGCAGGTAGGTGGGGCTCCGTCGAGTCCTAGTTGACCTGCGCAACTCACTTGCATGCTGTAACTCGGCCGGAGCGGTCATCTTTTTGGCTGCTCCTGCCTCTGTGCGAACCGGCTGGATGATCGGGCCGGTTCTTTCGCCGTGGCTCCCGCCTGGGCCTACCGGGTCGGTTGAGCTACGGATTTCGCCGCTCCCGCTTGGCTTCTCCGAGTCGGTAGAGCTGGCCAGGTGGTTCTTCTCCGGAGGGGACTCGCGATGGCTGTGTTCCGGTGAGTATTTTTGGTTTATTTTTTCCTGCGACTGTCTCTCCGGGTATTCCCTCCCCCCTTGGTTCGTGTCTTGGGGGTTGAGGTCAGTCGCTGTTCGTGACCTGAGCTGGTCGATATGTCGTTTCCAGGCTCGCCCATCGATGGTTTGGAGCCGGTACGACCGTGGACCAGTGACTTGAGTTATGACGGCTGGGATCCATAGGGGGTCCCCCGTCATGTTCTTTGCATAGACTAAGTCACCTGGGTCAAATGTCCGGTACCTGGAGCTGGAGTCTGGGGGCCGCTCCGGATTATAGGTCGGGTGCAATCTGTCGAGTGGGGACCTCAGCTTTCTGCCCATTAGAAGCTCTGCAGGGCTCTTGTTAGTTGTGGTATTGGGAGTGATGTGCTGTATGAAGAGCAGTCTGTTGATTTTGTCGCTGATCTCCCCGTGGTCCATTTTCCGGAGGGTCTTTTTCGTAAACTGGACCATCCGTTCCACCCTACCGTTCGCCGCCGGATGCGCCGGTGCTGTTAATGCGTGGCGGATACCCCTCTCCGCCAGGAACCGTTCAAAATCGATGGAAGTGAACTGGGGCCTGTTGTCTGAGACGACGACGTCTGGGAGGCCGTGTGTGGAAAACAGTTTACACAGTTCTTTAACGACGGCCTCTGTGGTAGTGGATTTCATGTCGCTTACTTCTAACCAATTGGAGTACGCGTCAACTGTGATTAGAAAAGTATGCCCATTTGTGGGGCCAGCAAAGTCTAGATGGATTCTGGACCAGGGCCCCCGTGGTGTTTCCCAGTCCCGGATAGGTGCTGCGGGTGGGCTGGATCTGGTCTCCTGGCATCGGTGGCATTTGGCGACCCATGCTTCAATTTGCTTGTCCATCCCTGGCCACCAAGCGTAGCTCCTGGCCAGGGCTTTAGTCCTGACGATGCCAGGATGACCCTCATGTAGCATCTCTAATACCCTCTCTTGCAATCTGTCCGGAATTACCACCCGGTCACCCCACAGAATACACCCCCTTAGTAGTGAAAGTTCAGTCTGGCGCTGACGGAATGTTTTAAAAGTCTCGTCACTGTCTTTCTCCGGCCAGCCTTTTTCTAACCAGTGTAAGATTCGCGCCAGACGCCTGTCCTTAACGGTTTCTCTGGCAATGTCTGATGCGGTAATAGGTAAACTCTCGATACTTAGGGTGTTTGTTGTTGGTGCTGGGTCAGGTTCAGAGTCAGGTAAAGGCGAGCGGCTTAAAGCGTCCGCGTGCGAAATTTTCTTACCTGGCTTGTGTAGCAGTTCGTAACTGTAGGCTGCCAGGAATTCGGACCATCTTGTCATCCGGGGTGACAAGATGTTTGGCGTGGCTCGGTTTCCAGCGAGGATCCGTCACGATGGTGAACGGGCGGCCATACAGGTATTCGTGAAAACGTTTAACGCCGGCAACTATAGCCAAAGCTTCTTTGTCCAGCTGGCTATAGTTCCGTTCTGGTTTAGTCAGAGTCCTGGAGAAAAAAGCGATGGGTGCTTCTCTCTGGTCTGGGAGGGTGTAGCTGAGGACAGCGCCGACGCCGAAGGGTGATGCGTCGCAAGTGACAGCTAAGGGCAAGGTTTCGCTGAATTGCATCAGGACGGCGTCGGAGGTGAGGAGGTCTTTGGTTTTTTGAAAGGCGGCTTGCTCTCGTCTCCCCCAAGTCCAGGCTGCCTTCTTGTCTAGGAGTCTATGTAAAGGTTCCGCCGCTGTTGCCTTTTGAGGTAGGAAAACATTATAAAAATTTAGTAAGCCTAGGAACGCTTGTAGTTCCGTTTTGGACTTTGGGGTGGGGGCTTCCTTGATGGCTTTCACTTTTTTAGTCGTAGGGTGAATGCCATGCCGGTCTAGGAGATAGCCCAAAAACTCTACTTGCTTTGTACATAGTTGGCATTTTTCTCGTTTGACTTTAAGTCCTGTTTCTTTAAATTTTGTTAAGACTTGTCTGAGTCGGTTTTCTAATTCGGCTTCGTTTGGCGCCGCCACTAATACGTCATCGAAATAGGGCACCACCCCCTTGATGCCCTGTAGCAAACGTTCCATCAGGCTCTGAAAGATGCCTGGTGCCACGCTGACTCCAAATTGGAGTCGGTTACACTTGAAAGCCCCCCGATGGGTCACGATTGTTTGGGCTTCCGCTGTTTTCTCGTCCACAGGTAGCTGCTGATATGCCTGGGCAAGGTCGAGCTTGGCAAAGATTTTGCCCCCTCCCAGTGAGTGCAGTAAATGTTGCACTATTGGGACTGGGTAGGCGCTTTGTTGCAACGCGCCATTTAGGGTGGCCTTATAGTCCCCGCAGATTCTCACGGACCCGTCTGGTTTTACTGGGGTCACTATAGGGGTTTCCCATCTGGCATGGTCTATCGGTTGCAATACCCCTTGTTTGACGAGCTTGTCGATCTGCTCGTCAATTTTAGGCTTTAAGGCGAATGGTACCCTTCTAGGTTTAAGCCGCTTAGGGGGAACCCCTGGGTCTAGGTCAAACGAGATAAGGGGCCCCTGGTACTTGCCCAAGCCTCCATCGAAGACCTCCTGGAACTCCTGGGCTAGCCGCTGTTCCCAAGCTTCGATGGTGACGTGGTTGACACCTGTCAGCGCGATGTTAAGCGGGGTGAACCATTGTAAACCCAGTAGGCTTGGGCGGTTGCGATCGACGATTGTGAGTGGCAGTTGTTCGGTGTGGCCTTTGTAAGTTATATTGAAGTTCTTGGTGCCCACTACCGGGACGCGATTCCCTTGGTAGTCTTTTATGATGATCTTTTGGGCATGCACGTTTCTTTTTTGTAGTGTAGGCACCAGTCTTTTGATTTCGCGCCATGCAATCATGGAAAGGTAGGACCCGGAGTCCACTTCCATTTTGCATGGCTGGCCTTCGATATGGACTTCTACGTGTACCTTTCTGGCGCCGTCGGAGATGGCGTGGCCGATGGTCACCGTCTGGTGGGTTTCTTCTTTTCGCCGACCGTCGCCGCTTCTTTGAGATCGTTGAGTGCAGTCCCACCGACCATCTGGCTGGCGCTCTCTGGTTCTGGGCGGGGAGCTTTCTCTCCTTCTGTCGTGCTGTTCCCATTTGGGCGGGCTGCGGGTCTTCTTTTGGCGGCAAACTCGGGCGATGTGACCCCGTCGTTCACAATGCCTACAGATAGAGTCAAAAAATCGGCATTCTGACCTGGGGTGATCGCCGCCGCACCCGGCGCAGTTGGTCCTCGACCTACGACCTTTTCGACTTCGTTGGTCGCCGCGTCCCGTCTGCACGCGATGTATGTCCTCCTCGTCTTCCGACGTGCTGGAGGTTGATTGGTATTCACCGTAGTGTGGGGTTGCTTCGTTTCTTGTGTCGGCCGACCTTGCCGGGTTGTTGTTTCCGCCCTTCGCGTCAGATCTTCGCATGCTGTCTGCCGACGTGCGGGTTGCTTCAGCGGCTGCGGCTGCGGTAAGGGCATCGGCCAGGCTGATGTCGCCCTTGGCCATAAGTCGGCTCTGGAGTGTAGGATCCCATAAGCCGAGTACGAAGCGGTCTCTTATGAGACTGTTCAGACCTTCGAACTCGCAGAGTCCTCCTAGGTGCCGTAGCTCTGCGACGAAGTCGCTCAATTTTTCGTCTGGTTTCTGGTTTCGGCGGTAGAACTCGTTGCGCCGTATCAGGATGGGGACTTCGGGGGCGTAATGGCGCCGCAGTATAGGTTCGAGGACGTCCCAGTCCATGGCGGTTGCGTCTGCCGGCTTGGCCAATGCTTTGGCCATCTGGAAGACCTCTGGTCCGCAATGCGTAAGGAAGACGGCGCGTTTTAGCGGGCCTGGGGCGTCCTTCATTCCGGCACATTCCAGGTACATACGGGACCGATCCGAGTACGATTCCCAATCCTCGGCGGCGGGGTTGAAGGGGGCGGGCGGTGCTATCTTCGCCATCTCTGCGCTGGAGCTGGTTCTTGGGTGGACACGGGGTTCGGTTCAGGGGCGAGATCCCATCCTCGTCGCCAGTGTCGTGTCCGCAAAAGACGCTCAGAGTCGGTGACTTTCATTCAAAGCTCTTTATTAACAATGGGAGAACCGAACCGGCGAAAGGCAAAAAGCCCGCGGCTTTTATACCTTTCGCAGCGGCGGCCGCGGCCAATGGCAGCGATTCAAGTCTCCCGCTCTTGGTTTGCACCAATCGCGGGAGACTTCAATCGGGCCAATCAGCGCGGCTCGCCTGGCCAATCAGAAATCCCCACGCCTTAGCCAATCAAGGCTCGGGGATTTCGAGTATTCCAATTCAGGACATAATAATATAAAATACACACATTGAGTTGTATTTGAAGCACCTCTGTAAAAGGAACCTACTTTTCTTTTTGTTTTGTTTTTACAGTTTTTTTTGTAATCTTAGAATTATAAGAAATCCTTAAAAAGGAATCTTAGAAATCCTTAGAAAGGAATCTTAGAATTCCTCCTTGTCATTTTGTGGACACTAAGTACACTATCTACTGTGGCCCTGAAACTATGTTTGGCATTAGAAAGCGATTTCATACAGCAGAGCAGGGGTATCGAATTCAATTTCATTGAGGGCCACATCAGCGTTATGTTTGACCCCAGGGGATTGGGGGACGTGGCCAGGGTGTGTGGGCCAGCTAGACGTCACTCATGTCAGGAACACCTGTGGTGGCCCATGCACTCTGCCGACAAAAATGGGCTCCTGAACTCCATTTTCGGCTGTGACGGCCTCCTGCCACCCCGTGCCAGTGAAAAAGAACTCTGTTTTTGCTGGCAGAGGCACCACAAGCTGGTCACTGTTTCCAAGGCAATTCCATAGGCCAGATCTAAGCACCCTTTGGTCCAGATGTGGCCCACAGGCCTTGAATTCAAAACTCCTGCATTAGAATATAATTATAGAAGAATGGCTCCTAAATTTATTCTGAATATCTCATTCCACTTCTATAAATAAATCTTTCTGTCCCATCCTCTCTCCACTGAGATCTTAAATGGAGTGTCTATACAATAATGCAGGTATTTTCAAACTGGGCATTTGAAAGGTAGAATCAAGTTTTGTTAAAGCAATCGAACCTCTTAAGGCAAGGCAGTAAATAAAGACTACAGCAAATTTTGAAAATGCTTTTGCTTAGCCAGTGTGAACTCACTTCTTTGATTAGGCAAAACAGCAGTACTATCTGAACTGCCAAGGCCTCACCAGATTTTCACAGGCAAAGAGTAGAGCATAGTCCAGAGATAAACAATTTTGAAAGATGGCTAAACTGTAAAATCCATCTGCCAATTACAGGCATGCTGAGATTGATGGGTGGTTTTCTGCTGACTGGTGACTTTCAGTGTGTTTTGCAGTAGTATATCCATAACAATAGACATGTATAGTATGAAATGTTTGTCAAGTTCAATATTTTTACCTGTTATTTTAAATTTCTAGCTTTTCAAAATCAAATAGTTCTCCTGGGTTTATCGGGGAGGGGGAATATATTATACCCCATTTATCAAACTTTATTATTAAAGTTGTGCATCTGTTGTATTTCTTGCTTTGCTTTCAAATTGTGGTGTTGGAAAGGACTCTTGAGAGTTCTTTGGACTTGAAGGAAATCAAATCAGTTGATCCTACAGATAGTCAACCTTAACTATTCTTTGGAAGGACAGATACTGAAGCTCAAATACTTCAGCTATCAAATGAGAAGAGAGGACTCGTTGGAAAAGACTCTGATATTGGAAAAGATTGAAGGCAAAAGGAGAAGGGGAAGGTAAGAGGATGGGATAGTTAGATAGTGTGCCAATGCAACAAAATGAATTTGGGCAAACTTCATGAGACTTTGGAAGATAAGAGGCCTGGCGTGTTATGTTATGGCCTGGCGTGAAGAGTTAAACATTGATTTAGCAATTGAACAACAGCAACAAATTTCTTACCTGGTTCTAGCCTATGGGAAATCATACAAACTCATAGATAATTTAGAAGGTATAAACAGAAGGAAAAGTTCCAAGTCCTACATTCCCCTTTATTGATACAAACTATTGTTTTTCTTAAGAACTGGAAGATTTTTCACTTAAAAGACAGGCAATAGTAAGTGGCAGATAATTAAAATAAAATAGTCTGACTACGATCTTCCTTAAAGCCAAACAAGGTTTCTTTGTACTTTAAATTAAAAATCATTACATTAGTGAATCAATAGATAGAATTCTAAGAATAATTTTCTTGCTGAATACCTAATAGTCCATGCAAAATCTATTCTCCTATTATTTGTCTTCCTTACCCTTTCAATGTATTTTATGCCACTAGGTAATTTCCAGAGCAACTAGCCAAAAGTAATTTATTCAGCTGTTATTTGTCTGGATGCTACTGCTGTTTTGAGCCATAACCCAAAGCAAAATAAATCAAGGACTTTCTTTTGTAAGGGATGTTTTAATTTTCTTTTAATCTAACTTGACTCCAAGAAAGATATGAGACAGGATTATATATTACAACTTTCTAATGTAATATTTGCTAACTGCTGCTATGAATTTTCCCTACTGATTTTTTTCTTAGATAAGACCTTAACATTCCATCCCTTTTCTTAAAATTAATATTAAGAAATGCAATCACTATAAAACTCTTCAAAGGGAGAGAAATTGAGAATTCCAAACTGCTATTCTACAAGGATTGAATGAAAAGAATGCCTCCAATGTTATACATTGCCAACCAATGGCAATGTTGACATATCAGAAGCTTATACTTTAGTATCTCTTCTTTCTTCTATTGGTGAGAAGTTGCTGTGATTAATGGCTTTGTTGTTATTGTCCATGAAATGAAACCTACAATGAGTAATTGCCAATGAGCTTTTTGACCTCATTTTTTACTGTTATATGAGTCCTTCTAATTGAAATTAACCACCATATCTGGGTTCTTTATGATGATCACAATATTGATGAGAGTATTATCCAATGCTGGGCCAAAAAAATGTAAAGACGATGAACTGGGAAGAGTTGATTTATGTCTTCAAGAATGAAGTGGATGAACTGTGCAACAACTGATGAAATTTCATGTTTGAAAGGTTGAGGGCAACAAATGAGTTAGTCAAGGGGCTATGGTTCCTAATTAGCTACTGCAGGAAAAATCACACACAGACTGACTACAAATACTAGCATGACAAAGTAGCCACAATGATGTGTTAGAATATCTGCAAGAAATACAATCTGCCTGCAAGCAACAACTGATGTGATCACTCAACAGACAAAGGAATAGAAAATATAGTGCTCTGGAAAAGCCCAAGCATCGGCCACATAACCAGAGGTGGTATTCAGCATGTTCTGACTAGTTCTGGAGAACAGGTAGCAGAAATTTTGAGTAGTTCAGAAAACTAGCAAATAGCACCTCTGACTGGAGATTTTACAGTATCCTTCTCCTGCCACATCCACCAAGCCACATCCACAGAACTGGTAGTAAAAAAATGTGAATCCCACCATTGCACACAACAATTGTTGATCAAAACAATAAAGTTTAGATAGTGGACATTGTAATATAATAGCAAAACAGAAGAGAAAGAAGTGGGAAATCCAAAGATCTGCAAATAGAAGTAGAATGAGTGTGGCAACAAAATGATCATAACAATAGTAATAGGTGTGTTGGGTAAAATCCCCAAATACTGTATCTGGAGCATCACTTGGACATCATCTGCACTGACAAAATCACCACCAGTCAATTGCAAAAAACAGATTTACTTGGAACAGTTTACATCCTGAGATGATACCTTTAACACTGTCAAACAACATTAGACTATCCTAAGTTTTTGGAAAGGACTCAAAAGGTAGATGAAAATGCCAATTTTCATTCCTTAGTTATACTGTAACTTCATAATTCCCACCACTTTGCTAATTGTTTAGGTTGGGGAGATGTAAATTAGATTCCAACATTTAAAAGGACCTGGGTCTCTGGATCTGAATTTATTTCAATTAAATTTAAAGTGCACACTATGAGTGGAGGCAAATGGGGATTGCAAAAGAGCACAAGATCCCTCCATAACAGATCTCCTCAGGAGAAAAATCAGTGGGAACAACTTGCATGAATGTCTTGTGACCTTCCCTGCCAGCTTCCCCACTGACTTTGCTTGTGGGAAGTCAGCAGGGGAGATCACAAATGGAATTCATGGGATGTTGAGATGTGGCAATCGTCATAAGCGTGAATTAGGATCTAGAATTTTGAGGAACAGTCATGGGTCCAACTCATTCAGCACTGCCATAACTGACTGATCATTGAACAAGTGGACATACCTCGAGGATACCTATAATATATAAAGGCACAAATGGAAATGGGATGTTTAAAAAATAATAATATTTCAGTTGGGTCAGGCTCTGTAGTCAAAGTATTTCTGACACAATGGCAACATTTCAAACTGGAAATCAGAAGTCTAATAAAAATATTTAATTATCTGGATTTACTAGTTGAGTCGTATCTATATTCAAGTGAATGTCTGAAAATTCATACTTAATTCAACAATCTCATCTCTTGTATTTACAGTTATGATTACAAGTTAGTAAAGCTCATTTATATAATCTTTCAATGTTCTTCAAACTAAGAACAAAGTTCTTAGTTCTTCAAACTAAGAACTAAATAAACTTCTTTATTTAACTAAATACTATTACACAAGTCTGTCAATTTTCATTCATTCTGTAAATGAAGAATTATCTCAGTGCAGAAGTTTTATGCTGTAGCTTTGCAAATTGGTAATTACAATTCATGACATTTTAATGAGCATTTCTTCAGCACTAAAGCTTTATTTAACAAAATGGAACATTCCGAGATAACCTTTATTAACTTCCTCACTGTGAATATAGTTCCGTTGGTTCCAGCCTCACCTGGGACATTTATCTGAAGACAACAGCAGAAATGCAGAAAATGTGAACATACCTCTTCCTTTAACAGAAGCTTCCAGGGTTCAAGATAAAAGAAAACCTAAGTCCCCTTGTATAGCAAAGTGTGAAAGGTTTGAAATCTGAATAGATATATGAATTCTAAATTAACTTTCTCATTTGCTTAGAAGCAGTCAACTATCTGTTATGGTTAATTATTGGAAATTGTACTTGAAATACAATTGAAGTTTCTAGCTTCTTCTAGTGGTTTACAAACTTGGCCACTTTAAGATGCATGGATAGTTGAAGTCCACAACATCAAGTTTAAAGTTCCCAGTTTTGAAAAACACTGATTTATGCCTCTGAAAAGTCTATTATTATCTTTGTCCTGGTCTTGGAAGAACCTGACAAGCCAATTCCATCATTCTGGAAAGTTTTGAGAGTTGGGGGAAGCCGTTTCTTATAGGGTTTACAATACTAAGGATTCAGCAGTCACTTTGATCATCAATCAACACTCTTCCTTGATGAAATCTTGGGTACGTTCAATAACAGGACCAGCAGCAATCATATAAGCTGATTACAAGGGCAGACCATCTATTTTTTTTTTTTTTGACAAGGGCTATATTTGAAATGTGTTTTAGGAGTCACATAAAAATGTGGGTGAAGTCACTGCCCTCCTTTTTCATCTGCTCTCTTTCTTTTCTTCTGTCCCTCTCTAGAAGAAAGTCAGAGATAATTTGTTTTTACCAAAGCTGAATTTTGTTTGCAGAGTTTTTGAAATTAGTCATAGGCTACCTAGGATTCACAAGGTGACCACAATGACAATAAACCATGCCTAGCTATATAAAGACACATAGCTTCAAACTGGGGTATTATCTGTTATTATTCACGTCCTTATCTTTCACATCTTTCTGGTTTATCATTGTTTCTCTTAATTTCAAGGGAGCGTGCATGGAATCGGACTTCCTTGTATCCTTACTACAACTGAGATCCATTGAGTTAAGAAGTAGCAACTGACACACATTAACAAGGCTTGACATAGTTACCGTTAGATGGATAGGTAAAGATCATGCCCTGTGGATCTTTATCCAATTTTGTCAAATGTGCCAGTTGCAGGCCTATATGGATCAGAAGCACTGGATAACAACAACAACAATAATAATAACAACAACAACAATTTTTTCACTTTTGCAAGTGAAGCAGACAGTTGAAGAAGAGAAGTGTCATGTATGCAAATGGACTACTCGAAATCCCCGTGCCTTGATTGGCTAAGGCGCGGGGATTTCTGATTGGCCAGGCGAGCCGCGCCTGATTGGCCCAATTGAAGTCTCCCGCGATTGGTTAAAGCCAAGAGCGGGAGACTTGAATCGCTGCCATTGGCCGCGGCCGCCGAAGCAAAGGATATAAAAGCCGCAAGCTTTTTGTCTTTTGCGGTTCGGTTCCACCAGTGTTAATAAAGAGCTTGAATTGAAAGTCACTGACTACGAGTCTTAATTGCGGATACGACACTGGCGACGAAGGTGGGATCTCGCCATTGAACCGAACCCCGTATCCGTTTAAGAACCAGCGACAGCGAAGATGGCGAAAATAGCACCGCCCGCTCCCTTCAACCCCGCCGCCGAGGACTGGGAATCGTACTCGGATCGATTCCGGATGTATCTGGAATGCGCCGGCATGAAGGACGCCCCGGGCCCGCTAAAACGCGCCGTCTTTCTCACACACTGCGGACCAGAGGTCTTCCAGATGGCCAAGGCATTGGCCAAACCAGCAGACGCAACCGCCATAGACTGGGACGTCCTCGAGCCCATACTGAGACGCCATTACGCCCCCGAGGTCCCCATCCTGATACGGCGAAACGAGTTTTACCGCAGAAACCAGAAACCGAACGAGAAATTAAGCGACTTTGTCGCTGAATTACGGCGCCTGGGAGGACTCTGTGAGTTTGAAGGACTTAATAGTCTCATCAGAGACCGCTTCGTGCTCGGGCTATGGGATCCGACACTCCAGAGCCGACTCATGGCCAAAGGCGACATCAGCCTAGCCGATGCCCTCACTGCGGCCGCAGCAGCAGAAGCCACCCGCACGTCAGCAGACACCATGCGAAGATCTGACGCGAAGGGCGGGAACAACAACCCCACGAGGTCGGCCGACACCAGAAGCGAAGCGACCGCACACTACGGCGAATACCAATCAGCCTCCAGCGCGTCAGATGACGAGGAGGACATACACCGTGTACAAATGGGACGAGGCGAACAGCGAAGTCAAAGAGGTCGCAGGTCGAGGACCAACTGCGCCGGTTGCGGCGGCGACCACCCCAGGTCAGAATGCCGATTCTTCGACGCTATCTGCAGGCATTGTGACCGACGAGGCCACATCGCCCGAGTTTGCCGCCAGAAAAAACCCCGCAGCCCGCCCAAACGGGAACAACTTGACAGGAAGAGAGAAAGCTCCCCGCCCAGAGCCAGAGAGCGCCAGCCAACGGGTCGATGGGACCAGAGACAACGATCGCAAAGAAGCAGTGACAGCCGGCGTAAAGAGGAAACCCACCAGACGGTGACCATTGGCCACGCCATTTCCGACGGAGCTAGAAAAGTTCACGTAGAAGTTCACATAGAGGGTCGACCATGTAAGATGGAAGTGGACTCCGGTTCCTACCTTTCTATGATTGCTTGGCGCGAAATCAAGCAACTAGTGCCTACACTACAAAGAAGAAACGTACCTGCCCAAAAAATCATCATAAAAGACTATCAAGGTAATCGCGTTCCGGTAGTGGGCACCAAGAACTTTAACATAACCTACAGAGGACACACAGAACAACTTCCACTCACAATAGTCGACCGCGACCGCCCTAGCCTGCTGGGGTTACAATGGTTTGCTCCGCTTAACATCGCGCTGACAGGTGTCAACCACGTATCCATTGAAGCTTGGGAACAGCGGCTAACCGAAGAATTCCAGGAGGTCTTCAATGGAGAATTGGGCAAGTACCAGGGGCCCCTTATTTCATTTGATTTAGACCCAAGGGTTCCCCCGAAGCGGCTTAAGCCTAGAAGGGTACCCTTTGCATTAAAGCCCAAAATTGACGAGCAGCTAGACAAGCTCGTCAGACAAGGGGTGTTACAACCGACAGATCACGCCAGATGGGAAACCCCTATAGTGACCCCAATAAAACCAGACGGGTCCGTGAGAATCTGCGGGGACTATAAGGCCACCCTAAATGGCGCGTTGCAACAAAGCGCCTACCCAGTCCCGGTAGTGCAACATTTACTGCACTCACTGGGAGGGGGCAAAGTTTTTGCTAAGCTCGACCTCGCACAAGCCTATCAACAACTACCTGTGGACGAGGAAACGGCAGAGGCCCAAACAATAGTGACCCACCGGGGGGCTTTTAAATGTAACAGACTTCAATTTGGGGTCAGCGTGGCACCAGGCATCTTCCAGAGCCTGATGGAACGCTTGCTGCAAGGCATCAAGGGGGTGGTGCCCTACTTCGATGACGTATTAGTGGCGGCGCCAAATGAAGCTGAACTAGAAAACCGTTTAAGACAAGTCTTAACGAAATTTAAAGAAACAGGACTTAAAGTCAAACGCGAAAAATGCCAACTTTGTACAAAGCAAGTAGAGTTTCTGGGCTACCTCCTAGACCAGCAGGGCATCCATCCCACAACAAAAAAAGTAAAGGCCATCAAAGAAGCCCCCACCCCAAAGTCCAAATTAGAGCTGCAAGCGTTCTTAGGTTTACTAAACTTCTATAATGTCTTCCTACCTCAAAAGGCTACGGCGGCGGAACCTTTACATAGACTCCTGGACAAGAAGGCAGCCTGGACTTGGGGGAGACGGGAACAAACAGCTTTTCAAAAGACCAAAGACCTCCTCACCTCTGATGCCGTCCTAATGCAATTCTGCGAAACCCTGCCTGTAGCTGTCACTTGCGACGCATCACCCTTCGGCGTCGGCGCTGTCCTCAGCCATACCCTCCCAGACCAGAGAGAAGCACCTATCGCATTTTTCTCGAGAACTCTGACTAAACCAGAGCGGAACTATAGCCAGCTGGACAAAGAAGCTTTGGCTATAGTGGCCGCCGTTAAGCGTTTCCACGAGTACCTTTATGGCCGCCCATTCAAAATAGTGACTGACCATAAACCGTTGCTGGGCGTTCTCGCGGGAAACCATCCCACACCAAACATCTTGTCACCCCGGATGACAAGATGGTCTGAATTCCTGGCAGCCTACAACTATGAACTGCTACACAAGCCAGGTAAGAAGATATCGCACGCGGACGCTTTAAGCCGTTCCCCCTTACCTGACTCTGACCCTGACCCCGCACCAACAACAAATACCCTGTCCATCGAGTGTTTACCCATTACCGCATCGGACATAGCGAGGGAAACGGTTAAGGACAAACACTTAGCGCCAATCTTACATTGGCTACAAAAAGGCTGGCCGGAAAAAGACGATAACGAGACTTTTAAACCTTTCCGCCAGCGCCAGACGGAACTTTCACTACTGAGAGGATGCATCCTTTGGGGAGACAGGGTGGTAATTCCGACTAAATTACAGAACAGGGTCCTAGAGATGTTGCACGAGGGTCATCCTGGCATCGTCAGGACCAAAGCCCTGGCCAGGAGTTACGCTTGGTGGCCTGGCATGGACAAACAAATTGAAACATGGGTCGCCAAATGCCACCGGTGCCAGGAGACCAGATCCAGCCCACCCACGGCACCTATCCGGGACTGGGAGACACCTCGGGGACCCTGGTCCAGAATACATTTAGACTTTGCCGGCCCCACAAATGGCCACACCTTTTTAATCACAGTTGACGCATACTCAAACTGGTTAGAGGTGGCCGACATGAAATCCACCACCACAGAGGCCGTCATTAAAGAACTGTGTAAGCTGTTTGCCACCCACGGCCTCCCAGACGTCGTTGTCTCGGACAACGGGCCACAGTTTACATCCATCGATTTTGAACGGTTCCTGGCAGAAAAAGGCATCCGCCACGCGTTAACGGCACCGGCGCATCCGGCGGCGAACGGTAGGGCGGAGCGGATGGTCCAGTTTACAAAAAAGACCCTCCGGAAAATGGACCACGGGGAGATCAACGACAAGATCAACAGGCTGCTCTTCATACAGCACATCACGCCAAACACAACCACAAACAAGAGTCCTGCAGAGCTCCTGATGGGCAGGAAGCTGCGATCCCCACTCGACCGCCTACACCCAACCTACAACCCAGAGCAGCCCCCAGACTCCAGCTCCAGGTATCGGACATTTGAACCAGGCGACCTAGTATACGCCAAAAACATGACGGGGGACCCCCTATGGATCCCAGCCGTCATAACTCAGATCACTGGTCCAAAGTCGTACCGGCTCCAAACCACCGACGGGCGAGCCTGGAAACGACATATCGACCAGCTCCGGTCACGAACATTGACTAACCTCAACCCCCAAGACACGAACCAAGGGGGGAGGGAACACCCGGTTAAACAACCGCAAGAACAAATAAAAATTAAAAACTCACCAGAACGCAGCCTTCGCAAGTCACAGCCGGAGAAGAACCGTCTGGCCAGCTCTACCGACCCGGAGAAGCCAAGCGGGAGCGGCGGAATCCGCGACTCAACCGACCCGGTAGGCCCAGGCGGGAGCCGCGGCGAAGGAACCGGCCCGATCATCCAGCCGGTTCGCTCAGAGGCAGGAGCAGCCAAAAAGATGACCGCCCCTACCGAGATACAACAAGAAAATGAATTGCGCAGGTCATCTAGGACTCGACGGAGCCCCGCCTACCTGCGTGACTACACCACGTGAGAAGACCATACCAAGAGGGGAGGGGTGTCATGTATGCAAATGGACTACTCGAAATCCCCGTGCCTTGATTGGCTAAGGCGCGGGGATTTCTGATTGGCCAGGCGAGCCGCGCCTGATTGGCCCGATTGAAGTCTCCCGCGATTGGTTAAAGCCAAGAGCGGGAGACTTGAATCGCTGCCATTGGCCGCGGCCGCCGAAGCAAAGGATATAAAAGCCGCAAGCTTTTTGTCTTTTGCGGTTCGGTTCCACCAGTGTTAATAAAGAGCTTGAATTGAAAGTCACTGACTACGAGTCTTAATTGCGGATACGACAAGAAGCATGCTCTGGCAGATTATGTGAAAGACAGTGTTGAACCAGCTTTGATGGAGGTTAACAAGAGGAAGCTGTTCAAAGTGTAGTAAACCAAGAATCAATATAGGAAAATAGCAATGCAAACTCGGCTGACAACTGGTGTAACAAAGCACTGCATGGACAGTTCCTTGAAAAGATCCAAGGAAAAGTAGATAAGGAAAAGACCTGGTTATGGCTGACCAACGGAACACTGAAGAAAGAGACAGAGGGCCTGATTCTTGCAGCCCAAGAACAAGCCATCAGAATAAATGTAATCAAAGCCAGAATAGAAAAATCTGCTGATGATCCAAAATGCAGACTCTGCAAAGAAGTGGATGAAACCATCGATCACATACTGAGCTGTTGCAAGACAATTTCTCAGACTGACTATAAACAATGTCACAACACAGTCGCTCAAATGGTCCACTGGAACTTGTGTCACAACTACCATCTGCCTTTAGCAAAGAATTGGTGGGATCATAAGCCTGAAAATGTGGTCGAAAATGTGCATGCAAAACTACTGTGGGATTTCCGAATACAGACTGACAAAGTTTTGGAACACAATATCCTGGATATCACGATTGTGGAGAAGAAAAATGTGTGGATCGTCAACATTGCCATACCTGGTGACAGCAGAATCGATGAGAAACAACTTGAAAAAGTCACCAGATACCAGGACTTGAGAATTGAACTGCAGAGACTCTGGCATAAACCAGTGCAGGTGGTTCCAGTGGTACTCGGCACACTGGGTACTGTACCTAAAGACCTAGGCAAGCATTTAAAAACAATTGGCGCTGACAAGATCACCATTGATCAGCTGCAGAAGGCCACCTTACTGGGATCTGCTCGCATAATCCTCCAATACATCACACAGTCCTAAACACTTAGGAAGTGTTCAACTAGTGATTTGTGATATGAAACTCAGCATGGTTATCTTGTTTGCTGTGTTTACTGTCATTTTTGTGTATTATAATATTAATATTAATATTAATAATAATAATAATCTTACTGTCATTTTGTGAATAATAATAATAATAATAATAATAATAATAATAATAATAATAATAATAATAATAATAATAATAATAAACTTATCATGACACAATTAACTACTATGCTATACTGTTCTTAGTGCTGCCTTTGAACATTACCCAGAAATTGCAAATGGTTCAGAATGCAACAGTTCAGCTACTGAGAAATGAGAATCAACATAACATAAGCATATGGTGCACATATTTCCGGTTCTAGATTCATGGCAGATTTGTTTCTGAGTGCAAATCAAAGGACTAGCCTTCCAGTACAAGCCTTTTTGTTTTGGGTTCTAGAAATCTTCAAGATTGCCTTCTCCAGATTAAAACAAGCTGGGCAGTGCAAGCTTCCCAGTATATTTTTTAGTAATCTTCCTGTCATTGTCATTTGTCATTACAATCATCATTGCCATTATCACTAAGATTATTTATTGTAGTGTTATCCTATGGAATATACAGCACCTTTTGAATATTGCATTCAGTTTGGGTCGCCACAATGTAAAAATGATGTTGAAAATCTAGACAGAGTGCAGAAAAGAGCAACAAAGATTATTAGGGGCCTGGAAGTTAAAGCATATGAAGAATGGCTGCAGGAATTGGGTATGTCTAGTTTAATGAAATGAAGGACTAGGGGTGACATGATAGCAGTCTTCCAATATCTATAGGGTTGTCACAAAAAAACAAGACAGGGTAAACCTATTCTCCAAAGCATCTGAAGGCAGGACAAGAAGCAATGGATAGAAGTCAAGGAAAAACCCAACCTAGAACTAAGGAGACATTTTCTGACAGTTAGAACAATTAATCAATGGAACAAGTTGCCTCCAGAAATTGTGGGTGCTTCAGCACTGGATGTTTTTAAGAAAAGAACGGACAACATTTGTCTGAAATGGTATAGGGCAGGGGTAGTCAACCTTTTTATACCTAACCGCCCACTTTTGTATCTCTATTAGTAGTAAAGTTTTCTTTAACCACCCACCCGTTCCACAGTAATGGTGATTTATAATATAGGGGACAAAACTCCTACCACCCACCATGAAAGCTAGAATGCCCACTAGTGGGAGGTAGGGACCAGGTTGACTACCACTAGTATAGAGTTTCCTGCTTGAGCACAGGGTTGGACTAGAAGTCCTTCAAGGTCCCTTCCAACTCTGTTGTTCTGTTCTATTTTATTCTTGTGGGGCAGGTTAGATACCATACTGGTGACTTTCTAGAGGTTAGTGAAAACTGAGCTTTTCCAGAGAGATTTTGAAAAGTGAAAAGTCAACACTGAAGAGGTTCCCCTGAAGACATAATGTTTTAAAGTCAATTTTCATGGAAGCCCTACAGTGCTGCTTTCCTCTGATTATGTCTATGATCTTTCAAAGAGAGGATGCTTTGGATACATTAAAATTAAAAGACCTAAAATGTTTCATCAAAACATTGTTTAGACCATGCATGCCTTGGGGATTTTGATAATTAGTCAAGAATGCCAATATAAAGTTTATCATTGATTCTATACCAAAAATTTGAACATTTGAGAAGGATAATACTTTTAGTGATTTACAAGTGTTAGATATGAGATGATAGGTGATAGATAGATAGATAGATAGATAGATAGATAGATAGATAGATAGATAGATAGATAATCACATATATGCACATGCACAACTAATAAAATCATACAAAGTTTTAGGTAATACTTTGAAACAAATGCTTATTGCACTGTAAAAATATATACATTCAGTATTGAAGTGACTTCACTCAGACAGAATAAATGTTTCAGAAAAAGAGATTTAGAAAGATTTTTCTTCTCATGGCAGTGGAACAGCTATAAAATATATTATAATGGATTTTTTTTCAGTATATTAGAGATGAAAGGTGAGAGTCCAACAAATAGCATCAGTCAGCAAACAGAAAAGTAAATATGTGAAAAGCAGAAAAACCAATTTCAACATGCACTATAAAACTCTTTCATTGTTGAATTTAACAAGACAAAGGTCTAAAAGGAAAAATATGTTATAGAAATCTTCACCAATTTTACAGATATTAATATTCAAACTGTTTCATGAAATATTTTCCATTGAAGAGTATCTTTGAGAATAATCCTGCCACAGTCAGTAATCCCTACCATTTTGTAATTTACATTTCTTCACATGCCCATCCATGCTTATTAAAATATCTTAGATTTTAAGTGGAAAAAAAAGAAAGTCAACTATTTGCAAAAGTCATGTTCTAGATCAGTGGTCAGCAACTAGTGATCTGCAGAAAAATTATTTACATATTTTATGTTGCACTAAATACCCTTTATCTTTTTAAAAAAATCATATTAGTGGTCCGCAGGATTTAAAACTGAATTTAGTGGTCCCTGAGGTCCACTAAAGGTTGATGACCCCTGTTCTAGATCATAAAAGTGATGAGAACTTTTTTTGCAGCATGCTGAAGACCATATTGTATCACTTTACAGATTGCCCCATCTAATTTCCACTCTTTCCTGGTTTTCTACTTCTCCCAGCACTCTGGCATTCTGTACCCATTGAACATGCTCAGTCTTTACTATTTACCTTATTTTCCATTTGGGTTGGGTTGCTTTGCTTACCTTTATAACCCCCTTCATACATGCAGTTTTGTGTGTCTTAAAGATTACTCCACCAAAGGTTTCTCCCTCTATTTGATATCTATTTGACTACTTAAGAATTTATGCTTTGTTAATTGAGTTTACTGTTTGTATTAGTGACACACATCAATGAAAGGTCACTGGATGTTTATACATCACTACTTAACCATGAACCAATAATGTGATGCAGCTGCTTAAAAAGGAAATGCTCTCTTGGTAGGATTAACTGGACCAAGAGTCCAGACCACACGAAGAAACTGTTTTACTCTACACTGACCTGATTAAATTCTAATTTGAATCCTATATTCAATTTCTGGCACCCCCAGTTCAAAGGGGACTTAATGTCATATAACCAATTGATCAATCAATTAATTCATTATCAATTATTCATATTGATTATGTCACATCAATCCAAGTCATTTTTTACCTTCAGTGACCACTTTAATAGAGTTTTCTCCATGACAATCTGTCCCTAACCTGTTCTTTCACATCACCACTAAAACCGAGTCCATCTACTTTTCTGCTGTTTGTCCTCTTCTTCACTTCCTTCCACCTTTCCCAACTTTAGACCCTTTTCTAGAGAGCTGGATCTTCACATAATGTGTGAATCTTATAAAGGAGGATATGTTAAGCCTTTGTGGCTCTTTGTACCTTGAATGACAACTGTGGGTTGATTTGTCCAAAGACCTATCAGTTTGTTTTCTTGGTTGCCCATAGTATTCCACACAAATTTAACTACAGTTGATGAGAACCAAGTTGATGAGAACCGGTTGATGAGAACCAAACAAGATTCTTTCTCTGAGTGGTCTACTAATATCTGTAGTACATTAATCTAATTGTTCCCAGTTCTTTTTCTTCTCTTTCTCAAACTTGCCCATCAAGCAAAACCTTGCTTAACCTCACTAGAAAGACCACACAATGTTTAAAATATGTAATAAGTTTCTGCCGCTCTTGTTTAATTTTTGGAAAGAAGAAATGAATTATATCATGTCTATTTAGGCTTGCAGTAACATGACATCTATAATTTCATCTTATATAGTCAGACTCTTAAAAACAAATGACTGAAAGTGTTTCTGTTTCATTCATATCCAGAAAGAGGTTATTATTATTCAGACCACATTATTCCTGTCATGTACAAATCCACCTTATTCCACCAGACTATATGCAGAGTAGAAGATCATAAACCTTTTGTTGAAATACAAAATAGTGGAAAAGTCATGCCTTGCATAATATTGATCCTTCACAATGTTTCAGAAGAAAAATGCTGCTGAATAGCTGCCAAGAATAACAATATAATTACCCCTAAATTTAGAACAAATACAGTAAAACAGTTGGAAAGCCAATTGTTTTCTATTTAAAATCACAGGATTTCCATTCTATTACTGGATAAGCAAAAGCTGGAACAGTATATTAAAATCAATACTTTCTATTCCTATTGCAGCCTAATTAGTGCAATAGGAATCTTTGGTAATTACTCATTCTAAACCAGTACATTAAAGATCTAAAATGCATTTTTAAAATTTCAGTACTGCCCTCTTGATACAGTAAAAAAAAAAATGACAACAAAGCAATTTTTCCATAATGGGTCAGAAAGAAGAAAGATAGATGAAAGAAATTGGAGCTGAGTCTTTCCATATGTAGTTTCACATATATACTGTTAGGGATAACATTGTTTACCCTAACTGGTTTAGGTAAAATAATAAATAAGTTATCATGGTTTGTTGGTTAAAGTATGTATAACTTTAACTGCAAGAATGTAATTAAGGGTGTGATTGTAAAAGCACCATAAAAGGAGCAAGACAACAGCAGCCCATTCTTTGGCTTAATGATCCCTAATTACTGGATGGATTGATGGCTGAGTTTTTTTTTTTTCCTACTGGAATGGGAGAGAGAAAGGAGTGTTGATTTCTCAACTGTGAGAAGAGATAATACGGACTGATTTGTTGTAAGTGAACTGACATTGAATATTCAACACGGACTTTGCAAATTGAGTATCCCCGAATGGACTGACTGAAATGATACATGACTAATGAACTGTTTTTAACTATGCTGTAACTCTTAAATGGAATAAACTATATTTTGATAGCACACGCGTATCTGCTTTTTACTGAGTGTTAACTAACATACAAACTTATCTCACACATTTGCCTGTCTGCCTAACTGACTAACGCTGCACATTCTGTTTAGCATGTTTCCTTAACATTGGTTGGGGGACTAGGCTTAACAAAGGTTATGGGCCCAGAGGCTGCAAAGTCAGTTTAACTAGGATAAAACAGATTTATGTAAAAAGTGAGAGTTTGTGTTGTTACACGTTACAGTAAACAGACAGCTGTGTTTTATTAATTATAGTTTTATATCCATATATAGAAAACATGGCACAAGTCAATCTACAAAGTTCGTCCCTTATATCCAAGCTGGATGGAACGAACTATGTTTCATGGTCTATGAAATGTAGTCTACTTCTACGAAGAGAAGGTCTGTGGAACATAATTGAAAACCCACCAAACGTAGAGGAATGGGATCCAGAGGTTGAGGAAGATAGTCAAAAGATAGAAGACTTTAAGCAGAAGAATGAACAAGCTCTTTGCATAATAGGACTAACACTATCTGACCAGCAACTTGTTCATATCCGCGGAGAACAAATGGCTGTTGGGTGTTGGCAGAAGCTGAAGAGGATTTATGTCCGAGATAACGTTGGTGCTCACATAAATCTAACACGGAAGCTTTTCAGGACGCATCTCCAAATGAATGGTGATATGCTGAGTCATTTGAATACTATGAAAAGCATTTTTAAAGAACTGCACGAGAAAGAGCTTATTTTCTCTGAACTACACCAAGTCTACATAATTCTGTCTTCATTAGACGAAAATTTTGATAACTACATCACTTCCCTTGAAATTTTGCCTAAGGAAAGCCTTACTTTAACTGATATCACTGGAAGATTGATTGAAGAGGCCAGGAGAAGGCTTGAAAGAGATCAGTTAAGGGGGGAGCAACCTCAAAAAGAAGATATTGAATCTCCTACTGCATACGCAATTAAAAAGTGTTTTAATTGTGGAGGAAGAGGACATTTGGCAAGATTTTGTAAAAAAGCAAAGCACCAGAACGCTGGCCAGAATACTAAAAGTCATCAAAAGAAAAAGAAAAATTTAGAGTTAGCCATGTATAGTAACGGAGCTGTAAAAAATAATTTATGGGTGGTTGACAATGGAGCATCCCACTGTATAACAAATGATAACAAAAATTTTGTTAAAATGTCCATGAGTTCACAGTAGATATTGTTAGCCAATGGCTGGAAACTGAAAGCTAAAGGTCAAGGTATAGCATATTGTTCTTGCATAAAAGAGAATGTAAAAATCTTATATGTACCACAACTTAAGTTTAATTTACTTTCAGTTAGAATTTTGGTTAAACTAGGATATGTAGTTACCTTTAGGGGAGATAACTGCATAATTAAAAAAGAAGATAAGAAAATTATTGCATCTTTAAGAGGTGAATTGTATGTGTTAAATGATAATGGTTTAGAGGTGGCTAACACGGTTTATGATAATAAGAAACCTCATGATGAATGTATTCACTTGTTACACCGACGGCTAGAGCATTTAAATTTTAAAATGCTTAAGAGAACTGTTCAACTATCTAAAGGAATAAGTTTGAAACCTTGTAATAAGTATTTACAATGTTCTGCTTGCAATCAAAGCAAAAGCAAGGCAAATAGAGTTGATGGATTTACTACCAAAGAGCCTTTAGAGATAGTATTTGCCGATTTAATAGGTCTGAAAAAACCAAGTGTAGGAGGTGCTTGATACATACTAAGTATAATGGACCACTATTCTAGATATGGGTTCTGCTATTTGATAAAGAGCAAAACTGAAACATATCTAAATTTATTTAATTGGTTAAAATTTGTAGAAAGGAAAACTAAAAAGAAATTAGTAAATCTTATAACAGATAATGGTACAGAATTTACAAATAATAAATTCCAGAGTAGACTTAGGATGGCAGGTATTCAACATAAAAAGTCTGCACCATATAGGCCACAACATAATGCCTTTATAGAGAGACGAGGCCAAACACTGCAGTCAATGGCACATGCTATGTTGTCAGATTCAGGATTACCTGACAATTTGTGGGGAGAAGCAATAATGTGTGATAATCATATATTAAATAATGTTGTTAATTCAACAACAGGTGAATTACCATTCACACTGTGGCATGGTACGAAACCTGATTTAAGTTACATGCACACATTTGGAGCACCAGCAAGGGTGCATATCCCTACACAACTCAGACACAAAGGACAGCATAGAGCTAAAAGATTATTTTTTGTAGGATATGAATCAAATCACAGATCTTATAGATTCTGGGAACCAGGTACATCTAAAGTTTACTGCAGTGCTAGTGCAAAATTCATAGAACATGTAGGATGGAATAGATTAGAGTAAGATTAAGATAATGATGTAATTATTGAACCCTACAAAGGGCAGAAAGAAAAGACTAGTTATAAGAAGAGTCCAATGAAAGAAGAAGTCCACGAAGAGCAAATAGGACCAGAACAAGAGGAAACAATTGATCAGGAAGAGTTAGATAATCAAGAACAGGTAGTAAAGGTAAGTCCACCTGTAAGTCCTGTAATACCTAGACGTACTACACGTGCAACTAGACCACCTGATAGGTATCAAGCAAGTATAGTTTGCCAAGTAACTAAAGTTCCAACTAGTGTAGATGAACTTAGGATGTATCCTGCTAAGGATCAGGAGAATTGGCAAAAGGCAATGGAAAAGGAACTAAATTCATTGAAGGTAATGAAAGTATATGAAGATGCCAAATTACCTCCAGGAGAAAAGTCCATTGGGTGCAAATGGATATTCAAAGTAAAAACAGGAAATAATGGGACTGTTACCCATAAGGCTAGGTTGGTAGCTCAAGGATTTAATCAAACTGCATTTGATTATGATGAAGTTTTTGCACAAAGTCTTAAAGCAACATCTTTGAGAGCAGCTTTAGTGTGGGCAGCTAAGAAAAACTATATCATTAACCATTTAGATGTAGAAACTGCTTATCTGCATGCACCATTGCAACACACTATATATTTGAAAAAACCAGTTGGTATAAAAGATAATAAATTAAATAGTAATGATTGTTGGAAACTCAAAAGGAGTCTTTATGGATTGAAACAATCTGGCTTTGAATGGAACCAATATATTGTGAAAGAGTTAAACAATATAGGATTTAAATCTGGTTTAGCAGATCCATGTGTGTATAAAAGAGAAAATAATGGAACGGTGTCATTATTGTTATTATTTACAGATGATATTGCTTTGATAACTAAGACTAATAATGAAGCTAATGAGATTATATCATTATTAGCCAAAAGGATAAAATTAAAGCATTTAGGTGAGATTAAAAGGTATCTAGGATTGACAATTAACAAAACAAAAAATGGATTTAAGATATCTCAAGAAGATAAAATTTGCCAATTAATTAAAACGTATAAAATGGAACTTTGTAAACCGGCAAAAACTCCAATGTGTCAGGAAGTTTGCCAAACTGATGCTCAAAGTCCCAAATTCGATAAGTCCATATATCAATCTTTGATTCGTAGCTTATCATATATCAGCAATTGGTCAAGGCCAGATATTGCTTATAGCGTTAATCAGCTGGCGCAATTTAATGCAGATCCACATCAATGTCATTGGCAATCATTAAAGAGAATTTTAAGATATCTTAAAGGAACAATGCACCATGCATTGTATATAGAGCCAAAGGGTGATTTGAGTCTTAATGCCTATGCAGATGCAAGTTTTGCAACTGACATAAACATTAGAAAATCAACCTCTGGAATATTATTTGGTAAGACACTAATAGGGTGGAGGTCAATCAGACAACAGCATATCAGCTTGTCCACAATGGAAGTGGAATTTTCATGTCTGTCATTACTATGCACTGACTTAATTCTGTACAAACAGTTATTATTAGACATGGGTGCAACTGTTAAAGATTCCATTATTGTGTACGAGGACAACCAGGCAGCCATACAGTTGGCTACTAATAGTGCTGTAAAAACTAGATCAAAGCATACTGATTTAAGATACTTAAATGTTAGAGAATCTGTGAAGAATGGGCTAATTAAATTGGAATACTGCATGACAGAAGAAAACATTGCAGACCAATTTACAAAATCTCAAGGAGTAATTAAGTTTAAAGAGAGTTGTAACAAATATGATTTAAAGATGTAAATAGTTATTAGTTATATTATTATTATTACCCAAAAGGGGAGAATGTTAGGGGTAACATTGTTTACCCTAACTGGTTTAGGTAAAATAATAAATAAGTTATCATGGTTTGTTGGTTAAAGTGTGTGTAACTTTAACTGCAAGAATGTAATTAAGGGTGTGGTTGTAAAAGCACCATAAAAGAAGCAAGACAAGGCAGCTCGCTCTCTGGCTTAATGATCCCTAATTACTGGATGGATTGATGACTGTGTTTTTTTTTCCTACAGGAACGGGAGAGAGAAAGGAGTGTTGATTTCTCAATGGTGAGAAGAGATAATATGGACTGATTTATTGTAAGTGAACTGACATTGAATATTCAACACGGACTTTGCAAATTGAGTATCCCCGAATGGACTGACTGAAATGATACATGACTAATGAACTGTTTTCAACTATGCTATAACTCTTAAATGGAATAAACTATATTTTGATAGCAGAAGCATATCTGCTTTTTACTGAGTGTTAACTAACATACAAACTTATCTCACACATTTACCTGTCTGCCTAACTGACTAACGCTGCACATTCTGTTTAGTATGTTTCCTTAACATTGGTTGGGGGACCAGGCTTAACATATACAAATACTCACTTAGCCTTGATCAAAAGATACTTTAGAAAAGTCATCAGAAGAAATAAATACATTATAGACTGGGCTTTAAAATTCAAAGGTGGTCCAAATCTTTATAGTAAATAAGTGTTAGCCCTTCAAGACAGAATAGACTAGTAAACCAAGTTATGAATTCTAATACTAATTCTAATGCCACCTTTATTCAAGGAACAAGTTTGAATGTGCTTCTTCCTCTTTCCCTTTCTGTGAATTAGGAGGGGATTGTTTGAGGCATTTACTTACATTATATTTTTGGACTGGGCTCAGCCCTCTTTATAGCCAGAAGGAGTGGTGCGGTGGCCTAGAGATGGAGCCCTCAACTCACAATAAGGAGGCTGTGAGTTCAATCCTAAGTAGAGGCAGATATTTCTCTCTCTGGGCACACTGAGAATATATCTGCTGAACAAAAACTCTGCATTGGTGACAGGAAGGGCATCCGGCCATTAAAACATTATGCTAGCTCTGTTCAGTTGCCGAGACTCCACCCTGCAAGGGATTATGGAGTCATTTAATGAAGATGATGATAATGATAGTATTTCAGCTGGGAGAAAATGCCTTGGTTAGATCTAGTAGAGGCCTCAGTCAGCCTCAAGGAACAATGAGATGAGCACATGTTTACTGACTGAACTAGTTAAAGGCAGGCAGGCAGATTAATGCATGACACTTCTTAGCCTTTCCAATATGGTATCAACTATGTAGCATAAGTGAAGGCTGCTTAGCCTAGAGGTATCTGGAAATTTTGGAATTTCAGTTTGAATATATTAGTCATTATGATATTGCCCTTTATATATTAGAAGCTGCAATAATTGAAAGCCTTGAAAAGAGGTGATTTTGTAATTTGGAGATACAGTACAAAGCTGCATCTTTTCCCAAGGTCATTCAGAAGATAGTTTCTTATGTATACAAGCACAACCACTTTCCCAACAAAGGAAATCAGTTGTTTCTGCATTTGCATATGGATGCCACTGAAGTACAGCCAAACAGATGCCAAAAAACCCCCACAGTCCAATTGGTTTTACAGACACAAAAATTAGTCCCTATTTCCAGCAGTTGTTAACAGACAATAAGTATTGCAGTAATAGGCACTGCATCTCGATAAGGGGTTAGCCTTGAAGAGTATGCAGAAGGTGCAGCTGGTGCAGAATGAGGCAGCATGTTGTGGTTCACCGGCAGCCTGTGCAGACGGCAGCGGAATCGGACAGTGGGGAAGAATGGGAACCAGTCTGGGAGTCTGGGGAGGACTCGGACAAGGGTCCTCATCCAATGCAGAGATAGGGCCAGAACCATCTGGGAGTGGTATGCTAATCCAGAGCCTCCAGAGTCTGGCAGCAGCGAGGCAGAGAAACCAGGGGAACCTGTTCCCAGTGCACGTGTGTGCAGAGCTGCTAGAAGGCAAAAGCAGCTAAAACAAAAGGGGTGACTCGGGAGTAAGGGTTGGAGGTGATTGATCCTCCCCTAAGGTATAAAGGAAGCAAAATCATTTGCTCGGTTCGGATTAAACCTAGAAGCTCTGTGTGGACTTTGTACTTCGGTTGGTTGTTTACAGTTAATTTGGCACTTTAGTTGTTGGTAGCAATTCAAAGGAGATAAGGTGGGTGCTTATCTCGAGGGACTATTTGGGACTCATTATGGGCTGGGAATGAGCATAATTCCCAGCGCTGAAATAAAACAAGAGTTGTTTGGACTAAGCATGTGCTTAATTACGGTCTCAGGAAGCCTTGATCAGAACACAGCATGAGTAAATCTGTATGGTCCCAATGCATGGAACACCTCTGCTATACGAACAGTATTGAATGGTGGGCTGCTTCCATTTCCAATTCATAGTGTTGGTTATCACCTTTAAAACCTTTCATTGCATGAGAACACACTACCTGAGGAACTGTCTTGTCCCTGTTTCATTGACCTGTCCCTCTTCACAAAGCATGGATGGTATATTGTGAATACCTTTGGTGAAGACTTCGCTGCTGTTGTCCTTGCCCTGTGGAAATCTTGCTCAGATAGATTAGGCAGGCCCCACTTTCCTCTGCCTTCCAGAAAAGTTTCAAGGCCTGGATTCACCAATTGGCATTGTGTGTGTGTGTGTGTGTGTGTGTGTAAATGACATACATTTCTGGGATGGGTTGGCAACTTGAGGGTTATCCCTCTATCCTTTTGAACTTTTTTAACCTCTGTAATTATTAACATTTTAACTCTGTTTTTACTATTGTTTTTAAATACCTCACTTTTCATGGTTTTTATCTGTAAACCATTCATAAGTGAAATGAGCAATGTAGAAATTTGATAAATGAATAAATAAATACATTTCTATTAGAAGGCACAATTACTGTAATTTTTTTTCTTTATCAATCAAACAAATGGTTGGGTTTAAATATTTGAAAATAAAAATGTGAAGCAATTCAGATGAAATAAAGCAGATGCTTTTAGAGTGGTAGAAACATGCTAATTCAAATCTGCTCTAATTTGCCTCATCTGTCTATCAAATAATGCTTGTGGTATTATAGTTGCTCAAAACTGGCTATGATATTCCCTCTTGGGATTCAATCTGGTGACAAGAGTTTATTGAAGGAAGTCAATTTCCTGGGATGATGAGATTAATTGAGATGCATTTCTTTCACTTCTGCAGTGCAGCAAAGACGAATGGACATTTTATAATCACATCAATGCTCAGATATATACAGCCATTGCTTTTTTAAAATTACAATTCCATGCCTACAGAGTTAATCCATAGTTGCAGGCCTTAGCCAGGCATTTAATGGGGCTCCAGGTTACAGGGGGCTGGAGATTGGGTAGAAGAATGTATCATCAATCATTGTCAAGCAGCATATGCCTAAATGAGAGGAGTCTCCTGACAGCCAAGTAAGGGCTAAACAAGGGTTTCATGAAATACTAAACAGCTTTTTTAATAACAGGAAATTTGATGTAATTTAAACATAAGTACCATGTAATCAAGCCCTATCAATCACACCATGATAGCTTCATCCCACTTTTTCAAATAAAAGATTTAACTTTTTCCTCCTTCCATATTGCCTCCATGAATTGTATATCTCAGAAACAAAATGTGGAGATTAAAACAAAGTATAACTAACTTTTTTTTTGTTGAATACTTGCAGCTGTTGGATTATATAGGCCTGGCTAATCTTGGCCCAAGAATCCTGGAGAGGATGAGGCAGAAGGAACAAAAGCCAAAATTATTTTAGAAAATGTTCCAGGGAAATCAACCCTTCTGTGCCAAATTGGACAAATTTCCTTGATCAGATTACAGTACACAAATACCAAGTGGTGTTTATGTTAGTATATTTTAACATTGTATTTTCTATAATTTTAGAGTGCAAGAATAATACAATTCTTTATGAGGGATGAGTAAGCACCTTTTTTATTTATCTTTTATTTATTTATTTATTTTTATTTATTTATCTCTTTGCACAGAAGTTTACATAATGAAATGAAATTTTAGATCTGTTTATAAAGGATTAGGACAAGATGATAAACATTATATTTGCTTATTTATCTCTGATAAAGATTGCAATGTAGAGTAGTTCTTTTCAACCTTAGCAACTTTAATACTGTGCATTTCAATTCCCAGAATTCTTGGGTGGGGAATTGTGGGAATTGAATTCACATGTCTTAAAGTTGTCAAAGCTGAGAAACACTGATAGAGAGCAACATCTTATGGTATAAAAAATCCTTTGTAAAATGACAATATCTTAGATCCACCAATACATGAAATGTGACTTCATTTATTTTATCTACTAAGCACTGAAAATCCTAGTAAGTCTTTAAACTTGTATATAATGATCAAATTATAATCCGGGGTTGAGATACTTCATTTCATAAATTTTGTTATAGTTGGTTGCTTTCTTATTAAGAACTGTTATAAAAACCACTGCTGGTTAAAACAATAATTGGGCACTGACAGTGAAGACTATCATCCCCATTATTTTTGACAGCAGAAATCTAGAAAAGAGCAGCAACATCGAGAAAGCTACAGATTTAACAAATTTGAGATTGAGGTTTTCTTGATACACTGCTTTGACAAATCAGCAAAATATTCTACTTGTTTCCTCCTTTTACTTTCTTTTAAAAAATTGAAAATATTATGATGGGAGTGGCAACAGAGACTTATGAATAAAAAATATCAAGATGCAAGCTTTCAACTATTGTCCTTTTTCTATCCAATGGCTGTGGGGCCAGAGTATTTACAAACATTACTATTATCATGGGAATCAGTAGGGGTTGATTTAACTCAAAACCTCTTCAAAATTATTTAAGATTAAAATTTACCTTCACTGTCATCTATGTCATCTGAACTTGGATATAAGCATTACCAGAGGGTTAATGCAGGTAGTCATCAGTTTACAACAGTTCATTTAATGACCATTCAAAGTTACAATGGTTCTGAAATAGCAATAGCACTTAGATTTATATACTACTTCATAATGCTTTACAGCCCTCTCTAAATGGTTACAGGATCAGCATGTTGCCTCCAACAATTTAGCTCCTCATTTTACCAACCTTGGAAGGATGGAAGCCTGAGTCAACCTTGAGCTGATGAGATTCAAACTGCTGAACTGCAGCTAGCTGGCAATTAGCAGAAGTAGCCTGCAGTACTGCATTCTAACCAGTGAGTCTCTTGACTTATGAGAGTTTTTCACAGTTACCAACTCTGCAGCATCTCCATAATCATGTAATCAAAATTGAGAAGCTTGGCAACTGGTTCATACTTATGGCCATTGCTGTGTCCCAAGGTCATGTGATCACCTTTTGTGACCTTTGGAAAAGCAAAATCAATGGCGAAGCCAGATTCACTTAACAAACCAGTTACTAACTTATCAACTGCAATAATTCACTTATAACTGTGGCAAGAAAAGTTGTAAAATGGGGGCAAAACTCACTTAACAAATGTCTCACTTAACAACAGAAACTTTGGGTTCCACTGTGGTTGTACATTGCGTACTACTTGTATTTTTTCCATGCTGTTGGCAGAAATCAGAGGTCTTCAAACTTGGTAACTTGAAGACTTGAATTCTGAGAGTTGAAGTCCATAAGTCTTAAAGTTGCCAAATTTGGGGAGCCCTGGCATAAATGATAATTCCAAGAACATCTTTTCAAAAACAGGGCAAGGAAAAATATTCCCTTTTGCTGTTTTATTGTACTTGTACATACTAGTGTGTAAATGAAGGGATGAAATGTAGGTAATTTCCCAGGGAAATTCCACTCATATCAAATTACCATAAAAACAGTGGGGGGGGGGGGTAGCATTTCAACTACTTTTGTTACATCAGAACACTGGTAGAAAATAAATTTCATCTAGACATGGAAAAGACTGCTGAGAATTCAGATCTGTTTCAGCCTCCAAAGGCAGGAGGGATATGAGAAACAGAAAGCTAGATTCAGATTGGCTGGAGGATCATGTGGGAGGTGGAGTGAAATAATCTGAATCTGATTATACATTAAGATTTCATTATCAATCAGTGCTGTTCATTTGTCTTAATTGGCTAATTCATTTGCTATAAACCTTAATTCTTAATCGGCCCTATAATTTCTTGAGAAAGTAGTTGCAGCTGAACCAAGACAAAATTTGTGGCTATTGGAAAATCATCCCACATATCTGCTCTTCATTTAACCAGAGATTTGTGATTATGTGCTGTTGCACATGGATATATTTTCTTCGCCAATTGACTGTCAATTAAGGAATCATACTTGTTATTACAATTGCATCAATATAATTATTCTATTTTGTTATGATATAGTGAAGAGTGAACAAATTGATGAAATATAAGTAAATGGAAGTTACAGCCAATGACATCTGCAGAATGCTCCACATAATTGATATATAAAGTGTACATATGTGTGTATCAAGATTCCACTATGTGTGTGTGGTACCTTGGTACTCATCGTTAATTGGTTCTGGGAACTGTGATAAGTACTAAAAATGATGAGTGCCAAACAAACCATGTGACCTACCACATGATCCTTGGTTTCAGCCAGTGGGATTTCCTATTTGTCCCTTTTCCTATGTCAGTGACCTTCCCAACATGGCTGACTTCCTGTCTGTTCCCTTTTTTTCTATCACAGTGTGTCAAGTATCAAACAAAAACGAGTACTGGGACAATATTTTCACATCAAATGTGTTGAATACTAAATTTGACAAAATTTGAACCAGTATATATGTATATGTATGTAGATAGATATATAGAGATAGAACTATATGAACCATATGAATCTGTCTTTGTCATTAGACTAAGTATTCTGCAATTCCAAAATGTCATGAGAAGAAAATGGAATTACTTCTACAGATATGGTCACCTGCAATTGTCTAGCAGACAAATAAGTACACTCCTCCTATAAGTTGGTTAACCCCAATATGTCAGATGCCCAAAACTAAGGAAGTTTTTTTTTCAGCAGTTTCCTTTATGGTTCTTCACCTATAGACAGAAATCTTGCCAAACTAAAGCAAACTACTTGCATTATGAAAAAAATATATTCTTGAGAACTTATAAAGAAGAACTTTCTCCCACACAAACTATCTAAGCTTTTCTATCTCTTGCCTCTGGAAAGCAGAGCCTTCCTCTTAGAAATCTAGAGTGCATTTCACCACACAATATGGTGGATTGTGCTTTGGACTGTATTCAGCAGATAGAGTAGAAACAGAAAGAGAGAACAACTTTGTTAATCAAAGTCAACTAACACGTTGAAGAATTCCTGAATGCTTCTAGCTAAAGAGATATATACTAGCAGCAAAATTTTGTAGTTCCTCAGAAGTTAGCCCTGTTGGTTTGAGGGGCCTTATTTCCAGGTCAAGAATAGTCTAGGAGTGGTTATTTCATCTTTGAGCAGGAACTGAAAGATTCTGACCAACCTCTCTCTTTATTAATGTTGGAGGTGTTATAGGGCAGATTAGAAATTCCAACACTCCTCCAGCAGATAAGTGATAAGTGACTGAATATCCAAAAAAAAACCAAAACAAATTGTTGTATCCTGGCACTGACACACAGTTAATTTCTATTCTGTCATCATAAAATGGGGAGAAAAGAATCCCAGAGGGAAAAAAAACTCTGAGCAAAGTTAGAAAAATCAGAAATATTACATGTTTCATCTTTCACTATGACCAAAATAAACCCAAACCTTTATCACCAAATAGGATTTTGTTTAAATAATCTTGATCTAAATACAAGATTGTTGAATATCTTACATTCACATGCATGCGTGAACAGCAGACTAACTTATTAAGTACTTCATTTTCCTTTATTAAACTCATTTACATAAACCTCACCAAGCATGTGCTTGGTGAAGTTTAATGGTGTTTCTGCAAGTGGCTTTTCTTTCTTTGTGCTGCAAGAACAGAATTTGCATTCAAATTAATACATTTGGTCACAGTGGGGACAGGAGGGAAATGCAATTCTCTTGAGCGTAGTCCATTAAAATGTGACTAGAACTTGTACAAATGCAAAGATATGGAAATGTATTTAAACATAGCGTAGCCAAGCAAACAAGGAATAAGTTACTAAAAGCACACATACATTTAGGATTATTTCCTATATAATTGTTTTAAAAATAAGCTATTATAGAATCTACAAATGCTAAAAAAAAAGTCTCCATGGAATCATAGAATGTGAAGTGTGAAAGGGAGATAATTTACTCCAACATTCTGCTCACAGCAACAATTCTTTACCATAGAATCTCTTTATAGATTGATATCTAGCCTCTTTAAATACTTCCAGCAAAGCAAACCCACTGTAATTTCAAGTGGTTGTTTTAGTGTTAAACAATAACTTCTCAGCATGTTTTTCTTGCACCCAATAAAAGCTTACTTCTGTATAATTTAAATCCATTGATTCTTGTGTTGCCTTCTTTAGCAGATTTGCCCCATCTTCTACATGATAGCCCTACATGATACTTTACAAAAATTGTCTTGTTTCCCAGAGTCTTAGTTTTTCTAAGCTAAACATTCATACCAACCATTCCTTACAAGTTTTCCCTTTTATGACCTCCATTTTCTTGTTTGATCTCCTCTGAACATGCTCCATTTAGTCAAATTCCTTTTTAAAATTCTATGCCCAGAACTAGATGTGATATTTTAAATGTTGGGTGACAATGCAAAAAGAAAAAAAGAAAAAAGAAAAAAAAAATGACTATATTTGTGTCAATCCAGCCTAGGATTAAGGATGAGTTGTATCACTGTTGGCTCATGTTCAGCTTCTCTTTCAACAAGACAGTCAGGTAGCTTTGCATATCATATGCCCAGTGTCATTCTTCTCCATCCCTCATCCTTCTTCCCCCCACCCTCCACCCCTTCCAAATGTAGAATTTGTCTCTGTTCAAATTTATTTTCCTGGCTTCTTGTTCCAGCTTGCCAATATCTTCCTAAATACTGATACTATCTGTTGTGTATGTACCATAGTTAATAAAGTATGAGCTTGAGGTAAAGTGCAGGGTTCTGGCCTTGCACTTCTGATTGGCTGTTAGGCGGCCAGATCGGATTGGTTAGTTCTTAGGAATCCGATTGGCCCTTAACAGAGGATTATTATTGGTTTAAAAAGCTAGCGTTCATAGCTCGCTATTGGACAATTCTCACAAAGGTTGCCTATATAAGGCAGAGTTCATTGTTATTGTTTTGAGAAGTCACTATGCAATAAAGAGCTGAAAGTTCACATTCAAAGACTGTCTCCATTTACTCCAACCCATGTCCAAGTACTTAACACTGTCATTCTAAGACATTTATTATTTCCCTATCTTTCTGTCAGCTGCAAATTTGATATTCTAATCCCTTGTTTATAAGTCCTTTATGTTGAAAAAAAACACAGTGCCGAGAATGGAGCCACACAGCATTTTTTTCTCACCTCTTCCTTCTAGTACGTCTATCCCATTCCTATGATCATCTAAACAGCACACTCTATGGGGAAAAAATGAGATCAGGTTGGTCAATGTTGATCAACCTATGTTGCTTCTTGACAAACAATGCACCTTTATCAAATTGTATTTAATAATTTACTCCAGAATTTTACATGGTATTAGAGTGCTCTGTAGGCACCCAAGTCCTATTCTTCCTACTTTTGACAATCATATGGCATTACAACTATGATTTCTCAAAAAGATCACCCCATCGTATCTTCAACTTTTGACTGTTAGGGTTTGCTATGCATCTACAATACTTTCCTTCATATCCTGCTATTTATTTTCAGTGAACATCCTAGCTCTAAAGCCCAGGAGTCTCATCTGAACATATCTAATTCTAAAAATGTAATTCCAATATTTCTTATATTGGAAATATATTTAGTGCCATTATTTTGGAATTATACAGGTAGTCCTCAGTTTACAACCACAATTGAGCCCAAATTTTATGTTGTTAAGTGAGACATTTGTTAAGTGAGTTTTACTCCATTTTGCAATTTTTCTTGTTTCAGTTGTTAAATGAATCACTGCAGTTGATATGTCAGTAACCCGGTTGTTAAGTGAACCTGTCTTCCCCATTGACTTTGCTTGTCAGAAGGTCACAAAAGGGAGTCACATGACCTTGGAACACAGCAACGGTCATAAATATGAACTAGTTGCCAAGCATCTGAATTTTGATCACATGATCATGGGGATGCTGTAAAGGTAGTAATTGTGAAAATCAGTCACAGGTCACTTTTTTCAGTACTATTGTAACTTTGAACTGTCACTAAATGAATTATTGTAAGTTGAGGACTACCTGTATTTAGTATAGTGCCAGTTTATAAAGGTTATACTGTTCTCAGGAGAGGCAGAGATTTTTTATTTCACCTGCTTTACATTTTTTTAACAGACATACTGGTACATATACCCCATCAGACGATTCCATTTGACAGCAAGTAATATTATGCAAAATTTAGGAAAATAATAAGAAATAGTAAACAAGAAAGTATGAAATAAATGAGCAAAGAGATATGAATAATTAGAATTAGAATTCTTTTATTGGCCAAGCATGATTGGACACACAAGGATTTTGTCTTGGTGCATATGCTCTCAGTGTACATAAAAGAAAAGATACATTCGTCAAGAGTCAAGAATCATAAGGTACAACACTTAATAATAATCATAGGGTACAATAAGCAATCAAATCATATTAGGAAACAGTCAACAGTTTTGAAACAGTCAAAATCGTAAGGATACAAGTTACAAAGTTACAGTCCTAGAGTCACAAGTGGGAGGGGATGGGTGATAAGGAGTGATGAGAAAATTAATAGTAATAGTAGTGCAGACTTTGTAAATAGTTGGACAGTGTTCGGGGAATTATTTGATGGCATTTGGGAAAAAAACTCCCCTTGTGTTTAGTTATTCTGGTGTGCAGTGCTCTATAGCATTGTTTTGAGGGAAGGAGTAGAAACAGTTTATGTCCGGGATGTGAGGGGTATGTAAATATCTTCACAGCCCTCTTTTTGACTCATGCAGTATACAGGTCCTCGATTTACTCCAAGTTTCTTTCTTTTTTTTAGAAATGCCTGTGATTTAGCCTGGGAGTTTTGCGTGTAAATTATATTCTCCATCATTGAAATGCACTTTTTTTTTTTTTACACATAGGAAAATCCAGGAAGTGGATGGGCATGATTCAGGCTGTTTTCTGAAATAGTTCTTCCTTGACTTTTCCAGTGATTTGCAACAGAGCTTCAGCAGTACTTGCAAACACTGGATACATTGGCTAGATTCAATAGAAAATAATTGAATTTTGGTGCCATGATTTTCTATTTATTTAATATAATACTTTTGTTAATTTTCTAAGAAGTTTTTATATTTTTTTAAAAAACCACTAAATTCTCAATAGTTACAAAACATCCCTTCACATCATCGGTAGCAGATATATGCACTCTTTTGTATGGAAAAAATTCACTGCCAAAAACTATGTATATTGGGAATTATGCTAAAGCAATTATTTGGTTGCTAATATTTGGTAGCAACTATTTGAAATAGTAAAGCTAATATTCTGACCTATATTATGTTTTCAAAGTAATGGAATCAAGGAGCAAAATGATAGTCAGTCTATCACTTTCAAAGCCTAGTGATAAAGAAATCAAAATAGTAAATTGGGGGAAGTGGATAATTTCTTTGTAGGACAGGGTAAATTACCTACTCTAGTATGATTAAATGCCTGGAAGGTCCCAGTGCTTCCCAGTGTATATGTGTATGCATTTCTGAATTCTGGATCCAAGAGATTAAAGGCCATCCAGTATATCATAGGAATGGTTTATCTCACAATATAGGAGGAGTGGGGAGAAAGAAATAGAGAAGGAGGAGAAGGGAGAAGGGGGAGGAGGAATCTACAAAAGATCCTTCTGCAACAGAGAACAATACATGTGACAACTGCAATTTTACTGTATTTTTAAATCATAACATTTGACAAAAAAACTTAATACTTGAATGTACATTGTATTGATATGAAACTGATATAGATTAAAATCAAATCAAAGAAAATAGTACATACCACTACAAATATATAAAAAGATTCCCCAGTGGTTTAAAAGTTTTCCTTGGTGCAAAATAAGGTGCATTTTGATATAATAAAGCGCTTGAATGTTTGTGTTTCTATTTATTGACTGATAAATGTTATATAGTGAAACATAACTATTATCAAAATAGACAATTATTATATACTGATTTATCAAGCCTTTAAACATACATTACCATAACTTTGTAGGTGTGAAGAACAAAAAAAGAGTATGTATTCATTCAGTTTCAGAATGTGATGTAATTCAGATTGGAAGTTACAGTAGAGCATTATAAATCAATCCTAAATACTGTAATTTATACATTACATTTATACATTATAGTACATTTATACTGTAATACATACGTTATCTTCTCAATCTCTTAAGTGGTATGTGTCTTCCTCAATCTTGGGTGGTCTAGCAGACGACTAGGAGTTTGAGGGCTCTTCAGAGTATCTTAGCTGTTCCTTGCACTGCATTCTTCTGGACTTTGATGTTCCTGGGATCTATTGGAGCTACTCTCTCAATTTGGATGTCATAGCTCCAAGTGCTTCTGCCACCACTGGGGCTATGTTGGCCTTGACTTTCCACGTCCTCTCTAGTTCCTCTTTGAGGCACTGTGATTTCTCCAGCTTCTTATTCTCCTTCTTTTGGATGTTGCTGTCACTTGGCAGTGTTACATCTATCAACAACATTGTCTTATCTATTACCATGACTTTAGGCTGAGTGGCCACTACCTGCCTGTCCTTCTGGATCTGGAAGTCCTTTAGAATCTTAGCTCTGTTATTTTCTACTACCTTCTGTGGGAGCTTCTCCATAGACTTGGAAGGGCCTAGCCCATACATTGTGCAGATGTTCCTGTACATTTTGCCTGTTACTTGGTTGTGCCACTCAGTGTATGTTGTTCCTTTGCGTATGTGTGTGCGCGCGCATGCATATATGTATGTGTTCTGGGTGGGGGGTGTAATTCCCCAGTTTAATATATTTAGTATTGTTTTGCTTTGTTATATAGTTGTACATATATTTATTTTATGTGCTACACATTAAGTTTCAGGGATTGATAATTACTCCAGAGACTAAACTATTTAATTTTCCACAACAGGTTTCCTTGTCCATATAAACCATCATAATCTTGAACAATCTTTTGTGAGAATATCAAGGCATAAAAATTCATGAAATTGCAAGAGAATGTTGAAATCTCATGAAATTTAGCTGTCTCACACACAAAAGCTAATGAAAATTTTGGCAACTTTTGCTGCAAACATAGAACAACTATTGGCAATCTAAGAAATGATCAATTCTTTAATCTTTTATTTTTAACCATTTTCAGCATTTTCATCTACAACTCTGCACAAAAAAGTTGGAAATAATCTATTAGATATGAATTCAAATTAGTACACCGGCAACAACTTATTTCCATTGTATTAATGTGATTCGGTTCATGGCTTCAACCCAAACTCCCATAAGTGACCCCTCTGGAGACAATGGAATTGTAAGTCTTGAAACAATTCTGAGAACTGCAATCCCCAACACATTTGAGGAGTAACTAAGTGAGAAAAACTGAATTAATTAAAGAAGCAGGAGAGAATGTATGTGATAAGTTAAAAGTAAAAGGCTGGTCAATACAAAAAGTTACAAATTATCTCAGTGCCAGGGAGGTAAGTAGATAGGTAGGTAGAAAGCAACGAGGGAGGAAGGGAGGGAGGGAAGAAGGAAGGAAGGAAGGAAGGAAGGAAGGAAGGAAGGAAGGAAGGTGGGAGGGAGGGAGGGAAGTAAGGAAGAAGGGAGGGAGGGAGGGAGAAAGGAAGGAAGACCCTCATCATGTGAATTAAAATTGATATATATCATCAAAATATAGATACCATCTTTAATATATAGAATAATTTTCAGAACTAAGATAACTAGACAATTGAGCTACAATGACACTGTAACTTGGTGGGAACAAGTTGTTTATGAAATCATTCAAATAAAGAAATAAAGTATTAATGCCTAACACAGGTTCCATGAAAACTTAATCATTTTCCACTTACGTTAACAGTTTTAGTACCACCACAAAAATTATTATTTGAAAAGAGCACTACTAACTTGGGTAAACTCCTACAAAATATGATGTTGGCCGTCAAATTAGATGGCCTTGAAAGTGAATTAGGAAAAGAATAAGTGATCTACATCAAAAGTAGAAATAGAGCCAAGATATATGTCTTATTTTCAAGTGCTAATTGAAACTATTAACTGGAATAGTTTCATATATTACTTTTGTGGTTAATATTGGCATTTAAACAAACTCTTCTGCTGAACATAGAAATCATACTTTATACTCCCCAATACTTGAAATTGTTCTGCAACTCAAGGAATAGGAATATTATTTGACTACTGAAGTGAAAAAACCCCGCTCCTAATTACAGGGATAAAAATTAGGGAAGATTGTTGACTCATGAACATTCATCGGATATTATTAATTTCTCATAGGTACAAAAACACTTATTTACAATTAGAAATTAAATTCCTAATTTAAGAATTCTTAAGAATTCTTAAATTCTTAAGTTTAGTAACTTATCAGCTACTAAACCAGCAAGACTATTGATATGTGGTGTAATTGTGAAAAAATGATCACTGTTCATAGACCCATTATTTACTGTGGCACAAAGCCACATGAGCTATAGATAGGCTGACTTTTGTAACCTGCTACTCAGGTATAGATATGATATGGAAACAGGATAAATTTAATGGCACTTATATAATTCATTTTCAGGGCAAAAAAATCTTAACAGGTCTAAAAGCAAAATGATTAATAAAAAGTTATGAGCACATTGGTAACTTGAGTTTCTCAGACAAACATGGCCGTTATGTCAACAACAAAAAGTTGTCCAGCTTGAAGCCTATTAGAACTATATGGTCATTCAGTTGGAGCATATAGTGTAGATCAGGGGTATCCAACCTTTCACCTTCCCTGGGCCACATTAGAAGATGAAAATTTGGTTTGGGCAGCACATAAAATAAATACATTTTGTGGGGGGGGGGAGAAAGCTCGCCCACCTCGCGCCTACCTCTCCTCCTGCAAATGGCCCGGCTGGATGCGGCAGGACTGGAAGGTGAGGACCGGGAGGCTTGGTGCAGCAGCAGCAGCAGCGGCGGCGGCAGAAGCAGCGGCGGCGGGGGCAGAAGCAGCAGCGGCGGTGGCACAAGCAGCAGCGGCAGCGGCGGGGGCAGAAGCAGCGGTGGCACAAGCAGCGGCAGTGGCGGCGGGGGTAGAAGCGGCGGCGGGAGCAGAAGCAGCAGCGGCAGCAGCAGCGGCACGACAGAAGTGGCAGCAGTTGGGGTGGGCACTGGGCCGCATTACGAGGCAACCTGGGCCGCATGCGGCCCGTGGGCCGCAGGTTGGACAAGCCAAGGTCTAGATCATGAAAACCAGTTAACTAAGCATGTGGGAACAGCATCAGCAACCACAAGAAGATATGGTCTTCCTACACATCTAGCAGCAAATGACAGAGCTACTATAGTTGTCATCACCATAGCCATCTGATGCTGATTGCAATTTTTATATCAGATGAATACAATGGGAATTCAAACAAATTTACCATCAAAATGATATGAAGGCCAAAGAACAATCCACCAATTGAGCCCATGTAAGATTTTTGGTGAGCTAAGAGAGTTATTATGTGAGTTATTATGTACTTCTGATTCTGACCAGTCCTGATTTGGACTTCCTTCCTGCCTTTCTCCTTCTCTGCTTTCCTCCCTCCCTTCTTCCCCCCCTCTCTCCCCCCCCCACTAATTTCAAGGATTCTTTCAGGCAGGTGACAATTGCCCATGAGATCCACCATCTATGACAGCGAAAATGTTTGGTGTCAGAGTAATTACAGAATTTCAGTTATTGAATGGAATGAAAGAGACTTATTGTAATTGACTAGTTCAAGGATGGACTGTTTGATGAATTATGAAAGGAGCTAGTTTGTCAGGAACCCCAGACAAAATTATTGCATTTTCAAAGAAAAAGAAAAAAGTCTAGTTGCTTTTTGGAAAAAGCATCTTTGGGACACCTATGACCTGAATGATTAAGAATCTCTAGAGACAAGTGACACTATTGCACAAAAAGCATACTTCGACATTATAGAAAACATGCCCAGTATGCATGAGAATGATCTGGTAAACTCCCATTTTGAAATATTAGTAAATTCACGTAATTGTAGGAATGAGCCATTTTGCTTCCAAGGGGTTCTAATTGCTCCTTCTCTCACTTGTCAAAAAATAAAGCAATATGGGAAACTTTTAGATTCAGGTCCTATGAAAATACACTCACCTTCTATAATTTACCAATGGTAACCACTAAGAGCTTTTGTCCCAAAGGTGCTTTTCCAGGAGGCAACTGGACTTTCTTGTTTTTTCTTTGAAGATTTTTCGCTTCTCATCCAAGAAAATTCTACATCTCTGACAGGATAGTGGGGAATGGAAGGATTTATACTCCTTGCATATAAGTCCTCAGTGTCACCTGAGTAGTGATCCTGGTTCCTGTATTATTTCAAATTGTTCATTCCAAATTGTATAGCTAAAAATCTGTAGAGATTGTCAGTCATCCCGGTCATGGTTGCCCCAAAGGAGGCAGGAGAAAAACTTTTACTTCCTGGTGGCCTTGTAAAAGCACCTTTGGGACAATCATGACCTGAATGACTGACAATCTCTACAGATGTTTAGCTATACAATTTGGGATGAACACCCTTTGAATGGTGTGGGAGTAGGAATGGTTTTCCAGAGAAAAATTGCAGGAACCAGGAGCGCTACTCAGATGACCCGGAGGACAAGATAAACCTCCAAGTGCTTCAACAACCTTATGAAAGGATGCAAATGACCAGCTGTCTGCTAGGAATATAAATCCTTCCATTCCCCACTATCCTGTCAGAACTGAAGAAGCTTCTTAGCAAATGAAAGAAAAAACAAGAAAGTCCAGTTGCCTCCTGAAAAAGCACCTTTGGGACATCCATGACCTGAATGACTGAGAATATCTACAAACTTTTAACTAAAAGCTTTTATAACTTTACTTGGTTTCCTGCTTAAATTTTCACGGAAATGGACTGGTTACTGATTTACAATCTTTGACCTATAGCTGATGGCACTAAATACCAGGCCTATCTGCAATAAAACAATGTCATTTGCAGTTTCACTGAGAACGATAAGATAGATCTGGCATGCATTACTGAAACTTAGCTAGATAATGCTTCACCCTCACTTCTAGAGTTAAGCTGTGGTGTGGTGATTCTTTTAGTATGAACTCTCAATGTTCATACTGTTTGATGGTAATTCATTTTTAGCTCTACTATGCTTGTTGAACTATGGAACAAGCTATGGATGAAGCAAACACGCTAACCACATTATATTACTGAAACAATAATAAAGCAGTAGATTAACAAATATTAAGTAGCATGACCTGATAATATGCAACAAAGCATGCATTCATTGTATTAGAGGATATATTCTTAAAAATGCATTGTAAGAATTGATTATATGACATTGTCATTTTCAGCTCCTTTCTCCATGATGATCTATCCCTGACCTGATATTTCAAGCCTCCCAATACTGTACTCATTGCCAGTGTATCCCAGTCCCTCAATTTTGCTGCTGGTCATCCTCTTCTCTTTCTTTTTACCTTTCTCAGCATTAGACCCCTTTCAGAGAAAAGAGTCTTGACATATGTGCCCAAAGCAGGATACTAGTGTTTTATAATGCTCTAATGTTGTTTTCTAAATTTCAATAGTCAATACTCTTCCTATTCTGTGTCTTCAAAGTCTGTAAGATTTACTTATGGAAAAGACAGTGATTGAGGACTGTTTTAATGCACAGTTTGGAAGTAAACAAGCAAGTGAATTCCTCAACTGAAGCCATTGTTAACTGCAGTCTAAATGTAATACCTAACTGTTATGTCTCACCTATATTCACAAGTGAGAACAAGGAGTTCCACAGTTCAAAATATTCAAACAAAACAAAGCCAGACTAAAAAAGGGTTAACAGTACTATATTCCAGTCCTTGGCAGACTTCCCAGAATCTGTCTGGTAATTCAGAATGTCCATAAATTACAAAGGCCGCCCCACACGTATCCTTTCGACACATCAAACACTTTGCTTCCAAGCAAAGTTTGAGAATCAGCAATCCTCCTTAAATCACCTGGATGGGCGTGTCAGTCTCTCTAATCAATGTCTGGCTTGACGCCTCCCTTCAGCTTGACGTTTCATTCTTCTCCTGGTTCTAGCGTCAATCTACGATCTGTCAGTTTCCCCATTAGAAGCCTCTGACTCATTTTGTGGATCAGTTGCTGGCATGAGTGAAGTCGAAGGTTCTGGCAAGGATTGTCTCTCCAATAATCTCTCATCCTCCTGGCTCACATCTGTATCCTCTCATAATTCAGACTCCACATTCACAGCAGGCTCCACCCTTTCATCTTCAGAGTCATCAGAGTCAAAACTCACAGCAGGATCAATCCTTTCAGTCACAACACCTAACTATGGCCAAAGTTATATAATATAATACCTAACTATGGCCAAAGTAGAGGGACGTGGTGGCTCAGTGGCTAAGACGTTGAGCTAATTGATCAGAAAGGTTGGCAGTTCGGTGGTTCAAATCCCTAGCACCATGTAATGGAGTAAACTCCGGTTACTTGTCCCAGCTTCTGCCAACCTAGCAGTTCGAAAGCATGTAAAAATGCAAGTAGAAAAATAGGGACCACATTGGTGGGAAGGGAACCGTGTTCCGTACATCTTTGTCATTTTGTCATCATGTGGTGCCAGCCATATGACCACGGAGACATCTTTGGACAACACTGGCTCTTTAGCTTTGTAATGGAGATAAGCACCACCCCTTAGAGCCAGAAATGACTAGCATGAATGTGCAAGGGGAACCTATGCAAGTGGAAAATATGCTGAAATCTGGAAATGGATTTTTTTAACTTATTTTCAAGACTGATGGACTAAGAAGCTTCTGCAAATGACTATGTGGCCTCTCTACTTTTGTGCATTCTGCCTAGTGGCCCTTCCAACCACTTTTATGCAGAATAGCTTTCCAGACTCCGAAGCACAGTATACACTTGTTTTCTAAGCCTTATTTAGGCAAATGTTTTATGTCACTGTTTCTCCATAGTCATCAGTCAGGATCATGTGTAGGTTGGTGGCAAGAGACCCATCATCCTCACTTTCAAGAAGTTAATAGGTGAAGAATGCTGTGGGGTCTAATCAAAGGTCTTGCTGCTGTCCCACCCAACACTGACTTTGCTACCTGGTGTGCCCTTTTTCTTCAAACTGAACGTATACTAAGACTGCAAATTCTGTAGAAAAAGACCACAGGGAGACCCCTTCAAAGCCTGTGTACCCCACCAATGTCCATTGCTGAGTTTTATAGAGCATTTATCACAAATTCCATATCACAGGATCACAAGATGTTTTGTGTGTCCTTTTACAGTAATCCCTGTCCCTTTATAGGAATGTCTTAGCATGTTTACATATATGCAAGGCTTTTCCTAACATCCTAATATGGTAACTGCAAAATTTCTACATGTTCTATAACATTATTCTTCCAATAAACATCTCTTTTCAATTGCTCACTTTTAGCTCTAATATTTATAAACCTGTCTGTCTCATCCTTCAGTAAACTTGGGGTTACAATTTAGCAAGCTAAGTGTACAGTTCCTGACTCTATAATTTAAGCTTTTACTTTGTAACTCAAACTTTTGTTGGGAATGTGGGATCTTCCCTACCATCATCCCTTGCATCATCTCAGCCAATCCCTACATCCTTGTCACTGTGGTGGCTGAGATAATGTGGTAGTGTATGACACACTGAAGAAAGTGAGCTTTCATCTAGAGCTAGTGACTCCTGGCATTGATTAAAAAAAAGTGGGGGAGGACAGTAACATTTCTAGAACCTCTTGAACCATCACCTAGGTTGAAAAATCAGTCAAAAGCAAGAATGCTTTCTGATAAGGCATCACTTGAGGAAATGAACAGTACCTAAGGCAAAAAAATCTATAAAATAGTGGGAAAAGTAGGAAAAGAAACATCATACTTAACTGTCATAAGAAGAAGCTCAATTTTGTGTTTATTGACAGAAATTATCATAAATGACAATAATACTATTGTCATCCTAGTAGGCGATAAATATTCTGATCCAGTCATGCTGTGTTAAGTGTCTGAGTTGCTTCTGCCTAGTTTGAGCCCTGGAGCCTGACTTTAACATTATTTTTCTGTTTAATGAAACCTTTAGAAGAAAATAAGTAATCATTGGAAAAGACACAAATGCTTAATTTTGTGACATGCTTTAAACAAATATAAACTTATTTCTATATTTACATCTATGTATGAAATCCAAAAGGAATGTGAATACAGTTTGCTTGGCTGAAGAGATTGCTTCAGTTAAACTCCTTACACTATTACAACTATCACAAATAATAAGAGCACTGATGGACAGTGTTAGGGTCTTATAGGTATTGTTTTTAAGCAGAGAACCATAAGCAAGCCTATTATTACTTTGACATTAAAAATAAATATTTTCAATTTATAGCCCAAGTCCTCCTGATAAAAAAAAGAGAAGCAGACATTACTGACAGTGTTGGTATTATAGTTATTAACTTCTGGCTCCATTCTTCAGATATATCCTTGAATATTTCTGACATTATAACATTATGTATCCTTCCGGAAATCGCTGTATAAGCTAATACCAAACTTTGTATATTTTTTCTTTAGCTTAAAATTTCTAGTGTCCACTGTCTAAAATCATTTATTTTTGTCATGAGATGTAGTTACCAGAATAATCAAAAAAAGTTTATTTCTGGTTAGGTTATTTATTTATTTTTAAAGTTAATTCCATCACTAATAGCCAGAAATGTAACTGTTCTTATTCAAAAGAATAACACTGAATTTGCCTATCCTGACTTAAATGAAATGAAGCTTTAGATATGTTAAAAAGAAGTAGAAGAGGAATCAAAACTGATTTGTATTTCCTCTGAATGCATATTTAATATAGGAAAATTTCAGTTTAATGGGTCAGTTGAGATAAGCTGGTATCTGTTAAATCTGAATAAAATTTTCCAACCACAAACAACAGTCACTTCCATCTGGAAAAAATGGCATTACTTTGCTTTATTCCCGCATTCCTTATATATATTTTATTCATAAATTCACGAGGCATACAATAGTATGATACATGAACAAAACAGATCATGCTAATACATATGCAGAAGTGATTGCTGTCTGAGTTTTCCCCTCACATAATACACTTTGTCCATTATTTCATGTAGAAGTCCAAATTCAGATTTTCTTTCCCATAAGATCCTTCTGTCAGAAAGATCTTGACAGACTTGAGCCTTGGGCCATATCCAACAAGATGCAGTTCAGTGGTGGGAAAAGCAAAGTCCTGCACTTAGAGAGAAAAAAAAAATCCTAAATGCACAGCTACAAAATAGGCAGTACATAGCTCAATAGTAGAACAGGTGAGATAGTGGTAGTATTCTACTGGTTCGGCCTGGTTCTGCTGAGCCAGTAGTGGCAGTAAGCACCAGAGACTGAACTGGTTCTCTCTGACGCTCTGTGTTGGACCCATGTGCCTGCCCAGGCTACCATACTAACATTTATGTCCTGCTTTTGAATCGCATCTGCTTTGCACGGCACATCAATTGCTGCCTGACAGCTCTGAAGTGACAGGGAGAGTGCAGGATTGCAGGAAGTGTGTCAAAACATCTCTGCACCTGAGCAAAGTGTATGTTTGGTGCACGCATGCAAAGTGTATGTGTGCCCACAAAGCGCCCCCATCAAGCCATGCCCACCGAACCGCTGGTAACAATTTTTGAAATGCACCACTGATGTGAGAGGGATCTAGGTGTCCCAGTGGACCATGAGAGGGATAGCATCAAGATCACAAGAAGCGATAGCATTCCTCTCAACTGTTCAAGTGAGGCTTAGAATATGCATCCAGTTCTGTCACCACAACACAAAAAAGATGCTGAGGTCATGATAATGGGCCTCGATGCTAACCTGTATGATAAATGGTTAAGTATTTTTAGTATTTATTTGATTTGTCAATCGCTTACAAGATACAGGTATAAGAATAAATATAGTTTTGAATACACGAGATAGATACTTATAAGAAAAATAAAAAACAATAGGACAGGGACGGTAGGCACGATTGGTGTGCTTATGCACACCCCCTACAGGCCTCTTAGGAAGGGGGTGAGGTCAATAGTAGACAGTCTAAGGATAAAGTTTTTGGGGTTTGGGGAAGAAACCACAGAGTCAGGTAGAGTATTCCAGACATTGACCACTCTGTTGTTGAAGTCGTATTTTCTGCAGTCAAGTTTGGTTTGGTTAACTTTGAGTTTGTCTCTGTTGTATTAAGGAAACTAGATATGTTCACTCTAATGAAGAGAAGGCTTATGATAATTGTCTTTCAGTATTTGAGGACTATTACAGGGAAGAAGAGGTAGGTTTATTGTCCATAGCACCTGAGGGCAGGACAAGAAGCAATAGATGGAAGCTCGTCAGAGGGAAATTCAACCCTTTAATTCATTATTGATCCTAATAAGCCAGTCCTTTCAAAGTTTTAGGCCAATGAACCCTGGGCTAATGCTTCCAAATTCAAGCATTTTCAGTTCTGCCATTGAATGTTTGCTACCTATGAGAGTCAACTCCAGCAGAACAAAACCAGCCTTTCTACTCTAATGCTCTCCAATGGTCATGCTGATTGCGAATTAAGTGAATACGAAAGGCGCTGTGCTGGAAATGCTTACCGTATATACTCGAGTATAAGTCGACCGAATATAAGTCGAGGCACCCAATTTTACCACAAAAAACTGGGAAAACTTATTGACTCGAGTATAAGTCGAGGGTGGGAAATGCAGCAGCTACTGGTAAATTTCAAAAATAAAAATAGATACCAATAAAATTACATGAATTGAGGCATCAGTAGGTTAAATGTTTTTGAATATTTATTTCAAAGAAAAACAGTAAACTAGCTCTGTTAGTGGAAAAGAGAGCCAACAAAACCAATATGGTATCAACAATAACTTTAAAAGTACAAAAACCTTAGCTCAATCAGCAACCAAGCTAAAACACAAGAGTTAAAATCCTTCAAAACTGGATTCCTCATCATCATCTGTATGTCCAAACAGAGTCACTCTCTCCCTTGCAAGAAAAAAGCATGTGTATGTGCTGCATGTACATCCTGTTTTGGAGAGCCACCATCTCTTTCACAGCTCTCCCTCATGCCTCCATTGCATCTGCACACATGCCATGGCTCAGTAGTAGGTCAACATACAGATGTCACACTAGGTTCCCTCCTCAAAAGGAACATCCAACCTTTCTTGAGAAGTACAAACTTCATCTGTTCAGGATTGTGGTGACAAAGGTGAAGGAGGATGGGGCTGAGAGAAGGGAAGGGAAGAAAAGATCATTGACAGGGAGAAAGACAGGGAGAAACACCTAGAAGTGTGAGCCCTCGAGTTTCCTTAGGGAAGACCAGACAACAAGGGGAGAGGAGAGGAGGAGGAGGAAGAGGAGAGTTAAAAAAAAAAGAGTGGGAAGCCAACTCACGCGTGCCATCAAAGCCAGAGGGAAGTGGGGCTTTCTCTGCCTGCTGCCGCCAGAGGAGTGCGGGGGGAGAGTGCGGGGAAAGGGGGTTCGTGCCGAGGCTCCACAAGCGATTACCAGATTTGCAGCTCCGTTTGTTGGTGAAGCTGGAAGCGCGCAACGCAGGAGCTCGCGGGGGCCCCGGGCGCCCGTTAATGGGGAAGAAGAGGCCGCTTGGGGTCGCCAGGCTCAGGCAGCCTCCCCCGCCCCCTAGCCTAGCAGCGAAGAGCTGCTCCGGGGGCTCCCGCCACGGCGCAGCCAGGCACTTTGTCTTGCTGCCCCCAGAGCAGCTCTTCGCTGCTAGGCTAGGGGGTGGGGGAGCCTGGCAGTTTCTTTGCGAAGCTAGAAGCGCGCAACACAGGAGCTCGCGGGGGCCCCGGGCGCCCGTTAATGGGGAAGAAGAGGCCGCTTGGGGTCGCCAGGCTCAGGCAGCCTCCCCCACCCCCTCCCCTAGCAGCGAAGAGCTGCTCCGGGAGCTCGTGCCACGGCGCAGCCAGGCACTTTGTCTCGCTGCCCCTGGAGCAGCTCTTCACTGCTAGGCTAGGGGGTGGGGGAGCCTGGCAGTTTCTTTGCGAAGCTGGAAGCGCGCAACACAGGAGCTCGCGGGGGCCCCGGGGGCCCGTTAATGGGGAAGAAGAGGCCGCTTGGGGTCACCAGGCTCAGGCAGCCTCCCCCACCCCCTCCCCTAGCAGCGAAGAGCTGCTCCGGGGGCTCCCGCCACGGCGCAGCCAGGCACTTTGTCTCGCTGCCCCCGGAGCAGCTCTTCGCTGCTAGGCTAGGGGGTGGGGGAGCCTGGTGGTTTCTTTGCGAAGCTGGAAGCGCGCAACACAGGAGCTCGCGGGGGCCCCGGGAGCCCGTTAATGGGGAAGAAGAGGACGCTTGGGGTCGCCTGTGTGTCCCTCAGCGGGTAGACAGCCGTGGCGGCGATGCTGTCATGGAGGCGCGATCGGTTGCAGCCATGCCAGCGCAGGCCAGGCATGGTGCCGTAGCGGCTGACTCGAGTATAAGCCGAGGGCGGTTTTTTCAGCACAAAAAATGGGCTGAAAAACTCGGCTTATACTCGAGTATATACGGTACTTTTGCAGCCAGAGGTTGCTATGGAAGCTAGCTAGGCTATTATAACATGCCAGACTTTCAATTATTACCCCACACTTAGATTTGTATTTTCTTTTATTGTGAGTCAGATAGTAAGCCCCACTAACAACCGAGCTGCCCTGCTTTTCTTCTCCATGCCCAAAATACTTCCACATGCTGAATTTTACAAAACTTATCTATCACTAATCTTGTTTCTGGGCTAATGAAAGGAACATGAAGTTACTCAAAAGGACAATAAACCTCCGTTTTTTAAAATTTAAAATTGCTATGAGGATATTCATAGCCGTCTTTGTGACAAGTGCTGTCACCAAGGTCTATATTTAATTGCTTCTTCTACCCCCAACCCAAGTGAATATGTTTGCTGTCCTAATGATAAATCTACCACTGACCCCCTTGCAAAAGAAAAATTGCTCAAGCTTCTCAGTATGCTGGCTCTGCAGGTCACATTGATCATCCTCAGGCCCCTGTTTTACTTTTAATTACAAAACTTCACTCACAAATGTTACTTTCATTCCTGAAATCAAGACAAATGTAGGTTTTAATTTGCAGAGCAGCAACTTAAATTTTCAACTGAGGCATTAATTTGCTGATACAAATCAACCCCAATAAAAATGTGTAATTTAGATTTCCACGAAAGGCCTTATTGCAATTCAGCACTGCAGCCTATATTTCCCAAGCACATGGCATATTTTCTTGAAATAGTGGCAGATCCCCATCCCATTGGAATTAATGATATTACATTTCATTAAGCTCAAGAAGAGTTTGAGGGGCACATAATTTTTCCTTTAAGCTGTGTTGAACACAGTTTTATGGGAAAATGTAGAAAACAGCAGCTGTGTAAACAAGCCCATAGAAATGGCGCTGATATATTCTGTGCAATCTTAATCTCTAAAACAATCTTACAGACAATTATAAATTCCATATGTTATGTTTTGAGCATGGGCGAGAAAGAATGGAGACAAGCCTCTGAACGGTGAACTTCAGCTCTTTATTTACATTGTGACTTCTCACTCAATAGCAGTTAAACCCGCCTTATATAGGCAAACCCTGTAACTTTTAACCAATAACGAGCTAGAAGCGCTAGCTCTTATAACCAATAGGAACTCTCTGTTAAGGGCCAATCGGATTTCCCGGGACGGGCCAATCCAGTCCGGTCGCTTAACAGCCAATCAGAAGTGCAGGGCCAGAACCCTGCACTTAACTCCAAGCTCACACTTTATAAAATCTTTATGCATACACAACACCCCTTCCCCCGGCTTCTTATTTGCAGGGCGCAGTTACATAGTCCCTTAGGTAGGATGATTGTCTTATTAGTCTCTTTGATTTCCGTTGTATCAGCTGGCTGCAATCACGCTGAGGTAGATCGTTGTTTGGCAGTGGGGCTGTTTCTGGTTCAGAGTTCACTTCTACGTCATTGCCCACATTCTCTGCAATTCCCTGAGGTGCAGCCATTTCTCCCTCTGGCTCCGCTTCCTGAGTCTCTATCAAGCCATCGTTTCCTTTGAACGGGTTCTCTAGGAATTCATCTTCTTCTGTTCCTCCCCCCCCCTCAGTTTGGTCATAGGGGAGTTGCGGACTGGCCGCTGGAAGCCGCGATCGTAATTGATCGATATGACGTTTCCAAAGTTTATCATCAAGGCATTGTACAAGGTAGGATCTGGGGCCGGTTACACGTACCACTGTCGCTTCCACCCACAACGGGTCGCCCGATAGGTTTTTAGCATATACCAAGTCTCCTACCTGGAAGGTACGACAGCGGCCGCTGGATCCTAGTGGTTTCTCTGGTTCGTAAGTTGGGTGCAACCGGTCGAGGTGGGAGCGGAGCTTCCATCCCATTAGCAGTTCGGCGGGAGTTTTGTTGGTGACGCTATGTGGGGTGATGTGTTGCAAGAAGAGGATTCGATTGACCTTGTCGTCAATGTTGTCGAAGTCTACCTTCTGCAAGGTTTTCTTCACAAATTGGACCATGGGTTCTGCTTTGCCATTGGTCGCCGGGCATGCAGGCGAGGTGAGCGCATGGCGAATACTGCAGTCAGCGACGTACTGCTCGAACGCTAGTGCGGTAAATTGAGGTCCGTTATCGGATACCAGGACGTCTGGTAATCCGTGGGTTGCAAAGAGTCTGTCTAAGGTTTTGATAACCGCCTCGGAGGTCATAGTCATCATGCGATGGATCTCGAGCCAATTCGAGTCGGCATCAACGGTAAGCAGGAAGGTGTGGCCTTTGGTTGGCCCCGTGAAGTCCAAGTGAATTCGGGACCAGGGTCCATGTGGTGTTTCCCATTCAGTAGGCATGGCTTTTGGTGGCGCGTTGCTGACTTCTTAGCAATTGGGACAAGCTTTAACCCGCTGTTCGATTTGCTTGTCAATGCCCAGCCACCATGCGTAGCTTCGCGCAAGGGCTTTCATTCGCATGATGCCGGGGTGGCCATCGTGCAAGGTTCTCAGCAGCGCTTTCTGGAGTCGTTCTGGGATAACGACTCTATCGCCCCAGATGACACAGCCTTTCTGGGAGAAGAGCTCGGTTTGTCGAGTCTTGAATGGTGTGAAGTCATCTGATATCTGGTCCAATGGCCATCCGCATTCTACCCAGCTTAGGGCTCGTGCTAGGGTGTGGTCGCGTTTGGTTTCTCTCGCGATATTTCAGGCGGTTAGTGGCGGCGAGTTGAGTGCCTCGATTTGCAACGTGGTTACCGTTGGTGCAGGATCGTCGAGAGTCTCTGGAAGCGGTGCTCGGCTCAATGCGTCGGCATGGGGAATGGCTTTCCCCGGGCGGTATTGCAGCCGATAGTTATAAGCAGCTAAGAATTCTGACCATCGGGTCATCCTAGGGGATAATATGTAGGGAGTCAGCTTATCTCCGGCTATTATCCCCAGTAATGGTTTGTGGTCAGTCACAATAGTAAAAGCCCGGCCATACACATATTTGTGGAATCTTTTCACAGCTGAGACAATTGCGAGGGCTTCTTTATCGATTTGTCCATAGTTTCGCTCAGTTTTTGAAAGAGTCTTTGAAAAATATGCAACAGGGGCTTCATTCCCATTAGGCAGTACATGGCTCAAAATGGCGCCTACCCCGAAAGGCGATGCATCACAGGTTATAACTAACGGCAAAGTCTCGTTATACTGCATGAGTACAGAGTCAGAAGTGAGCAGTTTTTTAACATTTCGGAATGCCTGTTCTTCACGGTAACCCCATAGGCAATTTGCTTTTTTATCTAACAACCGGTGTAACGGTTCAGTGACCGTTGCTTTGTGCGGCAAAAATACATTATAAAAATTGATGAGGCCTAGGAACGCCTGGAGATCGGCCTTGTTTCGTGGCCTGGGAGCATTTTTTATCACTTTCAGTTTACTTTCGGTAGGGTGAATGCCCTGGCTATCAATCAGGTACCCTAAAAACTCAACACTGTCAGTACACAATTTACATTTGTTTTTTTTAACTTTAAGACTGGCCTCTTGGAATTTTTTTAGGACTAATTTTAACCGGTCCTGTAAGATTTTTTTTGTAGGGGCTGCAATTAATACATCGTCAAAATAGGGGACCACGCCCTTAATTCCTTGCCATAACCTTTCCATAAGGCTCTGAAAAATCCCCAGGGCTACACTAACTCCGAATTGAAGCCAGGTACATTTAAAGGCACCTCGGTGCATTACAATAGTTTGGGCCTGTGCCGTTTTTTCATCTACTGGTAATTGCTGATATGCCTGAGCTAAATCTAATTTAGCGAAGACTTTCCCGCCCCCCAGGGAATGGAGGAGGTGCAGCACCACCGGAACTGGATATGCATTCTGCTGCAGGGCGTGTTCAAAGTGGCCTGGTAGTCCCCACAAATTCGGATTGACCCATCTGGCTTAATGGGCGTTACAATAGGGGTTCCCCAAGGGGAGTGATCGATGGGCTCTAGCACCCCCTGAGCTATCAGTTTATCGAGTTGTTCATTGATTTTCGATTTTAAGGCAAATGGAACTCGACGGGGCTTTAGGCGAATGGGAGCTATTTTTGGATCTAGACTGAATGAAATTGGGGTCCCCTTGTACTTGCCTAAGCTGTCCGTGAAGACATCCCTGAACTCAGAGATAAGGTCTTCCTCCCAGTCACCGCCACTGACTCAGTTTATGCCGGCCACTTCAATCTGAGTGGCGCGAACCATTGGAGGCGTAGTAGGCTAGGCCTGTCTCTATCGATGACCGTTAAAGGTAAGTATGCTGTGTGCTTCTTGAAGGAGACTCGGACTCGGCAGGAACCAACGACGGGGATTCGATTCCCTTGGTAGTCCTTGAGGATGAGGCGTTGGGAGCGGAGATCTTGGCGTTGAATTGTGGGGATGAGTTGCTTGAATGTCTTCCAGGACACCATCGAGAGGGACGATCCCGAGTCAACCTCCATGTGGCAAGGCTGGTTCTTGATGGCTACTGTGACTCAGATTTTCTTAGTGTCCAAGGCTGAGGCGTGACTAATAGTGATAGTATGGTGAGCCTCTTCTCTTTGCAAAGCTCGATTTCTGTAGGAGTGGTTTACTGACTCTCACCTTACAGGACATTTCCTGTCGATTGGTGATAGTTAGCCCCTTTTGAGGTCTAGCTGGGTCCTGGCAAGCTGCGGCAGACCCGTCCGATGTGGCCTCGTTTCCTGCACTCATGGCAGAGTGTGTCGCGGAATTTGCATTCGGACCTGGCATGGTTGGCTCCACAGCCAGCGCAAGGGTGTAAGGGCTTCGGGTGATGGTCCTGGTCAGACCGCAGTCGATGGACCCCTTCTTTGTCGCTGTCTGATGATGAAGAGAGGTCCTCGTGGTGCGTCGTTGTAAGCTGTCCTTCCGACTTGGATAAAATGTCGCTTGTCGTGGTGGTTCCGGAGCGCGGTTTCAGCGTAGTTGTGCAGCCAACTTCCTGGTTGCTTCTGCTGCTGTAGCATCGGTGATGGCGTTGGCAAGGCTGATGTCACCTTTCGCCATCAGCTTGCTTTGGACACCTGGTGCATCTAGTCCCAGAACTATGCGATCTCTTAGTGCTTCTTCTAAATCGGCGAATCCTCAGAGGCCTCCCAAATTTCAGAGATCTGCTATGAAGTCGGCCACGCTTTCTCCCTTTCGCTGGCTCCTCTAATAAAACTCATGGCATCTCACGAGCATAGGCATGGTCGGGGCGTAGTGATCTCGTAGGAGAGGTTTGAGGTCGTCCCAATCCATGGCCTTCACTTCTCGGGGTTTGGCTAGTGCTTTAGCCATCTTAAATACGGTTGGACCGCAATGCATTAGGAACACTGCCCGTTTCTTTCCTGGTGTGGCGTCCTTTAAGTTGTTGGTTTCTAAGAACATTTGGAAGCGATCCATGTAGGACTCCCAGTCCTCCTGTACTGGATTGAACGGAGCGGGTGGTACGATGCCGCCGGACATGGTTCCATTGTTGGCATCGTTTGTCACGTGCTCGGTGTTCTTCGAAGTTTCGTTGGTTCAGATATCTCCAAATCCCATCCTCATCGCCAGTGTTATGTTTTGAGCATGGGCGAGAAAGAATGGAGACAAGCCTCTGAACGGTGAACTTCAGCTCTTTATTTACATTGTGACTTCTCACTCAATAGCAGTTAAACCCGCCTTATATAGGCAAACCCTGTAACTTTTAACCAATAACGAGCTAGGAGCGCTAGCTCTTATAACCAATAGGAACTCTCTGTTAAGGGCCAATCGGATTCCCCGGGACGGGCCAATCCGGTCCGGTCGCTTAACAGCCAATCAGAAGTGCAGGGCCAGAACCCTGCACTTAACTCCAAGCTCACACTTTATTAAATCTTTATGCATACACAACACCATATTCCACTTATTCTCCCAATTGAGTACCCTTCAAACATATCACTAGAGCACAGCCTACATTGCAGTACCTGGAGACAATAGAACAGAAAGGAAATAACTGGAGAAAACTCACATAATGCAAAGATCTTTAAATAGTGGTGGAACAACTCTGAAAAAAATGGCAAAGATAGTCTTTATAGTAACAGGTGCTTTGGGTGGAATCTTGAGCGCCACTTGAACATCATTAGCATTGACAAAATCACCATCATGGACCAAAATGCTAAATCCATCTGGCTGACTATGCAATGAACCATAATAATAGTAGCAATAGTAACAAGAACTACTTGAACAACCATTTAAATCCTAAAATTCGCTTCCCAGAAGTGTCATGCAGCCCTATAGATTCCATACATACTGCTGGTATTCCTCATATAGATGGAAGTTATGTACTCACTTCGTGTGTGCAGAAAAAAAATTGGAGGGGGGGGGGAATCAGTCAACAGTTATATTGATTTTTTTTTTTTTTTTACTGTAGGCTTTTTTAAAAAAGAAATTTCTGAGTACTGTCATTTGTTATTTGCTGGGCTAATCTCTCTGATCATTCTTTTTTCTGTTATTGTTTTAATCATGGCATTAAATTGCTACTTTCAATTAACTAAATTGGATACCCATTTTCAAACTAAGTAAGACTTCTGATCATTTTTATGATCCACAAGAAAAGGTGGTTATTATAGTGTTAAGAGTTAACTGTTATCATTAACAGTTGACAAAGACTGAAGAATATGATATATTGTTTCCTGTTTGGAGACAGATTTCAATATCAATAACTATCATAACAATTTTTATTCCAAGAAAAAATGCATGGCAGAATTCCCTAATCTTGCTAGATTTTTCTTTTAATATATTTTTCTAAGTAAAAGCACTGCCAAGTTATACTATTTACTTGGATTGTGTAAGATGAGATTTTAACAAAATCATGGGAACTCAAATATGATGTTAACTTTATTGGAGGAAAAGTAGTGAATGGCAATAAATTCTATTCAGCATCTCTTAGGCATAAATCAATATGTGAATGTACAAAGGTAAGAAAAACTGGCAGTTTTATCCATTATTGGTAGATAATCATGTTTATTCAGAAGCATAGCACCTCTGTGTTCAGTGGTGCTTACCAAGAAAAATATATTTAGAATTGAAATTGAAGCAGTCATGTGTGAATTGGACCTTCTATGTTATAAGGCTGCACAAAAACTTAAATAACATTTCATAATTAGATATTAGAAATACATGGACAGCAGTTAGCCCTGATATTATTCTTTGTAACCACGAATAGTCCAAAATAAATTGCCTACTATTGTAACAATATCTAGGTGAGTTTATGCTAAAATATTATATGAATATATGGCAGAGTTGGTTTACGCTGGAAAGGTGTGTGTTTCATCCTTCATAGAATTTTAGCTTCTTTTTTTAAAAGGAAGTTGAAGTGTCCTTCCCCTGCAACACTTGTGCCAATGCATCAATCTGCAGGACTGAGGGTAGTAATATGACCAACTTCAAAACATTCTGAGAGATTTGGGGGAACAGAAATGATGTTATATACAGTATATAATGCAGATATCTGCAAGCAAAGCCAGTTTGTATCACTAATCTTCCTTTTGACAAATCTATCTTCCCATAGCAGTATTTTACGCACACATGCACACAAATATATACCCAGGTATATAAGCACATTCATACATGCATGTGGCAGTACAATTTATGGTAAAAGAGAGGAATTGGCAGAGGCTGTTGGAGGGATGTTGGGATGCTTCTCATTTTGCAATTTCTAGTGGAAAAACTATCAGTCTTTGGATTTTCATCTGTCCCTTTTTCCTGTAAGGATCTATTATTAAACAAACATTTATACTGATTATTCCAGGATAATTCTTCAATAAAAGCTGGAGGTGTTAACTAGCAATAAATGGTATGTGAAAATAAAATGAAAGCTGCTGTCATCAACAATAGAACAAAGAAGTACATGCAAACTCAGGGGAGGCATTTCATTTTAAGTTCCAGAGAACAGTACTGAGATAGCATTTGAGGGATTCAGGATGGGGTGCGGCAACCATCTTGACTCTCCTGGATGTCATGGTGAGCTCAGATAAGTGTGTGCATGCATGTACATTTGCAGTCATATTTCCTTCCTATTTCCTCCTTAAAACTCATCAGTAAAGTTTACAACTTCTTCTCTGCGTGCATTAATATGCTTGGTCTGGGACAAGGCACTAGATCTCTTAGCAGCTTGCAATGTGATCAGCCATGGTATCCTGCTGAACCAGCTTTGGGGACTGGGAATGGAAAGCATTGTTTTGTATAGTGGTTCTCCTCTTTTTTCCATGAACAGTTCAAGTCAGTGTTGGGAGGGAGAGGTTCCCTGCAAAGTCAGTATCTCAAGGCCTGGGTCTCCTGCCTCTCCTTTTTAGTATCTACATGAAGCTATTTAATAATGACATGTTACAGCATGGAGTGTGGTATTATATTTGAGACAGAGATGTTATACACCCTAAGCTGGGCAAGTGAGTATCTACAGGCTGTGAGTATTTTATTGGGGAGGAATCCATTTTGACTCAAACCTGACAAGAGTATGTGACTTTGGTTTTTTTGGCCTCCTAAGATCTGGTGATCTGTGCCCCAGGACATAGTTGTACTCCCCAGATGGAATTGCTATACAATATGTGGGTCCTTCTGAACTTACAGCTTCTGCTCAGAAACCAAATGGCAGCTGTGGTAGGGGGGTATTTGTACAGATGTATCTTGTGAATCAAGCCATTCATGCTTAGGTGACTTCCTGCTTGGATTACTTCAATGTGCTTTTCATGGGCTGCCCTTGGACTAGAGTGATAGAAGCCTATGAATAATTGTTGGGACATTCTGGGAAGATTACTGAGGCACTGGGTGTTTAGTTTAATTTTATGATTTTGTAGTTTTGTTGCTGCTGTGAGCCACCCAGTTGTTTTGTAAGATGAGTGGCCATAAAAATCAAATGAATGAATGAAAGAATGTCTCATCTCCTCAAATTGTAGAATAAATTTCCCTTGATTCTCCTAGAGTGACTCCAATCTATCCCATGATTTCCATACTGTGGCGCACTGCTAACAGAACTGGATGGAACTAGAAGGAGTTGGCATTCCATGAAAAAGGATTCAGTTGCAAAAAATGCTAAATATCCAGGAAAGAATATGTCTTAAAAAGAATATGTCTGTTTTTCAGTCTTAAGAGAAGGAGGATTGATAGTTAGTTTGCAGTCTCCTGAAATATCTTAACAAAGAGTTTATAGATTTATAACTACTTTTTATATGCATCATTATTTATGTAAAAATACATTTTTGGTCGATTAGTATGGAAGATAGTACTTTCAAGATGAATTTAATTGCTTCCAGTTAATTTATTCAGTACCTGAGTAATATATTCTAGAAGGTGGCTATAAAACTTTTTGAATGAAATATGCCTACAGGGCATTACAAAACTCATTTCTTATCTTATTTTAAATGTCTGTATTTGTTCCCAGGGAACAAAAAATCGCAATTATTTTAAAAGAATGAAAGTAATTGCATTAGAACAAATTCATGTACTCTTTTGGAATGTAACTATTTGATTTTCCTGATATATTAACAATCAGAAATTTTCAAGTACTAAACATTAAACTGAAAAGGTTTATTTCTGGGTTGGAATACCATTTATGTAATTTTTATTTAAAACCCACTATGCATATCTAAAATATCATATTTGACATTTTAAAACTGTTAAATTTTAATCTAAGTATGCATGCAGATAAGCATACATATGGTTGCTTATTTATTTATTTATAAAATGTACAGGCCATCCTGTTCGGTCATGATTCTAGGCAGTTTATTGTAATCCCTTCATACCTCATTTAATTCCCAGGGTTTAAAATAGATTAAGGATTATCTCAGCAAAGGCATTAATGTGCTTTTTGAGAAAAGCACACATATATCTATAAAGGAAACAGTTGGCCAAGAGCAAGAGGAACTGAAGTGTACAGATTATTTATGACTAATAGGCTAAAGACTCTGAAGGGACGTGGACATCCCAGCAGACCATATGAAGCTCTTGGACTACAGACACTACAGCTATATGCTGTATACCCAATAATAGTACTTCCAAGCATGCTTTCTCTCAGCTTACCCAAGAGAGGTCATTATAAAATAGTTAACCTACAAGGGACTCTAATTTCCCTTTTTAAAAAATTGAATAAGGAGCTCAAATTTGGGAACAAATTGCATATTTTATTGCTCATTAAATCATTTTCATTTGAATTCTTTGAGAACTTCGAAGTATATGTACAGATAAATTCTTTGGCTTATACCTGCACTCCATGCCATGGCCATATACTACTCAGAGACTAACAAGAACCCCATAGTTCAACCCTAAGCTATAAATATTATCTTGACATTACTCCTATCACTTTTTCCAGCCATATCCAAGAAATGTCTCCCAGGTTTAGCAATGATGCTCTTCTCAGGGAAGCAGCCATCAGCAATGCTTCTATTCTGAATAGAACTGGAAGTTTTGTTTCCCTTTTAGTGTTTTAAAAAAAATCTGATAGGCTTAATACAGAAGGAAGTGCTTAAATGTCAGTAAACAGCACAGTAAAGTTTACAAAAAGATTTTTAATAGAACAAACCTAAACACATCTAATCAACAATATTAGCTTAATTGAATTGTCTAGACATGGTAATCCTACTTGACAACAATTCCTGAATTTTCATGACAAGTATATTTGATTAAATATACTTCAACGGAACTGAATCTATTTGGTTAAATAATCTTAAATGGATGCTCACTTTTCCTTTCATCTGTTGTCTCATTAACGAATTCCCCAAAAGCCTAATAGCTAAGTCTCTTCCTTCAACATTTTTTTCATCACTTCCTGCTGGGGAGGGATCATTTTAATTCTTTCATTTGCAATGCTTCAAAGATCTCAAGAATTTCTTGCTGCACTTTGCTAGCTGCCGTCATATAGAACCCGACCAGATTTCCATGACAGTTGGTGACCATCCTTGACCAACTGAAGATTTCTCTGTGGGGATTACATTAAAAGGGCGTTGGTACATACCTGATACTCCCGTTCTCGAAGAGCATCCAGTAGTAGTAGGTGCTTCAGTCTCTGTACATCTAGGCTGGGCTTAATTTCTGGAATGCTCCTCCTCCTCCACGGGACTCCTCCTCAGTGTTCCCCCGTTTTGGCAAAGATGAGAGCATAAACACCACTCACCCTGAATGCCTTAACAATTTGTTGGCCGAAACGGGATCCCACCAGACGGAAAAAGGGGTGGGGCTGGATGCTCTTCACAGCTCAAAGAGAATGGGCTTATCAAGTAAGTACCAATGGCCTTTCTCCCTTGAGCTGTTCAGAGCATCCAGTAGTGGGACATGCCAAAGCTTGGCCTGTCCTATGGGAAGGACTCCGTCTGGCTTGGAATTCCCTCCTGGTCCCCGTGGACCTGTTGCAGAACTCTTCAGCTAATGGAGGCCTCAGTGGATGAAAACACATCTATTTTATAATGCCTAATGAAGGGCAATGGAGAGGCCCAGCTTGTGGCTCGACAAATATCAGTTATTGGTGCCTGCGTGACCCATGCTGCCAATGTTGCTGCGCTCCTTGTTGAATGAGCTGATATGCCCCTGGGCACCTGCAGTGATTGAATCTGATATGTTTTCGCTATTGCAGCCCATAGCCAACGGCCTATTGTGGAAGAAGAGACCTTGCATCCCCGAGTGTTTGGCTGAAATGACACAAATAAAGCTTCCATTTTCCTGAAAGTTGCTGTGCGGTGAATATATATTCACAATGCTCGCTCACATCAAGCCGATGCCATTGTAATTCTAACCTTTGAGATGGCCTGGGACAAAAGTTAAGAAGTATCAGTTCTTGTGCCCTGTGAAACGCCGAATTAATTTTAGGTATAAACATAGGATCAGGACGAAGGACCACCCGGTCAGAATGGAAGACACAAAGGTCTTTTCTGATTGAAAATGCTGCCAGTTCCAAAATACAACGAGAGGAAGTGATCGCTACAAAGAAAACTACTTTATACGTCAGAAATTGGAGACTTGACGATTTCAAGGGTTCGAAAGGGTACTTAATGAGTGCAACGAGGACCTTGTTAAGGTTCCAAGTGGGATAACAGTGAACTGCTGGCGGGTGTAAATTTGTGGCTCCTCAAAGGAAGCTCTGTATGCATGGGTGATGAGAAAGAGACAGTCGACCCTCAGAAATGACAAACGATGCCAAGGCCACTACCTGCCTTTTCAATGTATTAGGTGATAATCCCTTGTCAAGCTCCTCTTGTAGAAACTCTAGGATTTGAGCCACTGATGGATAGATGGGGTCAATTTGAGACTTAGTACACGATTTGCAGAAACTGGACCACGTGGCATTGTAGATGCAAGTTGTTGAGGGGGGTCTGGCAGCTTGGATGGTGGCGATAACTCTGTCGGAAAACTGTTCGCTCTTCAGATGTCTCCGCTCAACCTCTAGATGGTCAGGTGCAACCATTGAGGGTCCGGATGTTGAAGGGGTCCGTGGGTTAGCAAAACCCTGTCTGACAGAATTCTCCATGGTGTTGACAAGGATAGACTGCAGAGTCTGCAAACCATAGCTGTCTGGGCCAGTAAGGAGCTATTAGCAGAAGCTCTGCCCTCTTTCCCAGCAGCTTCTGGATGACCTTGGGGATCAGAGGAAGCGGTGGGAATGTGTACAGAAGACCCTGGGGCCAACGGCAGCAGAGCACGTTGAAGTTCTCCGCTCCTTGTGAGGGGTACCTGGAAATTAATCTGGGGAGCTGAATGTTGAAGGGGAAAGCAAACAAGTCTATCACCGGCTGCCCAAATCTCCTGACCACCTCTTGAAACAGGGTCGGATGGAGGTGCCACTCCAATTGATCGATTGTGGCCGTGCTTAGCCAGTCTGTCTGTGTATTCGACAGGCCCGAAATGTGTTCTGCTCTGATGGAAAGTAGGTTGCTCTCCACTCAACAACACAAGCGTTCCGCTTCCCGCATGAGGTGTTTCGATTGTGTGTCCCCTTGTTTGTTTATGTGAGCTTTGGCTGTTACGTTGTCGGTCAATATTGGTATGTGTTGATTGTGTACCTGTGGAAGGAAGCTGCGGAGAGCCAGTTGTACTGCTTGAAGCTCCAGCCAGTTTATGCTGCACGACTGTTCTAAGGCGGACCAGCGGCCTTGGGTTGTGAGTGATTGAACGTGAGGTCCCCATCCAAACAGGCTGGCATCGGTGGTGATGGTAAGTCTGTGTGGCTCTTTGAAGAGGCAGCCTCTGTTGATGACTGGTCTTGTCCACCAGAGGAGAGATATGAGGACCTTTGATAGTACCTTGACTATCAAGGCCCTGATAGTACCTTGACTATCAAAAGATAGTCAAGTATTTGGAGTTGCTTCAGCCGGAGCACTGGTAAGGAAGCAGGAACCACTGGAGGGATCAAGTATGGAGTCGGGCCCAAGGGATGATAAATATACATGAGAGCATCTTGCCTAACAATTTTGATAGTTCAGCTAGGGACACCCTCTTAAGACCCCTGATCTTACCTAATTGCTGAATGCTATTTAATCTATCTGGTGACAGGTAAACTTTGCCTTCCACCATATCGATGACTGCCCCCAGATGGATTAACCGAGTTGATGGTGTTAAATTACTCTTTTTCCAATTTATTGAGAACCCATATTGTTGTAGGGATTGTAATGTGTTCTGAGTATCTCTGACTGCTTGATGATTGGAAGATGACAAAATTAAGATATCATCAAGGTAACACTGGACAGGGATATCATGGAGATGAGCAGCTAGAGCTGCGAGAACCTTTGTGAAGGTCCTGGGGACAGAAGCTAGTCCAAAAGGAAGGGTCACATATTCAAAATGGTGGTTATTATGATGGAATCTCAGAAATTTATAGTGGGAAGGCCGAATAGCACTATGTAGGTATGCCTCCTTCAGATCTATAGACATAAGGATGTCACCTTTTCTGATGCCAAGTAAGATAGATTGCAGGGTGTGCATTTTAAACTTATGATATACCAAGAAACAGTTGAGAGGTTTCAGATCTAATATTGCTCTCCACCCCCCCAAACTTTTGGGAACAACAAAAAGATGTGAATAGAAACCCCATCCTCATTGGTTGATGGCTACTGGTTGGATGGTTCGTATGTCCAGTAGATGTTGGATAGCTGTTTCCAAGAGATTACATTTAACCGGATCTCTGGAGAGAGGGCATGACATGAAAAAATCTGGGAGAGTGGACTGAAACTCCAGCACAAGGCCAAATCTGATCGTATCTCTGACCCAGGAATCAGATGCTGAGGAATCCCATTGGTCCGCGAATAATTTAAGACGTCTGCCAAAGGGGCCAGGTACAGGGAGTTATCTTGAATGCTGGAAAGACCTGTTTCCTGCTCCTTGAAAGGATCTCTTGGATTGACCACCCCTTCTGCTTCTATCCCCGAAGTCGAACCTGTCTGGCTGCTGCCCTGGTCTGAATGATGGGGGTCTCGGATATCTGGGTGAAAAGGGTCCCTGATAAAAGGGCCAAAAGGATCCCCTCAGAAAGGACTGAGGGTTTCTAGAATCTGACTTCTGAAAAAGGGAAGGTAGAATTTTCTTTTTGTTTCAGGTTTCAATTAGTAGCGGATGAAGGGAAGGACCTAACAGTCTGTCTCCCACAATAGGAGATGAAGCCAGCTTGCATTTGTGCTTAAAGTCTGCTAGCCAATGTTTTTACCATAATAAGTGTCACACTGTGACATGTGAAGAAATGGCCCTGGCTGAAAACTTGACAGCATGATAAGTTGTATCAGCAATATCTTGGTGCACTCTAATGTTGGAATTAGGGATACATTCCCGTAAGAGGCAGAGCTATCTGAGAGAAGAATGGATAAAGAAGGAGGCGGCCATGGCTGCTCTGATGGCCCACGTGTCAGACTGATGGGCCCTGCGTAGGGCTAGCTCGGCCAGTTTTTCCTCCAGCTTTAATGCCTCCAGCACTTCACTGGGAATGGAGAGGATGCTAATCCCACTATAGGTTCGTCTACCTCAGGGGCCAAATTGAAATATTTCCTGTCATATCAAGTGGGGGCCGGGTATGCCATGCAGACGCCCACTGTTTCTGTACCAGGTCCGAAAAGTTGTGAGGAACTGGGGTCACATCTGCCTCGACTACTGGTTGTTTGAAAATTAGATCTTCTGGTCCCTCTTCTGAAGTAGTTGGAGTGGTAGAAGGGGTCAACTTGTTCAGGCGTGCAATGTTTTTTGCCTTAAACAAGAGAGATCTGAAAAGCTGCGGGCAGAATAAGCCTGTAAGTACAGGTTGATTGGGAACAAGGCCCTCATCCTTAGACATCCCCCTTTCTAAGGGGTCCGCTTCCGACAGGGACTCACTATCATGTATTGATCCCGATTCAATCTGTTCCATTTGTCCAATTTGATCCACTTCTTCCTCTTCCTCTTCTTCCTCCTCCTCCTCAGTCGCCCCTTGGAGGGGTGCTTCCCCTTGTAAATGTACCTGGGTATAGTGTTGCTCTGACCTGGTCAATGACCACAGCGATTGGGAATCATAATCAGCTGTTACAGGATGTTCCTTGGTCAGAACTGCATGTTGAAGACCTGCTGTGATTCCCTGGCGGATTGCCAGCTCCATCCAGATCTTCATCCTCTCTGGAACTTCCTCTGGAAGAGTCGTCCTGTTGAAGACCAACAGCCATTGGAGTGAATGTAGCTTCAGGAGCCCTTTGCATGGTTGGTGTTGCAGGTAACTGAGCCTGTTGGCTTTGGAGAGCCAAGCTGCGCCTGGATGAGAGGGAGAGATCTAGGAGAGGAGGAGGGTGGGAAGAGGTAGACGGATCTGGACTGGAGGAGGGAAAGTCCTGTGAGGCCCTGTGCACTTCCCGTGTGCACTTATCTATCTGCTTTTCTAATGCTTTATGGTGCCTGTTGGCATCCCTTTCTGAAGCTTTAAAATTCCCTTTAGTCTGCCATAGTGAGCCTGAGCAAGAAAAGAAACCAAAATCAGCTTCTGCTCCCATTTCTGCTATGTCTTTGCATGCCTTCAAGTTGGCTGAAGGCCTTGTTAAAACCTATGGTATACCCCAGAGATCTCCAAACTTGGCAACTTTAAGACTTGTGGACTTCAAGTCCCACAATTCTCCAGCCAGCCACACACGCACATACTGTACATATAGCTTATACATTTAGACTTCATGAAAGCAGGGAGCTACCTTAGCTCCAAACAAAACTTCCAATACATTGGCGGGGTCAACTTACACAGTTTTCCTATTTGTATGATATACCAGTTCCGTGATGGCGAACCTTTGGCACATATGTCACAAGTGGCATGCAGAGCCATTTGTGCTGGCACACGAGCCGCATGCAAATTCACTTCACTGCGCATGCATGCGCCTGACAGCTGATTTTTCAGCTGGTTTGAGGCCTTTTTTGCCCCCCCCCCCCCAAGGCTTGGAAAAAACCTCTACAAGGCTTTTCAGGACAAATATGCCCGTTTCATCACTTCCTGTAAGACTGGAAGTGATGAAACAGGCATATTATTTGGCCTGAAAAGCCTTGCAGAGGCTTTTTCCAAGCCTCTGGGAGGCCGAAAAAGACCTCAAACCAGCCGAAGAATCAGCTGTGAGGCGCAGTGCAGGTAAGGCAGTGGTGGGGGAGTGGCGGGGGGATTGTGCGTACATGTGCAGGGAACATGGGGGATGCATTGTATTCTGGGTGCTGAGATGCGAGTGCGTGCGTGTGTGCTCACGTGCACAATTTTGGGCACAGAAGCCCAAAAAGGTTAGCCACCGCTGCACTTGTTCAACCAACCATTATCCATGTTCAACCAACCATTATCCATGACCCAGTTCAACATTGAACTGTTGTTTCCATATGAAAAAGTACCACTGGATTCCATAGAACTTAATTTAGAAAAAATATATATGCAGCATTGGTCTTTAGAAGTCCTCTGAAGATGATGCATATGTGTTATATTTATACAGTTCTTATACATTTTCACAAATTCTTCCTCAACAAGAACTAACACACACATTTTTTCACCTACTCAGCTATTTCCTTGTCTTCCTTTAATAATCCTTTCAAGTATTGGAGTGACCACCTGTCTGCCTCTCTTGATTTTTTTTTTGCTTCAAATTTAAAAAAAAACCAAAATGATTTTCATGCACTTAGTTCTGTGTGGGGTCATTTTTTCCCATTCTAATAATGTTTGAAATATCACAATTGAAGAAACTTTTAGTACCCTTCTATAAAGCATAGAATTTTTGTTTCCACTTATTAGGTGTCCAACACAAGGAAAGTTATTTAAACTTCCATTGTTGAAAATTTAAAGAATCTCTAATTAGTATTGCATCATTACATTCTTATTGAATGCATATTGTCAAATGAGAGCTACATTGCATGAATTTCAAATAATTAAATTTGGCAATTTGCTCAGTCTCCCAATGCATTTCTGCTGAGATAGTATGTAACTGCAAATCCACATTGTGGATTTGTTGAAAAAGACTCTACATTTACCATTGATGTACCTTTCTGTTGCTTTAATATAGTACTCCAAACAGCTTGCTTTCTGGATAGTCTCAGAAGCAAGTTAATGACAGCAGACTTTGATTTCAAATCTTACCTCTTAAAATTGATGCCCCCAGCTGCAATTCCCTGTGTTTCTGTGTGATAATATGGAGTCCAAGGTGGAGTGGAAGGTTCATCAGTGCAATACCTAAAAGCCTTAACAGAACTGGTGAAATGCGGGACTTTTTGGATTTTCTTTAATTATTATTTTTTATACTCAAGTAAAACAGACAAAAGTTCTGCCAGTTGCCCTTTTACTCAAGTGATAGGAAAAATGGTAAAATGAGGGTGCTTCTTCAGTTTTATCAGTCCATCACTGAATAAGAAAGTGTCAGATACAAAAGGAGTTGGAAAAAGAGGATAAATCATCAGGGTTCTTGATGGAAACTATGTATTTTCAAAGTCCATAAAAAAAAATTGGTACTTGCTTTGCTGTCACAGAAGTGAAAGGAAAGCAACAAGGGAATACATCAATTAAGGACTGTGATAAGTATGATCTAGACCAGTGTTGTTCAGCCTTAACAACTTTAAGATGTGTGGATTTCAACTCCCAGAATTCCATCAGCCAGGAATTCTGGGAATTGAAGTCCACATATCTTAAAGTTGCAATGTTCTGGCTTATACAGAACACTGGGCCTTTACTGTGGCCAGTTCAGTCATTAGAATCAAGCAGCTTAAAATTGAAGTAGAAAAGAGTCTTAAATAAAAAATGGAAGGGGTTGGTCAGTGTTATTTTATAGCACTGCTGCTAATCCATTGTTTTTTTGAGCCATCCTGGGAAACTTTAAATAGAAACAAAAACAGGCAATAATTCTTGCCTAAAGAGGAAAGAAAAAAGAGCAAGAAGGAACAATATGATGATAGTAAGAGTTGTTAATGATCCATTTTCTTTTCATAACCATTTTACATTGATTATACAGCACACGGATACTGCTGTAGCAGAAAAGCATAACTCACCACAGCATTCTCATTTCTGTCAGCCTGAATTTATGGTTAGTTTCCTTCCATTTTATCTAATATGCAAGACACAGGACAGAATGTCTTGGCTGATATTAAACTTGTAGAAAAATTAGAAAGTGTTGCAGTTTTATCAACAGTGAAAGAATAATTAACATACTAATGCAAGATATGTCCAGTCTTGTATGTGTCATAAAATGGCTTGCATGCAACAGATTGCCTATCAACTTATTCACACAGGGAACAGCTTTACAAAGGACTTCTAAAGTCAAGTCTTTAAGGTTTTATGGAAAGCTAAAAGGCGTCCGGGTGTGCCAAATCTCAAGGGACAAGATGTTCCATAAACCAGAGGCTGCCGCTGAAAAAGCACACTTCCTAGCTTCCATTAGAATATAATATTTCTGCTCTGACCTGGCTCACAAATGCAACAAACCCTCTGTAGTTAAATAAATGTTCCCTTTATTAGGAGAGCCAGCAGCCCTGGCACAAAGTCTCTCTCCCTCTCACAACAGGCTAACAAGTCTGTCTGGCAGGGAAATGTCTGCCACATCTGTTCTTCTCTGCCCCTTGCCTTTTATCTCCAGAGCTAGGATGGGACTTCGCTAGCAGCAGTGGCTCTTCCATCCCAAGGATCAGCCCATAGATTTCCACTCCTCTCCTCTCCTCCGCCTTTTGGGCATCTGCGTGTCAGGCACTGAACCCAGCTGTTCCTGCTCTTCTCCTCATCAACCACCTCCAGACCTGGGGGCTGTTGACTCTCCATCTAAGGATTGATGGGCAACCCAGGCTCCACCTCTGTTTCTATCTCTGACAGCTCCATTCTTTCTTCCCCCTCGGAGTTCTCAGATTGCCTTGATGCTGGCCTTGACTCCCATGCCACCTCCTCATCTAATTTGGCTGCTGGAGGGTCCTGCTGCCGACAGGCCACAACAACTTCAGGAAGGGAACTAAGAGTGTGCCAACCCTATCTCATCTGGTAGGACAGATAGATATCCTTAGTGAGAATCAGTCCCAAATTTACCTTAATAAGTGATAGCATACTGATTCTTTGGAACCAAATCTGTTTCAAAGAAAAAAAAATTGTCACTATTGTTAGTGACAGTATGAGCAGAACATCTAGCACACAATAGTATTCAGCTTGGTGAACAAAAATAAACTCACCAGATAAGGCCAATATAATCCATTTTCATTTATTTATCAAGTGGTCCACACATGAATACTTGCAATAGCTTGAATGTCAAAGATATGAATAAATATTCTTCTTGTTTACAGAAACAACATTATCACAGCAAAATTTAATATCCATTTTTTTTATTAATCATTAAAGTTAAGATGATGAAAGTTCTTACAGGGTAAAAGAGACTCTGTGTTATGAAAATCTAATAATTCCAAAAGCTGATATCAATTTAACAAGCAATGTTTATGGCAATGTCAATAATATTGTAACTGATTATGTAACAAGAAGTACCAAACTCTTCACTCTTAGGAAATAGTTTTGCCTGAATCTATTCTAAATATAATTACAGATTATTATTTTTTTAGATAAAAAGAGAAAGAAAATGTGTGTGAGATAACTGCCAACAGAATTTATGGTACTCTTTTCAGCAAAATAATATCTAAAATATATGTTCATAAATCAAGGGAGAAGGATATTCAGTCTTTGTCTGAGATTATCAATAAAACAAACCTCAGCATAATGTCTAGTACAACACAAATGGAACATAGGAAAATAAACAGACCTTTATGTAAATAACTTCTTCATATAATGATATATAACCTTTCAACAATGATGTCTGCTGACTCAAGAAATACTGTAATCTATCAAGACGGTATTCAATCCCCATACTTGATTTATGGGATTTGCTGTCCAAATATACAAAGCCCTGAAAATGACTGCCGAAAATGACAGTTGGAAGGAGTCACGATGAGACTTCTAAAGGTGCTTTTTCTGGATGCAACTGGACTTTCTTGTTTTTTCTTTTGAAGATGTTTCGCTTCTCATCCAAGAAGCTTCTTCAGCTCTGACAGGATAGTAGGATTTATATTCCTTACAGACAGCTGGTATTCTGCATCCTTTTAAAGCAGAGCTGTCAAACTCCTGGTCCTCAGGCTGGATGTATCATGCACTGGCCATGTCCACACCTGGTTTGGTGAAGGGGAAAAAGTCCCAATACGTCACGTGACATTGCCATGACAATGTAAGCTTGACATCCCTGTTTTAGAGGGTCATTGAAGCACTTAGAGGTTTATCTATGTCCTCAGGGTCCCTAAGTAATGCTCCTGGTTCCTGTAGTCTCAAATTTTTCCTCTGGAAATCCATTCCTACTTCCACACCACTCAAAGTGTACAGGTAAAAGTCTGTAGAGATTCTCAATCACCCGGTCATGGTTGTGCAAAAGGTGCTTTTTCAGGAGGCAACTGGACTTTCTTGTTTTTTTCTTTTGAAGACATTTCACTTCTCATCCAAGAACATTTGAGCTGAAGAAGCTTCTTGGATGAGAAGAAATAACAAGAAAGTCCACTTGCATCCTGAAAAAGCACCTTTGGGACAACCATGACCTGGATGACTAAGAATCTCTACAGACTTTTGGTGACAATAATCCAGAGATCTATAGAAGAAAATATTTATAGTTCAAAGTTAAACTGTGGATTGATTGGTGCTCTCTTGAGCTTGGTTGTTTGCTTGCAGATGTTTCATTACCCAACTAGGTAACATCTTCAATGCTGGTAAATATAGGGTTCACTTTTTGTTTATATATAGTAGCTTGCTTTGCCAGTGTTGCTGGGAGTCTGATTTTCTCTTTGGTAGTTCCTTGCTACACATATTGAAAATTGTATTGAAAGAATATTGGATCATCTGTTATCTTTTTTAGTTTTACTCAACTTTTCATGTCTATTCCCTAGAGAAAGAGGGCATTTTTCCCAGGCTATTTTTTCCTCTCCATCACAACTGACATAGCTTTAAATACTCTTAAAATGTTAATTGGTATGTGGAAAAATAAATCTGTGATATATAATCCCTGAAAACAAGGAACTATTAATCCCATTTATCTTTGCGTTTTAAGGTACTGTAGATCTCCAAGTTACACTTTTTTTCAAATCAAAACATTTTCTCTTCTCTTCCTGTTTAGTGTTTCTTTAACTAAAACAGAACTATGCATAGGAATTGTTATCTACTGTGGTGACTAACCTACATTGTCCATTAATATGAAGATTAATGGTTTTAATTAGGTCTGAATTTAATTAGTTAAAGTGGATGGTAATAAACTCATAAAAACTCATAAATAATGGAGCAAAGTTCTAATTTCTAGGAAAAAGAACCCTTGGGAATTCGTCATGTGAGATATTTTGGAATTAAATATTTGTATATTACTTTTACAATCTAGTGCTTGCTGTATTCAGTTGTGAATAAATGCATGTAAAAACTTGCAAAAAGTTATTGAAAATCTCATAATATTAGACTTAATAAAAAGGTGCAGGGCATTCATTATAAAGCAAGAGAGAAATCCTTGACAACTATAACTTTAACTGTATGATGCAGCAACTAGATGGTTGACAACCTTATCCATAAATAATTAGAACTTAAATAAGTAAAAAATATAAATGGTTTTGAAACTTGCTTTAGTATTTTATTATCATATAAACAAAAGTTATACATGACTGGCCAAGGACAGTAAGATAAGTGCATAGAGATTGCTTTGTTTAACCAGTTTTTTTTTTTTGTTTTTTTTTTTGTTATGGTGAATAAGTTTGGAGAAATCCTTATTGCTGTTCTGACCAAGGCTTCCTGAGACAGTAAGTAAGCACACACTTAGTTAAAACAACTCTTGTTTTATTTCAACACTGGGAATTATGTTCATTCCCAGCCTGTAATGAATCCCAAACAATCCCTCGAGATAAGCACGCACCTTTCTCCCCTTTGAATATAAAACTATAAAACTAATTATAAAACTATAGCATGAACTATAAAAAAAAAAAAACCAACCAAAGTACAAAGTCCACAAAGAGCTTCAAAGTTTAATCTGAACAGAGCGAACAACATTGCTTCTTGCAAAGGTTTCTCTACCTTTGCATTTCCTTTATATTTTATGGGAAGGGCAATCACCTCCAAGCCCTACTCCTGAGTCACCCCTTTGGTCTTAATTGCTCTTGCCTTCTAGCAGCTCTGTGCACATGTGCACTGCGAACAGACTCCCCTTGTTCCTCTGCCTTGCAGCTGCCAGGCTCAGGAAACTCCGGAGTCAGCATACCACTCCCAGATGGTCCTGGCCCCATCTCTTCATCGGATGCAGGACCCTCATCCGAGTCCTCCCCAGATTCCTGGACTGGTCCCCGTTCTTCCCCACTGCTGCTGGTGAACCACAACACTTGCAATTGCTGAGATTCATGGTTTTAGCACAAATAATTTTGATAGTTTTGGATTATTCTAGGTAATTATTATCCTTTTCATATTAGATAGATTAATTCACCAGTTTAAAGTATGCCTATAGACAAAGTAATCTATCTAATATGAAAAGGATAATAATTACCTAGAATTGAGAAGATAGCAACAGACAGCAAATGCTGCCTCTGCAAAGAAATGAAGAAATTGGGGATCACCTAGTTAGGGGCTGCAAGAAGATTGCACAAACTGACTACAAACAATGGCATGTATTTTAATTCATAAAATTGTTAAAATAAATGTATAATTGAAACCACTGGTTCCTCCTTCAGATTTGATAGATACACCATTGGACAAAAACCATGGGACTTTGTTTTTATAAATCATAACTGCAGCTAGACTTTTATGCACATACATGAAAAGACTTACAGATTGCCACAAGAGAAAAATAGATAATGAAGTTAATAGAACTGATCGAAGCAATAAAATTAACTTTCTTGATTAAAGAAGGAATTTGGTCTGGCTTTGTTTGTATGTGAAAACCAATTTTGTACTTTTTTTTGTTAAAAATCAAAAGAAATGTTATATAAATTTTGGGTTTTGATTATTACAATATTTATGATTATAGAAATACTGTGTAATATTGAATTTTAGATCAAAAGGTTAATGCATCAAAGAAAGTTAGACGTTACCCTTTTCTATTTCTTTTTCTCTTCTTTATTCCTTTGCATATTCCTTCCATGTTTTTCCTTCTTAATTCCTTTTTTTACTCGTTTATCTTTTGTAGAAATTTAATAAAGCATATTTTTAATATATAAAAAAGGAAACAACAGTATCTTCTATTCCAGATACTTGAGAAGGACTAGACAGAATAAAAATGCCAAATCTGGTGTAAACATCTGGCAGACTGGATAACCAACAATAATAATAGTGATGAAACAATGTTGGATTTTTCACATTGGCGGTATAACCAACTCCCTTGAACATTCTTGGGAGGCAGGAGTCATGCTCCAAACTGCAAAATGAAATTGAACAATAGAGGAGGAAGTGCCTAGCCAAATAAAACTGACATTTACAGAGCAAAATGCCAGAGTATCTGTGGTGATTCAGTAAAGCTAAAGAATATTTAGGGAAAGCCCCTGAAGTTGGATTAAAAAAAATAAAAAAGCAACAAATGGTAACGTAAATAGAGAATACCATAAAAGATATCCCACTACTTAATGTGAATGAAGCTTTCAAATAGAAATCTTTAAGTGCATGGGCATTTCAACTGCCAATAAATAAAAAAAGTTCAGGCTAATATTATTATCTTCTCTGTCATTTTAGAAGAACCTGTCTGAGATGATAAGCAGCCAAATGAGTTTGGCAGATACTGTTTTGTATAATCTAGGAACCAATACTTTGACAACAGAGGATTTGACATTGCAGATTCATCCCAGATATTTTAATGAATTTGCAGATTATTTGAGAAGCTAGGTCTGCAATACATTTTATATGCACATTTGTTGATTTAGAAAAATCTATTGGCTTGAATTAATATTTTGCACAAATATACAAGTGAAGGTTGCTTTTGAATGCAATAAATGCAACAAGTAAAGGAAGTAAAGCATGCATTAGAATAAAGAGGATGCTTAGCAAATGCTTAACATTGAGCAAGAAGTAACACAAGAATATGTAGGTCTATTTGGTTGTTTAAGACAGCGGCTGCGGCCCCCAAGCTTTTGAGCACCAGGCATTAGTTCCGTGGAGAGAGGTTTTTCTGCAGACTGGAGAAGGTACAGTTTCATGTGCTGTCTGCATCCCGTGAATGGGGCTTAACTTGTTTCCACAGCCCAGTTTCTGGCATGCTACAGACCAATGCCTATCCATGGACCAGGGGTTGAGGATCCCTGGTTTAACATATTTATAAATAAATGTATAAAAATGCCTGTAGTGATGTTAGAGGTATAGTGGTTGGAGATCTGAGCATGTGTGTACTTTTGTCCTTAGGTGATGCCTTGATATTGACTAAGATGATGCCTTGATATTGACTAAGAAGCTGAATGTTTTGCAGTGAACGTTAGATTGTTTAAAGCACCAAGAAATATGACTTTGAAAGTTTACATAAGGAAGACCAAGCTGCATTTTATGGAGGAGTAAACAATTTATACATAAATAAACAAGTTTTATGTAAATGGTGCAGATGAAAGCAGGAGATTGATTTATGTATTATGTTAATGAGAGAATGCTTACTAAAGAAAGGTAATGAGCTACAGTGGTACAGTGGTTAGAGTGCAGTACTGCAGGCTACTTTTGCTGTCGGCTGGCAGCAATTTGGCAGTTCAACTTTCACCACGTTCAAGGTTGATTTAGCCTTCCATCCTTCTGAAAAGACCTCGGTGTGTACAATGAGGACCCAAATTGTTGGGGGCAATATGCTGACTCTGTAAACTACTTAGAGAGGGCTGTAAAACAGTATATAAGTCAAAATGCTGTTCCTATTGCTAATGTGTGGAGAAATACAGATTAAAAAATAGTGTGTAATGGATAGTCTGCTTTAAGATATACATATTTTGTAAAAAAATCACAAATGACCATAATTGGAAATGTGTTTTTGTCCAGTTTGTTATATGGAAATGAAAGTTAGGCATACCTTAGATATAAGTTATGCTTCTCTTACAGAATTGCGTGGTTATAGAAATATATCTAATACCAATATATTATTTATGTCTAAATACATTTTCTATTACATGGATTTAAAACATTGGTCTCTAGAATTTTCATTCAACTGGTATGGCAAACACTTATTGACTTTCTTTAGGCAACTCCCTACAAACACGCCAAGAAGTAGTAAGTATGCACAATTGTATTACAGCCTGCTGAGCTATATTAAATATAAAAGTTTATCAGAGGACTTCAGAATTTCCTATATTTCAGGTTTGTGAAAAGTCAAGAAATTGCTGTATCAGTTTAATTTATTTATTATCTCATTTATTTAGAGATTGAGCCACTTTGATGGTGGTTAGGGACACCAGGCTAGAATCTGAAGATGGTGGCAAATAACAACAAACTATTCCTGAAAATATTGCCAAGAAAAATGCAGGGACTTGTCCAGACAAATTGATTCAAAGATGAAAATTTAAAAAGATGGATAAGAGATAATGGAAGTATGATTTTGGAAATGCGATTCTTTAATAAATTAGAAAACTGACAGTGACTTCAGTTTTAGACCAAATAAGAATCACATAAAAGGTCTGGTTAGAACTACCAGATAAAATAATATACTCAATCAGACAAATATTTTTTTACACAATTATTTGTGTAAATAAAATTATTTGCTTAAATAATAAAATGTAAAGTGATAATTTTCATTTGTTGGAGAAGAAATTCACTGCTCTCAATGGGGTTTCATTAGCTAGATAGATGTACTGCATAGATAACCAATGCAGGACATAGGTTAAGTACTGCAACACCCAAAAGATCCACTTAATTTTAATAGCTTATAGGAAGCAACAACTTGTGTGAGTCAGCCGGTTGCATGTAAGAGAAACAGGATGAATGAAGGCGAGAAAAAGTTTTCTTACATACCGGAAATTTAATTGCTTTAAGCACAAGGGTGCCTGATTTTATATGAATGAAGAAGTCATTTCTCAACTTTATTCAGAACTGCTAAACATAACACATCTGTTCACTTCTCTGTTTCTCTGTTAGTTCGGCAGTTATTCATGGAAACCTCTGCAAACTGCAAAAAACAAAAAACTGTGTTGCTTTCCAAAGTGCTTTTTAAATGCCTCATGTACCCACAAGCTCTTTTCAAAACATATTATTCAATTCTCAGTACTCATTCTAAATATCAGTCCCACATAAATTAGAAGTCACTGAGAGAGTGCTGGTGTTTGTAACACTCTACTACAAATTTGCAAAAAAAAAAAAACCACCACACAATTTATGGACAGAAATTCTCATCTTACTTGTACTGTATAGGTAATTCCTTAGATATATTTTGATTTGGTACATAGTATATCAGAATTTATTTACTGTATTCATCCTTAAAAGTTACTTCATGAAATGTCATTCCAATTTATACATTTTAAGATCCAACAACCAGCTAGTTTGCTGTTTAGTGTAAAGGTTTCTACTCCGTGGTTTCAAACTATTTAACCATTTCTTCCAATTCCTTCCTGTTCCATTATGCATCTATTTGTCAATTTATTGCTGCTATGAAATGTTGTAACCTTGCTTCTGGCTCATCATATAAAACTCTCTACCTTGAGCATCTCTTCACAATCTGCCTTCAGCTTGCCCTCAATGACCTATGTGAGTCATTAGCCCAATGTTCTCAAACCCTCTCCCATCACATTGACAGCTAGACTGGAAAGTATTCCACAATATTTGCTCTCTAATTACATGGAATGACTGAAAACAATCTGTGCCAATAGTACAACCCAAACAATAACTGATTTCAGAGAATTTACCAGCCCAGGAAAAATTAAATTTACATAATTATCATAGCTGCATCCCTTTTATGCATCACAAAGCAGAATATCTTGAATTGTACTTTTTCCCCCTTTTGACAATAGTTGTGAGAAGTTGGCAAGAAAGAAAAATAATTAGCACAATAGCTGAACAGAATTGTGAATCCCAAAGGTGCTTTTCTGAAGGCAGCTGGGTTTTCTGTGTTTTTTTCTTGAAGACATTTCACATTTCACTTCTCATCAAAGAAGCTTCTTCAGTTCTGACTGAATGGTGGAGAATGGAAGGGTTTACTGTATATTCTCTGCAGTCACCTGTTTATCTGTGCCTTCAGGGTTATCTGACTATTACAAATGGGCGTGGAACCTTCTTAGAACTGCTGAAAGGAAGTTCTACGCCCATTTGTCCTATTCAGGTGACCCTGAGAGCACAAATAAACCTCCAAGTGCTAACAACTGAATGACTGCAGGGAACATAAATCCTTCCCTTCTCCACTATTCAGTCAGAACTGAAGAAGCTGCTTGGATGAGAAGTGCAATGTCTTCAAGGAAAAACAAAGAAAGAAGTCCCATTGCCTTTTGAAATTGGGACAACTATGACCTGGATGTCTGAGAATCTTCATAGACCTGGAAATGGATCCATTTTTATGCTTTATTTCCGATTGTAAAATTTTCAATTATTAAAAGTAAGATTAGATTGACTTATTTGTACATTTTGTACAAAAATGTAAATTACCATTAAAAAAAACTAAATGAAAATCACCATTAATAGGCTTGCCACAATTGTTATTTAGATGTAACATAAAAACCAAAAGCAGGCAATAATGGAAGCTTTGGAATCTTAAACTAAATTAACTTGTAAACAAACAGGGTACAATTATCGTATTTGATGCCGCTGAAGTTACTTTCAAATAAATTATGCATTCACTCTGTAATTAAGTTCCAAAGTTGGCAGTTTGTGTACAGTGACATTTCTAATATATGGGCAGCCATTATTAAATGGATTTGAAAGCTCTGGCTGGACAATGGGAAGAAATTAAAATCTAACCTTCTTTGGATAACATAATCATCATAAATCATCATGTACATTTATGAGAATTAACAAAATAGTCTGCAATAAACTATCAAATAAATTTATTATAGAACCTTAAACTTAGAAGAGTTATGAATGCCCAAATATCCAGTACATAATTTCAAGCCAAGATGCACTGCAAGAACAATCGAAAAACACCCTTGAATAAAATAAATAATTTCAACAAAAGATTATCTAAATGTTAGTAAATATTTGAACAAATGCAAAACTACAACCTGATATAAGGGTATCATTTTTACATTAAACTGGATCAACCAACTAGCTTTATTCATACTTCATGCTAAGTAGAATTTTTAACCATGGTTTGTTAAACATAGTTCTGTAGAAGCCAAAAATAGAAAAGAAAAACAAGTTATGATAAGTATTATGTGAAAATCAGGCAACACCATGAATATTCTCTTAAACAGAACCTTTCTTTATGACAAAATTAGAAAATACAACTCAGAGATATTGTAACATATGGGAAATTATTAGCCTTTTTTTTTTTAAGATGGAGAACATTCTTCACACTTCTAACTCTATAAGTTCACACTTTTAAAACTGTATGTCACTTTGGATGTACAGAATTTTCAATTGTGTTGCATGATTTATTAGCAAAGTGTAGGGTTTTCACAATATAATTTCTATTAATTTCAAATACTAATTTCCACAAATTCATTTTTGCAATAAAAGATAGATTAGAAACTGATGAAATTCCCCTGAGACATGTTTCACCTTTTTCACAAACACAGAAAATTATGCATTCACACAGTTTATCTCCAGTTTTATCTTCACTAACTCTGCTCTATATCACCTTGTGGTTCCTTTTTCAAGTATCATTGCTTATGAGATGGTGCTTTGAGATCTGTATGCAGTAAATTAGGAACTGTTACAAAGAGATGCAAAATCATAATGTCACTTAACTTGTGTCACAACCTGATGTGTCAATATAGCAGAGTATTGTGAATAAGACTGCAATATATCCCAAAAGTTCAAAGGAATAACATTACGAAGTAACCATACTGTTTACAAGAGAATCAACCTATCAACTTGTGAAGTACATCTGGACTTAATAACAAACTATCCTCTATAAAATACAAATATATCCTCTTCTTTCTGAAACTGCTCATTTTATTAAGTTACTCAATTAAGTAATGACATTCAGAAGAAATCTGTATGAACTTATAAATACTAGTATTAGATCTTTGTTCCATGTTATACTTATAGGGACTCATTAAAATTGGCAATTTTAAAAGACTTTGTCAGTATTTCTATTAGAAAGGAATACAGTAAAAAATTAAAGATAAGGATTTTATTTTAAACTATTATATATTTATAGGTTTTTATGCAATCCAACAGCGCCATCCTATGAAAGTTTATTCAGGTTTATATCCCATACTGCTGAGTGAAGCTTATTCCAAGGCCAGTTTAAGGAAAGGAACGTAAATAAATAAATATTTTATATTACACCTGTCTATCAAGAAATGCCACTGAGAATCTGTAGTTTGGAGTAATATTTGTATGTTTTAGTACATTGATGCCTTTTCTCTTCTAAGCTAATTCATAGCCAAATTATCATATGCTTTTGCACAAGTAAGACTAGTGACCTTCTTCTCAAAAGCAGTTTAAATTGAATGCCTCCAAAACTGCTTTATAAAAATAAGCTCAAAGTCCCACTGGCAGCACATTTAGACAGATCACACATTAACAACATTACATGGCTTTTTAGCACAAATGTGTGGCCACATGGCCCTTGAAAAACAAACCAACAAAAATAGGCAAACAACTCAATTCTGACTTCAGGATCCAATTACGATTCACAATCTCATTTTTAGGACGACTATAGTACTTCCTGACGAAAGAAGCCGAAAAGCCTTGTGAGATTTCTCTGAAGTATGTACAGTCACATTTTCCCCTCCACTAGCATTTCCAGTAAAAATGTAAAAGAATATTTCTAAAATCTACAGAAATTATGCTTTAGCAGCAAAATCTTTGCCATTTCAGAGTTCATAGCCCCTAGATACTTATTCAGTCCTGCTTTAGTTCTACTGCTGTCAGAGAAGTACCTCATCACAGAGCTGACACAAACGGGTGTGAACAGCAGCTTTAATTTTGATTTGCTTTTCAAAACTTAACTCATTATAAATGGCTTGTTCACTAATCTATATCTGCCTATGTATGTGAAGGAAGGAAATTTCACTGGAATAGGAAATGTTTACACAGAGACTTTAGGTACACTCAGCCTTAAGATTATGAACATAATTGTGACTACACATACACAGACATCTACAGATAATACACACACACACACACACATTAATATTCCAATAATCACCATCTTCTTATTCAATTCACTTAGAAAATAAAGCTTCACAAAGATCAAAGAAAACAAGCCTTGAATATTTTGCTTAATAAAGGTATACATTACCAGATGCATTGTGAAGTTGCTAGAGCACCTGCAGAGGAAAAAAGAGAAGGTAGAAATCAGATATTGTCACAGTATTCTTTGGTATGATACAGAGCGTGATCTGACTGTTACAGAATACCAGGCAAGTGTGAGACTGCAAAACCTTTGAGTTGAGCTCACTCTATAGGCATCAGAAAGCCTCAAAGTGAAGCGGGAGGGAGTAGGGGGAGAGGGAGAGAGAGTGAGTGAGTGAGGAGGTTGCAGCCTACAATGGCTAAATGAAAAACTTCTGGCATCTTTCCAGCTCAGGAATGAATTCTCTGTAATTTGGATATATATATATATATAGGAAATTATATATCCTTTATATATATTTAGGAAATTAAAGGCAACTTAGATTTACAGATGGATTTCTTCTTGTTTAACTGACTCTGCAAAGATATACTGGCATTATCTCAAGCTGTTTTTGAAAAAGAAAATGCTCTTCCAGAAACAAACCTGATCCTTATCCTCATGTCAAAGACACAACTACACACACACACACCCCAAAGCAGTTTTGATCAGCTTCCTGAAAGATTGTAATCAGCCTCAAAGATATCACTTCCTCAGCTATTTGTTATATATGTTATAAATCCCAGCACAGAGCTGTAGCAAAAAAAAATCTCGTTCCTTCTATAGTATGTGTCAAAGTGGATCCATACTTTTTTATCCTGCACTTTAGACAGTTCTTACAATGGTGTGCATAATTTTAGATAGGGGCTAAAAGCTAAAATATAGCTGCTGTTCCACCCCACCCCACAGCCTTCCCTTCATATACACGTTCTGAAACAATTCTGAGAAAATGCAATCCCTAAAGAATTTGTAAGTGCTTATATAATTACACCTGAAATTACAGTAAGTTCTGCTGGTTCAGTTTCAAATATAGACAGATTTGTCAAGATGCAGACACAATAAAAATATAATTTCAATGGAAGAAAACCAACACTGTGGGCTTTTGTTCAGGTAAGGAAATTTTCTCCCTGTTACCACCCAAACCTCCATGGTCTGCAATGGAATATAAAAGAATATAAAACGAATATAAAAGAAATTCAACATGGACTTCAAAGGCAGTAGTATAATCTATCAAAATTTTAGCCCAAGTACCAACTAACAGCAATAAATGGATCATTTTCTTCTTAAAATATAAAAGACAAACCTATGCCTATATAATTATATACAAATGAGCATGGAGCAATTGAGTTTTTGAAACACAGAGAAACAAGTCCAGTTACAGAAGAAATCATTGCCTTTTAAAAATGTATGTTGAAGAAAGTAAAATATATGTAGCAAGTAGTTACAGACATCATTTCGTTTTTTTCAAAACTAAAAAATGTTTCATGAAATGCAATGATGAAGTCCTATGACATTGATATCGATTTAGACAGCTCCACCAACCTTTATTCTGGAAAGCTTCCAATCTTTAGAAACAGATGTTGATGAAATGTATAAATATAGGTATAGGGAAGAAGACTCTGATTGGAAAAAAAATCCAAGGGAGGCTTGTTGTGAATGAATAATGCCAAATAAAGTTATCTTGAGCTTGAAGTCAAGTGCAGGGTTCTGGCCCTCCACTTCTGATTGGCTGTTAATGGCAGGATCGGATTGGTCCATTCAGGAGCATCTGATTGGCCATTAACAGGCCATTCTCATTGGTTAACGGAGCTAGCGCTCCAGGATTGATATTGGTTGAATAGTTAATAAGTTGCCTATATAAGGAAGGCTATAGTAGCCCTCCAGTTTGAGTTGTCACACCATGTAAATAAAGAGTTTGAAGTTCACTGTTTCTACCGGCTCGTCTCCATTATTCGCACCCATGCTCCAGACTTAACACTGGCGACGAGGGTGGGATTGGATGACATCAGAGCCAATGATGAAGGCAACTAAGCACGTGGCTGAAGCGCACAACGGCAGAACCATGTTCGGCGGTGCAGTACCACCCGCTCCATTTGATCCAGCTCAAGAGGACTGGGAGTCCTACATGGACCGTTTCCAAATGTTTTTGGAAACAAATAATCTGAAGGATGCCACAACCGGGAAGAAACGGGCGGTATTCCTAACGCACTGCGGCCCGACGGTATTCAAAACGACTAAGGCATTAGCGAAACCGGCTGAAGTGAAGGCCATGGACTGGGACATCCTCGAACCACTACTAAGGGCCCACCGACTGTTCCAACGCTCATAAGACGACACGAGTTCTATCAAAGAAACCAGCGGAAAGGAGAAAGCGTTGCCGATTTCATTGCAGACCACCGGAACTTGGGAGGCCTTTGCGATTTCACCGACCTAGAGGAGGCTTTGAGAGACCGAGTAGTTCTTGGGTTAGACGCTCTAAATATACAGAGCAAAATAATGGCAAAGGGAGACATCACCCTTAAAGATGCCATAGCTGAAGCTACAGCAGCGGAGGCGACCAAGAAGTCAGCTGCCCAACTACGCCAAAATCGCGCTCCAGCACACCAACCGGCCAGCGAAGTTTCACCTAAGGCAGAAGGGCAGCTGCAGACGACCCACCATAAGGACCTCTCTTCATCATCAGACAGCGACGAAGAAGAGGTCCATCACCTGCAGTCCGATCAGGACTATTACCCGAAGTCCCAGCAACCGTGCGCTGGCTGCGGCGCCAACCATTACTGATCCGATTGCAAATTCCACGACGCGCTCTGCCACAAGTGCGGGAAACGAGGCCACATCGGATGGGTCTACAGAAGTCTCCTCCAACCCAGCCAGACCGTGAAGGGTACCAATCTCCGCCAATCGACAGGGACTCGCCCTTGTAAAGCGAGAACCAGTAAGCCACTCCTACAGAAACTGACCCATGAATCACCTAACGAGATGGGAAGAGGCCCACCAAACACTCACTATCGGCCATGCCTCTTCACTAGACGCTAAGAAAATTCAGGTCAAAGTGGACATCAAAAATCAACCTTGCCAAATGGAAGTTGACTCGGGGTCGTCTCTGTCAATGGTCTCCTGGAAGACCCTCAAGCAACTCATCCCCACTATCCGGCGCCAAGACCTTCAATTCCAACAGCTCGTGTTAAAGGACTACCAGGGGAACCGGATTCCAGTCGTAGGATCCAGTAGAGTCCGGGTTGCATTCAAGCACCGCACAGTGTACTTACCCCTGACGGTAATCGAAAAGGACCGGCCTAGCCTGTAAGGCCTGCAATGGTTCACACCACTCGACATTGAAGTGGCAGGCATTAACCGAATCGGCAGCAGTGACTGGGAAGAAGACCTTGCCCACGAATTCAGGGACGTCTTTGCGGAAAAGCTAGGTGAGTACAAGGGGACCCCGATATCCTTTAGCCTTAATCCAAAGATAGCTCCCATCCGCCTTAAGCCTCATCGAGTCCCGTTCGCTCTAAAGCCAAAAATCGACAAACAGCTTGATAAGTTGATAGCCCAGGGAGTTTTAAAGCCAACCGACCACTCCCCATGAGAAACACCAATCGTGACCCCAATTAAGCCGGATGGCTCCATTAGAATTTGTGGGGACTATCGAGCCACCCTAAACCACGCCCTGCAACAAAATCCATATCCGGTGCCGGTGGTGCAACACCTCCTCCATTCCCTGGGGGGCAGAAAAGTCTTCGCTAAACTAGACTTAGGTCAGGCTTATCAGCAACTGCCGGTTGATGAAAAAACAGCACAGGCACAGACTATCGTAACACACCGAGGTGCCTTTAAGTGTACGCGGCTTCAATTCGGAGTCAGTGTAGCCCCAGGGATCTTTCAGAGCCTAATGGAGAGACTATTGCAGGGGATCAAAGGCGTTGTCCCCTATTTTGACGATGTGCTCATTGCTGCCCCCACTCCAAAAATTTTATGGGATCGTTTAAGACTGGTTTTAGAAAAATTCCAAGAAGCAGGCCTGAAAGTGAAAAAAAATAAGTGGAAACTGTAGAGATCATGTTGAATTCTTAGGGTACTTAATTGACAGTCAGGGTATTCACCCTACCGATAGCAAATTGAGAGCAATAAAAAAACTCTCCCAGACCCCGGAACAAAGCCGACCTCCAGGCGTTCTTAGGCCTCATCAATTTCTATAATGTATTCTTGCCGCACAAGGCGACTGTCGCTGAACCTTTCCATCGCCTACTAGATAAAAAAAGCAATTTGGGTATGGGGTCACAGAGAAGAGCAGGCGTTCCGTAATGTAAAACAACTACTGACGCCGTACTAATGCAGTACAATGAGACTGCTGTTAAATATCACATGTGATGCATCGCCTTTTGGAGTGGGTGCCATTTTGAGCCATGTAGTACCTAATGGTAGCGAAGCCCCTGTTGCTTACTTTTCAAAAACGCTCTCGAAAACCGAGCGAAATTACAGCCAGATCGATAAAGAGGCCCTGGCAATTGTATCAGCTGTTAAAAGATTCCATGAGTACATGTACGACCGGGCTTTTACTATTGTAACTGACCACAAACCATTGCTGGGCATCATCGCTAGGGACAAGCCAACTCTCTACACACTTTCTCCCAGGATGACCCGCTGGTCAGAATTCTTGGCTGCCTACAATTATCAGCTACAATATCATCCCGGTAAAGTCATTCCCCACGCCGATGTGTTGAGCCGTGCACCACTCCCTGAAACCATCAACGATCCTGCACCAACGATGACAACGTTGCAGATCGAGACACTCCATACGCTGCCATTAAGTGCCCGTGACATCGTGAGAGAAACAAAACGCGACCCCATCTTAGCACGAGTCCTCACATGGGTGGAAGGCGGATGGCCATTGGACCAAGTACCAGATGACTTTGCACCATTCAAAAGCCCTCAAAGAGAGTTGTTCTCGCAGAAGGGCTGTATCATCTGGGGCGATAGAGTCGTTAGAATGACTCCAACAGGCACTGCTAAGAACCTTGCACGATGGCCACCCTGGCATCGTGCGCATGAAGGGCCTCGCATGAAGCTACGCGTGGTGGCCAGGCATTGAGAGACAAATCGAATCATGGGTTAAAACTTGCCAGAGATGCCAAGAAGTAAGCAATGCTCCACTAAAGGCAACCCCAACCGAATGGGAGATGCCGCGGGGACCCTGGTCCCACTTCCATCTGGACTTTGCTGGGCCGACCAAAGGCCACACGTTTTTGCTAACCATTGACGCCTACTCGAATTGGCTCTTTTCACCGAATGAGGAATACGACCACCGAAGCGGTCATCAAAAGATGGGAAAGACTGTTTGCAACCCACGGATTACCAGATGTTCTGGTATCCGACAACGGGCCCCAATTTACCGCGCTGTCTTTTGAACAGTACCTGGCTGACCATGGTATCCGACATGCGCTTACTTCGCCTGCCCACCCTGCGGCCAACAGTAGGGCTGAGCGCATGGTACAATTCGTCAAAAGGACTCTACAAAAGATAGACTACGACAACATCGACGAGAAAATCAACCAAATCCTTTTTCTACAGCACATCACACCTCACAGCGTCACCAACAAAACTCCTGCCGAGCTTCTCATGGGATGAAAGCTCCGCTCCCACCTCGATCGGTTACACCCCGCCTATGAACTGGAAAAGCCACTCGGATCCAGCGGCCGATGCCATGCCTTCCAGGTTGGTGATTTAGTATTCGCTAAAAACCTATCGGGCGATCCTCTGTGGGTAGAAGCGACCATAATCCACATAATTGGCCCAAGATCATACCTCGTTCAGTGCCCTGATGATAGACTTTGGAAGCACCACATAGATCAACTACAATCGCGGCTACCATCACGCAATTCCGAACTCCCTTATGACCAAACTGAGGGGGGGGGGAGATACAGAGGAAAACTAATTGCAACTTGAGGAAAACCTTTTTGAAAAGACTGAAAACGGAACTGAAACGCAGGAACAGGAACCGGGGACTGGAGTGAATTCACCTCAGGGAGTGGCCAGTGATATCGGTGATGACGGGAACGCGAACTCGGAACCAGAGGCACCCCTACTATCAAACAACGATCTACCTCAACAGAAGTGCAGCCAACCGCCAGGCACTTTGCAAAAATCAAAAAGACTGATAAAACAACCGTCCTACCTCAAGGACTATGTAACCGCGCCCCATGGGCAGAAGCCGGGGGAAAGGGGTGTTGTGAATGAATAATGCCAAATAAAGTTATCTTGAGCTTGAAGTCAAGTGCAGGGTTCTGGCCCTACACTTCTGATTGGCCGTTAATGGCAGGATCAGATTGGTCCGTTCAGGAGCATCTGATTGGTCATTAACAGGCCATTCTCATTGGTTAACGGAACTAGCGCTCCAGAATTGCTATTGGTTGAATAGTTAATAAGTTGCCTCTATAAGGAAGGCTATAGCAGCCCTCCAGTTTGAGCTGTCACACCATGTAAATAAAGAGTTTGAAGTTCACTGTTTCTACCGACTCGTCTCCATTATTCGCACCCATGCTCCAGACTTAACAAGGCTTAACTGATTTTAACCCAATCATTCCAGAATATATCAAGCTTCATTTCTACTAAAATTAGTGGGCTTAAATTTATTGCCATGTATTTGTTCCGGTGAGAAAGAATATGTTTTCCCAACCTGCATCTATTCCAGAATTCTCAACCCTGGCCAACTTTTTGGTATCCGGGTTGAAAAAAAACAACATTAAAGCATAACTATGATTGATAGGCTTCACCCAGCATATAAAATCATGATTTTGTCTATGGAGATTCTCAGTCATCCAAGTAATGGTTGCCTCAAAGGTGCTTTTCTAAGGTGCTTTTCCAGCCATTCGTTAGTTCTTTAGAAGCTTCTTGGATGAGAAGCAAAACAAAAAAAGTCCAGTTGTCTTCAGAGAAGCACCTTTGGAAAATCATGATCTGTTATATCATTGCTGGAATACAGGACTAAGCCTAAATTTTGGTATGATGATGATGATGATGATGATGATGATGATGATGATGATGATGATAGTTATTATTATTATTATTATTATTATTATTATTATTATTATTATTATTATTATTATTATTACTATTATTATTATTTCTTTATTGATTAGTTGCTGGAACTTTGCATTTTGAGATGGCTCAAGGGCTAATCAATAAAGGCCTAAATTTTGGTTTATAAGCTGGATGGGATTTTGGTTTATAAGCTGGATGGGATGCGGAGACATCTGAGCTGATTGAACACTCACAGAGCACTAAACAGAGCACGTGGCTGAAGGCACATCGACAACGGAAAACATGTCCGGTGGCGCCATACCACCCGCTCTATTTGACCTGGCACAAGAAGACTGGGACTCGTACATAGACTGGTTCCAGATGTTTCTGGAGACCAACAACTAGAAGGATGCAACTAAGGGAAAAAAGCGAGCAATGTTCCTGACCCATTGTGGGCCTGCCATCTTTAAATGGCCAAGGCACTAGCGAAACTGGCTGAGGTGAAATCCATGGACTGGGACATCCTCGCACCCCTTCTATGGGCCCATTATGCACCCGCCATACCTACGCTTGTCCGAAGACATGAGTTTTACCAGAGGGACCAACGGAAAGGAGACAGCGTCGCGGATTTCATCGCAGACATCCGGAACCTGGGAGGCCTCTGTGGGTTTGCAGACCTCGAAAAAGCTCTGAGAGACCGAATAGTTCTGGGATTAGATGACGAAACGGTGCAGAGCAAGATCATGGCCTAAGGGGACATCGATCTTGCCGATGTCATCAAAGACGCTACTGCAGCAGAAGCAACCAGAAAGTCGGCCGCCGAATGCACCGCACCAACGCACCACTCCGTCAACTCACCAACGAAACCTCACCTTGCCTAGAGAGACACACAACAGCGGCCCACCACGAGGACCTCGAATCTCCATCAGAAAGTGATGAAGAGGAGGTCAACCAGCTCCGGTCTGAACGTGACCAACGCAACCCGTGGAATCGAAGATTATCACACCAATGCGCAGGTTGTGGGGCAAACTACCCGCAATCAAATTGCAAATTACCCGACGTGCTTTGCCATTCCTGTGGGAAAAGAGGTCCCATCAGGAAGGTCTGTAGAAGCAAGCGAGGATCCAGTCCAATTCGGAGAGAAAACAACTACCGCCAGATCAAAGGGAATCATTCTGTGAGTCGGGAACATTTGAACCACCAATGGAACAACCACTCCTACAGAAATAAAACACTTGCCACTTCAACGAGATGGGAAGAGGCACACCAAACCATTACCATCGGTCACGCTTCATCGTTAGATGCAAAGAAGATCCAAGTAAGGGTCGCCATCGAGAACCAACCTTGCGTGATGGAAGTCGACTCAGGGTCGTCCCTCTCGATGGTTTCCTGGAAGATCCTTAAACAGTTAATCCCTGCCATCCAGCATCAAGACCTCAGAGCCCAAAGAATTATACTCAAAGATTACCAGGGGAACCGAATTCCGGTCGTCGGCTCCAGCCAAGTCCAAGTATCATTCAAAAATCGTACTGCGTCGTTACCACTGACCGTCATCAACCGCGACCAGCCTAGTTTGTTAGGCCTTCAATGGTTCGCCCCATTCGGGATCGAGATAGCCAGCATTCACCAAACCAGAAGCGACGAGGAAGCCCTCGTTTAGGAATTCCAGGACGTCTTTGCAGACAAACTAGGCGAGCACTAGGGGACCCCGATATCATTTAACCTTAATCCTGAAGTAGCTCCCATCCGCCTTAAGCCTCGTCGGGTACCTTTTGCCCTAAAACCAAAGATCAATGAGCAGCTTGATAAATTAATAGCCCAGGGTGTTTTAGAACCAACTGACCACACCCGTTGGGAAACCCCAATCGTGACACCCATCAAACTGGATGGATCATTAAGGATTTGTGGGGACTACCGGGCCACCCTCAATCATGCCCTTCAACAGAATGTTTACCCGGTGCCGGGTTCAACACCTTCTCCATTCCTTGGGCGATGGAAAAGTCTTCGCTAAACTGGATTTCGCGCAGGCATACCAACAACTGCCTGTAGATAAAAAAACCGCGGAAGCGCAGACAATTGTTATGCACCGTGGCGCTTTTAAATGCAACTGACTCCGATTCGGAGTGAGCGTGGCCCCAGGGATTTTTTAAAGTCTGATGGAGAGACTTTTGCAAGGGATCAAGGGGGTCGTGCCATATTTTGATGACATTTTAATTGCGGCCCGAATAGAGAAGTACTTGAGAGGCGTCTTAAAATGGTTCTCCAGAAATTTAAAGACTCCGGCCTGAAGGTTAAAAAAAATAAATGTCAACTGTGTACAGAAAAAGTAGAGTTCCTGGGGTACCTAATCGATAAGCAAGACATTCACCCCACTAATAGCAAATTAAGAGCGATCAAAAACACCCCAAGACCCAAGAATAGGACAGACCTCCAAGCTTTCCTAGGGATCATTAACTTTTACAACATCTTCCTGCCCCAGAAGGAGACTGTAGCTGAGTCCCTACATAGACTTCTGACAAAAAAGCCACCTGGGTCTGGGGACACCGAGAGGAGCACGCATTCCGACAAGTGAAAAACTTACTAACCTCCGATGCTGTTTTAATGCAGTATAATGAGACTTTGCCTTTAACCATTACATGTGATACCTCACCGTTTGGCGTAGGAGCCATTTTAAGTCATGTGTTACCAAATGGTAGAGAAGCCTCTATTGCCTATTTTTCAAGGACCTTATCGAGAGCTGAACGCAACTATAGCCAAATTGACAAAGAGGCTCTTGCTGTTGTGTCTGCTGTGAAACGGTTTCATGAATATGTGTATGGATGAGCTTTACTATTATTACCGATCACAAGCCTTTGCTGGGGATTATAGCGGGAGACAAGTCAGAGTTCTTAGCTGCATACAATTATAAATTACAACACCGCCCAGGGAAAGCTGATACATTGAGCAGTGCCCCACCTAGAGCAACTCCAATGGAGTGGGAAACCCCCGGGGGCCGTGGTCCCGCATCTACATTGATTTTGCGGGACCTACTAAGGGACATATATTCCTCCTAACAGTGGATGCCTAGTCCAACTGGCTCGAAATCCACAAGATGAAGACTACTACAACCGATTCAGTCATCCGCAAATTAAACAAACTATTCGCAACACATGGACTGCCAGACGTTCTAGTCTCCGACAATGGACCCCAGTTCACCGCCCTGGCATTTGAACAATACTTAGCGGACTGGGGTATTCGCCATGCGCTAACCTCGCCGGCACACCCTGCGGCCAATGGCAGGGCCAAGCGCATGGTCCAATTTGTTAAAAAAACTCTCCACAAGATGGACTATGGGGACATTGACGACAAACTAAACAGAATACTCCTACTCCAACACATCATCCCGCACAGCGTCACCAACAAGACTCCAGCTGAATTGTTGATGGGACGCAAGCTCCGCTCCCACCTCAACCATCTCCACCCGTCCTACGCGCCAGAGAAACCCTGTGGATCTAGCGGAAAATGCCGTGAGTTCAAGGTAGGCGACTTAGTCTTCACTAAGAACCTTTCCAGCGAACCATTATGGGTCGAAGCAACCGTAACCCAAACCACCGGGCCCAGATCGTACCACGTGCAAACATTGGATGGAAAGATATGGAAACACCATATTGATCAGCTTCGCTCTAGATTGCAACCCAGTTCCCGTGACTCCTGTGACTCTCAAACTGAGGGGGGAGGGGATGTCGAGGGAACCAAATTCAAGATGCTGGATGACGAAATCGAAGAAAGTCAGCAGCCAGGTGTGTTCACTGAAGAAGAATCAGGGAGGGGTGAGGTCTCACCACAGAGAAACACCTCAACAGAGGCAAGCCCGCAGGAACCGGAGGACAACGATAACATAATTAGCGGTGCCGAATTGTCCTGTGGGAATGCGGAACTGCCTATACCAGATAAATCAAAAAACATTCCACCGGAACCAGACTACAGACAGGAACTGGTGGGACAGCGCAAATCTAATAGGCAATTGAAACGACCGGCATATCTACGCGATTACGTTACCTCACCCCTCAAATGGAACCCAGGGGGGAAGGGTGTTATGAACTAATAAAGGCGTTTAATAAAGTTTTAACAACCTTAAGTAAAAAGCAGGGTTCTAATCCTGCGCTTCTGATTGGCCGATAATAGCGACATCAGATTGGTCCTTTCCGGGACATCTGATTGGCTGTTAACGGGCCAACTCTCATTGGTTCAAGGGTTTAACACTTCCATGTTTTCATTGGCTAATAGGGCAGCAGCCAACCCTATAAAAGGGCTGCTGCTGCCCTCGGTGATTGCTCTGTTCAGTATGCTTAATAAAGAGTTGAAGTTCACTGTTCACTGCCTCATCTCCGCTCCTTGCACCCATGCGCAGAACTTAACAGATTATTTATAATGAACTAGGATCTACATGTAACATAATTTTTTTGTTCTTCTCCTTTCCTGGCTTGGCCTGAGGGGATGTCTGTCTTGTGACCTCAGTGGAAAGGACCTTTGAAACCCTTCCTGGACCTCCAGTTGGGATGGAAGTATGCATTCTAACTAACCTCCAGGTTATGGTGACCTTGCAATATTGAAATTTCTACCAAACAGCCTTGGACCAGTGGTGGGATTCAAAAAAATTTACTACCAATTCTGTGGGCATGGCTTAGGGGCGTGGCTTGGCTTGGGGGCATGGCAGGGAAGGATACTGTAAAATCTCCATTCCCTCCCCACTCCAGGGAAAAGGTTACTGCAAAATCCCATTCCCTCCTCACTTCACTAACCTGCTTTCCAGCTCCATTCTCCTGTGTAGGGCAACAAAAAAAGACCCAGCCGATCAGCTGGGTGGGACTCGGGAGGCAGAGAATAGATGGGAGCGGGGCCAGTCAGAGATGGTACTTGCTGGTTCTCCAAACTACTCAAAATTTACGCGACCAGTTCTCCAGAACTGGTCAGAACCTGCTAAATACCAGCTCTGCCTTGGATACAGTCCCATTTTGGGAAACTTCTGAGAGAAAGATTAAAAGAATACAAAGTTTTATTATTCAGCTGAACAACTATATCATATAATCTCTGTCCTTAACTGTTTTTAATCAATCAGATGAACAACATGGGGTGGGAGAGGCAACATGGGGACGTGCAAATGCAGAGGAACTCAGCTGTGGGGAAATAACTATGTTTGAGAAAATAACTTGGCAGTGGGAATATGTCTGAGCACAAATCAGGTATGGTAGGGGAGGACTAGTAATTGCAGATGGGAGATATAAGTGTGGGGAAGTTGAAAAGTAGTCAGCCAAATCAAGCCTTCAGTCTCAAGGTTAGCCTTGTTCTAATTGCTTTGAAGATGCAATGGAATTCTTCTCTTGCCAATTTTCTATTGTAGAAGACTCACAATAAATATCACAACATGGGTGAGAGGAATTTACTTATGACCATAGAAAATCTTCAATTGCGAATAAATTTGTTTTATTTATTTTATTTAAATACTCCCATCTCACTCCCTGACAACTCTGAGAAGCTTTAAATTCTTTATGCTATCTTAAAAACAGAATTTCCTGAACGCTCGTAAAGTTATTGCAAAGATAGCAGGCTTTCACACTAGTAATATTATTACAAAATTTGCAGATGATACAATAGTGATGGGACTCATCTCCAGGGGGGATGAATCTGCCCACCGAGATGAGTTGGACCAGTTGTTTTCATGGTGTGGAGACAATAACTTGGTCCTCAACACCAATAAGAACAAGGAGCCTATAGAAGGAACAGATCAGACATCTAGCCCTTGCTTATCAATAGAGACAGAGTGGAGCAAGTGGCCAGTTTTAAGTTTCTGGGTGATAAAATAAAAGAGAACCTGACCTGGGGTGCTCACATCGCAGAACTGGTCAAAAAGGTCCAGCAGAGATTATACTACCCAAGACTTCTCAGAAAACAACAACTGGATGAAAAACTGCTGATGACCTTCTATCGATGCACTATAGGGAGTATCAACTTACTACACCTGTGCATGGTTTACCAATTGCTTAGTGGCAGATAGGACAGCACTCCAGAGGGTTAACGTCATTGCCCAGAGGATCATTGGTTGCCCTCTCCCCTCTTTGGAAGAGCTTTATAATTCCAGTTGCCTTAAGAAAGTTCAAAATGTTAAGTCTGGAGCATGGGTGCGAATAATGGAGACGAGCCGGTAGAAACAGTGAACTTCAAACTCTTTATTTACATGGTATGACAGCTCAAAGTGGAGGGCTGCTATAACCTTCCTTATATAGGCAACTTATTAACTATTCAACCAATAGCAATCCTGGAGTGCTAGCTCCGTTAACCAATGAGAATGGCCTGTTAATGGCCAATCAGATGCTCCTGAACGGACCAATCTGATCCTGCCACTAACAGCCAATCAGAAGTGCAGGGCCAGAACCCTGCACTTGACTTCAAGCTCAAGATAACTTTATTTGGCATTATTCATTCACGACACCCCTTTTCCCCAGCTTCTGCCCACGGGGCATGGTTACATAGTCCTTGAGGAGGACAGTTGTTTTATCAGTCTTTTTGATTTTTGCAAAGTGCCTGGCGGTTGGCTGCACTTCTGTTAATTCGATTTGTCTGTCGATGCCTGGCCACCATGCGTAGCTTCGTGCGAGGCCCTTCATGTGCACGATGCCAGGGTGGCCATCATGCAAGGTTCTTAGCAGTGCCTGTTGGAGTCATTCTAACGACTCTATCGCCCCAGATGATACAGCCCTTCTGCGAGAACAACTCTGTTTGACGGCTTTTGAATGGTGCAAAGTCGTCTGGCACTTGGTCCAATGGCCATCCGCGTTCCACTCATGTGAGGACTCGTGCTAAGATGGGGTCGCGTTTTGTTTCTCTCGCGATGTCACGGGCAGTTAATGGCGGCGTAGGGAGTGTCTCGATCTGCAACGTTGTCATTGTTGGTGCAGGATCGTTGATAGTTTCAGGGAGCGGTGCACGGCTCAACGCGTCGGCGTGGGGAATGGCTTTACCGGGACGATATTGTAGCTGATAATTGTAGGCAGCCAAGAATTCTGACCAGCGGGTCATCCTGGGAGAAAGTATGTAGGGAGTTGGCTTGTCCCCAGCGATGATCCCCAGCAATGGGAGGAGGAGAAAGAGGATAAGAAAAAGGGGATTTTAAGGTTTGAAAAAACAACCAAAAAAGAGAAAAATGAGAGGAAAGGTGGATGCAAGGTTAGAAAGCAAAGGAAAGGGAGTAAGAAAAGGGAGGAGGAGAGACAAAGGGGTAAAAAGGGCAAGGAGAAGAATAAGCAAGAGAGAAAGGGGGGGAGGAGAAGCCTCAATGGTGGGAAGCAAGATTTAAAGAAAAAAAGTTTATTTAGAGACAATGGGTGAATCTAATTAAGGATAAAAAGGGGATTCTGGAAGGTACATAAAATTGTATTTTTATATGTGTATTTAGAGTATAAAATTTATTGTGTAACTTTAGAATCTACTAAACAGAATCCCAAGATAAATTAAGTGTTATATGAAGCACTTTTAAGTTAGGGTAATGAGTTAAAGGCGTCACTCCAATTAGTGTATTGGAGAAGTATAATAAAAGAAAAAAGATGAATGGATAGTTGGAAATAGAACAGACAAAGAATGTTATTGAAAATGGTAATAAGTTATGGAAGGATATATAAAGGTTTTGTTATGTTTTTTGGGGTTTTGTATGTTGATAAAAGGCAATAAAATTTTAATTAACAAATAATTTGGATGAAAAGGAGAAGTTGGGATAAGATACGAAGTTAAATAGATAAAGTAAATATTGATATCATAATTGGGAATCATTATGTTCTATTGGTTTTCTTCTTTAATTATCACTATTTTTTTTTAGAAAAGAATTTATAAGCTGTTATGCCTTGATTGTTTGTGCACTGTTTTTGTAAAATTAATAAAATTGGTTTATATAAAAAAAGAAAATGATAATAAGATATGGAAGGATATATAAAGTGAGTATGATGTTTGAATTTGTGTCTGTGAGAAGAGTTTCAACCCGGGATCAGGCAGCCTTCAGAAAAGATGTTTTAGTTTTTAGTTTTTTTTTCTATGTTCTGTGTTTTGTATGCTTATGAAAGGCAATAAAATTTTAATAAGCAAGAAATATAATTTGGATAAAAGGAGAAGTCTGGATAAGATATGAAGTTAAATAGATAATGTAAATATTGATATTACAATTTGGAATTATTTTGTATGTTCTATTGGCTCTCTTTAATCTTTTTTTTTTTTTTAGAAAAGATTTTTCAAGTTGTTATGCCTGGATTGTGTATTGTTTTTGTAAAATTAATAAAATTTGTTATGAAAAAAAAATAGGGGACAATGCCTTTGATCCCCTGCAATAGTCTCTCCATTAGGCTCTGAAAGATCCCTGGGGCTACACTGCCTCCGAATTGAAGCCGCGTACACTTAAAGGCACCTCGGTGTGTTACGATAGTCTGTGCCTGTGCTGTTTTTTTGTCAACCGGCAATTGCTGATAAGCCTGAGCTAAGCCTAGTTTAGCGAAGACTTTTCCGCCCCCCAGGGAATGGAGGAGAAGTTGCCCCACCGGCACCGGATATGGATTTTGTTGCAGGGCGTGGTTTAGGGTGGCTCGATAGTCCCCACAAATTCGAATGGAGCCGTCCGGCTTAATTGGGGTCACGATTGGTGTTTCGGTTGGCTTTAAAACTCCCTGGACTATCAACTTATCAAGCTGTTCGTCGATTTTTGGCTTTAGAGCGAACGGGACTCGACGAGGCTTAAGGCGGATGGGAGCTATCTTTGGATTAAGGCTAAAGGATATCGGGGTCCCCTTGTACCCGCCTAGCTTTTCTGCGAAGACGTCCCTGAATTCGTTGGAGAGGTCTTCTTCCCAGTCACTGCCGCCAATTCGGTTAATGCCTGCCACTTCAATGCCGAGTGGTGTGAACCATTGCAGGCCTAACAGGCTAGGCCAGTCCTTGTCGATCACCGTCAGGGGTAAGTACGCTGTGCGGTTCTTGAATGCAACCCGGACTCTACTGGATCCTACGACTGGAATCCGGTCCCCCTGGTAGTCCTTTAACAAGAGCCATTGGAATTGAAGGTCTTGGCGCCGGATAGTGGGGATGAGTTGCTTGAGGGTCTTCCAGGAGACCATTGACAGAGACGACCTCGAGTCAACTTCCATTTGACAAGGTTGATTTTCGATGTCCACTTTGACCCGAATTTTCTTAGCGTCTAGTGAAGAGGCGTGGCCAATAGTGAGTGTTTGGTGGGCCTCTTCCCATCTCGTTAGGCAATTCACGGGTTGGTTTCTGTAGGAGTGGTTTGCTGGTTCTCGCCTTACAGGGTGATTCCCTGTCGATTGGCGGAGATTGGTACCCTTCACGTTCTGGCTGGGTACAAGGAGACTTCTGCAGACCCGTCCGATGTGGCCTCGTTTCCCGCACTCATGGCAGAGCACGTCACAGAATTTGCAATCAGAGCAGTAATGGTTGGCGCCGCAGCCAGCGCACGGTTGCTGGGACTTCAGGTAATGGTCCCGATCAGACCGCAGGCGATGGACCTCTTCTTCGTCGCTGTCTGATGACGAAGAGAGGTCCTCATGGTGGGTCGTCTGCAGCTGCCCTTCTGCCTTAGGTGAAACTTCGCTGGCCGGTTGGTGTGCTGGAGCACGATTTCGGCGTAGTTGGGCAGCTGACTTCTTGGTCGCCTCCGCTGCTGTAGCTTCAGCTATGGCGTCTTTAAGGGTGATGTCGCCCTTTGCCATTATTTTGCTCTGTACGTTTAGAGCATCTAACCCGAGAACTACTTGGTCTCTCAAAGCCCCCTCTAGGTCGGTGAAATCGCAAAGGCCTCCCAAGTTTCTTTGATAGAACTCATGTCGTCTTACGAGCGTTGGAACGGTCGGTGCGTAGTGGGCCCTTAGTAGTGGTTTGAGGACGTCCCAGTCCATGGCCTTCACTTCAGCCGGTTTCGCTAATGCCTTAGCCATTTTGAATACCGTTGGGCTGCAGTGCGTTAGGAATACCGCCCGTTTCTTCCCGGTTGTGGCATCCTTCAGATTATTCGTTTCCAAAAACATTTGGAAAGGGTCCATGTAGGACTCCCAGTCCTCTTGAGCTGGATCGAACCGAGCGGATGGTATTGCGCCGCCGGACATGGTTCTGCTGTTATGTGCTTCAGCCACGTGCTTAGTTGTCTTTGTCGTTGGCTCTGATGTCATCCAATCCCACCTTCGTCACCAGTGTTAAGTCTGGAGCATGGGTGCGAATAATGGAGACGAGTCGGTAGAAACAGTGAACTTCAAACTCTTTATTTACATGGTGTGACAGCTCAAACTGGAGGGCTGCTATAGCCTTCCTTGTATAGGCAACTTATTAACTATTAAACCAATAGCAATCCTGGAGCGCTAGCTCCATTAACCAATGAGAATGGCCTGTTAATGGCCAATCAGATGCTCCTGAACGGACCAACCCGATCCTGCCACTAACAGCCAATCAGAAGTGCAGGGCCAGAACCCTGCACTTGACTTCAAGCTAAAGATAACTTTATTTGGCATTATTCATTCACAACACAAAACATTCTCAAAGATCCATCTCATCCTAGGGACCCTTTTTTTTTTTTTTGGAACTATGGCAGATGGTACAGAATAATAAAAACAAAAAAATATGCTGAAAAACAGCTTCTATCACAAGGCCGTAACTCTATTGAGTTCTACTGTTAGTGCAATATTAATACAATATCAGGGGTTTTCAGTTCAATATGTGGAGTGTGAAGGATGTGTGGCTGTGTTTATTTTCATGGTCATGATGTCCTCTGAAGATGGTATTTGATTTTGTTGTACAAAGTGCAATAAAGTAAACTAAAAAAAAATATTTTCCTACTCTGAACAGATAGTCCTCAACTTGCAACCACAACTGAGCCCAAAAATTGTGTTGCTAAGGAGTTGTTAAGTGAGTCATATCTCATTTTATGACCCTCTGCCATAGTGAATAACTGCAATTGTTAATTTAGTAAGGTAATCGTTAAGTAAATCTGGCTTCCCCATTGCCTTTGCTTGTCAGAAGATCGCAAAAGGTGATCCCATAATCCTGGGACACTGCAACTACATGCCAATTGCCAAGTATCTGAATTTTGATCATATGACCATGGGAATGCTGCAATGGTCATAAGTAATTTTTTTCAGTGCCCTGTAACTTTGAATGGTCACTAAACAAATGGTTGTAAATCAAGGATTACCTGTACCATCCTTCACCTCAACTTCCACAAAGACTAAGAGTTAACCTGCCTAGAAGCACAACATTCTTGAAACAAAAATTACAAAAGGAAAAGTGACATGGAGTAAGTGCATAGTTAATATTCAAGATCACCTGCTCCTCCTGCCCAAATTTATGGCAAGGTGCATCAAAGCATTTAATAAAGTGACTTAGTCATATTATTTTGAATATACAGGGAGGTGGAGACAAGCGAAGAAGAAAGAAAGAAAGAAAGAGAGAGAGAGAGAGAGAGAGAGAGAGAGAGAGAGAGAGAGAGAGAGAGAGAGAGAAGAAAGAAAGAAAGAAAGAAAGAAAGAAAGAAAGAAAGAAAAGAAAGAAAGAAAGAAAGAAAGAAAGAAAGAAAGAATCATAAAATTTGCTCTTACATTTCAAAATAACAGCGATTTAAACCTGAACATTAAATTACCTTATACTGAAAGTGTCGTGTCCGTCAGTAAAGAGACCAGGAGGCGGTGACTAGGTTTCAGCTCTTTATTGGTCCCCGGAACCGATCTGGCTCCAAGGGAAAAACAGCGGCTTTTTATTCTCAAGCCGCGGCGGCCGCAGCCAATGGCACCACTTTGAATCTCCCGCGATTTGTATCCACCAATCGCGGGAGATCTTAGCGGGCCAATCAGCGCGGCTCGCTAAACCAATCAGATTGCCCCGCGCTTTGGCCAATCAAAGCGCGGGGTTTCAAGAATGCTAATGAAGGCACAGAACACCCCTCCCCTCTTGGTTTGGTCCTACGTAACGTAGTCCCGTAAGTAGGTGGGGCTCCGCACCTGCCTACTGGACCTGCGCAGGTCAGTCGTGGGTTGGCTCCCGGCCGGTTCGGTCGGGTTCTCTGTGTCTCTCGGACTCGTTGGTGGAACCGCCTGGTATGTCTTGCTGGGCCGCTTGTCGCAGTTCCCTCCCGGTCTACCCGGGCTGGTTGAGCTGCGGTTTTTGCCGCTCCCACCTGGTCTTTCCGGGCTGGTCGAGCTGGCCTGGCTGCTTCTTCCTGGTGAGGTTCCGAGCTGGCTTCTTGCTGGTGAGTATGGCTGGTTCCTTTCTTCTGGGATTTGGTTTCCGGGGTATATTTGGTTTCCGGGGTATTTCCTCACCTCTTGGTTTGTGTTAAGGGGATTGGTTATGTCTGGTTGCGTGTCGGTTATGTTTCTTGTGGCTGTCCTCAATCTTAATTGATCAATGTGGCATTTCCATGCTCGTCCGTCGGTTGTTTGTAGCCGGTACGAGCGGGTCAGTTGGGTTATGGTTGCTGGTACCCATAGTGGGTCTCCGGTTAGGTTCTTTGCATAGACGGCGTCGCCTGGTGCAAAGGATCGGTACTTGCTGGAGGAGTTTGGGGTTTTTTCTGGGTTGTATGTGGGGTGCAGTCTATTGAGTGGGATCTTATTTTCCTCCCCATTAGTAGCTCTGCTGGGCTTTTGTTTGTTGCAGTGTTCGGGGTTATGTGCTGTATGAAAAGCATTTTATTTATTTTGTCTTGGATCTCCCCGTGGTCTATTTTCTGGATGGTTTTTTTCGTGAATTGAACCATCTGTTCCGCCCTTCCGTTCGCCGCCGGATGCGCCGGGGCTGTCAGTGCATATCGTATGCCCCACTCCACTAGGAATTTTTCAAATTCCAGTGAGGTGAATTGGGGCCCATTGTCCGACACGATGACATCTGGGAGGCCGTGTGTTGCGAAGAGTTTGCAAAGTTCCTTGGTCACGGCCTCTGTGGTGGTGGTTTTCATGTTGCTTACCTCCAACCAGTTGGAGTAAGCATCTACGGTTATTAGGAATGTATGTCCCTTTGTGGGCCCGGCGAAGTCTATGTGGATCCTAGACCAAGGTCCCCTGGGGGTTTCCCATTCTAGGATCGGTGCCGTGGGTGGGCTTGGTCTGGTTTCTTGGCAGCGTTGACACTTTGCTACCCAAGCCTCGATTTGTTTGTCCATCCCTGGCCACCAAGCGTAACTCCTGGCCAGGGCTTTTGTTCTAACTATGCCCGGGTGCCCCTTGTGTAACAACTCCAGTACCTTCCCTTGCAGTTTTTCCAGGATAACCACCCTATCCCCCCACAATACACACCCTTTTTGTAGCGAGAGTTCTGTTTGCCGGTTCTGGAATGTTCTGAATGTCTCGTCGTTGTCCTTTTCCGGCCACCCTTTCTCTACCCAATGTAAGAACCGCGCCAGACGTTTGCCTTTGTTAGCTTCTCGGGCAATGTCTGACACGGTTATGGGTAGATCGGGTAGATCGGGTAGAGTCTCTATGCTGAGGGTGGTCGTCGTGGGTGCTGGGTCGGTGTCTAGCTTGGGTAGCGGTGAGCGGCTTAAAGCGTCTGCATGTGTGATCATCTTACCGGGTCGGTGTGTGAGCCGGTAGCTGTAGGCGGCAAGGAATTTGGACCACCTTGTCATTCTAGGAGATAGAATGTTCGGGGTGGCCCTGTTCCCTGTGAGGATTCCCAGCAGCGGCTTGTGGTCAGTGATAATGGTGAACATCCGGCCGTAGAGGTACTCGTGAAACCTCTTCACTGTGGCGACGATAGCCAGGACCTCTTTGTCCAGCTGACTGTAGTTTCTCTCTGGTTTGGTGAGGGTCCTTGAAAAGAAGGCGATGGGTGCTTCTTTTCCATCGGGGAGAGTGTGGTTGAGGATGGCGGCGATGCCGAAAGGTGATGCATCACATGTTACTGCTAGTGGTAGGGTCTCGTTTTATTGGATGAGGACGGCATCCAAAGTGAGCAGGTCCTTGGTTTTCCTGAAGGCGGCTTCCTCGCATTTCCCCCAAGTCCAGGTAGCCGCCTTGTCCAAGAGTCTGTGCAAAGGCTCCGCCGCGGTCGCCTTTTGGGGCAGGAAGACATTGTAAAAGTTAAGTAGTCCCACAAATGCCTGCAGTTCCATTTTAGACCTGGGTGAGGGGGCCTCTTTGATGGCTTTAATTTTGGTGTCAGTTGGGTGGATGCCATGCCGGTCTTGAAGGTACCCCAAGAATTTGACTCACTCTGTGTAAAGTTGGCACTTTTCCCTCTTCACCTTTAGCCCGGTTTCCTTGAATTTGGTTAGCACCTTCCTTAGTCGACCCTCTAGTTCTGGCTGGCTGGCTGCCAATACCAGCACATCATCGAAATAGGGCACCACCCCCTAGATGCCTGGTAACAGTCTCTCCATGAGGCTCTGGAAAATTTCAGGCACCACGCTGACTCCGAACTGGAGTCGCTTACATCGGAACGCTCCCTGGTGGGTGACTATGGTTTGCGCCTCTGTGGTTTCTTCGTCGACCGGCAGCTGCTGGTATGCTTGGGCCAGGTCGAGTTTCGCGAAAACCTTGCCTCCCCCCAGTGAGTGTAGAAGATGCTGCACTACTGGGACGGGGTAGGCGCTTTGTTGCAAGGCGCAGTTTAGGGTGGCCTTATAGTCCCCGCAGATTCTCACCGACCCATCAGGCTTGACTGGGGTGACTATTGGGGTCTCCCACCGGGCATGGTCTATTGGTTGTAGGACCCCTTGCTTGACGAGCATGTCAATTTGCTCGTCAATTTTTGGCCTGAGTGCGAAAGGTACCCACCTTGGTTTTAGGCGTCTCGGGGGAACATTCGGGTCTAGGCTGAATGAGATAGGGGGCCCTCAGTACTTGCCTAGGGTGCTGTGAACACTTCCTGGAAGTCCCGTGCCAGTTGTTGCTCCCAATCGGTTTCGGCGATGTGGTTGATGCCCGTGACTTCGATGCCGAGTGGTGCCAACCATTGCAGTCCCAAAAGGCTGGGTCGGTCTTGGTCCACGATTGTTAGGGGAAGCTTTGCAGTGCGTCCCTTAAATGTTACTCTGAATTGTCTGGTTCCGACTACCAGGATGCAGTTTCCCTGGTAGTCTTTAATGATTAGTCTCTGGTTCTCCAGTCCCTTCTTTTGGATGGTAGGCACCAAGCGTTTGATTTCTTGCCAGGCGACCATGGAGAGGTAGGACCCGGAGTCCACCTCCATCTTGCATGGCTCGCCTTCGATGCCTACCTCCACGTAGACTTTTCAGGCATCGGTGGTTGATGCGTGGCCGATGATGACCATCTGGTGGGTTTCCTCCTTCCGCCGGGGCTTGCCACCTCGTCGGGCTCACCCGCTCCGGTCCCTATGGCTGTCGGCTGGGTGATCTCTGGTTCTGGGGAGTGTACTGTCCCATCTCCGCTCGCTGTGGTCCCGCTGTCTGGGGCTGTAGGCTTTCTTTAATCGGCATACACGGGCGATGTGACCCTTTTTATCACAGTGCCAGCAGACTGGGTCAAAGAACCGGCACTCAGATCTAGGGTGATCGCCTCCGCAACCAGCACACGTGGTCCCCGACTTATGACCCTGCCAACTGCGTTGGTCGCGTCCTGCCTGGAGCCGGTGGATTTCCTCCTCCTCGTCCGAAGTGTCGGAGGTGGAGTGGAATTCGCCATGGTGGGTGGTAGTTTTGTGGTGACTTGCTTCCGGTTGGGCCTCGGTCACCTGTCCAGGGTTGTTGTTCGTGGTGTGGTCCCTGGAGTCCGGTCTCCGCATGCGGTTTGCTGACTGCCTGGTGGCCTCGGCTGCGGTGGCTTCAGCGATGGCATCGGCGAGGGTGATGTCGCCTTTGGCCATCAGCCGACTCTGTAGGACTGGGTCCCGAAGCCCGAGCACAACTCGGTCCCGTAGGGCCTCGTCCATGTCGGAGAACCCGCATAGTCCTCCTAGGTTCCGCAGCTCCACAACAAAGTCACTGAGGCTTTCGCCCGACCTCTGGTCCTGCCGATAAAACTCGTGCCTTCTGATGAGGATGGGCACGGCTGGAGCGTAGTGTTTTTGGAGTAAAGGTTCGAGGTCGGACCAGTCCATCCCGGTGACGTCAGCGGGTTTTGCTAGGGATTTCGCCATCTTGAACACTGCGGGCCCGCAGTGTGTCAGGAAGATGGCTCGTTTCTTCGGCCCGGTGGCATCCTTCATGTCGCTGCATTCGAGGAACATGCGGAATCTGTCCGTGTAGGATTCCCAGTCCTCGCTAGCGGGGTTGAAGGGTGCAGGCGGAGCGATGCTTGCCATCTCGTCGGTCTTGCTCCCGTCGGACATGTGCTTGCTGGGGTTCAGACTCGGGATCCCATCCTCGTCGCCAGTGTCGTGTCCGTCGGTAAAGAGACCAGAAGGTGGTGACTAGGTTTCAGCTCTTTATTGGTCCCTGGAACCGATCTGGCTCCAAGGGAAAAACAGCAGCTTTTTATTCTCAAGCCGCGGAGGCCGCGGCCAATGGCACCACTTTGAATCTCCCGCGATTCGTATCCACCAATCGCGGGAGATTCTAAGCGGGCCAATTAGCACGGCTCGCTAAACCAATCAGATTACCCCGCGCTTTGGCCAATCAAAGCGCGGGGTTTCAAGAATGCTAATGAACGTACAGAACAGAAAGCTTACGTTAAAGTGAATGAATATTAAAATTATGGTTCTGTACAACAATTAGTATCTATAACAATGTTATAGATCTAATTAGAATTTGTACATTGTAATGAAATTAAAATTTGTACATTGGAAGGAATGAGTTGCAGTAATTTTGGCCCAATCTAAAACATTGAGCAAGTTTAACAAATATTTTTTTAAAAATTATCATTTTATCTTAGGAAAAATTCAACTTTTGTGTCAGTCATATAAGAAACAGACATTGTCCAGATCTAAAGCTATTTTAACAGAATCTTGCAAGTCTGAATGTGCTTCCCTTGTTCCCTCTTTTATCTTCATGAGAATGGGGGTTGTCTGAAATATTTTCATTCGCTATTTTTTTTACATGTTTTTAACTTTCATTTACTTTTGTGAATGATGCCTTTGTCATTTCTCTCTGACCTTCAAAGCCAATCTCTTTATTCACTTCACTTTGGATGTGACATTACCTAATCCCAAAATGGATTCTACATTGAATTAAATTCTATATCAGATTTGTTTTTTGGGTATGAAGTTAGTTTTGACATCAGTACATACTCCCATAATTTAATTTGCCTTTCTTCCACAGAAGGAATGGTTTTAATTTCCAATGAGAAGTAGAAGAATCCTAGCAGCTGTTGCTATGTACAAAGCCAGCACTATATCATAAATATTTAATTTAGCAATATTTAATTTAAAAATGGCAGCCTGAAAAGAGGAATTCACCTTTAAAATTTATTTTGGTTATACTGTACATTATTTTCTATTATTGTTGAACTTTAATAAATTGCCATCAAGGGTGAAAAAAATATTCAAATGTATAATTGCTTTTTCAACTGTTTTGAGAAAGTAAGTGGTCTATTTTCAAAATTAATTTACCATCCATGGAACATCTTGTACCAATTTTCTCTAAGTGTAGTATCAACCATACATTTGAAAAATGTCTGTTGTTACCTCAATTGTTCAATTTAATTTTGTATCCATGAATCACATAGTCTTTGACCTGTTCACATTCTAAATTGTACTTCAGCAGCAACATATAAATAAGCCCCAGTAAATGACCCCAATCAGGGAAACCATGTTTTTTTTCACCTTGTTTTTGTAATTGCTTCTGAACTATTCAACTTAGTTCTTTATATTGAAACCAGTGAGTAATTCTGACCATCCTGAAGTGTGAATCTCACCAGACTGTGTCTTTGCCTTGCAGGTGATCCACACTTAATGACCACTCATTCAGTGACCGTTTTTACTTATAATGGCACTTAACAAGTGGTACTTGTGACTAGTCCTCAAAATTCCAGCGGTCACAGCATCCCTGCAGTCACATGTTCACAACTTGGAAAGTAAGCGCCCAGCTTGCAATTACAACATTGTACTACCCGAGGTTCACATGGTCACCATTTGCAATCTCCTTTGATGGCTTCCTACAAGCAAAAACACTGGGGAATCTAGAAGGACGTTACTGATGGCAATTGTATGATGTCCTCACTTAACCACCCATGCTGATTCACTAAACAGTAACAAACTGGGAAGTGCTGGAATTGCCATTGCTAAGCAACATGCATGTACTACTTTCACATGCTCAAATGTCCTGAAGCTGTTTTTTTTTTTTTTTTTTGGCCTTTGAATCTGACATCTACATAGCCCTGCTGCATGTCTTAATTCCTTTCCCCAGTTTTTTTGCCCTGTCCTCACACGTAGTTGTTTGGCTCCTTTACTTGGCCTTACTCAGGGGTGGGGTGCTACCAGTTCAGCCCGGTTCTGCTTTTTCAACCTCAGCTACTTTGCACGGCACAGCTGAGGTTGAAAAGAAGAGGAGTTTGAAACGCTGCGCACCTGTGCATAGCGCTTGTCAGCTGTCTGGGTGGCACAGCTGAGGTTTTTTTGGAAAAGGTCTACCCACACGCTCAAAACATACTCTTACCAGGGTGGGATTCTATCTACCGGAGAACCGGCAAATCGTGCCACTGGCTGACCCCACCCGACCCACTCATTCCTTCCCTGGCATGCACGCCATCAAACTTGCCTGCTAAGTTGCTATTTTTCCATTTTTTTCCTGACCATCAGTTGTTCTACTGTGCTGGGAGATTTAGATTAGCTAGAAAGCAGGAAACCATTGAATGTCTTGCTTTCTAGCTAATCTAAAAGCAGAGCTGAACCTTCCTGAGGATTGAAGCCTCTATTTTTCAGTGCAGACTCAGGTAGCCAATTGCAGAAAGATAGATCTCTGAATGAATCTGTGATTTTGTGAGCAATTCAATCTGCCTGCTTGCTTTGTCTGATTTTGGGTAAAAGTTGCTCTTTTCTATTAAAATTCAATATTTACATCAATATTTATAATATTTACATACTAGCCATGCCCAGACAGTCACATGATCACCAAGCCGCACCCACAGAACTGGTTGTTAAGAAATTTGAATCCCACCCCTGCCTTACTCTTACCAGAAGCTGGAAGGTGCCATAAATCAGGTGTCTCCTCCAAAGCCCAAAGAGGACATCTATGCAAACCCTTCAGAGGGAAACAGTAATTTCTGTTCTGCTATCTGGTGACTTTGAAAAAAATTCCCTTTTCCAAATAAAGTGCAATAAAATAAAATAAAACAGTACAGCCACAGAAATATTGTATTGGACTAACCATGTTAAGAAAGGATACATTGCCAAAATTAATTGATCATTAGGCTACTCAATCCACTCCACAAGCAAACTGAAACCATATCTAGTAGTGCTTTGTGCATTAAACTAGTTTTGTGTGGCTTCAGATACAGGAACACCACCAACACAAAATTCATAAAAATTGCTATTCATGGGGAAAAAAACTTGGATAAAGAACAGAAAGCTCATTAAAAGGTGCTTAAATTCCACTGAAGTTAGTGGAGCACAGAAACATGCCTGTTTTCCCCTAGCTTATATTCTTTTATGGACTATACTAAAATAATCTATAATTGGTGCTACAAACCATGAAATGAAATGAAGAATACACATATAAGCCCATCCTTTGCTTAGCCCCTGAGCGACAGGATCAGAAATCAATACCAAAGCAAATCAATGAACACTAGAGAAGCAAGCAAAGATAATAAATGTAAAGCTAGAGATTGTCCAGACTGACAAAGAAATACACCATTATTATCTTAGTTTATAACTGCATTACAGTCAAATCACATTCAGCAACTGAATAGGCAGACAATTCCCACTATGCAATAACAAAAAAGAAAAGAAAACTCAGGTAAGGGCGAACAAATGCAAAATGCATGAGTTTTGTATTAAATGTAAAATAGTATTTATACATAAGTCTCTCTCTCTCTCTCTCTCTCTCCCTCCCTCCCTCCCTCCCTCCCTCCCTCCCTCCCTCCCTCTCTCTCTCTCTCTCTCTCTCTCTCTGCCTTTCTCTGTATAAGAAACAGGATTCTGGTTTTTTCCTCCGCTTTTAGGCTTTTGAAAATATATTCTATACATATACATGTAAATTTTCATGTTTGATAAAAAAAAAATATTTTATTCTTGGCTAAATACTCACCTTTCAGAGAAAATCTCTCCATAATTTAGTGAAAAATAGAAGTAAAAGGAGGAATTCACACCTATCACTTTGATTAACAATCAATTCTCCAACTAGAGTGTCCTAAATAATCAAATCAAATCAAATGCTACTGATTTTTCACAAAGGAAAATTCTATTTGAAAATAAAAGTTGCATGTAGTTACAAGATTAAATTTCATGCAAAATGTTCCGAACTAAGCAAACTCATTAGCTTGCAATTCTAATAGTTTTATTTCCACGACAGGCTCGTAACCCTGCACTTCTGATTGGCCCACTAATAGCGGATCGTGATTGGTCGGGTTTGGCTGATCTGATTGGCTGATAGCGGGTCGCTGCTGATTGTTTGCTTCCAGCACGGCAAACTCAAATCATTGGGTGTTGTGACAGCAGCCAGCTCTATAAAAGGAGCTGCTGCTGCCCTAGTATTTTGCTCTGTTCTGAAGTCACTAATAAAGAGTTGGAGTCACTACTGGATGCCTCATCTCCATACCTTGCGCCCACGCTCCCAGATCTAACATTGGCGACGAGGATGGGATTCGGAGACAAGAGAGCTGAATGAACACTCACTGAACGCTAACAGAGCACTTGGCTGAGAGCGCACCAATTACGGCAGAATGACCAGCAGCGCCATACCACCTGCTCCATTTGATCCGGCTAATGAAGACTGGGACTCATATATGGACAGGTTTCAGATGTTCCTGGAGACCAACAACCTGAAGGATGCAACGCCTGGCAAGAAACGAGCTGTGTTCCTGACCCATTGCGGGCCCGCCATTTTTAAAATGGCAAAGGCACTTGCAAAACCAGCTGAAGTCAAGACAATGGACTGGGACAACCTCGCCCCAATCCTCCAGGCCCATTATGCCCCAGTGGTGCCAACACTCATCAGGAGACATGAGTTTTACCAGAGGGACCAACAGGAAAGCGAAAGTGTTGGAGACTCCATCGTGGACCTCAGAAACCTGGGTGGACGCTGTTGCTTCACAAACCTCGAATAAGCCATGAGAGATCAAATTGTTCTGGGTCTAAAAGACCCCACAACCCAGAGCAAAATCATGGCAAAGGGGGACATCGCCCTCGCGGATGTCATCGCCAATGCTACTGCAGCAGAAGCAACCAGGAAATCGGCAGCTCGAATGCACCGAGTGAATGCACCGCACCGCCAACTCGCCAGTGACCATATGCCCCTTTCTGAAAGGCACGCAACAACCACGCACCATGAAGATCTCGAATCCTCCTCAGAAAGTGAGGAAGAGATGGTCAACAGACTCAGGTCAGACCACGATCAGTGAGATCAACGGGCTCGTAAGCCCTCGTATCAGTGTGCTGGATGCGGGGGAAACCACCCATGATCAGACTGCAAATTCCTAGACGCCCTCTGTCATTGCTGTGGAAAGAGGGGCCACATTGCAAAAGTCTGTAGAGGCAAGCGAGAGTCCAGCCCAACCCGAAGAGAAAATAATTTCCGGCAGACAACAGGCACCCCACCAGTAAATCGGGACCGCCCAAGCAACCAATGGAACCACTACTACAGAAATCAAGCACCAGCCAATTCTACCAGACGAGAAGAGGCACACCAAACCAACACCATCGGCCATGCTTCATCCCTTGATGCAAGAAAGATCCAAGTAAAGGTCACCATTGAGAAGCGTCCATGCGTTATGGAAGTCGAGTCCGTGTCATCCCTATCAATGGTCTCCTGGAACACCTTCAAACAGCTGATCCCTGACATCCGTCGCCAGGATCTCAGCCCTCAAAGAATCATATTGAAGGACTACCATGGAAATAGGATCCCAGTCAGCGGTTCCAGCCATGTCCAAGTCTCCTTCAAAGACCACACCGCAACTCTACCACTTACAGTCATCGATGAAGATCGACCCAGCTTATTAGGCTTGCAGCGGTTCGCGCCACTAGGAATCAAACTGGCAGGCATCAACCAAACCGAAAGCGATGACTGGGAAGCAGCTCTCGTCCAAGAATTCCAGGAAGTGTTCACCGAGAAGCTAGGCAAGTACAAGGGATCCCCCATATCATTTAACCTCTGCCCAGATATTGCACCCATTGCCTTAAGCCCCGTCGAGTGCCTTTTGCACTTAAACCAAAGATTGATGAACAATTGGACAAATTAATAGCCCAAGGCATGTTGGAACTGATCGACCACGCCCGATGGGAGACCTCAATTGTAACCCCCATAAAACCTGACGGATCTCTGAGAATTTGTGGGGATTACAAGGCCACCCTAAATCACACGCTTCAGCAGAGCGCTTATCCCGTGCCTGTGGTCCAACACCTACTTCACTCCCTTGAGGTGGGGGAAATATTCGCAAAATTGGACCTAGCCCAGGCATACCAGCAGCTGCCTGTAGATGCTGAGACCACAGAAGCCCAAAATATAGTTACGCACAGAGGGGCATTCAAGTGTAATAGACTCCAGTTCGGAGTGAGTACAGCACCTGGCATCTTCCAAAATCTGATGGAGAGATTGCTACAAGGCATAAAAGGGGTCGTGCCATATTTCAATGATGTCTTGATAGCTAGCCCCACTAGAAGTCTACTAGAAAAGCGGCTAAGAATGGTCCTCCAAAAATTTAAAGACGCTGGCCTGAAGGTCAAGAAGGACAAGTGCCAACTGTGTACGGCGAGGGTTGAATTCCTTGGTTACCTTCTTGACAAACAGGGAATTCACCCTACTGAGAAAAAATTGGCTGCAATAAAAAACGCCCCAAGACCAAGAAACAAAACAGATCTTCAAGCCTTCCTGGGACTTATTAACTTTTATAACTCACAAGTTCGCCGAAGGAATCTTGGAGCCCAGAAGGCGACTGTTGCTGAACCCCTGCATAGGCTCCTCGATAAGAAGGCTTCCTGGGGGACATCGAGAAGAGCGAGCTTTTCAGCAAGTAAAAGACCTTTTAACATCTGATGCTGTATTGATACAATATAACGAGACTTTACCCTTAAACGTCACCTGTGACGCCTCACCGTTTGGAGTAGGAGCCATCCTGAGCCACGCCCTACCAAATGGCACTGAGGCACCCATTGCATTTTTTCCCAGAACTTTATCTAAAACTGAAAGAAACTATAGCCAACTAGATAAAGAGGCTCTCGCTATTGTGGCTGCGATCAAATGATTCCATGAGTACGTATATGGAAGGTCCTTTTCTATAATCACCGATCACAAATCATTACTGGGCATCTTGGTGGGGGATAAACCAACTCCCCATATCTTATCGCTAAGAATGACACACTGATCAGAGTTTTTAGCATACGACTACCAACTGCTACACCGACCGAGGAAAGCCATTCCCCACGCTGACACCCTGAACCGTTCTCCACTACCCGAAGTCCTAGACGACCTAGCTCCAACCCTAGCTGTACTACAAATCGAAACACTCCCTTCACCACCGCTGACTGCACAAGACATCGCATCTGAAACAAGGAAAGACCGTTGTTTAGCACAAGTCCTCAGCTGGGTAGAAAGAGGTTGGCCTGGCAACGAACTCAATGACACCTTCAAGCCCTTCAAACACAGACAGACAGAACTTTTCACCCAAAAAGGATGTGTTATGGGGAAACAGAGTCATCATCCCAGAAAGACTACAGCATAAAGTCCTGAAACTATTGCATGATGGACATCCGGGCATTGTGCGGATGAAGGCACTAGCACGGAGCTACGCTTGGTGGCCAGGTATAGATAAACAAATAGAAACCTGGGTAGCCACCTGCAACAAGTGCCAGGAAACACGCTCAGCTCCACCAAAAGCACCACCAACCGAATGGGAAGCACCCCAAGGTCCCTGGTCCCGTATCCACATCGATTTTGTGGGACCCACAAAAGGACATACATTTCTCATAACAGTGGATGCCTATTCCAACTGGCTTGAGGTCCACAAAATGAAGAACACCACCACAGAGGCAGTCATTAAAAAACTAAACCGACTATTTGCCACACACGGCTTGCCAGACGTCTTGGTTTCAGACAATGGCCCACAGTTCACTGCCTTGGCATTTGAACAGTACCTAGCAGACTGGGGGATACGCCACGCTTTAACATCGCCAGATCACCCTGCGGCCAATGGTAGGGCTGAACGAATGGTCCAGTTCATAAAGAAAACCTTACACAAGATAGAACAAGGGAACATCCACAACAAGGTAACCAGGATGCTTCTCCTCCAACATATTACTCCAAACAGCACCACACACAAAACTCCAGCCGAACTCCTGATGGGCCGGAAACTTCAGTCACATCTTGACCATCTACACCCTGCCTACACGCTGGAAAAGCCTCTGGGTTCCAGTAGCAAGTATCGCACGTTCAAGGTAGGTGACCCGGTTTTTGCAAAAAACCTTACCAGTGACCCATTGTGGGTCCCCGCTACCATAACTCAACTTACGGGTCCCCCTTCCTACCATTTACAAACTGCTGATGGGAGACTGTGGAAGTGCCACATCAACCAGTTACGTTCCAGGCTGGCACCTACCCCTGTCACAAGCCCTGAACTCCAAACCAGAGGGGGAAGGAAGATCGAGGGGGACAAAAATGAACTAGTACCTGATCCAGTACGCGAAACTCAGCAATCAGCGTGGCCAAGCCTGGAATATTCAACCTCCGAAGCAGAGCCAGGCCAGATGGTCACCTCACTACATAGCAGCACGGCGGCATCAGAAATCCCAGAGAATCCAGAGGGCAGCCTTGACAGGAGTAGAGATGACAACGCTGAGTCACCCAATGGTGAAGTCGGATCACCGCTACTGCTGAGTCTAATGAACAGCCCACCGGAACCAGAGTCCAGCCAAAGAGTGGTGGAACAACGTAAATCAGGTAGGCAGGTGAAACGACCTGCCCACCTGCGAGAATACATCACCCCACCCTTGAGACGGAAGGGGTGTTCTGAACTAAGCAAACTCATTAGCTTGCAATTCTAATAGTTTTCTTTCCACGACAGGCTCATAACCCTGTACTTCTGATTGGCCCGCTAATAGCGGATCGTGATTGGTCGGGTTTGGCTGATCTGATTGGCTGATAGTGGGTCGCTGCTGATTGGTCGCTTCCAGCGCGGCATACTCAAATCATTGGGTGTTGTGACAGCCACCAGCTCTATAAAAGTATAAAATAATAATAAGTAAAAATACTTATTTTCGCTCTGTTCTGAAGTTACTAATAAAGAGTTGGAGTCACTATTCGATGCCTCGTCTCCGTTCCTTGCGCCCACACTCCCAGATCTATCACAAAAATATGTTTCTTGTTTCATTTTTCTTGCAACATTTGCTGATTTTAATAATGCAGCTCATCCCTTGACGCTTTTGAATTCCTTTAACATATGTTCTGGGTTCTTGGCTCCAAAAAATTAGAAAAGAACATCAGATAATAATTTGTGTTTCTAAGCACATCCATGAATGTTAAAATAATGCACTCCTTCCTAAATTTAGATTAGTCAGTTCTTTCTATGTGTACTCTATCCTGTCAGAGAACTGTTCTGGCACTGGCACGAAAACAAGGGCTTCATAGATGAAAAACTATGGCTACAATGCTGCCCTACTGACACACCATTCGGCTTAAGTAAGATTGATTTTTCACGCTCCAACTAGCACTAAATTTCAAGCAACAAAAATATAAGTGTGAACTAGAGAGATGTAAGGATCTCATCTCACCTGCTTCATGTTAGATCCTCTTCTCTCCCTCCCTCCCTCCCCCTGTCTCTCTCTGTACCTTTGTGTTTGTACACATACATGCATGCAGTTATAAGGAAAACTTTACTTGTTTTTAATTCTGGAATGAATCAGGAAAAATTAAAATTCAGAGTTGCCATTTTTCATTGTCGAAAACAACAATTCTAATAATACTAACAACATCTTAGTTTTTATCTCCACAAACTGAAGCATGCAGAAATTATGAGGAGAAGCCACCCAAGAAACTTTGTCAAAATCAATAGCTTAATTTTGAGTTTTGAGGTTAGCAACTACTAATACAGAGCACTGCTGCAGCATTGTCGAAGCTCCTAGTAATCTCTTGGCAGTGCAATTCAGTAAAATCTTTCCTCCATCATTTCCATGCTTGATCCATTTGGTGATGTTAACTAAGACATCATTCTCGCATGCATCCCCAAATGGACAGCTAAGATGGAATGAGGGAAGCAGGAGGAACTCTGCTGGCAAGGCCAATAGACAGACTCACATGCCTATCCTTGCAATTTCACAGAGACAAAAAAAGTGAATGGTTTGTGAGATAAAGGGGACAAGAAGGACTAACTAACAAGTAAAATAAAAAAAATATCACTGAGTAGAATTAGAATTGGAATTTCTCTGTTGTTAAAGAATGAGAGGGAAGGAAGTGATGGAAAAGGAGAAGGGTGGACAGTTGCATAAAAACATTAAATGATGGAGGGTCAAGTAAGATTGAGGATGATGGGTTGTTCATAAGAGAGTATCAGCACAGGAAGAATCACTTAAGTAGAAAACTAGACAGTTGAAGTGACAGTAAAGTACACATCCATCATTTTCTCTTAGCCACACAAGCTTGCCAACTATCCAAATAGTAGAATTCAATATCCTATCCCAAATTCACTCTTATTAGAGGACAGATCAATTATTAATTCCAATGCTCCCTTCACTTCATTCCCCATCAAGTATTTTTTGCAAGAGAAATCAAAAATAATTTCTTAAAAGATAAAGAAAAAAAAATTCTGAGCTTCCAAATCACCTATTGGAAACAAAACTCCACAGGAACTTCATGAATCAAACCCAAGATGAGTTAGACATCTCCATTATGCCTTGAATGTGCTAAAGGACATCCTAAATTTTCCTACCCCAAAATATTTGATAACAGAGTCAGGCTAGATACCAAGTGCGAACATCATCACTTGCAAATAAACCATAAAGCAGTTTCATAAATATTTTCATGTGTAAACAATCATTGAATACTGGTCAATGTAATTTTGTAGCATAATGATCATGAATACAACCAATTTGATTTATTTATTTATTTATTTAAAAAAAACAATGTTTTATACTAGTTCTCCACAACACATTAGCCTTCCCAAGTTTCCAGAGAGCTGGAATAAAAATTCTGGATTTGTAGATAAAAACACAACTGGAAAACACCAGGTGGGCAAAGATTATTAACAGAATTTCAATAAGCTAGAATGCTACAGCTGTTTTCACTGGCATTAAACATTCATTTGCCAAAAAGTGTCTGTGCATGATTTTTATACATATACATTCCTTCAATTATTATCACGATAAAATTGGGATTCATTTGTAAATCAGATTTTTTGTCTTATATCTATATCTCATAAAAGTTAATATATGATACAAAAGGATCCAGCGTATCTTACACTATGTCCTTGGTTCCTTTTAAAAGGTACCCACTTAGTTTACTAGCAAAGTCACAGCTTTAGTGCTCTCACTGGAAAGCTAATTCATATTTCAGGGCAATAAATTGTTTTTTTAAACTGCCACATAAATTTATGAAATCATCAGCTATATTGGCCTGGTCTGGGAATCTTTATTGCTGGTAAGAATGTATGGAAATATTGTTTTAACAAGATTCAACAAGCTTGTAACATTTAAATTTGAGATAAATCAGCTACTGATTTACTGCAAAGGTGTTTCATAGTTGAATTGTCTTGTCTAGATTGGCATGCTAGCACATTTTCTCCATGCAAGGATATTTTACCAGTCTTGGTATTAAAAGGGGTTTTAGAACTAGATGTTTGAAAGACTAAAGTTCACCATGATAATGGAGACAAGGTGATCCTTCCTGTTCAGAAGATTCAGTAGTCTTTTACATATACCCCTGTATGATTATAATAACAAATCCACTCCAAGTGATCAGTTAGTTAAGGGGTTGGACTAGGATCTGGACTATTCAGCAAGCATTCTACCTTCAGCCACATAAACTCATTCTTTTTATCCTCCCAAACTACTTATCTGGTTTGTTGTTGTGAAGAAAAAAAATGAAGTACGGCATGGCTAGGATATTGCCTAGGATTTATTTCCAAATGTTCTGGCAACTTTTGACATACCCTTTCCTCATACACAGCAGGTACCCAATTTAAGAGGATGCCAAAACATTTGGAGCTGAAAAGAATTATGTTGCACAATCAGAAGAGAAATAATTAACCACAAAATATGGAATTATGAGATAACTAATTGGACACTAATTATCTTTGGACTGAGGCCTCTGCTTTACTGATTGCCTATGTAAAAATTATCTCCTTTCCTTTAAATGAAGCATACACAGACACCAGGTACAAAACAAAGTTGGTCATGGCTTTAATTAGCTAAAGCAGATTTGGTTTTATCACATATAAACATGTAGCTGTCAAATAGGATTAAGTTTTTTAAAAAAACCCAAGAGTTGTGTGATGTAGTGGCTAATGTGGACAATTGGAATAGGGAAATCCTGATTCTAATTATCATTCTCTCTTTCCTCCCCATCCCTACTTAGACAGAGAACCTGATTCAGTAAGTCAGTACCTTTGAGCCCTAGACTAGACAATCATAAAATATCTCTTTACCTGTACTGAATCAGTATGGTATATTATGGGCTTCATATGTGCTTCAATAAAGAAGCATTCATCCTGAAGTGGATTGATTCAGGCTGATAATGAAATATGTATGTCTGTGCATGGCCAAAATCAACATACAGACATTTATCTCCTATCAGTGTGAAACTATAGGAATAATAGTTGATAATTGTGTATTATGAAAGACCTTCCATTTCTAAGCTGAGCAGGTTTAGAATACCTATTTATACCAGGTATATTGGGCACAATGAATACTTTGTCTGGAATATGCAAAAATTGCCCATAATCTGTTATATTTTCATATCACATAATGTTCAGGAGTAGAATAAACTGCATCAGAAAAGTTCAATATGTGAATGGTAGTTTAGCGATAGATTTTATGAAGAATCATCAATGTTCAATTTAAATTACATACAACCAGGTAAGTATTATATATTCTATTGGAACCTTTCCTCTTAATTTATATTTTGTATACCTTTGACTGAAGAGAGTTCATTACTAATAGGCACAGAAAAGTGGTAAAGCTGATGTAAGTATTTTTTTTTTCTTAAAGCAAAGGTAATTTGAACATATTTCAATGGTTTCCTATTTGCTTTATGACAGCCTATTGCACATATCGGTTTAGTTCATATAAACAATAATGTGTACCAGAACAGCCATAATTTATGACTTATAAACATCTCTATTTATATCATTAGATGATTATTTTCCTTAAGATACTCATATTGCATGCAAGATGCAGAAAAAAGATACTTTTCTTAGGAAATATATAGAATATCCCTGCCTCCTATTTTCCCCATTCATGTATTTATATACCGTATGTATGTGTAGTGGGTCTTCCATCACAACATTGGACGTGTTACCTGCCTATTTTTGTTCCCCAAGCAGCTGACAACACTGGTCTTAAATTTTATAATGGTTTGTTTGTATGGTTGGTTTTATTAATATATAGGTGTTTCTTGGTTAACTATGGTAATTGGGGCCAAAATTTCTGTCACTACATGACATGGGGATAATGAGCAGCATCATATGACCAAGCCATAAGGCAACAGCAATTCCAGCATTCCCAGTTTCCTGTGAATCATAGTGATTCTTCAAGGAGAAGGGGGTGTGGCCAAGGGTAGGAACCTGAAGGTCCCATTCCATCTTCAAGTGAGGATATCACATGTTGGCAATTGAAACTTCTGACTTCCCCATGGCTTCCCTATTGACTTTACTTTTCACAAATCAGCAAAGAAGGTTGCAGAAGGTTGCAGTGACCATGAGACACAGAACTCTGAGGTTATGATTCAACAACATCACAAATGTGAATGGCACTAAACAAGTGGTCATTAGGTGAGGACTGTCTGTATTATTCCATTTTTTTATGTCTAAGCAATCCTAGAAAGAATTCTGCACTCCTAGAAAGAATTCTGCACTCAAAGGCTACAAATGATTTGACCATGTTTTGGGTATCATCTTCTTTAACATAACTTCATTCATAACTTCTAGCAATGGAATACTCAATGATTCTTGTAATGTTTTATAAAATTCTGCCAGAAGCCCATCTGGACCTGGTGCTTTCCCATTATTTTGTTTCTTAAGTGCTTCAGTTAATTCCATCATTGTGATATTGCTTTCTAGCATTTCTTCAGTCTCTTTAGGTATCTTCGGTAGATTAGCATTCTGTAGATACTGTTTGACTTTTTCCTCATCGATATTCTCTTGTTTATATAATTGCCCAGAGAAATCTCGAATAATTTCTTTTTTCTCCTTATTACCATAACAAACTTGGCCTTGGTCATCTATTAACTTCAATATTTTTCTTGATTCTTTCTCCTTTCTCAATTTATATGCTAGCCATCTACCTGGTTTATTTGCATCTTCAAAATAATTCTGTTTAGCATTTCTAATTTTCTGGAGAAATGTTTTTTTTTTTTTAAAGCATGCACACTTTTAAAATCACTGCAAAACTATAGATATGTTTCCACTTGCTAGGCTAAAAGTCATCAAATGGCAGGAACCATCCACTCGTCATGGCAAAGTTTAGCTCTCTTAAATGGACTGCAGGCTTTTCTCTCTTCTTCACTTGCACAAGACTAAAGCAAAGCAAGAGTGACTTTGGACAGAGCCTTTTCAATACTAATCAATTTTTTTCTTTTTTTAAAAAAAAAGACCTCCCGCTAAGTTTCTTAGGACTCCCCAGGGAGAAAGAAAAGCACAATTCAAGAATACTCAATCAAGTTTCAGGTCTTAGCTATAAGACTGCATTGTCGTTATATGACAGTCGCTGGTGGAACATTAATTCTGTTAGCCCAAACCTTAATGGATAATATTTTTGCCTCTCCTATTCCTGCTAATTCATCCCTATTTGCTTTCAATCTGTCTAGAAGCGTAAATCCTGCCAGTTCCATCCCATATTCTGCTTTTGAATGTGATATATTTTAAACTTATTTTCATGAATCAAAGCTATCCCTTCACAGTTATTTATTATTTATTATACTTAATTCAAAACATTACCACTTTGCAAAAAAAAAAAAAGATTACCAGAGCAGCCAACAATGTTTCAATATAAGCAATAAAAACATAGATTAGCAAAATCATTTACAATATAAAATTTATGCAGTTAGAAAACAAACCTAGGGGATATAAGCCATGACTTAATGTGCAGCAATCACTGAATAATAAAATAACTAGAGTAATGCTAACATATTATTCTCGTAACAATATGAGGCTAAATTTCTGTGGCATCTAAAATCAAATAAAGCTTATCTTATGTAAGAATAAATGAAATAAATTGCCATTTGGTGTTTTTAGATGGATTTGCCTATTTTAGACTTCTTAATAAATACGGCCTAGTGCATGACCATCAAACACACATTCAAAGCTCCACTCTTTAGATTTTTGTTGTATAGTTAACAATGTGCAAACGTACATTTTTTATGATGGCAAAACTTCTTGCAAGGTGTGATGTATTTGGAAAAACCTGTGTGAAAATGTACACATTAGAAATGCCCAGAAACTGTGCATGCATATGGTCGCCACAGTGTAAAAAAGATGTTGAGATTGAAACGAGAAAGAGTGCAGAGAAGGAAAACAAAGATGATTAGGGGACTGGAGGCTAAACATATAGAGAATAGTTGCTGGAATTGGGTATATCTAGTTTAATGAAAAGGAGGACTAGGGGAGACATGATAGCAGTGTTCTGATATCTAACGGGTTACCACAAAGAAGAGGGTGTCATCCTATCCTCAAAAGCATTTTGAAGGTAGGATGAGAAGCAATGGATGGAAACAAATCAAGGTGAGAAGCAACCTAGAACTCAGGAGAAATTTCCTGACAGTTAGAAGAATTAATGAGAGGAACAACTTGCCTCCAGAAGCTGTGATTGCTTCAACCATGTAAGTTGTTAAGAAGAGATTGGACAACTATTTGTCTGAAATGGTATATAAGGTTTCCTGCCTGAGTAGAGGGTTGGACTAGAAGACCTCAAAAGTCCCTTCCATCTCTGTTATTCATATGGAAAATATAGCAAAAGTACAAAAGGGCCCTGCCAGTGTTGGTGTGAGTGTTGTTTTCTTCTTGGTAATTCCTTGATAAGCCTGTTTTTGTTTACTGTTTGTTTCTCTGAGTTGATACTTCCATGATTGGGATATTGTTTAGTTTTGATTGTTGGTTTGATATTAATCCTGGTGTTAGTCTCTGCTTATTAGGATTTTGTTAGCTGGCCAGGAGGTGTTTTAATTTTTTTTGTCTCCTTTTTAGATTTTTGATTATCTCTTTTAAATGGTATGTAAATCTTTATGTTGACTGCTGATTTGTCTGAGTGCCAAGCTTCCAGGAATTCTCTAGAATTTTTGGATTCAGTGTGGTCTAGGATTCTCCCAGGTTTTCATTTGATGCTACAATCCTAAAAACTATGATCAAAACTTACGATCATTAAAAACATACACAATTGCTCATCTATGGTGTTTACAGCACCATCACTAAGAAGTCCCTGGCTCCTATCACTCACCCATCCATCTAAAGTACCTGTTTGAGATTTGAGAATATATTTTTTATCTGTCTTGCCAAGATCCCTGAATCAATTGTACATGACTTTTGTCTCTTCCTTATACCCCCATGTGCTTTCCAAACGTATTATATCCCAGCACTCACAGCAATTCTGTTTTACTCTCACAACCATCACAGTTGCATTAGTTCTTTTAGGTACAAGTCCTTCTCCTCTAAAGTTCGAGTTTTCTCTATTTTGCTGAATTGCAACATTTATGAATGATTCACCTAGCCCATTTCTTCAAGATGTCTGGGTGGGAGCCAAGCTGTAGCTTCTGAAATCATGGATAATATGAATTCAACTTACCATAGTTAAGAGGCTGAATGATTCCTCTTATTAAGATGGCTTCATTAAATTTTATTACTCTGTTTTTAATCAGTAACTAAACATTAACTGATGGGAATGTAATTTAAAAACCAGAATGATTAAAGATGAGATTATTTATTAGAATTAGTTTCTGAAACTGAGTTGGAGATAGAGGCAGCTAAATTCTTTGAAATAAAATAGTTTTTAAAAAGATATGTAATTCCATATAGCATATTTTCCTAATTTATTACTGTGATTCAAAATCTGGTCATTGAAAGAATATTAATTATTTGACCAGGGCCACCTATTTAATAACCAACAGTGAGGTACAATAGAATGCAGAGTGGTCACTAAAGTCTTAACTAATGGCTGTTGCTAAGTAAATATGTACAAGTGAAGTAAGTCCAAGTGCTGCATGTTCATGTAGAATCAGGTAGCAAGTGATGGGAAATATAACTGTGGCCATGGGGAGAGAACATATTTTGAATTTTATAGTAAGATGTACTATAGAATAGAATTCTTTATTGGTCAGGTGTGTTTGGCACACAAGGAATGTGTCTTTGGTGCATATGCTCTCAGTGTACATAAAGAAAAAAATAAAATACATTCATCAAGAAATAGATAATAGATTGAGAGAGATGAGAAAGAGAGAGGGAATGTGTTGTGTCCATCGCGGTAAGGAGACCCGGAGTCGGTGACTTGGTTTTTAGCTCTTTTATTGGTCCCCGGAACCGATCTGGCTCCGAGGAAAAAACAGCAGCTTTTTATTCTCAAGCTGCAGCGGCCGCAGCCAATGCCACCACTTTGAATCTTCCGTGATTCGTTTCCACCAATCGCAGGAGATTCCTAGCGGGCCAATCAGCGCGGCTCGCTAGACCAATCGGATCACCCCGCGCTTTGGCCAATCAAATCGCGGGGTTTCAAGAATGTAAATGAATGTACAGAACAGAATGAGAGAAAGAGAGAGAGAATGTAAGTGTGTCAACTAACTATATACAGTATATATAAGAGATCAGTGTGTCGACTAACAAAATAAACATAAACAAAAGGCATAGTGCTTGGGTTGTTATCTTTCCCAGAACTTTCTCTAAGTATCCCAATGTATTTGTGTTAATGGACACCTGTGATGAATGCAGCTAATCAAAACTCAGCTCCCAGGTTTTATTCCAGAAGGAAGAAGGAACCGGAAGCAAAACGATTTGAGAGGTGTGAGTGGATGAACAGGTCTGGGTCCTAGCCAAAGGAAAAACATTTTTCAGGGAGACAAGACAAGGAATATATTTCTTGCCAAGAGAAACAAATACTGACTAACTAGAGATACATTGTAAAATCAAGAAAACTATTTTTGAACAAATTATTAAGTTATTTAACAAGGTTTAGATTATCAGGATTATTTATTTGTCTAAATGTTGTCTACCCAAAACAGTGATTGAAATGAGCCCAGGTAATCAGCTTCATACAAATATATCTGGAGCTGTATGGTTGTTACTTCCTCAATTTTGATCCTTTTAATTTAATTGTAGAATTTAATCTTATTTAAAGATTAAGATAAAGGCTGTTATAAAAACAATTTTAGTAAAAAAAAAAATTCTTGCAAGGATTCATCCTAGAAAGAACATCATATTTTTTTTAAAAAAATGAAGTTACTTGTGCCAACAGCTTAAATGTTTGAAAGAAAATTGCACCATATAAAATTAAGGTGAGAAAATATCATGGCTCTCACTATATTGAACAGCAATGAAAGGACAGTAAGCAAGATTCCTAATTATGTTGCATGCTGGTTTCATATTTCTATCATGATTCCTATACTGAAATTAATCTGAATATCAAGAAGAGTACAAGATGAAAAGAAAAGAAAAAAGTCACACTGTGATTTTCATTTATCCAGCAATTCACAATGTATATTTCCCAGAAGTCTTAATACATAAATTATGAAAGAAATGTTGAATAAAAGAAATTTATAGTTTTAGACTATAGTTTCTGAACATAGATTCAAAAAGATATAATAAGACATGTTTCTGACTATGCCACTGAGTTAGCCATTAGAGTTAAAAGGTGTCAATGTTCCTTATCTATATACAAGGATGTGCAATCTGTATCTTCATAAGACTCCAAAGACTTGGATATGTCCCCATAAGACCACCATAAATAAACATCAAATTGTAAATTTTAATGTGACTAGAAAGAATGTACTTAGGGAGCAAAAACCTTAATTTCATGTCATGGCTTTAACATAATATTAAATGTAATTTAAATTTACTTTTTGTCTTAGTCTCGTCATGTTCTTTATTTTTGCTCTTCTAGTTTGCTAAAATGGCTCAGTGAAAAGGACCTGCCTAAAAGCAGATGCTTTTTACTCCTGGTTTATTTTATAATAAAGTATCATTTAATTACATAATTATTTTTGAATGTTTTTTTAATATTCTTTTTCACATTTTACAAATCTTAATATTAATGGTACAGTGACATCATTATTACATATACCAATCTCATATATATACATTTATATGCATTCAGATACATTTATCTATAATTTTCTTATCTCTGTTATCCTTATTTCTATTTTTCAACCATTTATACCAGTAATGACTAACCTTTCAATTGTTGTGTGCCAAAAGTCCATGCGCATGCACCCACGCATGCCTGCACCCATAATGGAATGCACGTGGGACCTCCTGCCCTTGTGCATGCCCGTGTGACCTGTGCATGTGTGAGTATCTCCCGTGCATGCCCTGCCCCCGCGCATGCGTGGCAGGTAGACAACAATCAGCTGGCTGGTGGGAGGCATGCTTGCATGCACAGTGGATCTGTTCCAGGTGACAGCTCATGTGCCAGCAGAAATGGCTTTGCGTTCCACTTCCGGCACACATGCCATAGGTTCACCATCATGGATTTATACCAATTGTCCCAAGCTTCATAATACTCCGACTCTTCTTTATCCATTAATTTTAACGTAAGTTTATCCATTTCAGCACAATCTAAGATTTTTTGAATTACTAATTCCTCTGTGGGTGTTATTTTGTTTCCAACATTGAATGAATGCTATTCTCATTGCTGTCAATATATGTAGTAGAATATATTTAATCTTTTTCTTATATTTCCCTTTAATTATTCCCAACAAGAACAATTCTGGTTGAAACTTTATAATTACAAAATTAAATAATAGTGATAAGCCCAGTTAATACAAATTATCTTCCAAATAAATATATGCTCAACATGGCATGCCAAAATTTGGGCTCATATATTTGTTCAATAGCATTTGCTCTTGATTACAAACTCTGCCCACAGCCTGGACTTCAATCCTGACAGGGCTCAAGCTTTCCATCCTTCTGAGGTGGGTAAAATGAGGGTCCAGATTGTTGTGGGCAATATGCTGTCTCTGTAGACCACTTAGAGCAGGAGTGTCAAACTCAAGGCCCTCAGGCAGATCCAGTCTGTAGGATGCTTAGATCTGGCCTGTAGGGCTGCTCTGGAAATAGAAAAGACTGCACAGCCCTTCCAAGCTCCGTTTTTGCTGGCAGGGGGTTGCAGAAGGCCATCACAGCCAAAAATGGAGCTCAGGAGCCTCACTTCGCTGGCAGAATGCTCAGGCTACCATAGGTGGCCCTGATACAAGTGATGTCAAGGTGGCCATGCCCACCTTGGCCAGGCCTAACTCACGAGATCAAACACAATCCTGATGTGGCCTTCAATGAAATTGAGGTTGCCACCCCTGGCTTAGAGAGTGCTGTAAAGTGTGTGTGTGTGTGTGTGTGTGCATTATTGCTTCTCAAAAGAAGTTCCCTTTGATTACTTGAGAATCATCTTAAAATTACGCAAAGTAAAACAAATTCAATTTTTCAGGTTTCCTAAGATAATTCAAAACAGAATATCCATGAGTAAGAGAGAGACAGATCTTTGTGAGGACAAATGGAAGGAGAGCCTGGCAGGAAAAGTGGGATCTAAATCTAAGAAATAAACACTACTTTCTTTCACCTTTATAATTAAAGCAACAGCTATAATAAGATTTTCAAAATCTTCATCAATATCCTACATCCAGTGTTAAAAATTAAGCATTTTGTTTTGGGTTCATATGCAGAAATTGGAACAAAGCACGTTGAATTCTTCTCGTGTGATTTAATGAAGGGAGAAGAAACACAGCTTCTTTTCTAACCAATATTTTTAATTAAAAAGAGTAACCAGGAGCTGGCACACTGTAGAACAGAATCAAGTCTCCAATATAATTATTTCTTTGAAGGTCTCTATCTTTAGGCTTTTTTTAAAAAAATAACAATGAGACCAGTAACTTTGTACATCAGCCCACCTTTTCAGGAACAAAGACAGCTATAGGTAAGGTTATTTTTATTGTGAGATGTAACAGATTCTATTGTTGTTTACGAAGACAATCAATCAGCAATACAGATGGTTTCAAATATTGCTGTTAAAATAAGAACAAAACACACAGATTTAAGATATTAAATGTGAGACAATGTGTGCAAAGTAAAATGATTAAGCTTGAATACTGTATGTTAGAAAACAACATAGCAGATCATTTTACGAAGGCCCAAGGCTCTATAAAATATAAGGTATGCTGTGAAGATTATGGACTTAGAATGTAAGGTTGTATATATTGTCTTACCCAAAAGGGGAGAATGTTAGAATATAAGTCACCTAACAGGTATTTGGGTTAGAAATATATAAACCAGGATAAACATTTTAAAACTGTATCTTTAAGAAAATGCAAAACTGTAATTGGGTGTGATTTCTCAAATGGCCATAAGATGGAGCTAGAAACCTGGGTAGTCTTAGTCTCAAAAGAGAGTGTGTCTGAGTGAGTCTCTCTGTTTTTCCTTCTGTTGGAGAGTATTGCCGTTCTTCCATTTTTCCTAATTGACTGATATTCATGGATTTAATGTAATTCTGATACTGAATTGTTTTTGACACTGGAATTTGTTATTGGATTATCCCTGAATTGAAAACTGACTGATTTAATTGTGAATGACTTTGGATTGCTATTTTGGACTTTGCTTAACGTTTCTGGAAGTAAAAACCTACATTTACTATCTGTGTGTTGTGTATGTGTATTATTCAAACACTACTCTCAAATACGTCTCCCTGTATGCACTCATTCTCCTAACAGGGAATTATCTCAACAGACAGTGTATAAATTTGATAAATAAGTAAGTAAGCTAGAGTTTAGAAAGCATCCTTAGGGTTTGGATGTAAGAACAGTGGGTTGCCTTTGGGTAAACAGGTGTTTTATGATTAGCCATACCTATCGTGTCAACTATTGTAGGAATGAACAAACCCTCTCTCAATATACAATATGGAAAAGTTTCCATGGAAACACTGGTGGCATAGACTCAGAATCCCCATGTATTCCTCTCTCCCAGAAATATGTCTTTCCTCTGGCTTAGCACAATGTGTGAATTTGCCATTGTGAATTGAATATGCATGATATGTACAAGGTAATATTTGATAGTAAAGTAATTTGAAAGGAGAGGAACATTACAGCAATGGACAGTATACCCTCAACTTAACCATTTCTACTGCCTGAAAATAGATTTCTATTTGACACTTGGGCATGGAATCATTTGTTCATTAAAAGTTGGATCGTTTTACTGTTTTAACTTTCAGAAAGAAAGTTTCTGCATAATTTGCCTGTGGAAGCCTTGAAAGAAGTCAGGTTCAGTATGTGCCTATTGTACATTGCAGAAAATTGTATCCCGTAAATAGCATATTAATCATTTATGGCTATCAGCTATGGCTTCTGATTTTAAACAATACACATTTTGAATGCCAATGAAAAGGCAGAGAAAGAAGGCTGCCTCTTTCCTTTCAAAGCTGAAGCCAGAACAAAATTCTTTCACCTCATGGGAGTTAATTAGTGGAGAAAGACTTGCTGGGGGAAAAAAAATCAGCCAACTCTTAGTGTTGGGTCTGTTTGCTATTTCAAATCTTAAGATAATAAATCAAAACAAAAGCTATTAGACAGCTCAGGAACCCCTTTGTTATATCACTGTAAAAACACTGATTTTGTGAAATTGAAAGGATTGCTAACCTATTAGTATTTTAGAAACACTTTGCCTAACAAATGAATTTCAAGATCATTTTTAAATTGCAGACAAAATCTGGGTATATTTAGCAAATGTAGTATTTATCCAATATGCATGCAAAATGCATAGATATCAACTAGCGATTTAGCTAAAATAGATTTCTCTATGCATTTCTTTTTAGAGAATAGATATTGGTATCTACATTTTCTCCCAAATCTGGTGTAATGAAGCTAAAGATGCAGTTTTTAAATGATGTTTACCCAGTATAACCAAGCCCTGCTATAATACAATTTTCAACCTCATTTCTATTGGAATTGCATAGAGCATCCAGGAAAATGCATAAATCATCCCTAATTTGTGCAATGGTTAAAGAATAAAGAATTTCAGATTGCTTTTTATACACCTCAACTACTAGAGATCTTCTGAAGTTTCAATTCATTTTTCTGTACTTTCTTTGCTGTATTGTGGCAAACATAAAGTCTCCTGCAAGTTGGATTAACTCCTTGTGACTTAATAGACATATTTGTGTAATTCAATTTCCCCCTACACTGCTGGCCTTTGGAAAGTTCTGTGCCTGAGCTGGGGCCCAAGGTGTGTGATGGGGCCCATTTCCTAGCTATGTTGATGGCTTTTTAGGAGCTGTGTGGCACAGTGGTTAGAATAGAGTATTGCAGGCTAACTCTGCCTACAGCCAGGAATTTGATCTTGACCAGCTCAAAATTGACTCAGCCTTCCGTCCTTCAATTGGTAAAATGAGGACCCAGATTGTTCGGGGAAATATGCAAATAATGCTTTTACCTTACCTTAAACCATCCAGAGAGTGCTGTAAAGTACTATGAGGTGGTATACAAGTCTAAATACTATTGGTATTGCTATCTTCAGCAGCTATTTCTTTTATTCACTATCATTGATTTTTAAGTTCAGTTTAGTACTTGAATATATTTTATTTATTTTAAAATTGTGCACTGCAAAGAGTCACATTCATTAGATGGGCAGCCATACAAGTCAAATAAAAAATAAATCTTCTTGAACAAAAGTGGTTTACCATTGCCTTCTTCTGGGGCAGTTTTTCCAACCCTTCAGTCTAGCATTCTCCAGCTTTAGGATTTTCTGATGGTCTCCATTTCCAGATTATTCTGTTAGCCCAACTCTGCTTGACTTTTTAAAATTAATCATCCATCATGGATGTAATGCCAGCATAAACATTAACCGCGAGAAAACCTAACCATTGATAACCCCAATGTTGTAAAAATAAAAAGAAGTCTACATTGTTTTGGTTCATCAGGTCATTTAAATTAGTTTTATTTACCTCAAACTTTTCTAACCTATTATGTTTCAGAAATGCCATGGCACATCTACCTCAATATCTAGGCAACACAACTGAGGACACACAAACTTTGGTTTGTAATTATAGTTGTATTCAATGCAACTGGTGGTGCTGGATTGCAGAAGCTTGTAAAAGTTCTGAGATTTCTTTATCATACTTTCCTGAAAATGTCATGTTTTTCACCACTAAGCCATAGCTGAGGCCATACTGATATTTAAGAAATGTTCACCATTGTTAAAATTGGTGAGGAATTGAAGATTGTGGAGAAAGAAAAAAGGACAATAGGGTAAGGAGAGGAGAAAATTCCTAAAACTTGTGTCTTTCTGTTTAATGACATGTATATTAACTTCAAAGCTATAGGTGCCATTTTTTTTGCCTTGTTGTGCTTTCTTCATCATCCTGAACGATCTACCTGAGATACACCAATAATATTATAGATGTTCATGCAAATATATGAAGCAAAGCAAGAATTAGAAAAGGTAATCAGAATGATAAGATGAACTAATTGTATTTTCTATAGAAAACCACATGCATTTCAGATAGATTAAAATGCTCAATTGATAGATTGATTATGCAGTGTATATAAAATGAATCAATCACGCATTTTAATCTATTTGAAATGCATGTGTTTTTCTATAGAAAATACAATTAGTTCATTTTATCATATCATTTTATCATCATTTTATCATATATGTTAATCTCCTGCTAATATGTATAGCAGGAGACTGTGAGATCTAATCCACCCTTAGGCATAAAAATTGACTGGGTGACCTTGGACTAGTCAATCTCTCTCAGCCGAATCCACCTCACAGGGTTGTGGAGAAAATAGGAGGGGGAAGGAATATTAGGCATAATAAATGTGGGAGATATATATCTCATCTGCCATCATCAGACTTCTGTATTGTGTTCATCTGTGAGTCAGACTTATATATATATGCAGGTCTTGGCATGTTCGGGTCTTTTCTCATGTAATCTTACATGAAAAAGACCCGAACATGCCAAGACCTGCATACTTGTACCCATGAAAATCTATGAAAACATATATGCCACCCACAAACTAATGCCACCCACAAACCCAAACTATGGTTAAGATACATCGATGACACATTCGTGATTTGGCCCCATGGAAAAGAAAACCCAAATAATCTCCTAACACGCCTAAACAGCACACACCCCAAAATTGAGTTCATCATGGAAATGGAAACAAACAAAAAACTACCATTCCTAGATGTACTAATCTACAAAAAAACCAGATGGCACACTAGGACACATCATATACCAGAAGAAAACACACCAACCGCTACCTCAACGCCCAATCCCACCACCACCCAGCACAGATAAACTCCGTGACCAAAACACAAATCACCAGAACCAAACGCCTGGCATACAAGACACACATAAAGACTGAACTATGCACCCTGACTAAAGTACTGACAGCCAACGGCTTCCACAAAAGCAAAATCCACAAAAACACACTGAGACATAATGGAGACTTAGAAGATGAAAAGACCTATGGAACAGCTGTCCTGCCCTACATAAGAGGTACTACAGACAAAATCAATAAGATACTACACAGGCATCACATCAAGACTGCCTTCAAAACAGACAGAAAAATAGCAGCCATCCTTAGAAACCCCAAAGATAAAATTGACCGGGAAAATCAAGGCATATACGAAGTCCCCTGCGCATCATGCCCGGCCACATACATTGGACAGACCAATATAAGAATAAGTACCCACCTGGATGAACACAAAAATGCAGTCAAAAAGCTGGAACACACTTCCTCACTAGTCCAACACATGAAAGCCACAGGTCATAGCATCAACTTCAATGGCACCCAAACCCTAGCCACTATAGAAAACCCCAGCCACATAATCATCAGAGAAGCCATAGAGATTGAAAAGAGACCTGAAAGCATGAATAGAAGAGATGATTGCACCAGACTGTCAATCATTTGGAAGCCTTCACTCACAAACAAAAAAATCTCCACACCACTAGCCAGGCAAACACCTGGGCACAAACAGATCTCCCCTGATACCTCCAGCTCAAACACACCCCAACCAGGCACCCAGATGAAACCTAGCTTCCTAACAAATGATAGCCGTCCATTTACTCAGAGCCAAGCTGCACTAAAGGCCTCTAATAAAGGAACACAATGTTGCCAGCCAATCAAGACACGAAAAGAGCCACAAAACAGACAGAAGATATTAGAAACACCAATCAAGCAGAACACAGCAAACTCCAAGACCAATAAACATAGACCAAGACTCCCAACCAATCAGGATGAAGAAAAAACCATTCTGGCACAGCAGTAGGCTGCCCCAAATTTAAAACTGAAACGGCTGTGATAGTCTGACTCACAGACAAACACAATACAGAAGCCTGATAATGGCAGATGAGATTCTGCCGAAACATTGCTACAACTTTAAAGGCACAACTACAATGAGGTGGGAAAATACCTGAACAAAGCTGAATACCAAACATATATATGTAGTTACTATATAACTATAGTATACTATATTACTATATAACTATATATATATAACATATAGCTATATATATATATATATATATATAGTTGTGGATCTTTGGTTATTTGGGTTTTCTCCCGCGTAAGGTTGGAAGTATCTAGGCAACGTTTCGATGAAGTCTCATTCATCATCTTCAGGCTTGTGTCTTCAGCTCTGTGCTTCTCAGCGTGATGTGAGCTTGCAGCTGCTTCTTCCTTTGAACTGCTAGTGGGGGTGTGACTTGATTGAGTGGGGGCTTGGCTGTGTTCTGATTGGGTGGGGGGGTGTTTTCATTGGTTGGGAGTTTGGCTGTGTTCTGATTGGTAGGTGGGTTGGCTGTGTTCAGATTGGCTGGAAGTGTATTCTGTTCAGGTGGGGGCTTGGTTGTGCTCAGGTTAGTCTTAGTTGCTAAGAGCTGGTAAGCTGTGATCTTGCTTTTTGGCTTCGAGTTCATGGTCATGCTGCATCTTCATGGTGGGGGTCAGTTCACTTCATGTATGGCTCAGAGGGGTTTGAAGTGGGTAGTGATGCAGCTGCAGTGCGGCTTCTGGTCCATGGTCATGTCTAATCTTCTGTGTGGGTGTGAGTCTGCTTTCTACATGGAAGTGTGGTGGTGGCATCTTGTGTGGCTCTCAGGGGTGTGGGTCTGGTGTCAAACTTCATGTTAAGTACTCGTCTGTTCATGAGGGCAGGTTTCCAAATGGCTGGTAGGCGGGAGGTATCATCTCGTTTATTCATGCTGTGTGGGCATTTTTCTATCTCTATGGCTTCTCTGATTATTGTGCTGCTGAAGTATTCGGTTTTGGTGATAGTTCTGATATTTTTAAAGTCAATCTCATGTCTTGTGGCTTTGAGGTGTTGGACCAGGGAAGAGGTCGGTTCTTCCTTTTTGATTGAGTTCTTATGTTCTTCAATGCGTGCAATTATTCTTCTGTTAGTTTGTCCAATGTATGTGGTGGGGCAGGCAGTGCAAGGGATTTCATATACTCCTTGATTTTCTAACTCGATTTTGTCCTTAGGGTTTCTTAGGATGGTGGATATCTTTCTGTTTGTGCAGAATGCTGCTTTAATGTTGTGTTTTTGGAGGATCTTGCTGATTTTGTCTGCAGTGCCTTTTATATATAGGAGGAGGGCTTTGCCATTCTCTTGTTCTCTGTCTTGGATTTTGGTTGGGGTTTCTTTTTGGATTAAGTGGGTGATCTTCTTTCTTTGGAATCCATTGGCTGTCAGCACGCCGGTGAGAGTGTGTAGTTCATTCTCTAGGTGTTGTTCGTCGGCTAAGCATTTTGTTCTGGAGATGAGTGTCTCGGCTACGGAATTGATCTGTGCTGGGTGGTGGTGTGAGAGTGCATGTAGATAGAGGTTTGTATGTGTTTTCTTCTGGTAGATGGTGTGTCCTAGGGAGCCATTGGATTCTTTGTATACCAAGACATCTAAGAAGGGAAGTTGGTTGTTAGCTTCTGTTTCCATGGTGAATTGTATTTTGGGGTGTAGGCTGTTGAGGTGTGTGAGGAAGTTGTTCAGTTTTTCTTTCCCGTGTGGCCAGATTATGAAGGTGTCATCTACGTATCTGAGCCAGAGTTTGGGTTTGTGATCATATTTTTCTAGAGCTTGTGCTTCAAAGTGTTCCATGTAGAGGTTAGCGATGACAGGTGAGAGGGGTGATCCCATGGGTGCTCCTTCTATTTGTTTGTATTTTTGTCCGTTGTAGGTGAAGTATGTATTGGATAGGCAGTGGTTGGTCAGATCTAGGATGTTCTTGGGGGGGTTGTATTTGTTTTGGATGGCTGTCAAGGCTTCTTTTATTGGCAATTGGGTGAAGAGGGATATGACATTGAAGCTCACTAGTAGGTCACTGGGTTGTAAGTTTTGTTTCTTTATGATCTCGATGAACTGGAATGAGTTTCTTACGTGTGAGTTGATGGATTCTGCATAGGGCTGTAGTTGTTTGGCGAGAAATTTGGCTAGGTTTTGTAGAGGTGAGCCTATGGAGCTGACTATTGGTCTAAGTGGGGTTCCTTCTTTGTGTATCTTGGGGAGACCATAAAGTTTAGGGCATCTGGATGATTTCTCTCTGGGTATGATTCTTTGCTGGATTTCTTCACTGATGGGGGAGGCTTTTATTTTGGATCTGGTGGTTTTTTCTAGGTAGGTGGTGGGGTCTGTCTTTAGGGTTTTGTATGTGGGATCTTGGAGTAGGTTGGTTAACTTGGATTGGTAGCCAGATGTGTTCATAACCACTGTTGCGTTGCCCTTGTCTGCTGGTAGGATTATTATGCTGGTGTCTTCTTTCAGGTTAAGTAGTGCAGTTTGTTCTTCTTTGGATAAGTTGCTTTTGGGTGGTTTGCTAGTGCAGAGGATGTTGGTGATTTCAAGTCTGATTCTATTAGCCTCATCAGGATTGGTTTTGGTCAGGCTGGTTTCGACTCTGCATATGATGGTTCTGTGGGGATGTGTTTGGGAGCAACAGCAAAGTTGAATCCTTTAGAAAGGACCTTGGTTTCGGCTTCGGTGAGGATCTTGTCTGAGATGTTGTGCACTGTTTGTTTCATGTGTGGCTGTGAGGGGGGAGGAGTTGGTTTCTGGCGTTGTTGTAGTTTTCTGAGTTTGTTGGTGTGTGTCTCTGTCTTGAGGGTGGTCTGTGTTTCACCTCTCCAGACAGCGAGCTGTTTGGATTTGTCCCAAAGTAAGGGGTGAATCTTGTTGCTGAGTCTGAAGTGAAGTGTGAGGAGATCTTTGTTGATTTGGTCAAGGAGAAATCTTTTTGTGTGAAGTTCATTTCTAATTAGGGCCAATTCTGTTCTTTTTACGATGCGTTTGGTAGCTGCTGTGTTGGTGTGGAATTTCAATTGGAAGCTTGTGGGAATTAAATTTTGATCTTGGCAGTTGCATAGGAATGCAAGGTCACATAAAATGGAAGCTCTTTGGACTTCAAGTTTTTCATAAGTCCTGGTCAGATAGTGGGTTTCTTCCCCGTAGAGGTGCAATATTTGTTTTCTGAAGTTCTCGCGGGTATTTGTATGTGGATCTTTGGTTATTCAGGTTTTCTCCCACATAAGGTTGGAAGTATCTAGGCAATGTTTCAATGAAGTCTCATTCATCATCTTCAGGCTTGTGTCTTCAGTTCTGTACTTCTCAGAGTGATGTGAACTTGCAGCTGCTTCTTCCTTTGAACTGCTAGTGGGGGTGTGACTTGATTGAGTGGGGGCTTGGCTGTGTTCTGATTGGGTGGGGTTTGTTCTCATTGGTTGGGGGTTTGGCTATGTTCTGATTAGTAGGGGTTGGCTGTGTTCTGATTGGCTGGAGGCATATTCTGTTCAGGTGGGGGCTTGGTTGTGCTCAGGTTAGTCTTAGTTGCTGAGGGATTTGAGCTGGTGAGCTGTGATCTTGCTGTTTGGCTCCGAGTTCGTGGTCATGCTGCATCTTCATGGTGGGGGTCAGTTCGCTTCATGTATGGGTCAGAGGGGTTTGAAGTGAGTAGTGATGCAGCTGCAGTGCGGCTTCTGGTCCATGGTTGTGTCTCATCTTCTGTGTGGGTGTGAGTCTGCTTTCTACATGGAAGTGTGGTGGTGGCATCTTGTGTGGCTCTCAGGGGTGTTGGTCTGGTGTCATTCTTCATGTTAGGTACTCATCTGTTCATGAGGGCAGGTTTCCAAATGGCTGGTAGGCAGGAGGTATCATCTCGTTTATTCATACTGTGTGGCCTAGAAGATAAAACAAAAGCCACAGGACATGAGATTGACTTTAAAAATACCAGAACTATCACCAAAACCAAACACTTCAGCAGCAGAATAATCAGAGAAGCCATAGAGATAGAAAAATGCCCACACAGCATGAATAAATGAAATTATACTTCCTGCCTACCAGCCATTTGAAAACCCGCCCTCATGAACAGACGAGTACCTAACATGAAGAATGACACCAGACCCACAACCAAGCCCCCACCTGAACAGAATACACCTCCAGCCAATCAGAACACAGCCAACCCCCCTACCAATCAGAACACAGCCAAACCCCCAACCAATGAGAACACACCCCCACCCAATCAGAACACAGCCAAGCCTCCACTCAATCAAGTCACACCCCCACTCGCAGTTCAAAGGAAGAAGCAGCTGAAAGCTCACATCACTCTGAGAAGCACACAGCTGAAGACACAGCTGAAGACACAAACCTGAAGATGATGAATGAGACTTCATCGAAATGTTGCCTAGATACTTCCAACCTTACATGGGAGAAAACCCATATAACCAAAGATCCACATACAAATATATGTAGTATATAGTTTTATATAGTTACATATAGTTAAATATATATAGTTATATATAGTTATATCCCACCTTTATTATACCTAATATTCCTTCCTCCTCCTATTTTCTATAGAGATTTATAGATATATACACACACATTCCTCAGAGGCTTTAGTGCTAATTTGTACTTTCCTTCAGCTTACCAGTTCCAAAGGTGGGGTTGACTACTATGCTTTTAAATATCTTTATGCCATGCAAGCAATTTTTTTAACCAAAGTGAGACTGCTGTGTCACCAGTTTTGCTGCATTCTAAATGTGATGGTAGAGAAAACTCATGTTGTTGTTTTTTTTAAAACAATTTTATTGATTTTCTACAAACAAACAAAACATAAAAACATCAACTCTCTTATATACATACAGTGTGTTGGTTGGTTAATCAGTTTTGTGCATTCATTTCGTAGTCTCAATTACAGTTATATTACATAATAGCTCATATTGTCAACCCAAACTTATATATCCTAATATCGCTATTAGAAAATCATTTGACTATACTTTTAATCATACTTTATGAGATAACAATACTTTAAACAGTTTATTCTATAACAAATCATATAATCATACCAGATCTATCCTAAAAACACTTTATAAATATGATGTCAAATAACAAAAAAGAAAAAAAAAACAAAGTTATTCCTTGCTGTCTAACATTCTAAATATTCAATTATTGTGTTTTGTCATCCAACCATTGATAAAAAAGATCCCAAATTTCATAAAATTGTTTATCCTCTTGCTCTCTAATTTCAAATGTCAATCTACTCATTTCAGCACATTCTAATACATTCTTAATAATTTCTTCCTGCGATGGTATTTTCTCATTCTTCTAATTTTTAGCAAATACAGTCCTAGCCACTGTTAATACATTTACAATCAGATATTTCAAGTCTTTACTGTAAGTATCTGGTAAGATTCCCAATAAAAAGAACTCCGGTTTCAAATCTCTATGTTTCTTTGTCATTTTTTCCAACCACATGCGAATTTTAGTCCAATATTTTCTAGCGTCCTCACAAGTCCACCACATATGGTAATATGAGCCAGGTATTTGATGACATTTCCAGCATTTTTCAGATTTATTTTTGAACATTCTTGCTATTCTTGTCGGGGGAAAGCGCCACCTGTAAAACATACAAATTTTCTTTATATGCTGTTGACATTGTCATTTTATAATTTTGAGACCACAATTTTTGCCATTTCTCTAGATCAATCCCATATCCAAAATTCTTCCCCCAAACAATCATAGTGTCTTTAACTTGTTCTTCCTCTAACTTAATTCCCAGTAAATAACCATATAATTTTTTAATCACCTTCTCATCAGTACCTGTCAAGATCTTATCTAGATCAGTCTGTTTATCATAAAATCCCTGTTTTAGAATCTTCATCATACCTTGAATGTATTTGCGCATATGAAAACCAATTCATCTTTATACCTTGTTCCTCTAAATTTTGGATTGATTTAAGTTCACCCTTTTCATTCAATAGTTCCCCATATCTAACTGTTTGTTCCTTCTTATAAATTATAGGATTGGAAAATGCTTCAATAGTCGATAACCAAATTGGAATTTTCAAATAACATTGTCTTTTTATCTTCTCCCAGTTTAACCACAAAGACTCCCATATATAATGTCTGAGAAAACTCATGTTGATGCATAATATGTGCAGAAGCTACAAGAAAACATTAGGATTTAATTAATCACAGCATAAATGTTATTGAATTTAATTGTAAGCAAGTAATGGTAAATTAGTCTTGCAAAACCATAAGTGATGAAGCATATCCCATTCATAGAACATGTACAATTTCGTATGATGCACAGATATTGGTTATAACTGGTTTCTCCATATATCTTTAATCTACTGATACATTTCTAGCAGATCAATTCTAAGCCCACCAAATTTGTACATAGTATAGAACATTTTGTACATTTTTTTCCTACTGTTCAATTGTGTCCAATTCTCAGACTGTCCCTGCAGTTTTCTTAGCAAGGTTTTCAGAAGTGTTTTGTTTTTGCCACCTTCCTAGGGCTGAGAGAAAGTGACTGGCCCCAGGTTATCCAGCTAGGATTGTATTAAAGGAGAAATGAGAACTCATGGTCTCCCATTTTTTAGCTGATGCCTTAATCATTATATCAAACTGTCTCTCATATATATGCACATATACTTATGAACAATATGCCTAATACATTGTATGCAATAGAGGAATAACTTCTATTATATTATTCAAAATATACTTCCTATATGAGAATCATAATATCTGTTTTACTAGGCTAAAATGAAGGAAGAAATAATCAAGTCTTTCATTTCTCATATAACTCTGTTCTGCCATTCATATCCCTTTATTACATATCATTTATAATTAAGCAGCATATGGGAAAAGTACTGCATTGACACCCTGTCTTTAATTTTATCATGGGCCCAGATTTATATAAAAACCTTCTGTTTATTTTTATTACATTGTTAAAAGATAGAAAGAAAAAACTTTTCTAAGACGTATTTAATAGTGTTCTGGGAGCAAGAAATGTATCTTGTAAAATGAGTTCATTCCAAAGCAGCCTAGTCTTTATTGCTGGAAAAATAACTCAGTTGAACACAGGAAAGCGGCATTTATGGCCACAGCTAATATTTGCCATCTTTGCAAGTTATGGTAACTTGAACTTCCATAGAATTTTGAATTTTGAGAATGCTTAATTATTGACTCATTCTCCCTCACTTGGGGGCCTTCTCTATAAAACAGGGAACTGGTTTAGACCAATAGTGCTGATAGAATAGGGTTACCAAGCAAAGAAGGTCGCAGACAATTGGAAAGGAGAACAAATGGGGAGAAAGAAGACCACTGTTTAATTTACGTTAATTAGAAATGAAAGGATTACATGTGAGTAAACAGGCACACAATGAGGAATTAGCAGGACCCAAGCCAAGAAAGATATGTAGTGATTCTTCCAAACTGAGTTCTTTATTGCTTTACACTTATAGTCAAAATTTTGCCAAATTAAGCACTCTATACTTGCATTTACAATATTGTGAACTGTAAAGAGCTTCTCCTTCTTTCTCTCACACATAATAAATATGTGGACTGAGTTGCCTCTTGCTCCTCTGGAATGCACCCCTCACGTCTGGAATCCACTTCCTTACTTCATCACAAGAATGCACATGGAGAGGAATGTGTTAATGCCATCTGTTTTCCTAGTGCACCTGAGACTTCCAGTTACTAGGCAAAAGCCTAGTAACCTGATTAGGTTAGTGTGTAACCTAATTAGAATCTTGTCAATTGCCAGCAGAAGCACAAGCTGGTCAAGGCTAATCAACTAATTAAAATCACAGAGCTGAGTAGGTTAACTTTTTCTTTGCACTTATTAGAGAAATGTGCCAGGGAGAAAAACTGGTCAGGAAGAGATAACTTAGTTGAATACTCAAAAAGCTGGACAGTATTTGATTTTAAGGCTAAAAGGATGGAGGACAAGAGGGGAAAAAGAGTGATATAGTTTCAGGCATGGGTGAAATGAATGGAGACATTCTTAGTTGGTGAACTTTCAGCTCTTTATTACATAGTGACTTAAGACTTTAATAACAACAACTCTGCCCTATATAGGCAACCTTAATGCGAAATAACCAATAGGGAGCTGTAAGACACTAGCCCCAAAACCAATAAGAGTCCTTCGTTAAGGGCCAATCGGATTCTCTGAACCCAACCAATCCGATCGAGCCGCTTAACAACCAATCAGAAGTGCAGGGCCAGAACCCTGCACTTTACCCCAAGCTCGCTTTTATTTTAACTATTTACATACATAACACCCCTTCCCCCTGGCTCCTCAATTATGGTGTGATTATACAGTCCTTCAAATAGGAAGGTTGTCTTTTGGGTCTATCAGATTTTCTTTGGACTGGCTGCGTGCAGTCCTGTTGAGGTAGAATGTTGTTTGGCGGTGGCTCAGCTTCTCGTTCTGGTGTGATTTCCCTTGGAGCGTACGATTCTTCCTCCTGCTCCATTTCCTGAGTTTCGCTTGATTCATCGCTCTCTTGGAACAGGTTCCCTGGAATGTTGTCTTCTTCCGTTCCTTCCCCCCCCCCTCAGTTTGGTCGTAGGGGAGTTGTTGGCTGGCCGATATGAGTCGTGACCGTAATTGGTCAATATGTCGTTTCCACAGTCTTTCATCAACACATCTTACAATATAGGATTTGGGCCCAGTCTCGCGTATTATCGTTGCTTCAATCCAAACCGGGTCGCCCGATAAATTTCTTGCATAAACGGGGTCGCCTACCTTGAAGGTACGGTAGCATCCGCTGGATCCTGCAGGCTTTTCTGGCTCGTAAGCAGGGTGCAGTCGGTCGAGGCGGGAACGGAGTTTTCGCCCCATGAGAAGTTCTGCGGGAGTTCTGCCAGTTACGCTGTGCGGAGTGATGTGTTGTAGAAGTAGAATGCGGTTTATTTTTTCGTCAATATTATCATAGTCCACTTTTTGCAAAGTCTTTTTTACAAATTGGACCATGCGTTCCGCTCGGCCATTGGTAGCAGGATGCGCCGGCGAGGTGAGCGCATGGCGGATGCCATTATCAGCAAGGTACTGTTCAAACATTAGCGCTGTAAACTGTGGTCCGTTGTCGGACACCAGGATGTCAGGCAATCCATGAGTTGCAGAGTCTATTAAGGACTTTAATGACTGCTTCAGAGGTTTTATTGGTCATTCGATGAATTTCTAACCAATTAGAGTATGCATCGACAGTCAACAGCAATGTATGTCCTTTAATCGGCCCTGCGAAATCCAGGTGGATTCTGGACCAGGGTCCACGTGGCGTCTCCCATTTGGTCGGTGCAGCTTTTGGCGGTGCGTTGCTGGTTTGTTGGCACTTAGTGCAGGACTTGACCCATTGCTCGATGTGTCGGTCCATGCCTGGCCACCAAGCATCGCTCCGTGCGAGTGCTTTCATCCGCACGATCCCGGGATATCCTTCGTGCAAAATTTGTAATAGCGTCTTTTGGAGTCGTTCTGGAACGATGACTCTATCGCCCCAGATGACACAGCCTTTTTGCGAAAAAAGTTCAGTCTGCCTTGTATTAAATGGCACGAAGTCATCTGGGACCTGGTCCAATGGCCATCCACGTTCTACCCAGCCTAGGACTCGAGCTAGGATGTGGTCTCGTCTGGTCTCTTTCGCGATATCTCGAGCAGTCATAGGGGGCGAGTTGAGCGTCTCGATTTGTAACGCCGATACTGTTGGTGCCGGATCGTCGAGAGTCTCTGGTAGCGGTGCTCTGCTGAGTGCGTCGGCGTGGGGAATGGCTTTCCCCGGGCGATATAACAATCGATAATTATAAGCAGCTAGGAACTCTGACCATCGAGTCATTCTTGGGGATAATATATAGGGGGTTGGTTTGTCCCCAGCGATTATCCCCAGTAAAGGTTTGTGGTCAGTTACAATGGTAAATGTCCTTCCATATACATACTCATGGAATTTTTTTACGGCTGACACAATTGCAAGAGCTTCCTTATCTATTTGTCCATAGTTACGTTCTGCATGGGAAAGAGTCTTCGAAAAGTATGCAACAGGGGCCTCATTTCCATTAGGCAGCACATGGCTCAAAATGGTGCCCACCCCAAACGGTGAGGCATCACAAGTTATAACCAATGGTAATGTTTCATTATATTGCATAAGTACAGAATCAGATGTAAGTAAATCTTTTACATTTCGAAACGCTTTTTCCTCCTGGTAACCCCAAACCCACAATGCTTTCTTATCTAATAACCGGTGTAACGGTTCAGCCACAGTCACCTTATGCGGTAAAAACACATTATAGAAATTGATAAGGCCTAAAAATGCCTGGAGATCTGTTTTGTTACGGGGTCTGGGAGCATTTTTTATCGCCCTTAATTTACTCTCAGTAGGGTGAATACCCTGACTATCAATGCGATAACCTAGAAATTCAACACTGTCGGTATACAGATGACATTTATCCCTTTTTACTTTCAGTCCCACTTCTTGGAATTTTTTAAGAACACATTTTAAATGATTCTGCAGAATTTTTTTACTAGGAGCTGCAATTAACATGTCATCAAAATACGGAACCACGCCCTTGATTCCCTGCAATAATCGTTCCATTAAACTTTGGAATATTCCCGGGGCTACACTTACCCCGAATTGCAATCGGGTACATTTAAAAGCACCTCTGTGCATTACTATCGTTTGAGCTTGGGCTGTTTTATCGTCCACGGGCAATTGTTGATAGGCTTGAGCTAAATCTAATTTAGCAAAAACCTTTCCGTCTCCCAGAGAATGAAGGAGGTGCTGCACCACCTGCACTGGATACGCGTTCTGCTGGAGGGCGTGGTTTAGAGTGGCCCAGTAGTCCCCATAGATTCGGATTGACCCATCTGGCTTAATGGGGGTTACAATAGGAGTTTCCCATGGAGAATGATCAATGGGTTGCAGTACCCCTTGTTTAATTAGTTTGTCAAGTTGTTCATCTATCTTGGCCTTAAGGGCGAACGGAACTCGACGGGGCTTTAAACGGATCGGGGTGTTAGGGTCGAGGCTAAATGAAATTGGGGTCCCCTTATACTTGCCCAGACGATCTGCGAAGACATCGCTGAATTCAGAAATAAGGTCCTCCTCCCACTCGCAATCACTGACTCGGTTCACGCCGGCTACTTCGATGCCGAATGGCGCAAGCCATTGGAGGCCCAACAAACTAGGCCTGTCCCTATCGATGATCGTTAGAGGTAAGTATGCCGTATGCTTTTTAAACGAGACGCGGACTTGACAAGACCCAACCACAGGGATCCGATTCCCTTAGTAGTCTTTAAGGATGAGACGTTGCATTCGAAGGTTTTGGCGTTGGATGGTAGGAATGAGTTGCTTTAATGTCTTCCATGACACCATCGAGAGGGACGATCCCGAATCGACCTCCATGTGGCAAGGTTGGTTCTCTTTGGCTACTGTAACTCGAATCTTCTTCGCGTCCATGGCTGAGGCGTGACCTATAGTGATAGTATGGTGAGCCTCTTCTTTCTGCAACGCTCGATATCTGTAGGAGTGGTTTGCTGGATCTCGCCTTACAGGACGGTTTCCCGCCGATTGGCGAAAGTTGGTTCCTTTTGAGGCCTGACTTGGTCCCGGTAAACTGCGACAGACTCGACTGATGTGGCCTCGTTTTCCGCACACATGGCAGAGTGGCGTGAGGGTTTAGGGTGAGGGTCCCGGTCGGACCGCAGTCGATGGACCCCTTCTTCGTCGCTGTCTGACGACGAAGAGAGGTCCTCGTAGTGCGTTGTCGCTAGCTGCCCTTCTGAGCTGGTTAAAATGTCACCTGTCGGTGGGGTCGTTGGGTTTCAGCTTTGCCGTAGTTGCGCTGTGGACTTTTTGGTCGCCTCAGCAGCAGTGGCTTCGGCGATGGCGTCAGCAAGGCCGATGTCGCCTTTCGCCATCAGCTTGCTTTGCATGCCTAGTGCATCTAATCCCAGAATTAATCAGTCTCTCAGTGCTTCATCTAAGTCTGCGAACCCGCAGAGGCCTCCTCAGTGTTGGAGGTCTGCCACGAAGTCAGCCACACTCTCTCCTTTTCGCTGGCTTCTTTGATAGAACTCGTGGCGTCTCACGAATATAGGTATGGTTGGCGCGTAATGGTCTCTCAGGAGAGCTTCGAGGTCGTCCCAGCTCATTGCTTTCACTTCTCGAGGTTTCGCGACTGCTTTCGCCATTTTAAAGACAGCCGGGCCGCAGTTCGTCAAGAACAGCGCCCGCTTCTTGGCTGGTGTGGCGTACTTCAGGTTGTTTGTTTCGAGGAACATTTGGAAGCGATCCATGTAGGATTCCCAATCCTCTTGGTTCGGATCGAACGGAGCGGGTGGTACGATGCCGCTGGACATGGTTTCCGTTGGTGGCGTCGTCTTAACACATGCTCTGTTTTTCTTCCAAGTTCCTTAAGATCAGATGTCTCCAAATCCCACTTTCGTCGCCAGTGATATAGTTTCAGGCATGGGTGAAATGAATGGAGACAGTCTTAGTTGGTGAACTTTCAGCTCTTTATTACATAGTGACTTAAGACTTTAATAACAACAACTCTGCCTTATATAGGCAACCTTAATGCGAAATAACCAATAGGGAGCTGTAAGACGCTAGCTCCAAAACCAATAAGAGTCCTTCGTTAAAGGCCAATCGGATTCTCTGAACCCAACCAATCCGATCGAGCCACTTAACAACCAATCAGAAGTGCAGGGCCAGAACCCTGCACTTTACCCCAAACTCGCTTTTATTTTAACTATTACATACATAACAAAGAGGATATGTTCTTTTGGCGGGCATCTGGTACCCTTATACTTCCATCCACTAGGATGATGTAAAAGATGGTCTCCAATGAACTGATACATATACATACCTTGTTCCATTAGCTCCACTCCACTGATTCCTTGCTATCCAAATTTCTCTCTCTTCCCTTACAGTGGTCTCTTTCCCCATTTATTTCTATCTCCCCCTCACCCCCACAAACTAGATAATGGTAGGTGTCAGAGCATCTGGTCACCATTCTTAAAATCTTGAATATACAGAAAAGATGAAAAAAGAAAAAGAAAATACAATGTTTTGGTTCCAACATTTTGCATTCAAAATGAAATTCAATGTAGAGAAAAGTAAGGTTTTATACTTAGGCAAGTATAATCAAATGTACAATTACAAATTAGGTGAAACCTGGCTCAATAGCAGTAATTGTGAAAAAGTTCTCGGAGTCCTAATTGACAATCATTTAAATATGAGCTAACAGTGTGCAGCAGCAGCAGCCAAAAAAGCCAATGCAATCCTAGGTTGCATTAACAGAATGATAGAATCAAGATCAAGTGAAGTATTAGTACCACTTTATAAAGCCTTAATAAGACTACACTTAGAATACTGCTTCTAACATTTTCTGCCCTCTGGGAAAAGGGCAGAAAAGAACAATAAAGATGATTAGGGGGCTGGAAGCTAAAATACAAAAAATGGTTGCAGGAATTGGGTTTGTCTATTCTAGTGAAAAGAAGAACGAGGGTAACATGAGAGCAGTGCTCCAACATATAATGGGTTACCACCAGTGCTGGGATTCAAAAAAATTTACTACCGGTTCTGTGGCCATGGCTTGGTGGGCATGGCAGGGGAAAGAAACTGTAAAATCTAAAATCAGAGGTGGTATTTGCCGGTTTTCCAAACTACTCAAAATTTCTGCTACCGGTTCTCCAGAACTGGTCAGAATCTGTTGAATACCACCTCTAGTTACCACAAAGAAGAGGGAGTCAAGTCAACCTATTCTCCAAAGCATCTGAAGGCAGAACAAGAAACAATGGAAATAAAGGAAAAAAGCAACCTAGAACTAAGGATACATTTTTCCAAATAATAACAACAATTAACCAGCTTGCCTTTAGAAGTTGTAGATGCTTCATCAGATTTTAAGAAAAGACTAGATAGCTACTTGTCTGGAATAGTTTAGGGCAGGGGTCTCCAACCTTGGCAATTTTAAGATTTGTGGACTTCAACTCCCAGAGCAAAGCAAAGCTGGCTGAGGAACTCTGGGAATTGAAGTCCACAAGTCTTAAAGTTGCCAAGATTGGAGACCCCTGGTTTAGGGTGTCTTCTTGTGCAAGGAGTTTGACCTCTCTTCCAACTCTGTTATTCTGTTATTCTGCCACATCACAGTTTTGGGCTGCCCCAATTTCTTTTGCAATAAATGATTTAAAAAGTTGATTTCAATAAGCTGTTCTAACATATTAATCCTCTTACTTTCTGTTATGTTTGGAGCATGGGCGAGAAAGAATGGAGATGAGCCTGTGGAACGGTGAACTTCAACTCTTTATTTACATGGTGTGACAGCTCAAACTGGATGGTCGCTATAGCCTTCCTTATATAGACAACCCAATAACTATTTAACCAATAACAATCCAGGAGCGCTAGCTCCGTTAACCAATACGAATGCCCCGTTAATGGCCAATCAGATTCCCCTGAACGGGCCAATCCGATCCTGCCATTAACAGCCAATCAGAAGTGCAGGGCCAGAACCCTGCACTTGACTCCAAGCTCAAGATAACTTTATTAAACCTTTATGCATTCACAACACTTTCCAACAAATGACCAACCTCCAAAAGCATTTGCATGAACAACCTATTTCTATAATTATCATGATGTGTTCTTACTTGAGTCTATTTCCTCTTGCTATCTCTGTCTGCTGCTGGCTGGACTTTTTGTGTCCTTGGGCATCTGTGAACATTGTTGCCTTGCATTAGGACAGCAGGAGACCAATTGGGCCCCAAAGGACTGAGCATGCCTTTGCATCTTTCACTTAAGTAATTTGAAAGTCTAATTTCCACATCTTGGTTACAGCGTATCTAGAATGTGAATTTAGATTATGGTTATATTCATTGTCAGAGCAATTCTGCATCTTCCATACAAAATATTTATATTCAAAGATGTAACCGAAATACAATGGGAATAGTTATTGTCAAATTCCACATTTCTTCTTATAGACCATTTGTGTTGAACTAGAAGACATCTTGGGAAAATTATTTCTGTATTCCAATTCTGTAACTGAATTTGCATGTCCTGTTCTGTTTCCCTATTGTCCTCCAAGTGCAATATCCAAGGAGAGTACAGCAGAATTACTTGGAAAAACACCGTGGTTTTTCTTCATTCTGATTTGAACTGATGTTATCCATATCTCCCAGGCGATTGGGAATCACCTATTGGCTTTTCTATCTCTCTGATGTAGCCACACTGCTTTTAGCCTCCCAAACATGCATTTGAAAATACATTTTGATTTTAAAAACTCCATTTTAAAACATGACTAACATTTCAAGTACAGTAAATTTCAAGCTCATTCATGGAGAAATGCAACTAGAGTTATAGATGAATACAGGAGGGAAAGGGGGGTTCTGGCACCCAAGTCAGCTGTTTTGAACTTCCTTGACAATTATTTTACCTTGTGTGCATATTTTCTGTTAAGATTTCTGAGATGTGGCTATGAAATATTTGGTCTTACAGTGAAGAAGCAAGTCATTGAAAAGGGAATGCTTCCTTTAGAAAGTCCAGTCTATTCAACTTTTCTTTTATTCCCTCTGAAAGTAGAAATCATTACTCCTAACTTTGGGAACCATCTGTTCTGTAGCTTTTTAAAGCTCTTAGAGCCAATTCCCTTAAGGTGGTTAGGCATCCTGCTGGTCCTTTTTGAGATAATTAAATCTAGTGGAAGACCTGGCTTCCCACAGTGAAGGGCATCTCCATTGCAGCAAGCACTCCTGATGACATTTTCCATTATAGGATGGGTCAAATTGACACATACTGCATTCTGGTATTGGAGCATTCCTAAACAGGTAGATTTATAGGGACTTTCATGCAAAGTGCTGGATAAATCTGCATACATTTTGTAATTATGACTTCTTTTTTTAAACAAAATGTCACTTAAAATTTCAAACCCTTCTCAAACTGAAACAGGCTGGCAAGCTCAGAAAGGAGGACTATTTACAAAGAGAGGTCATCCACAGTTCCACTTTCAAAATACATTATTGATTTTAAAGCCTCTCCAAATGTTTCCTGATTGCCAGCACACATTTCACAAACTGCAGGGAGATCCCAAATCAAATCTCCATTGCACTTTTATTTGGCTGAAGCAAACATCCAAACTATTCAGACTTCCAAGACACTAAATGGATCTGTATCTGCAGGAGTCAATAGCTACATTTGGGTGTAATGTATGTCAGCGAATCAATAAGAACCATTACTATTTCCTCAAGAAATTATTCCAGTGCAACATGTAGCTAACTAGTTCAACAAAACCTTCTGTAGATCCTTTGGAATCCTACTGGCAGTATCCATGGGGAAAAGAAATACAGAAAAACCTTGTTTTACGGCAGCATCAGGTATCCAATTTAAGTAAAATGCTGGAGACAGGCCAGAATAATTTATAACTCAAGGTGTAAGCTTTGTCTATAGCTAAAACGGTCCAACTTCTCTACTCCTATTAATAATTGGTAGCTTTAGTAATCTCTAAGAGGCTATTTTAAATTTATATTGTAAGCTATATAGGAAAATCTTCACAATAATGATCTGGAAAAGAGTCACAAAGGATTAAGTAGTCTTTGATTTGTTCCATTTGAGTTCTAAGTGCAATAATGAATAATTATATTTAATGTATTTTAGTGAAAGAGAAATTGAGTGAATTTCCCTTGAATTGAGATTGACTCCTGGTGACATAATATGTGTGCGTGTTTTGACATGTGTTTTGTTTTTCAGAAACAGAATAAGGATTGTTGGCCCCTGGTTTTTTTATCTAGTCCATCATCCTAGAACTCCTTAGGGATCCATCAGTCCATAATGGGTGAGAAAGGAAGTTTGCAGCATAAATCTCCCATAAGAGGGCTTTTAAGCTAGATTTTTGCCATACATCTATGAACTGCTCACAAATAAAAAATATTACTCCATAATCTTCTTTTACATCTAAACACTCATCTAAACATCATTGTCTTAAATGTAGTATATGTTCCCAATGAAATCCATAAGCTTGGAATTATAAATTAACTTTCTAATTTGATATTTTATATTTATTGATTGGTTTAAAATATTTATATTCCATTGGGTTTCTCGTGGCTGGATAAAATAACATTAAATTGCTCTTATATATTAGCCTAACTTCTGGACCAAAAGCACAACCATCCCCAGATCAAATGGCCTTTTGAAAGTGGGAGTGATAGGAAATTCCCTGCAATTTTTATTAATGGCATCAAATAAAATACTTTAAAAACTATGAAATGGTCATTGGCTTTAACCACTTATGTTATTATTTCCACCATTACCCACAAAAGTTGGGGAAATGATTAGCCGGCAGCAATTCTGTTTACCGCTCTTTGCTCTTAATTTTCACCATTCTCATAAATTAAACAAAACACTGCCATATTTATGATCTTTAGCTTTAAGTAAGCTTCCAAAACTAAATTACATCTCTGAATTTAAGAAGAAAGACACAGAAATAATTCCAAATGGCCAGGGGGTGGGAAGCTGTTTTCAGTATTATTTTTCCCACTGAAGTCTAAATCCTGACAGGCCACCTTTAATTGGAGCTCTCTAATCATTGGCATTGTTGTCTGGAAGGATGGGTCCAAGAACGGAGACAAGACTAAGAAAGTGACTACAGCTCTTTATTAGTGACTTCCGATTTGAGCGAAAGCTCCTAGCCACAGCAGCCCCTTTTATAGAGCTGGCTGCGGCTATACGGCCAATGACAGTGGTTTGAGCTTGCCGCACTTGGTTTGCCCAATCGCGGCAGCCCGTTTAGCAGCCAATCGGATCAGTCTGGAGTGACCAATCACGACCCGCTGTTAGCAGACCAATCCGCTTTGCAGGCTTTCAAGCGTGCTAGTCTGGAACACCCCTGCCCTCTAGGTTCTGTCTAAGGGGTGGGGTTTTATAGTTTTGCAGGTAGGTGGGTCTTTGCACCTGTCTACCTGACTTGCGCTGTTCGAATTGTCTTTGCTCGGTCTCAGGTTCCGACGGGCAGCTTGCCTGGAACGGTGAGCCGGTTCTGTAGCTGTGACTCCCTTCAGGTGACCTCGGGCTGATTGGCACACCTCCTTTGCTGCTACTACTTGTGCTCTCAGGATTCGCTAGACCCGTTCGGTTGCTGCTACTAGGTGAGACGATCAATTGCCAAGGCTCTTCATCAGCTGGTGAGTACTGTAGGCTTTGACATGGTAATTGTGGGGTTCTTTCTTCTCTGCCAGATGTTGGTTCAATTTCAGAAGCCCCGGTTTCCCTTCCCCTCTGGTTTCGTGGTTAGGGTCACTGATGGGGGATGTGGTTAGCATGGATTGCAGCTGGTCGATGTGGCATTTCCATGCTCTCCCATCTGTGGTTTCCAGCCGGTAAGAGCGAGGGCCTGTAATTTGAGTTATTTTGTCAGGGATCCACAGAGGGTCACCTGAAAAGATCTTAGCGAACACAGGGTTTCCTACCTTGAAGGCATGGTGTTTACTGCTGGAGCCCAGGGGTTTTTCTGGGGTGTATGCAGGGTGTAGGTGGTCTAGACGCGATCTGAGTTTTCTGGTCATCAGAAGCTCAGCTGGACTTTTGTTTGTCGTGGTATTTGCTGTAATATGCTAGAGAAGGAGCATCCTGGTGACTTTATCGTGGATGTTGCCTTGTTCCATCTTTTGTAGAGTTCTTTTTGTGAACTGAACCATTTGTTCAACTCTACCATTCGCCGAGTGAGCCGGCGATGTCAGTGCGTGTCATATGCCACGGTCTGCTAAGTATTGTTCAAAAGCCAAGGCGGTAAATTGAAGGCCATTGTCGGATACCAGGACATCAGGTAAGCCGTGCATTGTGCAAAGTCTGTTCAATTTTTTGTCTGCATCTGTGGTGGTAGTCTTCATCTTGTGAACCTCGAGCCAGTTCGAATATGCATCTACTGTTATTAGGAAAGTATGCCCTTTTGTAGGTCCCGCAAAATCAATATGGATACGCGACCAGGGACCCCTGGGCATTTCCCATTCGGCTGGTGAGGCTTTTGGTAGGGCTGAGTGTGTCTCTTGGCACTTGCTACAGGTGGTGACCCAGATTTCAATTTGTTTGTCCATACCTGGCCACCAGGCGTAGCTTCTCGCCAGCACTTTCATGCGTACAATGCCCGGGTGCCCCTCGTATAGTAACTGTAGAACTTTTTTTTGTAGTTTTGGTGGTATAACCACTCGGTCTCCCCATAATATGCACCCCTTCTGTGAGAAGAGTTCTCTCTGTTTTTGAAGAGTTTAAAGGTTTCATTGGGTTCGATCTGTGGCCATCCCCTCTCCACCCAGCTAAGAACACGTGCCAAGCATGAGTCTTTTTTGGTTTCCAATGCAATGTCTTGAGCTGTCAATGGCAGTGAGGGAAGTGTCTCAATTTGTAGTGTTGATAGTGTGGGAGCCGGGTCATCTTGGAATTCTGGCAATGGAGAGAGGCTCAAAGCGTCTGCGTGGGGAATTTTCCCTGGGCGATGCCTCAATTGGTAGTCGTAGGCAGCTAGGAACTCCGACCAACGTGTTATTCTAGGGGATAGAATATGTGGAGTAGGTTTGTCGCCAGCCAAGATGCCAAGTAATGGTTTATGATCTGTGATGATGGAAAATGTATGGAAAATGTGTCTTCCATACACATACTCGTGGAACCTTTTGATTGCAGATACAATGGCGAGGGCTTCCTTGTCTAGGTGACTATAGTTCCTTTCTGTTTTTGACAAAGTTCTTGAAAAAAATGCAATAGGCGCCTCTGTGCCATTTGGTAGGATGTGGCTCAGGATGGTTCCTACTCCAAATGGTGAGGCATCGCAAGTCACAGTTAAAGGAAGTGTTTCATTATATTGGATGAGCACTGCATCTGAAGTTAAAAGGTCTTTTACTTGTTGAAAGGCATGCTTCTTCCGTCGTCCCAAATCCAGGAAGCCTTTTTATTGAGGAGTCTATGAAGGGGTTCAGCGACGGTCGCCTTCTGGGGTAGGAAAATGTTATAAAAGTTAATGAGTCCCAGGAAGGCTTGAAGGTCTGTTTTGTTTTGTGGTCTCGGGGCATTTTTGATGGCAGCCAATTTCTTTTCAGTAGGGTGAATTCCTTGTTTGTCAAGGAGTTACCAAGAAATTCAACCTTTTCAGTGCATAACTGGCACTTTTCCTTCTTTACCTTGAGGCCAGCGTCTTTGAACCTTTGGAGGACTGTTCTCAGTCGTTGTTCTAACTGATTCCTTGTTGGGGCGGCTATTAACAAGTCGTCAAAGTAGGGCATGACCTCTTTAATACCCTGTAACAACCTTTCCATCAGACTTTGAAAAATGTCCGGGGCAACGCTTACTCCAAACTGGAGTCTGTTACACTATGGTTTGGGCTTTGGCAGTTTCAGCATCTACTGGTAGCTGTTGATAAGCTTGGGCCAGGTCAAGCTTTACAAATATTCTGCCACCCCCAAGTGAGTGGAGGAGGTGCTGGACCACGGGTACCAGATAGGCGCTCTGTTGTAAAGCGTGGTTTAGGGTGGCCTTGTAGTCCCCACAAATTCTCAAAGATCCATCAAGTTTTATGGGGGTTACAATTGGGGTCTCCCATCGGGCATGATCAATGGGTTCTAGCACGCCTTGTGCAATTAGTTTGTCCAGTTGCTCGTCAATTTTTGGTTTGAGAGCAAAAGGGACACAGTGTGGTTTTAGGCGAATGGGTGCGATATCAGGGCGGAGATTAAAGGAGATAGGGGATCCCTTGTACTTGCCTAGCTGTTCACTGAAGACTTCTTGGAAATCCCAGACGAGGGCCACTTCCCAGTCTTCGTCTACAGTCTGATTGATGCCTGCCATTTCAATTCCTAATGGTGCGAACCACTGTAGACCCAGTAGGCTGGGTCGGTCTCTATCAATGACGGTGAGAGGGAGCATTGTGGTGTGGTTCTTGAAGGAGACCTGGAAATGACTGGAACCAATGCCCGGAATCCGGTTGCCCTGGTAGTCCTTTAATATAAGTCTCTGAGTGCTGAGGTCCTGGCAGCAGATGTTTGGAATCAGCTGCTTCAGGGTTTTCCAGGAGACCATGGATAGGGAAGACCTAGAATCCACTTCCATGATGCATGGTCAATTTTCAATGTTGACCTTTACACGGATTTTTCTGGTGTCTAAAGATAAAGCGTGGCCAATGGTGATGGTCTGATGTACTTCTTCCCGTCTGGGTGCACCAGTAATTTTCTGGTTTCTGTTGTACTGGCTCCACTGGTTGTTTGGGCGGTCCCGATTAGTGGTGAGGTTGCCCTCTGTTTGTCGGAGGCTGTTTTCCTTCCATTTGGGACTGAATCCTCTTTTGTTCCAGCATACTTTAGCAATATGCCCTCTTCTCTCACAAAAACGACAGATGGCATCTAGGAATCTGCATTCAGATCGTGGGTGGTTTCCACCACATCCGGCGCATTGGAAATTTGATTTATGACCCTGCTGGTCTCGTTGTTCACGCTCAGACCTGAGTCTGTGGACTTCTTCCTCTTCACTATCTGATGAGGATTCGATATCTTCATGATGGGTGGCCGACGTGTATTTCTCTGATGGCGTTGCTGTATCATTGGTGGTATGGCGGCTGGCCTCATTTGTCTGGCGCATCCGTGCTGCTGATTTGCGGGTGGCTTCAGCTGCAGTGGCATCAGCTATGGCATCTGCGAGGGAGATGTCTCCCTTGGCCATAATTTTACTTTGGACTGTGTGGTCTCTGAGGCCAAGGACAACTCGATCCCTCATGGCTTCTTCTAGATTTGCGAAGCCACACCGACCGCCTAAATTCCTTATGTTAGCTACAAAATCCCCGATGCTCTCACCTTCGTGTTGATCCCTTTGGTAAAATTCGTGTCTGCGAATGAGAGTCGGTACTGCCGGGGCATAGTGGTTGTGGAGGATGGGAGCAAGGATATCCCAGTCCATCGGCTTGACCTCAGCTGGCTTTGCGAGCGCTTTGGCCATTTTAAAAACAGCAGGTCCGCAATGCGTCAGGAAAACTGCTCGTTTCTTGCTAGGAGTGGCATCCTTCAGATTGTTGAACTCTAGGAACATCTGAAACCTGTCCATATATGAGTCCCAATCTTCGCTGGCTGGATCGAACGGGGTGGGTGGTATAGAGCCACTGGCCATTCTGCCGATGTCTGCGCGCTGTCAGCCACGTGCTCTGTTGGTTGTTAGTGAGTGCTCAGTCAGCTCTCCTGTCTCCGAATCCCATTCTCATTGCCAGTGTTGTCTGGAAGGATGGGTCCAAGAACAGAGACGAGATTCAGAAAGTGACTACAGCTCTTTATTAGTGACTTCCAATCTGAGCAAATGCTCCTAGCCATAGCAGCCCCTTTTACAGAGCTGGCTGCGGCTATACGGCCAATGACAGTGGTTTAAGCTTGCCACGCTTGGTTCACCCAATCGTGGCAGCCCGTTTAGCAGCCAATCGGATCAGTCTGGAGTGACCAATCACGACCCGCTGTTAGCGGACCAATCCGCTTTGCAGGCTTTTAAGCCTGCTAGTCCAGAACAGGCATTATCTAATAATGACTTCTCAGGAAGAAGAATCAGGTATTTCATTACCTCTCTGGCTGTTTATGGCAGGGGACTTTCATTACATCAGAATTAATTCTTGTTTTAATAACAGCTCTATTTTTTACCCTGTTTATGGTTCATCTTGTTCATCTATGTTGATCCCCACCTATAAATTTTTGTTCTAAGAAGCCCTCACCACTTCTAACAGAACATAAATGGGCAATTTTAGAACATCTGTGACTTGGGATATTTTCTGGAGCCATTTTTCAGAATCCATTGGTCTAATTTCCTAGATGAAATGGCATCACAGGAATTTTCTGGATTCTAAATCCAGGGTGTAGGGGTTCTAATTCAATGGAAGTTGTCAGCCAAATGACTTTTTATGAGGAGTTGAGTCTTCTGCTAATGACTATGGATTATTTTTCTAGTATAACCTTTGTGTATAATTACCACATACACAAAGACTTTTAAATAGGCAGAGAAATTAGGAACAACATACTATGTTAAATTTTGCTGGGTTTTTTTTCAGGAACAGCATATAGAAAATTCAAAGCATATTTGTGGTCTAAGAGTTTTGTACTTTGTAGTGCTATTGATTATGGTTCTTACAATTTATGGTTCTTACATTACATGGAAAAACATCTGAGAAAATTATATTGTTTTAGATATTGTCCTTTGAGAACAAGTTAAAATAGCAGCTTCTTTTTTAATTGAGGAAACACCACATAGATATTTTCATAATATTGCTCTAAGTTACTGTTTTTAATTTTGTAATTGCTGTAATATTACACTGTGGGTGTTTTATTTTTATATGTTTTATAACTATGTACACTGCCAAGTGTTGCTTAATTGTGGCAATTTAGAAATCTACTAAATATATATTGATTCTAATATTATTCATGTTTGAAATTACATATGCCTATTCAAAAATGTTAGTACATCCTCTTCCTCCTTAAAAACCATGCCCCAACATGTTGAAAATATCCTTGGGTATAAAATAATGCATGTCAAGGAAAAGGCTATTCTTTATTGTGCAAAGAAACTAGCTTTTAACCTAGAATTTGAATATATCTAACTCCCAAGCTGGCCACAAATGGAAACTGGCCATCTGGGATCCAGCTAAACTTTAAAAATGCCAAACAACCCTCAGACCATTGGTTAATTAGGAGCTATAGATTTAGTGACCTAACAACCTTTGTTTTTCTTAAAGCCCTATCTCTTGCAGCAATTAAAACAATGTTTCCTAAGAATCAGAGAAATTTTCCAAGGTCATTTCTGCCAGTGCAATGTGCTAAACGTTATTCACTTTTCAGATCTCATAAGGAAAGTCTATATAAGATGAGCATGTTCTACTCCTAGGCATTTTCAGACTCACTGTTTTCCACTGAATCCTACCATAACTGCCAGCTTCATTGTTGTTCTGAATAACACAAATATAGTGATATGAAATTTCCAATCTGTGAGCAATAGTTTTATTATATAGAGTTATAATATGAATAATAGAATTGGCTTCAGCTGAGTCGTTTATGCTGTAGGTTCCAATTCCTTATGTTGCATTCATTTCCAACAATGGCATTGCATTCCATCTAAGGCAGCTGCTTTCTATGTATATTATACAGGTATGGTATTGAAGAGCGAAACTACCCTGTACTTGTAGAGTTATACAAAATGAGAGCACATTCTACATCAAAACAGAGCCATCAGCATAGCTATTTGCAGCCCCTGGATGCTACACTTGAGACTTTTTATGAGCTCCTTTGCTACCTGGGTTTTTTTTTCAATTTCAAGAGGTATGTATATGGGTTAACTAATTCAAAGCATACCATTTTAAGCCTGCAAATAAAATTCTGCTTCTTCTAAATCATTTCACTGCTATATTAACAGTCATTCGAAATAATACAGGCCTGGCAAAATTCAAAAGTTAATTTTCTATTGTGGGAATGGAACTTAATCTAAAATACACAGCTCTTTTCTTCTATTTTTTATTTCTTTTTTGCTTCGCTGTTTTCCATGTTCTATTAAAGCTTATCAAATTTGTTTCCTTTTTATTCAACTGAAGGCTGATGGAATATAGGAAATGTTCATCTGATATTATCTGGAATAGAGAACATCACCATATATCATGTCCAGTTCTCTTTTATCATGATATACACCTTAATGTCACTCTATAATGAGGTTATATAAAATCATTATATAGCAAGTCAAGTTACATGAAGTTCATTGCTTCGTTGAGTAATGAAATGACTGCAAGGAAACAACTACATTCAGAGAGGACCAAAGACTCCATAGTTAGGTTATTTCTCAAATTATCCTACTCAGTCTTGTGTTTCCTAATAGGCAGTAGTCTTTTCCTTGACTTGCTTCTTGTTTCTTTTATGTTGTAATAGGAAATCTTAGAACCTTTCCATGTGCTTGAAGGAGCTTCAGGATCTGAAGGTTTGTCATGCTTAATTCTGAGTGGGGTGGCACGACCCCATGCAGACTGGAAGTTCGCCTAGACTTATAACTCCTGTTTGAAGAACAGGTGGCAATCGTGGTTAGAAATTTGTACAACTTCAGGTTTTTGGTTCATGAAGTCGTGCATTCAGTCACTCATGGCTGGTCATCTCTTATTTGGATTATTGCACTGCATTCTATATAGGATTACTCTTGAAGAGTATTTGGAAGTGTCAGTCTGTGCTCCCTTCAAAATCCAAGAAAGAAATACTCAGACTCCATGTGTTAGAGCAAAGTTATCATTTTACTGGAAAATAAAGTGAAAGCTACAGATTTAATTCCGAATCTGAGAAATTGGCGCGCAGATCACATATACAAAGGAATGGAAATGTTCCCAACCCCCAAAGTCCAAATGACTCTTCCAATTAAAAGTTCTGAATATGATCATCTGGCCATCTCCAGGTGGTGATGAGGCTTCTGTCCGTTGACCTTGACATATTTTGATAAAAGTTCGCAGTTGCGCAAAGGGGATAGAAGCTAGCCAAGAAATGGAAAGTTAAAGACAGGAATCCCCCTCCCCTCGCTACCCACAGCAAAGGAATGCAAAACACCTCCAGCTTTCTTCCCCTCCAAGTTCCCCCCTCCCTCTGTTGCTAATGACAGCCAAAAGAAATAGATTGGCATAGCAGCAGAGAAGATGCAATAGTTAGGATGCAGAATATATAAATTATGGAAGGTATCTTGAGGCTGACAGGAAGCTACAATTAATCCAGAAAGCAGCACAGACAGTTTTGGAGGCCACTGTTATGTGAGCTGAACTGGCTGTCAATGTGTTTCTTAATCCAGTTTAAGGTGTTGGTCATTACTTTTAAAGGTCTTAATGGCATGAGTCCAGGATACCCAAGAAGCCATCTTTTCCTAGAGGGATTGGTCAGCCCCACTTGGGTTGGCAGAAGAGACTTTCTGCAGCTGCCATCAGTCAAGGAATTTAGGCTAGTGGGGTCCAAGAGAAAAGTCTTTTATGCCATAGCCTCCACCCTTTGGAGGTCTGCCCTTACCCTTCTGGCCTTCAGGAAATGCCTTAAAACTTAGGTAGGCCAGTTGGCATGGAGCATTGAAGGAGAAGCTGTTGGCTGGAAGTGGCTAGTACAGTAACAGAGAAGTTGCCACTACTTCTCTGCTCCAAACCCATGTTTTTTGGATTGTTGTAATATTTTGTAATTTAAATCTGTTTTTATATTTATAATTATTTTATCTCCATATGTTTTAGTATACCGTAAGCCATTCAGAGTCACCTTGAACCACAAGGTAAATGGCATATAAATTTAATTAGTAAATAAAGTGATCTACTGGTAGGCATTGTTGCTTTCTTCAATATATAGTAGCACTCTTTCCCGACCACACAATCTTGCCCGTTCTTATTAAACATGGACAAATGTGGCTATCCATAGACAGCCCTTGCTAGTAGCTCTTGCCTAGCTACAAAAGATAGAACTTTGCTCTCTAGATTTACAGCATATTGAGCTGTTCAAAAGAGAATCATGGGCATTTTGCTCCTCTTGACACAAACTCAGAATGTGTGAAAATAGCACACTTTATTTGACTTTAATTCTCTGCAAGGGAAAAGCAGTGAAGGCGGTTACTTTTATGGAAAATCTGTCAGCAATGAGTTTATTTGTCCTAGTCCATCTCATGGGACTCCTTCTGATACTGTGTTCTTCTCAAATGTGCTTCTAACATATCCTGGATCCCTACAGAAACTTTTCCAAGTAAGAGTTGCAGTGTTTAAAAACTTCTCCCTTGAACTTAATACACTCCTTAAATCTCCCCATGGGAAAAATTAGTACAATGCTGGGGGAAGTTGAGAGTTTGAAGGGATGAAATTGATTATTTAAACCTCTGCAAGCCCATCCCAAAGGGCTTTTATGGAGTGATCTGAGTTCCACAACAGAGGAGGATAAGCACATTAAATCCATGGGCTGCAAGATTGATATCATTAGCATCATATAGTCCTGTGTACTGTGGCAATTTATTCTGTAATAAATGCTTACAAGCTAGCTGAATACAGGTTGAGTTCCTCAATTTATGACCAGTTGCTTAGTAACCATTTGAAGTTATGACAGAACCTCCAACCACTTATGACCAAGTTTTGAAGTGCCGACAGCTGCTCCTGCTGCACTTGTAGTACCATGACCAGACTTTGAGCACTCCATTTATGACCATTTGCAGCATCCCACAGCCATATGACCATATTTTACAAAGATTTTGCTGAAAACTGGCATTTACTTCCAGTTGTTGCCAAAACTGGCTCATAGCTAACTATTGGTTGGCTTAATAATTGCAACATTCACTTTTCTACCTTTAATGGACAATTCCTACTTAAGTCTAAAGTGCCCAAACCTAAAACCATTGAAGTTCACAGGAGACCAGCAAGATCAGAACAAACATATGTACCATAATTTTTGCAAAATAAGAAATGAGAGTTTATAATTGGTTCAGTTCATATGTTTTATATGGATCCAGATTTTATCGCTACAAAATTTTGATCCATTCCCCACCTTCCAAATTCCTAGAACATGATAGAAAAGAAGAAAATGTTCCTCCAAAACCCAAGAGCCCAAAAATAGATTTTCATAAAAATGGGTGTGTTTTAATTTATGTATATATTTGCATCTTTACCTGCAATATACATAAACATTTGATGCATTTTCCCCATTGTGGGAAAGATTGCAACCAAATAACCTGCGATTCACCTTGAATTCTACATGGTGTTTTTTGCAAACTTTTAGGCTCTTCTCTTTCTCTTCCCTTTTTTATGGCTCTTTAACTTGGACAGGACAATTCTTCAAATAGAGGCAACCATCCAAACAAAGCAGTAGCAATAGCAACATCCATACAGCATTTCTACCTGCTGTCCTGGTGGTGAGTCATAGGCACAATTCATGTTCTAGTTCAGTGATGGCTTAGCTTTTCGACACTGAGTGCCCAAAGCATGTGCAATCTCCCAAAATGCAATGCATGCACATCCCCCATGCATGCTCTCCACCCCCTGCACATGCACACAGCTGGGGTGATGGCTTGCATGCCCACAGAGAGGGCTCTGCATGCCACCTCTGGCATGTGTGCCATAGGATCACCACCACTGTTCTAGTTCAGTTAAATTAATATTAATTCTAGATGCAATGGTCTATCATACTTATTAGATAGTAATAAGTGTGACAGTGTAAATTTAAAGTAGATGAACTAAGTGGGGCTGAGACCTCTGATCTCAGAGTACTGTTCCAACAATATCGCTCTCCCTACTGGTCCACTCTGTCTCTCTGGGGAGATGTTTCTCTTCTCAACCTGAGCTTCCATCAAAGCACAGTGCCTAGGAGTGAGCTAGAAATTAACACAATTTAACATTCAGGAGTCGTACCTAAAGGCAGACATAATCTTATATACTGTATATTTAATTCATTTTACAGGCAGTCCTCGACTTACAACAGTTCCCTTAGAGAATGTTCAAAGTTACAACAGCACTGAAAAAAGTAACTGTTGACCCTTTTGACCGTTGCAGTATCCATGTGGTCACATGATCAGAATTCAGATGCTTGGCAAGTGGTTCCTATTTATGACGGTTGCAGTGTCCTGGGGCCAGCTTTTATGGCCTTCTGACAAGCCAACTCAGTGGGGAATCCAGATTCTCTTAACAACCATGTTAACTAACTTCACAAATGCAATGATTCACTTAACAACCGTGGCAAGAAAAGTCGTAAGTTAAGGCAAACTCACTTAACAAATATTTCATGTAGCAACAGAAATTTGGGGTTCAACTGTGGTTGTAACCCAAGGAATACCTGTACTGTGTTAATCTGATCAAGATTACATCTCTCTCTCTCTCTCTCTCTCTCTCTCTCTCTCTCTCTCTCTCTCTCTCTCTCTCTCTCTGTGTGTGTGTGTGTGTGTGTGTGTGTGTATCAGTGGTGGGATTCAAATTTTTTTACTACTGGTTCTGTGGGTGTGGCTTGGTGAGTGTGGCAGGGGAAGGATAATGTAAAATCTTCAGTCAGAGGTAGGATTTGCTGGTTCTCTGAACTACTCAAAATTTCCGCTACCGGTTCTCTGGTCAGAACCTGCTGAACACCACCTCTGGTGTGTTTGTGTGAGTGTGTGAGAGAGAAAGGGGGGGGGGGAGAGAAACAGAGAAAAAAAGAAAGTCTTGACTGCTGACAACTGCCTGGACAACCCCCTGCAATTTTCTTAGCAAGGCTTTTCAAAAACATTTTCCTATTGTCTTATATTTAGGACTGAAAGAGAGCGGCTGGCTGAAAGTCACCCCATGGACTTTGTGCCAAAAGCAGAACTAGAACTTCCGTTTTCTACTTTAGTGACTTACTACCACTGTAGCCTTATTGCTAGTGAGGAAGGAAGGAAGGAAGGAAGGAAGGAAGGAAGGAAGGAAGGAAGGAAGGAAGGAAGGAAAGGATTAGCCAGCAAAGAAATCCTGGCTCCTTTGTAAAAGAAATGCTGCGATGGCTACTAAGAATTCCCCAAGGTGAATTTAGGAATATAATGATCTGAGTGAGGTATAATAGTTATCTTGCCTGTAAAGAGCTATTTATGGAATTTTACCATGCAGAGTGACTAGCATGTATATTGGAGGAAAAATGTCAGCTCTGGGTCTCTCATCGGGGACTAATTTAAATGCAATTTTGCTAAATTAGATACAGAAAGAGCCAGCAGATGAAGGAAGGCCAACTTTAAACTTTAATAATATAGCAGTTCTTGAGCAACAGCAATTTATTGTGCTGGTCTCTAGTGACTAGTGAGGTCAGTAAATAGGTAATCACCTTCCTTCACCTCATATCCTCTAAAAGCAGTTTAGATTGAATGCACTGCAATATCCTGCAGATTAGGTCACCAACACTATACTGAATAATCAACTTAATTCTTAATATAATGAATTTTATAAAACATGAAAGGAAACAGCTACAAGCATGCATTCTTTTAAAAATAATTAAAAGAACATTAATGTTCTGTTACCGCACTAGATTCTCATTATACAAGCAAGAATAGCTATTGTACACCCGTCAATGGGTATGTTGCTATACCGTAAAGCCTGCATTCTGGATAGACCAAGGAGACCAAAGTTCAAATTGCTGGCTAGTCACAAAGCACAGCTGGTAGCCTAGGGCAAGTTACTGATTTCTAACTTAACCTACCTGACTGAACTATTATGTAGTGAATAGTGGGGAAGAGGATAGGATAATTTCACACACAATAGCTGGATGTCTGTGAAAGGAAGGAAGGAAGGAAAAAACAAAAGAAGTACAGTGCTCTATCTGTTGCATTTTGCAACAACATTTCAACAAAGCAACCCCATCATTTAATGGGATGATGGCGCTTTGAAAAATCATCAAATATGACCCAAAGGAATACTGGCTCAAATGTTATGCTCTTTGGGTAGAAAGACCTATTTTAACTAATATTCCCCCAGTTAAAATGAGAAGTTGAAAAAATATCTCACAAGGAATTGGGATAAACCATTTCCAGATTATGAAATCAAGAGAATCTTCAGAACTGAAAAAAAAAAACCCGATCTGTAGATATTTATGAAATTATAAGTATCAGGTTTGATTTGAAAGTGATTTTTTCCTTTTTCTGTAATGATCACAATGTCCACTCATTCTGCAACCTTTCATTAGTGTCAAAGTTATGATAGTGTTGAACAAGAGGGATTTATAACAGGTTCCCATAGTTGCAATTGTTGCAGCATCTCTACAGTGAAAGGATCGCAATTTGGGTGGTTGGCAACTACCAGTAGTTCACTGGAGAAGGACCAGGGGAGACATGACAGCAGTCTTCCAATATTTGAGGGGCTGCCACAGGGAGGAAGGGATCAAGCTATTTTCTAAAGCACCTGTAGGCCAGACAAGGAATAATGGATGGAAACTGAACAAAAAGAGATTGAACCTGGAAATACGGAGAAACTTTTTGACAGTGAGAACAATTAACCAATGGAACAGCTTGCCCTCCAAAGTTGTGGGAGCACCATCACTTGAGACTTTCAAGAAGAGATTGGACTGCCATCTGTCAGAAATGGTATAGGGTCTCCTGCTTGGGCAGGAGGCTGGACTCCATGATTTACAAGGTCCCTTCCAACTCTAATTATCTGTCATTTGTACAATTATGATTTCCCAGCTTTCTGCAGTCGTGTGGTCACGTTTGCAATTTTTATTGCCAGCTTTGGATAAGCACAGTCAATGAAGTGGATGATTATTTGCCACTGAACAAAAAATATAACCAATCACTCCAAAACCAGTTTTCACTAGGAAACTAAATCATAGACATGTAGACATACAGTACATTGTTTACAGACACACGTTAAGAAACATCAGATGGTACTATTGTGTTTTTAAGAATTCTGCATATGTACATAAATTCTACATATGTATATAAATTCTGCATATGTATATAAAACTCTGTAGCCTTCAGACTTGCTATGTTTTCCCCATTTCATATGATAACCTTGACTTGAGGTCTTTATGATGCATTAGAACTCCCTCTAACATTAGAATGTTATTTAATAAAAGCTGTAACTATTCCAGCTGTGTTTCTGTTGCTATGGTAGTTAGCAAATTTCTCCCTCATTTTTATTTACTTTGGCTGCTTTCTACAAGGAAAATATGCTGGCTGAAAGAATGGGTTTTTCTACTGTTATTCTGGCAGTAGAGTACCAGTGAAAGAAATAAGTTAGATCCTAACAACTCATGTCATCTTGCAGCTGCTTCCTTAGTGTTGCTTACAGTAAAAAAGATAAATGGAACAAGGTATGAGACTTATTGACTTAGACACAATAATTCTTCTCACTGACTCTGGCATTGTTCTTTTTAATTGCTTTTCCCAGGGAATTCTATTAAATAATTTTACCTAGGACTGGAGCCTGAGGCTTCATGGGATGTATAGGGGTATATGAAGTCCTGGGCCCAGTTCAGTCATATGAAAAACGTATGTCTACTCCAGATAAACCTTGCATCTATTCACATTATTCAAACAATATTGACTCCTAAAGACACTCATGCACTGAGAAGCAAATAGCTGCAGGAGAAAAGCCCTGCTGCCTTTCATGTGAGTCAGGGCCCTGATATCCTTGCTCAGCTGAAAGCCTAAACACATACAGCATACCTGAAAAGATATTTGTAACTATCTGCAGTATTTGAGCAACATCAGCAGAAGATGGGCTTGTATCCAGAGGGCTCACATAGGGAATGCTGCAGCATTGCAGATTTTAGAAAAATGGATCAAAGTTCTGGTGGCTTTAGACCCAGTTTTCTCACACTATTTGTCCTGACTACAAAAGGCATCACAAGCAACTTGGAGGGTGTGGAGGAAAGGGTCACAATTTATTTGATCAGGCAAAGCTGGAGAATGTCAAAGTTCGCTTCTGCTATTCTTATTGAGTCCTGCCAACGGCCAGCAGAGCTGGTAGCAGATTTGGGCAGTGATGAGGTTGGGGAGAAACATGGGCCAATCCTGGAGTCTGAGGAAGGCTCTGACGAGTGCTTTGCATAGGAGGCAGAGATGGGGCCAGGGCCGTCTGACAATTATCATCTGCCTTTGGAATCAGAGATCAGTGGGGCAGAAGAACAGATATAGCCTGTTCCTAATGTGTGCATGCACAGAGCTGCCAGGAGAAGGGAACAGTTAAGAGACAAGGATCAACTTGGGAGTAAAGGCACAAGTCGACAGTGAATGGCCCCACCCATAGGGAATAAAGAGGAGCAAAAGGGGAATGGTGTTTGCAGGAGAAAATTAGTTCATTCAATTAGGGTAAAGATTTGGTCATGACTCCTTGCCAAGTATTTTCTGGTACAGCGTTGCGCTTGGAAGCTGTCGGCCTGGCAACTCTCCAAGCCTGATAAGGTCTGTAGTTTTAAATCACTCTTGAAAGACTGTTTGCCAGGACTTTGCTGGATGTGAATGATAGGAATTCATTTTGGCTTAATAAAAAGGGGTTTTGTCCAATGGTGGGATTCAAAAAAAATTTACTACTGATTCTGTGGGCATGGCTTGGTGGGTATGGCAGGGGAAGGATACTGTAAAATCTCCAGTTAGAGGTGGTATTTGCTGGTTCTTCAAACTACTCAAAATTTCCACTGCCGATTCTCCAGAACTGGTCAGAACCTGCTGAATACCACCTCTGGTTTTGTCAGGATAAGAAGCCTGCTTCATGATTTTGTGACACCTAGGTCAGAACAATTCTGGCCACATCCCTAATGGTAAAGCAAGGCTCAAAATCCAGAGTAAGTTTTATGAAATGGATAAACTCCTGAGTCTATCCGTTTGTCAAAACCATTTGCTAACCATAGCAGTTATTATTTAGTTATTATTTAGTGCAATTCATGAGAGGAAAATCCAATTACTTAGAGGACTATGGTATTGCCAAATTTAGAGCCCCTACCTTAGACTGCACCCTGACAAGGTAATAGGAATAGGAGATGCCTCAAGTCAGTGGTGAGTCCAGGTGGCCGCCTGAGCTAGTCCCTGCCATTTTGGTAAGGTTTTTCCCTGCTAGTCCTGACCATTTTCTTGGTAAGGTTTTTCAGACGTGGTTTGCAATTGCCTCCTTCCTAGGGCTAGGAGAAAGCAACTGGTCATGCAGCTGGATTTACACCTAAGGTGGGTCAAACTGCTTTTTCTTTATAAACCTAAATGGTCCTTTTAAGGAAGTAGATAAACTTTCTAAATAAATAAATTAATATCTCAAATGGAGATTCACTGGCTAAATTCTGCCACAGAAAAGCAGCATCTATAAGCTCCTCTCCTCTTTACATTTCAAAAATGAAGAAGACTACAAGTCTATTCCAGCACATTCATGTTGAATGGAGGTGAGACTGCTTGGAGAAATCTGCTCTGGAAATGCCTCACAGCAAAGCCAATTAAGCATTTTAAGATCAAAACCAGGACTTTGAATTGTACTTATAAGCTACTGCCAGCCCTGGGGCACAGATCTAAGATGCTGTTGTGGGTGTGTACCAGCCATCAGGCAGAACCCAGCATTCTAGCCTACAGGTGGTTTTATATGGCAGACCAGGTGCAACATTTTGCAGTAGTCCAGGCAAATGATAATGAGAACATGTGTCACTGTTGTGAGAATCCTGACTTACTACTTGATAGCAATAGCACATAGTAATATCACTTATACTTATATTCCACTTTACAGTCTTCTCTACATGGTTTACAGAAGCAGCACATTGCCCCTCAACAATCTGGGTCCCCAGATTCAACTTCAGAAGGATGGAAGGCGGAATCAACCTTGAGCCAATGAGGACTGAACTCCTGGCAGTGAGCTGAATTAGCCTGCAATACTGCATTCTAACCACTGCACCACCATGGCTCCTACCAAATTAGGGACCCCAAAAATTCCCCAACTCCACTGTATATTAATGAAGAAAATACCGAGTTGATGCAAATCATCTCCAAGCCAGCAGTGAAAAAGATCAAGGTGCAATCTTTCCACCTAATCTCAGAGGATAATTAGAAACACAAGCAGAATTATTCAGTCTTGTTAAAAGGATATTCTAGAATTATATCTATTATTATCTTTTAACCGTCTGTGGTTGATTCCGAATAAATATTATGGAGAATCTGTTGGGCAATCCAAGGCATGCAGTAAATGAAAAGAGACCTATGAACATTTCTGGGCTAATAGAGTTCTTCAGTGAAGCCAGGGAGGGATGGGAGAGAAATCCAAAAGCAGAAATAGAAAGAATCTTAGTTGGCTACAGGAAACATTTGGTAGTTGTTATTTCTGCCAAAAGAATGGGTTACAAAGTACTGACTAAAAGGTGTCCAAACTTCTGTACCTGTAATATTTACTGTGTTCTTATTCTGAATCTGAAACAACTGCTCATGCTATTTGGGTAAGCTTCTGTGAACTAAAAGAATCATTGAAACAATAAATTGGACAAGAGTTGCCTAAACTTTTTCTTGAAAGTATATGTACTGAATTCATTACGCTGTACTCTTTTGGGGTAATCAACTTTTTTGTAGAATACAGAAAAGAAGTATGACATAGCATGAAATTAAAAGCATGAAATAGAAAAAGATACTGTCATAACTAGTTTACAGCAATACCATGGACCATTTCAAACCTTTCTGTTCTGCAAATCATCATTGCTTCCACCATGCCCATAAATTGCTCCACACATTGCAATTTCTTCTTCAGACTTCTCACCAATCACCTTTTGCTGCACCCAACCTTGACTTTCTCTGTCTTCTTCTTTTCAGTCCATTCACTCTTTCTTCAGATCAATCAGATTCAGAGGCTGAAGAAATTGAGCAGATTCGGTCTCAGTCTGCACCAAAGGAATTCCTGAACCAAGTGCAGATATCTGAGAAGACACAGATACCAGCTTATTCAGCTTAATTGAGTTTATTCATAGTCCAGGTTAGGTAAGGTCCTGAGCCAGACAATATCTCATAAATTGTGTCGGAAAGAGGCAAAGAAAACAAAGCTGTCTGCTTGAAAAAAAGAAGTGTGACTCAGCAAATTAGTTAAATTGGTGGTCAAAGTTATTTTAAAAAGGGGAACAGTGTGATCGCATCTCAGAAGCAAATAATGTTTTAATTTCCTGTTTGGGGTCTGTTGTTATGATGTCATTATTCAGACTCTTGGACTAGAAATACACTATTCTTGGATCTTGAGATTTTTCTTTCAGGAATCTTTTGCAAAAGAAGCTCTCTTGACTGTTTTCTACCCAGGAGTCTTGACCTTTGCAACATGCTTTGTGTTATTTTCCTAAAAGAATTGTGTCTAAAATAAATGCCTGGAGTTCATATTAGAAGATAGCTGTGTCTGTGTAACTGGCATCCCATAACAGATAGCTTTGTTACTCCAAATTCATTTGTTATCTTTCTCAATATGATTCTTACATGTTAGTTACTCTGCATTTATGTGTTAGATCCACAATCATTCAGGACGTAATCATTCTTGATCTTCTCACTTCTTGCTTTATCTCATACACACACCTTCAGTACAGTCCTGAACTTATGACAACAATTGGGACCAGAATTTCCATTGATAAGCCAGGTGGCTTAGTGAGTCATATCTGATTTTACAACCTTTTTTGCCACAATTGTTAAGCAAATCACTACAATTGCAAAGCAAATTATACATATTAAGAGAATCCAGCTTGTCTCATTGACTTTGCTTGTTGGAAACTGCCTGAAAATGTTGCAAGTGATGATCACATGACCTGGGTTGCTGCAGCCATTGTAAATACATGTCAGTTTTCAAGAGCCCAAATTTTAATCATGTGACCATGGGGGATGCTACAACATACATAAGTGCAAGACCAAGTCATAATTCACTTTTTTTCCCCAACTGTTGTCACCTTAAATGGTTGCTTGGCTTTTTAATCAAGAACGACTTACATCCTTTCCCATTGGATTCAGCTTACTTTGTTTCTCCTAAAATATCAATACTCATTTCCATATAAAAATACTCTTAGACATAGCCATTTTCATTTATTTCAACAAATGTTCAAGAGATTCCATGCTACCCACCACCTAGCATTTCCATATCTTAAAATTTCTCCAATCTCCATCTAATCTTGAGTAAAGATTTTACCAAAATAAACAAACTCATTGCTAGCTCAGATTTTTTTCTCTCCAATATGTATAGCTAGTATTATCCATACTATTTTCCCTACCAAATCTTTCTAGCATTTTTGCACTGCAGTTTCATAAAAATGATTTTATCACTTTTTAATTCCATTCACTTGCTTTGCTGGAGACTTCCAGTTTAGCCCTTTTCACCCATTTTCGTAGCCTTTTCTAAAATACATATTCTCATGGAAATCCACCTCTTTTAGTTTCATCCGTGGCTTATTTTCTTAGATTGCATTCTTTGCAGCTACATTTTTCTTCTACAAATTTTTTCTATAGTATCTTTTCTTCATTTTTTTTACAGCAATAATTTCAATGCACACACAAGTCTAATAATTTCCCGATTGCTATCGTTCTATTTTTTATTGTGAGTGACTTGCTTTTTCTTCCATGCTTATTTTTCCACAAGATTCAATTTCACGTTAGGAAAAAAGCTATGTCTTATAATCAGATCCTCTAGTATTTCTCACTAATTCTCTCAATATTTCATCATAAACAAACAAATCAATCAATCATTTTTCTAGATTTATATTAATGTCCTGAAGACATTTTGCTTCTGACCTGAAACTCAACAACGCAATTCTCCTTCAATATTGTATTTCCAAAGGCAGGGGTGGGATTCAAAATTTTTAATAACCAGTTCTGTGGGCATGGCTTAGTTGATGGGTGTGGCTTGGTAGTCATGTGACTGAGTGGATGTGGCTTGGTAGTCATCTTATTGGCTGGGCGTGGCCAACTCAATATCATTCACATTGAGGCACCATCTCCTCACCTGACTGTGGGGATGCTGCAACAGTCGTAAGTGTGAAAAATGGTCACAAGTCACTTTTTTCAGTGCCATTGTAACTTTGAATGGTCACTCCACACAAGCAAAGTACCAGCAAAGGAAGGAAAAAAAACTCCAGAGAAGTTCCTGAGCCAGGAAGTCTAGTCCTGCTAAGAATGTAATAAGGGTTAACGGAGAGGCAGTTTCTGTAAGCAACACCAGAATGTTTCCTTCCTGCCTTTCTTACAGCATTAGACCAGTAATTTCTTCTAACAACCGGTTCTCCAAACTGCTTAGAATGTTTTACAACCGGTTCTACTGAATAGGTGCGAACTGGTAGAATCCCACCCCTGTCCAAACGGCTAGATCATTTTTTCTGTATTCTTGCATCTCATTCACATCTTATGTATATGCAGAATAATTTTTCTGTTAGATCTCATTCATTTAGAAAGTTGTAAAATTTCTCTCCAAATCTATCGCTAGGGTTTTTTATGATCATCATTTACTGAAGTACAACATGCAATTATTATGAGCTGCAGTGGCACAGTGGTTAGAGTGCAGTACTGCAAACTACTTCTGCTGACTGCTGGCTGACTGCAGTTTGGCACTTCAAATCTCACCAGGCTCAAGGTTGATTCAGCCTTCCATCCTTCTGAGGTCAGTAAAATGAGGATCCAGATTATTGGGGGGCAATATGCTGACTCTGTAAATCTCTTAGAGAGGGCTGTAAAACACTATAAATTGATATATAAGTCTAAGTGCTATTGCTATTATCAACAACTAAAGGTTTCCTACTTTCATACATACTCGCTATATTCTGTTTCCACTGGAAGTCCCCAGTCTTTCTCTAGTTTACCTGGAAAACCCAGGAACTGAATCTGGACTTTCTGCCTGAAAAACTTGCTTTCTGTTTATGATTTACAGTGGTTCCTCTTATTATCTTTTATTCCTTGAATTTGTCATTGAGCAACTCTTTTTGTTCAACAGCACTGTTATAACCCAAAAGTGACACTTTGTAAATGCAAGATAAAGCTCACAACAGTTAGCCTAGCACATATAATATAAGACCTGTTATGTTGGCAATTTCAGATTTTGGGGGCTATAAAATAAGCATTTTATTTTCTTCAGTGAATGGAGAGCTACATGATTTTTGACCCCTGACTAAAATTCAGAGCTTGCTACCCATTACAACATCTTTTCAGATACTTCTCCAAGCTGCTCGGTCAATTTGGCCATTGCTGATGCTGTGCCCAAACCCTCTACTAAGGCAGGTTGTGAGGAGGTATCAGCCTTGCGAATGGCGTTTTTCATTGGCTGCCTGCCTCTTGGCTTGAAAACTAGAGCAACACAGATGGTTGGCTTCGCATCTTTTCCCTTTCCTGAAATTAAAACTAACAGCTCAAATTTTTAAATCAAATTTTAAATATTTGCAATAGTTTTACCTGAACAATGATTAAACTATTTATTAAAAACATTAATTGTATCATAACCATCTTAAACTGTAATGACATTGGTATAATCACATTCATTCCTTTGGCATAATTAAGAGCTATATTCTTCTAAGTGTAGGTTGCATTCAGAAAAGGGAGGTGATTATCAAGATAATGTGAAATCATTTTATTTGAAGTACTGTTTGGAGCTTTGCCTACTCATGCATAATGACATCTCCCCAGTGAACATCTGGAGAACATACAGAATAGGGTCTTTCATAAATAAGGCCACCATGTGATTGTAGAACTCTTTGGGAAATTCATTCATATGGGGCATGTGTCTATGCATAAGGCCCCGATTTTCTGTAGGAGCTAAGACTCTTTTCAGAAAATTCGGAGAGCTACTCTCAATTAGTATAGGAAGAACAAGCTAAAAAGAACCAGCAGTCGAGTCAAGACATTTGTACCAAACAGATATGAAGTCATATCAGAAGCTCTTATAGGGCACACACCTTCCCCATATATCTTACAAGGCTATTGAATTTTGAGCCCAGATGAATCTCTATTTATTCCTAAGCTGCTTGGAGGAAAATCTTTCATTAACCTGAAGAGTTTTCTCAGACAACATGGATAGCATTTCTTTGAAGAGTGTGTGAATGATAGTCCCCAGAAACTTTTATAGATGTAGCTTTATAGGTGATTCAACATATTAAAGCAAGAAGGATCTGGCTGGCTTCCAGTGATACTGGCATCCTCTGCCCCAATGCACACACAGAAGTAATTAACCAGCTACAGAACACTAGGAGTATTTTCTTCATTAGTTATTTACAGCATGGCCTGCTAACCCCAATTTTACCCCCTCTTGCATGCTGCTGGCCTTGTCTCATACTCATTCCATGATTTATGCAGTCTTGCTTCCCTCTCTTCCAACCATAAGCATTCCACTAGTTGCAAAACACAGGGGAGCATTAGAACAATACATCACAATACTATTTTTCTCTTCAGAGCAAGAACTCATCCCACTAAGAATTGGTTTAGAAAGAATGCTGCATGTATGTTTTCAGAAATAAATGCTTTGAATCTGATATACCCATTGAAAGATTGTGCTATCCTTAGTACAGATTCAGACATTTTATAGAAGGTATAATTTAACCCAACTCCACCCTGCATCTCCTCGGATTAACTACTAAAAGAAGCATGACGTGACATCACCAATGATTTTTATGTAACTATTATCTAAAGGTATGGGTAAGCTGTTCATTTAATGCTACTATACAAATAGCCACATATCCCTTTCAATGTCCCATGTTCAAGATCCTCTTGTTCAACACTATCTACTAAAGACCTGTCAGAATATGTGAAAGTACAAGTTGCAGTTCAATTGTGATAAGTATTATGCAAAGTGGTACTCTTATGAATGAATATTCTATTATACATTACAAACTGGCAGCAGTTTTCTCTAAGCAAATGTATCTGTGGCAGTTCCAATGAATCATTCCTCCTGAAATATATTACTAGATAAACAAATAAAATATAAATAGATATTCCTCCCAATAGCCACCTGATGAGCAACATTCAGCTCTATCTATTCCAAGTTCCGGTTGGATTACTATGCCTCTAAACATCGTTCCCCTTAAACATTCATTTTCTTCTGAAGGCCCCCTTCCTCCAACCCAGGGGTGTCAAACTCAAATCCAGCCCACAGAGTACTTAGATATGGGCCATGGGGCCACCCTGAAACAGCAAAGGACCGGCCTGTGGTGCCACTGCCAGTGAAAATGAAGCCCAGGAGGACCCTTCTGAGCTCTGTTTTTGCTGGCAGAGGGCTGCAAGAGGCTGTCATGGTCAAAAATGGAGCCCAAGGGCCACAGGCCATCCACCTGTGCTCTGTTTTTGCTAGCAGAGGGCTAAAGAAAACAAGCTAAAAGCAAAACAAAAGGAGAAATGTTTCGCATTTGTCCATGCAAGAAGGGGCAGGAAAGGAGAAAGGGAAAGAGGAAAGAAAAGAAAAAGATGGGAAGATGGGAAGGAAGGAAGGAAGGAAGGAAGGAAGGAAGGAAGGAAGGAAGGAAGGAAGGAAGGAAGGAAGGAAGGAAGGAAGGAAGGAAGGAAGGAATTCCCCACCATGCCTGGACCATCACAGGTGCCCCCGATATGAGTGATGTCGAGCTGGCCATGCCCACCGTGGCCATGCCGACCTTGGTCCCCCAAGGTCAAACACAACCCTGATGTGACCCTCAATGAAATCAAGTTTGACACTCCTGTTCTAACCCATTGATACCCCAATCTCAATGCTTCATGGGTAGCTTTAAGATCCCCCTTGCATGTGTAACAACTCCCTGAACTGGGCAAACTTACTTGCCTATTTGGAAAGGGCAATGAAGCTAGGAATGGTTAGTGGAACAAGAAGAAGGGGCAAGCAAAAAACACACTGGTTTGATAACATCAAATCTGATATGAAGCTGAACATCCAACAAGATAGTATGAAGAGCATTTGCCTATAAAGTCACCAAGAGTCAGACATGACTAAACTTGCCCACATGGTCATCAATAATTTTGGGAGTTAAATGGAAATTGTCCGGTCTTAGCCTGCTTGAAATTAAAAAAAAAACAGCTGACCTTTTCTGTTCTGCCAGATATATAGGGGGAAAAGTAGTTAATCTAGATTCATTGAGAGGAGCTGATCTAAACTTTACTCTCTGGTCCAACTATGTATGTGTGTATGTATTTCAGCATTTGCTCCAGAAATCCAATCTACCTCCATTCAATTGGCAGTTTCAAAGCTGTTCAAAAGTGAGTTGATTTGAAGAGTCATTGAAGAGGATGAGATGATACCATTAAACTGATTTATTATTATGTGATTATTTGCTTTTGATTAATTGTTTTTATATTCTATTACCACGGATGTTTGGTCTGATTCCTATTGATGTATGTGAAATGCCAGGAGTCTTTTTCACTGTGGTGAAATACCAATCCAATCCAATCAAACAATAAATAACATATTCTGACTATCATGATAAGTAGCTTAACAGTATAATATTCTCCAGCCCCTCATCCTTAGACCCGATCTACAAGGTCAGGCTGTTTCAAGAAAATAGTCTGCCACAACACAACACCGCAAAGATTCATCTTCATAGGCTCAGAGTTCTTACAATCATTTAAGCAACCCTCTCAGCCCATCTAGCATTATATTTTAAAAAATGTTTTTAATTATAAAAATGAAGTTGGAAAATCTGGAAAGTTAAATACCACTATCTTACATCTATTTTATCTCCAGAATTGCCTCTGGGATCCACATGAGCTGTCAAAATTTTCTTCCAAAATAGAAATTGAAGGTAACTGGAATTCAGTGTGTGTGTGTGTGGGGGGGGTTATATTGATCTGTCTTCCTCGCCATAGCTAAATTGAGGATCAATAGGGCAAAAGAAATAGTTCTACTCTGTGTATGGACCATGTTCAGCATGCAACTTACCTGGCCAGCCAGGACTGGTTCCAGGAAGCCTATACTAGTATTTATTTCTGATCTTCATTTTGAAATTGTATAAGCATCTAGCTCAAAATAATCTCCCAGTGAAACATATTTCTATGATGAAATGACCATATCTGCTATGTTCTTGGGAATGGAATCAGATTCCTATCAAAGATAATGCTTTTACATTTTCACACAATTTCCAGTGCGGAAATGATAGTTTTTCATTACTTACAGATAAGATTGCCAATTCTACTAAATAGCTATCCTAGCTTTCCTTAAATAATTGGGGGTGCCTCTTCAAAATTCCTTCAAAAATTCCTCATTAAATTCAATTGTAAAATTATCATCTAAATCCAAATAGCATATATATTCCTTCCCTTAAAACAGAATTTTCCCAATAGCAAACGTAAGTGACCAAATCTTTGTCATGGATGCCCCAATGACTCAAGAAGGAAAAGTTAGTGACCTTCTCCCTTGGAGAACCAGTTCTATTCTGGCCTTTTAAAAAAGTTGGGAGAGCAATTAAACACCTTATGCTGAAGAAATAAAATATTTCCAAAATGCAATGAGGTTAAGAACTGATCTTTGGAATTGATTGCATCAGCATATTGCAGAGAGTCAGAGAGGTATTACATATGGTTGGTCTAACTGTTCCACCCATCTTGATGAAAATGGGACTTGGACCCTCAGTACATTCATAGGGGTGAATAAAATTCCTCTGGTGAACTTCAGATGGGTTTTTTCGATAACTTTTCACCTGAATTTAAAACGTAATGTTGGAATTAAGATTGGCCTCTCCTTTTTTATAATTTAAAACAATTTAGAGGTAAATTTAAAACATACCTGATTGAATCTTTTACTGGTTTTAGAATTTTTGCAGTGTTGGTTTTTAATGATATTGATGGTTACTCAGCATTAAAGATGTTTGTAAGCCACCTAGAATCACAAAATGAAAATGGATGGCACATAATTTTTGACACAAGTACATGTGTCTGGTTCTCTGACTGTAAAATACAAACTCAGGAGTTCCTAACAGGTAATGAGATTTTACCTTGGTGAAGAGATATTCTCTAATTCCAACAGTAAATAGCAAGTCCTGACACTCTCAAGTCTAGATATTCCAAATTGCCAGTCCTGGAAGCTTCTTCAGAGATGCTGACATATGTCTTCCGTCTTAGGAGAATTGAAATGAAAGTCATTGATGGCATGGTCTAATTAGATATGTATCTATATGCAAGCACTAAAGTGACAAATAATATATACTAGATTTTATTTGTGGTGTGGTTAATGAAAAAGATTGTTCATTGTCTAATCTGCAAACTGTCCTTCTCCTTACATAACAATCCAATTTTATTATACTTCTTCCATGCAACTATAATATAATTATTTCTCTGCTAAATGTGAAGTTGGTGAACCAGGAAGCTAGTTCCCAGTCATTAGGCTCATCTATACACTTTTCTTGCCCAAGTGCTGAAATTGGCTGCTTCCTATGTGTAGGGGACATAGGAATGAGAATGAAAACTCCACATTAAGACCAACCTACTGTGGATGCTTGAAGGAAGCTGAGAAGCCAGATCAAAGTCAACCAGCCAGAGACTCCTTGGAAACAGAACAGGACTTTTGCTAGGCAAACATTGTATGCCACATGTAGGAGGAATTTGAGGAAGCTCAGTGACTTGTTAAGCTCCAATATCCTTGCTGTAAGATCATCTCCTCTCATTCAGCTATGGGGAACTGGACTTTCTTTGTTAGTTCTTTTTTGCCTGTTAGAGACACCAGAAACTCTCTGGCAACCAAAATATATTTTTATTTTATCAGGAGAAATATCAATCACATGGAAGTATTTCGGTATTCCAATGTATGTGCCACAAACCCAGGGCACCACATTTTTTTCTCACATTCCTCTCCTTGCAAGAGTGCTGCTATCCAACTGTTTCTTTGAGTAGCCGCCTCTACCCCATAAAGGCAGTTCTAGTGCTGCCTGGGTCCTTCAAGTTGTAAAGAGAGAGTCCACAGAAGCCAGAAAATGGAGAGCTACATTAACTGGAAGCCAATCCAGAAAGTAGAAAGCCAAATCTTGGGGCAGCTGGTGTTTAGGACAATGACTATTGCTTAGCTCTCAGAAAAATCACTTGCGACTCAAGCTGTTAGTGAGGAAAGCAACATTACTCACCTTTTTAATGAAGTATGATTAAAAGATTAGCTGTGAGAACAAGCATGTTTCATATCTTCCTTCTATCGCAAGGATAATATGAATCTCATTGCCAGAGATGTAAGAAAGGGCCTTAAACCCTATTATCCAGCCTAACAGCCAATACAAAGTTAATATAAGATCCTTCAACATGTTGCTTCTCAGAAGTTCACAAGAATGACACACCAGGCAACTGCCTTTTGTCTACTGGTTTTACTCCAGTTAGTGGCTTTCAAAAGACATGCTGACCCTGACCATGAAATTTTGATTTAGCTATCATATCAAGGGGATTTTTTAAAAAATAGGCAAGAATATAACTAATCAACAGCTGTTATCTAATAAACATGATTTATGCTTTAATCGACTGTCATTTAGATTACTATAATATGTTCTCCAGTACAGTACTCTGTGCTGCCCTTGACAAGAGCTTTGAATCCACAAGTACAAAATGCAACAGCTAAAATCAGCAGGAGTGTGGTTTACAAACGCCATTACGTTCTTTAAATATTTCAGAAGAGTCACTTTGTTTCTAGGCTTGATCCAAAATGCTAAAATGTAGTGCCCTAAATGCTTAAAAGCCACAATGACCACTCCTCTCATGTACATTTGCTAATAATTTGCAATTCCGTTGATACCTATTTTTTTTCCTTATGGTCTCTGACTAACCTCATTTGAATTTCTTCCCAGTCAGCTCTCAAAAAAAAATCTCTTGGGACCAAGCTGCACAAAATGTTAGATTAATCAGATTATAACCACTAAATTAAATTTATTAAATTTTCTCTCAATCTTCTTGGGATAGGGAGAGAAATATAAATGTAAGTACATTAATCTTTTTTTTTTTAAAAAAAATGCCCTATATCTGGATTCAATTTTAGTCACAATTAGAACTGAAGAATTAAATAAATGAGACAAATCAATTGTGTGCTTTTATTAATATCAGTTGATCTGATCACCTATATATGAATAAGTTTAGATTCGTCTTAAAAACAACAGCTTTTTCTCGCCTACTACTCTTCAGATATGTTGGCATTGCAGCTTACAAAATCTCTAGCTATCAGGCCCATTTAATTGAAATTGGCTATAATAACAGAATCTTGCAAGTCTGATTCTGTTGTACCTCTTTTTCCTTCTTAAAGGTCCATGAATTAGGGTGGCAACTTCTTGTATGACTTCCAGATGTTATCTTATTTGGGGGGGGGGTTTAAATACTTCAGCCCCTTTTGCCTAGATAATAGTTCCTGCATACTGTATCTCCATCAAAGTCATCTTGCATACATATATCAGGCAAACTTATCCATCAGATTGGTTGGCTGGGAATGAATTATTGTGATGCAATAATTAACATGCTGAATAAAACAAAATCTGGGCATCCAGGTTCAAATCTATCCTTCTCCACGGAAATTCACTGGCCAGCTCTTATCGCAAAAGGGTTTGTGGGGAAAATGGAAGGTACTGTAAACCAGCTGGACAGCTGACAGAAAAGCAGAATATATACCCAAAAAATAAATAATTATATACGCTGCTTGTATAAAATAAATAATTATTTTGGAAATTGTAGTACTAAAACCTAGGGAGAACTCCTTGTCATAGATTCTGTTGAAATGTTACTAAAATCCCAAGAAACATACAGATCAGTTCTTAATGGGTCTTTCTTTTTATTTGCTGTCTCTCTTTTCTAATTAAGGCTTTTTATTGTTTAGGTTTCAAATTAAATTTGATTTCTAGAAAATGTTCCAAATTAATACCTGCTGGTTGATTGAATCTTGCTGTGTTCCCAGTCACTGAGTTTCTTTTCATCTCCCTTTTCAACGTTTTGCTCAGCATGAGAAACTAATGCTGACTCCTCTGTCCCAACACATCTTTTTGCAAATAGACACCACTAAGCCTTCAGTATTAGAATGATCTACTTGTTCCTCTGAACTTCTTTTTCTCATGAATTTGGTATGGGGGGGCACTTTCCTTTTTACTAGTTTTGCTTCTTTCCTTGGAGTTAAGGCTTGCCAACTAGGTGTTAGGAAGGTCCACCATGACTGTTCTCCTTGATGATTGCTGTATTAGAGCTTGGCACTTCTCTTGTCCTGTGAGCTTCACTCTTTAGAGATTAAAATAGCCACCAAGGGGAACAGTCATGGACCATCCTGTCCTTGGGGTCTATAATAAGGACTTCTTGGAATTGTCTCTCTTCTCCTTGCCAATTCTTTTATTGACAAAATCCATATATTCTCAGCTAGCTTGGTTGCTAGACAGAAATGATGGGCTGCTGATCTTGTCTGGGATTTGTCTTTGCTCTTGGCAAAAATGACTGTCTGCTCTCCAGCTGTAGCTACTTGTTGATCACAGTTGAAATCTTGGGTCTCCATCTAAGTTTTACTTCTCTTAGTTGGAGCAACTGTATTGCTGGGATGGGAGGCTTCAAATTTTAGGTCTAATGTTTGCTAGACCAATTCTTGAATATAGCTCATCTGTCTGGAATCCACATTGCATTTCAGACATTAATTCAATTGAGAGAGGCCAGAAATATTTCACGAGAAGAGTCCTCCACTCCTCTACTTGCAACATAATACCCTGTTAACAGAATATGCCTCCAGACTTGAAATGTTAGGCTTAGATAACTTTGAACTATGCTGTCTTTGGTCTGACCTAAAATTATCCACTACAATGTCCTACCCATAATGACTACTTCAGCTTCAACCCAACAATACACAAACACGCAATATATACAACTCAGGGTAAACCGCACAAAACTCAACGGAAGGAAATACGACTTCAGCAACAGAATGGTCAATGCCTGGAATACTCTACCTGACTCTATAGTGTCTTCCACTAACCCCAAAAACTTTAACCTCAGACTGTCTACTGTTGACCTCACCCCATTCCTAAGAGGACCATAAGGAGCATACATAAGCACACTGACGTGCCTACTGTCCATCTCTTAATGTTCCCTTTTATTTGTATCTATTTCATGTATTAATAATCATGTTTATACTTGTATATATTATCAACTGCATGTAAATATAAACAAACAAACAAATAAATAAATAAATAATGTAGCTAAAATGTCACTTTTGCTGTCCTGGCTTTAACCCTTCCCTATTTTCTGGTTGCTTCTGGCAACAGGTCTCTTTTGCATCAAGCTCCATTCCACTGCTCCCGTTCTAGCCATTTGCCTAGGCAGCTCTCCTGGTACAACTATCCAAATTGCCTTTTTTCCTTTCTTCTTACCAAATGTTTATGTGGAAGCTATACAGCTGCTTGTCCCTCTATTTCTCTGGGAAATGCCACTGCTTCCCCACACTGAAGGGACCAACCCTATGGACACTTCTCCTTCTGAACTCTTGAATTTCTCAACAGTCTTAAAAGCTCCACAAAGTAGAACTAGCCAGCTTTGAAGAATGTACGTCAGTGATAAGGAAAGATCAAGCTGAATATGTAAAGAAAATACACCAGAGACTTTTGATCACATAGTCACATCCTCTCATACAACTGAATGAGGAAAAATGCTTCATAATAATACTTTCTCATTTATTTTAGGATTAGCTTATATATCATGCTTGTTATTTATGTTCTTATTCATTCTTACCACACTAAATCAACCTTTAACATCTGCTTACTACAAAAAAGAAAAATTATGAGAGTTTTTTTTAGCCAGATTTATTGAAAGAGAAAAGAGAAATAGGTTGCCTAAACCTTGGCAATTGTAAATCTTTATTTTAGCAGCCGCTTTATTTCTATGTTAATTAGAGTGGGGCTTTCTTGATCCACAAACTAACAACCTATTGATCTATTCGGGATTTTTTTTTAACCAAGAAAGAATATAGACGTATTCTGTATTAGTACTGAAAGTACTTAAAGATCATCATTTTATTTCCCAGGCTTTAAGAAGCCAGCAGCATTTTTATTTTAAAAATTACATATCCATTTACTCCAATCCCTTTTGTTTAATCGAAGGCTTGGCCTCATATAATAACCATTTCTATATTGCTTTAGACTATTCTTGTCTCTTAAATAGATTATAATGTAATGTATTAGAATATTATTTTGCCTCTATTGTAAATAGTGTGAATGAGGCAAGAGTTAATTTCATCAATTTCTCTTACTGCATTGTGGAAAGGAGAATAGAATAAAACATTAGTAGTTACTGGCAGATTTATGAGCAATTTTCCCATTTATAATTAGTGCCTAATATAACTATTAATTGTGTTTTTCTAGATGAAAATGGCTTCTCTAAATTATACACAAAGGAGACGGATCATGCTTGATAATATATACTAAAATGTTTTCAATGATACAGCAAATCATTCATATACTATTCAAATGTGATTAATCTAGATTCAGATCCTTCAGAATTTCACATAGGAAATATCTGGGACAGATGTATCAAACATATCAAATAATGTTATTTTAATATACTTGCATTATGCTATGGCAAAATTAGATATGCAGGATTATTTGTACTTAACAATATTCTTGTATTTTTTATAGCAAAGTGCAGCAAAGAAATGCAGAATTTTATATCCATATTTGCAAGAGTTGCTAGTCTTTTCAATTAATACTATCCTTAAAGGACCATTAACATAGTAAAGGGTTCAGCCCTCAATCCCACATCAATTTCACAATCTCTTAATATTGGCTAGGTTTGTATACTATGCTAAGTCACAGTTTGATTATCTACATTTTACTGAATAAATTACAGTTGGTTGAATCCATACAATACACTAAGCCTAAAGAAGATGTACATAGAACAAGATAATATAAAAGTAAGATCTTTTATGAGAATTTTGAATTGTAAAGTGGGACATTCTGGAACTCTGATTTTCTGTCAGTATTTTAGAATCATAGGAGAACCCTCATGTGTTTTGTTTGTATAGCAAGATCAATTTTATTGTTAAGAAAAACTATGTTTTTAGAAGTGCCAGATGTGCTGGAAATCACTATTGTATCCTTGTTTAGGAGCTATAGAGGATTAGGTTCACATCTTCAATTTAGATAGAATGCCTGCAAATTTGCTGAGTCACATGCTTGACCTTACCTTATTATGTTCCTTAGACTAGATCACTGCTTTCTTAAGTAAGCTTCATTCTGCTTTATTAAGGCGAGCCATATTTATTTCATGTTGGTGATGGAAGGATGAGGTGGCTTTATTCTGGGAAGGGAATCGTTCCTTTTAGGAATAATGTGGTTATACAAATAGGAAACTAGATTTTGTTCCTGTCATATCCATAGAAGCAGAGGGAGATGACCCCATCAAATAATTCCTCTTTTTATTTCATCCATAACCAGAATACAGGATTGTAGTTCTGGATCCTCGTTTTACTGACCTCGGAAGGATGGAAGGATGAATCAACCTTGGGACGGTGAGAATTGAACTGCTAGCAGTCAGCAGAATTAGACTGCAATATTACATTCTAACCACTGTAACACCATGGTTCTTAATAGAAACATAAAAAGATCTGGTCCTAGAGAAGAAATAGCCTAAGGAATTGTGGGAAGTACTTGAAATGCTAGTAAAAGTGGATATCATAAAGTATATAGCAAAACCAGAATAAAACAAACAATTCTACAGCCATAGAAATAGCTAAGGAAAAAAGACCTGCAAAACCCAAAGGAAGCCTCAGAAAATCTCAACAGCCAATGCAAACTTCCAACAAACAAGAAAAAAGAGGTATATCTTAATTCACAGTGTAGACAAATAGAAAAAATAACAATTGGGAAGTTGGAAAGAATACAGAGAAAAAGTATACAAGAAGACCAACTGTGCTGACATTATATTCAAGATATTAAAATTTTGAGAACATAGGTGGTGTTTGAGGAGGAAATCAGCCACTCTACAAAACATTTGGCAACATGGAAAGCCTGAGGTGTATGAAATCCCCATAAAGGTGAAAGAATCCCCATTGTTTCCAGTGTGTACAAACAATAAGGATCATGACAATGTTCTGCCAAGGAATATGAAAAAAAGCTTCATGCCAAACTCTAAAGAAGTTCTTTAAAGAAGAGATTTTTAATATTATTCAAATTTTAGGGCAATAGCCCAAGTATCACATGTCAGCAAGATATAGGCTAGTCACCATAAACTGGCTACAACTTGATAGAATATAACAGCAACAGGGTAAGGAAGTTGATTTTTGAAGGCTTCCAGCTCAGATGTTCATGGATAAAACACAGCATCAAGATTAGAGTACTATTAACTTTCAAAATGTACTGTGCTGTGAATTGCAAATATAAGGACATGCCAAGCTAGCATGAACAACAAGCACACAGACATTAATCTCATGTAGCATTGCTGGAAGCTTATAGACCAGTTAGCCATAATACTATTGCCCACATTGCCACTATCACAGAACAAGTCTGAAAGTTGATCTCACCACTGTAGAAGATCCACTAGTGGACACTTTGCTGTGGTCCCCCATGCTTACATTCCAATGACTCATCTATTTGAGAATAGTCTCACTCACTTCTATATATTTATTTCCAGATTTATCATCATAAAGGTTAAATGGATGCAGAATTCTTTTGAATGCCTTCTTGCAAAGTCCCAAACTGTGCAGAGAACTTGTTTGAATTTGCTTGCAAATTCTACTCTTCTTTAAACTTCTGTAATGCCTCTCCTAGCAAGTTACACTGGAAACAAACAAGTGCTTAAGAATACAATAACTTCAGATATCAGATTTATTGCAGAAAAGATAAAGAAGCCATAATGAAAAGATTCTACCAACTGCTATGTATCAAATAAGAGATGTTTACAGCAAAATCAAGGTTCTAATTCTCATGTTTGTTTCTTCCACCTGTATGGTGTAATACATTTAAACCAATCTCTTTGGAACAGGACAGATGCTTTCCATCTATCTGTTGTTTTGTTCATGGATCAATCTGGTAGCAAGGTGTTTGCTTGGCACTCACATCTTTACCCAGTGTGAGATCAGAAAAAGCAATGGGAGGAGATATTCATCTATGGAAACAGAATTTTGTCTTTTTCCTATATCCAGTTTCAGATATTTAATATTCAGTCATTCTCTTTGGGTTTATGTCTATAAGGAACATAAAATGAACACTAACTCACATGATTAGCAAGTAACATCAAGTTTCTTGATTTACTAGACATGTATAAATAAAATCATGCTATGATTCTATAACTTTAGGGCAAGATTGTGCCAATACCCTTGATAGGTCAATTGAGCAGAATTTACTGAGTGTCAGACATCAACTGTCTCTAATGCCAAAGTGATCCCAGCTTGAAAGATTGATTCAGTCATTATGTCATGCACTCACTTGAAATTATATTGGACACAGCAGGGCTAAATCAATTTGGGGCGGTAAACACAACTCATACTTTCCAGTTCTGGAGTGATTATATTTGATGTTCTATTTTAAATGTGGATTGGGATAAGGAGTAGAAAAGAACTCTATCCCATGATTTACTTCCTACTTTAATCAATGAAGAAAAGGTCTTTTCCATGATCCAGCAAATATCAGTGATTTAAGTTCTAGAAGTAGTGCTATTGTTTATAATTATATGGAAGACGCTTTCCTGGGTGATACTGAAGTGGTTTTATTCAGTTTAAGTACAAATCCAGGGGTGTATTTCTTAAAGTAGTTCAACCTTCATTAAAGAGATTGTATCAATGAGATATGCATTACATCAGAGGTGGTATTCAGCAGGTTCTGACCAGTTCTAGAGAACTGATAGTGGAAATTTTGAGTAGTTTGGAGAACCGGCAAATACCACCTCTGGCTGGAGATTTTACAGTATCTTTCCTCTGCCACACCCACCAAGCCACACCCACAGAACTGGTAGTAACATTTTTTGAACCTCACCACTGTATTGCATGTTTTGGTGGATAGTCTCTCATTAGCATTACACATTTGAGCCCTTTTCTTGTTATGGTAGGAAACACATATCTGAAATTTCATGAAGCTGATGTGATGATGACAATGAAAAAACACAATCCTTTCTAAATGGAATTTCTCAAAATGGTAAAGGACTCAGAAACTAAATGGATTATTTCCCAAATGAGTTTGTATTAAGATATATCTAGTTAAAATGGTAAGTGAGATGCTGCAGTTTACAACTACAGTTAGGTCCAAAAATCATCTATTAAGCTGCTGTTGAAAAGAAGACATAGTAAACAGGAAGAGATTTTAAGATGCTAAGCCCCAGAACTCCTAGCTAGCATGAACAACAAGCACACAGATATTAATCTCATGTAGCATTGCTGGGAGCTTGTAGACTAGATAGCAGTATTAATATTGCCCACGTAGCTATAGTTAACAGTTAAAAGGGATAACTGTGTCCATATATCCCAGCATTATTTGCTGTGTGTCAGCTTATTCAAGCCAATGTCTTTTGTATCACCTTCAATTGGAAGCATTTAAAAAAAATGAATAAAAATGCAAAAATTGAACCACAGATTTCCTGGATGTCAAGAGCTCTGAATTCTGCCACGTAGCTCATCCACTCTGAATTCTCATTCTTGTTCAGAAGCCTGAAAAATCCCAGGAGTCACAAAACCAGGACTCAGCTTTTACTTCTTTTGACTGACAGCTATAAGCTGTAGAGAATAAATTCTGTGCTTCTAAACTGCAGTGCAAACCTAGATACATCATCTAAAGAAGGTCTTTTATAAATCTCAGTTTAGCAAGGCTATGAGACTTGCTCACTTGTAACATTTAGGCATCTTCAAAGGGTTTTTTTTCTCCACCATGACACTGAGGTGGCATGTGCTCGGTAGGCTCATTTTGAGGACTTTGAGGAAGTTGCAGATGGTGCATGAAGGTTCTTGGTAATCTTGGCCAGTTTGGCCAGCAATGTTGGTACTACTTACCTATGTTTCTCCAAAAAGAAGGACGGTGTTAGGGATACACCCTAGCAGAATCTGCATGGCAGGCAGGCAGGCAGGCAAATATGTGATATAAACGTTTTTATAGCTTACACTCAGTAAAACAGATACACTGTGCTAGTTAAATAGTTTATTCCAGAAAGAGTCTTAGCATAGTCAAAACAGTCCATATATCATTCACTAGTTCAGTCCGTCCAGGGATTATTCAGTTGCAAAGTCCAGTGTCGAAAAAGAGGTCAGTAAACTTACAAATATCAGTCCAGTAATATATCTCTTTGCAGTAAAGATATAAAGAAGTTCAAACCTCCTTTCTTCCTTCAGCAGCAGCAGCAGCAGGGAACCATCAATCCATCATTGTCAGCAAGCAATTCAGTAAGCCAACAATACAGTAAGCTCTCTTGCCCCCTCTTATGGCGATTTTACAACCGCACCCAAAATTACATGCTTTGCAGTTAAAGTGACACACATAAACTTACTATCATAGTTTATATATATTATTTTTACCCAAACTACGTTAGGTAACCTTGTTATTCCTAACAGCCGGGTCTTATTTTCTTTTGACTAGGCCTTCTTTTTGGTGGGTTCTAATTATTGACTCACCTCACAGCAATGGCACTGACAGCCCCGCCCAGCTGGAGCCTGCTGCTGGCACAGTTCTTCTGCAGGTGCTTGCTGTAACTCGCACGCATTGCCCCAGCCTCTGTTTTGCTTTCAGACAATCTTGAATCTCCACTCCCCCATCCTGAAATCCTTCATAAGCCCTGCCTTTTCTCCTTTCCTTTCATATCTAAGGGATACTTGTCTGTAAACTAAAACATTTTGTTTTGAATTAACCCATTCTCACAATTGTCCTTACGCTGGCAGTTCAAAGTCATTGTAAGAAAACAAAATGTTTTTTTTTATTTCTCTTAACGTAATGTATGATTTGCCAAAAGGAGATAATTTGAATTATTTTACCCTTCTGTTCTCTAAGAAAACTTTTTGAATGCCAAAGTTTTTTCATCATTTTTTAAAATGGTGATGTCTGGATGACACCCATTGTTTTTATTTGTTGTTCAGTAATATCTTTTAAAACATTAATAAAATGTTAGGATAAACAAAGATATCAGTACCGAAGGTACAAGCTGAGGATTCAACAAAATCTAATGCCTCTTCTCTTTGCTTCTTCGATTTGAATTTGATGTGAAGAAAATCACATGAAGATCTTGATCTAATGCCTTCCAGGCTTCATAAAACTGACATAACTGAAATAAAGCCTTTGCTCTCCACATCTATATTTTCATTTTCTATCATCCAGAAAAAAAAAAAGACTCTTTCTACACATTTTCCAAATGAAAAAGTCAAGTCTTCATTCAGAGAGCCCCCTAAAGGGCTTAAAAGATTTTACGATAGTAAACCAAATGCACCTCTCCAGGGAAACTAAATAGTAACCAGCAAAGCAATAAAGCTAGTGAGTATATATATGTTGTGTAAAATCATCTATTAGCATTTTCACACAGTTAAAAACTTCTGCCTTTTTGACAGGGTTCCAGAAGGAAACGGATGCTATTAGCAATGCAAGCAATGCATCATGGGAATATTTCTTACCGCTTCATTGCGTGAAATTGCTGCAGGGGATGGAAAAGCTGCCAGAATAACTTAGAGAGGCTACAAAACTTTCCGGTGATATACTGTAATCAAAAATTACTTCTGTCCTCCAATAAGACTATACTTATATTAGACAAAGGCAAAACTTGAGTTTGCAATGGAATGCCAGTGAATCATGGGTGTCCAATGTTAGACTTCCATTTTCAGAGACATATTTTATATGTTCTTCACTTGATGCTTCTTTTTCTAAGATGTACGTCAAACATAAAATGATTGACAGTGCTTCTCTCCATGGAAATTATGGCTTAGAACTTTCTTGGATTTAAATCAGATTCAAACTTTTTCCTAGGGGATTCCATTTTCTGTTTTACCAGCAACAACTGCAGTTTTCTTCAGGGAGACTCATTATAGAGATTCCAGAAATGGGCTCATTCAGATAAAAGAATTTAAAGAAAAATTGATAGTAGAGATATTATTATTTGTCTATCCATGTCAACTGTCTTTCACTTGTTCGCTTACTCTCTCCATCCTTCTTATGAAACAGAAGACAGTATTCATGGAATGCTGCTGGCTGGGAAATTCTGGAAGTTGAAGTACATACTTCTGAAAGTCACCAGGTTTGAAAACACTGCTCTTAGTGTGTGGTGGTCTCCCATGGAAAGAATGAGACACAGGCTGGTGTACTTGGGATGGGAACCCAGAATAAAATTCCAGTGCTTCCTTTTATTGAGATTTTTGTGCATAGTAAGCAATTACATTGTGGATTAATAATTAGATATAGTACAGGCTTGTTTGCAGTTGTCTAAGCTGCCTCTTTGTTTGTATTTGTTCTTATTGTTCTCTTTTCTTTGTACTATTTTAGTGACCTTTAGACAGGCATGAATGTATAAGGCATTATATTAATCATTGCTCAAGCTCAGGCCAAAGTTTATTCCCACATAAGTGATTCTAGGAAGTCTGGGGAAATTATGGAAAGAATGTCAAGCTTAAACAACCAAGAGACAGGAGCAAAGCCTATTGTTAGTTTATAAATGGCAATTCAGTCCAAAAAAACTGGGAAGAAACTATTCAAAATAAATGAGTATTGGACATTTCCTTTACAGTTTCCAAGGTTCAGTTTTTCTCCCAATGTTAACATTAATCATACTGAAGTTTGTACAATTCTTGTTTTCTTGATCCTGCTCAGGTGTGTGTGTGTGTGTGTGTGTGTGTGTGTGTGTGTGTAGTTTATGACATATCTCAACAACCCTTAGAGAGCATGACTGGATCAGTGTCACCCAGTGAGCTCTGTGGCACATTGGGGACTTGAATCTTCATCCTATGGACCCAATTCAACACCTGCATTATTATACTACATTGGCTTTGTTGCTGTCTGAAACTCAAGTGAGATATGAGAACAAGAGAATGAATCAAGCTTATGAGGTTTGCAAGGGCATGTATAATGTAGAGATAGTAATAACTAGACAAAAATAGGACAGTTTAAGAACTGAGAATATGTATTTTTTTGTTTGTCTGTTTCTTGCCTTTATTATTTTTTTCAAATAGTTCAAAGCAGCAAGTATATCCAACAAACCTTCTTCCTGTTTTGCACAGAACAACCCTGTTAGCAACATGGATGAAAGAAAAGAATTCTCTACTCAAATGTTAATGTTTAGTGCGATTGGAGACACAAAGAGACAAAGAAACCAGGTGATATCACTGGTTGAATATATTAGTGGCATGCAGTTTGGGGCTATATGGCATCATAGGAATGGTTGGCAACTGTCAGATTCAGAATCTTTCTCACCCTCTGTCCATTTGCATCATCATGGCTGCCTTTGAAATCTGATCTGTATCCATCTACATCTAATGTTTTATGTTAAGTGTACTTCTATATCTATTACATCACTGGACATTTATTCAATACACTATGTTCCTGAGGGGGCCTTTCATTTATAAAATTGCCAGAACAGGCCTTCCAATTCAGTCCAAGCTCACAGGGTCAACCAGATGTCTCTGGATTTCATTCCCTTGAAACTGCTGTCAGGGAGTGAGAGAAACATAGATGTATTCTTCTTCAATTAATTTCTTTTAAAGGGAATGAATGAATTAAATCCAATCCTTGTTAGTAAACATCACTACAAAGTCTGGAAATGTATATCACATGTTTTTTTTTTAATCTATTGCATTTATATGCCATCCATCTCTCTTTACAAAGTAACTCTATTACTTAGGTGCTGTTCCAGTATTAAACATCCATTTCTTACAAATCAGCAAATATGATATTGTCTAACAAGGGAAAGAAAAGAAAGAGAGAATACCTGAAAAGAACACTAGAGGAGAAAAATTTGGAGGAGTGGGTGCTCAGGGGCATATACAATAGACTCAGAAGCACCATCTCAGGGATTTCTGAATCAATGCCACGTCTGATTCTAATCCATGTTTCTTCAGACTGATCCTCCAGAATTAAACATAATAATCTCAGTGTTCTGTGTTTCTAAATCTTTAATTTAACATTCTCTAGTGTCTTCATTGAAATGGCCAATTAGAACATCAACAAAAAACAAGTTGTTCTTGAACTTTAATGGGCATTTTAAAAGTTGTCTGAAATTGAAAGGATGTTCAAGAGGACTTTTCAGCTTCTTAAATAATATATATCCTATTTCTATTTTGGCATACAGAATTAAAGTGACTACCTTTTGTACAGACACCTAATTTCCTTTAGTTCAACTGCTTTAGTAGTATGAAAACAAATTAAAGTCATTTATTTCCAAGGTTCTGCACCTTGACAAGTTTCTCTCTTATTTTAAGCCTCTCTTATAATAGGGTTTGGAATGGGATGGGCTTCTATAATTAACAACTTGTCTTTTTTTTAAGGAAAATAAATAAATACTTTTAAACCAACCAGATAGGAATACTGCTATACTGTTTATCCCAAGATCATTACACCTGGCCAGTATTTTTTTCTGCTTCCATATGTCTTCCCTTGCAGACATCTGAAACCATTTCAATCCACTACCTTAAGGAAGGAGATGATAAAACAGTATTCTGGAAAGCTTTCAGGACTAAAGAATAAGGTCCTTAAATTTATAATCCTATCTTTAAACTTTCTAGATGGATGGAATATATCAATAGCTACCTAATTGGTATGTTTTTAAAATCCAAGTTATTAAATTGACATTGGAGGGATGTTAAAACACTGCCTTATACACAATAAGATGATTCAGTGAAGGTGTTTCTGATGACCAAACATTATTGCTTACTTAATCTTGTGACAAATTATACACTAAGTTGGAGAGTATGGTTTTTGAGCCAGTAAAATAATCACCTTATCAAGACAAGATTTTGAAATACAGCAGGATGGGTATAGCTAAAAAGATAATGGGACAAACACAGTTTCTCTAAATGGGGTCCAAAAATTTGACTCACTTATTTTTTTTTCTTCAGTTGCTACTTCCTATGTTCTGCCCTGTTTCCAGCATATTTTTTTCTGCAGTTCAGGTTCTGTAATATCTTGGAGGATGGGCGTAATAACGGAGCTGAGACATCGGATAGTAACTTCAACTCTTTATTAGTGACTTCAGAACAGAGCAATGAGCCTGGCAGCAGCAGCTCCTTTTATAGAGCTGGCTGCTGCCAAAGCGTCCAATGACAATGATTCAAGCTTGCCGCACTTGGAGCGTCCAATCTAACTAGCCAATCGGATCAGTCTGGAGTGACCAATCACGACCCGCTGTTGACGGACCAATCAGGATTGCAGGATTACGAGCCTTCTGTTGATGGCCAATCGGGTTTGCAGGATTACGAGCCTGCTAGTTCGGAACACCCCTCCCTTCTAGATTCCATCTCAGGGGTGGGGTGATGTATTCGTGCAGGTAGGTAGGTCTTTGCACCTGTCTACCTGATTTGCGTTGTTCAAAATGTCTTTGCTCGGTTCTGACGGGCTGCTTACTGGACTTGGTGACCTGGCTTCTATGCTGGGTATCCTTGGAGGTGATTCGGGGATACCTGCAACGCTTCCTTCATTCCTGTTGTCTGGATTCTATGGATTCGCTGACCCTGTATGACTGCTGTTACCTGGAGAGATGACCATCTGCCACGGTTCTTCTTCAGTTGGTGAATATAGTGGGCTTTGCTGTGCTGGTTGTGGGGTTATGTTATCTGAGCCAAATGTTGGTTCAGTTTCAAAACCCTCAGTTTCCCTTCCCCCTCTGGCTTCGAGATAGGGGTTTGTGATGGATGTTGTGGTCAACCTTGAGCACAGCTAGTTGATGTGGCGTTTCCACAGTCTCCCATCTGTGGTTTCTAACCGGTAGGAACGGGGGCCCGTAATTTGTGTTATTTTGGCAGGGATCCACAATGGGTCACCTGAAAAGTTCTTTGCAAATACAGGGTCTCCTACCTTGAATGTACGGTGTTTGCTGCTGGAACCCAGGGGCTTTTCCGGGGTGTATGCAGGATGTAGGTGGTCTAGATGCGATCTGATGCGAGTTTCCTGCCCATCAGAAGCTTGGCTGGGCTTTTGTTTGTGGTGTTGTTTGGTGTAATATGCTGGAGAAGGAGCATCCTGGTGACTTTGTCGTGGATGTTTCCTTGTTCCATTTTCTGTAATGTCTTTTTAGTGAACTGAACCATTCATTCAGCCCTGCCATTGGCCGCCAGGTGAGCAGGTGATGTCAAGGCATGGTGTATTCCCCGGTCTGCTAGGTATTGTTCAAACGCCAAGGCAGTAAATTGGGGGGCATTGTTGGAAACCAAGACATCTGGTAACCCGTGCATTGCAAAAAGTAGCTTCTTGATGACTGCATCTGTAGTGGTGGTCTTCATCTCGTTGACCTCGAGCCAGTTAGAGTAGGCATCCACTGTTATCAGAAAGGTATGTCCCTTTGTAGGTCCTGCAAAATCAATGTGGATGCGGGACCATGGACCCCTGGGTGTTTCCCATTCAGCTGGTGGTGCTTTTGGTGGGGCCGAGCGTGTTTCTTGGCATTTGCTACAGGTGGTAACCCAGGCTTCAATTTGTTTGTCCATACCTGGCCACCAGGCGTAGCTCCTTGCCAGTGCTTTCATTCATACAATGCCCGGGTGTCCATCATACAGTAATTTTAGAACTTTCTTCTGTAGTTTCTCTGGAATGACCACTCAGTCTCCCCACAACACGCACCCCTTTTGGGAGAAAAGTTCTGTTTGTTTGTTCTTGAAAGGTTTAAAGGTGTCATTGGGTTCTCTTTCTGGCCATCGCCTCTCCACCCAGCTGAGGATCCGGGCCAAACATGAGTCTTTCTTTGTTTCTAGTGCGATGTCTTGTGCGGTTAGTGGAGGTGAGGGAAGCGTCTCATTATATTGGATGAGCACTGCATCTGAAGTTAAAAGGTCTTTTACTCGTTGGAAAGCCTGCTCTTCCCTACGTCCCCAAAACCAGGAAGCCTTCTTGTCGAGGAGTCTATGAAGGGGTTCAGCAACGGTCGCCTTTGTTAGGGATAACATTGTTTACCCTAACTGGTTTAGGTAAAATAATAAATATGTTATCATGGTTTATTAGTTAAAGTGTCTGCAACTTTAACTGTAGGAATGTAATTAAGGGAGTGGTTGTAAAAAGCACCATAAAAGAAGCAAGGTACCGCAGCTTGCTCTCTCTGGCTTGATGATCCCTAATTACTGAAGACTGTGTTTTTCTCCTACTGGAACGGGAGAGAGAAAGAGGAGCATTGATCTTATCAACTGTGAGAAAAGACTGATTTATTGTAACTGAACTGACATTGGATATTCTACACAGACTTTGCTAACTGAATATCCCTGAATGGACTGACTAAAAGATACATGACTAATGGACTGTTATTTTGACTATAAACTCTAAAAGGAATAAACTATATTTTGATAGCACAAGCATATCTGTTATTTTTACTGTATGTTAACAAACACACAAACTTATCTCACTCATTTATCTGTGTGCCTATCTGACTAATGCAGCACATTCTGTTTAGCTTGTCTCCTTAACACTGGTTATGGGCCCAGAGGCTGCAAAGTCAGTTTAACTAGGATAAAACAGATTTATGTAAAAAGTGAGAGTTTGTGTTGTTACACATTACAGTAAACAGACAGCTGTGTTTTATTAATTATAGTTTTATATCCATATGAAGAAAACATGGCACAAGTCAATCTACAAAGTTTGTCCCTTATATCCAAGTTGGATGGAACAAACTATGTTTCATGGTCTATGAAATGTAGTGTACTTCTACGAAGAGAAGGTCTGTGGAACATAATTGAAAACCCACCAAACGTAGAGGAATGGGATCCAGAGATAGAGGAAGATAGACAAAAAATAAAAGACTTTAAACAGAAAAATGAACAAGCTCTTTGCATAATAACTTGTTCATATCCGTGGAGAGCAAACGGCTGTCAGGTGTTGGCAGAAGCTGAAGAGGATTTATGTCCGAGATAACATTGGTACTCACATAAATCTAATACGGAAACTTTTCAGGATGCATCTCCAGACGAATGGTGATATGCTGAGTCATTTGAATTCTATAAAAAGCATTTTTCAAGAACTGCATGAGAAAGAGCTTATTTTCTCTGAACTACACCAAGTCTACATAATTCTATCATCACTAGATGTAAGTTATGATAACTACATCACTTCCCTTGAAGTTTTGCCTAAGGAAAGTCTAACTTTAACTGATATAACTGGCAGATTGATTGAAGAGGCCAGAAGAAGACTTGAAAGAGATCAGTTAAGAGGGAGCAAACTCAAAAAGAAGATAATGAATCTCCTACTGCATACGCAATTAAAAAGTGTTTTAATTGTGGAGCAAGAGGACATTTGGCAAGATTTTGTAAAAAAGCAAAGTGCCAGATCGCTGGCCAGAATACTAAAAGTCATCAAAAGATAAATAAAAATTTAGAGTTAGCCATGTATATTAACGGAGCTGTAAAAAATAATTTATGGGTGGTTGACAGTGGAGCATCCCACTGTATAACAAATGATAACAAACATTTTATTAAAATGTCCAAGAGTACACAGCAGATATCGTTAGCCAATGGCTGGAAACTGAAAGCTAAAGGTCAAGGTATAGCATATTGTTCTTTCATAAAAGAGAATGTAAAAATGTTATATGCACCACAACTTAAGTTTAATTTAATTTCAGTTAGAATTTTGGTTAAACTAGGATATGTAGTTACCTTTAAAGGATATAACTGCATAATTGAAAAAGAAGATAAGAAAATTACTGCGTCTTTAAGAGGTGAATTATATGTTTTAAATGATAATGGTTTAGAGGTGGCTAACACGGTTTATGATAATAAGAAAACTCATGATGAATGTATTCACTTGTTACACCGACGACTAGGGCATTTAAATTTTAAAATGCTTAAGAGAACTTTCAACTATCTAAAGGAATAAGTTTGAAACCTTGTAATAAGTATTTGCAATGTTATGTTTGTAATCAAAGCAAAACCAAGGTCATACCGGCTAATAGAGTTGATGAATTTACTACCAAAGAGCCTTTAGAAGTAGTATTTGCTGATTTAATAAGTCCAAAAAAACCAAGTGTAGGAGGAGCTCGATACATATTAAGTATAATGGACCACTATTCTAGATATGGGTTTTGCTATTTAATGAAGAGCAAAACTGAAACGTATCTAAATCTATTTAATTGGATAAAATTTGCAGAAAGGAAAACTAAAAAGAAATTAGTAACTCTTATAACAGATAATGGTGCAGAATTTACAAATAATAAATTCCAGAATAGACTTAGAATGTTAGGTATTCAACATAAAAAGTCTGCACCATATAGGCCACAACATAATGCCTTTACAGAGAGACAAGGCCAAACACTGCAGTCAATGGCACATACTATGATGTCTGATTCAGGATTACCTGACAATTTATGGGGAGAAGCAATAATGTGTGGTAATCATATATTAAATAATGTTATTAATTCAACAACAGGTGAATTACCATTCACACTGTGGCATGGTACAAAACCTGATTTAAGTTACATGCACACATTTGGAGCACCAGCATGGGTACATATCCCTTCACAACTCAGACAAAAAGGCCAGCATAGAGCTAAAAGATTATTTTTTGTAGGATATGAATCTAATCATAGATCTTATAGATTCTGGGAACCAGGTACATCTAGAATTTACACCAGTGCTAGTGCAAAATTCCTAGAACATATAGGATGGAATAGATTAGAGCAAGATTTAAATAACGAAGTAATTATTGAACCCTACAAAAGGCAGAAAGAACAGACTAGTTATAAGAAGAGTCCAATTAAAGAAGAAGTCCACAAAGAACAAATAGGATCAGAACAAGAGGAAACAGTTGATCAGGAAGAGTTAGATAATCAAGAACAGTTAATAAATGAAAGTCCACCTGTAAGTCCTGTAATACCTAGACGTACTACACGTCTAGACGTACTACACGTGTAACTAGACCACCTGATAGGTATCAAAAAGTATAGTTTGCCAAGTAACTAAAGTTCCAACTAGTGTAGATGAACCTAGGATGTATCCTGCTAAGGATCAGGAGAATTGGCAAAAGGCAATGGAAAAGGAACTAAATTCATTAAAGGTAATGAAAGTATATGAAGATGCCAAATTACCTCCAGGAGAAAAATCCATTGGGTGCAAATGGATATTTAAAGTAAAAACTGGCAATGATGGGACTGTTACCCATAAGGCTAGGTTGGTAGCTCAAGGATTTAATCAAACTGCATCTGATTACAATGAAGTTTTTGCACCAAGTCTTAAGGCAACATCTTTGAGAGCAGCATTAGTGTGGGCAGCTAAGAAAAACTATATCATTAACCATTTAGATGTAGAAACTGCTTATTTGCATGCACCATTGCAGCACACTATATATTTACAAAAGCCAGTTATTATAAAAGACAATAAAGTAAATAGTAATGATTGTTGGAAACTAAAAAGAAGTCTTTATGGATTGAAACAATCTGGCTATGAATGGAACCAATATATTGTGAATGAGTTAAACAATATAGGTTTTAAATCTGGTTCAGCAGATCCATGTGTGTTTAAAAAAGAAAATAATGGAACGGTGTCATTATTGTTATTATTTACAGATGATATTGCTTTGATAACTAAGATTAATAATGAAGCTAATGAGATTATATCATTATTAGCCAAAAAGATAAAATTAAAGCATTTAGGTATCTAGGATTAACAATTAAAAGGTATCTAGGATTGACAATTAACAAAACAAAAAATGGATTTAAGATATCTCAAGAAGATAAAATTTGCCAATTAATTAAAACGTTTAAAATGGAACTTTGTAAACCAGCAAAGACTCCAATGAGTCAGGAGGTTTGCCAAACTGATGATCAAAGTCCCAAATTTGATAAGTCCATATATCAATCTTTGATTGGTAGCTTATCATATATAAGCAATTGGTCAAGGCCAGATATAACATATACTGTAAATCAGCTGGCACATTTTAATTCGGATCCACATCAATGTCATTGGCAATCATTAAAGAGAATTTTAAGATATCTTAAAGGAACAATGAATCATGCATTGTATATAGAACCAAAGGTCTTAATGTCTATGCAGATGCAAGTTTTGCAACTGACATAAACACTAGAAAATCAACATCTGGAATGGCTATATTATTTGGTAAGACACTAATAGGGTGGAGGTCAATCAGACAACAGCATATTAGCTTGTCCACGATGGAAGCGGAATTTTCATGTCTGTCATTACTATGCACTGACTTAATTCTGTACAAACACTTATTATTAGACATGGGTGTAACTGTTAAAGATTCCATTATTGTGTACGAGGACAACCAGGCAGCCATAAAGTTAGCTACTAATATTGCTGTAAAAACTAGATCAAAGCATACTGATTTAAGATACTTAAATGTTAGAGAATCTGTAAAGAATGGGCTAATTAAATTGGAATACTGCATGACAGAAGAAAACATTGCAGACCAATTTACAAAATCTCAAGGAGTAATTAAGTTTAAAGAGAGTTGTAACAAATATGATTTAAAGATGTAAATAGTTATTAGTTATATTATTATTATTACCTAAAAGGGGAGAATGTTACGGATAACATTGTTTACCCTAACTGGTTTAGGTAAAATAATAAATATGTTATCATGGTTTATTAGTTAAAGTGTCTGCAACTTTAACTGTAGGAATGTAATTAAGGGAGTGGTTGTAAAAAGCACCATAAAAGAAGCAAGGTACCGCAGTTTGCTCTCTCTGGCTTGATGATCCCTAATTACTGGATGAAGACTGTGTTTTTCTCCTACTGGAACGGGAGAGAGAAAACGGAGCGTTAATCTTATCAACTGTGAGAAAATACTGATTTATTGTAACTGAACTGACATTGGATATTCTACATGGACTTTGCTAATTGAATATCCCTGAATGGACTGACTAAAAGATATATGACTAATGGTCTGTTATTTTGACTATGCTATAAACTCTAAATGGAATAAACTATATTTTGATAGCACAAGCGTATCTGTTATTTTTACTGTATGTTAACAAACACACAAACTTATCTCACTCATTTATCTGTGTGCCTATCTGACTAACGCTGCACATTCTGTTTAGCTTGTCTCCTTAACCCTGGTTGGGGAACACAGGCTTAACACCCTTCTGGGGTAGGAAAATGTTATAAAAGTTAATGAGTCCCAGGAAGGCTTGGAGGTCTGTTTTGTTCTTTGGTCTTGGGGCATTTTTAATGGCAGCCAATTTCTTTTCAGTAGGGTGAATCCCTTGTTTGTCAAGAAGGTGACCAAGAAATTCAACCCTCTCAGTGCATAACTGGCACTTTTCCTTCTTAACCTTGAGGCCTGCATCTTTGAACCTTTGTAGAACAGTTCTCAGGCATTTCTCTAACTGACTTCTTGTAGGGGTGGCTATTAATACATCATCAAAATAGGGCATGACCCCTTTTATGCCCTGTAACAACCTTTCCATCAAACTTTGAAAAATGCCAGATGCCATGCTTACTCCGAACTGGAGTCTGTTACATTTGAATGCACCCCTGTGCATAACTATGGTTTGGGCTTTTGCGGTTGCTGCGTCTACTGGTAGCTGTTGATAAGCTTGGGCTAGGTCAAGCTTTGCAAATAACTTTCCGCCCCCGAGTGGGTGAAGGAGATGTTGGACCATGGGTACTGGATAGGCGCTCTGCTGTAACGTATGGTTTAGGGTGGCCTTGTAATCCCCACAGATTCTCAAAGATCCATCAGGTTTTATGGGAGTTACAATTGGGGTCTCCCATCGGGCATGGTCGATGGGTTCTAACATGCCTTGTGCAATTAATTTGTCCAATTGCTCGTCAATTTTTGGTTTGAGAGCAAAAGGGACTCGACATGGCTTTAGACGAATGGGTGCGATATCAGGGCAGAGATTGAATGAGATGGGGGACCCCTTGTACTTGCCTAATTATTCAGTGAAGATTTCTTGAAAGTCACAGATGAGGGCTGCCTCCCAGTCTTCGTCTACAGTCTGGTTGATGCCTGCCATTTCGATTCCTAATGGCGTGAACCACTGCAAACCCAATAAGCTGGGCCAGTCTCTGTCAACAATGGTGAGAGGTAGTATTGTGGTGTGGTCCTTAAAAGAGACCTGGATGTGACTGGAACCAGCAACCGGGATTCGATTGCCTTGGTAGTCCTTTAATATAAGTCTCTGAGTGCTGAGATCCTGGTAACGGATGTCAGGGATCAGCTGCTTGATGGTTTTCCAGGAGACCATGGATAGGGAAGACCCGGAGTCCACTTCCATGATGCACGGTCTATTTTCAATGGTGACCTTTACCCGGATTTTTTTCGCATCCAAGGATGAAGCGTGGCTGATGGTGATTGTCTGATGTGCCCCTTCCCATCTGGTTGCGCCAGTAAACATTTGGTTTCTGTTATACTGGCTCCACTGGTTGTTTGGGCAGTCCCGGTTTGTTGGTGGGGTGCCTGATGGTTGTCAGAAGTTATTTTCATTCCTCTTGGGGCTGGATCCTCTTTTGCACACTTTAGCAATGTGTCCCCTTTTATCATAGGAATGACAGATGGCATCTAGGAACCTGCAGTCTGATCATGGGTGGTTTCCCCCGCATCCAGCGCATTGGAAATTGGATTTATGACCCCACTGGTCTTGCTGCCCACACTCTGACCTGAGTCTGTTGACTTCTTCTTCCTCACTATCTGATGAGGACTCGATGTCTTCATGGTGGGCGGATGCTGTGTGTCTTTCTGAGGGTATTGCTGTGTCGCTGGTGGGTTAGCGGCTGGCCCCATTCATTCGGCACATTTGGGCTGCTGATTTGTGAGTAGCTTCCGCTGCAGTGGCATCTGCTATGGCATCTGCGAGGGTGATGTCTCCCTTTTGTCATAATCTTGCTTTGGACCATGGGGTCTCTTAGGCTGAGGACAACCCAATCTTTCATGGCTTCTTTTAGATTTATGAAGCCACACAGTCCACCCAAATTTCTTAGATCAGCTACAAAATCCCCGATGTTCTCACCTTCACGTTGGTCCCTCTGCTAAAATTCATGTCTTCTAATAAGGGTAGGAACTGCTGGAGCGTAATGAGCCCGAAGGATGGGAGCAAGGGTATCCCAGTCCATCGTTTTGACTTCAGCCGGTTTTGCAAGTGCCTTTGCCATTCTGAAAACGGCGTGTCCACAATGCATTAGGAAAACCGCATATTTTTTGCTTGATGTGGCATCCTTCAGATTATTTGATTCCAGGAACATTTGAAACCTGTCCATATACGAGTCCCAATCTTTGCATGCTGGATCAAATGGGGCTGGTGGTATAGCGCTGCTGGCCATTCTGCCGATATCTGTGCGCATTCAGCCACGTGCTCTGTCAATTCTGCGAGTGCTCAGTCAGCTCTATCGTCTCCGCATCCCATCCTCGTCACCAGTGTAATATCTTGGAGGATGGGCGTAATAACGGAGACGAGACATCGGATAGTAACTTCAACTCTTTATTAGTGACTTCAGAACAGAGCAATGAGCCTGGCAGCAGCAGCTCCTTTTATAGAGCTGGCTGCTGCCAAAGCGTCCAATGACAATGATTCAAGCTTGCCATGCTTGGAGCGTCTAATCACGGCAGTCTGTTAACTAGCCAATCAGATCAGTCTGGAGTGACCAATCATGACCCGCTGTTGACGGACCAATCAGATTTGCAGGATTACGAGCCTGCTAGTTCGGAACAGGTTCCAATGCCAAGTTTCTGATCTCAGACAACTTGATTTGGACAACTCCAGTTCTAGAATAACCATCAAATGGTTATTTAATTGGTTTTGACATCTTAGTCATTGCCAGATGAGGGAAAATCATGATTTTTCTTGCTCTACTTGCTCTACTCCTCATACAACTCAGAAGCTATGATCATGTCTGCAGACAGATGCAGCATCTAAAATGGCCCATTAATCCTTTATCGCTCCCATTTATTTGTGCATAAAATCCAACCTGATCAAAGCAGCAGCATTATCCTTCTTACCGAATGTACATATCAGTAATTAAACAGCTCCAGACCAAACTAATAATAAGCAAGTGGCTCTTTTTGAACTTTTGGATTTAATGTTGGGGTCATCTCATGTGTGGTGCAGTGGTTAGAATACAGGATTGCAGGTTAATTCTGCAGACTGCAAGGAGTTCGATTCTGACCTGCTCAAAGTTGACTCAAGCTTCCATCTTTTTGAGGTCAATAAAATGAGGACCCACATTGTTGGGGGCAATATGCTGACTTTGTGAACCACTTAGAGAGGGCTGTAAAGCACTATGAAGCAATATGTAAGTCTAAATATTATTGCTATCTTGCCAGGTTTATGTTTTAACAGCAAAGCAGTTTCTTGAACCATAACAAGGAACTTGCAACAGTCAAAACAACATGAGAAAGAGGAATTTTAAAACATCAAAAGTATGCAACAGTGATCACAGATATTTCCAGACACTTTTGCCCTTCAGAGTAATATATAGTCATTCATTATCACATTTATAATAATTCAGCAAAACCATTTCCTGATGTACCCATCGGATTCTGCGATTTATGTATGCATTACCACAATAAATATAGTAGCAGGTCAGCCCTGCAGTGCCAAATGAGAGACTGTGGAGATTACATTTTTTGCAATGGGAGGGGGAGAAATCAAAAGATGCAATAAAAATCAAAATTGTACAGTTTGTATCCCAAATTCAAAGATGTGTATGATCAGTAACTGCTACCATAGTTTTCTCCACATACTTCTATTAGAATATTCATTCTAAAATATTGGTCTGTATTTGTCTCTGAGAGCAAACCCATTTCAAACTATTTTTTCCTACTCAAGCATTTTCTCAAATAGCAGCTGATAAACCTACTGTATGTCAGCCTCACACTCATTTGGGTTAGAATATTTCATTATTTTATTCATAAAGAGTATATGAGTGTTCTTTTTTATTTTGTTGAAGATCTTGCTTTGCTTGAAATAAGCAAAGCATCAAAATACAATCATATAGTAGAACAAAACCATTGTTAAAAATTGAGCCTTAGCAATAGCATCATCTGGACAATTTTAATCTGGTATGGAAATAAAGTAGAGTTGGGCCAGATTAATGAGATTTCAGGGAAATACAGAGCTGTAAACTAAACTGAGAAATGCACAGCCAGACAGAGAAACTACTTCACTTACTTCAATCATGGAAAGATTGAAGGCAAATGAGGTCCAGGCAGCAGAAGAACAAAATCTAAGGGACTGGTTTGGACAAAACTCAGCAGCACTTTTTTGTGCAGCTGTAATCGCCAATGTACAATGATGGATATGGCACAAGAAGAAGACAGAGAAAAGACACCCCATTTTGAAGGGCGAAGCTGGCATCATGGTGGTTGGACTGGTGATCTTGATCCTTCAAGGTCACTCTCAATATCTCAGCTGCTGGTCGGTCCCCACGGACCTAAACTATCCCATAGAGACGATGATTGACAAGGACACGTTCTGTTGATCCCAGGGACATCACAAAGTTCCTGGTTGATCCAGGGAAAGCCCTTTTTGCTGGCAGTGGAGAGGCAGCCTTCCAAGCTGCTGATTCTAGGACAGCTCCGGAATGGAAAAGATTGGAAGAAAGTGTGTCAGTTTGGTGAGATGAACTTTTACTTATTATTTCTTGGAGAGAACAACCTGAAAAAATTGAAGTGGACTAAAAGTGAAGATGAAAGAGTTTAAGTGGCATGGTTAATTGTCAAAGTGAAAGGTTTTTTTTCTTTTTTTCCCTTTTTATTGGAATTTTGGACTTGGCAAAACTGTTTAACTTTAAGCTGGACTGGTAGTTTTTAATCTTTTTATTTCTCTTTGTATTTCTTTCTCCTTTTTTTAAACAATCCTTTTGAAAAAAAAATTGATTAAGATTCTTCTGCTTGATTTAAGATTTATTTTTCTCCCTTTAAAAATAGGGGGGGGGGAAATATTTTACTTTTTTTTCTTTTAGTTCCTGGCTGTAGATTGAGAAGGGTGAAGTGAAAGTGAAGGAAAATAAGTAGCACTGCCACCCAGAAGCTTGGATACATTGTTTCTTTTTTCTTTCACTAGTTTGTGTTACAATCAAGGACTCTGAGCTGTACATTGGAAAAGATATAGATGAGCATGGCAGTTTGTTTCTTCAGGTGCTCATTTATGAACAGATAGCTGGAGTTTGGAGTTGAAGTTGAAAGAAAGAAGATTGAAGTGACCTTGAGAAACTCTGAGCTGATTTATCAAAGAGCCTTGGATATTTGGCGGCAGAGGCTTGTTTTATATTAGAATTGCTTTTTACCTTTTGCCTCTCTTTCTAACACCCCCACACACACACACACACTAGTTGGGCTTTTTTTTCTCTTTAATTGGATTTTGACTTTTTAAACCAGAATGTAAATCTTTTATTTTTGTTTTCTTTTTGTTTATTAAGAGGAACATATAGAATATTTCTCTTTCTCTTTTTTCCCTTTTTTATCGTTAATTTTTTTACTTTTTACATTTATCATTGTAACTGGATTAAGGTATACAAATGCCTGAAGACTTTCTTTTTCCTTTTTTCCTTTGGAGTGGCAACTGTTTTCCTTCGCCTTTTTTTTTCTTTTTTCCTTTTTTGCTCTTTTTTTCTTTTTCTCTCTCTCTCTTTCTTTACAGATAAGCATTATAAGATGAGTAGAAAGACAACAGCTCCAGTGTCTTCAATATCAACCCCCTCACCATCTGGATGACAACGATCTATACAGACAATATTACAACAGGAAAAAGAAAAGCAAGTGACATTACAGATGATTATGCAAGGAATCCAGAAGATTGAGCAAAAAATAGAAAATACAGATGAGAAAGTGGAAAATATTGATGACGATGATGAAATATGAAGACAGATTTTTAAAAATTGAAGAAGATATACAAAGAGATAAGAAAATTAGAGACATTGATATTCAATTGAGTGATGTTGAGAAGGGCAGATGTGAACCATTAGGATGGGAAATAGATAAATCAGAATTTTATCTTTTCAAAATATAGAAGAAGGAAAAGGTGAAAACCTTGCTGAAATAATGGCAGAAATATTGGCAGAAGCACTGGAAATAACCAAAGAAAAGATGATGGATGGGATGTTTGAAGAGTTTCATGTCTATACAAGATATGCAACAAGGAATAGACTACCAAGAGAAGTTCTCATTAGATTTACTAAGAAGATTATTAAGACACAAATACTCCAGGTGGTGAGAGAGAAAACACTAAAATGTAAAGAAAAAGAAATTGTGGTGCTGAAACAGATACCAAGAAGAGTAAGAGAGATGAGAAGAGAATATTTATTCTTGACTAAAGAGTTACTTAAAAGAGGGGTAAACTACAGATGGTTGATGGTTGATCACTTGGCAGGAGCAAAGACACAGAATTGTCACAGTTGAAAAAGTTGAGCTATCTACTTAGAATACTTTAGAGGAAAGGAGGAAGAAGAATGAAAGGAAGAGTCACTGATTCAATTTCAAGAGGAACGTTTAGCAGTAATTGAAAACGAAAAAGAAGAAGGTGCAGTAGGTGGTGAACCCAGAAAACAATGAGAATTGAGATCAACTAGAGCAATAAAACACTCTTATATAGCTTAACATGGGTGAAAGAAAATTGATTTCGATTAACATAAATTGATTTAATTTGGCTACTAAAAGAAGGAAAGTATTTCACAAATTAGAAAAATTAAAATTTGACACAGTCTGCTTACAAGAGGTACATATTAAAAAACAACATGAATATGTACTAAAACAAGGAAAACTAGGGAAATTATTTACATCGCTGGCACAATCCAAAGAAACGATCTACACAGATGATGATAGAAGGATTTTGATGGTGGAAATAATGGATAATAGCATCAAAACACCTCTAATTGCAAATTATGCCCCAAATGATAAACAAGAAGAATTCTACAGAAAATTACACATGAAAATAATTGAATTGGACTATGTTAATATTTGTATCATGGGAGATTTTAATGGAATAATTAATGACCGGTTGGATTATAAAAAACAGAAAACAACAAAGTTAGAAAGATACTACCAAAATCCTTCCTTCAAATAATAGAAGAATTTAACTTAAAAGAAGCATGGAGAGAGAGAAATGCGGAAAGTAAGCAATATACTTTTTATTCAAACAGGCATATATCCTGGTCTAGAATAGATATGATATGGATGTCAGCAGAATTATTGACTAATATACAACAGATTGAAATAGAAACAAGCATTTGGGCAGATCATAATCCAGTGTCAGTTATTTGGAAAGGATACAAGAGGAGATCTAGATGGACTTTAAATAATATGATATTAAAAGAAAAAGACTTTAAACAGAAAATAGAGAAAGAACTTGTTTTCTTCTTCAAAGAAAATAGAAAAGAGGATACAGCTTTACAGAATCTCTGGGACATGATGAAGGCCTACACAAGAGGCTTGATAATAGATTATTCTAGGAGAGGAAACAGAAAACAGAAAAAGACATTTATGACATTAGAGGATGACTATAAAAGATTGGAAAAAGACTTACAGAAGTCCCCACACAAAAAAGATATTAAAAATAAAATGGATATAATTAAACATAAAATGGGACTAATTAAAATTAAAAAAATTAAAAAGGAGGAATATAAATTACAAGCTTTTGAAGACAACCTGGTATTTATATTAGAAGACCCATTGGAAACAGCACCCAAGTTAATAGAAAAAATAGAAGAATATGGAAAAGTAGCAGGTTTGAGAATAAATAAAAACAAAACAAATATATTAACAAAGAATATATTAGCAAGATGAAAGAAAGAGTTGGAAGAAATTTTAACAATACAGGTCATGAACAAGGTTAAATATTTAGGGATACATATTACACTAAGATGTAGTACACTGAAAGAAGATAACTATGTTAAACTCAAACAACAGATTGCAACAGATTTGATAAAATGGGAAAAACTGCAACTATCATTGATTGGGAGAATATCTACAATTAAGATGAACATATTGCCTAGAGTTTTATATTTATTCCAGACAATTCCTAGGGAAAGAGTTTTTGAAGATTTAAATAGATTTGTGTTGAAATATATTTGGCAGGATAAAAAAAAACAAGAATAAAATTAAAACTGTTACAAGATGCAAAAATAAGAGGAGGGTTTGCCTTGCCCACTTGGGAGCTTTATTACCAGGCATCAAGTTTGATGTGGGTAAAGGAATGGATAATATTAAGGAACAGTAGATTACTGATTTTAGAAGGCCATGACTTGCTGCTGGGATGGCATGCCTTTCTCTGGTATAAGGGAACTAAAACACAAGGTATTTCAGAAGACATTATATTTAAGAAGCATTGTTTTTGAACTGGGAGAAGATAAAAGGACAATATTACTTAAAAATTCCAACATGGATATCAACTATTGAAGCTTTTTCTTCTCCAATAATATATAAAAAGGAACAAACAGTTAGATATGGTAAGATATTGAATGAAAAGGGTGAATTTAAATCTATGCAAGCGTTGGAAGAACAAGGTGTAAAAATGAATTGGTTTTCATATCTGCAAATACAATCTAAGTTTGATAAAGACTCTAAAGCAGAAGGTATTTATGATAAATTGACTGGTTTAGATAAAATTTTGATGGGTACTGATGAAAAGGTAATTAAAAAACTTTATGGACATCTATTAGAGTTTAAATTGGAGGAGGAACAAGTTAAAATTGCAGGAGGAACAAGTTAAAGAAACAATGATTGCTTGGGGGGAAATTTTTGAATATGGAATTGATTTAGAAAAGTGGCAAAAATTGTGGTCTCAAAATTATAAAATGACAATGTCAACTGCATATAAAGAAAATTTGCATAAGATGTTTTACAGGTGGCACCTACCCACAACGAGACTTATGAGAATGTTTAAGAATACATTGGATAAATGCTGGAAATGTCATCAGATACTTGGTTCATATTACCATATGTGATGGACATGATCGGACGCAAAGAAATATTGGACTAAAATGCACACATGGTTGGAAAAAATGCTAAAACAAGATCTTTTTTTAAAAAGCAAACTTTATTGATTATACAGCTAAAATAGCAAACAAACACATACACAACATAAAGAGAAAAGAAAGGAAAAGAAAAAGAAAACGAATAAAAATGAACAATTCAACAGTCTGTGGTTCCTTATTTGTTATCATTATTGGTGTCATATTTACAAATAAGTCTTATTGCGAATGTGTAATTACTACCTCTATCACAATTTAACAATATTTACTAATATATTTTCTATTTTTGTTCTTCTGCCAGCTTTTATAATATTCGGATGATTCTTCATTCTAAAGTGCTAGGGTTAATTTATCCATCTCTGCACAGGCTGTTATTTTCTGAATGATCATTTCCTCTGTTGGAATGTCAGCTTGTTTCCAACACTGTGCGAAGACTAATCTGGCTTCAGTAAGAATGTGCAATATTATATATTTAGCTTTTTTAGAAACTTGTCTATTAAATATCCCTAATAAGTTGAATTCTGTAAACCAGAGATCTTTTTATTGGGAGTCATACCGGACATATACAATAAAGAATTGAAATATTTGATTGTAAATGTTTTAACAGTGACTAGAATTTTATTTGTGAAGAACTGGAAAAATGACAAAATACCTGTTAGGGATAACATTGATTTACCCTAACTGGTTTAGGTAAATAATAATATGTAATCATAGTTTGTATGTTAAAGTGTCTGCAACTTTAACTGTGGGATAGTAATTAAGGGAGTGGTTGTGAAAACACTTTAAAAGAAGCAAGACGGCAGCTTGCTCACTCTCTGGCTTTGATGATTCCTGATTACTGCAAGGACACAACACTGCATTGCTGGAACGGAAAAAAAAAAAAAAACAAAGGACTGGCTTGTAAGTGAATTGACATAGAGTATTCAACACGGAATTTTGCTAATTGAATATCCCTGAATGGACTGACTAAATGATACATGACTATTGGACTGTTATTTTGACTATGCTATGAACTCATAATGGAATAAACTATATATTTGATAGCACAAGCGTATCTGTCATTTTTACTGTATGTTAATAAACACACAAGCTTAGCTCACTCATTTATCTGTGTGCCTATCTGACTAAGCTGCACATTCTGTTTAGCTTGTCTCCCTAACCCTGGTTGGGGGAAACCAGGCTTAACACTGGTTATGGGCCCAGAGGCTGCAAAGTCAGTTTAACTAGGATAAAACAGATTTATGTAAAAGTGAGAGTTTGTGTTGTTATACATTACAGTAAACAGACAGCTGTGTTTTATTAATTATAGTTTTATATCCATATAAGAAAACATGGCACAAGTCAATTTACAAAGTTTGTCCCTGATATCCAAGTTGGATGGAACAAACTATGTATCATGGTCTATGAAATGTAGTCTGCTTCTACGAAGAGAAGGTTTGTGGAACATAATTGAAAATCCACCAAACGTAGAAGAATGGGATCCAGAGGATGAGGAAGATAAATTAAAGATAGAAGAATTTATGCATAAAAATGAACAAGCAATTTGCATTATTGCTTTAACCTTAACTGATAACCAGCTTGTTTATATCCACGGAGAGAAAAGACAGCTGTTGGGTGTTGGCAGAAGCTGAAGAGGATTGATGTTCGAGATAATGTTGGTGCTCACATAAATCTAACACGGAAACTTTTCAGTACACATCTCCATAAGAATGGTGATATGCTGAGTCATTTGAAAACTATGCAAAGCATCTTTCAAGAACTGCACGAGAAAGAGCTTATCTTCTCTGAACTACATCAAGTCCATATAATACTATCTTCCCTCGATGGAACCTATGATAACTATATAACTTCCCTTGAAATATTGCCAAAGGAAAGCCTAACTTTAACTGATATAACTGGCAGATTGATTGAAGAGGTCAGAAGAAGGCTTGAAAGAGATGAGTTAAGGAGACAGCAACCTCAAAAAGAAGATAATGAAACTCCTACTGCATACGCAATTAAAAAGTGTTTTAATTGTGGAGGAAGAGGACATTTGGCAAGATTTTGTAAAAAGGCAAAATGCCAGAACGCTGGCCAGAATACTAAAAGTCATCAAAAGATAAAGAAAAATTTAGAGTTAGCCATGTATACTAACGGAGCTGTAAAAAATAATTTATGGGTGGTTGATAGTGGAGCATCTCATTGTATAACTAATGATAAGAAACATTTTATTAAAATGTCCAAGAGTACACAGCAGATATCGTTAGCCAATGGCTGGAAACTGAAAGCTAAAGGTCAAGGTATAGCATATTGTTCTTTTATAAAAGAGAATGTAAAAATGTTATATGTACCACAACTTAAGTTTAATTTAATTTCAGTTAGAATTTTGGTTAAACTAGGATATGTAGTTACATTTAGGGGAGATAACTGCATAATTGAGAAAGAAGATAAGAGAATTACTGCATCTTTAAGAGGTGAATTATATGTGTTAAATGATGATGGTTTAAAGGTGGCTAACACAGTTTATGAAAATAAGAAACCTCATGATGAATGTATTCACTTGTTACATCGAAGGCTAGGGCATTTAAATTTTAAAATGCTTAAGAAAACTGTTGAATTATCTAAGGGAATAAGTTTAAAACCTTGTAATAAGTATTTGCAATGTAATATCTGCAATCAAAGCATAGCAAGGGTCACACCAGCTGATAGAGTTGATGGATTTACTACCAAAGAACCTTTAGAGGTAGTATTTGCAGATTTAATAGGTCCTAAAAAACCAAGTGTAGGAGGAGCTCGTTACATACTAAGTATAATGGACCACTATTCTAGATATGGGTTTTGCTATGTAATGAAGAGCAAAACTGAAACTTATCAAAATCTCTTTAATTGGATAAAATTTGCAGAAAGGAAAACTAAAAAGAAATTAGTAACTCTTATAACAGATAATGGTACAGAATTTACAAATAATAAATTCCAGAACAGACTAAGAATGTTAGGTATTCAACATAAAATGTCTGCACCATATAGGCCACAACATAATGCCTTTATAGAAAGAAGAGGCCAAACATTACAATCAATGGCACGAACTATGATGTCTGATTCAGGATTACCTGACAATTTATGGGGAGAAGCAATAATGTGTGGTAATCATATATTAAATAATGTTGTTAATTCAACAACAGGTGAATTACCATTCACATTGTGGCATGGTACAAAACCTGATTTAAGTTACATGCACACATTTGGACCACCAGCATGGGTGCATATCCCTACACAACTTAGACACAAAAGACAGCATAGAGCTAAAAGATTATATTTTGTAGGATATACATCTAATCATAGATCTTATAGATTCTGGGAACCAGGTACATCTAGAGTTTACACCAGTGCTAGTGCAAAATTTCTAGAACATGTAGGATGGAATAGATTAGAGCAAGATTTAAATAATGAAGTAATTGTTGAACCCTACAAAAAGCAGAAAGATCAGATTAGTTATAAGAAGAGTCCAATTAAAGAAGAAGTCCATGAAGAGCAAATAGGACCAGAACAAGAGGAAACAGTTGATCAGGAAGAGTTAGATAATCAAGAAGAGTTAATAAATGAAAGTCCACCTGTGAGTCCTGTAATACCTAGACGTACTACACGTATAACTAGACCATCTGATAGGTATCAAGCAAGTATAGTTTGCCAAGTAACTAAAGTTCCAAGTAGTGTAGATGAACTTAGGATGTATCCTGCTAAGGATCAGGAGAATTGGCAAAAGGCAATGGAAAAGGAACTAAATTCATTAAAGGTAATGAAAGTTTATGAAGATGCTAAATTACCTCCAGGAGAAAAATCCATTGGGTGCAAATGGATATTTAAAGTAAAAACTGGAAATGATGGGACTGTTACCCATAAGGCTAGGTTAGTAGCTCAAGGATTTAATCAAACTGTATCTGATTACGATGAAGTTTTTGCACCAAGTCTTAAAGCAACATCTTTAAGAGCAGCATTAGTGTGGGCAGCTAAGAAAAACTATGTAATTAACCATTTAGATGTAGAAACTGCTTATCTACATGCACCATTGCAGCACACTATATATTTAAGAAAACCAGTAGGTATAAAAGACAATAAAGTAAATAGTAATGATTGTTGGAAACTCAAAAAGAGTCTTTACGGGTTGAAACAATCTGGGTTTGAGTGGAACCAATATATTGTGAAAGAGTTAAACAATATAGGTTTTAAATCTGGTTTAGCAGATCCATGTGTGTTTAAAAGAGAAAATAATGGAACGGTGTCATTATTGTTATTATTTACAGATGATATTGCTTTGATAACTAAGACTAATAATGAAGCTAATGAGATTATATCATTATTAGCCAAAAAGATAAAATTAAAGCATTTAGGTGAAATTAAAAGGTATCTAGGATTGACAATTAACAAAACAAAAAATGGTTTTAAGATATCTCAAGAAGATAAAATTTGCCAATTAATTAAAACGTTTAAAATGGAACTTTGTAAACCGGCAAAGACTCCAATGAGTCAGGAAGTTTGCCAAACTGATGATCAAAGTCCCAAATTTGATAAGTCCATATATCAATCTTTGATTGGTAGCTTATCATATATAAGCAATTGGTCAAGGCCAGATATAGCTTATAGTGTAAATCAGCTGGCACGTTTTAATTCAGATCCACATCAATGTCATTGGCAATCATTAAAGAGAATTTTAAGATATCTTAAAGGAACAATGAACCATGCATTGTATATAGAACCAAAGGGTGATTTGATTCTTAGTGCCTATGCAGATGCAAGTTTTGCAACTGATATAAACACTAGAAAATCAACATCTGGGATGGCTATATTATTTGGTAAGACATTAATAGGGTGGAGGTCAATCAGACAACAGCATATCAGCTTGTCCACGATGGAAGCGGAATTTTCATGTCTGTCATTATTATGCACTGACTTGATTTTGTACAAACAGTTATTATTAGACATGGGTGTAACTGTAAAAGATTCCATTATTGTGTACAAGGATAATCAAGCAGCTATAAAATTAGCTACTAGTATTGCTGTAAAAACTAGATCAAAACATACTGATTTAAGATACTTAAATGTTAGAGAATCTGTAAAGAATGGGCTAATTAAATTGGAATACTGCATGACGGAAGAAAACATTGCAGACCAATTTACAAAAGCTCAAGGAGTAACTAAGTTTAAAGAGAGTTGTAACAAATATGATTTAAAGATGTAAATAGTTATATTATTATTTCCTAAAAGGGGAGAATGTTAGGGATAACATTGATTTACCCTAACTGGTTTTGGTAAATAATAATATGTAATCATAGTTTGTATGTTAAAGTGTCTGCAACTTTAACTGTGGGATAGTAATTAAGGGAGTGGTTGTGAAAACACTTTAAAAGAAGCAAGACGGCAGCTTGCTCACTCTCTGGCTTTGATGATTCCTGATTACTGCAAGGACACAACACTGCATTGCTGGAACGGAAAAAAAACAAAAACAAAGGACTGAATTGTAAGTGAATTGACATAGGGTATTCAACACGGAATTTTGCTAATTGAATATCCCTGAATGGACTGACTAAATGATACATGACTATTGGACTGTTATTTTGACTATGCTATGAACTCATAATGGAATAAACTATATATTTGATAGCACAAGCGTATCTGTCATTTTTACTGTATGTTAATAAACACACAAGCTTAGCTCACTCATTTATCTGTGTGCCTATCTGACTAAGCTGCACATTCTGTTTAGCTTGTCTCCCTAACCCTGGTTGGGGAAACCAGGCTTAACAATACCTATGTAGGAGGAAGTTATTTAAAAAATTATGGACTGTGCTGAAATGAGTAAACTGATATTTGAAATTAGAGAACAAGAAGATAAGCAATCTTATATGATATGGGATTTGTTGTATCAATGGTTGGATAAAAAGACATGGTAAGGTAACAGAATAGATAATTTTGTTATAGAAGTTTAATAGACTGATACAAAATATAATGTAAACATACATAACCATTGGAGGACAGCATAATATAATATTGATGGAAGAAATATCAGGATAATTAATAACTGATAAACAGATAAGCATATATTAGTTTGACAATGTGAGATTGATATAAATTTTGAACGATGATTATGAAAGAATCACACAAAAGATTCTAAACCAATTGGCACACTATACGTACAAAATGGAAGGTGGTTTTATGTTTTTTTTATGTATCATCTGTGTATGTTTGTCTTAAAATAAAAATAATAATAAAAAAGAAGACAGAGAAACAAAGGCAATGGAAAATCACTTTGTTATGTTTCCAGGAAACCTTCACAGAAGAAACCAGGGGTAGGATAAAAAAATTTTAACAACTGGCTTTGTGGGCATGGCTTAGGTAGTGGGCGTGGCTTGGTGGTGATGTTACTGGGTGGACATGGCTTGGTGGTCATGTTATTGGTTGGATGTGGTCAACTCAATATCACTCACATCGAGGCATCCATCTCCTCGCCTAGCCTCTCATGACTGTGGGGATGCTGCAACAGTCATAAGCATGAAAAATGCTCATAAGCCACTTTTTTCAGTGTCATTGTAACTTTGCATGATCACTCCACATAAGCAAAGTACCAGCAAAGAAGGGGAAAAAATCCAGAGATGTTCCTGAGACAGGAAGTCTAGTCCTGCCAAGAATGTAATTTGGGTTAACGGAGAGACAGTTTCTGTAAGCAACACCAGAATGTTTCCTTCCTGCCTTTCTTACAGGTTTAGGCCAGTAATTTCTTCGAACAACCAGTTCTCCAAACTACTTAGAATGTTAACAACCTGTTTAGCAAATAGGTGCAAACTGGTAAAATCCCACCCCTGGAAGTAACCATGGAATAACCAGAAGTCAAATTCAATATGAAGATTTTTACTTTTTAAAAACAAGAATTATTCTATAAGATATTGGTCCCAATGCTTGGTGGGCATGTGAAGAAACATTAGGAACAGTAAACGAAAGAATAAGCAGACTAAGCATTGGCCAAATTAAGCTATTTATTTATGTAATTATATTGTTCTATTGAATTGTAGTGTAGATTGGTTAAAGAAAGTGTCCACTATTAGTTCAGTGAATTTGTTTCGTTCTATCTCTGCACCACAGGCATGACAACTGATCATTTTAAAAAAATTACTTTAAAACTGAGTCATCTTTTATGATCAGGCAGATGGAAAACAGTATAGGAAGTGATGACATTTTGTCCCATTTCAGAAGAAAGCCTACACTAAGTGCTGCCTTAGCAAATGATACAATTCAATTGGAGAATAATAAATGTCTCTTTTGTGTTGGCATCTCAAACCCTCTACATTTCAAGTACCATAGGCAAATCTCTTCCTCAGACATTACATAGCAGAAAAATTCTTGTAATAATATTAATTCTGTGATTCATCTTGGTATGTTGATTTTTTTTCTCCAGCATAACTGTGTTTTGAAGAAAGCCAACAGATATTAAATTTGATTTTTTTTTTAGCTTGTACATCAGCAGGAAACATTTTGTGTTTCATCCATTTGGCTGAACTTGTCATATACATTTACAAATCCATAGGCAAAGTAGCTGTACAAGTCTTATATTTTAATATTTGATTCCCAACAGAAACATACCTGTCTATTTGAATATCAGTTTTTCCCCACTACATAAAAGTGGTTCAATACAATTTTTCATTCTGAATTTTGTCCTCAATATGACTATTTATATATACTTTCCTGAAACAATTAGATTATTATAAAATATGGTTAAAATCCACTATTTGGCCATCTAGATTCCAATTCATATAGTCATCTGTTCTTTGTTACTGGCAAGAAAAGTTATTTCTATATCCTCACACAACTTATTGATTTAAAGAATGTCTCTGAAAAAGGGTGCATGTGAGTTAGGATATAAGAAATGCATTTGTTAAACAAATTTATATGGCCGCCCAACTCACACACATCAAGGAATAGCAAAGCAAACCTTCTGCTGTTATAAAGGGACTTGAGTAGCAATGATTGGGAAATAAAAACTAAGATGCATGAGGGCAGGTAAAAGGAATGGAGAATGCTTAATACTGAGAATAAAAGATGGGGAATATGATAAAGTGCTTGAAATAATATCACAGAGGAGAAAACCTATTCTATTATCATGTGAGAGTTCAAGGCACAGAAGTCTTAAGTTGCAGAAACACAGTTTATAGAATAACAGCATTGGAAGGGAGCTTGAAGGCCTTCTAGTCCAAGCTCCTGCTCAAGAGGGAAACCCTATATCATTTCAGACAAAGGGTTGTCCAATCACTTCATAAAAATCTCCAGTGTTGGAGATTTCCACTAAACCTATATTTAGACATTGCGGAAAAAAGATTCTGAAGAAAATAGCAGTTTGAGAATAGAACCTATCCCCAAGGAATTGATGAATTCTCTCTCTTCATTGGATGGGTCCAGCCTGAGACTGAGACTAAATAGCAGTCTTTCTGAGACGCTTTAGTTTGAAATCTTGCACTGAGCAGTGATTGGCCTCTTCCAACTCTATGGTTATTTCTGAAAAATTGCTTGCCTGAAAGTAATCTTTCTGTACAAACTGCATAACAGGATCTTTGCTATGTGCTAAGACATCATATGAACTGTTTGGTTTTAACTTAGACTTAGAGAAGCTGCTGCCAATCCACCTGCTACAGACAGCAATACTAAAACCAAATGTTCTGTATTATTTTGACCCAGTTCAAGTTGCTATATCTGTATCTATTAACTGATGCAAAAATAATCGCAACCACAGAACAGATCATATAATTTTTTTTTAATGTTGAGTGCCGCTGTTCACATGGTATCATGGTGCACACTATCCCATTAAGTGGATTCCTGAGATCATTATTTCCTTAACTAGAAAACACTGGTATGTTAATGCTTAGCCTACAGGAGGCTATATCAACAAGTGTCATCCTGTTTGGTGGATTCAAAAAATGCAGAGATACAAACATTTTAAAGCTGAATTGAGTAAGTCCATCTCAATGAAAAGATCAGAATTGAGTTTGAACAGTGATCTCCAGGATACCAAAAATATTGTATGTATCAGCTATACAATAGAAGAAAAACTGCAGCTAGAATTGTTTATGCTCAACAATGGGAGTGTGATGAGATCCTGACAGATGAGAATGTAATTAAAAAAATACTAGAATGTGCAGAAATGGATAGACTAATGCTTACTATTAAGGACAGAGAAGAAACTAAATATTTTTTTGACATAGTGCTTATTTTATCAATGGTTAGACAATAAAAACAGAAGCTAAAAAGATAGGGACATAAAAAGGATAAATGTTAAAATGGAAATCTGTTTAAATGGACAAGCTAAATATTATTGTTATTACAGTACTAATGTTATTGGGATGAAAGTTATTATAAACATCTTGATTATGATCACCTCAAGACAATTGTACCCAGATAAAACTGATTAAAATGGAATTTTTATATACTATACTAATAAAGCAAATAAAACTTGAGAAAAAAAAAGATGAGAAAAGCTGGGTAAGGTGTTTTTTTTTTTTAATTAATTGACCCTTTTCTTCTCCTCAATTGTTACAGCAATTTCCTCTCACCTAAGATTTTCAGGTGGTTTGTACTGGGACTCCCAGAATTTATTAGTCAACATTGCCCATGTTAGAGTAAGGAAGAGTAGCCAATTCAATTCTAAAGGACAGTCTAGCTGGAGGAACAATTTTGTCCTTCCAATCCACTTGAATTATCCTTGGTCAACAAAGTGGTGTTATTCTGATTTAACTAGAAACTGTTCATTCTTTATTCCTGCTTTGTTCAAATATTTATCTAAAAATTAATATTTGTTTTTCATTTAACCACAAAGCATATTTCCTTATTTTTCTCTCTTATTCAATAGAAATGCTCTCTATTGCAGAACCTGTCGATAAAAATATCCATGGACTTCTTAGAGTTATTCATAGCATCTGCCTAGCAATACACCCCTCTTTCCAAATATGCTCTTAACTTAGCATATACAGGCACTGAAATTAGAAAGCAATTTGGAGGTCTGCCTAATTCTACTAAGCCAAATAAAACAGCGTGCATGCTACAGAACCAACATTTCAATCTTGGCTGACAGAGCTAGGAAATAAAGTATATGTTTTATACAAATATGAAACAATAGCTACTTTGGAAGGAGACATTTTACCTGCAGCAGTAGAGTGAGCGGGTTTACCTGTTGCAGTACATTCCATCTTTTTTCTTGGCTCTAGCAGAAGTGACTCAGAGCCAAGTATTGCTGCGTAAAGTATGTGGTTGTTCAGTGTTCTTCCACTTTATGCTTATAGTAGACACCAAAGTGTGCAAATGTGGAGAAACTGCTCTCAGGCAAGGTCAGCAGTAGCTATTCCATCTGTACTGATAAAGGAGAATTTGTAGCTCAGGTTTGAAATGAGCGGGTCTTTGGTTCTTAGTTGTTCTTGGTTTTTTTTGCAGATGTTTCATTACCCGAACTATGTGACCTTAACAGTACTAATAAGGATTGAGGTTTGCTTATACTTTATATTCTAGTGCAGGGCTGTGAAACTCCGGGCAAGATGCATGGCTATGCCCAGGCCCTTTTTAGCAAAGAGGAAAAAAGTCCCAATACATCATGTGATGCCACCGTGACCTGACACTGTTGGTGGGAGTGATCTTGGTTGGGCTGTTTACTGTTAGCTTGTTTTGCAAGTCCTTCTAAAGCCTCAGCCTTTAGAATATAAAGTGAGAGCAAATCACTTTAGTAACTGATGATGTTTCCTACTTTGAGTAATGAAATATCTGGAAGAAAACAACCAAGCTCATTGAGCACCAAAGACCCTTCTTCCATCTGCAGAGGGCATCCTAATGCCGGTGTTTGTTCATAATGCGTCATCCAGTCATCGCCGTAGCAATATAAAGCTTGTCTTCTCTATTAATATATTGCCGCAGCAATGACTAGATAAATTGCTGATACAGAAATGCTATTAAAGTAAATGGAAAGGACAAAAAAGAAGATGGACATAAAACAATACTATATTAAAGGAAAAAGATTTTCCTTTAAAGGAAAAAGATTTTATACAATGGATGGAAAAAGAATTGGCCTTCTTCTTCAATGAAAACAAAAAAGAAGATACTTCAATACAGAATGTTTGGGATACAATGAAGGCATATGCAAGAGGATTAATAATTCATTATACAAAGAAAAAGAATATTAGGAAGAGGCAAATGATTAAAGTTTTAGAAGATGACCATAAAAAACTGGAAAAAGAATTACAGAAGATGCCACAGAAAAAAAATATCAAACTTAAAATGGACATAATTAAACATAAAATGGATCAAGCAGAGAAAGAAGAACTGGCACAAAAAATTAGAAGTGCTAAACAGAACTATTTTGAAGATGCAAATAGGCCAGGTAGATGGTTAGCATATAAGTTGAGAAAAGAGAAAGAGTCAAGGAAAATATCACAGTTAATAGATGATCATGGTCAAATTTGTTATGGTAATAAGGAGAAAAAGGCAATCATTCGAGATTTTTATGGACAAGTATATAAACAGGAGGATCTTGATGAGGAAAAAATTAAACAATATTTACAAAATGCTAACCTACCTAAGATACCTGATGAAACTCGGAAAATGTTAGAAAGTGCTATAACAATGATGGAATTAACCGAAGCACTCAACAGACAGAACAATGGAAAAGCACCAGGACCAGATGGTTTCCCGGCAGAATTTTATAAAACATTACAAGAATCGTTGAGCATTCCACTGTTAGAAGTCATGAATGAAGTTATGATAAATAAGAAAATACCTGAAACATGGTCAGAAGCTTATATTACACTTATTCCAAAAGAAGGGGTTGACCCATTACAAATTAAGAACTATAGACCTATTTCCTTATTGAATGCAGACTATAAAATCTTTGCTTCAATCTTGGCAGAAAGGCTTAAAAAATATCTAAATAACTTTATTCACTCTGATCAGAATGGATTTTTACCAAAGAAACAGATTAAAGACAATATGAGGGTAATCCTGGACACATTGGAATATTATGAGGCGCACCCGGAAAAACAAATGTCTTTGATATTCTAAGATGCCCAAAAGGCATTTGATAATGTGAACTGGAGATTTATGTTATTACTATTGGAACAGATGGGCTTTGCTAGAAAATTTATTCAAGCAATAGAAGCCGTATATTATAAGCAAATGGCAAAAGTAATGACAGATGGAGAATTCACAGACTCTATCAATATTAAAAAAGGTACAAGACAAGGATGCCCATTATCTCCTTTGTTATTTGTATTGACCTTGGAAGTCTTAAATAGAAATATTAGAGAGGATATAAACATAAAAGGAATGAAAGTCAAAAAGGAGGAATTCAAATTGCAAGCCTTTGCGGATGACTTGGTCTTTATTTTGGAAGACCCTTTAGAGACAGCTTTAAAACTATTGGAAAAGATAGAGACGTATGGTGAGATGGCTGGTTTAAAAATAAATAAAGACAAAACAAAGATTCTGACAAAGAACATGTTATTAAGACAAAGAGAAAAGCTGGCAGATTTATTGAAAATTCAAGTTACGAACAAAGTTAAATATTTGGGGATATATTTGATGTCAAGATGTACTATACTGAAAGAGAATAACTATATTAAGCTTAAACAGCAGATACATCCGACCTGAAAAAATGGGAAAACCTACAATTGTCATTGATAGGTAGAATTTCAACAATCAAGATGAATGTTTTACCCAGAATTTTATATTTGTTCCAAACAATACCAATTAGGTTAAGTAAGGATTACTTCGAAGAATTAAATAAAATTTTGTTGAAGTATATATGGCAAGGCAAGAAAGCGAGAATAAAATTAAAACTTTTACAGGATGCTAGAATTAGAGGAGATTTGGCCTTCCTAATTGGGAGTTGTATTATCAAGCTGCAAACTTAATATGGGTTAAAGAATGGATAACGTTAAGAAAGACTAGAGTGTTGGCATTAGAAGGTCATGACTTATTATTGGGTTGGCATGCTTTTTTATGGTATAAGGGAACTAAATCACAGGGTTATTTTAGAAGGCATTATATACAGGAATGGTTGAATTGGGAGAAAATTAAGAAACAATGTTATTTGAAAATTCCAGTTTGGTTATCAACTATTGAAGCTTTTTCGTATCCTATAACTTATAAGAAGGAACAAATAGTTAGATATGGGGAAATATTGGATGAAAAGGGTGAACTTAAAACGATGTAAAATTTAGAAGAACAAGGTATAAAGATGAATTGGTTTTCATATGCGCAAATACATGCAAGGTATCTTAAAGATTCTAAAATAGAAGGATTTTATGATAAATTGATTGATTTAGACAGGATTTTGACAGGTACTGATGAAAAAGTGATTAAAAAACTATATAGTTATTTGTTGGAAATAAAATTAGAGGCAGAACAAGTTGAAGAAACAATGATTGCTTGGGGGAAGAATTTTGGATATGGGATTGATTTAGAGAAATGGCAAAAATTGTGGTCACAAAATTATAAAATGACAATGTCAAAAGCATATAAAGAAAATTTGTATAAGATGTTTTACAGGTGGCACTTTCCCCCGACAAGAATAGCAAGAATGCTCAAGAATAAATCTGAAAAGTGCTGGAAATGTCATCAGATACCTGGCTCATATTACCATATGTGGTGAACTTGTGAGGAGGCCAGGAAATACTGGACTAGAATTCGCATATGGCTGGAAAAAATGACAAAGAAACACATAGATTTGAAACCAGAGATTTTTTTATTGGGAATCGTACCAGATATATATAATAAAAATTTAAAGTATTTGATTGTAAATATATTAACAGCAGCTAGGATTGTATTTGCTAAACATTGGAAGAGTGAGAAAATACCATTAGAGGAAAAAATTATTAAGAAAATATTGGAATGTGCTGAAATGAGTAGATTGATATTTGAAATTAGGGAACAAGAAGATAAACAATTTTATGAAGTTTGGGATCTTTTTTATCAATGGTTAGATAATACAATATAATAATAGAATATTTAGAAATTTGGGAAATAATGAATATATAATTTTTCTTGGTTTTGATAATTTTTAAGAATATTTTATTAAGATAGATTTGGTATGATTCTATGATTGGTTATAAAATAATTTAATTTAATTATAGTTATCTCGCTTAAGTATGAATTAGTAAAATTATAGTCAAATGATTGTTCAATAATGATATTGGGATATTTTATTGATGATGGATAATGTGAGTTATTATGTAATATAATTATTTTGATGACTATGAAATGGATGCACAAAAGGGAGTGGTAAACCAACCGATACACTGTAAATTTATGAAGAATGATATAATTTTTTTTTGTCACGTTTTATGTCTTATATGTTTTTTGTCTGTTGTTAAAATCAATAAAATTTTTACCAAAAAAAAAAGAAATGCTAAAGTGAGTATCAAGCAGGCTCTGTGTTGCATTCACAAGAAAAATGTAGCCCATTCTAGCAATGCATAGTGTTGTCAAGGTGTGGGATATCATATGCATCTTTCACTGCATTGTAGACTACCCATTTCTTTAGCATGGAACTGTTGTGAATTAATAAAAGTGCTTAAATAAAGATTATTAAAACCTTTAGAAAAGTGCAGGGTTCTGGCCCTGCACTTCTGATTGGCCGATAATAGCAACATCTGATTTGTCCATTCAGGAGAATCTGATTGGCTATTAGCGGGCCTCTTTAATTGGTTAAGGGAACTAACGCTTCCTGTTTCTTATTGGTTATTTGATCAGCAGCTTGCCTATAAAAAGGGCTATTGCTGCCGTAGTTTTTGCTCTGTTCCACAATGTTAAATAAAGAGTTGAAGTTCACTGTTCATCATCTCGTCTCCACTTCTTGCGCCCATGCGCAGAACATAACACTGGCGACGAGGATGGGATTTGGAGACGTCAGAGCTGACTGAACACTACAGAGTGCTAAACAGAGCACGTGGCTGAAGACGCACCAATGGCTGAACCATGTCTAGCAGCGTCATACCACCCGCTCCATTCGACCCGGCACAAGAAGACTGGGACTCATATATGGACTGATTCCAGATGTTTCTGAAGACCAACAACTTGAAGGATGCAACTACCGGAAAGAAGCGAGCGGTATTCCTAACTCACTGCGGGCCGACCGTGTTTAAGATGACCAAGGCACTAGCCAAACCGGCTGCAGTAAAGTCCATGGACTGGGACGTGCTCGAGCCCCTTCTACAGGCCCACTATACACCAACCGTACCAACACTTGTTCGAAGACATGAATTTTATCAGAGAGACCAGCGGAAGGGAGAAAGCGTTGCAGATTTCATTGCAGATCTCCAGAATTTGGGAGGCCTCTGCGGATTCGCCAACCTCGAAGAGGCCCTGAGAGACCGAATAATTCTGGGATTAGATGCACCGCATGTGCAAAGTAAGCTGATGGCGAAAGGCGACATTAGCCTTGCAGATACCATCGCTGATGCTACTGCAGCAGAAGCAACCAGGAAGTTGGCTGCACGAATGCGCCGCACCCATGCCCCGCTCCGTCAACTCGCCAGCGAAATCTCACCTCAACTGGAAGGACAGGCAACGACAGCCCACCACGAGGACCTCCAATCGTCATCAGAAAGTGATGAAGAAGAGGTAAAACGGCTCCGGTCTGAACAAGACCAACGCCATCAACGTAACCAGAGAGTGCAGTACCAATGCGCTGTTTGTGGGGCAAACCACCCCCGATCAGACTGCAAATTCCTGGACGCGCTCTGCCATGTGTGCGGGAAAAGAGGTCACATCGAAAGAGTCTGTAGAAGCAAGCAAGGATCCGGCCCACCTCAGAGGGGGACTAACTACCGCCAGCCCATAGGAAGTCATCCTGTGAATCGGAAATACTTAACCCACCAATGGAACAACCACTCCTACAGAAACAAACCACCAGCACAGTCAACGAAATGAGAAGAGGCACACCAAACCATCACGATTGGTCACGCATCATCATTAGATGCAAAGAAGATCCGAGTAAGGGTCGCCATCGAAAACCAGCCCTGCGTGATGGAAGTCGATTCAGGATCGTCCCTCTTGATGGTTTCCTGCAAGACCCTTAAACAATTAATCCCTGCCGTCCGGCAGCAAGACCTCAGAACCCAAAGAATCATTCTCAAGGACGATCAGGGAAACTGAATTCCGGTCGTTGGATCCAGCCTAGTCCAGGTCTCATTCAAAAATTGTACTGCATCCATACCATTGACCATCGTTGACCATGATCGGCCTAGCTTGTTAGGCCTTCAATGGTTCTCTCCACTTGGGATTGAGGTAGCTGGCATTCACCAAACCAGCAGCAACGACTGGGAGGAGGTCCTCATCCAGGAATTCCAGGACGTCTTTACAGATAAATTAAGCGAGTACAAGGGGACCCCGATATCATTTAACCTTAACCCCGAAGTAGTTCCCATCCGCCTTAAGCTTCGTCGAGTTCCATTTGCCCTTAAACCAAAGTTTGACAAGCACCTTGATTAATTAATAGACCAGGGTGTGTTAGAACCAACTGACCACACTCCCTAAGAAACCCCAATCGTAACACCCATCAAGCCGGATGGATTGTTAAGAATTTGTGGGGACTACCGAGCCACCCTGAATCATGCCCTTCAGCAGAACGCTTACCCGGTACCGGTGGTACAATACCTTCTCCATTCCCTGGGGGGCGGAAAAGTCTTCGCTAAATTGGATTTAGCACAGGCATACCAACAACTGCCTGTAGATAAAAATATGGCAGAGGCACAAACGATCGTTACGCACCGAGGTGCATTTAAGTGCAACCGATTCCAATTCGGAGTTAGCGTGGCCCCAGGAATCTTTCAGAGCTTGATGGAGAGAATACTACAGGGTATAAAAGGGGTTGTACCTTATTTTGATGATGTTTTAATTGCTGTTCCAACTAGAGAAATACTAAGGGAGCGTCTGAGGTTAGTTCTCCAGAAATTTAAAGACTCTGGCCTTAAAGTAAAAAAAAAATAAGTGTCAACTGCGTACGGATAAAGTAGAATTTTGGGGGTACTTAATCGATAAACAAGGCATTCACCCCACCGATAGCAAGTTAAGGGCAATCAAAAACGCTCCAAGGCCCAGAAATAAGACTGATTTCCAAGCTTTCCTGGGCCTTATCAATTTTTACAATGTGTTCCTGCCCCACAAAGCGACCATAGCCGAGCCCCTACATTGTCTGCTGGACAGAAAGGCAACCTGGGTCTGGGGACACCGAGAGGAACACGCGTTCTGACAAATAAAAACTTATTGACTTCAGACACTGTTTTGATGCAGTATAATGAGACTTTGCCTTTAACGATTACATGTGATGCATCACCATTTGGAGTGGGTGCCATTTTGAGCCATGTGTTACCAAACAGTAGTGAAGCCCCTATTGCCTACTTTTCAAAAACGCTATCAAAAGCTGAACGTAACTATAGTCAAATTGATAAAGAGGCTGTTGCTGTCGTTTCTGCTGTTAAACAATTTCATGAATATAATTATGGGCGAGTTTTTACTATAGTTACCGACCACAAACCTTTGCTGGGGATTATAGCGGGGGACAAGCCAACCCCTTATATATTATCTCCCAGAATGACTCGCTGGTCGGAATTCTTGGCTGCATATAATTATAAGTTGCAACACCGCCTGGGGAAAGCCATCCCCCACGCTGACGCACTAAGCCATGCACCACTTCCAGAAACCATTGATGAACCAGCTCCAACCGTCGCAACGCTCCAGATTGAGACAGTTCAATCACCACCACTAACAGCTCGAGATATCGCGATCGAAACCAAACATGATCCCGTTTTGGCACGAGTTCTTAGCTGGGTCGAGCGAGGATGGCCATTGGATCAAATCCCTGACAACTTCAGTCCTTTCAAGAATCAACAGATGGAACTGTTTTCCCAGAAAGGCTGCATAATTTGGGGGGATAGAGTCGTCGTCCCAGAGCGGCTGCAACGAGTGATATTGAAAACCTTGCATGAAGGCCACCCCAGCATCGTGCGCATGAAGGCGCTCACATGAAGCTACGCACGGTGGCCAGGTATTGACAAGCAAATCGAGGCCTGGGTAAAGACTTAATGCAAATGCCAGGAAGTTAGCAATGCTCCACCGAAAGCAACCCCAACAGAGTGGGAAACACCCAGGGGACCATGGTCCCGTATTCATATTGACTTTGTGGGACCTACTAAAGGACACACATTCCTAGTAACGGTGGATGCCTACTCAAACTGGCTTGAAATCCATGAAATGAAAAGTACCACAACCGAATCCGTCATCAGGAAATTGGACAGATTATTCGCAACCCATGGACTGCCAGACGTTCTGGTATCCGACAACGGCCCCCAGCTTACCGCGCTTTCTTTTGAACAGTATTTGGTGGACCGTGGCAATCGCCATGCACTAACTTTGCCTGTACATCCTGCGGCCAATGGAAGAACCGAGCGCATGGTACAATTCGTCAAAAAGACCCTACATAAAATGGACTATGGCGATATCGAAGATAAGATTAACCAGATTCTCTTTCTTCAACACATCACTCGGCACAGCGTCACCAACAAGACTCCGGCTGAATTGTTAATGGGACGAAAACTCCGCTCCCACCTTGACCGACTACACCCATCGTACGAACCAGAAAAACCACACGGATCCAGTGGGAAATGCCGCGAATTCCAGTTAGGCGACTTAGTCTTCACTAGAAACTTTTCTGGTGATCCTTTGTGGATCGAGGCAACTGTAATCCAAATCACAGGACCCAGTCATACCGAGTAAAAAGTCGCAACGGAAGAATATGGAAGCGCCATATTGATCAGCTGCAACCTCGTTTCTGCGACTCTGGTAGCTTCCAAACTGAGGGGGGAGGAGATGCCGAGGAGATCGAGTTCGGAACGGCAGAAAGCACGTGTGGAAAAAGTGAGCATTCAGAAGGATCAGAGAGGGTGGTGGACTTGCCTCAAAGAGACACCTCATCAGAAGCAAGCCCACAAAGGCTAGAGGACAATGAGGACATTAGCGGCACCAAGTTTTTAAATGAAGGACCGGAGGCACCCTACTCACTAGAAAACGTCCCGCCCAAACAAGATTATAAACAAGTACTGGGGGGACAGCGAAAATCTAACAGACAATCTAAACAACCTGCCTACCTCAAAGATTACATCACCGCACTCCTTAAATGGAACCCGGGGGGGAAGGGGTATTGTGAATTAATAAAAGTGCTTAAATAAAGTGTCAGGCTGCGCTCCTTTTAGATCCCAAGAAAGAAATACTCAGACTCCATGGGGTAGAGCAAAGTTATCCTTTTACTGGGAAATAAAGTGGTAGCTACAAAGCAATTCCGAAACTGAAAAATTGGCGGGTAGAATGCATATACAAAGAAACAGGTTTGCCCCCACCCCCCAAAGTTCAAATGATTCTTCCAATTAAAACTTTTGAAACGGCTCATGTGGTCATCTTCAGATGGTGATGAGACGTCTTGTCAAATGACCTTGACATATTTTGATAAAAGTTCGCAGTTGCGCAAAAGAGGAAAAGATAGCCAGGAAATGGAAAGTTAAAGACAAGAATCCCCCCTCCCCTTGCTAGCCCAGCAAGGAATGCAAACACCTCCAGCTCTCTTCCCATATAAAATCCCCCCTCCCACCGTTGCCATGACAGCCGAGAGAAATAATGAAATAATAGCAGATAGTCAGGAAGGGGAAGGTATCTTAGCAGAAAGGTAGAAGGGGAAAGTATCTTGAGGCTGACATTCGGACCCCCTAGAAGAAGGACATAAGTCCCTGAAAGAAAAACAAAATAGTTACATGTTAACATTAATGTACATTTCTATGGTTTATCAGGATATTTGGCATGAAATTTCTTTAACAGTTCAGGAGCCCTAAGGTCCTTTTCATTTACCCACTCAGAATGGGACGGAGGAAAATGTTTCCAAGCTACAAGGTATTGGGTACGACCCCTCCATTTTCTAGAGTCCAGAATTTCTTTAATTTCAAAATGTTGTTCTCCCTCAATTAATATTGGCACAGGGGGATCAGATTGGATTGGTCTCAAGGCACAGGTACGTTCTGGTTTCAACAAACTAACATGAAAAACAGGATGAATACGACGAAGAGTCTTTGGTAAAGTCAGTTGGACAGTTACAGGATTTATAATCCTCTCAATGGGGAAAGATCCTACATACTTAGGACCCAATTTCTTTGATTTTTGGGTAGTTTGTAAATACTTGGTTGAAAGAAATACTTTATCGCCCACTTGATATGACATCTGTGGAGCTCGCTTTTTGTCAGCAAATTTCTTATGAGATTGGTGCGCCTCATCCAAAGCTTTGCGGACAATTGGCCAATTAAATTGAAGTTGAGATATCCAATCACTCAATGACTGGACAGTTGGGTTTTCACCAGGCAGTTCAGGTATGGGTACAAAATCTTGCCCCGTTGCTATTTTGAAAGGAGTACTACTGTGAACAGAGTTATTATACGCCACTTCCGCAAAAGGTAACAGATCCACCCAGTTGTCTTGTTGAAAATTTATGTAGCATCGGAGGTATTGCTCTAGTACTCCGTTAGTCCTCTCGCAGGCTCCATTAGTTTGGGGATGGTGGGCGGAGCTTAAGCTTTGGGTGGAGCCTATTAACTTCAGAAATTCCCTCCAGAAATTAGAGGTAAATTGGACTCCTCGATCAGAAACTACACGTTCAGGTACACCATGCAATCGGTAAACATGAAGAATGAAGTGTCTGGCTAAGGTTTTCGCCGAAGGGATCTTTGAGCAAGGAATGAAATGAGCTTGTTTGGAAAACAAGTCAGTCACTACCCAAATGACCGTGTGTCCACTGCTTTCAGGTAGATCTACTATAAAATCCATGGAAATTTCCTTCCAAGGGGCAGTTGGTCTGGCCACATTCTGTAACAGTCCTGGTGGCTTACCCGGCGGTCTTTTTGCTGAGGCGCAAATCGGACAACTCGCCACATAAGTCTCAATGTCCTTTTTCAAGGAAGGCCACCAAAACTGTCGTTTTACCAAATGCAAGGTCTTCACAAACCCAAAATGACCAGCTACTTTGGAATCATGGGTTTGTTGCAATACATGGCTTTTCAGGGTTTGTGGTACATACAATTTCGCCCCCATCCAGGCTAGGCCATCTCGAATGGTGCAGTTATTCGCATTTGCCAGAAACCACTTATCTGTCTTCAAAGCCTCTTTAAACTGTTCCATCAGATCAGTAGGTAGATCCCTCTCCTGGTTTCTTTTCTGTGCGCGGGTAACAACAGGGGCAGCCAGTTGTGTAGTGGATACGATTGGCCTAATCACTTCTTTTCTGATACTGTTGTATTGAGGCATTCTAGACAAAGCATCTGCCATAAAAAATTTTCCCCCCGGGATATATTTCAAGGAGAAGTTGAATCGCTTGAAGAACTGAGCCCACCTAACTTGTTTAGGGGAGAGTTTCCGAGGGGTCTTTAAAGCTTCTAAATTTTTATGGTCAGTCCACACTTCAAATGGGTGTTTCGCACCTTCCAGAAAATGCCTCCAAGCTAATAAAGCCCAACGGACTGCAAATGCTTCTTTCTCCCAAACGGCCCATCTCCTTTTAGTCTCAGTGAATTTACGAGAAGTGTAAGCGCATGGTTGTAGTGTTCCCTTCTCGTTTAATTGGAGTAAGACCGCCCCCACTGCTACATCGCTTGCATCAGCTTGGATCACGAAAGGGGCGTCCATGTCAGGGTGTTTCAGTATTGGTTCTGCAGCAAAAAGTCTCTTAAGTTTTTCAAATGCAGCTTGGCACTCCATAGTCCAATTCAATGGTTGACTGGGCTTTGGTTTCAATTCCCCCTTTGTTTTTAGGAGGTTGGTGATGGGCATAGCTATTTTTGCGAAAGACGGGATGAATTGGCGGTAAAAATTTGCAAATCCCAGAAAACTTTGAAGCTGTTTACGAGTTTTCAGTGGGGCCCAGTCCAAAACGGCTCGCACCTTTTCTGGGTCCATTTCAATGCCTTCGGGGGAGATACGATATCCCAAGTAGTCGATTTTTTCTTGATGGAACTCACATTTGGATAATTTGGCGTATAGTTTGGCGGCCCTCAGCTTGTGTAACACAGAGCGTACCAACTTCACGTGGTCGTTTCTTGTCTCCGTGTAGATAAGAATATCATCAAGGTATACTAGAACACCTTTGTACAAATGTTCGTGAAGCACTTGATTGATCAATTGCATGAAAACAGCAGGTGCCCCCTGTAAGCCAAAAGGGAGAACATTGAACTGGAAACACCCCATTGGGCAGTTGAACGCAGTCTTCCACTCGTCTCCCTCCTTTATCCGGATCCGGTAGTATGCCTCCCTCAAGTCCAGCTTTGTGAAAATTTTCCCCTTTGCCAGGTGGGCTAACATGTCCTTCATCAGAGGGAGGGGGTACATGTTTTCTACGGATACTGCGTTCAGGTTTCTATAGTCCACTACCAGACATTTGGAGCCATCTTTCTTCTCGCGGAACATCACAGGGGCCGCTACTCGAGGTCTGGCAGGCGTGATGAAACCTCGTTCCAAGTTCTTGTCAATAAACGCCCTCAATTCCTCCAACTCCCCCGGTGTCATCGGATACATCTTCGGTTTCGGGAGCGTCACCCCCGGCAGGAATTCAATGCTACAATCGGTCAACCGATGGGGGGGGAGTTCGTCGGAAGCCTCTTCACTAAACACCTCTCTTAAGTCCCAATACTCCTTCGGGATTTTCTCCTCTACTTCCACGTGTTCGGCACCCGTAGAAGCTATCTCGGCGAGTGCCTGGGACTTCGGATGGGTTTCCTCCTCCCCTTCCGGATAGGGTTGCTCCTCCCCTTCCGGTGGCCGATCGGTGCAGATGCGTATCCACCCCTCTCTCCAGTTTACATGGGGATTCCACTTCCGAAGCCATGGTAGTCCCAATATTAGAGATTGTTCCATCCCAGGGGCCACAATAAAACACAGGGTCTCATGATGGTTTCCCATGGTCATCTCTAGGGGTTCGGTTACAAAACGTGCGGGGCAACCTCCCGCCACCGACCCATCCAGTTGGCAAAAGGATATGGGCATTTTTAGAGTTCTCAGTCCAATGCCCATCCCCTTAACCACTTTCATGTTAATTACACACCTCGTGCAACCCGAGTCCAGTAAGGCCATCATCACTCCCTCAGTCCCCGAGGTGGGCTGCCTTAACTTTATTGGGATGGTCATGGGCCCTTGATTAGGACTTACCGGGACGTCATCTTCCGAATCTGTCTCGTTCTCGTCGAGTGGGGTTGGAGGTCCCAGCTCCTCTCCCGCCGAAAGGGCGACCTCTACAACCTCTCCTGTCTTCAGCCCGGTCTCGCGGGGTTTGGTTGAGGGGTTTTTTGGCTTTCTCCCGGGGTCCCGCGCTTTCGGTGGGTTCACCTTTACTCGACAATCCACCATCCGGTGGCCCTCCTTTCCACAACGGAAACATGCCGTGGTTTTGGCTCCTGCCGCCATCCCTCTCGGTTGGGGCCCTGAGGTCTCCCGGAGACGGGGGGGAAGCGGTTTTCTCCAGGCGGGACCTCCTCTGCATCTGTTTCTGGCTAGATCAATGTCCACCTCTTCCGCCAGCAAGTACCATGACTGTAACTCACGTGGATCCCTTCTGGAGATGCACGTGTGGTATACATCTTCATTTAAGCCATCTTTATAGGCTTCCACCAGGGCCCCCTGGGACCAACCTCGGATGTGGTGTGCCAGCTGCCTGAATTCTTGGGTGTAGTCTGCCACCGATCTCCCCCCTTGGACTAGGATCTTCATTCTGATTCTGGCCTTTCTCTCTGCCAGAGGGTCCTCAAACCTTCTCCTCAGTGCAGTCATGAAAACATCGAGGGTTTGTTGTTGGGGGGAGTTATCATTGTACAAAGTCACCACCCAATCTGCTGCCATCCCTTCCAGGGTTCTGGTAACGCATCTCACTTTGGCTGCTTCAGAGGTGAACTCCCGCTCAAATTCTGCCATATAACTCCCAACTTGTACCAGGAAAAATCCCAAATCTCTTGGATTTCCTCCAAACTTTACATCTAGGGGGGGCAGGTGGCGTCTTCTAGGAGCCACTCCTATTGCTGGGGCTCCCCGGGCGGCAGCGGGCGGTTGCGCTGGCGGACGCTGGGCAAGGGGGGTAGAGGTAGCTTGGCTCCCCCGGGCTGATCTCGCTCCCTCTTCCCCCTCATACCTTTGAGTTGTGCCGGGCTCTCCAGGAACGTCCATAGAGAATTTCTTGGCTTCATCCAGCTTGCCTTCCATCTCCTCCCCCTCCTGCCAAAGCTGTCCCCTCGCACCTTTTCGTCTTACAGTGATCCTGGGAGGAGGGGGGTCTTCAGGGTCTCTCCAACCAACCCCCAACGACCATCTGGGCATCTCAGCTGAGGTTTCTTCCAGAGTCAGTTCGGCCAGCAGGTCAGCCACCGACGCTTCCGGCAGCGGCATGGGCTGCCCCCCCACAGCTCCCTGATCCTCTTCATCGCCGGTTGGAGACAACATGGGATGAAACCCCCTCGGAAGAAAAGTTGCTGTTTTCTCCGGGTGGGTTGATGTGTGAGTTTCGGAATTATGTCAGGCTGCGCTCCTTTTAGATCCCAAGAAAGAAATACTCAGACTCCATGGGGTAGAGCAAAGTTATCCTTTTACTGGGAAATAAAGTGGTAGCTACAAAGCAATTCCGAAACTGAGAAATTGGCGGGTAGAATGCATATACAAAGAAACAGGTTTGCCCCCACCCCCCAAAGTTCAAATGATTCTTCCAATTAAAACTTTTGAAACGGCTCATGTGGTCATCTTCAGATGGTGATGAGACGTCTTGTCAAATGACCTTGACATATTTTGATAAAAGTTCGCAGTTGCGCAAAAGAGGAAAAGATAGCCAGGAAACGGAAAGTTAAAGACAAGAATCCCCCCTCCCCTTGCTAGCCCAGCAAGGAATGCAAACACCTCCAGCTCTCTTCCCATATAAAATCCCCCCTCCCACCGTTGCCATGACAGCCGAGAGAAATAATGAAATAATAGCAGATAGTCAGGAAGGGGAAGGTATCTTAGCAGAAAGGTAGAAGGGGAAAGTATCTTGAGGCTGACATTAAGATTATTAAAACCTTTAGAAAAGTGCAGGGTTCTGGCCCTGCACTTCCGATTGGCCGATAATAGCGACATCTGATTGGTCCGTTCAGGAGAATCTGATTGGCTATTAGCGGGCCTCTTTCATTGGTTAAGGGAACTAATGCTTCCTGTTTCTTATTGGTTATTTGATCAGCAGCTTGCCTATAAAAAGGGCTATTGCTGCCGTAGTTTTTGCTCTGTTCCACAATGTTAAATAAAGAGTTGAAGTTCACTGTTCATCGTCTTGTCTCCACTTCTTGCGCCCATGCACAGAACATAACAGGAATAAAATTTTAGGTATCTCTAAGAGAGGACTTTAAAATATCAGACTACACAAGGAAGAAAATGTGCTCTCTACTGGGATTTATAAGAAGAAATATAACTTCAGAAGGATTGTATTAAAGAATTCAAACTTTATATGCCATTTGTTGAATGTTACAGGAAAACAGGAAAAGTGACCAAATTGGGAGGGAAAAACAATAACAAATGACATTGGCAATAGCTAGAATATTATTTTTCAAAAAAGAGGAAAAGAAACCCAAAAAATATAAATGTGAATTTTTCTGTTGAAAAAAAATAGAAATTCTAACTTGACAGGATGTTCCATTACATTTAATTCTTTTATCTGAAACTGCATCCAAATGTGAATTATTTCATTATTTATATTCTTACATCCTCCCAAGGGTCCAGATCTTTCTCCCAGGCCTAATGGGAGAGCAAAAACAGCCTTCCATGGGCTCTGGAGGCCCTCTGGAAGCCAGAAATAGGCCCATTTCCAGTCTTCCAGAAGGCTCATTTTTCTCCTCCCTGAGCCTTCATATGGACCTTACACTTACCTCCATCAAAAATGGGCTGTGTGGAGACTCCTGGGAGGGTCAGGGTAGACGGGGCCAGCTGGTTAGTTATAATACTGGTTCAGCAAACCAGGTGTAACTTTAACATCTGGTTCGCCCAAACCAGTCTGAACCGGTAGAATCCCACCTCTGGACTGCACTCCATATAAAAGAATCTATTCATATTTGAAAAATTAGTAAGCCTATTTAACTGGGGATACAAGTGAAAGTTGAAATTGCTTAAACTAACTGGGTTAAAATGGAATATTGGGAAGAAATGCTGTCAAGATGATAGGATTAGAAATGTATCATGTAACATGAGGAAAATTTAGAGGATTAACATAATATATAAACCAATTTTTTTTTCAAATATTTCATTCCAGAAGTGTGGAACTTCAGTTCTTATATTCCTAATTATATGATACAACATGTATGATATTTTAAGTTATTAACAAAGAGGATCAAGTTCAAGGAATATAAAATCATATAGGCTACAATTGAAATCTTTCTTGGCTGTTGGTTCACCTCGGATTTCTTCAAAATTTACAACATTTGTCATTCACAGAGAAGTGATGGAAGGGGGAAAAGATTCTATGATGGTGTTTCTTTTTGATACACTGACCCAACAGCTCTTATATGTGCGCGCGTGCACACACACACACACACAGGTTTGAGATTTCTGTTTCTCTGAACATATGTTTAGAATATCCTCATATTAGTAGCAGCATAGAATTATGAGTGCACAGGCAAAAATATAATACTGTACAAGGTGCCTGTGCTTTATTCAGATAGTGCTCTTCATTGTTTTTCTTTGTGTGTTTTAAAAGTATGATTGTAAATTTAACTGGGATTTGAAGATTTGTATTTAATTGGTTTTTATATCAGGATCAGTTCTTTTTATTACAGTCACTGACCAATATAGAGACAAAAAAGCAACATACAGGAAATAAAATACAAAGGTTTAATTAGTTTTATATTGTTTTAATATAAATTGTTGTTTAAGAATGTTAACCTCATTAAAAATCCCATTATGTAATGAAAGGTAGAATATATTTTAAGAGATATGTAAATGAAACAATGTAATGAGCCCATATCTATTCAGCATATATGTACAATATATTTACAAACCCTCATGTACATGGTATAGTAATTTCAAAAAACAAAGTCATACCCCATAGCGGTATTATATCCATTCTCATGGCAGAGGAACTATTATATGTATGTAATTATATACATATTAAATTTGGCATAACCTGCATGGAACATATCTGAGCTTTTCAGAAATGTGGCAAACTGAGCCCTTTGGTAGCGCTCCTTTTTTTCTCAGTAAACTGCTGTACAAAAGAAATTCCAAGGTGAACCTCCTTTACTAGCTTTAGTTCTATTGGAAACTCTTTAACCAAGCCTTCAGCCAGCAAGGGCATTCCCACTTCCTTCCATAGATCCAAGAAGAACAAAAAGATTAATGTTATTTCATGAGTTATCTTATTTGATTACTTGCACTCAGAAGTAATAGTTCCGTTAAGTTCAGAATACCTTTACCATTCTATTTGCATTGAAACCATTACCATATACATTTATAGGTTACTGTAAGTTTACCGCAACTAGAATAAGTTTATGCAATACTAGCATTTAATTCAATGGGCTGGAAGTTCAATGTCTGGAAATTTGTATAGGATCTCCCTCACCCAATTATGTCTTAAAAGTGTACATTTCAAAGACATAGTACTTACTCAGATAGTTAAATTCTTCCTTTCTCTTGGCAAGGATATTCAGCCACCATTGCCTTGAAACAATGCTCTTGTCAACCCTGAAGCTGGCCTGACTGAGGTCATTTTGAGACTTCAGTGTTGACACACCAAAGAAGAGGGATAAGGAGGGGGGTGGATAGAGATAGTTGGAGAAAACTTTCTCATGGGAACCAAGGACATTCCTGCAGGTGCTTGGAAGGAGGGGACTGAAGTCGCCTAGCAACTGGACAGTATTCTGATTGGACCATGTGACTGATCATTTTGAGAAAGTGACAAAATTTCACTTTTAATTAGATGAAAACTGCAGGAATATTCAGAGTCAGTTTTCACCAGCCTGTGCCAATGTGACATATCCAATAAACCTATTCTTTAAGGAAATTGCCTGCCTCAGAGTTTTGTTTGCTATGGCTATGTTACTTTGAACTCTGACAGCCCTGGCTGCTTCAGATCTCTTGGACTTCCTCCTCTTCTGATTCCGATCCAAATACATATGGCTCCCCATTAACTCACTCACTCTGACAATCGCAGTCCATTCCCAGTCAGTCCACATTGGGAACTATTCATCCTGTTGGTCTCAATCCTACTTCATCACCAATGCCTTGGTGATTGGATGTTTGCCTTTACAGGTGAAACTTGCCAGTTCATCTTTGTTTGCATCCCTTGCCCTCAAGCCACAGGTAGACATCTCAGCAAGGCACACAACTTTAGAGAGAAAAGACTTGTGCGTTTTTTTCTTGACCTCTACTTTTTTCTTTATCTCTTCCCTAACTGGGAGTCTTTGTGTCTTATCTCTCTTTTGCCTTCTAAAGCCACTGCTAAATCATTGGCAATCTTCTCCTCACTTTAAAGCTCTGCTTCTCTTTTATTCTTGAGGAATCTTTCTTTGACTCCTTAAATCAAATCCCCACATTAACCACTTCCTTTTCTTTTTCTGGCATAGATCTTTGTCAAGCCTGTCTATCTCTCTTACCAAGTTTTAAATCCCCTCCTAACTAGGTTTCCTTCACAGCTCTTCCCAAACTCTACATTTACTTTCTTCCTCTAAACTTTTTCAAAAACTTTATTTCCTCTGCTCCTCCACCCTGCTTCAGAAGGTCCCTAATTCCAACTTCCTTGCAGGCTCCACTCTGACTATTAGAATCCCTTTATCTCTTTCCCATTATTTATTTACCTTAATTTGTTCTTATTCTACATCATCTCCATAGTCTCTTTCTACATTCAACCAATTACAACTGCTGGGAATCCTTCCAGATTCTTTTTCTGTTTCTCATGACAAATCCCTCTGAGTATGAACCAGCTTTAGCCATTTCCCAATTTTATTGGAAAGAGCAGTGTGATAACTTAGAGGTGAAGATGCTCACCTCCCACTCGGAAATTGAGCGTTCAATCCTAGGCAGCAACAGATGTTTCTCTATCAGGGCACAAAGGGAAAATATCTGCTGTGAACTCCATGTAGGTATCAGGAAGGGTGTCTGGCCAGTAAAAGTTCAGCTCCATTTATTCACCCCAACTCCACTCTGAATAAAGGGATTAAAGGGTCTTTTAAAAATGGGATTACATAAAAAATATATACTTGTATACTTCTTGTCGATCCAGTTCTTGCATGCTGCTAATATCATAAGATCACAGAATTACTTTCTTACCAGTTCAGAATCTTTATACATTGGTCTTCAATCAAAGGTTAGGCAAGTCAGAACCAGCCATTATGAGTTTAATTCACCTGAAAACTCAAGCAAACTTTTTTCAATCCTTGCCAGAGATTCCACTAATGTGAATGCTTCATTTATTTTTGGTTAAGCTGTTCTTTTACTGAGACCAAGCCAATTAGCTAAAACTTCTAATATCAAAACATTCCACAAAGCAACAAGTTCTGTAACTAAACCGCTTCAATAAAATGATTTCCATTCTAACTTTGGGGATGTTGGGTTTCTTTAAAAAAAATCTTTGAAATAGAGAAGCATCAATGAAGACTGTATTTTTTTAATATCTAGTCATATGTTTCAGTTCATCAGAATTAACATTCACATTCTCCTGTGTCAGGATGTCAGATTGCCAGGCTATGGCTAATTAGGCTGTGGTGATGGTAATTTGCAATGAAACATTGCATTTTACAGCAAATGAAGAAAATGATGAAAAACCCACTTCCTTTTCAAGGCCTCTTCCTTAGTAGCCTCCTTTTGGAAAAAGACTGGTGCATGTGCATAAATTTAACTGCTAGCTCTAGTAGAAAATTATTGATAAACAATCCACTAGCACTGAAATGAGATGGAAATGCGTTTGCTTGGCTTCTGCCATTTTGTCCTGTAGCTAATTATAATAATAAAACCAGAGGCCAGGACACGCACTGAATGCAGAAAATTCAGAAAACTGTGACAGCTTGTAGCTTCCAGCGATCGTGCTGGTGAGATCAGTGCTTTCCAAACTTTTTCCTTCGTTATCCAAATCTGCTTTTTTTATCCAATGTAGCAAAAATGTAGCAAGGTCAATTTAAATGTCCCTGTTGTAATTGTGTAATGAGTTTGTGTGTGGTTGTCCAAGAAAAAAACAACTTTTCACCCTATTTATTTCCCAGATTTGGGGAGCACTAAGCTAGCTCAGCTTAAGCTAGCTTAACTATTCTATAATTCACTGTTTCTTGAATCACTTATTTTCTAATTTATGACTTGACCCCATTGGACGAGTCAGTGGAGTCCCAAGTGTTTGACTTACCAAGCACAACAGGAATCTCTTTACATCAAAATTCTCACAAGCAATTCTCAACAGTCCAATAATTTTGCAGTCCATATGCTCAATTTGGCCTTCAACAACTCTTCCTTCTGTCCTATGCTTGTCTACTCAGTCTCTTTATTATATCTAGGTTATTCTTTGGCTCTTACAAAAATAAAATGAAACCAAATATTACAATGGCTAATATTACTTGGAATTTTACCTCCATGCCTTATGTATCATTCTTCTCCTATTCCTGCCCATCTTTTCTATATGTGCTCCTTTCTAGCCACCTCATTCTCATTCTTTTCCAGCACCACATCCCATTTCTCTTCCATTGTCCATATTCTATTTCCCATTCATGAGCATTGAACTCCATGTACAGTTTGTTATGGATTTCCTTTTCAGAAAGAAACATTCTGCCTTTTGTTAGGCCTTTTTCATGAAATATTCATTTTGCTGTTATCTATCACACATATATTTTCCAGTCTCTCTTATCTTGCTTTCCAAATAAAGGGATAGCAAATATTTGTTCCTGGTGTGTGTATGGGTGTTTATGCTTATGTTTGTGTTGGATGGTGGTGTATTCTCTCCAATCTTGATACCTTCACTATTTCATTAAATTAAAGTTGAAAAATTTAACCAGTTTAAAGGGTCTTTGAAGCTGTTTGGCTTCTATTGACAACACAAAGAAAACAGAAAAGAAAATCAATCAACAAAAAAATGGAAGAAAAAGCAAAATAGGTTTCACACCGATAAATGAAAATCTAGTCACACTAGAGAAAATTAATGTATAATGAAAATAAGGTGATGCAATGTCTTAGGTGTTCTGGAAACAAACATACTGTTACGTTCCTTACAGTTTTGAAGAGTGTCTGTGTGAGACTCAATCAACCCTTCCTAAGCAGTCTGTTTAATGTATAATACAGGGACTACTTTCCCCAAAATGTTCTTTCTTTTCTGGGGACAATATTAGTAGAAGCAGAAAAGGCAAGCCTGCTATTCAAGAACTGGAAAAAAAATCAGTATAATCATGCTATTGTATTCTTATTGTCCTGAAATGCAAAAACTATGAAGAATGCTTGCAAATAATTTAGAAGCCAGTATATGTAAACCCTAACTGTATTTTGAATTGTACTATACAATGTCAATGTAGATGACACACAGCTTGACTTCTTGCTTCCATCTTCTAATCTCAAGGATGCTCCAAACTCTGAACAGGTATCTAGGGACAATTTCAGAGTTAGATAAGGGCAAGCAAGTTTGAAGCTAAATCAGCAAGGGTTTCTGAATGTGGTTAAATTTTACCAAATTATCCTCAATACTGTACTTACTATTCAGGCACAAATGACATCTGTGGGCAGGAATACCAGCTTGGGGGCTGACTAGTTGCAGCTTTAGCGATAAAAAGCTGACCTTGTTTTAATAAAATATGTCCTTGTTACATCCAGACTTGATTATTAGAGTGTGCTCTATGTGCTGTTTTTAAATAGTGTCCATAAAGTGCAATATGGTGCAGAATTTAGCAGCTGGACTTGAGTACTTGTAGAAGCTAAGTGTTTAGATAATGTGATACCTGAGATAGGGAAGCTATTATCTTATTTTTCATACAAATGAAAGGTGCTAACATTGGGTTTTAAAACCCACCTAGTTTGGATTGCCAAGGATTACCCATGCAATGAATACTGTTAGCAATTTTAATCTAAATGGATACTCTTGGACATCCCTTAGTTGTTTAAACATTGTATGAACACGAGAATGGCTACGTTGTGTGCACATCTATTAGAAGGTGCTATTTTCTTTTAATGTGTTGATTTAGTCCTGAACTATAAACCATATTATTGTCGTCGTGTTTTTAGAATGGCTGTATAAAGGATAGTATGCAACTGAAGGATCATGACTTGTTGACATTGAATGCAATCCCCTATGCTTTCTAGGAGAATATTTGCTCATCTATCCAGCATTCTACCTCACATAAGCCAAATAAAAGCATCTAAAAGGCCAACAACTAGGATATCAAGGCAGATTTCTTCTCCCACTATTGTTCCTGGGTACCTTAAAGGTAATGGTGGACAATCCCCATGCCTTGGTGGCAACCAGCTATCAAGTCTGGTAACTACTAATAGACCTGCTTCTAGTAATTTGTCTACTTGCTTTTTGAGGCCACCTAAGCCAGCAGCCAGTACCATGTTGGTAATGGTATATTCCATAGGCTGATTATGTCTTGTATGAAGAAATGCAACTTCTTACTAGTTTTAAATCTTCTTAGTTTGAGTAGCCTCTACTTCTAGTACTATGGAGATTGGGTGGAGAGAGGAATTTTTTTTTTTACTTTTTTACTTTTTTTACTCAGAGAGATTGCAGGAGGCTGGGAAAATAACAGGAGGAACATTAGCCAAATCCAATAAAGAGATAACAGGAGTTTGTAAGAGCTTACTTCATAAACAGCAGATCAATCCAGGTTGCAAAATCCACAGAAAATAAATAAATTCAAGAAACTATGCCTTATTGAATTCACTAATAAATGTGGGCTGAAGGTTCTTAACACAGTGTCCAAAATTCTGTCTTTTATCCCCAATCCTGCCACTGAAAACACTTTATATAGATCTGTGTAATTCTTGCTTCATTGTTCATATTGTTCTGTGTGGACTTGGCATTTACCAGCATATTTTTATAAACCTTTTGCTTTTAATCAAAATGACCTTTTGATTATCTCCTCATAAGCATTTTTTTCTGTGAACTAAATAGCTCAAACTTGTTGCATCCTGTCTCATGCAATTTCTTGCCCTTTTCTGCATCTCCTACATATCCCTCTCGAGGTATGGTGACCAGAGCTATATGCAATATTCTAAATACCACTGCACCATAGATTTATATGGAGATATTATAATAACAACTGGTTTATTGTCTATTCCTTACACATAATATCAGTTTACATAAGATATGTTAGATTTTCAGGGCATCAATCTAGTCCAATGTGAAAAAGGTTATTCAGTGAGCTAAACATGGGCATATGAAACAGAACAAAACAATTGTTCTAGTCATTGCAATCTTTTAGATGAGAAGAACCAAACCAGTCAGGTGGGTTGGTTGCTTCAAAATTGTGAAGCAAGTCAGGGGAGAAAACTGAAGAGCAAACAGCTGCCTCAGCTATCCAGGTTATAACATTTACCAGAAACATGAACCAAAATCCCAGGGTTAGTTAAGAAAAAATAGACCAGTAGAGACCAGCAGTGTAAAAACTGCAATAATTGTGTGACTCCAGCAATAAATTTTCTGAAGCTAAAGTCTCAATCAATGATTGATTATGAAGGAGTCTGTTCCTTAAATACATTCCTTTAAGTTCTGATTTGGACATTTCTTTATCTGGAATCAACTTATGCTCTCTTGCATCTCAGCTGAACTCCCTACTTCAAAATAATATTTTCCCAGGGGCCCAAAGCTATTTCTTCAAGAGTTTCCAGGCGGAGTCTTTTCCTTGCTAAGATCTTCCTCAGGAAGTTCTACTTCCTCTACAGAAATGGAATCCTCTAGGAGGAACATTGCTAATCTTCATCACCTAGGGAATCTGATTCCATAAAACCTTAGTTACATTTCATCAAATATTATACTCTCAGACCTTCCCTGTCAAGAGAGGAGATTAAAATTTGTGTTCTTATCATTCATTCAAGTTTTTTTTTTCTTCTCCAAAACCCAAGTCATTCAGGATCAGCCTTGCCTTTCATTTTTGTTCTTCTCATTGAACACACACCTCACCCAATACAGTTCCTAGGAAAGCCATTTGAAAACACTGGGCATACAATAGTTGCTTATAATAATGGCTCTTCTGCTAAGTAGCCACACACCAAAATCACAATCAGGAAACCAATCAGTAACTCTCACTGGCATTCCTTTTGGCCTAAGGAAAACAGCTCCAGGAAAACAAAGTTAAAGTTGCTGAATCTTGGTGGGGATATAAATAAGAAAACAAGTGTAATTGATCCACTGCTGTTTCAAATAGATGCTAAAGATTGCCAAGTATGTAGAAGCATAGTGTGATATTGCACTCAATGGAGCCAATTTGTGTTTAATTTATCAGGGGAGGATGGAAGTGTTAGATTGTTCCTTTGTTTTGCAGTTTAAGAAAGCAACACTAAGAAGGAAGACTCTCTGAAAAAACTATTAGTAGAAACAGTTTTCTGTTAGTTTTTTCCTTCTTCTTTCCATTCCTGATGAGATGGATTGAATGGCCTTTAATCAGACTATTCTTCAATGCCAGAAAGGCATTGCAAGCAACTTAATCTCCCATGGTAGCATCAATTTAATTGCTAACAAATTGCTAGCATCTTTACTTAGCTCATTTCTTCCCCAAGCTTTTTCAAACTTAAATTTTCAAATAGTCCAACAAAGGACATGACTTTTTTTTCCAAAGACCTAAAGATATGTAAGATTTTCATTTATTTTATTTGAAATTGGGTGGATGAGTGAGCATAAGATAACTAAGGAAGAAAGAGGCAAACCACCTAAAGCTCTTTTTTGTGACCCAGGAATCATGGGTAAATGCTATTTGGTAAATCCCTTTGTTCTGTCTCTAGAGACAGCTGATGGATTCAGTTAATGTTATGGGTGAAATTCATGTCAGTTTAACCTTTATAGTATTTAACTGCCTGTTCTATCGCAGAACAAAGACAGACTCGAGACCGGAGTTGAGTTCAGCTCTTTATTAATTGTCAGTAACTTCAACTAAACTCGAGCCGCGGCAGCCTCTTTTATAGCGGCTGCTTTGTGGCTCGCAGCTAATGGCATCATTTTAAACCTCCCACCATTTGGCGGACCAATCATAACAGTTGTTAACCACCAATCGCTAGGCGGCAGTGGTAGTCCAACCGGAACGTAATATTACGAGTATGCAAATGTCTATATACAACACTGCCCACAATAATACACAGTGAAAATCATACAAGAAACGCTTGACAATGTTAATTTTACTATATGCCAAATGTATGGTTTTTTTCAAGATTCAGTATATATGTGCCTTTACGACTTTCTTATTCCTTTTGTTTCATAAATATTTATTTGCAATGGTGTATCTTAGGTTAATTGCGTGGACAATAGCATTTTGAATTTTTCTTCTTGAAATATGGGATGAAGGGAATAAGGCTGATGTAGATTAGGACTAGAAGAAGTAATTCACCCTTTTCACCACATTGCCCTCTGAATAAAAGGCCCTTCCTCCAAGCATGCTACTAGTACCATAATGTTGTCATTGATTAATACTAATTTGTTTTTGCAAAGAGAGTCTGATGAGGCTATTTTAAATAGAAATTATGGCATGAATGAAGAGTTAATGTCATTTTTCTCATTCCATGTAATTAGCCCAATACAGTTTTCTTGCCATCTTTGTAATAGAGAGAGGAGAGAAGAGGAGAGGAGATCCCAACACTAAATACAAATGCTGCAGTTTTTAGTTTTACTCTCAACTTCTTTCCTATAATGTATCAAAGCAGCTCAAAAGAATGCTCCTCTATATTCATCTTTCTGTCAATACTGATCTATTCATCCATCACTTTCTTTCAGTTGCTGTAGCAAAATAAGTTATATTTGCCCATAGCAAAATGATTGTATGCCTGGAGATAGGATATAAAGGGAAAAACCCACAGGTGTCAAATTCGCTGCATCATGTTGCCATCACATGACATATTGTGACTTTTTTTTTCCCTTCATGGAGCTGGGGTGGGCAGGGCCTGTGTGTGATGCATCTGGCCTGCGGGCTGCCAGTTTAACACCCCTGTGACCTGAGCTGTGTCCTTTCCACAACTAACAAATGAGCTGCTTCATAGCTAGTGTGTATGTATAAATTCTGTAACACATTACCTTTTGTCTCTGTCACTGAGATTCCTGATTTTTCAAGGGTTTCACCCATCCACAGAGAGATAGCTTTTTTTGTATGTTCCTACAACTATCAAAAAAAGTAAGAGCCAACTTTGTATAATGGTTATGGCATCAACCATCAAGGTAGAAACCAGGAGATCATGAATTCTACCTCCATCTTGGACACAAGGCCAGTTAGATTTGATTAGTCATTTTCTGTCAGCCCTAGGAAAGATACAGCGGCAAACCACTTCTAAAAACATTGCCAAGAAAACTGCAGGAAATTTTCCCGACAGCCTCTGAGAATCAGATATGGTTAAATGGAAGAGTGGGAAAAAATAGGTGCCAACATGGATCAATGATGCTTGTCTTATAATTGTATCCCCTCTGTACAAGTCAATTGAGTCTTGATAGCTCCCACTTCCTTTTCTTCATATTTATTCTCTCAGGACTTCTTTACCAATTTGTTTTTTTTTTTAAGTTATTTACCAACTTCACTTCAAAGTTCCCTAGACCATTAAAAGTCATGTAAAACATGGGTTGGGTCTAGATTCAGAATAAACATGTATGATTCACTGCAACTTTTGACTAACAAATCTCACTGAGATCAACTGGTGTATTATATTTCTAATCTGTGACAAAGCATGTGTTTATGTATAGCCGCATAGAACAGCACAGAAATCCAGATATCTCTCAAAATATTTTTCACAAAATTGTCTATGGAGACTGGAAGGGGGAGCAAAATGAGTGTCATGCCCCAATTCCTTTTCTATGTGCAAATATTTACATAAGGGACATAGCTTGCATTGTGACATTGCAATGCTCCTTCATCGTTTTCATAAAACTGTCAAATGCTTTAGATTTCTGCTTTGTGAGGAAACAAATCTTCCTTAGGAAATGAGATAGCCATGGTCTTCCCTGAGGAAAGCATTCCACAACAATAGCAACACAGACCAAAAAGGGTATCTCTATCTTATAGAATTGCCAAACCTTTAGTCAGTCCTGGAAAAGGGGTTGAATACCTGGCTTAAGGATGAAAGACAATGCCACAATTGCATCCGGTCAGGCTCCTTTGAATAAAATTTTAGAGTTAACTTTGGCAGCCATAGACTTACAAAAGATAATTAGCATGGCCATCCATTTAAAATTGCTGCAGCATTTTAAGAACACCCATGATCTTACTATCAACCTAAAATAATAATCAACCTCAGCAAAATTGTAGATTTATGTACAATCATATCTGCCTTTTCTCCCTTCTCTGAATCTTTAAAGCAGTGATCCATTTACCTCACTGAACAAAATATATTATGTGCATCTACTTGGTATGAAGGATTGTAGCTGCCAGCAACTTATTTTCCATGTGACAATTCCATCCAAACATCTCCTTGGATTTGCAATAAAATGAATGAGGTTCAGTTGGTGAAGAAACTACTCTCTGCTTTAACAAACAAAAAAAAAAAGAAGGAAGAAGTCAATTTTTACTTATCTTAGAGGACAAAGTTATGATTGCTGACAAAGGACAAAGGAAGCAGTAGTAAGTAAAACTATCTCAACTACTTTTTTAATTTAAAAAATACTTGCTTCTCAATTCTTCCCCTGCCCTCTTATTTTATGTTATGTTAAACCTTTATATCAGTGCTTCAAATATTTCATGCATCAGAACACCTTGATTTAGTAAATGTCCAACACTGAAGACCACTTTATCTGAACCCAGATGAACTATGTTTTTGTCAATGAAAATTAAGAAAGGCTTGCTGTCAGAACACTGCACCAAACTTTTCTTTTGTACAACTGTAGCAACAATTTGAACAATAAACCCTATATTTGAATCTGTTGAGAAAAAAAGTAATACTAATTTAAGGGTGTTTTTTTTTAAATTTATGGGCTAATTACATTGGACAAGATATGTGTTGTAATACAAGAGCCATCTAAAGAGGTAAATGGAGAAAGATTCAGAAGTGAAGAATTATTATTTATCATTAAATAATTATGTTCACTGCAACAAGATGTGGTACTTAAATTCAAATAGGATAAACTTCAAATGTCATTGTTTTTCTCTATCTACTGGTATAAGTTTTTCAGCATTCAGTAATTTTATAAATTCATTTGTCCTGCTTAGAATTAACCTTTGAAAATCTAGAATCTTGATAACCATCCCTTTCAAATATATTCAACTAGCAGTCATTAATGTACCACATTTATTTGCTTGTTTGCTTATTTACTTATTTAGATTTATGGTTGCTGCCAAACTCTAATGGATTCTAGTAGGATACAAACACATATACTCACCCCCCAAAATCCATAAAAATAGAAAAAAAATTCAAACAATGCAGACAGCCTGGTTTAAAATGATCTAAAATCAACACACACATCAACCCTCCCTCCAAAATGAAAAATGGATGGTACAGATGAAAAAAAGGACATCAGAAGTTTATGCTAAGCATATATTATCCCAACAGGGTCAAATAAGGCATGAATGTCATTCCAGATGCCCAGCTAAAGCAAAATAGACTTTATATTGGGCAGCAGCTATATAGGAAGATCCTGGAGGCAGAACATCACTTTGGAAACAACAGCAAATACACCATTTTATACTGCATGGGAGAAGACAACAGTAAACTACTTCTGTATCTTTATCAAGAAAACAGATAGTAAAGTGATTGATGGTATAGAGCCAGATGATGAGTCCTTCAGTTCAGATGGCACTCCAGATGCTACTGAGAAAGACCTGGGGATCTTTTGGAGTACTAATGATAATTATGACATGGTGAGGTGAAAGCTTTGGGGTTATCTACTTGTGGATGTTGCCATGCAGGAAAAGAAAACTGAATCTGCCAAGATAAAATTACAATGGGAATGTAGAGCATTAGAAGCATGAACATTGTGAAAGATGAAAGGAGTTAGGCATTGCATCTTATGCATCAGTGAATTGATATTGACTAAAATTGGACACTTTCCATCAGAAGATCATACTGTTTACTATTCAGGGGACACACACACACACACACACACTGCAGGAATGGCATTGCTTTCATAATCAAGAAGGATATAGAACTTGATTACAGTGCAATCAGTGACCAGATAACATCAGATAGATTTTATGAACAACTCTTAATAGGAAAAATATCCATGTTTATGTTCTAACCATTAATGCAGAAGAAGAGGAAATTGATAAATTTTATTGTCAAGTTCAATCAGAAATTCACACAATGTGCTAGCAAGACATACTGCTATAGTTGGAGGATGTCAAAGCTGGAAATATTAAGGAGGAAGATGTAATTGAACTGCATGGCCTAGGAAACAGAAAGAAGCAGGAAAGCAATCGATCAATTTCTGTCAATCCAATTATTTCTTCACTGCTAACACTGTTTTCAAACAACCAAAATGATGCTGATATACAAAGATGTCACCAGACGGAGTACACAGAAATCAAACTAACTACTTCGGTAGGAGTTGAAAGAATTCAGTTATTACAGCAAAGTAGCCAGAGACTATGAAACAGATAATGAATTACTGAATGGAAAAGGCATATTGAATAGTAATAGAAAAGGAATATATAAAATTTCCAGTCAAACTACACCAACAAATCTGAAGAACATAATGGCCAATGGATTGGAAGAAATCATATCAATACCAGAGAAAGGAGACTCATCAAAATATTGTAAAATATATTTAATTTCACAAGGCAAGAAAAATAATTCTTAGGGTCATTTAACACAGGTTAAAAGCCTACAAGGGAAGAAAGATGTTAGATGTTGAAGCTGCTTTTTGAAAAGGCCAAAGAACAAGAGACTTTATATGTACTTTATATGTTCAGCTGATGTATGCTGAATAACTGAAAAATCCAAATGTTATGTCTGGAAAGATGGGCGCAATAACGGAGATGAGACCTTGGACAGTAACTTCAACTCTTTAATAGTGACTTCAGATCAGAGGTGAAAAGCCTAGCAGCAGCAGCTCCTTTTATAGAGCTGGCTGCTGCTAAAGCATCCAATGACAGAGATTTGAGCCTGCTGCACTTGGAGGGTCCAATCGCGGCAACCCGTTTACCAGCCAATCGGATCAGCTTTAAACAACCAATCACGACCTGCTGTTCACGGACCAATCAGAAGTGCAGGATTACAAGTCTGCTAGTTTGGAACACCCCTCCCCTCTAGATTCCGTCTAAGGGGTAGGGTGATGTATTCTCGCAGGTAGGCGGGTCTTCGTATCTGTCTACCTGATTTACGCTGTTCAAAATGTCTTTGCTCAGTTTCTGATTCTGACAGATTGTTTGCTGGAACTGTCTGGCGTGGTGACCTGGCTTCTACACTGGATCTCCCATGAGGTGATTCAGGAATACCTGCAACGCTTTCATTATTGCTGTCATCTGGGTTCTCTGGAATCGCGGTCCCTGTTTGGCTGCTAGCTCCTGGAGATACGACCACCTGCCAAGGTTCCTCCTCCATTTGTGAGTATAGTGGGCTTCGCTGAGCTGGTTGTGGGGTTATGCTTCCTTCGCCAGATGTTGGTTCAATTTCAAAAACCCCTGTTTCCCTTCCCCCTCTGGTTTCGAGGTTGGGGTTAGTGATGGGAGTTGTGGGCAGCCTTGAGCGTAGCTGGTCAATTGGCGTTTCCACAATCTCCCATCTGTGGTTTCTAATCGGTAGGAGCGGGGGCCTGTGATTTGTGTTATTTTGGCAGGGATCCACAATGGGTCTCCTGAAAAGTTCTTTGCAAATACAGGGTCTCCTACCTTAAAGGAATGGTGTTTACTGCTGCAACCCAGGGGCTTTTCCGGGTGTATGCTGGGTATAGGCGGTCTAGATGCTATCTGAGTTTTCTGCCCATCAGGAGTTCAGCTGGGCTTTTGTTTGTGGTACTGTTTGGTGTAATATGCTGGAGAAGGAGCATCCTGGTGACTTTGTCGTGGATGTTTCCTTGTTCCATTTTCTGTAATGTCTTTTTAGTGAACTGAACCATTTGTTCAGTCCTGCCATTGGCCGCCAGGTGAGCAGGTGAAGTCAGGGTATGGCGTATCCCCCTGTCTGCTAGGTACTGCTCAAAAGCCAGGGTGGTAAATTGGGGCCTGTTGTCAGAAACCAAGACATCTGGTAACCCGTGCATTGCAAAAAGTCTGTTTAGCTTCTTTTTTTTTTTTGAAACAAATTTTATTAATTTTAAAGACAAACAAACCATCATTAACCATTGAATACATAAACCCTCTTTCCATTATAAATTTTACAAGTCGAATAAGACATTATTTTATACAACATAGTTCTGTTTTACACCATTTCCATATAAATATATAAATATCTCTTAGCAAATTTCTCATTATTTCTCTTTACTCTTATTCAATTTCATTATTATTATTTTTTTTCCCTATATTTATCCAATTTATAATCGTCATCTACATTTCTCTCTGACTTGGTTACCATTATTCTCATCCAACATTCCTCCAAGGTTTTATTAATTCTCAAACAAACATAAACACACAAAACACACAATAATAAAACTTCTTTTAAGAAAGTAGTTTGGACCCAGATTACTTCTCTTTATATGGACTTCAATTAGCTTCGTGCTCATCTTATATACCATTATCTATTTTATTTACTATTCTATATCTTCTATATAACTTCTCTCCGCTTTTTACTCTTCTTAATTCTATTTTATTTAATTCATTTTAATTTAAATCATTGTGTTTGTATCTTTTGTCCATTCTTTCCAAATTATCCATTTATCTCATTCCCTACAAAAAAAAAAAAAAGATTTCTCCTGAAATCACTGATCAGAGTATGATGCCTTTCTATCCTCCCCCTAAATTAATATTTAGAATAACGGCCATTATCCAATCTGATTCTGCTTAGTACATTCTACCAGCTAACTTTTAAAAAGAGGAAAGAATAATAAATCCAAAATGATTAATATAGTTAAATAATAAATCTAAATGTTAAATCTTGTAACATTCCAATTATCTATTTCAAAACAAACGCTACAATAGTAAGTTTATAGTAACATCAATACAACAATCAATTAAACTCTTCAATTAAACTCAATATTTTAAACATTCCTTTTAATATTTTGTTAAATTTTAAAGTCTATCTTTATTAAACATTTCAATATTTTAATCTTTTATTAATTCTTATAACATTCTAGTTTTCTATTTCTAATACAAATACTACAATACCATCTTATGTACCTTGCAGAATCTTCTTTTTAAAAGAAATTATACATTACCCTTTATCCCTAAAAAAAATTCCTTTTTTCCCATCTTGTTTCATACCTTTGTGGCTTCCCCCCCCCCTCTTTTCCCTTTCTTTCGTATCCCACCTGGTCTTTTTACCCCCCCCCCCCTCCTACCTTCCACCTTTTTAGCTTCCCCTCTCTGCTGTATTCCTTTTTTCTTTTGCTTACTAACATTGTGTTGATTTTGCATCTTATTTTTCTCTTTCTTGGGTGGTTTTTTAAGTCTTAAGTTCTTCATTTTCCTTCCTCTCTTTCTCCTTTCTTTCTTAATTAAGTTTTGAGATTCATTGAAGATGGCGTCTTCTTCTTCTTCTTCTTCTTCTTCTTCTTCTTCTTCTTCTTCTTCTTCTTCTTCTTCTTCTTCTTCTTCTTCTTCTTCTTCTTCTTCTTCTTCTTCTTCTTCTTCTTCTTCTTCTTCTTCTGTTTAGCTTCTTGATGACCGCTTCTGTAATGGTGGTCTTCATCTCGTTGACCTCGAGCCAGTTAGAGTAGGCGTGTTTCTTGGCATTTGCTACAAGAGGCAACCCAGGCTTCAATTTGTTTGTCCATACCTGGCCACCAGGCGTAGCTCCTTGCCAACGCTTTCATTCGGACGATGCCTGGGTGTCCATCGTGTAACAAGTGTAGAACTTTCTTTTGCAGCTTCTCTGGTATGACCACTCGGTCTCCCCATAACACACACCTTTTTTGAGAAAAAAGTTCTGTTTGTCTGTTCTTGAAGGGTTTAAAGGTGTCATTTGGTTCAATTTCTGGCCATCCCCTCTCCACCCAGCTGAGAACCCGTGCCAAACAAGAGTCCTTTTTTGTTTCCCAGGCTATGTCTAGTGGTGTTAGTGGAGGTGATGGAAGTGTCTCAATTTGTAGTGCTGAGAACGTGGGAGCTGGGTCATTGAGAATTTCTGGCAGTGGAGAACGGCTCAAAGTGTCTGCATGGGGAATGGCTTTCCCTGGTCGGTGTCTCAACTGGTAGTCATAAGCGGCTAAGAACTCTGACCATCGTGTCATCCTAGGTGATAGGATGTGTGGGGTTGGTTTGTCACCTGCCAAGATGCCAAGTAATGGTTTATGATCTGTGATGATGGAAAAGGATCTTCCGTACATGTACTTGTGGAACCTTTTTATTGCAGATACAATAGCGAGGGCTTCTTTATCCAAATGACTATAATTTCTCTCTGTTTTAGACAAAGTTCTTGAAAAGAATGCAATAGGCGCCTCTGTACCATTTGGTAGGACGTGGCTCAGGATGGCACCTACTCCAAAGGGTGAGGCATCACAAGTCACAGTTAATGGAAGTGTCTCATTATATTGAATGAGCACTGCATCCGAATTTAAAAGGTCTTTTACTTGTTGGAAAGCCTGTTCCTCCCAACGTCCCCAAAACCAGGAAGCCTTCTTGTCGAGGAGCCTATGTAGGGGTTCAGCAACAGTCACCTTCTGGGGTAGGAAGATGTTATAAAAGTTAATGAGTCCCAGGAAGGCTTGGAGGTCTGTTTTGTTCTTTGGTCTTGGGGCATTTTTAATGGCAGCCAATTTCTTTTCAGTAGGGTGAATTCCTTGTTTTTCAAGAAGATAACCCAGAAATTCAACCCTCTCAGTGCATAACTGACACTGGTGACCTTTACGTGGATTTTTTTTGCATCTAATGATGAAGCATGGCCGATGGTGATGGTGTGATGTGCCTCTTCCTGTCTGGTTGCGCCAGTAAACATCCGGTTCCTGTTGTACTGGTTCCACTGGTTGTTTGGGTGGTCCCGATTTGTTGGTGGGGTGCCTGCTGCTTGTTGGAAGTTAGTCTCTTTCCTCTTGGGGCTGGATCCTCTTTTGTTCCGGCACACTTTAGCAACGTGCCCCCTTTTCTCACAAGAATGACAGATGGCATCTAGGGACCTGCATTCTGATCGTGGGTGGTTTCCCCCACATCCATCACATTGGAAACTGGATTTATGGCCCCGCTGGTCTCGCTGTTCACACTCTGGCCTGAGTCTGTTGACTTCTTCCTCTTCACTATCTGATGCGGAATTGATGTCCTTGTGGTGGGTGGATGAAGCATATTTCTCTGAGGATGTGGCTGGGTTGCTGGGTGTTTGACGGCTGGCCCATTTGCTCGGCACATTCGTGCTGCTGATTTGCGAGTGACTTCAGCTGCAGTAGCATCGGCTAAGGCATCTGCGAGGATGATGTCTCCCTTTGCCATAATTTTGCTTTGGACTGTGGGGTCCCTTAGGCCAAGAACAATTTGATCTCTGATGGCTTCTTCTAGGTTTATGAAACCACATAATCCACCCAAATTTCGCAGGTCAGCTACAAAGTCTCCAATGTTCTCACCTTCACGTTGGTCCCTCTGGTAGAATTCGTGTCTTCTGATGAGGTTTGGAACTGCTGGGGCATAATGGGCACGCAGGAAGGGAGCCAGGGTATCCCAGTCCATTGTTTTGACTTCAGCTGGTTTGGCAAGTGCTTTTGCCATTCTAAAAATGGTGGGTCCACAATGCATTAGGAAAACTGCCCTTTTTTTGCTCGATGTAGCATCCTTCAAATTGTTAGATTCCAGGAACATTTGGAACCTGTCCATATATGAGTCCCAGTCCTCGCTGGCTGGATCAAATGGAGCGGGTGGTATAGCACTGCTGGCCATTCTGCCGTTCTCTGCGCGTCTTCAGCCACGTGCTCTGAATAATCTGCGAGTGCTCAGTCAGCTCTATCGTCTCCACATCCCATCCTCATCACGAGTGTTATGTCTGGAAAGATGGGCACAATAACGGAGACAAGACCTCGGACAGTAACTTCAACTCTTTAATAGTGACTTCAGATCGGAGGTGAAAAGCCTAGCAGCAGCAGCTCCTTTTTTAGAGCTGGCTGCTGCTAAAGCGTCCAATGACAGAGATTTGAGCCTGCCGCGCTTGGAGCATCCAATCGCGGCAGCCCGTGTACCAGCCAATCGGATCAGCTCTAAACGACCAATCATGACCCACTGTTTACGGACCAATCAGAAGTGCAGGATTATGAGCCTGCTAGTTCGGAACACCAAATAATATTTTTTTAAAAAGATTAGTATGTGATTCCTTGGTTATAAAAAGATTTCAGTTTGTATTAATCACATCAAACTGTGGAATGTGCTTATTAAAATGTATTCATAGAACATCTCATTGTCATAATAGAAAACTTATATAGATATTAGGAAACCACAATCCATATATAAAATAGTTAGATCACATTTTTATGGTAGGCTTAAAAACATTTTAAAAACACAGAAAGATGCAAACACCTAAAGCTTAAGTTGAGAAGATCGTTATATAAAAGTTCATCCTCTTTTCTGTAGCATGAATGGTTTGTACGTCAAGCAACTTCCTTAGAATTGCAATTTTCAAAAATATACCGGAAATCTGAAATACCATCTTTTGTTTAACTTTTTGTACTTAATATGTAGTCTCCAGGCATCTTTAAGAGTATGTAACAGACCAACACTTTTGTGTGAAATGTTATTCTTTGTGTTTAGCTAGGTTACATTCACTCAGAATATTTGTTTCACTGGGAAATTCAAACATCTTAGATACATTTTTTATGGAAAGAGGCTCACAGCTAAGCAGAAATAAAAGTTTCAGATCAGGTCATTTTCAGTGCTATGACACTTTAAAAAACTTCTTTTACAGCTTGATATTTAAACTTTATTTCCCCCCCACTAAATTCCATCAGTCTATTTCAATGATACATTACCCAGTCTATGTTCAAGTTTAGTTGCTCAAGCAATCTTAAAGGAAGAAGGAAAAGGTTCCTAGAAGAAAATTACCATTGTGAATGATGAATATACAAAAAAAAAATAAAAAAAAATTTGCACAAATACCTTTTAAAGAAGAGAGGCAGGGGAAGGAATGCAATTTTCAAGCAACAAACCAAAACAGATAAATGCAATAGTTTATTTTGGCAAAGACTGCTAAGTCTTAGTGTGTAGAGTGGTAAACAAAAATCCATTTTATTCTAGATGTAATACGCAAAGGCACTGACATTTAAATTTGAAAATCAATTTGTAATGACACTTGTTGGATTATTCTAATTGATGACTTTTTTTCTTAAAATTGAGCGCAAACAGGCAATAGTGGGTCAATACCAAATTACAGACAATAACACAATCTGCTGACCTCGAGCTTAACAACATCAGTATGCAGACAGTAGACAGAGAGTTTTTAAGCAGGCTATTCTTACTCAGGCAGCTCAACCTAGGATTTATTTTTGTTTACTGGCATCCCAACACATCTAAAAATATCAACTGGGAGAATTCTAGATTAAGGAAATTATGCCAAGTTATTGTCCAAGTTCATTTGAAAGCCTAAATTTTGAAGTTTGACAAAATAGCTCTGTCACTGGCTTTATATCTTTTACAGTATGAACAATGCCATCAAACAGAGTAGAAACTCTTCTGAATGTAATAATCTTTATCATCATCATTATCATCTAATAGTTAAATAACTTTTCTGATCATGCAACTCACACAGTGTGACTCTGGGCAGCTTACAAAAAACAATCATTTTTTAAAAAAATCAACAGTATTTATAATAATCACTAAATGTTTTGGGAAATAACATTTTTCAAACAGCCAGTAAGGTTGGACCAACCACATAGGTTAAACATTTGCTATTTTTGTTGAATAATCCTGAGTATGAGATGATAGCATTTTTTTCTGAACATATAGTTATATGGGGGGAAAGTCAGATTTAACACAAAGCCAAAGTGGAAAGGTGTGGAATTTAACCCATTTTTTAAATATTATTTTATCCATGTATTAACAAATGAGAATCATAAAATCCTAGAATTGGATAAAATCTTAGAGATCATCAAGTCCAACCCCTTATTCAGTAAGGGATCCAATTTAGCACCTGTAACAGAGGACCATTCAGCCAATGCTTGAAGATCTCCAGTGATAGAAAAATCACCGCTAGATAGGGCAACCATGATTTACACCTCAACCATCTGAAAGTGCTTACGAACATCTTGTCTCAATCTATTTCTCTGTAGTTTTTAATCCTTTCACAGAATCCTAGGGCTCCTAGATCTCAGAGGTCTTCTAATCCAACCCTTTGCTCAAGACAGGAGACCTTGTACCATCCTGGACAAATGTTGTCCAATCTTTTCTTAACCAGCAGCAATGGTTACAGCAACAGCTTCCTTTGTTTCTGATCCTGTCCTTGGAGCAATAGAGACTAAATACACCCACTTTTCTATGTGACAACCATTCAGATATTTGGAGAATGAAATTCAGAAGCTGAAATAAACACTAAAAACAGGATAAATATCAATATTTTTCAAGGTGGGCAAATAAATGTAATTTTGGCCTTTCTGTTTTAATTTAGGGAAGAGACTTCATCTATTAGTAAATACTACGCAGTAAAGAACGTACTTGAAATGGAGAACCCAAAACAAGTTAATTTATTCTAAATGATTTACTGTTATTCATTTATACAGTACTTAGAAGGGGCATAGAACACCATGTAACATTTTATCATTTATGGCAAGACTAGATAGTAGCTGATATCAGCTGAAGATTATAATATAATGGTGTAGGGGCTTATCAGAAAGAGAATAGATCATAGAAATCTTGATTAGCAACCCCAGCTCCCTTGTAATGAGTTTCCAGTTCAGCAGGGGTGAAATTACATGCCAAAATAACATATAAATTATTCCTTGTTTAAACAGGAGTTTCTTCAAGGCTGATACCTATTTGCAGGATCATGAAGTTTCTACTTCAACATATTACTGAACAAAACCTTGCATTTACTTAGTATAAATGAACTTGGCTGTGAAATCTTAGTTTAGGAACTGCTGATCAGCCGTATAGAAAAATGTGTATTGCTAGCTACTGAGCATGCAGTGCCCCTCTGTCAATCTTGTTTAATGTATTAGTCAACCAAATAGTTTTTGACCATCATAGAAGATAGCTATAAGAACTAATACAGATTGACAAAATGACAATCAATAATAAATCATACCCCATGAATGCCTTCCTCAATTTCTAAGCCTCCATAGCAGATCTGGTCCCTCTAAATCAATTTCCTCTAACATCCAGATATGTCAGCACTACGAGTCCAAATATTCAGGCTGAGTACTCATTTCTCTAGCTTGGAACAAGCCAGAAGTCAGCGCAGCCAGAAAGGTTAGAAACTTCTAGAATCTCACAAACCTTTTGCTGACTTAGCACTGACTGGGTGAGACCTTGGATCAAGGATTGTCAGGTAGGATGATAGCTATCACTTTCTTCATTTTATTGTTCTTTTTCCATGGTCTTAGATGGAAAGAGAAAGAGAAGCTAGAAAGCAGATTAGTGTGAGTAGTTCGGAAAAACCAGCAAATACCATCTCTGACGGGCCCCACCCCCTCAATTCTCTGCCTCCCAAGTCTCAGCTGATCAGCTGAGTCTTCTTTTGTTGCCCTGCACAGGAGAATGAAGCTGGAAAGCAGGTTAGTGGGATGGGAAGGGAAGGGAAATTTTACAGTATCCTTCCCCCTGCCATGTCCACTAAGCAAAACCCACTAAACCACTCCATGCCCACTGTTATGTCCGCGTGGAAGGAAGCCAGGAGTCAGTGACTTAGTTTCAAGCTCTTTTATTTAGTCAGGAACCGAACTGAGGCTAAAGGAAAACTTCGCGGCTTTTTATTTCCAAGCCGCGGTGTCTGCGGCCAATGGCACCACTTTGAATCTCCCGTGATTCGAATTGACCAATCGCGGGAGATTCTCAGCGAGCCAATCGGCGCGGCTCACTTAGCCAATCCGATCGCCCCGGGCTTTGGCCAATCAAAGCGCGGGGATCACAAGAATTCAAATGAGGGGACAGAACACCCCTCCCCTCTTGGTTCAGTCCTTACGTTGCGTAGTCCCGTAGGTAGGTGGGGCTCCGTCTCTGCCTACTGGACCTGCGTAGGTTGGATCCCGGCCGGTTCGGTCGGGGTCTCTGTTTCTCCAGACTCCGTCGTGGGAACCGCCTGGTCTGTCTGGCCGGGCCGCTCTCCGCAGCTCCCTCCTAGGCTACCCAGGTTGGTTGAGCTGCGGGTTTCGCCACTCCCACTCGGTGTTCCCGGGTTGGTTGAGCTGGCCTGGCTGTCTCTTCCTGGCGAGGTTTCGTGCTGGCTGCTTTCAGGTGAGTATGGCTGGTTTATTTTTTCTGGGTTTTGGTTCCCTGGGTATCCCCTCCCCTCTTGGTTTGTGTTGCGGGAGTTGGTTTTGCTTGGTTGCGTGTCGGTGGTGTCTTGTGTGGTCGCCCTCGATCTTAAATGGTCAATGTGGCGTTTCCACGCTCGTCCATCGGTTGTTTGTAGCCGGTATGAGTGTGGGCCTGTTAGTTGTGTTATGATTGCTGGTACCCATAATGGGTCTCCAGTTAGGTTCTTCGCGTAGACGGCATCGCCTGGTGCGAAAGTTCGGTGTTTGCTGGTGGAGTCTGGGGGTTTCTCTGGGTTGTAAGTGGGGTGTAATCTATCGAGTGGGGACCTTATTTTCCTCCCCATTAGCAGTTCTGCTGAGCTTTTATTTGTTGTGGTGTTTGGGGTTATGTGCTGTAAGAAAAGTAATTTATTTATTTTGTCCTGGATCTCCCCGTGATCTATTTTCTGGATGGTTTTCTTTGTGAATTGAACCATCCGTTCCATCCTACCATTCGCCGCCGGATGCGCTGGGGCTGTCAGCGCGTGTTGTATGCCCCTTTCCGCTAGGAATTTTTCGAATTCTAGTGAGGTGAATTGGGGCCCGTTGTCGGAAACGAGGACGTCCGGGAGGCCGTGTGTTGCGAAATGTTTGCAGAGTTCTTTGGTCACGGCCTCTGTGGTGGTTGTTCTCATGTTGCTTACCTCCAGCCAGTTGGAGTAAGCGTCTATGGTTATTAAGAAAGTGTGTCCTTTTGTGGGCCCAGCGAAATCTATGTGGATCCTAGACCACGGTCCCCTGGGGGTTTCCCACTCTAGGATGGGTGCTGTGGGTGGGCTTGGCCTAGTCTCCTGGCATCGTTGACACCTTGCTACCCAGGCCTCGATCTGTTTGTCCATTCCTGGCCACCAAGCGTAACTTCTGGCCAGGGCTTTTGTCCTAATGATGCCCAGGTGCCCCTCGTGTAACAGTTCCAAAACCTTCCCTTGTAGTTCCAGGATGACCACCCTATCCCCCCATAGTATGCACCCTTTTAGTAATGAGAGTTCCGTTTGCCGGTTCCGGAATGTCCTACGGACTCGTCGTTGTCCCTTTCCGGCCACCCTTTCTCTACCCAATGCAAAACCCGCGCCAGACGTTTGTCTTTATTAGTTTCTCGGGCAATGTCTGACGCGGTTATGGGTAGGTTGGGTAGAGTCTCTATGCTGAGGGTGCTCGTCGTGGGTGCTGGGTCAGTGTCTGGTTCAGGTAACGGTGAGCGGATTAAGGCATCCGCATGGGAGATAGTCTTACCAGGTCGGTGTGTGAGTCCGTAGTTGTAAGCAACCAGGAATTCGGACCACCTTCTCATTCGGGGAGACAGAATGTTCGGGGTGGCCCTGTTCCCTGCAAGGATTCCCAGCAGCGGTTTGTGGTCGGTGATGATGGTAAACGTCCGGCCGTAGAGGTACTCATAAAACCTTTTTACTGCGGCGACGATAGCCAAAGCCTCTTGTCCAGCTGGCTATAGTTCCGCTCCGGTTTGGTGAGGGTCCTTGAAAAAAATGCGATGGGTGCTTCTTTTCCGTCGGGGAGAGTGTGGCTGAGAACAGCGCCGACGCCGAAGGGTGATGCGTCGCATGTGATGGCTACTGCTAGGGTCTTGTTGTACTGGATGAGGACGGCATCCGAAGTGAGCAGGTCCTTGGTTTTTCTGAAGGCGGCTTCCTCGCGTTTCCCCCAAGTCCAGGTAGCCGCCTTGTCCAAAAGCCTATGCAAAGGCTCCGCCACGGTCGACTTTTGGGGCAGGAAGACATTATAAAAGTTAAGTAGCCCCAGAAACGCCTGCAGTTCTGTTTTTGACTTAGGTGTGGGGGCTTCCTTGATGGCTTTAATTTTCTTGTTGGTGGGGTGAATGCCGTGTCGGTCTAGGAGGTATCCTAGGAATTTGACCCGCTCTGTGTACAGCTGGCATTTTTCCCTCTTCACTTTAAGCCCGGTTTCTTTGAACCTCGTTAGCACCTCCCTTAGGCAAGTCTCTAGTTCGGCCTGGTTGGGTGCCGATACTAGTACATCATCGAAGTATGGGACCACCCCCTTGATGCCCTGTAAGAGCCTTTCCATGAGGCTCTGGAAAATTCCAGGTGCCACGCTGACTCCAAATTGGAGGTGGTTGCATCTAAAGGCTCCCCGGTGGGTGACTATGGTTTGTGCCTCGGCAGTTTCCTCGTCGACCGGCAGTTGCTGGTATGCTTGGGCCAGGTCGAGTTTCGCGAAAACTTTGCCCCCTCCCAGTGAATGTAGGAGATGCTGCACTATGGGGACGGGGTAAACGCTTTGCTGCAAGACGCCATTTAGGGTGGCCTTATAGACCCCGCAGATTCTCACTGACCCATCAGGCTTCATTGGGGTGACTATGGGGGTCTCCCACTGGGCGTGGTCTATGGGTTGTAATCCCCCTTGCTTGACAAGCTTGTCAATTTGCTCGTCTATCTTCAGTTTGAGTGCGAACGGTACCCGCCTTGGTTTTAGGTGTTTCGGGGGAACGTTGGGGTCTAGGCTGAAGGATATAGGGGGCCCTCGGTACTTGCCTAGGGTGCTGTCGAACACTTCCTGGTAATCCTGGGCCAGTTGCTGCTCCCAGTCGGCTTCGGCGATGTGGTCGATGCCCGTGACTGCGATGCCTAGCGGTGTGAACCATTGAAGTCCCAGTAGGCTAGGTCGGTCTCGATCGACGATGGTTAAGGGAAGTCTTTCGGCGTGTCCCTTGTAGGTCACTGTATACTGTCCTGTTCTGACTACAGGGATGCGGTTTCCCTGGTAGTCCTTGAGGATTAGTCTCTGGTTTTCTAGTTGCCTTCTCTGGATGGTAGGCACCAAACGTTTAATTTCTTGCCAGGCTACCATTGAGAGGTAGGACCCGGAGTCCACCTCCATTTTACAGGGTTCGCCTTCGATGCCTACCTCCATGTGGACCTTTCTGGCATCTGTGGTTGTGGCGTGGCCGATGGCGACCGTCTGATGTGTCTCTTCTCTCCGCCTGGCCTCTTCGCTTCGTTGGGCTCGTCCATTTCGCTCCCAGCCGTTGTCTGTTGGCCGGTCTCTGGTCCTGGGGGGTGTGCTCTCTCATCTCCGCTCGCTCGGGTCCCACCGCCTGGGGCTGTGGGTCTTCTTGAGGTGGCAAACGCGTGCGATGTGGCCCTTCTTGTCACAGTGCCGGCAAACGGAGTCAAAGAACCGGCATTCGGATCTGGGGTGGTCGCCTCTGCAAATGGCACACGCGGTCCTCGACTTACGACTCCGCCGGCTGCACTGGTCGCGGCCTGCCTGGAGACGGTGGATGTCTTCCTCCTCGTCTGACATGCCCGAGGTGGAGTGGAGTTTGCCCTGGTGGGTGGTAGTTTCAGATTGGGCCTCGGTCGACCTTGCAGGGTTGTTGTTTGTGGTGCGGTCCCCGGCGTTCGGTCTCCGCATGTGGTCTGCTGGTTGTCGGGTTGCTTCGGCGGCCGCGGCTTCGGAGATGGCGTCGGAGAGAGCGATGTTGCCCTTAGCCATCAACCGACTTTGGAGAACGGGGTCCCAAAGGCTGAGCACGATTCGGTCCCGAAGGGCCTCGTTCAGGTTGGAGAACTCGCATAGTCCTCCCAGGCGCCGCAGCTCTGCAACGAAATCACTGAGACTCTCGCCCGACTGCTGGTCCCGCTGATAAAATTCGTGCCGTCGATGAGGATGGGCACGGCTGGGGCGTAGTGTTTCCAGAGCAATGGTTCGAGGTCCGCCCAATCCATCGCGTTAACGTCGACGGGCTTGGCTAGCGCTTTTGCCATCTTAAACACTGCAGGCCCGCAGTGTGTTAGGAAGATGGCTCGTTTCTTCGGTCCCATGGCATCCTTCAGATCGTTGCATTCGAGGAACATGTGGAATCTGTCCGTGTAAGATTCCCAGTCCTCAGTAGCGGGGTTGAAGGGGGTTGGTGGCGTGATGCTGGCCATCTCGTCGGTTGGCTGGCTTCCGTCGGACACGTGCTTCGGTTCAGGAAAGGGATCCCATCCTCATCGCCAGTGTTATGTCCGCGTGGAAGGAAGCCAGGAGTCAGTGACTTAGTTTCAAGCTCTTTTATTTAGTCAGGAACCAAACTGATGCTAAAGGAAAACTTCGCGGTTTTTTTATTTCCAAGCTGCCGTGGCCGCGGCCAATGGCACCACTTTGAACCTCCCACGATTCAAATTGACCAATCGCGGGAGATTCTCAGCGAGCCAATCGGCGCGGCTCGCCTAGCCAATCCAATCACCCCGCGCTTTGGCCAATCAAAGCGCGGGGATCACAAGAATTCAAATGAGGAGACAGAACACCCACAGAACCAGTAGTAAAAACATTTGAATCCCACCACTGATCCAGGCCAAAAATGGGTACGGGTTGCTGCAGGAGGTGTCTGTCCCATTTTTCCCCTCTGCTCTCTGTCTCTAGTCTTAACCCTAAGAGCTGAGGAACTGCTAGCCAAGAGACAAATAAGTCTGTCCTGATAAGATTTTGGCTTGGATTTTGGGGCACAGATAGTTAAATTGATGAAAATAATTTTGCAGTATTGCTACAGCCACTCTGCCTCTCTTCTACATGTGTTGGGATATGGTACACATGGCCCAAAAGGGAGAAGCATGCAGCATGGCACTGTGATGTCGTTCTGATGAAAAAGAAAAGAGATTCTTCTAAAACTTAATTTGGGCTACCAGCAAGGCACACCGGAACATGCTATTGCTGCTTTATTCTTTGGTGGGACCAAATTAACCCTAACATTTATATTTTATGGGGCTGTGCACAAAGTTTTAAAGGGGCCCTTTGATTCAGCAAAGAGTTGGTTTCTCAATGAAGTCTATTTTCAAATTGAAATGGAGATCTGGTTTCAAAACAGAGGTGGTTTTGAAATGTTTCATAATCACTCCCAAGTATTTTACAGTTCCAGAGTGTTTCTCCTTCTTCTGGGAAGTTACAGACAATTGTACAACTTCAGTTTCTTATAGTAAGAATCCTAAGGGTCGGGCAGGGGGGAGGAGGAGTATGAAGGCAATTAATGGAGTGACAGCCTTTCTGAGACTATGAGTAGCCTGTCAATCAGCTCAAAACTTCATTATGCTTTGCCTATCAGAACTCATTGGGAACAAAGCTAACATTTGCTAATACTGCTTTGGTTTTTTTTTCCAACATTCAATTTCTTTATTGAGGTCTCGTGATAATGAAATTACAGACTTCTAGGCAGAGTACAGGAGGGTTCCATTCAATTCTCAGCATTCTAAATGCAGGATAAAGGCTGCCCTTATATTTATATTCTGCATGATTGGGACAGGTTTCAGTCTTTTAACTAATACTTAGTGAGGGTTTGGGTTGTTTTTTTGCTTTTATTATTCTAAAGGTAAGGTTGAAGTGGCATGGCTGCAAATGCTAGTGTCTCTATGGCACTGTATGTCACTATTATAAATTACAGATTAATAGAGTTGAAAGGGACCTTGTAGATCATCTAGTCCAACCCATCCACCCTAGCAGACCCTATACCATTTCTGACAGATGGCAGTCCAGTCTCTTCTTGAAAGCTTCCAGTGATGAAGCTCCCACAACTTCTGAAGGCAAGTTGTTCTATTGGTTAATTGTTCTCACTGTCAAGGAAATTTCTCCTTATTTCCAGGTTGAATCTCTCCTTGTTCAGTTTCTATCCATTATTCCTTGTCTGGCCCTCAGGTGCTTTGGAAAATAGCTTGGTTCCCTCCTCTCTGTGGCAGCCCCTCAACTATTGGAACACTATGCCATCTAGCTTCTGCTAAATATTGTTAAATAAGCCACCAACCTGATATAATTAAATATTCCAGTGATGAAAATTCCTGGTATCCAAGCCAGGCAGAGAGGAAACTGCTTCCAGAAAGGTGGACCACCACAAAATCAGGCAAAACAATGGAAAATTTAATTCCCTTTATTAGCATTGTTCCATGTAAGCTCTTCAGTCTGAAGCATGCTTATTTGCTTTTAAATCTCATTGATTTATTATTTCCAAGTAATTATTCATATGAATGCCCTGTTTATTTGTTGCCACTTTAACCTATGTTGTGATTTTTATATAATCTACAAAATCCTGAAAACTTTCCATCTGAGTTAGTTTATAGGAGAATTAAAAGGAGCTTTATTTTCATTTGCCATCTGTTCAGTGAATTTTGTGAAATTTATAAGGATGTAAATAACCACATTGTGTAAGCCTTCAAGTTATTATGGAGAAAGCTAGATTCATTGTTCTTTCAAGTGTGCACTTTACTGCTTAGCTGATGCTTTCCATGACATGTGGCAAAAGAAGAAAATGAACTTTTCACTGCTATTTACTTGGTTTCATCAATCATATGAAGAGTGCTTAAAATGAATACAGTCATTTAAGTGATTAATTTTCCATTTCTAAATCTATCACCAACTACCGCCACAACAAAAACAAAACAAAATTGTTTCCTTCAATTATGGATTCATTTCCTATATTCTCTTTTTTTGTTCCTATATGGAAATACCTGAAAAAGACATGCAGGTCCTCCTAAATGCTAGGCAGATGTGCCTTCACTGCCTTGTTTTTGCTGGTACAGGTAACACAAATATAACTAAAGCATCTTAGCATATATATGAACAAATCACCAGGTGTGCTACCATGCAGGTGTCATCATTTTATTAAAATTAAAGTGGCCCTAAACTATAATACATTTTGCAAATTATTATCAACTGTTCATGTATAATGAATTCATTATGTTATGTCTTCATAACATAAAAACAAGTTAGATTGTCTACATTATAGTCAATTTTGGCATGGTCTCTCTATTGATCACAGATAGCAACCTTGTTTCTTTCAAATGTTTTAGTCTTCAACTGTTACTTCTGTTGTCCCAGGTACACCTATTCTATACTTGTGCATTTGGTTTTTCCTGCCTAAGTACAGCACCTGGTTTTTCTCATCTTGTTGGATAAAGCCCAATATTCAAGTTTGTCAAGAACCTTCTGAATCTTGAGCCTATCGTCTAAAGCAGGGGTGGGCAAACTATGGCCCGTGGGCCACATCCGGCCCGTTGGTCTGTCCAATCCGTCCCACCCCTGAAAAAAAATAGCTGGGTGTGGCGTATTGCCCTGCGCCGCATGGCCCCCAAAGCTGCAAAACAGTGCAGAGCGCTCTTGGGGTAGGAAAGAAAAGAAGAACTTTGTAAAGGCCTTGGCTGGGAATTCAAAATCACCTTTGAGTGCGACCTCTCCGAAGGTGAGTCCCCGCCGATCCCCCTTTTTTTCCGGGGCTTCCAGGCTTAAACTTTGCAAAGGCAAAGTTTGCAGGCGGGGGCACCTTCTGGACGAGGAGCAGGAAGGGTTCCACCTGCGGGTGGGCGGGCTGGTTGGAGCCATCTAAAGCTAGGCCGCTGCTGGTGGAGCCTTGCCCTGCCTTGGTGCCCCGTTTCCCGGCTCGGCGGTCCTGCTCAGGCGGCACTTTAAAAGCCTGCTCCCAGCAACTTGTGGCTTCCTTTTTCCTCGCAGGCGTTCGTGCCAGGCCCCGAGCTGCGTGGCAGAGGGGAAACCCAGAGCACTGCCGGGTCGCCTCCTCCAAGCAGCCTGCCCACCCACCCGCCGGGCGGAACCCTTCCTGCTCCTTGGCGGGAAGATGCTCCCGCCTGCAAACTTTGATTGTGCAAAGTTTAAGCCTGGAAGCCCCGGAGACCCAAACAACTTCCCAGCAACTTTTGGCTTCCTTTTAACTCACGGGCGCTCGCACCTGACCCTGAGCTGCGCAGCGGAGGGGAAACCCGGAGCACCGCCAGGTCGCCTCCTCCAAGCAGCCTTCCCACCCACCCGCCAGGCGGAATCCTTCCCACAACTCGGCGGGAAGACACTCCCGCTTGCAAACTTTGCCTGTGCAAAGTTTAAGCCTGAAGGCCCTGGAAACCCGAGCAACTTCCCAGCAACTTTCGGCTTCCTTTTAACTCGCGGGCGCTCACACCTGGCCCCGAGCCTCGTGGTGGAGGGGAAGCCCGGTGGGCGGGCGGGCTGCTTGGAGGAGGTGACCCAGAGGTGCTCCAGCAGCAGCAACAGGCAGTTGCACCCGGGCTTCATTCAGGTGTCCGGCTGGGGCTGTCAAGAGTTGCTACTGCCGGTGCAGCTCCGTGCGGCTCCAGTCCCGCATTGCCTTGGGAAGGAAAAGGCAAAACCAGGAGCTGCTGAGCCTGAGCCTCCGGTGCCGCTGCTGCCATTGCAAAGCACCGCCGCAGCTCTTTCTTTTTGCCTTTCCCTTCCCAAGGCAACGCGGGACTGGAGCCACGCAGAGTGGCGCTGGCGGTAGCAACTCCTGACTCAGGGGGCCTCCGAGGGGAGGGGAAGGAGGAGAAGAGGGGGGGAAGGGGGGGCAATTCCCAAAAAATCTTGTGCTGACCCGGCCTGTCTGTCAAATTTTAAAAGTCAATGCGGCCCCCAAGCCAAAAATTTTGTCCACCCCTGGTCTAAAGTGTTGGCAATTCCCCCAGGTTGGTGTCATTTGCAAATATGGTGGATTCTTCTTCTATCCACTCATCTGAAATTCAAGTATACTATGTCCACAGTATTTCTCTGATCCATTAATTCATCACTTTATCAAATAAGGCAAGATTTGTCTGGCATGATCTATTTTTTTAATTTTAACTTTTAACTGGCTTCTAGTGATTGCTTTGCTCATTTCTTGGTGCTCACACAAATCTGATGCTTGATTATTTTTTCCATGATATCAAGTTAATATTGATGTCAAGTTAATTGATCTATAGTTTCTTGGATCCACTCCCCCCCCCTTTTTGAAAATTAGAACCACATCAGCTGACCCTATCTTGTTTTGGCATATAGCTTCTAATGGATATTTCTGATCACTTACCAGTCTTTAGGCATCTATAAATATGTTAATTGATTCTATTTGTTGGGCAAGCAGAAGGAATATTTATGACATTGGCAATCCTAGATTGACCATGTTAGGAAATTAGAAATTGCACAGAAATTTGTTCCAATCTTTTTTCAATCTACTTCAACCTTCTAGGAAGAATCATCTTAAGTTAATTGCCATCTTCTTTTTGGTAACTATGGTAGTTAATAAATGAAATAATGCAAAATTTTGGAAAGCAAGACATTTCAATGAAAGACTTCAGAAAGTAAGACAAAGAAATGTATCTGAAGTCGAATAATAGTGTCACAGTACAACAGTTTATACATATTAGGTCTAACAAAGAGCACAATTTGTTCTTCTCTGCCACTAGAATGAGGTTTTATTTTTACAACAGTGAACTGAACATTATTCATTTGAAGGACAAGCTCTGAAAGTTCAAATAAGTAGGAAAAGTGGAAGCCCTTTCTGATATATCAAGATAGACAGATGAATGGCCAACAAGATTTATAGATCTTGTGCATATTGACAGACTGGAATGGCAGTGAACTGCTAAAAATTTATAGTTGCTTATTTTGTACAAAAAAAGCAAAATGGAACTAGAGTAGAAAATACAATTGCTATTACATTCCTTTCTACTATCATAAGACTATCAAAATATAAAGCATGACAAGGGGGCAGTTAAATCATGTGTTAGTTTTCCAACATTATGCTTTAGGGTTTTTTCTATTTTCTTTGCTTCTTGAGTAGCTCCAAGAGAGAGATGGTTTATTTTTTGCTGAATGTCATTCTTCATGTGTATTCCATCTTAGTTGTTAGCAGTTTGTATATTTATTTTAAAATTGGTAGACATTTGCATTATTTTAATTTTATTTCATCAAATATATGTCTGCCATATATTGTATTTATATACATTGTTTCTCAAAAATAACGAACTCTATTGATGGAATATAGTTTTGTTCTTTGAAAAAGTGTGAAAACAGAAAGATAACTATGTTTGATCTTTGTGTTAATCCAGGTAGGGTAAATTAGGTTCGTTTAACATTAAAAGTAATCCTCCAATATCATGGTAAATAACCCTTGTATATCCTATGGATATAAAGCCTCCCAACACTGTACAATGTTTGACAGAAGTTACCTCCAGAATCAGCTAAGCTCTGCAAATGTAGGGCAACTTTTTCACTTAAAATGTGGGATGGGAAGGACTCCCATTGGCAGGAAAGTTTATCTTGTCCTGCCTCCATCACACACTGAGTGGTAAAACACTAGAGCATCTTACCATCAGGAGTGATCATGATTTCTCTACTGCCCTCCACAAAACAAAAAGCAATAGGTGATTTAAGAGGTATCCAACCTGGAATGAAAGAACAGTTTCCTGACAATGAAGCAATTAACTAATAAAACAGCTTGTCTCCCAGAGTTGTGAGTGCTCCATCAATCCAAGAAAAGATTAGATAACCATCTGTCAGGAATGATATAAGGTCTCCTGCCATGGGCAGGGGTTGGACTAGAAGGCCTTGAATGTCCCTTCCAACCCTGTGATTCTGTTCGATTCTAAGACCAGTTTGAGAGTGTAAACTCTTCAATATAAAAGCAATTGCAGGAAAGAAGTGAGACAAGGGAACTGGAGTTTGATTGGAAGGGCATTTTTTTCTCCTCTTCATTGGTCAGTTGTGTCGTGTCCGTCGGCAAGGAGACCAGGAGGCGGTGACTAGGTTTCAGCTCTTTATTTGGGTCCCCGGAACCGATCTAGCTCCAAGGGAAAACTTGCGGCTTTTTATTCTCAAGCTGCGGCAGCCGCGGCCAATGGCACCACTTTGAATCTCCTGCGATCCGTATCCGCCAATCGTGGGAGATTCTTAGCGGTCCATTCAGCGCGGCTTGCTAAACCAATCAGATCACCCTGCGCTTTGACCAATCAAAACACAGGGTTTCAAGAATGCAAATGAAGGCACAGAACACCCCTCCCCTCTTGGTTTGGTCCTACGTAACGTAGTCCCGTAAGGAGGTGGGGCTCTGCACTTGCCTACTGGACCTGCGCAGGTCAGTCGTTGGTTGGCTCCCAGCTGGTTCAGTCGGGTTCTCTGTGTCTCTCAGCCTCGTCGGTGGAACCGCCTAGTCGGCCTTGCCGGGCTGCTTGTCGCAGCTCCCTCCCGGTCTATCCAGGCTGGTTGAGCTGCGGTTTTCGCTGCTCCTACCCGATCTTTCTGGGCTGGTCGAGCTGGCCTGGCTGCTTCTCCCTGGTGAGGCTTCGAGCTGGCTGCTTGCTGGTGAGTATGGTTGGTTTCCTTCTGGGTTTTGGTTCCCGGGGTATTCCCTCCCCTCTTGGCTTGTGTTAAGGGGATTTTCTGTGTCTGGTTGCGTGTCGGTTGTGTTTCTTGTGGCCGTTCTCGATCTTATTTGATCGATGTGGTGTTTCCACGCTCGTCCGTCGGTTGTTTGCAGCCGGTACGAGTGGGGACCTCTCAGTTGGGTTATGGTTGCTGGTACCCATAGTGGGTCTCCCGTTAGATTTCTTGTGTAGACGGCATCACCTGGTGCAAAAGACCGGTGCTTGCTAGAGGAGTTTGGGGGTTTTTTCCGGGTTGTATGTGGGGTGTAGCCTGTCGAGTGGGGACCTTATTTTCCTCCCCATTAGTAGCTCTGCCGGGCTCTTGTTCGTTGTTGTGTTCGGGGTTATATGTTGGATAAAAAGCATTTTATTTATTTTGTCTTGGATTTCCCCGTGTTCGATTTTCTGGATGGTTCTTTTCGTGAATTGAACCATCCATTCCGCCCTTCCGTTCGCCACCGGATGCGCCAGAGCTGTCAGTGCGTGTCGTATGCCCCGTTCCGCTAGGAATTTTTCAAATTCCAGCAAGGTGAATTGGGGCCCGTTGTCTGACACGATCACATCCGGGAGGCCGTGGGTTGAGAATAGTTTGCAAAGTTCCTTGGTTACGGCCTCTGTGGTGGTGGATTTCATGTTGCTTACCTCCAACCAGTTGGAGTAAGCATCTACGGTTACTAGGAATGTATGTCCCTTGGTGGGCCCGGCAAAGTCTATGTGGACCCTAGACCAGGATCCCTGTGGGTTTCCCATTCCAGGATCGGTGCCGCGGGAGGGCTCGGTCTGGTTTCTTGGCAGCATTGACACCTTGCCCCCCAGGCCTCGATTTGCTTATCCATCCCTGGCCACCAAGCGTAACTTCTGGCCAGGGCTTTCATTCTAACTATGCCCGGGTGCCCCTCGTGTAACAAACCCAATACCTTCCCTTGCAGTTTCTCTGGGATAACCACCCTATCCCCCCACAGTACACACCCTTTTTGCAGTGAGAGTTCTGTTTGCCGGTTCTGGAATGTTTTGAATGCTTCGTCGTTGTCCTTTTCCGGCCACCCTTTCTCTACCCAATGTAACACCTGCACCAGACGTTTGCCTTTATTGGTTTCTTGGGCAATGTCTGTCGCAGTTATGGGTAGATCGGGCAGAGACTCTATGCTGAGGGTGCTCGTCGTGGGTGCTGGGTCGGTGTCTAGATCGGGTAGCGGCGAGCGGCTCAAAGCGTCTGCATGTGTGATAGTCTTACCGGGTCAGTGTGTGAGTCGGTAGCTGTAGGCAGCAAGGAATTCGGACCACTCTGTCATCCTGGGAGATAAAATGTTTGGGTGGCCCGGTTCCCTGCCAGGGTGCCCAGCAACGGCTTGTGGTCCGTGATGATTGTGAAGGTGCGGCCGTAGAGGTACTCATGGAACCTCTTCACTGCTGCGACGATGGCTAGGGCCTCCTTGTCCAGCTGGCTATAGTTCCGCTCCGGTTTGGTGAGTGTCCTGGAAAAGAAAGCGATGGGTGCTTCTCTTCCATCTGGGATTGTATGGCTGAGGACGGCGCTGACGCCGAAGGGTGAGGCGTCGCATGTGACGGCGAGTGGTAGGGTCTCATTGTATTGGATGAGGATGGCATCCGAGGTGAGCAGCTCCTTGGTTTTCCTGAAGGCAGCTTCCTCGTGTTTCCCCCAAATCCAGGTAGCTGCCTTGTCCAAGAGTCTATGCAAAGGCTCTGCCGCAGTCGCCTTCTGGGGCAGGAAAACATTGTAAAAATTAAGCAGTCCCAGAAACGCCTGCAGTTCTGTTTTAGTCCTGGGTGTGGGGGCCTCCTTAATGGCTCTGATTTTGGTTGCAGTAGGGTGGATGCTGTGCCGGTCTAGGAGGTACCCCAGGAACTCGACCCGCTCTGTGTAAAGTTGACACTTTTCCCTCTTCACTTTTAGCCCGGTTTCCTTGAATTTGGTTAACACCTCCCTTAGCTGACCCTCTAGTTCTCGCTGGTTGATTGCCGACACCAGCACATCGTCGAAGTAGGGCACCACCCACTTGATGCCTTGCAAGAGTCTCTCCATGAGGCTCTGGAAAATTCCAGGTGCCACGCTGACTCCAAACTGGAGTCGGTTACATCGGAAAGCTCCCCGGTGAGTGACTATGGTTTGCACCTCTGCAGTTTCTGCGTCGACCGGCAGCTGTTGGTATGCTTGGGCCAGGTCGAGTTTCGCAAAAACCTTGCCTCCCCCCAGTGAGTGTAGAAGATGCTGCACTACTGGGACGGGGTAGGCGCTTTGTTGTAAGGCGCAATTTAGGGTGGCCTTATAGTCCCCGCATATTCTCACCGACCCATCAGGCTTGACTGGGGTGACTATTGGGGTCTCCCACCGGGCATGATCAATTGGTTGTAGGATCCCTTGCTTGACGAGCTTGTCAATTTGCTCGTCAATTTTTGGCCAGAGTGCAAAAGGTACCCACCGTGGTTTTAGGCGTCTCGGGAGAATGTTAGGGTCTCGGCTGAAAGAGATGGGGGGTCCTCGGTACTTGCCTAGGGTGCTGTCAAACACTTCCTGGAAGTCCTGTGCCAGTTGCTGCTCCCAATCGATCTCGGCGATGTGGTTGATGCCCGTGACTTCAATGCCGAGCGGCGCGAACCATTGCAGTCCTAAAAGGCTGGGTCGGTCTCGGTCCACGATTGTCAGGGGAAGCTTCACCGTGCGGCCCTTAAATGTCACTTTGAATTGTCCGGTTCCGACTACCGGGATGCGGTTTCCCTGGTAGTCTTTGATGATTAGTTTCTGGTTCTCCAGTCCCTTCTTGTGGATGGTAGGCACCAAGCATTTGATTTCTTGCCAGGCAACCATGGAGAGGTAGGACCCAGAGTCCACCTCCATTTTGCATGGCTCGCCTTCGATGCCTACCTCCACGTAGACTTTTCGGGCGTCGGTGGTTGATGCGTGGCCGATGATGACCGTCTGGTGGGTTTCCTCCTTCCGCTGGGTCTCGCCACCTCATCGGGTTTGCCCGCTCCGGTCCCATCGGCTGTTGGCTGGGTGATCTCTGGCTCTGGGGGGTGTGCTGTCCCGTCTCCGCTCGCTGTGGTCCCGCTGTCTGGGGCTGTAGGCTTTCTTTAGTCGGCAGACGCGGGCGATGTGACCCTTTTTGTCGCAGTGCCGGCAGACTGCATCAAAGAAACGGCACTCAGATCTTGGGTCGCCTCCACAACCAGCACACGCGGTCCCCGACTTACGACCCCACCGATTGTGCTGGTCACGTCCTGCCTGGAGCCGGTGAATTTCCTCCTCCTCGTCCGAGGTGTCGGAGGCGGAGTGGAATTCGGCATGGTGGGTGGTGGTCTCGCGGTGACTTGCTTCCGGTTGGGCCTCGGTCGCCCGTCCTGAGTCAGTGGTCGTGGTGCGGTCCCCTACGTCCAATCTCTGCATGCGGTTCGCCGACTTCCGGGAAGCCTCGGCTGCGGTGGCTTCAGCGATGGCGTCGGCGAGAGCGATGTTGCCTTTGGCCATCAGCCGAATCTGGAGGACTGGATTCCAAAGTCCGAGCATGACTCGGTCCCGTAGGGCCTCGTCCATGTCGGAGAATCCGCACATGCCTCCTAGGTTCCGCAACTCGGCAACAAAGTCGCTGATGCTTTCGCCCGGTCTCTGGTCCTGCCGGTAGAAGTTGTGTCGCCTGATGAGGGTGGGCACGGCGGGGGCATAGTGGTTGTGGAGCAAGGGCTCGAGGTCGTCCCAATCCATCGCTTTGACGTCAGCGGGTTTCGCGAGGGCTTTCGCCATTTTGAACACTGCAGGCCCACAGTGTGTCAGGAAGACAGCTCATTTTTTTGGCCTGGTGGCATCCTTCATGTTGCTGCATTCGAGGAACATGAGGAATCTGTCTGTGTAGGATTCCCAGTCCTCGCTAGCGGGGTTGAAGGTCGCGGGCGGAGTGATGCTGGCCATCTCGTCAGTCTTGCTTCCATCGGACACATGCTCGATGGGGTTCAGCCTCGGGATCCCACCTTTGTCACCAGTGTCATGTCCGTCGGCAAGGAGACCAGGAGGCGGTGACTAGGTTTCAGCTCTTTATTTGGGTCCCTGGAACCGATCTGGCTCCAAGGGAAAACTTGCGGCTTTTTATTCTCAAGCCGCGGCGGCCGCGGCCAATGGCACCGCTTTAAATCTCCCGCAATCCATATCCGCCAATCATGGGAGATTCTTAGCGGGCCAATCAGCGCAGCTCACTAAACCAATCAGATCACCCCGCGCTTTGACCAATCAAAATGCAGGGTTTCAAGAATGCAAATGAAGGTACAGAACAAGTTGGATGACTTTTCCTTCCTCATTTTACTCTGAAATTATTGGTACTATTATTAATAGTATTATTATACTATTATTGAAATGGAATTAAGAAGAAGGTTCTTAGCACCAATTATGGATAATTTTGCCTCATATTTTTAATCTTTTCATTGAGCAACTAGCATTGAAAAGAAAATTATAAACTCCGATTGAATTAATCCTTTCTCAGAATCTGTTACCCAATTTCCAAAATTGTCTTTTCCTATAAAAAAAATGTATATTTTCCATCTCATTTCCAGAATTCTTTAGAATTTTTAAGAAGTCCTTTTTTGGTGGATTTTTTTTTAAAGTTTACCTGACCACTAAAAATGGAAGAAGATGCTAATTTGGGTGAGAGTACTTTTCAATTAATTTTAAAACCCCCACCCGCCACCCCAATAATCTATTTGGCTTTCTAAGCTTCTGAAAAAATAGAATGGAAAAGTTCCTTTCCCATATTTTTTCTCCCTTGGGATTTAAGCAGAGAGCCAAGGATACCGGACTGTAGGAGAGGTGCTTGTACAATGGAAGGCAAATGCATTAAGGTCAGTGCAAGACCTTTTCATCCAAGCAAGAGAAATTCAACAAATGTACTCATACAAAAAGATTTTCTTCCAATTTTATACAGAGAATTATTTTAAAACTGCTAAAAGAATTTTTAGAGTGGCATTAGTCTGAATTAAGGATATGTACTTCTTTATATGCTGATATCCATAAACTGCTGTGATGTTATTTATACTGGTTTGCCAATAGGAAAAGAAATAGCTGCTCTTAGAACATCTGCTAATTCAACAATACTTCTAAAAAAGTGGAAACTAATGTTACTTAGTATTTTCCAAAACATTTCTTTTTAAAAAAAAAAAACAAATTTTATTAATTTTACAAAAACAATACACAAATAATCCAGGCATAACAACTTGAAAAATCTTTTCTAAAACAAAAAAGAAATGATTAAAGAAGAAAGCCAATAGAACATACAAAATAATTCCAAATTGTAATATCAATATGTACGTTATCTATTTAACTTCATATCTTATCCCGACTTCTTCTTTTTATTCTAGTTATCCAAATTATATTTCTTGCTTATTAAAATTTTATTGCCTTTCATAAACATACAAAACATAGAACATAGAAAAAAAAAAAACTAAACATCTTTTCTGAAGGCTGCTTGATCCCGGGTTGAAACTCTTCATACAGACACAAATTCAAACATCATATTCACTTTATATATCCTTCCATATCTTATTATCATTTTCAATATCATTCTTTGTCTGTTCTATTTCCAACTATCCATTCATCTTTTTTATTTTAATATACTTCTCCTATACACTGATTGGAGTGACACCTTTAATCATTGTCCTAACTTAAAATTACTTCATATAACACTTAATTTATCTTGGGATTCTGTTTAGTACATTGTAAAATTACACAATAAATTTTATAAAGAAGGTAAAAACTTAGCAATAACTAAATAAAATCCTATATAAGCACTATCCATATCATTAAAAAAAACTAATCGTATATATTAATACTCATTTATATCTTAAGCATTTTACTCTAAATACACAGATAAAGACACAATCTTATGTACCTTCCAGAATCCCCTTTTTTTAATTAAATTCACCCATTGTTTCTAAATAATCTTTTTTTCTTTAAATCTTGCTTCCCACCATTAAGGCTTCTCCTCCCCCCCTTTCTCTCTTGCTTATTCTTCTCCTTGCCCTTTTTACCCCTTTGTCTCTCCTCCTCCCTTTTCTTACTCCCTTTCCGTTGTTTTCTAACCTTGCATCCACCTTTCCTCCCATTTTTCTTTTTTGGTTGTTTTTTCAAACCTTAAAATCCCCTTTTTCTTATCCTCTTTCTCCTCCTCCCCAGAAAAAAACCATTGTTCATCGAAGATGGCTTCTTCTTCCTCTTCTTCTTTGTCCCAATCGTTCTGCTGCATAGTCAACTTTTCATAAGTGCATAACACCATTTCTAAAAATTGAAATAAGGTGCCCAAAGTATCTTTTCCATGTTGTTCTTCCTTTTTATATTTTTGATATTCAGTTTTTAATTCATCCACAAGCGATGCCATCATAAAAAGAGAAACTTTTCCCAAAACAACCACCCAAGTATTTTTAATCAAGAATAATTCCAAAAAGATTCCAAAAGTTAATACTTTTTTTTCCTTCTTCTACTTCTCTTTCTGGGGTTACTGTTTAATCAAAGAGGTCCAATTACCATATATCTTTCTTTAGAATTCTAGGCAATCTCCTCCTTTCTCAACTTCTGCTCCAATTTTTTTCCTCTCCCTTCCCACTTACAACAACAATTTTTAAATGATCAGAAATCCATACCTCCAATTAGGGTTTTCCAATTTCTTAAATTATTAAGTCCAATGGCCAAAGAGTCTTTTGTCCCTTGGCTTTAACTTTCAAAATAATTCACCTTCAGTGCCCAAATAAATTTCAAATCTTTATCTGCTGTTTCTATGGGGTGGGAGAGTGAAGAAAAAAAAAGTTTCCCTTTAACAGCTTTCTCCGCCGCTTTCCGATCTTCTTAGGGATACAATGTATCCTCCAGCAATTCAAACAATTCAGTTCCAGAGAGTTTGAGAGATGTTGATTGACCCGGCTCAGCCAGCACTTTCACTTTTCCTGCTTCTTCCAGCAAAATCTTACCCAGTTGCAGGCTTCTTTGTGGCGGCCATTACTGACCGCCGCTCCACCAACTCAGGAAAAAGGAGTTTTTCCGGACGAGGAGAGGGTCTGTGACACCCCCAACCCCCTGTCTAGCTCCCCTCTCTCTTCAGCTGCCTCTACAGGGCAGCCATATCCCCTGGATCCATTTGGATCGGGGGTACCTCGGCGGCAAACGCAGCAGGAATCGCAGACGGTCGCGAATTCCTGCTGCCACCGAAGCCATGCGGAACCGGAAACCTAAAACATTTCTAACAATACCAAATGTAATCTGATTCTGTTGAATGTTTAAAGTGTCAGTGATATGCTGTAATAAATTGATCTTTCTAGCAGAATTTATAACAGTCCAAGATGGTTCCTTTCTTTCCTTTCCTTTCTTTTCTAACAGCTCTTCCAAATGGAAGAGTGACAACATAAGACCTACAACATAAATTCAGATGAATAAAAATCACAGGCAGAAAATGTTATGCATGTGTTTTCACATTCAGAATCAGAAATGTAAATCATCAAGACCATTACAGATTTCTTTCCAAATTGTAAAATAAATAATTTCTATTTGTATATTTTCAATTTGGGTGCAAGTGTAAAATATAAGAATGGGGTGGGTGATGCTAAAACATATGAAGTATGCTTGCAGAAATTGGATATGTCTAGTCTATGAAAAGAAGGACTGGAGAGACACGATAGATGAGGGGGGGCATACTATCTAAAGCACCAGAAGGCAAGACAAGAAACAATGGATGGAAAATAATCAAGGAGAGAAGCAACAAGGAGAAATTTCCCAACAATCAAACTGTGGAATGACTTGTCTTCAGAAATTGTGGGTGATCCATTACTGCAGGCTTTCAAGAAGAGATTGGAATGTCATTTGTCTGACATGATATAGGCAGGGTGAGATTCAAATTTCTTAACAACTGGTTCTGTGGGTGTGGCCTAATTTGTGGGGGGGGGGTCATGTGACTGGCTGGGCATGGCTTGCATATAAATATTGTAAATATATATGTAAAGATTGAATTTTTTTATTTTAAAAAAAGAGCAACTTTTACCCAAAATCAGGCAAAACAGGCAGGCAGATTGAGCTTGCTTGCAGAATCACAGCTTCATTCCCAGGTCTACCTTTCTGCAATCTGCTGCCTGAGTCTGCACTGAAAAATAGAACCTTCAATCCTAAGAAAGGTTCATCTCTGCTCTCAGGCCACTAGTCCCTCCCCCAACCCCCTGAATATCACCCCTGACTGGGTCTCAGGAAAGCCTCCTGAGTGGGATGGGTGGGGAGGGGAGGAGCCAGCCAGTGGTGCCATTTGCCAGTTCTCCGAACTGCACAGAATTATAACAACCAGTTCTATAGAACTGGTCTGAAGTGGTAGAATCCCATCCCTGGGTATAGGGCCATGATGGCGAACCTATGGCTTGTATGCCACAGGTGGCATGCAGAGCCATTTGTGCGGGCACATGAGCTCCAGCCAAACTTACCAGGAAAAGCAGACCCATTTCGTTACTTCCTGTATTTCTGGGAATACTGGAAGTGATGAATGAGCCCATTTTTCAGCCTCCAAAGGTTTCAGAGGCTTCCCTCAAGCCTCTGGGAGGCCCAAAAAGGCCTCAAATGGGCCAAAAATCATCTGGGAGGCACACACTTGCGCAATGCAGGTAAGGGGGTGGCAGGATTGCATACACTTATGCAGGAGGCAGGGGAAGGCCACGTGCATTGCCTTTTGGGTGCTGGCATGTGAGCATGCGCAATTTTTGCGTGTGCAATTTTCTGCACAGGAGCCCAAAAAGGTTAGCCATCACTGGCATAGTGTCTCCTGCTCATGCAGTGGGTTGGACTAGATGATATCCAAAGACCCTTCCAACTTTGTTATTCTAAAGCATTAAAGGTATGAAGACCGATCCAAACTTTCATTTTCCATAGACAGGATCAAATGTTTTTAATATGACATTTAGTAGGTGCAAGACAGTACATACTAATTGCACTTAATTCAGTGGGATTTATTTGTGAGTAAAGTTTTTCAATCTAGTGCTAAAACTTCATTCATGTCCATAAGGCTGAGATTATATCATTTTCATTTGCACAGGTAATGGAAGATTCTCTTCTTTGAAAAAGTATGAAATATAGCAAGGGAAAGAAAGAAAGAGAGGGATGGAGGAAAAGAGAGGGAGAGAAAGAAAGAAAGAGGGAGGGAGGGAAGAAAGAGAAAGAAAGAAAGAAAGAAAGAAAGAAAGAAAGAAAGAAAGAAAGAAAGGAAGGAAGGAAGGAAGGAAGGAAGGAAGGAAGGAAGGAAGGAAGGAAGGAAGGAAGGAAGGAAGGAAGGAAGGAAGGAAGGAAGGAAGGAAGGAAGATTCTTTCAACCACTCATCTATTTCTAATGTTCGGATAGCCTTTTGAACATGTTCAGTTCAGACTAAATAGCTTATATTTCATTGCTTTGCTCCCAGCAGAGGTGAGTCAATGATTCAGCATGCTGAATCCCACTGAAAACAACTCAATCAGAGCCATTTGATTCAAATACCCACATGGCAGTTTCACAGGCAGTAAATCTTCAGATTCTTCTGCACTGGAAAAAGTAGTAAGATTGCTGTGGTGCAGTCAGTGTGGGAAAAGGAAATACTGATGTGTAATTTCTGGTTTTGTGGCCTCAATATTATTGTGTTGCATTAAACTGATGCATACGATTACAATATGCAACAGATTTTTTAAAAAATCATTTGAAAATGCTTTATGAATAACATGCTAATACTATCTGAAAAGGACACCTACCCAGAAATTATAGGAAGAAATGAATGAGCAATTGCTTACTGCTATGGCAAGATCTACGTTAACGATACCATCCCTGTTTCCTTATATTTGGACGACAGCCACTATACACTGTGCCCATCGGGGAATGAGAAAAACCCTTCAAAATCCTTGCACATTGTTAGGAAAATAAGTCACCTAACAGGTATTTGGGTTAGAAATATATAAACCAGGATAAACATTTTAGTACTATATCTTTAAGGGAATGCAAGAGCATGCAATTGGGTGTGGTCAAACAGCCATAAGATGGAGCCAGAAACCTGGGTTGTTTAGTCTGAGTCTCAGAAGAGAGTGTAAGTGTATCTCTGTTTCCTTCTGTCGGAAAGTATTGCCGTTGCTCCATTTCTTCTAATTGACTGATATTACTGGATTTAATGTAAGTCTGTTACTGAACTGTTTTTGACACTGGAATTTGACGTGTTAATTCCACTTTATTGTAAAACTACATTAACAGAATCTTGAAAGTCTGAAAATGCAATTCTCCCACTGTCACTTTTCACCATCTGATACACTAGGGTGGATCCTTTTTTAAGTTTCTTTCTTTGCCCATTAAGCAGTTGTGGAATCCTCTCTTTTTCATCTGATCACTCCCTAGACAGCATGTCTTCTCCTGGTCCCTCAAGGTCATTCCCATATGCCATTATATCTTTATGAAAGCTACTTTACCTCTTCAACAAATCCTGGCAGACCCTCCCCATGATCCTTTCTTTCAAAATTTCATTCTTCACATATCCTGGGAAGAGGAAGGCTAGAAAAAGGAAGATTGACATAATGTACAGTTATATTATTTGAAACTAGAAAGACCAAAGAGGATTGAAGATTAGATATTACTGCCTAATCCTTTTATGATTAAAGATTGAGACACAAGGATCTTCTATTCTTTTGTAATTCCCTCACTGCCCTACTTTTCATTTTTCACAAAAAAAATTCTTTGGTAATGCCAAAGTAGAGCTATCATAACAAGAAAAGGCTGGGGCAATCAGTCCCTCAGTTTCAAGCAACCAAATTTGATAGAGAAAGGGATCGACTCATGGGAGCAAAAATGTATGCACAAATCTCTGCTAAGAATAATTGGAGGAAGATGCTTGACAAACATCTTCTATTTTATTATTGTCATTTAAAATACCTAAAGACTACCTTTATAGTAACAAACTTCTCAAAAGTATTAGAGTAATTACAAAAGACAGTTTAACACACTATGGAATGGATGATTGGAAATAAATATAATGAAAGATTTACAGGTGAGGCCACATTGGTGGGGGGGGACTAGATGGGGAAAGAGGCTACATAAAGAAAGAGTACAACAAGACCACACATCACTGCATAATATTCTGGTTTTTAAAATATATTTTGAAGGGAACATATAACTCCCATTTCAGTATAGATACTAGATGTGGCCTGAGAAGCTCTGGGTGACCTTTAGAGGATAGCAAAGCAATAAAACTTTCTTGTTACTCTTTGTTGTTATTGTTGTTCAGTTGCTAAGTCACATACACTTCACAACCCCATGGACCATAGAACACCAGGTCCTTCTGTCTTCCACTGACTCCCAGAGTCTGTCCAAATTTATGCTTTATTGCACTGGTGACACTTTCTAACCATTTCATCCTCTACTGTCTCCTCCCCTTTGGTATTCACCTGCTTCTCTGTGCTTTAATCTAATTATCACTCAGAGTTTTGAAACCCACATCTTGTTTGTCTAACCCTGAGCCCAGTTTATCCCTTACATGTAAGATTCTGGAATCTAACCTTGGATTCTGTGACTTCTCTTATTTAAACTACAAATGGCAATTTTTCTTTGTTTAAAATATCACAGGGGGGGAGGGGGATGTTAGGAATTAGATCTTTTGGGAGAATGTACACCAGATTTGACCCTGTCACAGATTGAATCTGGAGAGCATAAACCCAAGATCAACTTCAATATATGTTGCTTTTCTTTACCTCCTTCCATATCCCCAAAGACTAGAAAAGCTACATGATCCACATGCAGCAATAGGTCCTTCTCATTAATGTTTCTTCAGCTCATTAAAATTCAACTTGTATAGTGATATTATATGAATATGAATGATTCATATAATCAAATTATATTATGTATTCATACAACAAATGAATAATTTGTTTATGTAGCTATGGAACTGAAACCCTGTGGACTGAAGGCTAAATATGCTATAATGCATCTGTGACTCTCAAACAGTTTAAGTGAAAAGGGAACTTTCAAAAAGTCCTGAGGTCTGCTTTCATTCCTCTTGGTGTCCTCTGATATTCAATAAACACATGAACAAAATACCTCAAAAGACAAACTTTCTGGACAAATGTGATTCCCACACCTCCTACACATTATATGCATCTGTTTTTAGGGAGCTGCTTTCAAATCTGAAAATCAGATATATTCAGACTACATTATATAGATCTTCCGTAACCCACATCCTGAAACTGATAGATTTCTTGCAAGTAAACTGTGGTTCCTGATTTTCAAACATATACATCTCTATTTTGATTTTATTTTATTTTTTTGTACCTTTGAGTAAGTGTTAACTCCTGGTGCCTGCCTGAATAAATCCTTGCAGTTTTCTTGGCAATATTTCTAAAGTTGTCTTCCATTGCCTCCTTCCTAGGGCTAAGAAAGAGAGACTGGCCCACAGTCACCTTTGTGGCTAAGGCAGGATTAGAACTCACAGCCTTTCAGTTTATGGCCTGGTACCTATATCATTTTCCACTATTAGTTTTTGATCCCCTACTTTAGCCTGTAATATAAATATTATTATTCTTTTGAATTGTTTTAGGAAGAAAATTGTTCTGTCGCCAGTAAAGAGACTCGCAGACTAGAGTTGAATTCAGCTCTTTAATAATAACAGTAGCTTCAACTGCAGTCGAACCGCAGCAGCCCTTTTTATAGCGGCTGCTCCATGGTTCGCAACCAATGACATTTAATTAAACTTCCTGCCGCTATTGGCGGCCAATCAGGTACTAATGTTACTAACCAATCGTATCATTGTTTCTGTTAACCAATAGGAACATCACCCTAGAAGTCTTTATTTAAATACACTACAAAAATAGGGACCAATGTTTGGATAATTTTGTTACCAAAGAATCCAAACAAAGATAGCCGGTATGGTGATGCTATGGTTAAAGTTTCGGATGAGGAGCAGAGAAATCCAAATTCTAATCTAACTACAACCATCGAAGTTTATTAGACAGATTCAGTCCAATTACTCTCTTTTGGCCTTCATCCACTGATGTGGTGAAAAACAGAAGGAGGAAATGTTATGTACAGCACATCGAGCTCTTGGATGGAAAGTGGGAAATAAACACATTACAAAACACTAAACTGTTCTATTAAATTGATTTTTCTGTTCCAATGGCCCTATCAAAGAAAGCAATATGAGGAGGTAATATCAGACTTGGCTTCAAATCCACTTGGGAAGTGCACTGTTCCAGGTCTTGACTTCTCCTGCTATACTAAAACTTATCAGAGCAGCAAGAGGAAGCCAAGACTGACATGATGGAAAGCACTTGATAAAGCTGACAACCGATCAGCAGGAGGGTGAATTTCATTCCTCAAATATCTTGTAATGGGCTAAATTCCAGATCATGTATTTGTTCTCATAAAACACAGGAAAATACCTAATTCACAAAACAGACACTAAGGATACTCAAAAAGACAAAACTATTATCTATCTATCTATCTATCTATCTATCTATCTATCTATCTATCTCTATCTATTCTCTCTCCCTCCCTCCCTCCCCCCCCTCTCTTCTGTCTACACACACACAGCAAAACACATGTACAGATACTTGCTGAATCCACCTACAGGAATTATTTTATCCAAGTGAAGCATGCTGTGAAATTCTTCCCATAATTCCCCCATTTCTGTGAGGTACAGCAGTAGTAGGAGGTTTACAGAATTATCTCTCCTTAAAAATCAGGTCGCCTTCCTTCCCCCATATCCCCAGGTCTGGAAACTTTCTAAAACCAGAGTTTTCTGGAGGACCTTCAGTAAGAGATAAGATGTCTGCTTTAATTGATTTTATTGACATATTGGGATCTATAAATTTATAGATTTTTAAATCCATTTTAATGGATGATTTATTTCAAGTGCTTGCTTTTCCTTCATTATTGCAAGCTTCTAAGAATCTCACAATTGTGGCTGACCTACATGTCATAAATAGTACATGCATTATACAAACAAGTACATGCACACACACATACACACACATACAAAAAAGAAAATAAGCAATCCCTCACAAAGAACACAATAAGCAAGGAAACCTTTCGTGCATCCAAATCAAAATCACATTTATATCACACATACTGTGATATCCCTTGCTGCCCATCCCTTCCTCTAGCTCCCTGGGCTAGGTCACCATCCCTCCTGCCACAACATATACCTTATAGCTGGTAGCTAGTTCTCAACAAAAGTTATCCTTCCTTTGTTCCATTCTATTTTCAAGGAGAGGAAAAATAAATATAAAAAAATCCACCAACACTGAGGTGGAAATAGCTAAGCATCCCCCATTGAAACCACATGGAAGGGAATGGCAAGGAGCAACAACCATCTGGCAGAAGGAGAGAAGCTCTAATTCATCCTTCTCAGGAGAGCTTACTCTCTTGATGCTAATGGATGCAACAATTCATTTCACAGCCACTAAAATCCTTAAATGCTCTTCCAAAACTGATCCCAAAATCTCCCAAAACATGCTGCACAGATTGGATGAACTGAGATCTTTCATTATGAGCAGAGGTGGTATTCAGCAGGTTCTGACCAATTCTGGACAGCGGGTAGTGGAAATTTTGAGTAAGTTGGAGAACCGGCAAATCCCACCTCTGACCCGCCTCCATCTATTCTCCGCCTCCTGAATCCCAGCTGATTGGCTGGGTCTTCTTTGGTTACCCTGCACAGGAGAATGGAGCTGGAAAGCAGGTTAGTGGGGTGGGGAGGAATGGAATTTTGCAGTAACCTTCCCCCAGGAGTGGACAGGGAATGGGGATTTTACAGTATCCTTCCCCTGCCATGCCCACCAAGCCAGAACTTTTTTAAAAAAAATGTGAATCCCACCACTGATTATGAGGATATACTTCCCAGGAATCAGCAACTGTTTACCCCAGCTTCATCTTGTTATCACTTTTTGCAACATTACTATGCTGGAGGGCAGATTAGAGAATGTATCCTGCCAGTGGAACACACCACCTTCCTGGCTACTCCACAAGAAAGGTGGGAAATTCAGTTTCCGGTTCCGTGTGGCTTCGGTGGCAGCAGGAATTCGCGACCGTTCGCGATTCCTGCTGCACTTGCCGCCGAGGTACCCCCGATCCAAATGGGTCAGGGGGATATGGCTGCCCTGTAGGGACACCCGAAGAGAGACCCCCTCCTTGTCCGGAAAAACCCCTTTTTCCCAAGGTGGTGGAGCGGCGGTCAGCAATGGCCGCCACGAAGAAGCCTGCAACCGGGTAAGATTGTGCTGGAGGAAGCAAGAAAAGTGAAAGTGCTGGCTGAGCCGGGTCAATCAACATCTTTTAAATTCGTTGGAATTGAACTGTCTGAATTGCTGGAGGATACATTGTATCCCTAAGAAGATTGAAAGCGGCGGAGAAGCTGTTAAAGGGAATTATTTTTTTTCTTCACTCTCCCACCCCATGGAAACAGCAGATGAAGATTTGAAATTTGTTTGGGCACTGAAGGTGAACTATTCTGAAAGTTGAAGTTAAGGGACAAAAGAGTTCTTGGACATTGGACTTAAAAATTTAAGAAATTGGAAAACCCTTATTAGAGGTATGGATTTCTGATCCTTTAAAAATTGATGTTGCAAGTGGGAAGGGAGAGGAAAAAAAATTGGAGCAGAAGTGGAAAAAGGAGGAGATTGCCTAGAATCTCAAAAAAAGATATATGGTAATTGGACCTCTTTGATTAAACAGTAACCCCAGAAAGAGAAATAGAAGAATGAAGAAAAGTATTAACTTTTGGAACTTTTTTTGAATTATTTTTGATTAAAAATACTTGGTTGGTTGTTTTGGGGAAAGTTTCTCTTTTCAGGATGGCATCGCTTGTGGATGAACTAAAGACTGAATATCAAAAATATAAAAAGGAAGAACAAGATGGAAAAGATACTTTGGGCACTTTATTTCAATTTTTAGAGATAGCATTATGTACTTATGAAAAGTTGATTACGCAGCAGAACAAAGAAGAAGAGGAACAAGAAGCCATCTTTGATGAACAATGGGTTTTTTCCGGGGAGGAGGAGAAAGAGGATAAGAAAAAGGGGATTTTAAGGTTTGAAAAAACAACCAAAAAAGAGAAAAATGAGAGGAAAGGTGGATGCAAGGTTAGAAAGCAAAGGAAAGGGAGTAAGAAAAGGGAGTAGGAGAGACAAAGGGGTAAAAAGGGCAAGGAGAAGAATAAGCAAGAGAGAAAGGGGGGGAGGAGAAGCCTTAATGGTGGGAAGCAAGATCTAAAGAAAAAAAGTTTATTTAGAAACAATGGGTGAATTTAATTAAGGATAAAAGGGGAATTCTGGAAGGTATATAAGATTGTGTTTTTATATGTGTATTTAGAGTATAAAATTTACTGTGTAATTTTAGAATCTACTAAACAGAATCCCAAGATAAATTAAGTGTTATATGAAGTACTTTTAAGTTAGGGTAATGAGTTAAAGGCGTCACTCCAATTAGTGTATAGGAGAAGTATAGTAAAAGAAAAAAGATGAATGGATAGTTGGAAATAGAACAGACAAAGAATGTTATTGAAAATGGTAATAAGATATGGAAGGATATATGAAGGTTTTGTTGTGTTTTTTTTTTTTGTATATTGATAAAAGGCAATAAAATTTTAATTAACAAGAAATAATTTGGATGAAAAGGAGAAGGTGGGATAAGATATGAAGTTAAATAGATAAAGTAAATATTGATATTATAATTTGGAATCATTATGTTCTATTGGTTTTCTTCTTTAATTATTATTATTATTATTTTTTAGAAAAGAATTTATAAGCTGTTATACCTTGATTGTTTGTGCACTGTTTTTATAAAATTGATAAAATTGGTTTATAAAAAAAAAAAAGAAAATGATAATAAGATATGGAAGGATATATAAAGTGAATATGATGTTTGAATTTGTGTCTGTGTAAAGAGTTTCAACCCGGGATCAGGCAGCCTTCAGAAAAGATGTTTTAGTTTTGTTTATGTTTTGTGTTTTGTATGTTTATGAAAGGCAATAAAATTTTAATAAGCAAGAAATATAATTTGGATAAAAGGAGAAGTCTGAATAAGATATGAAGTTAAATAGATAATGTAAATATTGATATTACAATTTGGAGTTATTTTATATGTTCTATTGGCTTTCTTCTTTAATTATTATTATTATTTTTAGAAAAGATTTTTCAAGTTGTTATGCCTGGATTGTGTATTGTTTTTTGTAAAATTAATAAAATTTGTTTTTAAAAAAAAAGAAAGGTGGGAAATTCTGGCAATGTTATTGCTGGAATAGGATCCAAGCTAATATGTCTATGGAGATATGCACTCATGTAGGTCATGGTTAAGAAAGCACTTTGGGGACAACCAAAGTAATAGTTAATTGGCTCAACTTTTCTATGTCCATCAATGTCAGAGGAACATACCAAGGTCACAGTGGTGGTGTAACAAAGACGATGCACAGGTGACACACCAAGGCAGCACATGAGGATGGCAATGTGGCACTCTACTCTTATCAGCTTACCATCTCCAGGATTCTTGTAGTCAAAAGAGAACTGTGCATCTTCTGCTGACAAACCACTCTGCTGACCCAAAGATCCTTCACCAGTAATGAGATGTTTTACTTACTGTACCAAAGCAGTTTATTTGCTCTGACATCTTCACCAAATCAATATAAATATAATTCCACCAATTCTACAAGCAAGGAAGTCATGAGAAGATGAAGGATTACTTGCACTATTCAGTCCTTCTTTTCAATTCTTTCTTCTTTGTTCCACTCATTTTTTTTAATTCATAGACAAATGCATTTTGCCAGTGTCACTACATTTTGTAGGCAGAATCTGTTTGCTGACAGTCAGCCTGCAATGATGACTTTTTCATGCACTTCATGAACTGCTTAAACGCCTTGCCGAATTCCCCCTTCGGTTAAAGAACAGGTAGCCTTCCAACTACACTTACTACTGTGTCAGCAGATCTGGACTACATGAATTCCTTTTGGGTGAAAAGATCAACCAAAATTTAAATTGGAACCCAAAGGCCCTAAACAACCATTATTTACAGAGTGTCTTTTCACTTATGAGAGAAATTGTATTTTGAAAGGTCACTTTTCCTTATATGAGTCCCAAAATTAAAATCTAGTGATAAGATCCTAAAATGTGGAATGGGGGAGGGTGAAGATGTGTTTGAATGCAAGTAGCCCTTCAGCACTTCATGCTGTTTTGTTATTGTTTCTTTGTTTGTATATTTATTTAATGCTATCTCCTGTTGGTTTTATTGCTATTGCCTTATTGCTGACACTATTTTAATTTTTATTATATGCGGCTTTGGGAACAGCAACCTTGAAAAAATAGCCTATAAATTGAACAAATGAAAAAACAAACCCATTTCACCCTCATGCCAAATGGTGTTTGTTTAACTTTGAGCAATGTTTTTGTTGTACATTTGTTATACAATGTTTTTAAACTGCAAGCTGTTTCCTTAGTCCAATGTGTGTACTAATTGCTCATTAAGTTATTTTGAGTTAATACAGCTGTACAGTTTTTGGGACGTCTCATGTATGTTGTTTCTCCAAAACAATGTATACATAATGTATCTTAGGTTAATATTCAATATCATGATTCAATTTGCAATAAATGTGTGGATCCAGCTGGTAAATTGATATTATATTCCCATCAAATTTACCCTTGTGGAATGAGAAACCTAAGTCCTCTAATGATGCTGGGTTATAAGTCCTATCATCTCTGAACACCAACCTTGCTAACTGGAGCAGTTGGGAATTAAAGTTCAGCAACATTTGGAGTTCAAGAATGAATATTAACATTTATTCTAATTTGTGCAAATGATTTTATCCTATATTATCATGAGAAAAAGACAGCTGTAAGAATGTGAAGTATTTAAACATGGAAATAAAGGTGAAAAAGTAGACTACCTTCATTTTAAAACAGAGAGTGGAATGAGGCTACTTTCTCATTTGGAAACAGAAGATAAAAACATGAAAGGCATTTGAGAAGCTCCACATTCATAGAATCAGACATTGCTGATGCCCAGGGAATCTTAAATAGAAAAAATGAGAGCATCAACAAAAAAATTGTTGGGAACAGTAGTTCCAGAGCAGTTAGGTGAGTGTAGTCTGGCTGAGGACAGGACAACTGTACGTTTTTAGGGGGAAATCTGTTCTTCTGAGGAAGTCGAACCATCAGTTGGGCTAAGTAGAACAGTAGATGCCTTTTCTCCCTTTCATGCAGAAAAAGAGAAAAGCAGCCCAGGTAGAAAGATCCTTGGCCAAATAAATTGTAAATGAATTTTGGAAAAGATGAGCCAAAAGTTACCAAGAACCTTTAAAGACAAGCAAGCATATATTCTAGTATCACTAGATGGGGAAGGTTAGATAAAGCACATAAACTTAGAGTACAGTTATGCATGAGAAATGCAAAAGAAAATATTTGTCAGGATGAATTAGTTTCTAACAAAAGAGATGGCTCAAGCTGTTACTAAGACACAATTATCACACTCTTGAAGAAATGCTGGAAGCAAAGAATCAGTGCACATTTGTAGGTTGGAGCACATGAATGGAATATGCACCTTAGAAGTTAAGTCTTTGTGTCCTTTATCCTATTGTCTAGCACAGTCATTAGGAATAGGAATAGAAAGCAATGGATTTCCTTTTTGTTCTTTTTGTTTCTACAATGCTTTTATTGCTTAAAAGTCTGAATTTTTGACAATGCATAATGAATTTATACATATATGTATAAATTGGGTATAGATATGTCTTGGCAGGAAAGCATATAAAAGGTCCTAGAAGATCACCAGGTGAACATGAATAAGTAATGTGATTTAGTAATTAAAAAAGCCAAGGGAACTTTGGACCACATTAACAGAAACATTGCAACCAGATTGCAGGAAGTAATCAGTCTGTTCTATATTCATTCATTCATTTTTAAGGCCCTCCAACGTTTTACTATACTGAATGGCTTACAAGTGAATGAAAAGAAAAAAGAAAAAAATATAGCCAGTCAGAACACTAACTACATTACACCCATAAAACCAAAAATGGTTTGATGAAGGTCTTGACCATCATCCTTTCCCAAGGCCTGGGAAAACTCCCACTTTTTTTTTACAGTTTGCAAAATGTCGATAAGGGGAAAGCAGTACTCATCTCTGGGGGATGACATTCCACAGATTAGAAGCCACTATCATGCTTCCTTGATTCTGCGAGGTGATATTGTTTGCTTGATTGCATCTGGAATGTGCCCACTTTTGCTGACCTAGATGGAGAAGTGGGAACATGTAGAGACAGGAGATTCCTCAAGTAGCCAGACTCTACAGCATGAAGGGCTTCATGGGTAATAATCAACACCTTAAATTGCACCCTGAAACCAACTGGTCATCAGTGCAGCTCACAAAGGAGATACATAAATATATTGTGTCATGTTCATCACTTCCTACCCCACTGCATTCTTGACTAGCTGTAGTTTCCAAGTATCTTCAAGGGAAGTTGCATGTAATCCGATCATGAGGTGATCAAGAGATGAATGAGTTTCTGAAGGGCTTCCTGGACTAGGAACAGATTCAACTGGAATACTGGACTTTTGTGAAAGCTCCCTTGATCACAGCTGCCATCTTCTCTGATGAATTTCAATCTGGGTTACTGCAAAAAAAAAAAAATCTCTATATCTCTTTGTTAAGTTTGAGAATGGGTGAGAAGGAATGGAGACAAGCCTCTGAACGGTGAACTTCAGCTCTTTATTTACATAGTGACTTCTCAGTAAAACAACAATAAACCCTGCCTTATATAGGCAACCCTTGTAACGTTTTAACCAATAGCAAGCTAGGAGCGCTAGCTTTTATGACCAATAGGAACTCTCTGTTAAGGGCCAATCAGATTCCCCGGAACGGGCCAATCCGGTCCGGCCACTTAACAGCCAATCAGAAGTGCAGGGCTAGAACCCTGCACTCACTCCCAGCTCACACTTTATTATTATAAACATACACAACACTCTTTGAATGACATTTCTGTTCTAACACAAGAAAGAAGATTGTAGTAACAGTGACATTTTTATTTGCTCAGTGCCAGAGTTGCTTCTTCCATTCTTAATACATTAGTTTTTGTTCAAGGCTGATGTCATTTCTGCAAGTTCACAAAAAGTTGTTAATATATGTGCAAATTTTAATGAAATAAAAGTCCCAGTGCATAACAGTGTTTATTACTTATTCATATTTAAAGTATGTTAAATTAATTTCCTTTAACTTTCTGCATGTTGCCAGTCTGAATTATTATAATTCATTATATAGTATTTGCAGATGCTTGTTTTCTTCTGGTATAATCTCATACAAAGTATGCTTTCCAAATTATCTCAAAATAAAAAAAAATGCAGCAACAACTGTACACTACAAACTGTAAAACCTATCTACATTCATTAAAGTCAAAACTATCTGCTGATTTCCTAACTTTTTCTTAAATCTTTTAACACAAAGTAAGGCTTTGATTAAAGAAAACTCAGAGGTGGGATTCTGAATTAGAAGGCTTAAGAATGATATGCCACTTGAAAATAAAACATCCAGAAAATAAAATAAACAAAAATAATAAATAAATAAGTTATAAAAATTAACATTTTTCACTTTTTAACTACAAATTCCAAAGTTTTTTCAATTAAAACAATGCTATAGTAAGATAAAGGAAACAGTCTTAATAATTCCAGGTTTGCTTGTTCAGCAGTTGCTCTTTCCATTTTAAATTTATACATTAAAGAGAAACCTATATTTCTATTGTTATGAACTAATAAAACGCTTAAATAAAGTTTTATCAAACCTTTAGAAAATAGCAGGGTTCTAATCCTGCACTTCTGATTGGCCGATAATAGTGATATCGGATTGGTCCGTTCAGGAGAATCTGATTGGCTGTTAACGAGCCACTCTCATTGGTTAAAGGGGTTAACACTCCACGTTTCTCATTGGTTACTAGATCAGCAGCTTGCCTATAAAAGGGCTGCTGCCCTAGGTTTTTGCTCTGTTCAGAATGATTAATAAAGAGTTGAAGTTCACTGTTCATCATCTCGTCTCTGTTCCTTTCGCCCATGCGCAGAACTTAACACTGGCGACGAAGGTGGGATGCGGAGACGTCAGAGCTGACTGAACACTACAGAGCACCAAACAGAGCACGTGGCTGAAGCGGCCCGCGGCAGAAACCATGTCCGGTGGTACCATACCACCCGCTCCATTCGACCTGGCACAAGAAGACTGGGACTCATACATGGACCGGTTCCAGATGTTTCTGGAGACCAACAACTTGAAGGATGCCACTACTGGAAAAAAGCGAGCGGTATTCCTGACTCACTGCGGACCTGCCGTTTTTAAGATGGCTAAGACACTGGCGAAACCGGCTGAGGTGAAATCCATGGACTAGGACGTCCTCAACCCTCTCCTATGGGCCCACTATGCACCTACCATACCAACGTTTGTCCGAAGACATGAATTTTACCAGAGAGACCAGCGGAAAGGAGAAAGTGTTGCAGATGTCATCGCGGATCTCTGGAACCTGGGAGGCCTCTGCAGGTTCACTGACCTCAAAGAAGCTCTAAGAGACCAAATAGTTCTGGGTTTAGATGCACCTCACGTGCAAAGTAAGCTGATAGCAAAAGGCGACATCAGCCTTGCAGATACCTTCGCTGACGCTACTGCAGCAGAAGCAATCAGGAAGTCGGCTGCCCGAATGCGCCGCACCAACGCCCTGCTCCGCCAACTCGCCTAGAGGGACATACAATGGCAACCCACCATGAGGACCTCGAATCATCATCAGAAAGTGATGAGGAAGAGGTCAACTGGCTCCGGTCTGAATGAGACCAACGCCACCAGCGTAATCAGAGACTGCAGCATCAATGCGCAGGTTGTGGGGCAAACCACCCACGATCAGACTGCAAATTCCTCGACGCGCTCTGCCATGTTTGTGGGAAGAGAGGCCACATCGGAAAGGTCTGTAGAAGCAAGGGGAAGATAAGATAAACATAATACTCCTTCTCCAACACATCACTCCACACAGCGTCACCAACAAGACTCCAGCCAAAGTATTAATGGGACGCAAACTCCGTTCCCACCTCGACTGGCTTCGCCCGTCTTACGAGCCAGAGAAATCCTGTGGATCTAGCGGAAAATGCCACGAGTTCAAGATAGGCAACTTAGTTTTCGCCAGAAACCTTTCTGGCGAACCGTTGTGGGTCGAGGCAACTGTAATTCAAGCCAGGACCCAAGTCATTCAAACTGGACCCAGGTCGTACCGGGTGAAAACCTGCGACAGAAAAATATGGAAATGCCATATAGATCAGCTTCGCTCAAGGCTACAACTAGTTTCCGCAACTCCGGTAACTCCCAAACTGAGGGGGGAGGGGATGTCGAAGAAACCGAATTCGAGATGGCGGAAAGCAGGAACGAAAGAAGTCAGCAATCGGGCGTAACGAATGAAGAAGAATCAGGGAGGGGTGTGTCCTGGCCACAGAGGAACACAGAGGCAAGCCCACAAAGGCCAGAGGACAACAACGAGAACATTAGCGGCACCGAGTCATCCAATGAGGAACCACCAGCACTCGACTTGCCCAAAAACGTCCCGCTGAAACAGGGTTACAGACAGTAACCGGTGGGACAGTGTAAATCCAATAGACAGTCAAAACAACCTTCATACCTCAGAGATTACATCACCGCACGCCCTAAACGGAACCCAGGGGGAAGGGGTGTTATGAACTAATAAAACGCTTAAATAAAGTTTTATCAAACATTTAGAAAATAGCAGGGTTCTAATCCTGCACTTCTGATTGTCCGATAATAGTGATATCGGATTGGTCCGTTCAGGAGAATCTGATTGGCTGTTAACGAGCCACTCTCATTGGTTAAAGGGGTTAACACTCCACATTTCTCATTGGTTACTAGATCAGCAGCTTGCCTATAAAAAGGCTGCTGCTGCCCTAGGTTTTTGCTCCGTTCAGAATGATTAATAAAGAGTTGAAGTTCACTGTTCACCATCTCATCTCCGTTCCTTGCGCCCATGCTCAGAACTAACATCTATTAATAAGTGGTAGGTTACAGCAAGTGACAATGTCAGCGTTCCAACTAACCAAGTAGAAAATGGCTTCCAAGGCTGACAGAAACATATTGAAAAAGCTAAGCTAGTTTGATTGTGGCTAATGCTTGAATGGGAAAGCACCAAGAAATTCCAGGGTTGTAGACTACATGGGAAATTTAAGAACATATCTCAAAACTGTGGGAAACTATGTCCACATTGCTGCCAAGAAAACAACATTGATGTGCCCATGTACAATGAGTTGAAGTCAACGGAAGAGAGAATTTATGGACTTTGGATGTATGGGTTGCTATGTGCATTAAATGTTTTGACACAAATTCCCATCGCTAACTGTCATTTTTCTTACTTAATAAATCCTTCTTGTCCCCATCTCCCATCAGCAAGTACAACAATTTAAAAAAACAAAAAGACAATACCTATCTCCTATCATGGTTTATAGTTCATAATTCAAATTAGTTCGCCTAGAGTTTGAGTCAATCGTGCTAAACATTATGTTGATTTTTAGCAGAACATTCAACTTTTTTTACAGTCTAGTACATTGTTTCTGAACTTTGGCAACTTTAGTGGGGACTAAAGATGTGGGGACTTTAGAATTCCCCAGCCAACAGTATGCAGTTGAAGTCTGCAATCATAAAGCTGCCAAGGATGAGAACCACTTATATAATCTATAGGGGCCTCTGCTCATGTCTAATTTGATCACCATTTGTAAAATACAATTTTTTTCCTTTTTTTAAATTATAGAAAATTAAAAGGGGAGTTCAGTGACAAAGCACCAGCCTGCAATTTTGTTTCCCCACTCTAAACATAAAATGTGAACATGCTTAGGAAAATAATAAATAAGACTTAAGACCAGTATCCAGCAAGAATAAAGAAGTTCAATCAGCACTCTTTAGAAAGAAGACAGACATCTGGCAATTCAAGACCAAGAGAGAAAACAGAATGAAAGATGCATACCATTTGACCACAAAAGAAAGGATTTATAGCAGTAGCTAATTTACTGGTCATATAATATAATTGTCTGTGGGAATGGCCTTGGGAGGCAGGAGGAAGCACCACAGACTAGGCAATGACCAGATAACAGATGGATTGAGGGTATAACAAATGTTTCAGAAAGGATCCTCTCTAGTTTCTTGGACTTCAAATGTAAGGAAGGAGAGATTTATTTTCAAATTTGCAAGATTCTGTTAATGTAATCTATATATATAAAAGCGAAATACCACTCATGCATAATCACAAAATTTCCAGAGCCGTAAAGCCTACAAACTTGAAATTTGGTACGTATGTTCCTCTTGGCTTCTAGGTGCTCACTAAGAAAGGATTTTTCGAAATGACCATCAGAGCATTAGTATTTTGTATATTATTATTAACACGCTCTGGTTAGTGGTGGGATTCAATTTTTTTACTACTGTTCTGTGGGTGTGGCAGGGGAAGGATACTGTGGGTGTGGCAGGGGAAGGATACTGTAAAATCTCTAGCCAGAGGTGGGATTTTCCAGTTCTCCGAACTACTCAAAATTTCCATTACCGGTTCTCCAGAACTGGTCAGAACCTGTTGAATACCACCTCTGACTCTGATGCTAAGGAGTTCTATTCCCACATCTGAAAAGAAATCTGTTCCAAATGCAAAACAGAAGTAGAGGAGAGGAGTTTCAGTTTTAATTTCACAGCACCAAGCAGCTTTAGTACAGAACAGTTGAGCTAAGCCACGGCCAGGCTCCTTGCTGTCTCCTTCTTGCTCACACAGCAAATACTGTTTCAGTTTCCAAACAGCCCTCAACTCTCTCACACACTGGCAGGACGCTAGGCAGATGAATACCAATGGATGCTGGTAGGCAGAGGCAGACTTTTTCCCTTATTTCCCTCTCCCAAAACTAAGCCTGACCACATAGTTGTGTAGCGAAGCACAGGTATCGAGCTAGTTTTATCATAAAGCTAGAGCTACTACTCCTGATTATGCTTCTTGTCTGGACTACCTTAAAAGATTGGCACTGATATGTCTGCATTGCTCAACTGTAAGATTTGATCTCTGCCAAAATCTTTTGGGAGAGGATGGGCAATTAAAAGCGCCAACCAAAAGAACTACAGAAACAGACAAGTTTTGCTAAGGGAAGGGGGAGAAAAAAAATTAGAGGAGTCTGGTAAACACCCTTTCCAACCAACATCTGTTATTGAAAGGCACCTGTTTTAATGAGCCGTAGCTCACTTCGTGAAGTCAGCTTTGATTTTTTTTTTTTTTTTTTTTTAGCTACAGTATTGTGGCTCTTCTATCTGCAAAGAAGATAGATAAGATAATCTTGGATTTTGCTGAGAGGATGCCCTCTGAGGAAGCTGCATGGGGTGCAGGATGTTTGTCTTCTTACAAGAAAAATATGCTAATTGTCTCTGTAGTAAATACACATTTATCTTCTAGCTGGAGACAAAGGTAAAAGGATCTAGCCAGGGTTTTATTTTATTTTTCTTTAACATTCCTCGGGGAAGGCAAAAAAGGGGGTCTTTCCACATCTCCTATAACTTTTTTAGCGTTAAAAACTAAAATAAAGTCTTGAGAATGAAACCAGTAAGGTTTTCCAGTGCTGTGTGTAGATAAGGAGGAAAACAAAGACTAAAGCATCGTGTCTCTGGCAAATTGGAAAATATCCTTTCTTCTTCCCCTTTCACGTGGGAGCTTATTATCATAACATTAGCAGAGGTCAATATTTCAAGAGTCAGGGTTTTCTTCAGCTACCCTCAGCTCCCTTCAGCTCCCTTCCTTACCATTATGGTTTTATTTTGAGTGTCTCCTCTTACTAAATATGGCTAAATTCGACATTATATTTGTCTGTGAAATATGACTCAACGCATCTCTCCCTGATTCCATTGTCACAGTAAGAGACTATCATGTTTACCGATCAGATCATAAAATCCATAGAGGAGGTGGTGTTGCTATCTTCTATAAAAAGTCCCTACATCTAAAAAAATCCAAGTTACCCAGGAGCTTGCTCTTCCTGAGACCATCGTTTGTGAACTATCCTTAAATATCACATTTCAATTCTTACTATGTTACAGAGCCCCTGATTATGACATCCAACATGCAAACAAGCTAAATACACTACTAACATGGGCAGCATCCTGCCCACACACTTTTATCTTTCTTGGTGACTTCAATTTACCTCATATTAACTGGACCCTTATAAATGTACAGCTGAACCCATACATGCAACCTTCTACAATGCTGTAACAAATCTGGTACTAGAACATCTAGTAACCAACAACACTAGACTTAACAACTGCCTCGATCTCATCTTCTGCAATAGTTTGAATTCAATTTACAGAATACAAATTAAAGAACCCTTTTCCAACAGTGACCACAACATGATAGACTTTTGTCTCAACATACATCCACACAAAAATCAACACAACAATGTGATCTCCAATTATAACTTCAAAAAAGGCAACTATGATTTATAAACAACAATCTCTCATCCCTTAACTGGCAATTTCTATTCACTGGATGCAATAATGTAGAAGACCATTACAACATATTTTTACTTGAAGTCAAAAGAGTAATCAAACTTTATGTACCATTAACTCCCCAAACCAAAAAAAATAAATTACCCATAAGGAAACTTCAATCCAAAAAGAAATCACTTTGACGGAAAAACAAATCTGGTCACATTGACAACTTCAAAAGCCGATACAAAAATTTATGCCACCAGATAAAAACTGAATGCACCAATTATCACATTAAACAAGAAGAAAAAATTTTATGTACCAATTCCACCCGTGGCTTCTACAATTTTGTAAACAACAAACTAAAAGACTCAAGGTCCATCGCACCCCTGAAAGGACCTAATGGTAAAGACTGCAACGATGACACCATTAAAGCCAACATCTTTAACACTTCCTAATAGAACCACAGACAACTACAATGATCTAATACATATCGATTTTACAGAAGACAATGTTGAAAAAGCATTACGCAATCTAAAACCATCTCTGTCTATTGGACCAGATGGAATATGTGCCTACTTCTTAAAAAAGCTATCCACTGCCATAGCCGAACCTCTAAGCATAATCTTTGAAAAATCTTTCAGGACCAGCTCCTTGCCAAAACTATGGTCACAAGCCATACTCATCCCCATCTTCAAAAGGGGAGACCCCAGCGTAGTTGAAAATTGCAGATCAATCTCTTTATGCTGTATCAAGTCATGGAATCAATTATTAACCAATCCATCATCCTCCACTTAGAAACAAACAACCTACTCTCTAATAAACAATTTGGTTTCAGAAAAAACTATCCTGCAATCTGCAACTCTTACACTGCAAAAACATATGGACTACACAACTTGATCAGGGCAAAGCAATAGACGCAATCTACATAGACTTGTGTAAAGCCTTTGATTCAGTGGTACATAACAAACTACTCCTAAAACTAACATCTTATGGTTTCTTTGGACACCTGCATGACTGGACAGAAGCATTCCTGTCAAACAGACAAAAAATGGTCAAAATTCGGAGAATCCTATCAACTTCTGTACCTGTCAACAGTGGTGTCCCCCAAGACAGTGTTCTAGGACCAACTCTTTTCATACTCTACATAAACGACCTCTGTGATCATATCAAGAGCAACTACATTCTCTTCACTGATGATGTAAAGTATTCAACACCACAGACAATACTGCTACCCTTCAGAAAGACCTCAACTATGTATCAGAATGGTCAAGCAAATGGCAACTTCAAATCTCAACAAATAAATGCTCTGTCCTACATATTGACAAAAAAAAAAACAAACCCAGAAAATAAAATACAGGCTGAATAGTCAAGACCTTGTTGATGATCCAGACTCTGTCAAGGATCTTGGAGTACTCATCTCTAATGACCTAGGTGCTAGAGCCCACTGTAACGACATAGCCAAGGAGGCATTAAGAGTTGTTAACCTAATCTTACATAGCTTTTTCTCTGGTAATATTACATTAATAACTAGAGCATACAAAACATTTGCTAGACCAATACTCGAATACAGCTCATTAGTCTGGAACCCACATTATGTATCTGATATTAACACAGTTGAGAAAGTCCAGAAATATTTCACAAGAAGAGTATTCCACTCCTCTACTCATTGCAGAATACCTTGTGCCACCAGACTCGAAGTTCTAGACCTAGAAAACCTACAACTATGCCACCTTCAGTCCGATCTAAGTATAGTATATAAAATCATACATTGCAATGTCCTACCTGTCAATGAATACTTCAGCTTTATCCATAACAACACAAGAGCAAACAATAGATACAAACTCAAGGTTAATCACACCAAACTTGATTGCAGGAAATATGATTTCAGCAACAGAGTGGTCAATGTCTGCAATACTCTACCTGACTCTGTGGTTTCTTCCCCAAACCCCAAAAACTTTAACCTTAGACTGTCTACTATTGACCTCACCCCTTTCCTAAGAGGCGTGTAGGGGGCATGCATAATGCCTACCATCCCTGTCCTATTGTTTCTTTTATTTTTTTTATTTTTCTTATATATATCCATGTATTCATAACTATGTTTTTACTTATACCTATTATCTTGTAAGCATTTGACAAAAATAAATAAACAAATAAACAAATAAACAAATAAACAAATAAACAAATAAATAAATAAATAAATAAATAAATAAATAAATAAATAAATAAATAAATAAATAAATAAATAAATAAATAAATAAATATAAAGGCAGAGAGACCTATGTATTAAATGAAACTATTTCTAGCCACATTAAGACCTGGAGATAATTTAAAGTAAGAGTTGTCCTGATCCTCACATTTCTCTTCCACAAACACACTCCAGGCACACCAGCTTATAGTTCACTGCAGCTCCATGTAACCAAGGAAACTAAGGACCTTCATAAACCATGTGTGGATCTTAGAACTGTCCTAAAGGATTACATCGAAAACAGAAAGCTCCAGACCATGAAATATATCCTAAATCAGCTAAGCAACAAATAAATCAACAAGAAATACATCTCCTTAAGGAATTGAGCTGCCATCCTTGAACCAACCAGCAATTTCAAAGCAAAGATGCTTGTTCCTTCCTCCCCTGTTTCGTCTGCTTTGGTTTAGTTGTAGTCATTATGTAATCTCAGCAATGATTTGTTTCTCCCTTTAAAAGGTTCATTAATAGGCAGTTTTCCTCCCTACTAATAACTGAAACTCATTCTAATTGATGACGCCAGCATCTTGAAGAGGCAGCTTAATGTACACTATATCAGATAATGTCCTGGGATAATCACCGTTTTTAATCATTTTCTATCCACTATTTCAATTGTACAAGAAGCACACAATCAAATGTGTTAGCCTTGAAATCTTACCTAGAACAATGAATCAAAATCTCTTACGCTCAAAATATCTCTCATTCTAAATATTTTAAAATCATTCTAATGAGAACTCTTGTGGATCTTGGAGGCATGAATTGTGATGGAATAATATGTGGCAAAGCTACTTTCATAACGCATGAACAATGTAACAATACAGCCATTTTTTTCTACAGCAAATAACCTTGATCTAAGGTCAATAAAAATACATAGCCTTGACAATGAAATTGTAATGCCACATATTTTCTAAAGCCTAAACCTTTTAGCAGCCACTTCTGTTTTTGTAAGTGGTATGCAACAAGGCAATAAAGAGAAACAACGTCAGCTGTAGCTTTATGCATTGTAGGCATTGCAAAAAATCAAAGACCTTCAAGAGAGGATTTTTGCTTTTGGAATCTACAAGAAGTGTTTGCAAAAAAAATTGACATCTGTATGCTGGAAAAGGAACAGTATGGGGAATTAATATAGATAAAAAAAGAAGACAGCGTAAGAGTTTAGCAAATAAATATTGTTCAGGACTACCATCAGTTCCTATTATTTTTGCAAAATTACCAACATTCATTTTATTGTGGGTTTTTTTTCAACAAATCCGATAGAGTCAAAAGTTGGTTCTTCTGGTATTTGCTTTCTGGAAAGTGCCAGAAATAATTAGTTTCAGTCATTTTAAAAGTATTACAACATATTTAGGCAGGCCAAAGTATTTGAGCAACACTACATGAACAGAGAGGTATGCCTTAACAACTGGCCAGTTAATAGCCCAATGTACTACATACAATTCACATTTCTCCAGTTGAGTCCACATTGTCAGCCACTATACCCTCTTGCTACTATTCAGATAGCAACAGATGGCTCAAGGCAATTGCAGTTTTAATAACTGGAAGGCATCAGAGGCATCAAAAATGGTAGACAGATCTGAAAGCAGCTCAAAGAATTCCTGCTTGTTGTTTCAAGTGGGGTTTACAACCATTAAGTTGTCACAACTAATACATTGTATAAAACAAATGCTTTATTTAAATGAGATTACTTTCTATATTCAATTTCTGGCTGTGTTCATACATAGCATTAAACAAAATTGCAGCCGTTGCATTATGGTTTAGTGTATTGGATGATCCCAGCCACTGTGAATTGTAAACTGTTCTTTAGGGTTTTGCAATCCATGTGAATTATGGTATTTTTAAAGAAACCATTGATGGTGTAATGAGTTACTCAGTCTGTATACTGTTAACTCAATGTCACTATTTTAACTTCCTATCTGCTACACTAACCTTAATTTCAAGGTTCCAAATAATACATCCCATTCAATAAGAACTCCGAGGCAGGCAATTTCCTCAAATAACATTTTATTGGGACATATCAAATTGGCACATTCTTGGTGTAAAACCGGTTCTCTAACTTCCCACTGGTTTACACTCAGTTAAAAGTAAAACTTTGTCCACGAGTCACCAGTCACATGGTCCAATCAGCATATAGTCCAGTTGCTAGGTTACCTCAGTCTCCACCTTTCAAACACCTGCACCAACGTCCTTGATTCCCATGGGAAAGAATTTTATTTTGGCTATAACACCCCAACTATCTCTACACTTCCCTCCCTGGCCTCTTTGCTCCAGGCTGTGTCAGCCCTGAAACAGTGAGAAGAGAAACTTCTCTAGAAAAAAGCTACAAAAAGAAAATGGCCACAGTTCAGCCAACGTCAGGGTTAAACTTTTTTTCTAGTGATTTTATACGTGGGTAGGTGGGCATGTGTATATGTGTGTGTGTTTTGAATCCCTCACACATGCACACATACATTGATGGAACAAATAATTGAGAAGTTGTTTCTCCAGAATACTCTCAAACTTAAAAAATTTCAATTCCAGTGTTGCTTTTTTGCAGCTCCTTTTTCTACAAGAAATCCTTTAATGGCTCCAGTATATGTATTTGCACAAAATATAAAGGTAAATCTTAAATTAGCAGTTGGAGAAAACATCCCTCACAAAAAAAATATCCTATGCTGATTTATCCAAGCATAAACCCAGCTGTGCTCAATGGGGGCCTATCGAAAGATTGGCACAGGATTACAACCTGTATGTGTTTTGTTGCCCAGACAAGAAATGTGCATGGAATGGAAACTATTGAAAATTGAGATGAACAATAATACCAATCAGACATCAGGGTTACAAGGCAAGTTGCTATTAAGGTCACTAGAGGCTCAGTAGATCATCTGCATTAAAGATAGAACCAGTCAAAAACAAGCTCACTATAACTCATCCCTAAAGCATTCTTATTGACCATATGTACAAGAAGTGGTTGATGAAAGGAATAGCTACTGCCATGTTAATTACTTGCATTTTATTTTCTTCATTGAGAAATCCAGTTTGATGTAGTGCAGGGGTGTCAAATTCGCATCGTCATATCATCGTCACATGACGTATCATGACTTATTTCCCCTTTGCTAAACAGGGCATGGGCGTGGCCAGGGTGTGATGCATCTAGGCCACAGGCCACAAGTTTGACACCCTTGACGTAATGGTTAAGTCATCATAACAGAAATCAGGAGACGATGTGGTTTAGTCTTATCTTACACTAGGCACAAAGGCAGCTAAGGAGACTTTGGACCAGTCTACTGATTGATATGAATATGATATTTATATTTGAATGTTTCTTTTACAAATATGTATTGTAAAAAGAATCCCTTTCTCAGGCAACAAGCCTTCAGAGAGGTATCATTGTGGAGCTTGTATGTGATTGTGCAATATTATGCAACATTCTTTTGTCTTTCACAGAATTAAAAGGGTAAGATGGGGTTTTTCTCATTCATGAATAGGAAAAAGCACCTTTCCATTGGTAAAAATGCAACAGGATGTTCAGTCAAAGTAATGGTCTCTATGACCAGGTTGAATAAATGCTGTACGAAGCCACTAATTACATTTTAAACACTTTGAATGTTTGACCAAATAAATCAAGAATGTATCTGAATTTTCAAAAAGCTGACACAGTATTGCATTAAGTACTGTTTGAAGAAATAAATCTCAAAATGTGATACACACTAGAGGTTTGGAAATGTATGATCTCATTAAAAAATTGCTGGTACTTGGAAAGATCTCTGGCCACCAATCACAGCTACAATGTGGCTTTAATTTATAATTTTTGTCCCCAAAGCTAAACCATTTAATATGATAATCAGCATCAATCAAGCAACTTTAGTTCTACATTTTGCAGTTGGAGCAGAAAATCTTTCTCTTGGAGACAAATTAAGCCACCCCAATGTGACATTTGAAAATAAATATTGTTCAACGAGCAGTCAGATCAATTCACTACAGAAATGCATTGGAAGCTAGAAAGATGTGTATAATTACATTTTCAGACATGCACAAGAAAGACATGTATGCATGTTGGTGTAAAAAGACAGCTTCTCTTGCTGCTGAACAACAACATGTATTTTTCTTTGTTTATTTACTTGTCACCTGAAAGATATTGTGCCCAAATACACTGTGTGACCTTCCATAAGTCACCATTAAGCTGACACAAGGTCCTATTATGCTTGGATAGAGACTCTGCCATTGGCTCAAAGTACGGCAGCCTAGTGCTCAATATTAGAGGAGTGGGGAACCTTATTAAATGTCATATAACATATTGTGGCAAACTTCTTATTGCCAAAACCAATTCTGTACATCAGATGGAGTAAGGTAATATGTAATAATATCCAATTTTCTACTAATTTAGATGCTTCTTCTAAAACAAGGCAACTGCTAAGACGTAACTCCAGTGATTATACATAAATCAAGGTGCCCATTAATATTAGATAAATCCTCCTCCATAAGGTACTGTAAAGTGCAGTAATATATTATTGATAAATCTGTGCTTTGTCAGGATAGTTTTGTAATCATTCTTCTTTATTCTGAAATTACTGGTAGCTTTGCTGATTGAAAGAAAGATTAAATCACTACTAGTAATCCAATTTTTTGTGCAAGGAAACTGAGACATACTTCATATCTTGCTGTGCAGCACATTGTACATATCTATAGAAGATAGCAATGTTATAAGGCATGCTTTTGATCTTAGAAAAAGGTGTCAAGGTTTAATTTATGCTTTATCTGTTTTTTTGTTTTGTTTTTTGTATTCTTGTTGTCTGACTGTAAAAGAATAGGGATTGATCTACAGGCAGAGAAACTGGGTATTTTGCTCTCAGAAAAGTTACAAGGGGCCACATACTCAAGAAAAGGAAGTCCAACCATAACTTTACCTTCCCAAAGAAAAAAATCCATAATGGAGGCTGATGAGAGTAGATATATATCTTCCAAAAAGTATATGTGAGTTGTGATATTTTTCCATTTTTTTAACTTTCAAAAATAATATTTTCTACAACATTTCTTTGAAGAATAAAGATTTTTTCCCCAATGCCTTATGGCCACATGGGCAATTTCTGGGAAAAAAATATCTATAGCTCAAAGTTGAACTGTGGAGTTCTTGCTGCTTTATTAGCTCAGTATGCTTGCAGATGTTTCATTGCCCAATTAAATAATATCAATTAAAAGCTTATAAGTTTTTCACACCAATGATTGGGTAATGAAATGTCCACAAGCAAACAAGCAAGCTCAGAAAGCACCAAGAATTCTACAATTGCAGAACTTTAGGGGAAAAGCACATCAGGCTTTTTAAAAGTTAAATAAAAATGACAGGAACTCCCTGGGCACCTTGTACATTTAAAAATTCTGCTTCTGTCTAGGTCTGGATCTGGATCTGGATCTGGATCTGATCTAGTCTTTTTCCTATAGGTTATTATTTAACAGTTCATTAAGGAAGTTCATGAGACTGGAAAGCAGATTGTTAATCAGAGTAGACCTATTTTAATCCAAACATACAAATACATATCTGATAGAGCACCCCTTTATCATTTATTAATCTTTTTTACTCATTTCCCCATGATGTCTATTGGGTCCTCAGGTCATTGGGGGACACATGTGATGCTGAAGGCCTCATGTAAAACTAGAAGTGTCTGGAGTACTGACTTGGGGAAGTAGGTGAAAGCAAAGAGAACAAGCAGAATATACATTATCTTAAGTCTATGTATGGATTTTTCTGTCCAGTCTCTACAAGTCTCAGTTAAACTCGTCCTGATCAATCTCACCATGCTGCAGTCAACACATTCTTTCAACAACCCACTTCTTGCCAGGAATCTTCATTCAGAAGGCTTAACTCATGGTCCCAGAAATCAAACTCCTTGCACTGACAATATCTTTTGACAATATGATTTAGCCCTATGTATATAGTGGCATTTTTAAACTATCTAACTTGCTATATGTTTTAGATAGGTTTTAGGGTAGGTTTTTAATTATTATTTTAATTTTTAAATACTCTGTAGTGTGATTGTGATGTGGTGTTTGGGACACTGTGCTGGAGCAGCTTTCAAATTTCATTGCATTTGAAGAATGCAGTGACAATAAAGGTATTCTATTCTATTCTGTTCTATTCTATCTCAATAGCCAGGCATTATCTGCTTTAGTTGTCTTCCTTTTTTTCTCTGTCCTCCTCAATGGATCAGAAGGATGGATAAGTAACATCATTTGAGACACCTTCAGTTCCCTTCTTACATAATAGCCTAAGTACATAAATAAATAAATTGGTACCATTGCCCAATTTTGTACTAAAATTGAAGATAAATTATTCCAAAGCAGATTTTTATAAACAAAGACAAGAAAATACACTGTCAGATATGTTGTCCCTAAGGAGGGCATCTCAAAAACAACAACAAATGCCAAAATATTCCTGAAAATGAAATTAAGTTGAACTTCATCTATAATTCATAAATATATGCCATTCTGAGCTGTTTTCATTTGTCAATTTATTTTTTTCCTAATCCTAAACTTGCAGAGAAATAGAAAAAACTTTTCAAGAAATCTCCTGCTGAATTTCAGGGGTAAATGAAAGTTGAAGTAAAACCTTCTGAGGAAAATTAGTGGCTTATGAGCTACCAGTGGCTCAATCTTAATGTATAACAGCAAAATAATAAGCACTCTAATGGCACTGTATGCACATAGTAATTGCATTTAAAATGTTTGTGTGCATTTAAAAATGCTACAATTTATATTATAAAAACAGTGTCTGGGTCTTTACTCTCAACATATATATTCCCCTCCCTTGCGAAATAGCTGGTGCTATATGGCAAAAGAATTGTTAGATGGAGGTAGTAACATGTTGGATACACATGTGTGGCATCTAGGGCTGAGTTATAAGAGGAGGAAATAAAGAGAACTATCAGTCTTGAATCACTGCTATGCAGGAAGCAACCCAGGAGGGATCCTCCTTAATTTCTTCTCAGCATTTACCAAATAGTTATGCAGAGTATGTTTTAGTCCAGCAAGATTTTGTCTGAAGGTGAACATGCAATAAAAAACCCTACTTGGAACTTCTAAAACTGTTGTTCTTGATTTTCCATTCCAAACAACCTATCAGAAATTCCCTGGAAGTCCCTCCCACTGATTAATTAACAGAAGATTGCCTTGATGAGAGAAGAATATAGCTGAAATCCTCTCGTGTGCCTTTTCATTTCCCATATTAATAATGTAGTAGTTGTTCCTGTTAATTTTATTATAGTATAAGAAGGGGCTCCTGATCAAGACCATGTAAGGGGTGAGAATGGGTAGGTCTTCCATATAAACTCAGAACCAATGCTGAAAATTAAACTTTGTTTTGATGCCAATGAATTATTATTATTTTTTTATTTTGGATAATTCCCTTGTAGATCTTGAATTGAATTGCTGGGTAGAAAACTTTAATTCTTTCCAGCATCCAACTACTTTTGTCACACCCTGAACGAGCCTCTAGTGGTTATTTCACAATTAGTAAAATTGTTGGACTCAGCTGCATCCTGTGCTTGTAACATATAGTTGGCTTCTCAGATGGATATTTCTCTGTACATAAAATGAACTCTACTTTATTAGTACTAAAAAAGCATAATTTTCACTGGGAAATGCATATATTGAATAAGAAGTTTTTTTTTCCTTGAAGCAATTAAATTGTTAATGAATATTGGTTGGCAAAATGAACAAACAATGAGCAATTTGAGGTAGTCTTTTCATCAGCTATCAGAATATAAGCACTTTGTGAACCCATGAAGGAAGCAGCCCATTCTTAAGACAGTCCGCTCTCTCCAGGTACGTTGCCTTCACAGGGAAGCAATCTAAAAAAGTCAAGATGACGGCATTTCTGGATAATGCATTTATTGTAAAATCATCATGGATCATCATTTACTCATGATGTTGTCTTCCATTGTAATTAATTTATTTTCTTGCAGAAAATACAACTTCTGTGTGGGCAGATTTACAGTCTTGGAAAGTTTAGGTGGCCTTCCCATCTTTATTATGAGGCATAGGTTTCCCAGCAACATTTCATGAAATGCAGGAGATGCACCTTCTCTCACATTTTGTTGGATCTTTGAAATAACATCTGGTCCAGGCAGAGATGGTATTCACAGGTTCTAACCAGTTCTGGAGAGCTGGTAGTGGAAATTTTGTGAACCAGCAAATATCACTTCTGAGTGGAGATTTTACACTATCCTTCCCTTGCCAGGCCCACCAAGCCACGCCCACAAAACTGGTAGTAAAAAAAATTGAATCCCACCACTGGGTCCAGGTCAGTACAGTCCTGACTTTGTAGTCTTTTAGGAGGGCCCTAAAGATCTGGATCTTTACACAGGCATTGGGCAAGGATGATATGTGAACATATTTAAGGGCATATTCCCTGAGTCTATTTTTCCTTTAGCATGGTTCTTTAACTGATGTGATTTTTTTTTAATGGTAAAAGGATTAAAAGTACTTTGGAAAATAGGAGGCCTTTAAAATAGAATAAATGGAACAATCAATTATTCAATCAATTAATCAATGAAGGCAGTAATTTATCAGGCGAGTAAATCATAGCTCCCAAACTTAGTATAACCACATGTGTGTGTATAATTTTACAAAAGCTGTTAATAAAGAAGGAACATTCATTTGTTTAATCTAACGGAAGTCTTTGAAACCACAGGTTTCATTAGCACAATGTGTATTTTTTGAAACCCATCCCCTAAATATTGCATGTAAAATTTGTAAGGTTTGCAATGGAGCAAAAGTTACTTATTCTTGCTCAGTAATAGAAGTTTTTCTCCCGAGCAGGAGACTAGTTTTAGATCCAACATTCATTCCTTTAATGATCAGTTAATCTGAATCACAGCCCCAAAAGACCCACTGTTTGGGTGCAGAGTAAAGCAGCATTTGCTATGTTTTATTGATCCCAGGACTAAAGAAGTACAGTTTCACATGTTTACAACATAAGAGTCAGAAAATTTAGCTGGATTAGTACAGAAATCTATTAACTGGTGATTATACAGAATGGGATCCAGGATTTGAAAACATCAATTTTCTTTTCTAAAAAAAACTTTTGCAAATATATATGTTGATCCCCAAGTAGTAAAGGTATATTTAGAGTATCATGTTCTTTGATAATTTACATGGTCTACCCCTACATATACTAAGGTTCATCCAAAATGAAAACATATGTCTTTATGTAATATGAAATATAGACATGCTCAGTTGTATGATTATATATATTGAATGGAACATACCAATGAATGAAGGCATCTCACCCAACATGAACACACAAATTTATACATAGGCATTGGGCTAGAAAGTGGAGGATCATGAGTTCTAGGCCCACCTTAGCTACAAAGCCAGCTGTGAGTTTGAGCTATTGAGTTTCTCTCAGCCCTAGGATGGAGACTATTGTTGTAACTATGTATCATTTATGTGTAATCATTGACTTCTGTCTCTTCAGTGACCTTTGCAAGGCACGTACAAGGGACAAGGAGCTAGACATCTGTCAATAAAGCTTATTCACATTATGAGTAATCTGTCGGGTATGCAGCTTTGTAAAACATGCATATCCTACTTGACTTAAGCTTTGTAAAATATCCTACTTGACTTAAGCTTTGTAAACATGCATATCCTGTTCAACTTGAGCTTTTGAAAAAATCACTTCTTTGTGATGAAGCACAATAAAAGAGCGTGTACCAAGACATTCTGCGCGCTCATCCCAAGGAACTTCGTCTCCTGTCGTTTCTTTCTCCTTCGCTCCCTATCATGAGTCGCCCATCTGATGCGGGATAGCAGATACCACATTCTGGTGACCCCGATGTGATTCCCTACGGGGGATGCATTGCGACGCGCTCATATCTTACCCGCTCGATGGGAGCTGTGCATCGCCAGGTCTGAAGCGAATTGCACATCATCGGACCTGAAACACGGTCCCAACTTTCGTAAGTATGGGTGGAAACTTTTCTCAACAACAGACGGAACATCTGAAGGAATTGAGGGAGTTAGTCGCGTCTTCTTCTAAATATTCTGCTAATTTAAAGGGCTCGCCTGTAAAAATGAAACCTATTGCTACATTATTGACTTATGTGTGGCAACATTGTCCCAATTATTCAGAGAAAGGGTCCTTAAAAATCTCCACTTGGCAAAAAATTGGCGAATATCTCCATAATCCTCTTCGTGCACCTATTGGCATTTTGGTCACTTGGAGGAAAATTATGGAGGCTTTAATGGTCCATTATAAAATAGAAACAGGGAGTGTATTTGAATCTCCCCCACCAAGTTATAATAACTTTTCTGTCCATCAACCCTCTGCTCCTGATGGTCATGAATCATTGCGGAAGCCTCCCTCCATTCAATCCACTTCCACAAATGAAGAGCCCCCGTGTCCTCCACCACCCTCCCGAGGTGGGGGGGGTGTTTTAAAAGCCATTCAACAAGCCTTTTATGAAGGGGAAATGGATGAGGACACCCTTGCAGCAGCTTCCCTCTATCCGGTCATACAAGCCGGCAATCACCCAGCTCCTCAGTATACCCCAATACCATACAAAATAATTAAGGATTTGAAAGCAGCCTGCAAGGAAAATGTATGGTGCTTGTGCATGGTACCAGGAGGGAGAGTGGAAAACTAAAATTACCCCTCCGCAATCTTCTGCTCAACAGGCAGAACTTGCTGCATCTCTTATTGCGTTTCAGCAGTTTCAAAAAGCTCCTTTTAATTTAATAGTAGATTCCTTATACGTTTCTCAGATTTTGAAAAATATATATCAAGCCTATTTATCTCCCAGCATATCTGTTTCTTTGTTAAAGTTGTTGCTTCCTCTACAGCAATATATCAACAGCCGCACGCATCCATTCTTTGTAGCGCATATCAGGAGCCATCAACCTCTTCCTGGCATATTACAGAAGGGAAACGATGTGCCAGACGCAGCTGCATCCGGTAATTCAATCTGTAATCTGACAGCAGCTGAAAGTCATGACTATTTTCACCAAAATAAGAAAGCCCTACAAAAACAATTTTCTCTAACTCAGGCAGAAGCTGCTGCTATTATTCAACAATGCCCCACATGTAGTCAGCAAGGACATTCCATTCCCATAGGAGTAAATCCTAGAGGATTAAAAGCTTGTAACTCAGTATCTACCTTTTGCCCCTTGGAAATATTTGCATGTTTCCATAGATACATATTCAGGGTTTATTCTGGCCACTCCTCAAAGGGGAGAAACTGTAAAACATGTCATCAATCATTCAATTCGTACCTTTGCCTCGCTAGGACGTCCAAAAGAAATCAAAACTGACAATGGACCTGCCTATACAAGTTCTGCATTCCAGGACTTCTGTAACAGATGGAATGTAACCCACAAGTTTGGGATTCCCTACAACAGCCAGGGGCAGGCTATTATGGAACGAGCGAACTTATCTCTGAAACGTGCTCTTGATCGATATTCGTTGCGGGAAAAACCCCCGAACCTTCCAGCATTGCAAAATTCTCTTAACATTTGTCTTTACACTTTAAACTTTCTTAATTTGACTGGCATTCCTCCCACTTCTGCTGCTTCGCGTCATTTTTCCTCCCCCTCACCCCCGCCTAACAGACCTCTGGTATATTATCGCAGATTGCCAGATCCCGTCTGGCAGGGTCCCGCTGAGCTTCTCATCTGGGGACGAGGCTACGCTGCGATTCTACTACCAGACAAAACCACTTGCTGGGTCCTTGGTCAGGCGGTAAGACCCTATCATGGGAATTCCTCCGCTACATCTGCTTCTTAAACTCCTCCTGATATTCTTGCCTATATCCTCTTTGCAATTTCTACCTTATTCGTATCCTACTTATACCTTTGTTCAACGTGGTCATTGGACCACATTAGAATTTCGCTTTATTAATTATGATAGTGACTGTCCTATTGTTTGTTGGCATGATAATCTTCCCATAAATCTATTTCCTTATATTCACACATACTTCAACAAAACCTATGCTTCCTGTCAAAAGACTATTCGTGTTAAAGCCACTTCATTAACAGAAGACTATTATACTTGTTCCATGTGGGTACGTCATGAAAATGCTACCCGTAATTTTCACTCTGTTTTGTTTACAGAACACTCTACCACTCGCTCTTTTGTTCCTTCTTTACTCTTCCTATGGAGAAGAACCTTAAAATCTTTTCCTCTATTCAATCTAGATATAGGGGGACCTAGATGTCCTTCTCTTGTATTACGGGTTCCCCCACCCCAACTAACATCCTTGATGAATGACCAAATTAATCTTCATTGTCATTATTGTAATTATTATCCTTTTTCTACTAATTGCATTCCCTCCTCATCTCGTAAATGTTCTACAACTAACTTGTCCATAGTCCTCTCTCCTACTTGTGATGCCTTTATATACCCGAACTCTGATCCTGTCAACAAACGACGCTTCAAAAGAACTGCCCATGACGATCCGCAGAAGCCTCATAGAAGATATAATATTACTTGGACTATAACTGATTTTCAAGGCGTTCGTTTAAACTCTACAACCAATTTTTCTCGCATAGAAGACTTCTACCCACCACTTCAATTCGATTTGGCAGAAATCGCACCCACACCACCGGGTGTGGTTCTGCAGTCTACACCACTTCAGGAGGAAATATAACATCACACCTGAAAGGAATGTATTTTATCCCTGGCAATAACTCTGTTTGGGCTTGTTCCAACGGTCTCACGGCATGTGTCCACGGGGATGAACTTGTTAAATCCAAATCATTTTGCATTCAAGTATGGCTCGTACCAAAAATTGATGTGTATAACTCTGATGATTTTATATCCCTACAGGTACCCGTGGAATACCCCCTCAGAGCAAAGCGGGAAATTATTAGTACTCTCACTCTAGGTCTACAGCTTGCTCTGGGCGCCACGGGCGCAACCACGGGCATTGCAGGTCTAGCTGTCTCTGATAAAAGAATTACAGCTCTGGGTTCAGCCATTGATGAAGATTTATTACGAATTGAGAAATCAATTGTAGCTTTGCAAAACTCCTTGACGTCCCTCTCGGAAGTAGTCTTGCAAAATCGTAGAGGCTTAGATCTGTTATTTTTTTTAAAAAAAAAGGGGGATTGTGTGCTGCGCTTAAAGAAGAATGTTGTTTTTATGCCAATAGCAGGGGGATCGTGTTGGATTCTATGAATGAATTAGAAAAACGCTTGAAAGATAGAGAAAAAGAAAGGTTAAACATGTATAATTGGTATCAAGGCTTGTTTTCTATTTCGCCATGGCTTACAACCCTTTTAACTACATTGGCAGGACCGTTAATAATCATTATATTGATATGTATTATAGGACCTTGTTGTTTTAATAGAATATTGCAATTTTTGAAAAATCAATTATCCTCCATAACTGCTGATGTTAATGTATTATTGCAAGCTCATGTTATGTCCTCAGCACCGGACGAAAAAATGTCATTGCTGAGTTACCGCTCCTTGGACAACCTTGATGCTGACGGGTCGCACTCTTGCCCAGATGACGGGGCGGCGAACATTCCATAAAAATGGTTCCTGTCTTCTCGGACAAGGAAGAAGACTCATCATAAATAATAAAAACAGAGGAGATGTTGTAACTATGTATCATTTATGTGTAATCATTGACTTCTGTCTCTTCAGTGACTTTTGCAAGGCATGTTCAAGGGACAAGGAGCTAGACATCTGTCAATAAAGCTTATTCACATTATGAGTAATCTGTCGGGTATGCAGCTTTGTAAAACAGACATATCCTACTTGACTTAAGCTTTGTAAAATATCCTACTTGACTTAAGCTTTGTAAACATGCATATCCTGTTCGACTTGAGCTTTTGAAAAAAATCACTTCTTTGTGATGAAGCACAATAAAAGAGCGTGTACCAAGACATTCTGCGCGCTCATCCCGAGGAACTTCGTCTCCTGTCGTTTCTTTCTCCTTTGCTCCCTATCATGAGTCGCCCATCTGATGCGGGATAGCAGATACCGCAGACTATCACAAACCTCTTCTGAAAAACCTTGCCAAGAAAAGGCAAGGCAGCATCTAAGAATAAAATAGAAAAAAGAGAGAGAGCGCAAAAGGAATTGGGGAGGGAAAGAGGGAGGGAGAGAAGATGGGAGAGAGAGAGAGAGTTACCTCTCTTTTTTGATCAAGATAAAATCTTGTATCTACTTTATAGAAGTTTATTTTAATGAAGGAAGAAAACAACATGCCATAGGTAAAAGCAAATGAGATGCAATTATTTGCTAAAAAAAAAAAAAAGTTCCACATGCATTTCAATAATATCACTCATGGGAAATTGTTCAAATTATATAGGTAAAAAACCTCAGCTCCTTCTAATGTTCCATTCATAAAAGCTTTTGATTGAAAGAATAACTACTAAGAACAGTGTACGTAAATGTTTCCCACAGTGGCATTAGGCTTACTAACAATTATGTTAGTGATAACACATATATACACATGTGTGCACAAATGCACACACACACACACACACACACACAAAATATGAAGGAACTATCAGCCCCATTAAGGAATTAACAGGGACAATAAATTGCTTTTAGGGGAATCCTGAACTAGCAGTTCCAATGTACAATGAAATTAAATCTATTAAATTAAAAAGATTAAAGATGTAATCTTCTATTTCTTGGGAGAGCAAACTATAAGCTATAGGCTTGTGCCATTTTGTTCTCATTGATATTTGACTTCATAGGAGACCATCCAACAGCAAATCGTCTTTCTGTTTCTCCATGAGCCGCTATGGCTGGACAATCCTGAGATTGCAAAAACCAAATCCTTGCTTCTAGCTTTCAAAGGTCAAATTCAAGTGATCCCCGATTTACAACTGAATTGAGCCTAGACATTGCAATTGTAAGTCATGCCAATCATTGAACAGGTCACCACTCAACCATGCCTGATTTTACAATCTTCATTGTAAAGCAAACAGACTAGTTGTTAAGTGAATCTATTAATAAATGCCAGTTTCTGGCAAAAAAAAAACCCCATGAATAATGGTCACATGACTGCAAGATGATATAAATGGTAATACAAGTGGGCCAATTGCAGGTGCCCAAAATGTGATCACATGATGTAGGGAGAACCTCAAAACTGGGTTATAAGTAGCTCAAGGTTCATTGTAACTCAGCCCTAGAAAGGAAGTACTAGCAAACTACTTCTGGAAAAGTTGTGAAGAAAAGTGCAGAGACTTTTAACCAAAAATTAGGGTTAAAATTGCTGCTTTTTTCCCACAGCAAAATTGATGGTGAGTGGAAAAGTGTGTGTGTATATATGTGTGTGTGTGTGTGTGTTTTCTTAAGTTTTCATGGGTACTTACATGTATGGTATTCAGCTTACTTCAGGTATTTTCCCACCTCATTATAGTTGTGCTTTTAAAGTTGTAGCAACATTGTAGCAAGTGTTTCGGCAGAATCTCATCTGCCATCATCAGGCTTCTGTATTGTGTTCGTCTGTGAGTCAGACTTTTACAGTTGTTTCAGTTTTAAATTTGGGGCTAGCCTACTGCTGTGCCAGAATGGTTTTTTTCTTCATCCTGATTGGTTGAGAGTCTTAGTCTGTGTTTATTGGTCTTGGAGTTTGCTGTGTTCTGCTTGATTGGTGTTTCTAATATCTTCTGTCTGTTTTGTGGCTCTTTTTGTGTCTTGATTGGCTGGCAACATTGTGTTCCTGTATTGGAGGCTTTTAGTGCAGTTTGGCTCTGAGTAAATGGACGGCTATCATTTGTTAGGAAGCTAGGTTTCATCTGAGTGCCTGGTTGGGATGTGTTTGAGCTGGAGGTATTGGGGGGATCTGTTTGTGCCTGGCTAGTGGTGTGGAGATTTTTTTGTTTGTGAGTGCAGGCTTCCAAATAATTGACAGTCTGGTGGAATCATCTCTTCTATTCATGCTTTCAGGTCTTTTTTCAATCTCTATGGCTTCTCTGATAATTCTGTGGCTGGGGTTTTCTATAGTGGCTGGGGTTTTGGTGCCATTGAAGTCAATGCTATGACCTGTGGCTTTCATGTGTTGGACTAGTGAGGAAGTGTGTTCCAACTTTTTGACTGCATTTTTGTGTTCATCGAGGCGGGTACTTATTCTTCTATTGGTCTGTCCAATGTATGTGGCAGGGCATGATGCGCAGGGGACTTCGTATATGCTTTGGTTTTCCAGGTCAATTTTATCTTTGGGGTTTATTAGGATGGCTGCTATTTTTCTGTCTGTTTTGAAGGCAGTCTTGATGTGATGCCTGTGTAGTATCTTACTGATTTTATCTGTAGTACCTCTTATGTAGGGCAGGACAGCTGTCCATAGGTCTGTTCATCTTCTAGGTCTCCATTATGTCTCAGTGTGTTTTTGTGGATCAAGTATTACTCCGAGAAGCACAAAGCCGAGGACACAAGCCTGAAGATGATGAATGAGACTTCATCGAAATGTCGCCTAGATACTTCCAATTATACGTGGGAGAAAACCCGAATAACCAAAGATCCACACATATATATATATATATATATATATATATATATATATATATATCTATATCTATATCTATATCTATATCTATATCTATATCTATATCTATATCTATATCTATATCTATATCTATATATCTATATATATCTATATATCTATATATCTATATATCTATCTATATATATCTATATCTATATCTATATCTATATCTATATCTATATCTATATCTATATCTATATCTATATCTATATCTATATCTATCTATATCTATATCTATATCTATATATATATATATATCTATATCTATATCTATATATATATATATATATATATATATCTGGCATTCAGCTTTGTTCGGGTATTTTCCCACGTGGTGCTTTTAAAGTTGTAGCAACGTTTCAGCAGAATCTCATCTGCCATCATCTGTACAGAAGCCTGATGATGGCAGATGAGATTCTGCTGAAACGTTGCTACAACTTTAAAAGCACCACTATTATGACGTGGGAAAATACCCGAACAAAGCTGAATGCCAGAGAGAGAGATAGATAGATAGATAGATAGATAGATAGATAGATAGATAGATAGATAGATATTTGTTTTCTTAAGTTTTCGCGGGTACTTCCATGTATGGTATTCAGCTTTGTTTGGGTATTTTCCCACGTCATTGTAGTTGTGCTTTTAAAGTTGTAGCAACGTTTCGGCAGAATCTCATCTGCCATCATCAGGCTTCTATATTGTGTTCGTCTGTCTTGAACACAATACAGAAACCTGATGATGGCAGATGAGATTCTGCCAAAACGTTGCTACAACTTTAAAAGCACAACTACAATGATGTGGGAAAATACCTGAACAAAGCTGCATTAGATAGATAGATAGATAGATAGATAGATAGATAGATAGATAGATAGATAGATAGATAGATATAGATTTAGATTTAGATTTAGATATAGATATAGATATAGATATAGATATAGATATAGATATAGATATAGATATAGATATAGATATAGATATAGATATAGATATATAATTAACCTTCTCCGACAAGAAGCTGATTAGAAGAAAGGAAGGCATGAAAGCTTGAGAATCTTGTGAACTTTCAAGTTTTCTCTTTCCATTATGTATTCAAAATGGACAGTGATTGATTATATCTAAATATGTGGTGCAGTGGTTAGAGTGCTGTACTGCAAGCTACTTCTGCTGCAGCCAGCTGCCTGCAATTTGGCAGATTGAATCTCACCAGGCTCAAGGTTGACTCAGCCTTCCAAGGTGGGTAAAATGAGGATCCAAATTGTTGGGGGCAATATGCTGACTCTGTAAACCACTTAGAGAGAGCTGTAAAGCACTATAAAGGAGTATATAAGTCTAGGTACTATTGCTATTACTCTCTCTGTGTGTGTGGGTGTGTGTGGGTGTGTGGGTGTGTGGGTACACATACATGTATGCAGGTCTTGGCATGTTTGGGTCTTTTCCCATGTAAGACTGAGAGTATCTTGGCGACGTTTTGGCGAGGTCCCACTCACCATCTTCAGGCTTCGTGCTTGTGGCTTTTGGCTTCGTGCTTGTGCGAGCAAAACATGTATGTATATACATATGCATATATACATACACACATACATATATATATGTGTAAATAGATAGATAGGTAGGTAGGTAGGTAGGTAGATAGATAGATAGATAGATAGATAGATAGATAGATAGATAGATAGATAGGCAGGCAGGCAGGCAGGCAGGCAGGCAGGCAGGCAGGCAGGCAGGCAGGCAGATATAGATATAGATAGATATATGTATGTATAATTGATATAAATAGATATAATGTATATATAATGTGTGTTATGTATGTGTATGGGTAGATATATACTTTCTTTTGAAAGCAGGCAACAGACTTTCATTTTCAATGGGTGCCAAGGTGCCCATAGAAAAAATGAAATAAAGGTTATCTTATCTTAACTTAAAACAGTTATTTTGGGGAAGAGGCTGAGGAGTGGCTTCTTCTTCAATGGTTAAGGAAATTTCAGTGTATTTTTACCTTTTCTCCCCTATTTAAGGAAGAGCTACCATCATTTCACTGTACAATGAGCCAGATCTGTAGTCAGCTTCTGTCTATTATGAATGTGTGGGCTGGAGTGTCTTCATCTGATTTTATCTTATTGTTGCATAAATCAGAGTACTCCACTCATGCAGTGAGCTCTCTTTCTATATGAATGAATGCCTTTTGGGCTACATACTCCTCAGAAATCAGATAATTAGAAAACAGGGTATCTCCAAGTAGGAAAGAATGAAAGCTTAATAGTATTGGGAATGTATAATACACTCCTTTATGCTGGTGAGAAAAAAATATATTTTTTATTTATGCATGCTTAAATTTAAGTAGACTTCTGACTGATTTGGGAGCCCATTAGGCCTTTCTATTGTTTTTCACAGTTGTGCTTTTAATGTGTTTGCTTCATGCTTTAAATTGCATTTTAATAATATTGTTTTAATTTGTTTTCTTGAGTGCCATTCATTGGCAAAAAGGGAAATATAAATCCCATAAACAAATAAAAGAGTTTCTCTCATATTCATTGTGTCAAATAAGCAAAGACCCAAGTGAATATAGTATATTCAGAGAATTAGGACTGAGGAATCTGATTTTCTTCCTTTGTTATCTGTTGTATTACTTTCACTGTTAACTGAATTACCCCCCGCCCTTAAGTTAATATATAAAGGGTATATCCATTAAAAGTAATTTAGCAACATAAGAATGCTATCATAAGCGCTGCATCTCTCCCTTCAGAATTTTGTTTTATGGATGTGCAATGCCTTCCAGGTACAAAAATGTACAACATAGACTAGAAATTTATCTAACTTTCAAAATGCAAAGGAACAAGGATGTACCCTGCCAATTAATATCATCCGTAGATCAAGGATATAGAAAGAATGGCTCCACAAATGTTGCTATGACAACGGTCAGCAGTGGTGGAAGATGCTGAGAGTTTATTAAGATCTGGAAAGCCACATGTTCCTTGCCCTTCCCCCCACCCCTAACCCCCAAAAGTTGTTTTGGGATTTTCAATCAGCAATACCAGGTTCAAGTTCACAAAAGGAGGACCAAATAAAATGACCTCTAAGTCTTCTTTGCTCCTTCTTAGAGCTTCCTGTATTTAATCCCTTCTTTTGGATCAATTTCTACTTCTTCTTGGATCTTCTTGGGTTGCTTGTGCAGTCTTTTGATATTTTCTGGATTCTTTGAGGATTGTTTTGAAATCGTGAATTAGGAAAGGTTAGGCAACCATTTTGGGTTGGGAAGACATTTGGCATTTTGAGAATGCCTATGCTCACAAAATGGCTCCCCTGAGTGACAGGCCTGTTCACAAAACAACTTTCACAGTAGACCTGGTTTGTCATAAAGCACTCTTGATCAGAAACTAAATTTAGCCCTCTAAATAACACTGAACCACCAGGGATTCAAAGACTTTTCTGAAAGTAAATATGATATTAGAGACTGATGTTTTGCATTGTGGTATGCCAGTTTTCTATTTAATTAATTTCAATTAAACAATCTTTAAAAAGAAACCCAAACAGGACAGGCGGCCGGATAAGTAGCAAGAGAAATGCTAGAGACACATTGTATTCTAGGAATGATATCCTGCCCAACCCATGTACTAGGAAACGAATGTTAGAGTAAGTTAATGAAAACTTAACAAAGCATAGTGCTCTATAACATCATCTTTTACTTTTAAACCCCCAATGTAAACCTTTTGGGCCTTAAATAGTTTCCAGTTTCAATTCCAGGTGACAGTATCAATGTGACATATCAGTTCAGAAAACTAGGGAAGTGGGTTCATTAAAGACATCAAGAGGAGCTTAGCCTTTCTTAATAAATAATGGAATGGAATGGAATAGAATAGAATAGAATAGAATAGAATAGAATAGAATAGAATAGAATAGAATAGAATAGAATAGAATACTTTATTGGCCAAGTGTGATTGGACACACAAGGAATTTGACTTTGATGCATATGCTCTCAGGGTACATAAGAAAAAATAAAATACATTCATCAAGAATCATAAGATACAATATTTAGTGACAGTCATAGGTTACTAATAAGCAATCAAATCATACTAGGAAACAAATAAAACAATATAAATTATAAAGATACAAGCAACACAGTCATAGTCATAAGTGGGAAAAGATAGGCATTAGGAAGTATTATTATAGTCTAGTAGTAGAGGAATAATAGTAATATAGTCTAAGTAAATAAGTTGACAGTGTTGTGGGAATTAGTTATTTAGCAGAGTGATGGCATTCAGGAAAAACAATTTAAACAAGCTGGAAACCATATCAACTATACTTTTATATCCAATTGTTACTCATGCAGACTCTGGAAATGGAGAATAGAAGAAACAGAAATGGACCTGTTGCTTCCTAATTAATTAGTAAATTCTGAGTAATTGAATATCTAGATCTCTAGTGTTTGGAAATAAAGTTACTGCTGATTGGTATCAATGGAGAAAAACAAACCAATTAATTAACACCAAAGCAGGCCCTGACCAGATTTGAAAACTGAGAGTCGAGTTCTCACTCAATGCAATCTTTTGAGGCTTTCCCCTCCAATAAACGGTTATGATGTGCTTTCAGATTTAGCTTCACCTTTCCAAGAAAAATAGATTGCCAGTACCATTGAATGAGTCTTTAGTGAACAAGCAGACAAGAAAAGATTATACTGAAAGTTATACAGTTCTTATTTTACAAGCTCTTCAAAATCAGTGAAAAAAGAAATATTAAATTCAGACTTTTTCAGTGTCTTTAAAATCTTCTACCCTGTTTCATAAGGTATATCATTTTGGTTTATCAGCAGCAGCATTTTTTTTCAAAGTCAACTTAAAAATAATGGTGACATTGCTGTTAAAATCTATGCAATGTGATATATATGTCAGAATATATTGCGACAGAGATGCCTCGCTAAAATAAAATATTTAAGAACAAGCCTTTTATTTCAATTCAACTTAATAATATCAGACATCTTGTTCATATTTTGCTCCACTGCTGTCAAACATAATGACAGGTTGCACAAATAATTTCAGTGCATATTGTAACCATCAACTAAAACTATTGTTTTTAAATATGTCTTTGTAGCTCAGCAGAAAGAAAATAAGAAAAAGAACTTGGGCTTTGAAGTGAAGCTAAAAGCAATAAAAAGCTTTAAGTCTTCAGAACCAGATCAGTAACAGTTGACAACTTGAAGAAGCTTGTGAATGTCATCTCAGAGTTTTTTCTATAACCTAAATATTACAGACCAGTCAGTTTGACATGGATTCCAGGGCAAAATTGTGAAACAGTTTATGTGACAGTTTGTGAGAATTTAGAAAATAACGTATTGCTTGACAGGCAGAAGTATGGATTATTACAGACAACTCATGTCAAACCAACCTGATTTTAGAGTCACCAGTTTAGTTGATCACACAAATGAGCCTAGAATTTTAATTGCAAATCATTGAGTTGTAAGTTGGGTCACATGTGACCAGACTTGATTTTATAAATGTTTTTACAGTGGTCATCAAGCAAGTCAGTGTTGTTGTTAAGCAAATCATCTGCTCATAAATTCAAATCCAGCTTATCCAAATGGCAGTTTTTGCCATTTTGGTGGGGTAGGGGACAGAAAAAGGTTAAAATTGTCACAAAATGTGATCACTTGACCACAAAATGCTGCAACTGCTGATAAATGCAATAAAGTTGCTAAATGCCTCAAATGGAATCATGTGATGGTTAGGGTTTTGGGATGGTGCAACATTTGTAACTTTTGAGGAAAGATCATAAGTAATTATTTTTATTTCATCATAACTTCAAATGGTCCTTAAAAGACAGGCATGTTTATCAGACATTTTCATAACGTATCTGATAAAATAGTCATTTTTTTAAAAAGCCTGGTTCACTGATGTGTGTGAATGTAATGGTAGGATTGTGGAAAAGCAACCCCCACCCCCAAAGGCAAAATTACAATAACAATAGCACAGTGCTTTATAGCCCTCTTTAAACAGTCTACAGTGTCAGCATATTGCCCCAACAATCTGGGTCCTCATTTTACTGACTTTGAAAGAATGAAAGACTGAGTCAATCTTCAGCCGGTGAGATTCAAACCGCTGAACTACTGGCCAGCAGTCAGAAGACATAGCCTGCAGTACTGCATTTTAACCACTGTGCCAACTATGGCTCATAATACCAAGTCTTGCACACTGAAGTTGAATGCATATGGAAAAAGAAATACATTGTTGTTATACCAACCATGATTGAAGCCCTTGAAGCAATATATAAAGAACTCCCTTGATATTTGGATATTTTAAACCTAAATACACAAATTTTACAAAACAAAACAAAAAATACTCTACTGGGAACTGCCTATATCCTCAAATGCTAGTTTTAATGATTCTGAGGTTTTTGATTTGGTCTTAGTTATTAAATTTTCATCAGTTTCTGACTATAAATCTAATTTTAGATTACTCATATAATAATGTTGTGACTGAAAGGATCGATCCTGCTGTGAGTTTTGACTCTGATGTCTCTGAAGATTGAAAGGGTGGAGCCTGCTGTGAATGTGGAGTCTGAATTATCAGAGGACACAGATGTGAGCCAGGAGATGAGAGATTATCGGACAGACAATCCTCGCCAGAGCCTTCGAATTCACTCATGCCAGCAACTGATCCACAAAATGAGTCAGAGGCTTCTAATGGGGAAACTGACAGATCGTGGATTGATGCTAGAATCAGGAGAAAAATGAAAAGCCAAGTTGAAGGGAGGCGTCAAGCCAGACATTGATTAGAGAGACTGACACACCCATCCAGGTGATTTAAGGAGGATTGCTGATTCTCAAACTTTGCTTAGAAGCAAAGTGTTTGATGTATCGAAAGGATACGTGTGGAGCAGCTTTCGTAATTTATGGTCATTCTGAATTACCAGACAGATTCCGGGAAGTCTGCCAAGGACTGGAATATAGTACTGTTAACCCTTTTTTAGTCTGGCTCTGTTTTGTTTGAATATTTTGAACTGTGGAACTCCTTGTTCTCACTTGTGAGTATAGGTGAGACATAACATAATAATATTAATAGTACCTGCCATATAGCATACCATACTTAATAATTGTCAGCATGAAAGACCACAATAGTTTTGATAGTGGACTTGGCAATACCTAGAGATAGCAGAATAAAAGAGAAAAAATGGGAGAAGATAACAAAATACAAAGATGTGCAATAGAAATAGAACAACTGTGGCAAATGAAAGCAAATAGCATTAGGTGCCTTCAATACAATCCCAAAACACTTGAACACATTCATTATCAATCAGTTGCAAAAAGCAGCTTTATTCGGACCATAATGAAAACTGTGATGAAAACTGTAACACCATCCAGATCTGCCTATCCCAGATCCTTGGGAAAAAATGATAGATGGATAAAATGCCAAATCCAGTCTGAACATCTGGCTGGCCATGCAATGAACCATAATAAGGACAAAAAAGAACACATGCATACAAAGCCAGAATTGAAAAGACAGCAACAGAAGTAAAGGCTGCCTCTGCAAAGAAGCTGAAGAAATAGCAGACCACCCAATTAGCTGCTGCAAGAAGATTTCATAAGACTGACTACACACAACGGCATTAAAAGTAGCAACAATGGTGCATTGGAAAATCTGCAAGAAAAACCATTTGCCTATAAGCAAGAACTGTGGGACCATAAAATAGATAAAGTAATAGAAAATGAGGAAGCTAAAGTTCCTAAGGACAATAGAATTCAAACAAACAAGCATCTGCTATGTAGCACACATACGCACACTGACCTAACAATTGTCAATTAGAAAGGTCTTTAAAAAGTCTGAAGGGTAGCAGTACCTGGAAACAGCAGAAAGGAATTTAAGAAAATCAGAAAATATAAAAATCTGCAAACAGAATAAGAACAGTATGGCAAAAAAAAAAGCAAAGTACCAATATTAATAGGCACCTTAGGTGCAATCCCAAAACATCTGAAGTATTACTTGAACACCATTGTTTTTGGCAAAATTACCATCAGTTAATTGAAAAAGGCAGTTTTACTTGGAACAGTTTGCATCTTGCAACAAAAATTTTAATATTATTAAATAACATCTGACTGGCTCAAGGTTGACTCAACCTCCCATCCTTTCGAGGTCAATAAAATGAGGACCCAGATTGTTGGGGGCCATATGCTGACTCTGTAAACTGCTTAGAGAGGGCTGCAAAATGGTATATACTTCCATGTGCCAGTGGGTATTGCTATAGGTAAACAAAAAAGCCAAATCCAATCTAAATATCTGGCTGACTGCAACCAACAATAATTCCATTTCCCCACTTGCTGGTTCTCTTGCCTACTCATGCCTGAGTTTCACCTTGTTTCCTCACAGAAAATACTCTCATTGATTGATTGGTTGATTTACATGACCAAATCAGGGCCTACAACATGAAATAAGTGAGTGGACAGGAGATGGGTGGGGTGGTGGTAGAAGCAGTTTATCACATTTACCTTTTGTGTGGAATGGAGAAAAGTGGATTTTTTTCCAGAATTGCATCAGCTTGGGGTAAAGCAGTGATTATAGTTCATTATTTATGCTTGTTTTCAGCATTTCCGAATCTATTGGTTAATCTCCAAAGACTCTTGCTGAGTGTGCTTACATGAAATGACACAGTACACATTCCTAGTTTCAAGTCCTTTAAGGTGTCTCCTGGGAATACAAATATAATATCATATTAAATCCAATTGATCTCTTTCTCTGATGTAATAATCTGATACATTTTAGTTATGTTGGTGAGCTACTGGAAAATAGGCCTGAGCTTATCCAAACCATGCCAGTACCTGAGACAATTAAATCTTGATCTAATTGACTGCAGCTCTGGGACAATCTGATAATAATAAGTCAATGAGTAGCCTTATTGATTTTCTTGGCATTATTTATGCTGGCAAAGTTACGTGCTCGGGGTATCTTTGCAAGAGCTTGGTCAATATAATAAAGATCCTTTGTTTGTTAGTAATATAACACCGTTGTGTAGTTTTAGTAGGTAGAAATCTTTGTTTTACTTTTAAAGTACTTATAAAGAGAATGCAACATCAGCCATTTGTTATGGTAACACCTAACTTTCCCATTTAAGATCACAACTTTGAAACATAGAATGTGGATGATATGAATGGCCTGCAGCATTTACTGTATAACAGACAATGGTAAGTATATCAGAAAGACAATAACAGTTCTACGTGAAAAGTTATTAGTTACCTCCTTCAGAAAAAAAAGTCCATAAAGAGAAGACTTTTAAATGCCTAAAGGACAACAAAGCAAGACAAGAAGCAGTGGATGGAAACTAATCAAGGAGAGAATCAACGTGGAACAAGGACAAATTTCCTGACATTTAGAACAATTAATTAGTGGAATGGCTTGTCTCCAGAAATTTTAAGTGTTCCCTCACTGGAAATTTTTAAGAAGAGATTGGACAGCCATTTGTCTGAAATGCTTTAGGGTCTCCTATTTGAACAAGGGGTTGGATTAGAATACCTCCAAGGTTCCTTCCAACTCTTATTCTTCTGCTACTTTTTTTCTGCTTTTTTTCTATCGGGCTCCACAATTATTCCAGTGGAAGAGCCAAATCAGAGAGGCCAAACTGGGCCCAAACAAAAGTTTAACTAAGTAGCTCCTCACTGCTGATATTAACTGCTGTGTAATAGCTTTATGAGCAAGCTTTGTAAACATGTAAACAGCACAGTTAATTGCAGTGATTACGGTCTTGGGAGAAAATAGAGTGTTTCACTAATTTAAAACACATTGCAGCTTTGTGTTTACAGAACTCCAGGCATATCTGAAAATTAAATAAATTGAATTTAGGCATCAGTCGTCTTCTCTTTGATAGAACTTGATGCAATCACATCCTGCACAAACAAATCTGTTTGTTCTGCTATTTAACGCATTGCCACACTTTCTATTGCCAGTACTGGCTAAAAAGACATGCTGGGCTTCTGGATCAAGTTCTAAGGAAAGGTCAAATGTTGTTTTAGAGGGGGGGTGCAGCATAACCGCAGCTGCATTTTGCCCAGCAAGGGTACCCAATTTTGTTCTCTTCTTAATGGATTTCCTCAATAGCGGCTGCTGTTTTAAATCATTACAAATAAAAAGATAAAAATAATAAAAATTAAGACCTAAAACTGTTTAAAATGAAGACACAAGACAGATATAAGGATGATGATTAACATTCCAGCCAGGAGTAGCTCTCCATACTGGATTACACCTATTAAAATCTTTGCCTCAAAACCAGGTATATATGGCTTCCTTCCTTATGAAACTCTTAAAAATCATTTGAGAATACCAGTATAGAGATCATTTGATACCTATTCCCAAAATCATTTGATACCAATGTAGGTGTCATTTATATTTACATATTAGTAAAATGTTTTTACCACATCCTGGGAATTCATAAACAGTATAGCATTAGCTTTTTAGCCTTTCAGATATGAATGATATTAGTATTAAAGTCAACATTAATTTCTGAGAAAACATTTGGTTTCAAGCATTAAAAAAAGAGATGGCTAGATTGTTTTCTCATGCATTTATGTCTCAAATTTTCTCGGGCAATTCAGGGCATTGGCAAGAGTGGTCTTAATTTTACATCCACCACCATAATCCTGTAAAGTAAACAGGAGCAACTAGCCCAACACACCTCATTATTCAAGCGATAGCATTAATCTGTTAACTATTATGCCAATCACTTTTTCAGCTTACCTAGATTTGTTCTCTAGAGATGTGCAACTTTGATATGTGATGGTGAAGATGTTGGAGTAGAAGTAGAAAAATTCTGGTTTAAGTTCACTATCAGGCATGGAAACTGCATAACTTTGGGTCCAACAGATTAGTTATTGTGAGTATACGATGAAGGGTGATCCATATATCAATGACTCTAAGCTCTTGGAGAAGAAATATCTGGCAAAAGAACGGAATGGTTCCTTTTCTAATATTCTCTGCATTCTATGAAGAGTTCCTGCCTTTTCAAAAAGGTGATATTTAGAACTGTGGTTGGTGGTTTGCTGAATGTTTCCCATGTCAGCTTCTACATAAGGGTCTCTCATCCAAAATACACTACATTTGTCCAAAGGAAAAAATAAATCTAAATGATTGCATCTTAAAAAGGGAGAGGGGAAATCCCTTCATTGGCTTCTGCTACCATATTCTCTCAGCTAATCTCCTAACAACCAGCTTTTTTTTTTTTTAAAGATAACCTATTGGAGATGAATGGATCAAGCTTCTTTTTAAGACTATTGACAAAAAAATTACAGCATTTGCTGCAAGGATGAATAGTCACAGAGAAATCTTACATTATCAGTTACGGGTTAAACAAAGTTTGCACATAGGCAATTATTAAGATTTTGCAAATCACCAGCTCTATCTGCAAGTCCTATTTAGATACCTTTGACTAGAGCTGTGAAAAAGTTTATTTCTGGTTTTTACTTGGAAAGAAAGTTGGAAAGGTAGAAAGGTTTGTGTCAGAAAATGCAGATTTTTCCCTACTGTTTCCCCTTCTTTGAGATGGCAGAAGACAATGCTGCTGTAAAAATCACTGTCTTTGTTGCCAATCTCTCTGCTGCCTCTATTTTCTTTGGCTTTACTGCTGTCCCTTTCAGTACTATCTGTCATATCAGCCAGCAGAAAAAAATATCCTTCAGTAAGGCCCTTTACCTGTGTAGGCTTCTCCAGGGTGGTCTGTCTGTTCCACTTCCAGATTAAAATAATGTGAAGTTAAGAAATACATGGAAAAATCCCCAGGACAGAAATAGTTTTCTAGAAGACAGATTCTGCTATGACTGCAACTAGATAAGTCCGATAGAATGAACTAATTAAAATGGATTAGCCATTGAGCAACCAACCACCTCTCTTTGTTCTGGGTGTGGGGAGGAGTGATTGAAATTGACATCTGTCACTATTTTCAGCATATTTCTGTAAAGAAATTTCAATTGCTGCAGTTCCTCTGAAAAAGAAGTCCACATTAACACTATTTCTGAGTATGATATGTGGAATTGTTATGTTGCCTCCCTTTCTGCAAATAAAATAGTAGAAACTTGTTCTTCATTCTATCCAGTTGGAAATCTGAAATTGATTTCAAAAATAGGGAGCTGATATGTTTGAGAGGAGTTCAGAAAACAAACCAGCAAAGGAAGGACCAAACACTGGAAGCTGAGTAGTGATCAGGGAGAAAATGAGAAGGGATTACTTGCATTTTTAAACACTTCCAGAATATAGCTATGGTCACATACATACCATGTCACTTCCTATTACCATAAACAATAGCAAAGCATTACAAATTTTACACAAATGACAGGAATTTTTCAAATGTGCCATGGTGGCATGGTGGTTAGAATGCAGTAGTGCAGGTTAATTCTGCCAACTGGCAGCAGTTTGATGTTGACCGACTCAAGGCTGAGTCAGCCTTCCATCCTTCTGAGATCGGGAAAAATGAGAAGCCAGATTATTGGGGGCAATATGCTGACTCTGTAAACTGCTTAGAGAGGGCTGTAAAACACTGTGAAGCAATATATACTGTTAAGTACTTGAACATGGGTCGGAGTAAATGGAGACAGCCTCTGAATAGTGACTTTCAGCTCTTTATTAGCATAGTGACTTCTCAAAACAACAACAGTGAACCCTGCCTTATATAGGCAACCTTTGTGAGAATTGTCCAATAGCGAGCTATGAACGCAAGTACTTTAAACCAATAATAATCCTCTGTTAAGGGCCAATCAGATTCCTAAGAACTAGCCAATCCGATCTGGCCGCCTAACAGCCAATCAGAAGTGCAGGGCCAGAACCCTGCACTTAACCTCAAGCTCATACTTTATTAACTATGGTACATACATAACACCCCTTCCCCCTGGCTTCTTAATTATGGTGTAGTTATATAATCCTTTAAGTAGAATGGTTGTCTTTTAAGTCTTTCGGATTTTCGTTGGACTGGTTGATTGCAATCCTGTTGAGGTAGATTGTTGTTTGGCAGTGTCTCTGCTTCTTGCTCAGGTGCAATTTCTTGTGGTGCAAACAATTCTCCTTCCTGCTCCATTTTTTGAGTCTCACTTGATTCGTCGCTCTCTTCGAGCAAGTTCCCTGGAACGTCATCTTCTTGTTCTGTACCTCCCCCCCTCGGTTTGGTCATGGGGGAGTTGTTGACTGGCCGTTATGAGTCGTGACCGTAATTAGTCGATATGCCGTTTCCACAGTCTATTGTCACAGCATTTCACTACGTAGGATCTGGGGCCGGTCACTCGTACTACCGTTGCCTCTATCCATAACGGGTCGCCTGATAAGTTCCATGCGTAAACGCGGTCTCCTACCTGGAACGTGCGACAGCGGCCACTGGATCCTATTGGCTTTTCCGCTTCGTAAGCAGGGTGCAACCGGTCGAGGTGGGAATGGAGTCTTCATCCCATCAGTAGTTCTGCGGGAGTTCTGCCGGTGACGCTATGTGGAGTTATGTGTTGCAAAAAGAGAATTTGGTTGACTTTGTCATCGATATTGTCATAGTCCATTTTTTGCAAAGTCTTTTTAACAAATTGGACCATGCGTTCCGCTCAGCCATTTGTCGCAGGGTGCGCAGGCGAGGTGAGCGCATGGCAGATGCCGCGGTCAGCGAGGTACTGCTCGAACATCAATGCCGTGAACTGTGGCCCGTTATCGGACACCAGGACGTCAGGCAATCCGTGGGTTGCAAAGAGTCTATTTAGGATCTTAATCACTGCCTCAGAAGTTGTGGCCGTCATACGATGAACTTCCAACCAATTGGAATATGCCTCGACTGTCAGCAGGAAGGTATATCCTTTGGTTGGCCCCATGAAATCCAGGTGGAATCTGGACCAGGGTCCACGTGGCGTTTCCCATTCAGTAGGCATGGCTTTTGGTGGGGCATTGCTGGCTTGTTGGCAACTGGTACACGCTTTGACCCACTGCTCGATTTGCCGGTCCATGCCCGGCCACCATGCGTAGCTTCGTGCGAGTGCTTTCATCCGCACGATGCCGGGGTGGCCCTCGTGCAGGGTTTGTAGAAGCGTCTTCCGGAGTCATTCTGGGACAATGACTCTATCGCCCCAGATGACACAGCCTTTTTGTGAAAAAAGTTCAGTCTGTCTTGCTTTAAATGGCGCAAAGTCATCTGGGACTTGGTCCAATGGCCATCCGCGTTCTACCCAGCCTAGGACTCGAGCTAGGGTGTGGTCTCGTTTGGTTTCTCTCGCGATGTCTCGGGCAGTCATAGGCGGCGAGTTGAGTGTTTCGATCTGCAACGTGGTTGCCGTTGGTGCCGGATCGTCGAGAGTCTCTGGAAGCGGTGCTCGGCTTAATGCGTCGGCGTGGGGAATGGCTTTCCCCAGGCAATATTGAAGGCGATAATTATAAGCAGCAAGGAATTCTGACTATCGGGTCATTCTAGGGGATAATATGTAGGGGGTTGGCTTGTCCCCGGCTATTATCCCTAGCAACGGTTTGTGGTCAGTTATAATGGTGAATGTCCTTCCATACACATATTCATGAAATTTCTTTACAGCTGCAACGATTGCGAGAGCTTCTTTATCAATTTGTCCATAGTTCCACTCTGCATGTGAAAGAGTCTTCGAAAAGTATGCAACAGGGGCTTCATTCCCATTAGGCAGTACATGACTCAAAATGGCGCCCACCCCGAAAGGCGAGGCATCGCAGATTATAACTAATGGTAAAGTCTCGTTATACTGCATAAGTACAGAGTCAGATGTGAGCAATTTTTTAACATTCCGGAACGCTTGTTCTTCCCGGTAACCCCATACCCACAATGCTTTTTTATCTAATAACCAGTGTAACGGTTCAGCAACAGTCGCCTTATGCGGTAAAAATACATTATAAAAATTAATGAGGCCTAAGAATGCCTGGAGATCGGTCTTGTTACGTGGCCTGGGGGCATTTTTTATCGCCTTTAATTTACTTTCGGTAGGGTGGATGCCCTGGCTATCAATCCTATACCCTAGAAACTCAACACTGTCAGTATATAAATGACATTTGTTTTTTTTCACCTTAAGTCCTGCCTCTTGGAATTTTTTAAGAACACTTTTCAAACGATCCTGCAAGATTTTTTTGGTAGGGGCTGCAATTAATACGTCATCAAAATACGGAACCACGCCCTTGATTCCCTGTAACAACCTTTCCATGAGGCATTGGAATATCCCCGGGGCTACACTAACCCCAAATTGCAATTGAGTACATTTAAAAGCACCTCTGTGCGTTACAATTGTTTGGGCCTGAGCCGTCTTTTCATCCACTGGTAGTTGTTGATAAGCTTGAGCTAAATCTAATTTACCAAAAACCTTTCCGCCCCCCAAGGAGTAGAGGAGGTGCTGCACCACCGGAACTGGATACGCATTCTGCTGTAGGGCATGGTTTAAAGTGGCCCGATAGTCCCCACAAATTCGGATTGACCCATCTGGCTTAATGGGCGTTACAATAGGGGTTTCCCATGGAGAGTGATCGATGGGCTTCAACACCCCTTGAGCTTTTAACTTATCGAGTTGTTCGTCGATCTTAGCTTTAAGAGTGAATGGAACTCAACGGGGCTTCAAGCGAATTGGGGCTACTTTTGGATCTAAACTAAATGAGATTGGGGTCCCCTTATACTCACCTAAATGGTCCGCGAAGACATCGCTGAACTCAGAAACAAGGTCTTCCTCCCACTCACAACCACCGACTTAGTTCACACCGGCCACCTCGATGCCTAGTGGCGCGAACCATTGGAGGCCTAATAGACTAGGCCTATCTCTGTCGATGATCGTTAGAGGTAAATACGCTGTATGTTTTTTGAAGGAGACTCGGACTCAGCAGGACCCGACCACAGGGATTCGATTTCCTTGGTAGTCCTTGAGGATGAGGCGTTGAAATTGGAGGTCTTGGCATTGGATTGTGGGGATAAGTTGCTTGAGTTTCTTCCAAGACACCATCGAGAGGGACGATACCGAGTCAACCTCCATGTGGCAAGGCTGGTTCTCGATGGCTACCGTGACTCGAATTTTCTTAGTGTCCATGACTGAGGTGTGACCTATAGTGATAGTATGGTGAGCCTCTTCTTTTTGCAAAGCACGATTTCTGTAGGAGTGGTTTACTGGTTCTTGCCTTACAGGGCGGTTTCCTGTCGATTGGTGATAGTTGGCCCCTTTTGAGGCCTGGCTGGGTCCTGGTAAGCTACGGCAGACCCGGCTGATATGGCCTCGTTTCCCGCACTCATGGCAGAGTGCGTCGCAGAATTTGCATTCGGCCCTGGCATGGTTTGCTCCACAGCCAGCGCAAGGGCGTAAGGGCTTAGGGCGAGGATCCCGGTTGGACCGCATTCGATGGACCCCTTCTTCGTTGCTGTCTGACGACGAAGAGAGGTCCTCGTGGTGCGTCGTAACGAGCTGTCCTTCAGGCTTGGATAAAATGTCGCTTGTCGATGGTGGTACCGGAGTGCGGCTTCGCCGTAGTTGTGCAGCTGACTTTTTGGTTGCCTCTGCAGCCATGGCTTCTGCGATGGCATCAGCAAGACTGATGTCGCCTTTCGCCATCAGCTTGCTTTGCACGCCTAGTGCGTCTAATCCCAGAATTACTCAGTCTCTTAGTGCTTCTTCTAAATCGGCGAACCCGCAGAGGCCTCCTAAATTTCGGATGTCTGCCACGAAATCGGCCACGCTCTCTCCTTTTCTCTGGTTCCTTTGATAAAACTCGTGGCGTCTCACGAGTGTAGGCACAGTTGGCGTGTAATGATCTCTCAGGATGGGTTCGAGGTCGTCCCAGCTCATGGCTTTCACTTCTCGAGGTTTGGCGAGTGCTTTTGCCATTTTAAAAACAGCCGGGCCACAGTGCGTCAGGAACAGTGCCCGCTTTTTTGCTGGTGTGGCGTCCTTCAAATTTTTCGTCTCAAGAAACATTTGGAAGCGATCCATGTAGGATTCCCAATCCTCTTGGTTTGGATCGAATGGAGCGGGTGGTACGATGCTGCTGGACATGGTTCCATTGTTGGCGTCGTCTTCCACGTGCTCGGTCTTGCTTCCTGACTTCTTAGGTTCAGACGTCTCCAAATCCCACCTTCGTCGCCAGTGTTAAGTACTTGGACATGGGTCGGAGTAAATGGAGACAGCCTCTGAATAGTGACTTTCAGCTCTTTATTAGCATAGTGACTTCTCAAAACAACAACAGTGAACCCTGCCTTATATAGGCAACCTTTGTGAGAATTGTCCAATAGCGAGCTATGAACGCAAGTACTTTAAACCAATAATAATCCTCTGTTAAGGGCCAATCGGATTCCTAAGAACTAGCCAATCCGATCTGGCCGCCTAACAGCCAATCAGAAGTGCAGGGCCAGAACCCTGCACTTAACCTCAAGCTCATACTTTATTAACTATGGTACATACATAACATATACAGTAAGTCTAAGTGCTGTTGCTATTATTCAAATATAGAAAGTGATGGTTTAAGACTGTTTAATTCATGTTCTAAGAATGAGAAGAGGACATCACACAGTCAGGGGTAAAACTGAAATTTCCAGTGCCAGACAATATCATACTGACAATATTTAGTGCCAGACAATATCATGCTACAAGACTGAAAAGGAGGTACTAGGGCAACCTTCTATTTTTTATCCCTGTATTATTCGGTAGCATAATTTCAGAAATATTTATTCAAGGCATGACTTGCAACTGGAAACATGATTGGAGCTGCTGAGCCTTTGATAAGAAGCTGTTTTTCCCTGCAACTTCAGTCAAAGGGAAGCAATTTGACTCTTCAAGGCACCATTCAAAATATTCTGGTGAAATGGGTGGCAGCTAATTTGCATTGGCATGGCGCAATCATACTCACAACTACAATTCCAGAATATGCTGTTTTGTCCCCAGGTGTTTGCAGACCTACTACCCCCAGTCTTCACTGGCCTTCTTTGTCCAGTTGTATGAGACTTTGGATAGATGTTTCTCTTAGGCGATACTTTACTAGACAAATATGGATTCCTGCTTTTAAAGAGTAAAGCAACTCTTCCAAGCTGCTTCTGTTTCTGTTACTCCAACAGACTATTTCTATTTTTTTTTATTAGATAAGGGTACCTAGTATGATTATTATATTTTCAGATGCCTTTATACAGTTGGGCACAGATGCCTTTATAGAGTTGGGCACTTTTCAAAATAAAAGAGTGTATTTATACCTAAATAAAGCACTGGTGGCATCTAGTGGCTGATTAATAGCATAGATAGATGCACTACAGAACTGCTGGTGTTTTCACTTTGAAGCAAAGCACAGGGGATATAAACTGTAGGAGGAGGTGGATATTGATTGTTTATTGATAGGGTTTTTTTTGTTTACATTTGCAGAATTATGAGAAACTGTTTCTCTTCAAACTGCCTTGTGTATCTTTTAATATTAATGCAAAACAGAAATGGTAAATTATTGCTTAAGATCAGGTTTACATGCTTCTGCTGGGCAGTTTTACAGTACTGCTATGCAGATCTTTAGCTACCTTTAAGGAGATCAGGATTTTGGTATCACACTGTTGGAGCATTTCAGGATTTCATGACCTCGATGGCAAAGCCTCAGCTTGTTTAGTAGTTCAATACATGTGGTAAGACAACTGCAGATCTGTTTTTGTTTTTCTACAAGGCAAGAGAATTTCACATAATAATTGCTATTTATAATTAGATTATTTCCTGCTCAGATTTAGATGGGGCAGCTAAATTAGAGGTAAGATTTAGAATTGAGAAAGATGTTATAGGAAACGCTTGCTCTCTTTTAGCCATGAATTCATTAACGTAGAATCTCTTTGAACATTCTGAATCTTTTCAGCTTGAGAAGAAATTCAAAATGTTCAGAGAGACTAGACTGAGCTATAAGATAAACTTGTAATAAACTTTACTTCAGTCAAGTAATTGTGTCTAGTATTCCTCCTGTTACTTTCTCATTCTCCTCACAATCTCTCACAATTGGTTAAAAAAGAAAAAGAAAACACCAGGGTTTGTTTGTTTTTTCGTTTTTCCAGATACTTAGAATAAAAAAGAAAAGTGGCAGAAGCTTTTACTTACTGAACCTGTTTTTATGTTAAAGTTTAAAACAATTAAAGTTTCCACTGTTCTATCCCTGTACTTCCAAAACAAAAATCTCTGTGGAGGGTAGTGAACACTAACCAAGAAAACAGTAACCAAGTGGCCTAAGTGATTTGTCTCAATGAAATTCAGGGGCCCAGACCAATGGACAGCACGTTTGATCATTGACACACATTGCTTTTTGGGTTTGCAGAAGAAGACAGCTGCCAATGGTGAGTTGAATGAGCTCTGAGATTTTTCAGAGATCAAAAATAAAGTACCATCAATATGTCTATCACACATAGCTTTCTCTGTTTTTTTTTTAATCAGATCCAGATATGGCAATTAAATCTTGAATCAGTGGCTTTAGGAGATCCACTGAACTAAAGTTCAACCCAGACAAGAAGAAGATACTGTTAAGCGAATAATATGTGTGCCTAAGTGAGTAAAGTTTACAGCCACATAAAAGAACAAGTTCATAGCTGGGGCAGAGAGGGTGTCTAGATCTTGCTTTGTCATGACAGTTCATATATCCACCAATGGCAAAGGGCTCCTAGAATCTAAATTCAAACTTAGACTGGGGTGTCAGTTATGGTCCTACTGGGCTACAAATACCTATGCTGAAATATTCAATATCTAATTTCTAATATGATTACTACATAATGTCCTACATGGCATTGCCCTTGATGATCACTCAAGACACTCAGTTAAAAGAGAAAAAAATGTAACAAAAATATTAACTGGAATTGGGCATTTTGAACAAATATTGCCAATTCTACAGTGTTATCATTGGCTTTGAATTTATTGCCAATCCCAATTCAAGGTCACTCGGGACATCAGACAACAGTATCTGCAAAAACAGCTCTTCCCACTTATTTAGAGCCATGGTTGCAGTGGTTAGAATACAGTATTGCAGGATAACTCTGCTCACACTGCTGAAGTTCAATTCCTTTGATCCCAACCAGCTCAATGTTGACTCAGTCTTCCATCCTTCAGAGGTCAGTAAAATGAAGACCCAGATTGTTGAGATTGTAAAGATTGTAAACCACTGTGAAGTGGTATGTAAGTCCAAGTGCTATTACCATTACTTTCATATTTTAAAGCCATTTTCTTATACTTTAAAGACTGCTTATATTTCAAAGCCATTTTCAGAAGACTTGCTTTGAAACGAACAAGTGGCTATCCAGGTACAGGTCTTTTCAGTGGTAGCTGCAACTCTATAACACCCTCCTAGTAAGATATGTCTGGCATTGACTTGACTTTGTGCTAGGCAAAAATGTGTTTATTTTCATAGAAATTTTAAAACATTGGTGTGTTGTATGTAATTGAGACAGACAACTTTTACTACACATGACATCATGTGACTGCACCAATTTATTATGATAGTTGTGGCAGTTTTGGTTGCTGTCACTGGGTAAATCCCATGTGGTTGAGAAATCCCACAATCATATGGTCACTTCCTGCAAGCTTGCTCATTGACTTCACATTTATACATTTCTCAGTTACTTCCTGAAGTCAGAGAATTAGTTTTATTAATGTCTACAGTCAAAAAACAGCATATACAAGCAAAACATTTCTACATATTGGAACTTAGCAAGAGATGTAGTTGCCTGACAGAACCCCTGGTGTTTTATGATGGTTGTCCTGGTGTTTGTCTTGTGCATTTTAAATGAATTGATGCTTTTCTAGGAAACCCTATTGAAGGATAACATCATATAATTATATTAAAACAATTCAGTAAGAGATAAATTACGGGTAAACTTGTCAAAGCAGTTACACAACTAGTAAGATCCAGGTTTTTTTTTAATTGTGCAGAAGACAAGCATCTTAAATGCTAAAATCTGTTCAGTCAAGTACACCCATATTTTGTGGCACTTGCAAGACTACACAGTCATATATTGTATCACCACAGAGCAGCAGTTCACATATTTCTGTGAAGTTAGACTAAAAGGCTTGTTAACAAAATGTTAAATAAAGTAGGAGTCAACTAAAGAATTTAGACACTTCCTAAAACTTCTCAGATATAAGGAAAATGTTCACTGCATAGATAAAGATAATATTCTCCTTCTGATATGTCTCTTTAAGAAGACATTAGTGGTGCTTTGGTGAGAGGTTTCAAGGGAATTCTGTGAGTATTGAAAAAGTATACCATGATGAATCAAGCTTTTAGAAGTTACCACTGGAAAGCATTGATCCAGAAGATAAAGATGAGACAATGCATATGCTTCTAGTCTCTAGTATTATTGAAACAAGTTTGAGAGAACTCTCATGAGGGTGCATAAGTAGAGCATGCGGTATTGATTTCCATTACACTCTTTATTGTGCAGCCACCTATGAGGTTATTAATCAGCAGGCTATACGGTTCTTTGAAAGCTAGTGCAATAGCATTCTCTACTGCCTTACAACTAGGATACAAGAACTTCATTCTATTAATAGAAATTCCATCTCTTCTTCTGTAGAAATTATTACACTTCCGCAGGTTAGGGGTTATTGTATTTTTAACTGTACACTGAGCAGCGCATGAAGATTTCCCCAGTTTAAAGTAGCTATGATGGGAATTGCTTAATCTACAACTTCTATCCTGCTTCCATTAAAACAACCTACAGGGTTGCCAAGTAGCTGCAATCCCCTTGGAATTGTACCAATTATCTGAACTCCTAGAAGACTCAGCCCGCCTGAACAATTACAAGGAATGTCTATGATTATTCTTAGTCATCCAGGTCATAGTTGTCTGAAAGGGCAACTGGACTTTCAAGAGGCAACTGGACTTTCTGGTTTTTCTTTGAAGATGTTTCACTTATCATCCAAGAAGCTTCTTCAGCTCTGACTGGATGATGGGGAATCCCATGACATAATCTATCTCATCTACAACACAGTCCTTTCAACAATTTCAAGGCTCCACACCCATTTGCACCTTTTTGTACTCAGGTGAACCCATCGACACAGATAAACCTGCTGGTGGCCTTAATGACTTGCTAAAAGAATGAAAATCACCAGCTGTCTGCAAGGAGTATAAATCCTTTCAATTCCCACTATCCAGTCAGAGCTGAAGAAGCTTCTAGGATGAGAAGCAAAATGTCTTCAAAGAAAAACCAGAAAGTCCAGTTGCTTCTTGACAAATTACAAGAATGTTGGGAGTTGTAATTTAGCAATATCTGGATAGCCACAAATTTCCCACTCCCTTACCTACTAAGGGAATATTAGAATCTATTTCACACAATCAAATGGGGAAATTTCTACATGGAACTGCTTAGACTTTATGAACTGAAAATTCATGATGTCTAAGCTGTTTTCTAGATAAATTTTCTTCTGAAAATTTTATCTTTCCTTGTACTATTATGTAATCCACTACTTTTCCCCCAAAATTAGTAAGTACTATATAGGTCATTTTGAGAATGTGTGTTTTAAAGCATCATCATGATTGCATCTTCCAATAAAGTATTGTTTTTGACAGTCCTTTTCTATAAAATGTAAAGTATTAGATAAACATAACGTGTAACACAATTAATATGAGATCCTTAAAAAAATCACAGCTTATGGTTTAAAACACAGTGGAGTGATACAGACTATTTCTTACAGTGGACAAACAACAGCCTCGAATATGGACCACACAAAATTCTAACACTTTTTAAATTATGATTTACTGAATAAGCTTAATTTAGCTGGGTTCATGCTATAGTTTAATAAATCTAATTTAGTTGTGGCCATAATCATAAGCCAAAATCAAGCAAAAAATACTGCTTAGCCCAGGGATAAAAACAACCTATGACATTCCAGAGGATGTTGAATTTAGCATTCCCAACATTCTTCATTGTCAGACAACTTAGCCAAGGCTGCTAGGAATAGTAATTCAGAAGTATTTCAAATGTCTGAAGTTGCCTAGCCTTTGCTTAGTAATATATTTAAATCTTATCAATGAAAGGGAGGGTTAACACTCTATTAATAATTATCTTGGCTGGGGATTTTGGGAATTAATGCTTGACACATCTAAAGGAAGCAGGTTGAGGAAGGCTAGTTGGGACATTACATCTTTTTTCCCAAAAATGCTGCCCGAAGACACAAAAATATTAAAACTGAACAGGACATAATTGAACAAAGCATAACTACTCTTAATTATATTGCCTTCTCTTACTAAAATACATAGAAAAGTAATTTTTTTTACCTGGGTGATTATAATACCCCATATTCATATTATCTAATCATAAACATGCTAAAAATAAGTCAAATCTTCACCACCTTCAAAAAAGCAGTGGAATAAACTTTTGGCAAACCAATTCTTTTTCTGCAGTTACGTGAGTGATTCGAAAGCTGAGGTCTTCTGATAACAACAGAAAAAAAATATAAGGTTGAATTGTGAAGGTTTTGATGATCTTGAGTTTGGTTGTTTGCTTGCAGTTGTTTCACTGCGAAGTAATATCAGTGCAAATGAGTGTGGGGTTTATATATCATTTATACATCATTTTGGCAGGGATGTGGGGTTTCTTCTTTGGTGGTTTTCTTGATTGTTTTATTCATCAAATGTTTGTCTGGTTTTGATCCCTGCTTACTAGTGCTGGCTGCTGGAGATGTTTTCTAATCTTTGTTTCCTTCCTATATTTTTTTATTGTCTCCTTTTGAACAGTGTGCAAATGTGTTTTATCGTGCTATGTCCGATTTGTCTGAATGCCAAGCTTCCAGAAATTCCCTAGTAGGTTTTTCATTGTCTGAATCTTAAGATGCTGTTTCCCAGATGAAACTGTGGTTGAGTCTGCATTGAGTTTAATGGTATGCAAAGCAGTAACAAATGCTAGGCTCTTTTCAAAGGCTAGCAAGTTAGCCACCTTAAATTTTCTGTGTGATATAAATTGAGTTCCTTGCAAAGAAATCCTTTTGTCCTTGACACAAAAACAGGCTTCTATTGCTTGAGTGGGGTATTCGACTAGACCAGGGGTCACCAACCTTTTGGACCTCAGGGATCACCAAACTCATAATTTTAGATCCCAGGGACCACTAATTGGTTCTGTGGGTGTGGCCTAATTTGTAGGTGTGGCTTGGTGGTCATGTAACTGATTGGGCATGGCTTGTATGTAAATATTATATTTATATAAATATTGAATTTTTCATAAAAAAGAGCAACTTTTACCCAAAATCAGGCAAAGCAGGCAGGCAGATTGAATTGCTCACAGAATCACATATTCATTCAGAAATCTATCTATCTGCCATTGGCTAGCTCAATCTGTCACATAAAATTTGCTTGCAAGCATACTCATAAAATTAACTCACAACACACCATGCATGTAAATATAGATATTTTATTTTTAAAAAGAGCAACTTTTACCCAAAATCAGGCAAAGCAGGCAGATTGAGTTGCTCACAGTATCATTCAGTGATCTATCTGCCATCGGCTAACCCAGTCTCTCAAATTTGCTTGCCGTGAGTCTGCACTGAATTTGCTTGCAAGCAAACCTTCAGTCCTAAGGGAAGCAGAGTCGAAGAACTAAAAACTAGCTAGAAAGCAAGAAATCCAACCAATTCCTGCTTCCTAGCTAATCTAAATCTCCTGGCACAGCAGAACAGATAATGGTCAGAAAAAGGAAAAACAGCGATTTTAGCAGGCAAGTTTGTCGGATAAGGAGTGGGCAGGGAGCGTTCCTGCGGGCCATGTGGGCTGCACAGCCTTGTTTCTGCGCATCCTGGATTGCTTTGAGAGGGTGCTCTGTGGATGAGATTTCTCTGCAGCCCATCAAAATTTTCTCAAGGCCCACTGGTTGGCGACCACTGGACTGCCAGGGTGCCTTCCAGCTTTGTTCTGATTGATTGAAGAATACAATAGAAACAAACTTTTTCCGCAAGTAAGACTTTAATGTACCCAGAGCCCAGTGTTTCCAGCACTTCCTGACCCAGCAAAATCAAAATAAACAAATGTATATAATCATCTTAAGAAAAAAAAAGCTGGCTTGATACAAAGTAGAAGTCTCCAGGATATTTGCAAGCAATTCCAAGACATCATATAGCCTTTTTTTCTGTCCAGGGCTATCAAAATCCATCAGGTACGTTACTACTCTTCCTCTGCCCAGCCAAAACTACCATACTTTGAAGTGGGATGCAGATTAGTGTGTTTCCTGAATCATCAGAATTCTTGCTCCCTGCAGCATTATAGAGTAGAGGTTTCCAACCTTGGCAACTTTAAGACTTATGGACTTCAACTCCCAGAGTTCCTCAGCCAGCAAAGCTTTGTTGACTGAGGAACTCTGGGAGTTGAAGTCCACAAGTCTTAAAGTTGCCAAGGTTGGAGACCCCTGTTATAGAGGACCAGATATTAAAACACAAAAACTGTTTAAATAAATAAATATGAACACTTTCAAGATTAATGTAGAAAACAAGTAGTAGAACAGAACTGTGGAATATATTTGTCAACATCCAACCCTAGAATACAAACAAAAGTCCAGGATCATTCTCTTTCCAGAAACTGCTGTTTATTGAATACACAGCATAGTAATGTTGAAGAAAACTAACCCTGAGGTTCCCAACTTCAGTTCATAGGGGGCAAAAATACTTTTTCAAGCCAAACCCCAAGCTCTCACAGTCACATAGTCCATGTAAACAAGTTCTCATAGTTATGGCAACCATTGCTTCAACTTCACACCTGTTATGATGTACCTGAACGGACAAAATTCTCTCTCTCCCTCCCTCCGAGGGATAATTATACTGGGTTGCTGGTTTCCTTGTCATGAATAACTGTAGCTCTTCCCCCTCCTCCTTGGTTCACCAATGGAACCCCAAAATTGCATACATTTTAATTCTTTTATTTATTTAGTTACTCAGCAGAGTGAAATGAATTGAAAAAAGCCCACTGCTTTTGTGAAACTCTGTAAGGATTAGCAATTTATGCTTTTAATTCAACCTTCTTCCATATGGACGATTCATTTTATTTTTAGGATAAGAGTCAACAAACGTCACACAGACACTATTTAAATTAGTTTAATAAAATAGGATTCAGATTGATCAAATGTTATTTTAAGAGCAAAATGTATCCTGGAACATTTCTTAATGGCAGAGAGGGGGACAAAAAAGAAAACAGATTATGTAAGCAAGTCAGAATTACACTGTTTCTTAGCAGACAAAAATCACCTTTAGCATTTATGTACATCATGAATAGTTAATATTTAATCACAGTTCATAAAGTTCATTTTAATCATCTTTTAGAAATGGATTTGATGTGTTTCCCCACCTGAAACTACCCTGGATTATTAATCAAGTCTGAGATACAACAATTTTCCCAAATTGGGTTTCTTCCAGAAATGTTGAACTTCCACTTCATATAATATCCAGGCTGCTGTAGGAGTGTCTGACAGAGAGTCCTCAAGATGTTCAGCAATTCTACCTCAATCTTGAAGAAGCTCCCATCAGGAATATTCTTAGATATTAATTTTATCTATATACCTCATGGCTCTGGCTGCTGCAGCACCAGCCAATGAAATGACCAAAATACAACCAAAGTACTGAAGTCGTGGACTTCCGGTTTGCCAGGCTTCGGCGGCGGCGGGGTTTCGCGATCCTGCGCAATCCCTGTTGCGCTAGCCGTCTTGGTGCCTCCGATCCTGACAGGTCTGGAGGATAAGGCTGCCCCGTAGAGGCAGCCGAAGACAGGGGGGATCCGGACAGGGGTCTGGGGGTTCTGCAGACCCCCTCCCCACCCAGCATAACCCCCTTTTCTCAAGGCAGTGGAGTGGCGGTCAGCAATGGCCGCCACAAAGAAGCCGGCAGCTGGACAAGCTGGACAAGATTGTGCTGGAGGAAGAAGGAGAAAGTTTTGAAGCGAAAGTTTTTTGGTTGAACCGGGAGCATAAGATGCATTTAATATCCCGAAAACCTTGATTTTTGAACGATACTTTGTTTCCAGAAGAGATTTATAAGCGGTGAGTGAAAGTGATGAAAGAGAAAGTTTACTCTCCTTCCCTATGGAATCAACAAATGGACATTGAAAAGCCTGCTTTTTTATAGAAAGTAAAGATTTAAAGCTCTTTGTGACAAGTGGGGATGGAGAGGACAAAGGAGAAATTTATATTAAGATTTTGTTGGAGGAGATGCCTGGAAGACTTTGAGATTGGAAGTTAATTGCAATAAGACTTTTAAATACAGATTGGGCTTTTTCTTCCCTTTCCAATTGATATTACCCCAGGAAGAAAAAGTGCGAAGGGAAGAATCTTGTGCTCTGTTCGGACTGTTTGATGACTTTGGGAGTTTGGGGAATTGTTCTAAGTTTTGAAATATTTTGGTTGTCTTAAGAAGAAGAAGAAAAAAGAAGAAAAGGTTTATAATGGCTTTATCTGTTGATGAACTAAGAGAGGAATATGGAAAAATAAAGAACGAAGTCAAGGACACTTGGAGAGAAGCTATTTGCTTTTTAGAAATGGCGCTTGCTACTTACCAGCAAATGCAACAATTGAAGGAGGAAGCAGAGGAAGAAGAAGAAGAAAGGAAAGAGAAAGAGAGGAAGGAAAAAAGACTTAAGACTTAAAAAAACATCCAAGAAAGAGAAAAATAAGATGCAAAATCAATACAATGTTAGAAAGCAAAAGAAAAGAGAAATACAACAGAGAGGGGAAGCTAAAAAGGCGGAGATTTGGAGAAGGGGGGATAAAAAGACCAGGGGGGGTAAAAAAGGAAGGGAAAAGGGGGGGGAAGCCACAAAGGTATGAAACAAGATGGGAAAAAGAAATTTTTTTTTAGGGATAAAGGGTAATGTAAAATTTTTCTTAAAAGGATTCTGCAAGGCACATAAGATAGTATTGTAATATTTGTATTAGAAATAGAAAATTAGAATTTAATAAGAATTAAGTAAAGATTAAAATATTAAATGTTTAACAATGATAGATTTTAAGATTTAATACATTATTAAAAGGAATGTTTAAAATACTTAGTTTAAGTATAGAGCTTAATTGACTATGTTAGTATAAATTTATTATGGTAGCATTTGACTTTCAAATAGATAATTGGAATGTTATAAGATTTAATGTTTAATTATGTATTTAATTATTTTATAGATTTACTATTTTCTCTTTCTTTTAAAAATTAGTAGGTAGAATGTACTAAGCAGAATCAGATGGGGAAACAGGTGTTACCTTAAATGTTAATTTAGGGGAGCGATGGAAAGGCATCATACTTCGATCAGTGCTTTCAGGAGAAATCCTTTTTTTCTACTATAGGGAATGAGATAAATGGGTAATTGGAAAAGAATGGACAAAAGATACAAGTATAATGATGTAAATTAAGACGAAATAAATAAAATATAATTAAGAAGAGTGGAAAGCGGAGAGAAGCTATAATGAAGATATAAAATGGTAAATAAGATAGGAAATGGTATATAAGATGAGCATAAATTTAATTGAAGTCCATATAAAGAGAGGTAATCCGGGGCCAAGCAACTTTCTAAAAAGAAGTTTTATGTTTTTGTGTTTTGTGTATTTATGTTTGTTTGAGATTTAATAAAACCTTGGAGGAAAGCTAGATGAGGATAATTATAAACAAAACAGAGGGAAATATGAATATGATGAGTATAAAATGGATAAATATAGAAAAGAAACGTAATTGAATAAGAGTAAAGAGAAATAATGAGAAATCTGCTAAAAGATATTTAAGTGGAAATGGGATATATTATAATTATGTTGTATAAAATATAATAATGTTTTATCCGTCTTGTAAAAATTTATAATGAAAAGAGGTTTTATGTGTTCAATGTTTAATGATGTTTTGGTTGTTTTTAAAATTAATAAAATTTGTTTAAAAAAAAAAAGTACTGAAGTCGTTAAATGATAACAAAGGCAGTCTAAACAATGAATACAAAACATGCCACTTTAGAAGTGTAAGCAATAAGAACAAGAGAATTTTTCTTTCCTGTCGGAAAGTCAAAGAAACATAATAAACATTAATTCATGAGCAGACTGAAAGCAAAAGACCTTTAAGACACCCAACGGCACCTCCTTCTTTCCTCAAACCATATGAACCATGTGAACCTATGAACAAGAAACATCAATAGTGTTTTATTAAATCCATGTTATAATACTAAGGATTAAAAAAGGAAACATCGATTTTCTATGCAAAATTATTCTGTTGATGTTATGTAACTTTCTAAATTGATATAAAGTTATTATAAGCTTATAACAATAAAATAAGTGATACTGGCTTGATACCTGACTTTTAGTATCTATTAATAATTTATTTATAATTTGTTATTAAATTATTTAGTAATTTAATAATAAATAATAAATGATCTTGCAGAAAAAGAACCTGAAGTAAAAAAAAACAAAAAACCTTTTCCATAACATTTTGTGTTGTGTATGAACTTCCCTAGTATGATCAGGCTTACTGTATAATTTTTACAAACTAGAAAATAATCTCGCTGAACAACTTAAGATGTTCTTGACAGGACGATTATACTAATCTGCTTCATGAAGCAATACAGTAAATCTGTTGTCTGTGGAAGGAAATATGCTAACTATGTGATGGCAGACATAAATAAAGAAGGTGATGTACAATTGGACAATGATCTTAATAATTATTGTGTAGCCTAAGACATTCTGGACCTCAACAAAGGACAGTACAAAATTAAAATTTATAAGGAAACCAAGTGATTATCACTTTGAATATTGTTTTTTCTATTCATATCAAGTGTTCAAAGATATTTGCTCACTGAGCAATAATGGAACAATAAATCTTTGATTTGTTATCATGAAGAATGTTTTCCAATTTGCTTCTGGCAGTGCACAATAGCCCAGATTTAGTAATTAGCTCTTAATTAATGCAGTTCCTAAACAGGATGAGCTATAGGTATTAGATGAGCAGGGGTCACAATTGTTGCAAGTCAAACAGCCCATTAAGCCCATGCAAACACTACTTCTGTTACTGTAATATATCTAGCTTAATGAAAATTATTCAGCCTTCAGAAAGGATTAACTTCCCCAGCAAATGCCCATGTTTTACAACAAATAAACAATTTTATAAAAACAAAATAGTGTCTATCAGGCAAACTTGCAGCCAGTCTTTTATAGTGTAATACATACGTAAAAAGTAATGATAAAAGCTGTGAAGAAATTTTTAAATGCACCAGAGACAAATTCCTTGTGTGTATAATCACTCTTGGCCAAACAAAGTATCAATTAAAATGCAGTTTCAAGCTTAATTATCAGCCATGCAAACTATTATTTGTACAGCAGAAGGCTTCAAGATAAAGGAAATGTATTTAGGGCAAGATATGAATAATAGTTGCAACACAAGCATACATTATTGGTATTTTTCCTATCTACCAAAAGTAGCACAGGTATTTAACATGGCCAAAATAAATTGATATTTCTCATAAATCACACATACATTTGGTGTGTTATCCAACTAGATTACAAGATTCTTTTTCTGTCAAACTCAACATACTAATAATCTTAAAACAATGGCAACCATGGTGAAGACTTATGAGAAGCATCAGAAAACTGATATACAAGTCCAGTTCCAGTTCTACATGACTAAGACAAATTTCATACAAAAGGATCTGCTATTGTAGCAGTGTAAAACTTGAACACCAAGGTTGATTTCCAAGTGAACTATAACCAGTGGTATCTGCTAGGGATAAGCATAAAAAAATAAAAAAGGCAGTCAGTGGAATTGAAAATCAGCACAGCCCCATTGTGTATGCAACATTAGTGTACGTTCAACAGGGTCACAGCTTCAATCTTGACTATCATCTAGACCTTATTTCCCTGAGAATGTGCTGATTGTTAACCCTTACAGCTACAAAAACATATCAATTTTATTATTGCAGTGAATTGTTAATTTTAATTATCCAACTCTCTTCTGCATATTTTCCACAATTTGTTAAGAAAATATACTAAAAATAATTAACTGTTTCCACAGGAAATTTTCTGTAATGCATCTATGTGCAAAAAAATAAAAATACCTAATCTTAATGCTCTTTTAGTTCATTTGTATTTTTATAAGATCTTTAAAGGTAATCAATCGCCTGAAATATTTATGCAGTATCATCTTAAATATTTATGTTCAACCATGCTCATTGTAGTGAAAAAAGCTGTAAAATAAAAGCTATGCATTTCATGGAAACAGTCTATTTCATTAATATCTATTGCTTCTTTCTTAGAGTGAAAGAAATGTAGAACACAAATAAAATGTCCAACACAGAGATAAAGTGTAGTTATTCTGAGGCATGGATAGACAAGCACAGTGTACATCTGGAATACAGTTATATTGCATAATTGTACACCAAATGAGAATTACCTTTTAAGCTTAATGTTACAAACAGATGTGGATTCTAAGCCAAGCAGCAGTCAGATAAAAAACCATGAATACCATTTTAAAAAATCCCTAGTTATCCACTATAGCAGAGTTCAATGTAGGCTCTTTAAAGTCTTCCAAAACATCAGCATTAACATTTCCAGAAAACTACTAAATAGTGATTCTAAATGTTGATCTCTGTTACAGAAGAGTGAGGTCTTGTGTTGATATAATTTCTTATTTTGTTTGTCCATGTCATGACACAATTCTGCTATTTCAACACACTTCTGTGTGCCAGTGCAGATAAGTGGCAAACACAGTTGGCTGGCAGCTGAAAAAAGAGCAAGATATCTCATCAGCAATTATTTTCAAATTAAACAGCAGTGGTCAGGTTAAGACATCCATAATTTCAGCATGAAGTTGACTTGCATGTGCAAACAGGCCCATAAGTACTTAACATCATTTTCCCTGAAATTTGATGTTCTGATTATCTGCTTATATATTAGATGTTTCTGATAAGGCTCCTGGGGACTGTAGCTAGCAAATCTGAAAGGTATTGTTTGCCTACTACAGCATACAGAAATAAGGTAAAATGCCTTTTTATGTTTGGTTTTCTCTTAACATTATTCTTATATTTGGTAGAAGATAAAAGTAGCATATTCTTCTTTAGATGTCATGTCACCAAGACATTAGACTACTATTTCAATAAAAACACATTTTGCATGCATATTAATCTTTAGTGGATGGTCAAATTTTCACTATGATTATGAGTGCAGAAAAAGTTCAAAAAATATATTTGAAGAAAATAGTGACAAAATATTACTATACTGTTGCCAAGAAAACAACCTAGATGGGCCGAAGTTAGTCACTGGGATTAAGTTAATTCCAGGCCTGAAATCAGGGTGTCTATGGAGCCCCTATCAAGTCTTTCATGTTGGGGAATGTTTTAGTTCAGACAGTCCTCTGATTTTTAAATGTTTAGCCATCCAGAATCTTCACGGAGTTGGTGGCCTTATCAAAACTCATAGGTAGGCAGGTAGATAAGACAAATAGATTAGATAGATAAGATGGCAAGATAGACAAATAAGGTAGAATCTCTCTCTACTCAATCCTGATTTTCAAAATACAGTTGAAGCAGCTCTACCATTTTGGCCAACTGGATTATTTTCCCTAAGGAACTTCATGAAAGTTGGAAGGGTTTTTTTATGATAAGGTGATATATTGACTATTTTGCATGCAAGTTATAAACAATAAAAACCGGTCTTCAGATAAGCTTGGTATTATTAAGTCTAATGCTAATTTGACAAGAAAAGTCCTTTCTGGAGCAGCACTTATTGCAACATTTTTAAAATAAATTATTTTGGTTATCAGTACCTGAGCACCTAATCTGCAGAGATACCTATTCCTCAAACTAAAGTCACTCTTGGGTTGTAATTTGGCTAAATCATCTTCATTCTGACGTCTGATTTTTTCCCGTCTTTTTGCTCTGCAAAAACAAAGGGAATGTTATCAATAAACACACAGAAAGATGAATGTGTTAGACCTTCAGTGAATGTTATTCTTACATCAATGTATGGATGTACTGCTAGCTAAAGGCAGGGGAGAGCAAGTCAAACATGTTAACAGACAGTAAAGTCAAATACTCTCTTGTCCAATATTTATTATTAAAGGTCAAATTGTAAGTGCAAAGTGCAAGTTTCAACATGGTCAACAACGTTTAATCTCTGCATGTAACCAAAAAAAAATCACCAGGAAACAGATATAATGCAAAAAAATAATAATAAAAACAGCAACTTTTAGAGAAGTAGTAGCTGCCCTTTTTTAAAACTAACATGGCTTTTAATCAGTAGGATGATGTTGTTCAATGATATATATTTTTAAAAAATCATAACACTAGGATTTCATTTACATTCCTTTGATCCTGTAAGACATACAATATTACAAAGTCACGATTTGCAATGAGAATCATTACATTTTGTAACAAACACAATCCTTTCAGAACACAAGCTGCTGTGTACCAAGACATCATTAGCTCGCAGACAAACCACCCTTATACAAAACAGAAGGGTCGGTATCACTGTTCGCATGCCAATTAACTTCAGTGAGCTGAAGGAGCAGACTTCACTTCAAACGGAGTAAGTCTCTTCAATGATGTGGAGCATACATATATACAAAAATTCTGCTCTGCTTGCAGTCCGGGTGCCTTGATAAAGAGAGATGTTTGACACGCTGTATGTTCAGCATATGTAACTGTGTTTTCCTGAGTGAACTACTTTTGAGTGCAACTTGAGGTCTATCACCTGAACATGTATATGTACTAGAATACTCTTCAACGGGATTGTTGTTGATCAAGTGCTGCCCAGTTCTGGAAGGAATTTCCTATTCAGATTTCTTTTCTGCAAAACATATTGTAGCAAACATGTTATTGTAACTATGCGCTTATAAGTCCCTCAAAAATGCCACGGTGCAGGACTGAATATTTATGTATTAAGTACTAGCAGACAGAGAGGTTGCTCTTCTGAATAGAGGGTTCAGTTCTCAATTTTCTCCAGTCGCAACTGCTGGAAATCGGTTAACAGTTGCCTGCTACATTAAAATGGAACCACCCAAAATTATTCTACACATCTCCAAAATAAGCTTAACATGGCTTTAAAGAACAACTTCCCAAACCATATATGTGATACAGTTTTGCCCATTTTTCATCAGTTTCTCATTATGGCTCTAATCCTTCCCCTTACAAAAGAACAAGAAATAAAAAAGATGTTAAGCATTTGCTCCCCCTTGCTTTAGTTAAAGAGAAGAGGACACTTCTGAGGTAAATCCTAGTATAATACCTTTTGGGTGATGGGTGGATTTTACTTAAAACTGCCAGAACAACATAGTAATTTCTGTTGACTAAAATAATTCTGCATCACATACTCTAGACTTATATGGATTTTACTATTATTATTAAGGCTGAGGTTGCCATTGGTCCCTAAAGAGTTGTCTAAGTTTAAGTTTCATATTCCATCTGACTACTCACACACTATAGGTAATCTTTTTGTAAATGGGTAAACCTTCATGACTAAGAACTCAATTTTTAAGATGCTAAAAAGAAAGAAGAAAATGGGAAAATTGTTTTGGCTTGATCTGACATTAAGTGCATATAGAGAGTTTTCAAATGCAATTCCCACCTTCTTTGATGATCAGCTGTACTGAAGAATAATATAGGGAGTTTTAATTGAAACATCTGGAGAACATCAAGTTAGGGAACTGGTTACAAAACTGTATGTAAGCTAAAAACATTTCTAGCTGTGCTATAATTAGGGGTCAGGTAGCATAAACAATTATAATTGGGAGTCAGGTGGCATAAACAAACAAACAACAAATAAATTTTGGGCAGCAAAGCAAGCAAATCCAATGCTCTCAATTCCACACAAATTCTCATGCATTCAGAAGAAAGATTAAAATGCAAAGATAAAAAATTGCAGTTCTATACCTATATGTACCAGGCCAGTACTTCAGTTAACCACTGAAGAAATGATTTGGAACAAGACTGAATTGCATTGTCTTGGAGCAAGCCTGAATTTTTGCTGCTTCCAAAATTTAATATATAAAAAATGGTCTGAACTGACAGCATTTGAATTGTCAATTATATTTATAATCCTTTTTCCTCTATTTCAGATCCTTAAATTGACTCCAGCAACAAAGCAGAACCATGTCTATTTTATATATATATATATAATATTAATATTTGTTTTCTTATATTAATATATAATATTAATATATAATATTAATATATTATACAAACACACACACACTCCAGAACATACTTCTACTATTTATTTAAAAAAATAGCTATTTCATGTTGAAATATATTTCTCTCCACTGAAATGGCTGCTACAGGGTTACATAGTACATAGAGCCAGGACTATGAATAACCAAGTCAGATAATATGTGAAGTCTGTGTCAGGGCTCAGACAAATCCACTCCCATTCACTTCTTTGGTCTTTTTCATTGCCAGTCTCTTTATAGATTTCTACCAACAATTAGAGAATAGTTGTAACCCTATTTAATCCTATCTTCATTCATTATGATGCAGCTTAAATTATCCACTATTTTCAATGACCCTCAGGTTATATCTTAAAAATCTAGGAAAATGTTTTGACTTTAGAAGGATGCACATTTGAAATGAACTTTTCATAGTGTTTAAGCACTTCACCTTTCCTATTGCTGTGTGAAAAAAGTCCAATGTTTAATTAATTAAAGAAGATTTAAAGACCAATTAATATTTAAAGAAGATCCACAATTTCCTCTAAAAGATAACAACAAACCAGTGCAATGTACTTTCCACAGGGTTGCTTCCCTCAAGTATTAAATGAAAATTGCAATTAGTACAAAATATAACTACTTTCCTCCTGGGATTCAAAAGCTACCTGTATAGGTTTTTATAAAGCCCTACTTAGAATCACTGAAATACCCTCAGGACCACCTGCTATAAATACAAATAACTATACAGCTTAATGTCTGTGGAGATTCTTAGTCATACAGGTCATGGTTATCTCAAAGGTGCTTTTTCAAGGGGCAACTGGATTTTGTTTTTCCTTGAACAACTTCCTTCCATGAAATTCCGAAGAAGTTTCTTTGATGAGACGCAAAATGTCTTCAAGGAAAAACAAAGAAAGTCCAGTTGCCTCTTGAAAAAGCACCTTTGAGACGACTATACAACTTATGTGTCCTATCCATGTAACAATCAGAGAGAGAGATAGAAATTAGTATTTTTTGTGTATTCCACCCCTGTGAAACAATGCCCCCTTCTGAGAGTTAGCTGGTGTCCTCCTTAATCACCTTCTCAAAAATAGTTCAACCTCTTCCAAAGAGTATTCAATCTACAAGGTTGCAGAAAGGATTGTCAAATTTTTTAATTACATTTTTATGGATATATGAAGACTACCAGGAACCTTTGTTGATATTATTTATTGCGATTCCAAAGTCAAGAGTCTTCCACAAAGTCGTATAGGTAGGGATACTTTTTAAAAACCGCAAAGAAATATATTTTGAAATGTGTTTGAATATGAGTAGCTCGAGTTGGTAGTTAGGCTGTAGGTTGGATCTCCGAGCTTAGCAATTTGGTTGCAAACTATAGATTATAATTTTGTTATATAATTTTATTTTGTTCTATGAAAAAGTGCACCAACCACAATCCCACAGGTAGTGTCAGGGTTCCGACAAGCCCTAATCAAATCATCAATCAAATTTAAAACAAACAAACAGGCACCTATCTACGCAGCAACAAAATTTTAACCCATCAGCTGCCAAGAAATCGGATCACATCTCAGTAACAAAATGTAGCCACTCAAACTATCAAACAAGCCAAAACCAGAACATGACTCAAGCACCCAGATAAACAATCCTAATCCTAATCTGCATCACACAGTACTTAACTATATAGTCCAGCAACAACAACCAGCCAATTAAATAGTCCAAAATCAGATCACAACTCAGATATATGTGAACAAACATTCAGACTAATTTGCATCTCATAAAAAGGTATTTAAAGACCTGTGTTCTAAAAGATGAGCACAACTCAAAATGCACTGACAATGTCTCCTCCAATGATGATGAAACACTTGCAACCAAATTGCCAAGCTCAGAGCTCAAACCAATTGCCAAAATACATTTTTTTGGGCATACAAATTCATCTCACAATATAGTGAACATTTTGATCCTATTAAATCAAAATAGTACATATTTCAACCTTTGCAATCCAAGCATTTTTCTAATATCACTTTTATTGTAGGACCACTACTATATACTTACTCAGCCATGGCTAGCTTCTGCAATTTTTCTCTCCTCTTTGCAGACCAGTTAAGTTCTCCTTCTATGATAGAAAAGATATACATATAATTTAATAGGACATTATTTTTACAAATCTTTACTGTCTTTATTTCTCAAGAAACAGGTACTATAATACAAGTATATGTTGGCCAACTTTAGTGGCAAAAAAATTTAGGAAACTTTTTTTTATAAAACAAACAACTCCATGGTGAATCTCATAGAATAAAAGTTGGTTAAATGTGCAGGATTTCAGAAATTATGTTTGGACTCCAAAAGACATCACCAAATTTATGGAACTGCAGTGCATTCCACAAAGGACCATCTTTCAAAACCACTAGAAACTTCAATTGGTTCAATACACTATGATTCCTTGCTATAATGAACATATGCATTGTTCATCTTATTGCATACCCGCCACGTGTTGTAATTAAATTTTGAGATACAATTCAAAGTATTTTAACGTATCGAGGCCCTTATGGCTTGGCCCCATACAGGATTGCCTTCTATGCTATAGTCAACACCCTCCTCTATGAATATATTATACTTATCAAAAGAAGTCAACACTCAAAGAAACTGTACTTCCTTCGGTCCAAAAGATGATCAAACAGAAAAACATTTGTCTATTTCCACTGCAACCTAAGTTAGTACTACTTTGAAGTTTATTAATTGGGCTCAACTGTAGTCTTTCTTTCAAGAAAACACAGTTATATAATGACCTGTGAAGTGAAACTGATTAAACTTTTAATAGAATTAATAGAATTGCAATTACAATATATTAGATAAAAACTGTCGCATATTATCTGTAATTTAAAAGAAAATACAGAACTATCAAGATTCAGAATCTTTACATTTTTATATTTAAACCATCAGCAAAAAATAGCTGATGTATTTTATTCTAAAAGAATGTGATATTATTTCAAGGTAGAGTTACCCACTTTTGCACATTGCTGATTCAGACATGCAAGTATCAAGACAAGAGAGCAAAATATTTACCTCTGAACAAATTCACAAAGTATAATGCGACTACAGCAATAAGGGCCACTGCAAGGCAAAAATAAGAAATTACATAAAGGAAAATAATATATCATGAAAATTAGCCTTAATATGCAAAACAAAAATAGCATATGCACAATTTTCACATGAAGAGTACCAAAGTGTAAATATTTGATGTCGCAGCTGGCTTCTATAAGGGAAAGGTTTTTTTTCCCCCAGATGTGAGACTGAGGCAATGTGAAACCTTGAAGATGTACTGACAATTTCCATGATGACTAACAGAGACTAGGAGTACAAATCAAATGTGCTTGAAAAAGAAAAAAACAGTGGCCCAAAACAAGCCAAGTTCATTGTCCAATATCCCACAAGAATTAAATGACATAAAAACTACATCTTTGTCAAAACAAACAAGGACAGAGTTCTGTAACAACATTTTCTCAGAGCGTTTTATTCCAGTTTATAAAATGCAATAAAGTTATTTTAAAGAAAAAAGGGAGGGGACTTTCTTTTTATTTGAACAAATGAGAAGGATAAGAAAAACATGCATTAAATCAGAATTCGTCCTGCAAGCAATTTCTAAAACTATTTCACAAACTATTGATGTTCTATAATTCCTCTATATACAACATTAGTATATGCCTTTCATACGGCTTTATACTTACAACACAAACAAGAACTGAAGAAAATTTCTAGGAAGAAATATCCTCGAGAATCCAATATCACCCCAGCAGCAATGGCAATGATCGCAAGACCCAAATTCTGGATTGACTGCATGCTGGAAAACAGAAAGAACATTCCATAACCCCAATTAGTTTCCAACCAGCACAAAAAAGCAAATTTAGAAAGGTACCTCTGTTTTTTCTGTAAAATTTTTGTTGGCTAGTAAGATATAAAATATCTTACTAGCCAACAAAAATTGTATTTGTGTATTAAAATCCAATACATAATTACCACTTAAAAGGAAGGCTGAAGTAGAAAGAAATCACATCTTCACAGAAAATACAGTCTCACCTGCTGTAATGAGAATTGTCCAATCACACTTGGCCAATAAAGAATTCTATTCTATTCTATTCTAATAACCACCTTGTAGAACATAAAGAAGAGCTGCAACCAAGATAATGGTCAGATAAAAGAAATCTAAGCTTGAGGTAGAAAATATCTCAGGAAGGATCCTCCCTAGTTCTCACAAAGATAAAGGGAGGTGGGTGGCCTGAAACGTGCAAGATTCATGTTGGCCCTTCTATAGAGGTGATGTGAACCAAAATTATGAATTCTATTTTTATTATAAGGTTATAATCTAACAAATCTGCCCATGTTGCCGCCTCCCTCCCTTTATCTTCATGAAAATTAGGGAAGGTCCTATCTGATACATCTTTTTTCAGTTTTCTTCCAGATCCTAGGAAAAAAGCTTCAAAACTCACACATTAGTCAATTTCCTAAAATACTAGTCCCATTTTTCAGACTTACAGGAGTGTCAACAAAAATAGGCTGTTTAATCAAAGGAAGAGACATGCTGTGTTCTTATGAGACCTAAACAATCTTCTTCTGAAGCATTTTTTGAAGCTTGCATGAACACAACTTTTACAATCCCAGGCAACAATGTATTCGTAGCTGTGAAAGGTCAAGGAGGCCTTTCACAGGGGGATATGTGGGGATATATATTCAGACATCTGCCCTTGACGTCAACACTCATGTCTCTTGTCAGACATTTAATGTTGGAGAAATGAGCACCATTCTTAGCAGTCTACTGGAGAGAAAGAATGGATTTGGAGTAAGATCTGACATGTGTACACATTGGTCAGATGTGTCTGCGTACAATGCATTTATTTTTGGCCTGTTACACTTCAGTCTGGTCATGTTGAGAGCAACTCACTTTCAATCAGTAATGGAACACAAAAAAAGCCCAAACAGATTTTGAATCAGACCTAGAATATCTTAATCAAAGAGAATGTCCAGTACTCAGAGCTGTACCAACCACAGAAGCACCCTTACTTTGGAACATTTGCATAAAAAAAGCCAAACAGTTTGGTTAACCAAACAGTAATCTGCTAAGCATCGAGAATAGTCAAATACTGAGTTACTAATAAAATAGCAGGGGACTATAGAACAGTTATGATCAGTAGTTTAAAAATGATATGCAACAAGATCCAAAGATCTGTTACTTACAATCCATAAGCAGTTCCCAGCTGGTGTTCTGGTACAACAAAAGCAACCATTGGCCATAAGGCACAGGCAAGCAAGGAATAAGCAACTCCAAGCAAACACTGTAAGGGGACAATAAAGCATTTATATAAGTCATTAAGAATGAGCTAACCAAAGTTCCTGAGGGACAAAATTGTATGGGGTTAATAAATGTCATTCTTCTATTCTATTACTAAGTTGTAAAGCTGCTTTATTTGTTTATTTTGCAGTTAACTAGCAACTACGTGCAGCTGGCGACCTAAATAATGCAACAGCCAATAGTATCTAAAATCATTAGATACATCATTATCATTAACAACAATTATCTATATTGGCAGTATCACATGTATAGGAGAACTGAAGCCCTCCAGATCTTAGGGACCAGAACTCTCATTATCACATCCTGGTGATGTTGCCTAGGGTTGACGGACAGTTCAGCAACATTTGCAAGACCATGTTTTGCCAATGCTATAGAAAGCTTGGCACCTGGATTGTAAATTTTAGAGGAAGGTGGTCAGAATTTTTGAACAGTATTGTTAAACTGTACCCTCCCAAGTTTGCTGGAAGCCTATTCATCCAGCTAGCATAGCCTTATAGCACTTATATACTGCTTCATAGTGCTTTACAGCCCTCCCTAAGCAGTTTAGAGTCATCCTATTGCCCCCCAAAATCTGGATTCTCATTTTACCGACTTTGGAAGGATGAATGGCTGAGTCAATTTTAAAACTCCAGGCAGTGGGCCTGCAATCCTGCATTCTAACCACTGCATCACCACAGTTCTTATGTTTGGAGTCCAAGGGCATAGGGATGCATTTAAGGGCAAAGTACTGGAAATATTTTGGCTTTATTTTGGAAAAATAAGCCTGAATGAAATACCTACCATTGCTATCCAAGGATTCCAGAAAGTAAAGGCCAACATAAGGTGAGAAGTTAGAGTTCCCACCACTGCACATATAACCCATGTGATGTTTCTTCCAACTTTATCTACCAGAATTCCAAAGATAGGGGACATTGGGGCTGATATAACATACACAATGCTGAAATGGAAAACAGAAGTGTCATGTCAAAGCAATGAGATCAATTTTCCCATTACAGAATACTTCTTCTTTCCTTCACCATCCTTTTACCTTTGAACTATTCATGACTTGATATATTGAGATGTGCAATGATTCCTAACAGTAAACTTACAAAACTCTAAGATTTTAAAGTCTAAAACTAACTTAGAACATACAGCACAATAATAAGGAAATTTTGCACTTCCTTTCATGATCTTATTTCAAGGAAGACATTAAAGTGTCTTTGGAGGCACAAGCTTAAAGTAGACTGCTCTCAGGGAAGTTATTGTTAATGCAACAACAAAACAACTTAAAATTAATATCACTGACCTGTTAATCAAACTTGCTGCTTGAGAAGAAAATTTGAATTTCTCAATGAAGAAAACTCTGTAAAACAATCAATGATACTTTTGTAGTTCTGTATCCACTTAGGCTGTAATTAAACTGCATATCTAGCAACAGATTAACATTACCGTGAACTAGTGACAAATCATAAAAACATTCTTGACTTTAATAAATTATTCTGCATTCTTCCAGAGAAAGAAGCACTATGTGTAGCATATATGACTGTTGAGTAGTGAGTGGGAACTCAGGGAGTCATAGTCCCACCCTACCACATATAAGCAACACTGTGGACAAAGCAGTCACATTACAGATAGTCCTTGTCTAGTAAGCACAATTGGGCCTGGAAACTCAGTCATTAAGTGAAGCAGTTCCTCCGTGAAACCACAACTATGCTTTTGATCTTAAAAAGGTGCTGGAATTTCAGATATGATTATAAGTCCCCTTTCTCCGGAAGGTCATAACTTAAATCAGTCATAAGTAGAGGACTACTTGAACTGCTATCCACATTAGGTAAGACCATCATCTTTCTACATCTCTACTATCAACTGTTACATTCAATGTAAAAAGGACAAAAAGCAGGCATATCTATATAGAAAATATTTGGATAAGTAAAATCAAATCAGAATCTCCAGGTGTTTGACTTCAGTTCACGTAATCTTCTAAAATCATAAGCAAAGTCATAATTTAGGTTCAAAGTCAAAAGCATTTCCTTTTTGTCTCCTACATTGTTTTGAATTTTTCTGTTGTTTAATTAAAGGAAAACACATTTTAAAAAGCAAAAATCACATTTAAGTACACACACAAGCATATTTAAAAGTCTGATAGAAATATAATAAAATATAACAGCCAAATACATCTGATTTCTTGATAATATGCACTTACTTTCCAAGTCCAATGAAAGGGAAGACAGCCACATAATAACAAACACAGATTAAAAATATGAGCCATAATGATAATGAGAAGTCTTTCACATCAGTTATTTTTATCACTTCACCTTGAGAAAAAAGGAAATGCCAGTGTTAGCTATGCAAAACTGTCTAATAAGATATGGCTTCAAATAAATGTTTTAACTCTCCATTTGTTAAACAGAATTGAGTTGCACCATTAATGGTGCTAGTTGCACCATTAAGAATATGATACATCCTTGACAGGTATGTAAAAAATCAAATTCAAAGAATTATGAGCACACTAGGTAATTGTGACAGTTGCAGAATAAGAAAGATTCATGTACATATATTTCATTGGAGAAAACAGGTCACAGATTCTTCATGTTATCAGCAAAAAGCTCCACAGCAAGGGAAGAAAAATTGCTTACTTTCCCAACCAGAGTGAAGTCTGGTACTAAAACAACACTTTATGGCCAAGATGAGCAAAGTCAACCATTAGTTCAAAAACTTGACTCCTATTCTCAGTTTACACATACTTAGAGGAGGAAGGGCAATGAAGGAGACCAACATACCAGTTTTCCCTTGTTCTTTGCAAAGAATTTTCTCTGCTCTTTTGTCCAGGTAAGCAAGAATAAAAGCACAAAGTAGTGAAAAGATACATGTGGTACCACCTGCAGTTAATAGAACAGAAAGCAAACTAAGATTTATGCCATAAATGAACATAAAATTGGTTTACAATTCTACAGATTATAATATAAAATGTACAAAGTACAGTATATAGATATTATAAAGGAATGTGGAAAGTAGAAAGTATCTACAAAAAGTTTTATCAAACCAATTGCTAAAAAACATTAGCATTGTGTCACAACAATATTTCAAATGAGGCATTGAAAATGAAGAACCAGGTACAAAATTGCATGGCAGATAATTTTTCACACCAGGAATCACACTTAAGCCTTAAGTGGCTTGTTGGGGGCAAGAGTACAAAAAACAATGGGGCAAAGGAAATGGTTTGAATCAATATCAAATCAGAATGACATTGCATTTAAATTAAATGTGCAAAGCTTTTAATCTCAATTTTTTAAATAATGTTCTGCTTTTATTACATGAAGTGTTACAATATAGTGGCAATATTTATTTTATTTTATTTATTTTGTCAAGCTATTATAAGATAACAGGTATAAGTACATAGTTATGAATACATGGAATGAATACATATAAGAAAAAAAGAAACAATAGGACAGGGACAGAAGGCACGTTGGTGCGCTTATGCACGCCCCCTACAGACCTCTTAGGAAAGGGGTGAGGTCAATAGTAGACAGTCTAATGTTAAAGTTTTTGGGATTTGGGGAAGAAACCACAGAGTCGAAACCACCGGATGGGCTGTGATAAAATTTTGGTGGGCTGCAGAGAAATCTCACTCCCAGAGCAACCCCCCCAAAGCAATTAATCCAGGCTGCGCAGAAACACAAAGCTGCTCCGTCCACATGGCCTGCAGAAACTCTCCCCGCCCACTTACTCCTTACCCAGTAAACTTGCCTGCTAAATTTCTATTTTTCCTTTTTCCGACCATCTTCTGTTCTGCTGTGCTGGGAGATTTATATTAGCTAGGAAGCAGGAAATGGTTGGATTTCTTGCTTTCTATCTAGTCTTTAGATCTTTGGCTCTGCTTTTAAGTACAGCCGAACCTCCCTTAGGACTGAAGGTTTGCTTTCAAGCAAATTCAGTGCAAACTCACGGCAAGCAAATTTGAGGGACTGAGCAAGCCGATGGTAGATAGATAGATCATTGAATGATTCTGTGAGAAACTCAATCTGCCTGCTTTACCTGATTTTGGGTAAAAGTTGCTCTTTTTTTCATAAAAAATGAATAAATATTTACATGCATGGTGTGTTGTGAGTTAATTTTGTGAGTTTGCTTGCTAGCAAATTGTATGAGTTTGCTTGCAAGCAAATTTTATGTGACAGACTGAGCTAGCCAATGGCAGATAGATTTCTGAATGAATATGTGATTCTGTAAGCAACTCAATCTGCCTGCCTGCTTTGCCTGATTTTGGGTAAAAGTTGCTCTTTTTCCATAAAAAATTCATAAAATATTTATATAAATATTTATAATATTTACATACAAGCCATGCCCAGCCAGTCACAGGACCATCAAGCCACACCTACAAATTGGCCACACCCACAGAACCAGTTAGTGGTCCCTGGGATCTAAAATTTGGTGGTCCCTGAGGTCCAAAAGGTTGGTGACCCCTGAGGTAAAGTATTCTAGAAATAGACCACTCTGTTGCTGAAGTCATATTTCCTGCAATCAAGTTTGGTGCGGTTTACCTTAAGTTTGTATCTATTGTGTTCTCGTGTATTGTTATGGTTGAAGCTGAAGTATTCATTTACAGGTAGGACATTGAAATATATAATTTTATATACAATATTTAGATTGGAACGAAGGCGGTGCAGTTCTAGGTTTTTTAGGTCTATTTCAAGTTTGGTGGCATAAGGTATTCTGCAATGAGTAGAGGAGTGGAGAACTCTTCTTGTGAAATATTTCTGGACTTTCTCAACTGTATTAATATCAGATAGGTAATGTGGGTTCCAGATTGATGAGCTGTATTCAAGTATTGGTCTAGCAAGTGTTTTGTATGCTCTAGTTAGTAGTGTGATATTAGCAGAGAAAAAGCTACGTAGGATTAGGTTAACAACTCTTAATGCCTTTTTGGCTATGTAGTTACAGTGGGCTCTAGCACTTAGATAATTAGAGATAAGTACTCCAAGGTCCTTGACAGAGATTGAATCATCAACAAGGTCTTGACTATTCAGCTTGTATTTTATTTTCTGATTTTTTTTGCCAATATGTAAGACAGAGCATTTATTTGTTGAGATTTGAAGTTGCCATTTGTTTGACCATTCTGATACATAGTCGAGGTCTTTTTGAAGGGTAGCAGTATTGTCGGTGGTGTTGAATAGCTTTACATCATCAGCGAAGAGAACGCAGTTGCTCTTAATATGATCACAAAAGTCATTTATGTAGAGTATGAAGAGAGTTCGTCCTTGAACACTGCCTTGGGGAACACCACTGTTGACAGGTACAGAATTTGATAGGACGCTCCCAATTTTGACCATTTCTTGTCTGTTTGACAGGAATGCTTCTATCCAGTTATGTAGGTGTCCAGAGATACCATAAGATGTTAGTTTTAGGAGTAGTTTGTCTTGTACCACTGAATCAAAGGCTTTTTCAGAAGGCTATGTAGATTGCGTCTATTGCTTGGCCCTGGTCAAGTTGTGTAGTCCATATGTTTTTGCAGTGTAAGAGTTGCAGATTACAGGATAGTTTTTTCCTGAAACCAAATTGTTTATTAGAGAGTAAGTTGTTTGTCTCTAAGTGGAGGATAATGGATTGGTTAATAATTGATTCCATGACTTTACAGGTGATGCAGCATAAAGAGATTGGTCTGTAATTTTCAACTACGCTGGGGTCTCCCTTTTTGAAGATGGGGATGAGTGTGGCTTGTGACCATAGTTTTGGCAAGGAGCTGGTCCTGAAAGATTTTTCAAAGATTATGCTTAGAGGTTCAGCTATGGCAGTGGATAGCTTTTTTAAGAAGTAGGCATATATTCCATCTGGTCCAATAGACAGAGAAGGTTTTAGATTGCGTAGTGCTTTTTCAACATTGTCTTCTGTAAATCGATCTGTATTAGATCATTGTAGTTGTCTGTGGTTTGACTAGGAAATACTGGGCATGATCCATTGCTGTTTACAAATACTGAGCCAAAGAAAGTGTTAAAGAGGTTGGCTTTAACGGTGTCATTGTTGCAGTCTTTATCATTAGGTCCTTTCAAGGGTGGGATGGACCTTGAGTCTTTTAGTTTGTTGTTAACAAAATTGTAGAAAGCATGGGTGGAATTGGTGCGTAGAAGGTTTTCCTCTTGTTTAATGTGATAACTGGTGCATTGTCTTTATCTTGTGGCATAATTTTTTGTATCGGCTTTTGAAGTTGGCAATGTGACCAGATTTGTTTTTTCACCAAAGTGATCTCTTTTTGGATTGAAGCTTCCTTTTTTGTTATGGGTAATCTGTTTTTTTCTGGTTTTTGGAGTTGTTATTAGTACATATAGTTTGATTACTCTTTTGACTTCAAGTAAAAATATGTTATAATGGTCTTCAACAGTATTGCATCCAGTGAATAGAATTGCCGATCAAGAGATGAAAGATCCTTGTCTATAAGATCATAGTTGCCTTTTTTGAAGTTATAATGGGGGATCCCATCATTATGATGATTTTTGTGTTGAGCCAAAAGTCAATCATGTTGTGGGCACTGTTGGAAAAGGGTTCTGTAATTTGTATTCCATAAATTGAATTCAAACTATTGCAGAAGATGAGATCAAGGCAGTTGTTAAGTCTAGTATTGTTGGTTACTAGTTGTTCTAGTCCCAGATTTGTTCCAGCATTGTAGAAGATTGCATGCATGGGTTCAGTTTTACATTCGTTTAGGGTTCAGTTAATGTGAGATAGATTGAAATTACCAAGAAAGATAAAAGCATGTGGGCATGATGTTGCCATGTTAGTAGTGAATTTAACTTGTTTTCATGTTCAATGTCACAATCAGGCACTCTGTAACATAATAAGAATCGAAATGTGATATTTAAGGACAGTTCACAGACGATGGTCTCAGGAAGAGCAAGTTCCTGGGTAACTTGTATGTTTTTTAGATGTAGGGACTTTTTATAGAAGATAGCAACACCACCTCCTCTACGGATTTCACGATCTGATCGGTAAACATGATAGTCTATTACTGTGATAATGGAGTCAGGGAGAGATGTGTTGAGCCATGTTTCACAGACAAATATGTCGAATTTAGCCTTATTTAGTAAGAGGAGAAATTCAGGTATTTTATTTACAAGGCTTCTTGCATCGAGTAGTTTGCATTTAAGGCCAGTTATAGTTGGGATTGAGGTAGTTAGGGGTGGGCGTGCCTAGTTTTGATGGTGGGTTGGTTATCTGGAGGAGATGTCGGAGCTAAAGTGAAAGCTTTTGAAGCCTTCAGGCAAATGCTAAGACTTCAAAATAGAAATCCCTAATTGATGAAAGTGGTATCTCCTGCAATGCATGCTGCTTGGGGAATTCTGAGAGTTGAAGTCTATACACCTTTAAAAACAGCCAAGGTTAAGAAATAGTGCAATCTAATAAAATACAAGCTTGATAAAACTGAAAATTGACAGTTTAACAACAGATTTTCAATTCCTGAAATAAAAAATAATTATTTTTGTAAACGATAAAAATATTTACTAACCTATCAAGAGTGCTATGCCCAGAGTTGTGTGGCCTGTAGAACTAAACAGATCTTGAACCTTCCAGTATACCCATCCCATCATATTCATATTCACAGTGCTCCCCTATGAAGAAATAATAATTAAGCTATATTGATTTATTTTCCTTCATTGTATCAAAAAGCAGCAAGCCCACAATTTGTAAATAGCCTTTAATCTGAATCTTCTATATAGTAATCAGAAAGGTTTCTGTATCTTTTTTTTCCCTTCCAATCAACAGGTAATGTTCTATATTCTACGTTTTTCACTTTAAGCTCTACAAAGCATATATCTAATTATGCCCCACACTTATTCCAGTAATTTAAGGCTGTGTACATATTTTTTGTTTTTACAATAACATTGTGGAATAATTTGGGCTGAAAAAGTATAGCTGGCCCAAGATTATCAAAGCTGTGAATAGACTTGAACCTGGCACTCCATTACTAGTCCAACATTTTAACTGTCGTTCTAGTTCTGGTTCCCATCTTTATTCATTATTCTCTTATCTAAATTCCAAATGTACTGTAGCTGTCTTAGTACAGTGTGTACTGCACACATTTTTAGGGAATCTTTGAAAAAACACTTATTAGAACATAGTCCTCAAGTGGAACAGGTACAATTACGCCCATTTAGAGGTATCATTTTGATCAGATGCTTGGAATACTCAGCCATAATATATATTCCGCTAGGCCATCAACACGTAGCCTGCTCCCCCTCCCCCAGTAATTTGGATTACCACCCATAAATCTCAGTCACCATCAGCTATCTCCGCTAGCAATCAGGCTGCAATTCACCACTGTTTATGTTCTTCGTATACAATTTGGAATTAATTTAAGTGCACACAATGATTGTACACACATACCTGGTATAACAAAATCATTGCAAAAACCAGACTCTAACTTTTCAGTTACCATTTGATGTCTCCAAATGTCCGCAAACATTCCTTCCATGTTAGGGCAATGGGGACTTTACGTCAAATGAATGTTGGAAGCGTAAAAAGTAAAGAAGGGGCTTTTTATTATCTATGGTGGACATGTGGTAAAGCAAAAAATAAAAATAAATTAGACTATGATTCATATTTTAATACAGAAAATTTTGAAAATGGAGATAAAGTTGAAATCAAAACTTTTCCTTTTGGGTCTAATGGAAAAAGACCAGGAGAAAAAATTTGGAAACTTTGTTACCTATGTTGACAGAAGCAAGACTATTCTATGCACAAAAATGAAAAGACACTTTGATTTCTAACATGGATGAATGGTTGCAGAAATTGATGGAGTTGGCTGAAATGGCAAAATTGACTACTTTGATTAAAGAAAAGAATATGTACTTTTGTTTCCACATGGACACTGCTTCTGAACTTTGTACTTGAAGTGGAAAAGAATGAAATTTTGGTTTTTTCCAATTAGACTGATAGATCTTTATAGAAATGGCTTGTTCATATTATTATGAAAAAACAAAAAGCTGTGATTTGATGTTTAATGCCTTATTTTACTACAATAGAGAGAGTTGGAAGTCTATGTTTCTTTTTCTTTTTTTCTTATCTTCCTCACTTCTCTTCCCCCTCTTCCTTCCCACCGTTTTCTATTTACTTTTGTAGTTTGTATCTATTTTATCTTTTAACCCAATAAAAATATTAAACAGATGTAAGGGGAAAAGAGAAAAGATGACAGTACAAAATCAGTTTTACTGCTGATCCTCAGCTTAACTGATTTCATTTAAAAGTCTTAATGAAACAATATTCTCAACTAATCAAGTGCCTTTTTAAAAATGCCTGAATCATTACTTGATAGATTCACCTCATGTACAGACATGGAAACAATTATTATATTAAATAATAATTTAATGTAGCAATTAAAAAATTAAAAAAACAAAACTCGGTGTTTAGACTTACAATTCTAGCCATGCTGAGTTGCAGTCCAAAAACAAGATTTAATTCTTTTCCTTTAAACCAACTTACAGCATAGGTATTCTGTGCCACTGCTAAGGACTCACCACCAATCCTAAATGAAAGACATTCATGAGTATGAATAGTTGAAGCTACACGCATGAAGAAACCCACACTATAACTATACCATTTGTAATCCATGCTGATTTGCAAAAAAACTTTAAAATAAAACTGAAATAATGTAAAGCTTTTTGCAAACTATTTCTGATTTTTAAATACATAAACCTTCATTGGATTCTCTATTTTTAAATGAAATACAGCAAATATTTAGACACGATATCCAAACTTACCCAAATACAAATCTGCCAAATTCCATCAGCCAAAAAGCATTACATATTGCTCCCATAGCAAAAATTACCTGGAAGAGGAAGATGAATCTCTTTTCAGTTAATTACAGAAATTATGTCACAGGCATGTATTTCAACTCTGTATTTCCATAAAACAGATTAATACGATATCACAGCTTTGGAGAAATTATGAATTTATTTTTCTGCATAAAATTGCCATCTGAATTTTATTACCAGGCAGTTACACTGATATGGGTGAAAGAATGAATTGTTTTGAGAAATACTAGATTGTTAACACTGGAAGGCCATGATTTACACTTGGGGTGGCATGCCTTTTTATGGCATAAGGAAAGCAAAGTACATGGGTATTTTAGGAGACATTATATTCGAGATGCTTTATTGTCAACATGAGAGAAAATAAGGAAACATTATATGAAAATACCAATCTGGTTATCAACTAAAGAGGCATTTGCATATCCAATTGTTTTTAAAATGGAACACAATTAGATATAGTGAAATTTTAAATGAAAAGGGTGAACTCAAATCAGAGCAAGAATTAAATGAACAAGAGATAAAGATGAATTCGTATTCATGTGCAAATAAATTCTAGATATGATAAAGACAGTAAGACAGAAGGGTTTTATAAAGAATTTACTGAGTTAGATAAAATGTTAGCAGGTACTGAGGAGAGGATGATTAAAAAATTATATGGTTATTTACTAGGAGTGAAATTAAAAGAGCAAGTTAAAGAAACAATATAGCCTGGGGGGAAAATATGGATATGGGATAGATCTAGAAAAATGGCAAAAACCATGGACTAGAAACTATAAACTAACAATGTCGACAGTTTATAATTAGTATATTTTACAGGTGGCATTTACCCCCAGCAAGAATAGCAAGGATGTTCAAGGATAAATCAGCGAAGTGTTGGAAATGCCATCAGACACCTGGATCATACTACCATATGTGGTGGACATGCATGGAAGCTAAAAGATACTGGATTAAAATACACACATGGCTGGAAAAAATGACAAAACAGCATATAAATCTAAAACCAGAGATATTCTTATTGGGAATTTTACCTGAAGGTTAGAACAGAGAATTGACATATGTCATTATTAATGTTTTAACTGCAGCTAGAATTGTATTTGCTCAAAATTGGAAAAATTAGAAATTTCCGATAGAGGTGATTAAGAAATAGAGGTGATTAAGAAAATAATAGAATGTACAGAAATGAGTAGGTTAATATTAGCAATTAGAGAGCAAGAAGAGTACTTTTAAGATATGGGATTTATTTTACCAATGGTTAGATAGAAAAGTACGAAAATGAAGCATAATGCAATAGTAATGATGTTATAATTGATTATTCTGGAATGAATTATAATATGAACTATAATTAGTAAGTACTAAGATTTTCTCTAAAGGAAAACGCAGAATTGAAATCAAAGTCTAATGATGATGTAATAATAATATAATATGACATGGAAAGTAATGTAATATGAATGTAAATTCAAACCTAAGAGAAAAAGACTATAGATATTGTGCACCAACTGACACACAGTATAATTGAAAGAAGACTTTATTTGTTGTTTTATGTCTGTTCATCTGTTTGTTAAAAATAAAAAACTTTTTTCAAAAAAAATTGCCATCTTTTTCACTTACTTGTCCCACACAGACGAAACAGCTGAATATTATTGTACCCCACCTATAAAGGAGTTTGAATAATTTAAAGTCAGCATTGTAATTGGGAACTGCCTCCATACAAAATGATACAAGAAATGAGCTAAAATTCTCCTTTAGAAGTGAATGGACTAGATTGAAGAATCTTTTCTCTCTTCTGGATGTAATTATTTGAAAACTATCATTTATTTACCTTAAAAGAGTACAATCAATAATCATAAAAATAGATAAAATGTCAAATGTATATTCCATTTTCTTCCATTCATACCAGGGGTGGGATTCTACCAGTTCGCACCTATTCACTAGAACTGGTTGCTAACATTTTAAATAGTTCAGAGAACCGGTTGTTAGAAGAAATTACTGGCCTAATCCTGTAAGGAAGGCAGGAAGGAAACATTCTGGTGTTGCTTATAGAAACTGCCTCTCCATTAACTCTTATTACATTCTTGGCAGGACTAGACTTCCTGTTTCAGGAACTCTGGAGTTTTCTTCCCCTCCTTTGCTCCACCCAGTCACATGACCACCAAGCCACACCCACTGAACCAGTGGTTAAAAATTTGAATCCCACTCGATTCATACACTATGTCACATTAATTTTTTTTTTGGGGGGGGAGAGGAGACCCTCCCAGGAAGGAGAGCCACATGAAAATCCAAAAAGGGCAATAGAAGATTTGACTGTTAAGAAGAAAAAAATGGAAAATTAGGGCAGCTGGGAATTAAGTAAGGGGGGAAAAAGACACAAAGACCTATTTAATTGACTAGATGAGCCCTCTCTTGGTTTATATTAAGGATAATTGTAGGATCTAACTGAAATAAGCAACACAGTAAGCTATTTCTTGATATCCTCAAAGAAAAAAGTTAATTTGTATTGATAGAATTCAAACGAGAAAACCAAGATTCTGCCATAACATGAATGTATGTATTTGGATATAATCTTATGTTACAATTCTGAAATTTTGTGGACAACCGACTAATTGGGGGGGGGGAAATAAACAGAATGATAGAGCCTTAATAAAAATCTACTTTCAAATAGTGAACAATTCAGCTGTGAGTTCTTGCAAAATTATTAGGAAGAAGAGCTTGGACTTCCAGGCAATTGTGGAATTCAAAATGTACAAAATGCATAAATTCAAGAACAGAATCTTCCAGAAATGCCTGGAAGATTCAAAGTTCCCTTTGCAGCAAGCAGTTCTGATTTTCCAAGTCTCTGGAAGTAACCATCCAAACCAGAAATGGGTTGAGAGCTTCTGGATATGGTGTTTTCAGCAAGGCAAGCCATTTTCAGACTTTTCCTAACATGCCCCAATCCATTTACAGTTTGGATTATGTATTCCAGATCAGATCACCCGGACCTGAAAAGTTTTGGCATGGTCTGGAGGGAAAAAGAAAGATCCAACATTTCTCAACTGCTTCCTTTTTAAAACCACGAGTTTTGCAGAAAGAGTACTCCACTTTAAGCATCATATTAATTTTAATGAATTGATTTTTTGAACTCTAGCAGATAGGGCAACTAAGGAAATACTAACATTTGTCAACTAACCTTACTGAAAAGAAACATGAACTACAGTTCATATTTGTGCCGCCATTTTAAAAAAAACATAAAATGGGTCTAGCAGTTATCTTCAAGAAAAAATGGTCATAATTACCTTATTCCAAAGATTCTGTCTATCAAAAAGCCTCCAAAAAAACATAGAAACACATTAGGCCAGGAATACCAGGCATACAATGCCATGAATTCAGCTGTGTTTATTTTCATATCCTAAATAGAAGAGAACACAATATTTAAGCACTGCTTTAATTTTAAAACTTTCTTACAGAATAATCCATAATCCATCCAACATAATATGGCATTGCAATATCAGGTCATTCCTCTAAAAATTTCTATCTTGCTGCAGGGAAAGATTAACACTGGTATCAGAAATAAAATATGCAAATAGTGTTGCATAAATAAAAAATATATAGCTTAAAAAAGATAGTAATCAGGTAGGAACTAAGGTGTTCTATACATGGATTCTTCAGGATCTGCAAAGAAATGATCATTCTATTCCAGGTCCTTGTACAAAACAATCCATATTTTTTGTCAACCTTGCATACTTTGGTTTTGTATTGTCTCCCTGCTTCAGAGGATGATGCATTTATGATCAAAACAATTACAATAAATAGCCTTGCAGCTGATTTTTAATTTCCTTATTTCTTTTCTTCACATTAAAGATGCTAATGGCTAGTGATCTGGGTCATTTATGGCAGGGGTCGCCAATCTTTCAGACCTCAGTGATCACCAAACTCATAATTTTAAATCCTGAGGACCAGAGACCCTGGGAAAATCCCCCAAAAAAGTCTGTAGGAAAATTCCCCACCCCCTTTTCCTACCGATCGATCATTCTTTATTTGGGATCACAGGATACCAGCTCCAGCTCTGTTCTCAGGGTGAGAGAGAGAGAGAGAGAGAGACTCTTGGCTTCATGCAAGGAAAGCAGCAGAAGTCTTTCTTTCTCTCTCCCAAACTCCGCCAGAAATGAGTCTTCGTGAGACTTGTCGCACCGGCGCAGCCTCTTGGAGCAGGATGACTTGCAAGGTCCCAAAGACTCATTTCTGGCAGAGTTTGGGGGAGAGAAAGACTTTTGCTACTTTCCTTGTGTGCAGCCAAAAGCAGAAGAAAGAAGCGGAAAGAAGCAGTCCATTGTCCAGGCAACGTGCATAGAGCAAATGGGGCAAGTTCCCCCCTCCACCCTTTCCCCCTCCCCTCACTAAGTGTTGTTCGCAATAAAAGCGACACAAGCCTTGTGAGATTTCCATGTAGCTTGGATTAGTTAGTTTACTTTATTGTCATTGAACCTCATACAACGAAATCAAACACCATCTTCAGTGCACATCATGACTATGAAAATAAACACACACATCCTTCACACTCCACATTAATTGCTGTGGGGGTGCTTTGGGGTGACATTTCTCTGCAGAGCACCAAAATTTTCTCACGAGCCACCAATGGTCCCTGGCCCACTGGTTGGCAACCACTGCTTTATGGCATATATGCGCTGTCATAATTTTGAACAGACAAGGTACTCCTCTTATGCTTTAAGATGAAATAAATAGAAAATGCCTGCATTTTTGGGTTTTTTTCTCCTGAGGGAAAGGTATGTATTCTTAGACCATTGTGATTACTGATTATTGATGCTTAACTGCTTTCAGAGACAATCTCTAGTATAATCTATCTGTCATTTAGGACAATCAATATCCTGATTCTTCAGAAGAACAATTATATTTCATTATATTTTAAATAAGTTTTCATTATCTGATGCTTATTTGGAATCATTTCTGGTTGTTAAAACATAAACATGTTATGAAAATTCCTTGCTATAATGGAAAAAAACAATGCATCCCAAGATTTAAGCAGAAAAAGTAGTAAAATTCAGCATATTTTGCTCTTTACTCACCCTCTGAACTTGAGCCTGCAGAGCTGCTGGGGTGTCATAGCAAAAATAGCTGCCTAAGGAAGAAAAGAGCAGACAACTTGTGTAAAAAAAACATTCTGAAAATGCTTGTATCAACAACCTATGCAGGTTATTTGGAATCCACAAAAAAAAATCAAAATATCCTTTACTAAACAAGAAAATTCATTTATTTATTAAATGTATATCACTCCACCCTCTTTGTCCAGGATAAAAAAAAGAGAATCAAAGCTAAAGGAGACCTGGTTAATTTCCAAGTGATGCCAATACCTCCAAACCCAGCATCAACAGCAAATAGCAACTTTCCAATCATGGCAATTGATAAAAAAAATAACCATGAATGCCCTCTCCTCCTAGCCAAAACTCATCAATGATTAAAGTTTGCTTTCTCCCATTATGCTCCTTTCGTTTTCCGTCTTCATTGATCCCTTCCAGGAAGAACAAAAACAGTCACGCAGGCAAAGCACAGCTCAACCCATTTGTCTAGCGCTGCCTTGAAATAATTTAGAGCAAAAAGGGAGCGGCAAAATCAATACTGTCTGGCGTGCATCCGTGGCACACTTTCTTTACACCCTCCCACAAGGACTTAAGGCGAAACTTTATTCCGTTCCCCTATTTATTACACAGCCCCTATTCAACCAGGAAGACAGGGATCACCGACCGAAGCCCAGGAAGCACATGAGCGCCAGCACCAGCAGCCGGTGGGCCAGCCGCTGCGGGTCGCACAACGCCGGCAAGGGCTTGCGCGCAGGGTCGCCATGGTCTTTGGGCAGCGATTCCTCATCCAACAACGCCCGTTCCTCTTCCTCCATCTCCGCCATCTTAGACAACCCCCACCCCTCCGCCGCCAACAAAACACTAGGGATCACGTGATCCCCCTTCACATGACGTGCCACGCCTCACGTGAGTCTCGGCGCGGTATGCAGAAAGGAAAGGCCCGGCGATGGGCGTGGCTTAAAATTTCAAGGAATGTGGCCCGAGCCTATGATCGCAAAGGTGGAGAAGAGGGGATTTCTTGTAGATCAGGGACCTCGAACTTGGCTCCTGTAAGACTTGTGGACTTCAACGCCCAGAATGCCTCAGCCACCATGAATTCTGGGAGTTGAAATCCACAAATTTTATACAGGCGCCAAGTTTGGAGACCTTTGTTGTACTTCTAATCTGTATCTAAAATTCCTGTTTGGACGGTCAACATTGGGCTCCCTCGACTTGTGATGCGTTGCTCATTTAAAATGCAAGAGCAAAATTAATTTTTTTGCAGAAAAATGGGGAAAAAATGCTGTCTTTGCAAATATTTATTGTTTTTTACTCTTATTGGTGGAAGTTCCTATCTGCCTCCTGTTTTAATGTCTTTCCTAAATCAAGGGTATTCTGTATTATTTATTCATTCATTCATTCATTTATTTATTTATTTATCATACATATTTTCGTAACATTTTTCCTGAAAGTGCAGGGTTGCTTTTTTTTCTGGATTAACCAAAAGTTGGTCCATTGCTTGCAGCTGAAATTGACCAACCCGATCGTTTGCTTGAGCCTGATTTGGACTGAGAGAGTGAGGGGCCCAAAGTTACCAGGTGGCTTCCATGCCTGAGACAGTCTTCCAGTTTCTTCTAGTTTCTTGCCTGGTGCCTTAACTATTAGACCAGGAAGCTCCAAACTTGGCAACTTTAAGACTTGTGGATTTCAGGTACAAGTTTTCAAGTTGCCAAATTTGGAGGCCCCTTTACTGGACCAAACTGATTCTTATTTGGATTAGGGTGTGTGTTAAGCTCTGTGGTTGCTGTTTTTCTGGTGTGTTAGTTTTATTTTGCCCAAATTAACCTTATTTATTTATGTATTTATTTATTATTAATTATTAATTAACCAAATTAACCCTAGACTGTCTACTATTGACCTCATCCCCTTCTTAAGAGGCGTGTAGGGCGCATGCATAAGCGCACCAACGTGCCTACCATCCCTGTCCTATTGTTTTTTATTTTTCTTATAAGTATCTCATGTATTCAAAATTATATTTATTCTTATACCTGTATCTTGTAAGCAATTGACAAATCAAATAAATACTAAATACAAATGTACAGGTTTTCTTTCTTCATGTTATTGTCTCATTATAATACTAGCTCTTTATCCGTACTTCGCTATGAAACTATGTGATCGGGCTTAGTTTTGGGGGAGGAAAATAAGGGGAAAAAATGTGCCTCTGCTTACAAGCATCCATCAGTATTCATCTGGCTAGCATCCTGTCAGTGTGTAAGAGAGCTGAGGGCTGTTTGGAAACTGAAGCAGTATTTGCAGTGTGAACAAGTAGGAGATAGCAAGGACCCTGGACAGGGCTTAGCTCAACTGTTCTGTACTAAAGCTGCTTGGTGCTCTGAAACTGGAACTCCTCTGCTTGTGTTTTGCAAGTGGGGAGGAGGAGTAGAACTCCTTAGCATCAGAGCGTGTTAATAATAATATACGAAATACTAATGCTCTGATGGTCATTTTGAAAAATCCTTTCTTAATGAGCACATAGAAGCCAAGAGAAACATATGTACGAAATTTCAAGTGTGTCGGCTTTACAGTTCTGGAGATTTTGTGATGATGCATGAGTGGTATTCCACTTTTATGTGAAATAGATAAGCCACACAGAGCCCTGATGGCGCAGGAGTTAGAATGCAGGATTGCAGGCTAATTCAGCTCATTGCCAAGATTTTGATCCTCACGTGTTCAAGGTTGACTCAGCCTTCCACCCTTCAGAGGTTGGTAAAATGAGGACCCAAATATGCTGACTCTGTAAACCACTTAGAGAAGGCTGTAAAGTACTGTGAAGCAGTATATAAGTCCAGTGCTCTTGCTATGGCTATCTAGGAATCAGAAAATAATATTAATTAAAAGGCATTTGTTCAACATGCACATTAGAAAAGGTTAGAGAAACAACAGATTGGCTAACAAAAATTTCAGTGCAACCTTTATATAGGCATGAAAGATCATAAATAATCTGCCATTTTTAATGGGAAGAATGTTTTTTGTTGTTTTGCTTTTTTTGGTTGGGGATTTTCAGACTTTGTCTTAGTAGATTATGCTTTGTATCATCTATTTGTGAGAAACAATAACAAATATTTTAGTAGATGGAGGTTTAAAAAAAAAAAACAGGAAATCTGGTACCATCTTTTCCAATTAACATATTTTCTCCCAAGATGTTATACGGTTTTGTTAGCTGCAGCTCATTTGATTAGAGGATTTTAGCACATGGTGGCACTCTAGAGCTATCCACTAGTGAACTGGTTAAAAGAAACCTGAAAGATCTGTTGCACGTTTATGCGTAAATGAAATATTATAATATTAAAAATATTAAATCTCTTCTGAATAATCCAATCTAGTCACCTGAATTTAAAATATTCAACTAGCAACTTCTTGCTGGAGAAATAGTCTTTCCTGTCTATTTGTTTGGGAATTATAGCTATAGTTAATGCACCATTGGCATTATTAATTGATTTGTATATTATATTCCATTCTGTGGATGGCTTGAGTGCAATTGGTTATGGCATGTAAGGGTGCCAGTATACCCATTAGATTCTATTTTGGTGCTTGCCAGGATCCCTACTCAAACTGATTTTTAGAAATCTTTAAATAAAAATTAGGGGTGGCGGAAGAAATGCTGTAAAGTACCAGCATCAAGCATACATTATTTTTATACGAAAGCTGCAGGACCCCATAAAAATTCTAAAGCCATTCTTATCTACTGTAATTCTGGGCAGCTGCATCCGAATACATGGATTTTAGGAAGGGAAGCAAGAGAGAGGATTTGCATCACAACACTGCTGCAATGCATTTGGTCCCTTGCAAGTATGAAAGGGCAGACTTTGTATCCTGACAATGCAATGCATTGTCATTATCCATTCCATCCTTGTGGCTAGCTGAAGTCACCTCATTTGCCCAGGTGCCCATAAAAGCAAGACAGAGCAGTGGATACCTTTCAAGGAAACTAGCGTTGGCCAATAACTTCACCAAATAGCCTTCATAACTGACAGTGGCCCCTAATTCTTTTTAAGTGCTGACAATATATCCTCAAGGGTTCAGAAGGTTCTCATACTTTCTCATCTTTTCTCATACTGTCATCAAGAATCTATTATACAAGAAGCATAAGTTGCTTTTATGATACAGCAGAATGCAGCAGAGAAAACAGGGAGAGAATGGTTTCTGGATTCCTCCTCTCCCCCCCCCCCCATTATTTTAGCTCTGCTCTGGGCCAATGTAACTGAGAATGGTGTTAGAACATGGGTGTCAAACTCGTGGTATCACGTGACATTTTGCAATGTTTTTCCCATTCGCAGAGCTGGGGTGAGTGTGGCCTGTGCATGACACATCCTACCCGCAGGCTACCAGTTTGACACCCGTGGTTTAGAATGAAGGAATAATTAATCATCTGAGCCCCTGTCCTGCTACTTTTATTATAAGGATTTTTATTATTAAATATTTTCTCTGCAATCCCTTGGCCTCATCTGATCTGTTCCAACTAAATCTTTATTTTACTGATTTCCCTCCCATACCAGATTTGGTCCTTTTCTCTTCCATTTCTAGAGAGTTATTGTGCTGACAGATTCTGTGATGCTTTTCACATAATTTTCCCCCCATATTCCATTGAGTTGGAAAGAATAAAAAAAGTATATCACATCAGTTCCAAACATAAAGATTTTTGCACTAGTTCACACAATGGTTGTGAAGTTGTATAAATATGCCCATTGGTTTTTTAATATAATATTTGGTTTATTCAAAGAAAGTTAAAATACAAAACACCAAAATATTTTTAAAAAGAAGAAAAAACACAACAAACAAGACATTCAAAAGGAAACATGTTTTAGGGAAAAAAAGACAAACACATATACACATAGTATCTTCCCTAGTTGAGTGCTGATAATAGGGCAATGTTCGTTTCCCACCCTTTGCAAAACAGGCCAAAAGAATCTTAAATTACTAAACACTAAATCTGTTTACAAATCATTAACCTGTTAGCTATACTACATTAATAACAAGATAGTTAACAAATATTTTATTACTTTAACCAATTAACAAATATTATTTTTCCATATATGGCCATTGCTGATCTATAAGATATGTTCTCTATAGCTTAACATGTTGCATGACTCCAGATAATTCTGGCTTATCATAATTTAACAGATTGTAGTTTAGCAAGGAAAATTTGCAAATAAAGTCCTTGCAATTCTTTGCTGACTGTATACATATTCCTAAGGCAGCCTGTTGTAATGTTGTATATCTCTGGTATGTTGGCTTACAATTTATGAAATCCCCAATAATCTTTCCATGTTGAAATTAATGGTAGAATTATAATCCATCAGTTCTAATTTCAAACCTGTGAAATGGTGCAATCATCTTAGTTTTCCCAGCATACCATAAATAAGAAAGAAGATCAAGTATTCTCTGAGCTTGCTTGTTTGCTTGCAGATATTCGTTACCAGCAGGGGTGGGATTCAAATTTTTTAACAACCGGTTCTGTGGGCGTGGCTTAATTGGTGAGCATTGCTTGGTGGGCATGTGACTGAGTGGACATGGCTTGGTGGTCATGTTACTGGCTGGGTGTGGCCAACTCAATATCACTCACATCGAGGCACACATCTCGTCGCCTGGCCTCTCATGACTGTGGGGATGCTGCAACAGTGTGCAAGTGTGAAAAATGGTCATAAATCACATTTTTTAGTGCCATTGTAACTTTGAAGGGTCACTCCACACAAGCAAAGTACCAGCAAAGAAGGAGAAAAAACTCCAGAGAAGTTCCTGAGACAGGAAGTCTAGTCCTGCCAAGAATGTAAAAAGGGCTAACGGAGAGGCAGTTTCTGTAAGCAGCACCAGAATGTTTCCTTCCTGCCTTCCTTACAGGATGAGGCCAGTAATTTTTTCGAACAACTGGTTCTCCAAACTGCTTAGAATGTTAACAACTGGTTCTAGCGAATAGGTGCAAACTGTTAGAATCCCACCCCTGGTTATCAGGCTTGGTAACATCTTTGGTGCAAACAAAACAAGTGGGTTTTTTTGTTAGTTTGTCTTAATTCTATCTCACCTTCTGGAGAGGAATTATGATAACGTGAATATAGCAGTTTATATAGTGATAATGTTGCAATAGCTCAGTGATAGCTAACCTTTTTGTCCTTGTGTGGCGAAAGTGCATGTGCATAAGTGCGCATGTGTGCCTGTACCCATCATGCATTCTGTGTGACCCGCCCGCCCCCTGCGCATATGTGCATATGCCCGCATGCAACATGCAAACCCCTGCACCACGTGTGCCTCTGTGCATGAATGTACATCACGCTCGTGCCCCCCACCCTCAGCACATACACAGCAGATACCGGACAATCAGCTGGCTGGCGGGAGGCATGCACACATGCGCAGTACACCTGATCTGGGGTGACAACTTGCGTGCCGGCAGAAATGATTCTGCATGCCACTTCTGGCACGCGTGCCATAGGTTCGCCATCACAGCAATAGTTTCTCCTAAAGAATCCTGGGTAGAATAAGTTTGTAAGGATATGTTCTCCCTATATACAATTCCTAAGAAAAGGGAAATTACCACTAATTATTGTTTGTATCTATCCATTGTATAGATGCACTTTTAAAATTGAAATGTTGCAGAATATTGAAATAAAATACGTTGTTGCCATTTATGACCAATTTGAAAGCATGCATTCTTGGTTCATATAAGTACAAATACACATTCTCTTTATATTAAAATCTTAGTATCACTTTTCAGTTCAATGCAATAATAATTTAAGAAAAAGCCCAGAAAAGCTAAAATATTTTTGCTGTTATCAGTTAACTTCAACATAATTACCACTCCACCTTTGCCATAGTTTCCATCACAGCTGCATTTACCTTGGAGATGACCTTGTTCTGTCTGAAGCTAATGCCTTTAATGCATTATATGAGTTAAATCTAAGATGATTCTCAAATGCTTTACCAATAAGTGTTTATAACACAAATAAATACAGTAGACTAGAGCTAGGGCCAGACTTTAGAATGTTTATTACTGGAGCAATTCCTGTCTTCACATAAATCAAAGCACTCAAAGTGCCATATGATACCAAATGTTCAGTTTAACAGCATAAAATTGAGCAAAAATTGTGCACAGTACTTTATAGGGGCTATAAAATCTGCAGGCTTGTAATCACCCTGATCTATCAAAGATCACTCAGCATTCCAGATAATAAATATTCAAGTGAAACAACTCTTGGAGTTGTTGTTGTTTTTTAATATTATGATTTCCAGCAAAGGTGTTGCAAAATATAACAAGCTAGGAATGTAGCAGCAGTAGCATTTTCAAAATATTTGAATACCGTTTTCTGTGGGTTTATTCAACTTCAGTGGACCTTCCCCTGACAGAATGGTAACTATTAGACCAGGGGTCTTCAAACTTGACAGCTTTAAGACTTGTGAACTTCAATTCCCAGAATTCCTCCTCCAGTCATGTTAGCTCAGGAATTCTGGGAATTGAAGTCCACAAGTTTTAAACTTGCGAAGTTTGAAGAGCCTTGTATTAATTAGACTGTGCTTAAACAGCTGTATTTCTTTGCATTAGCAATTAGTTCCATTGTCTTGTTCTGCTTTTGAGAAAACTTGTACAATTGTTCACTTGTTTTTTAATTGGATTTATACGTTGCCCCAATCTGTTATGTAGCTTACAAAATCAAAATAGTAGTAAAAACAAAGAATTACACTATTCAAATGTGAAAGTTGGGGGAAAAGGCCATTCACAAAAACCTAAAACATCACTAAAGGATTTTATTGATCCAGGTTCTAAGGTCAAAAAGATCTAAGGTAAAGAGCCAAGTTTTAAAGGTTCATTTAAATAGTGCCAGGATGGAAGCTACACAACTGTTGTGCTGTGTGAGCCATTTTCTTGAAGGGCAAGCTAAGGTGACACTTGGTTGATGTCTGATAAACTACAAATATTATTTTGGAGGAAGCAACTAGCATAGAAAGAAAAACAGAAACAAAAATTGCCTAATTATATTGCACAAATCTTCCTCTTTCCCATTTCCCCATTAAGCAGTAAAATTCCCTCCCTCTCTCCTCATGCTTTATTTCCAGACTGTTTGGAACTCGCAAAGGCAAAATTATCTGCCTCACATGTCTCTGCCAAATCTGAATAGTAGATAAAGGGTAAAACATCCCTTTCATCTCAAATCTTTCTTATCTCTCCAGACTTCATTTGCAACTGTTGTAGTTGTGTGTTGTACATTTCAACTTCAAGCAGTTGGGTGTTCTCCTGATGTGAATACTTCAATTCCAAGAATTCCTAGCTAGTAGTCACCCAACTGGATAAGATTGATGTAAAATGTTTGGGATCAGAATCTTTTGGGATCAGAATTCGAATTGACAGAACATTATATTGAGTTTTCCAGCTTCACTATAAGTACATGTTCTATTACATTTTCTATTTAACAACTGTAATAGCAGACATGTCTGCAAGTGGACATTTTATGTATCTCTGAAGGGTTTTTCATTAGCTGCTAACTAGGTGACTCAAATAAGTAATCTTATTCAAATTACAGTGTTCTTGCTTTACTCAGACTTGAGTGAAAACATATAACATTTATTGATTAAATATAAATATAAATTTAACCATTGCACTGCGGTGGCACAGTGGTTAGAATGCAGTACTGCAGGCTACTTCTGCAGGCAATTTGTCAGTTCGAATCTCACCAAGTTCAAGGTTGACTAAGCCTACCATCCTTCTGAGGTTGGTAAAATGAGGACCCAAATTGTTGGGGGCAATGTGCTGACTCTGTAAACAGCTTAGAGAGGAAAGTTTTGTGAAGTCTAAGTGTTATTGCTAACTTTGTAACTTTGAAAGGTCATTAAATGAACTGTTGTAAATTGAGGACTACTTATATTAACCCTCTGGTAATGCTTAGAGAGGGCTGTAAAAGCATTGTGAAGCGGTATATAAGTATAACTGCTATTGCTGTTTACATTGAAAATAAAATAAATTACTCCTTCATTAAAACAATATCAAGGTAGAGAGGTTAGATTTGAAAGCTGGTGTCAAACTGGCGGCCCACGGGCTGGATGCATCACACACACACAGGCCATGCCCACCCCAGCTCCATGAAGGGGAAGAATGTTGCAAAACATCACATGACGTCTCCAATCTCTGAGCTTTGCAGGTGGTCCAGCAAGATATCATAGTTGATGATATTGAAAGCTGCCCAGGAGTCTACATGGTCTAGGACAGCTGAACTACCATGATCATGGTCCTGACATCGGTCATCTAAGGAAGCAACCAATAAAATCTCAGTCCCATATCTGTGCCTAAAAGCTGTCTGTATGAAGAACTGCAGCTGACTGTCATCAGTACTCTGATGACAACTTATGCTGAAATTCTGATGAATATTCCCAGCAGCTTCCTCGTGGCATTAAACAGTGATGAGGGACAAAATAATTTAGAGCATAGCTGCCAGAGAGCGCGAAAGCAGTCACCCGGTACTGTTCTCTGAAACTGCTGCTCCAGTTGAAGTGGAACCATTCCAATACAGTGATTCTCACTTGGTCGGGCGCAGGAAACCAAGAGACAAAATAGAGTTCAGAGCACAGTGAGTTTATTCCATGGAACTTGTCCACAAGAATCTGATCTATTAATGGGTCAAGACAAATTGGTGACAGCTAAGAACAAGAGACTTCAAGGGGGTTTGTAGAGTTGTAATTGCAGGAATGTTCTTATCTTGGATGGCAAACCTCAGATAAGGAATGCTTATAAGCAAATACAACTCAGGCAAACACAGTCACTAATGTAAAGGAAGATTAGAGAGAGGAAGTAAACATATGTTAGACTTTAACTAGAGATAATTAATTGTATTAATTACTATGCTAAACAGTAATGAAAGTTAAGCAGAAACCAAAGTTAACCAATGTTGGAGGATTACTAAAAATGTGTATAAATGCAAGACTAGACTCCAATAAAGTTCATCATGATTCAGTTGATCATGATCAAGCAACTCGACTGCCTCATCATTGACAACAGGGGTTGGACTGGGGTCTCTTCCAAGGCAGTAGGGACTCTAGCCAGGGGTGTCAAACTCAATTTCATTGAGGGCCACATCAGGGTTGTGTTTGACCTAGGGGAGCTGGGTGGACGTGGTCAGGGAAGGCATGGCCAGCTCGACATCACTCATGTTGGGGGCATCTGTAGTGGCTGGGGCGGGGCTGGGGGGATCCTCTTGCAGCCCTTTGCCAGCAAAAACAGAGGGCCATGTGCTGCCTCTTGAGCTCCATTTTCACTGGCAGAGGGCTGCAGGAGGCTGTTCCAGCCGAAAATTGAGCCCAGAGGAGCCCATCTTTGCTGCAGAGGCACCATGGGCTGGTTCTTCACTGTTTCCAGGGCAGCCCCACAGACTGGATCTAAATACCCCATGGGCGAACTCAACCCATGGGCCTTGAGTTTGATACTCCTGCTCTAGATGGATGATCTGAGCTCAGCCTGGTCATCTCCGACATACTTCTAGGGATGATCATAGTTAAAGGCAGGGGTGGGATTTACCAGTTCTCACCTATTCGCTAGAACCGGTTGTTAACATTCTAAGCAGTTCAGAGAACCAGTTGTTAGAAGAAATTACTGGCCTAATCCTGTAAGGAAGGCAGGAAGGAAACATTTTGGTGTTGCTTACAGAAACTGCCTCTCCGTTAACCCTTATTACATTCTTGGCAGGACTAGACTTCCTATCTCAGGAACTTCTCTGGAGTTCTTCTTCCCTCCTTTGCTGGTATTTTGCTTGTGTGGAGTGACCCTTCAAAGTTACAATGGCACTGAAAAATGTGATTTATGACCATTTTTCACACTTACGACTGTTGCAGCATCCCCAGTCAGGAGAGGCCAGGCGAGGAGATGCGTGCCTCGATGTTAATGATATTGAGTTGGCCACGCCCAGCCAATAACATGACCACCAAGCCACACCCACCAACTAAGCCATGCCCACAGAACCAATTGTTAAAAAATTTAAATCCCACCCCTGGTTAAAGGGACCAAAAAAACAGAATTATCAGAGACACAGTCTCTGTTTTACTCCTACAAAAAGCAAAGCAACTACTTTGAACTATTTAATTTTTAACTTACTATACTTTAGGTAGTGTTATTTTTAATTTATTGTTTCTGCTCTGAATTTCAAGCAATAAAGGGGTAAGCACCGTAAACTCAGTTCAATCAAAATATGAATTTAAGCATGTATCTTGTGTAAGTAACATTTAAAATTTCAAGAAAGATTGGGTGTCCCTATTTGGGGTGAGCAAAGGTAAGCTATAATTTTTCTTAGCTCCCTGTAAATAGAGATTTTTTAAAAAAAATCTCAGGCAGTAGATATTACTTATAAAGTTAAGCAACCCACGATAGTTCAACTAAGCTTTCATGAAAGGAAGGTGGGATTCATGATATGTAATTTCTAACCAATCCACAAACCAACTTAAAACCTGCAATCTCCTTTGCAGCAGAACAGATTTTCATATGTATTTTCTGCACAGGAAGAAAATGAAAAATATGCTAACAGAGCAACACAATCACAAGATATTTTATTACTCTTAAGGTATCTAGTTCAGGAACATTTAAAATTTTCACTTCATACAGATTATATTGCTCTACAATATTCTATCTCGGAGTTCATCACACATTCTTTAGAATCCCCCAATGACATAAATATTGTTCATGATTAGAAGGAATGCAATTCCTTATACTAGAGGACAATTAATAAAATAAATCAGACCAAATAAATTAATCAGCACACAGCGTTTCTTTTTCTACCATGGATCTTAGGTTTAATTGCATTATCTTATGGCAGGCCAATAAATATGAAACCAGAAAGCTATGTTTTTTGGGCAAGATTCTAGAATATATTTTTCTTGATGTCCCCACATGAAAGTATTTAAAAAGGGAACATGATCAAATAGCCTAATATATTTTGCTTCCAGTATGTGTTTTTTATTGTGCAACTACATATTTGCTTATTGCTCAAACTGAAATTTTAGGTGGCATTGTGACATCATTCTCTGGCCAAAAGGCAGGGGTGGGATTCTATCGGTTCTGGCCCCCTCTGTAGAACTGGTTGCCCTGAAGAGCAACAAACAGAGAGCATGCATAGAACCAGTTCTATGTCTGCTGCTCTTTTGGCCCACATGCCGGCGCAGGCTCTTATCTGACCTGTATTTCCTGCTTTTTCAACCACAGCTGCTTTGTGCAACACAGCTGTGGTTCAAAAAGCAGGAAAAAAGTGCCTTTTCAACCGCTACACACCCATGCGCAGTGCTGCTCAGCTGTCCAGGCAGCTAACTGACGATGATATACATGCGTGCACAACATAAAATCACCAAATCGGTAGTTACACCAGTCGGATCCCACCCCTGCAAAAACCTACATAAAAATAGGAACAGATATATTAAAATGGTGAGCTTGTGAATACCAGAGACTTTCCATTTTCCACACATTTGGTGTAAATTGTTCACTAGGACAAACTTTTTTGCAGTGGGATATTTCAAGTTTATGCAGCTTTGGCTCTTTTAATCAAATACTAGCGTGGATAGGATCATAGTATCTGGAGATTTTAAGAACTGAAGCTGAAATAATTGGGGGATATTAGGATGAAGGATGCACAGTGGGGGCAACTGGCCAAGTACAGGTAGTCCTTGTTTAGCAATTTCAGTTGAGACCAGTAACTCAATCTGTTCTGTTCGGAGCGTGGGTGCAAAGAACGGAGACAAGGCATCGGAAAGTGACTCAACTCTTTATTAGTGACTTCAGAACAGAGCTAAAATACTCGGGCAGCAGCAGCCCTTTTATAGGGCTCGCTGCTGTCATAACAGCCAATGCTTTGAGTTTGCTGCGCTGGCGGCGTCCAATCGGCAGCGCCCGTTAACAGCCAATCAGATCGGCCTGGGACAACCAATCAGGATCCGCTGCTGGTGGGCCAATCAGAAGTGCAGGATTTCGAGCCTGCTGTGGAAGTAAAACTATTTAACCTTTTAATTAGCGCAATTGCTTAGTCCGTAACACCCCTCCCCCATAGGTTCCATCTGAGGGGTGGGGTGATGTACTCTCGCAAGTACGCAGGTCGTTTCACCTGTCTGCCCGATCTGCGTTGCCCCAACAGTTCTTGCCTTGGCTCTGTTTCTGATGGGCTATTTCCTGGGCTGAACGGCATGGCTGGGTCAACCACTTCGCTGGGTGACGCGGGGCTGTCATCCCTGCTTCCGTCAAGGCTGCCTCCTGAATTTCTTGGGTTTGCTGCTGTCGCAGTGCTGCTTTGTGGCGAGGCTATCATCTGGTCCAGTTCTTCCTCGGAAGGTGAATATCCTAAGGTTGGTTGTGTTGATTTTTAGGTTTCACATACTGCATCGTATGTTGGCTCATTTTCAGCCCTCTTGCTTTCCCTTCCCCCCCAGGTTTGAGGTTCAGGGCTAGAGACAGGGGGAGGTGCCAGTCTGGAACAAAGTTGGTCAATGTGGCGCTTCCACATTTTCCCCTCAGCAGTTTGTAAACGGTAGGAACGAGGCCCGTAAGTTGAATTATGGTAGCGGGGACCCACAATGGGTCACCTGAGAAATTATTTGCGAAAACTGGGTTGCCTACCTTGAACGTGCGATACTTGCTGCTGGACCCTAGGGGTTGTTCTGGCGTGTAGGCAGCGTGTATGTGGTCAAGGTGTGATCGAAGTTTCCGTCCCATCAGGAGTTCGGCTGGGGTTTTGTTTGTAGTACTGTGTGGTGTAATATGTTGGAGGAGGAGCATCCTGGTTACTTTATGATCGATGTCTCCTTGTTCCATTTTTTGTAAAGTTTTCTTCACGAATTGGACCATTTTCTCAGCCCTATCATTGGCCGCAGGGTGGGCAGGTGAGGTCAAAGCATGGTGTATCCCCCGATCCGCTAGGTACTGTTCAAATGCAAGAGCAGTGAATTGGGGACCATTATCGGAAACCAGGACATCTGGTAGTCCATGTGTAGCAAATAGTTTATTTAATTTTTTAACGACTGCTTCTGTGGTGGTGCTCTTCATTTTGTGGACCTCGAGCCAATTTGAATAGGCGTCCACGGTTATGAGAAAGGTATGTCCTTTGGTAGGTCCCGCAAAATCAAGGTGGATGCGGGACCAGGAACCCCAGGGTATCTCCCATTCCATTGGTGGGGCTTTTGGTGGATCTGCGCAAGTTTCTTGACACTTGTTGCAAGAGGCTACCCAAGTTTCTATTTGTTTATCTATACCTGGCCACCACGCGTAGCTCCTGGCTAGTGCCTTCATTCGCACAATGCCAGGATGTCCATCGTGCAACAGTTTCAGGACTTTCTGTTGTAGCCGCTCCGGAATGACAACTCTGTCTCCCCACAATATGCATCCTTTTTGGGAGAAAAGCTCTGTCTGTCGGTTTTTGAAGGGTTTGAAGATGTCACTGAGTTCGTTGTCAGGCCAACCTCTTTCCACCCAGCTGAGGGTTCGTGCTAAACAAGGATCTTTCCTTGTTTCTGTGGCGATGTCTCATGCAGTCAGTGGTGGAGAAGGAAGGGTTTTGATTTGTAGCGTTGTTAGTGTTGGAGCCGGATTATCTATGACTTCAGGTAGCGGTGAGTGGCTCAAAGCATCAGCGTGGGGAATGGCTTTCCCCAGGTGCTGTAGCAATTGGTAATCGTATACGGCTAGAAATTCCAACCAACGCGTCATTCTTGGCAATAAGATGTGGGGTGTTGGTTTGTCCCCTGCCAAAATGCCAAGTAATGGTTTGTGATCAGTGACTATGGAAAAGGGTCTTCCATATATTTACTCGTGGAAGCGTTTGACATCAGCTACGATAGCGAGAGCCTCTTTATCAAGTTGGCTATAGTTCCTCTCAGTTTTAGCTAAAGTCTTTGAAAAAAAATGCAATAGGTGCCTCAGTACCGTTTGGTAGGATGTGGCTCAGAATGGCTCCTACCCCAAACTGTGAGGCATCGCAGGTGACGGTTAAAGGTAAGGTCTCATTATATTGTATCAATACAGCATCTGAGGTTAAAAGGTCTTTGACTTTCTGAAAAGCTCGTTCTTCACATTGTCCCCAGACCCAGGAAACCTTCTTGTCGAGGAGCCTATGCAGGGGTTCAGCCACAGTTGCTTTCTGGGGCAAGAAGATGTTATAAAAGTTAATGAGTCCTAAGAAAGCTTGGAGGTCTGTTTTATTCCTAGGTCTTGGGGCGTTTTTTATGGCAGTCAGTTTTTTTTCAGTAGGATGAATTCCCGGGTTCTAATCCTGCACTTCTGATTGGCCAATAATAGCGACATCGGATTGGTCCTTTCTGGGACATCTGATTGGCTGTTAACGGGCCAACTCTCATTGGTTCAAGGGTTTAACACTTCCATGTTTTTCATTGGCTAATAGGACAGCAGCCAACCCTATAAAAGGGCTGCTGCTGCCCTAGGTGATTGCTCTGTTCAGTATGCTTAATAAAGAGTTGAAGTTCACTGTTCACTGCCTCGTCTCCGCTCCTTGCACCCATGTGCAGAACTTAACACTTCAATTTTGGACAACACAATTTGGGGAATTCTTTTGTAAGGAGCAAGAGAGGCAATGATGTGTGTGAATGGAAAATCTGTAGCAATTTGTCAGCCAATTTTGTACTCCCAAATTGCACTGCCGGCTTAATTTCACCTCACCCAAACTTTCTAAACATAAGATGCAAAGGGAAAGAAATCTGCCTTTATCCTCTTTTGTCATAACCCAACTAATCCTTGATTTACAAACATTTGTTTACTGACAGTTCAAAGATATAACAGGACTGTAAAAAGGGACTTACGACCAGTCTTTATATTACAACAATCTCAGCATCCCATAGTCATGTGATCAAAATTCAGATGCTTGGCAACCAGCTTGTATTTACTGTATGTTGATTGTAGTATCCTGATTATGTCATCATCACCATTTGCAACCTTCCCAGCCAGCTTCTGACAAGCAAAGTCAATGGGGGATGCAGGGATTTGCTTAAGAACTATGGGTTTCATTGAACAACTGCACTGATTTGCTTAGCAACTGTGGCAGAACAGATCATAAAGGCAGGCAGGAGTCACTTAACTCCTTTTGGGTCCAACTGTGGTTGTGGATGAAAATTGAGGACTACTTGTACCTCAATCCAAGAAAGTGTCCTTCTATGTTGTTGCCAAGAAAATTATATGGATGGGTCTACAAAATAGTAACACTTTCAAATTCAGCTAGAAGGAGACCTTGCTTACTTGTTTATCCATTTATGTTATTCATCTGAATTTTGTTATTTATTCTTTTTTCAACTAGCACTCACTGGAAGAAGGGACAGTCTGTTTTTTAAATGAAACATGCAGACATATCTATGAATGTAGTAAGAGCAAAATAATACATCACTGGGTGCTGTGTCTTCTCTTGATATCCTCATGCTCAGAAAACTGCTTACTAATCCATGCATACTTCTCCAAATATGAAATGAGCCAGGTTGGTGCAGTAGTTAAGGTGCTGGCCTGAAAACAGGAGATTGTGAGTTCTGGTCCCAGCTTAAACATGAAAGCCAGCAAGGTGACTTTGAGCTCGTCTCTGTGACTGTCTGTCTGTCTGTCTGTCTGTCTCTCCCCCCCCCCACTGTCTCTTTTAATGCTGTGGGGAAAACAGGAGAAGAAAAGAGTATTATGCATAGAGTATATGTACACCATCTTGAGTTACACATAAAGAAATACAGATAATAAATATCTATTTTATTTTTTAAAGTTTTTATTTTTTAAGACAAACCTATACAAACAAAACATTAAAACATAAAACCATCTTCCATTTTATATACATACAGTGTGTCAGTTGGTTACAAATCTTTTGTGCTATCCTTTCGTAACTTATATAAATTTTCATTGTCAAATTAACATATGCTTATATATTTATCAGTTATTAATCATCCATGACTAAACTATTTATTCCATCATTTTATATGAGATATTCCAAATTTTGTTTTGAAATTTATATTGTACTTTCATCTAATGGTTATATATGTCTATATTATATTTTATATCAATCTATTAAACTTCTATTACAAAATTATCTATTCTATTACATTACCATGTCTACCATTGATAAAACAAATCCCATATCATATAAAATTGTTTATCTTCTTGTTCTCTAATTTCAAATGTCAATTTACTCATTTCATCACAGTCCATAATTTTCTTAATAACTTCCTCCTACATAGGTATTTTATCATTTTTCCAATTCTTAGCAAATACAATTCTAGCCGCTGTTAAAACATAATATTTCAGCTCTTTATTGTATATTGCTGATATAATTCCCAGTAAAAAGATCTCTGGTTTAAAGTCGATGTGTTGTTTTATCATTTTTTCCAACCATGTGTGCATTTTAGTCCATTTTTTTTGCATCCGAGCGTGTCCACCACATATGGTAATATGAACCAGGTATCTGACGACATTTCCAACATTTATCCAATTTGTTCTTAAACATTCTCATGAGTCTCGCTGGAGGTAGATGCCATCTGTAAAACATCTTATACAAATTTTCTTTATATGCAGTTGACATTGTCATTTTATAATTTTGAGACCACAATTTTTGCCATTTCTCTAAGTCAATCCCGTGTCCAAAATTTTTCCCCCAAGCAATCATCCTTTCTTTAACTTGTTCTTCCTCCAATTTAAATTCTAATAAACGTCCATAAAGAAATTATAAATATCTTTGTATTGGTATATGTAATTTGACAGTGGAAAGGGAACAGAAATATATTTGAAGACCCTCATCTCTGAGATAAATAGAGGTATTTTATAAAATGTCTGAGAACCAATATATTAAAATGAAACATCTACTCTGGAAATTTTCAACCAGTTGCTAAGGGAAAGGTCTTGTTTATGCCAAACTTCAAAGTCAATCACAAAGTTCCTACTCTTTTCCTCTATTGCTGTCTCAGTGGATACATCATCACAAAACTTGTTGACAGTTGCTTCCCCTATTCTTTTGGCAAGCAACACTGTGCCTCACAGACTGCGTGAATGTGTTGTCACCAGGTTCTTCTTTCACTCCAGAGAACCTTTTCTCTTCTACTTGGCATTCGGCCCTTTCCAAATTTCATTTGTCTTATCAACAGCACCACACAACCCATTCATTAGACAAATGCTTTTCAGAACTGACTACAATGGCTCTTGACAGATTGTTATTGCCATGTCTGTAAATAAATTGAAATGTCAAAGGCTCAGGTTTGCTACCATCCAGAGTTTTTAAAGGAAAAAAAGAGGAAATGCCAGGGAGCACCAAATTAATTTTGAAGAGGGTAGAGATGCAAATTTGATGTTGGGAATTTGTACTTCCCAGGCAAATGTGAATATATTGTACAATGAACATTTGTATCTTGTTGTGGTCATAATGTTTTTGATTGGAAGGTTTGCCAAACGATCTTTATTTGCAATGCTTGAAATCCTGCTCCTTTTCAACATATTTCTGTGTTGATGGAAATGAGCTTTAGTCATGCAGAGCTTTGTTTTAAAGTATCTGTAATATCAAAAAGAGCACAATGACAGTAGTCTAACAATTCTTATTTTTTTATTCAGCATCTTCTCTATAACAGGAGAATGAGAAGGAAATGTCCATTGTTCCACTGATTGTCTCATCTCAGATGAGTCCAGTTATCAAGTTTTTCCCAGGCACTGAATTGGACTTCAGCTTTGGCTCTGCTGGTTGGGAATCATGAGTTTAAAGTCTAACACATCTAAAGGACATCAAGTTGGAAAAAGTAGCCTTAGACTCTTAGTTTTCCTCTAAATAGCACATATCCAGCTTTTTAATTGTGCCTTAATTCTGCCAGATAGGTTAGGCTGATTGTCTATGCCTTCCTCAGAATCATCTCAGTATTCTAGAAATAATAATAAGGAATAGTGGACATAATTTGATCCAGTAAGAAATTTTCCGTCTGCCCCCTTCTCTCTCCCTCCCTCTCCCTCCCTCCATCTCTCTCTCCATTCTATCTATCTATCTATCTATCTATCTATCTATCTATCTATCTATCTATCTATCTATCTAATCTATCATCTATCATCTATCTATCTTCTATCTATCTACCATGGAGGCATAAGGGCGAGAATGCAGTATTGCAGACTAATTCAGCTCATTACCAGGGGTTCAGTCCTCACCAACTCAAGATTGACTCAACCTTTCATCTTTCTGAAGTTGGTAAAATAGGACCAAGGCTGTTGGGGCAATATGCTGACTCTGTAAACTGCTAAGAGAGTGCAATAAAGCACAATGAAGAGGTGTATAAGTCTAAGTGATGTTGTTGTTTCTGTCTGTCTATCTATCTATCTATCTATCTATCTATCTATCTATCTATCTATCTATCTATCTATCTCTATCATCTATCTACAGTGTATAGCACAAAGAAGAAAGTCAGCAACTTAAGGAGAAGAAACAAGAAGCTCAGCTCATCACTGCATGACTTTGCAATTGTGTGAAATATTGGGAAAGGAATTGTGATAGCTTATACCAAAGTAACCAAAGCTGAGTAATCAAAACTATAATAAAAAGGAAAGAAAGGCTGATAAAGGACAGTAAGACCTTGATAAAACAGATATTGGGAGGAGAAGAAGAGGCATCTATTTAAACTAGGATGTCATTAAATTGGAAAGAATGTTTTGAACTTGCATAAAAATTTTTTTCCATTTTGCACATCTGTAAAAATATACAGCCTCTCTCTCTAAACCTCTCTCTCTAAGGAGATCCTTTTCACTCCAATATTGTCACCACCATGCCCAGTGTGATACTCCCAGCTTCTTCCTGACAATCTTTTTGTTGGTCTGATGATTCCCCAATCTCCCCAGCCTTTTCCAGAAAAATCCTGGTTCAACAAACCTTGTCCTTTATTTGCACATAGGAGAATACTTAGCTTCAAATGTTATCTGTGGCATCCAAAAACTGTTCTGTAGAATTGTCCATTAAATCAATACTTTAGTACAATAGGCTGTAAAACCTATAATCCCCTCTCAATTATGCTGGATTCCAAGAACCTTCGTACAGCAGACAACAGATTTGAAATAAGATAATGAACACATTTTTTAATTACAGTTGTGTTCCACCATATATCAAAACTGTGATTGCAGGGTGGGGTGGGGTTTTTGTGTGTGTGTGTGTGTGTGTGTGTGTGTGTCTTATCATAACCCTGTGAATTAAAGAGAGGCATGGTATTACTCCAAAAAAACAAAGTTTTCGATGTATGGCTAAGTTTGGATTTTGCACATCCAAACATAAATGTAACCCCTACTGTAAATTACACTACTTCCCAAATACAAAATTAATATATGTAAGAGTCAGTTATATCTGCATCTGTAAATAAGTTTTACATTTAAACTTCTTTACCCACGAATTGATTTAATGACTGTTAATCTTTGTCTTAAACTGCCCAGACACCCCTGCAGGGGGTATAGCAGCACAAAAAAGCAATAAATAATTTTTTAAAAAAAACCCATTACTGGATTGTACATGGTATTTCTATTTAAAAACATGCTTCCTGAGGAAAATTCTGTTACTCTAGTAAATATCTATGGATATTCTCAATCGTCCAGGTCATGTCTTTTTTCAAAATGAAACTGGACTTCCTTAGTCTTTTGCTTGAAAGTGTTTCACTTCTCATCCAAGTAGCTTATTCAGAAAAGAAGTGAAACTTTTTCAAGAAAAAAAAAAAACTAAGGAAGTCCTGTTGCCATTTGAAAAGTGCTCTTGTAGGGTTACTCTTGTAAATGTCTTCAAGAATTTCAGAGAGAAGACATGTATATCTCATGTAGGTCTCTGTTTCTCAAATTGGTCACTTAAAGATGTATGGACATCAACTCCCAAAAATCCCCAGTCAGTGCTAATTAAACTCTGTTTTCTTTTCTACCCTGACCTTTCGCATCTAAAGAATCCTCATCCAGATAATGTCTGTTAACTACAGAGTTAAAATATCATGCACTGTCCTTCAGTCAGTAGAAAATAATACTGGCATAAAACTGTGCTATCTCCATTGCAAATCTCTAGCATGGCCCCTACAGCATCTGTTGTAAGTCAGAGGGTGAATGATGTTCTCCTGATTTGTGTCCTGTGTCAAATATAGCAAGTAGATTGCTAGCTTTCTCCTCTGCTATCCCCTTCCATCACTGTTAGTAAATTTCTCCTTAATTCCAGGTTGCTTCTTTCCTTGATTAGTTTTCATTTGTCCTCTGGTGCTTTGGAAAATAAATTGTGGCAGCCTCTCAAATAGTGGAATACTGCTTTCATGTCCCCCAGTTCTTCTTTTCTCTAGACTAGCCAAACCCAAATCCTGCAACCGTTCTTCATATGTTTTAGTTTCCAGATCTTTAATCATCCTAGTTGCTCTTCTCTGCACTTTTTCCAAAATCTCAACAACTGTTTTGTAATATGGTGGCCAAACCTGGATGCAGTATTCCAGGTGTAGTCTTACTTTATAAAGCAGTACCAATACTTCACATGATTCTATGCTTCTGTTACACAACCAAGTATTGTATTAGCTTTTTTGGCTGCTGCCACACATTGCTGATTCATGTTTAAGTCATCATCTACTCCAAGGTCCCTCTCACAATTACTGTTTTTGAGCCAGGTTTTGCCTAATCTGTACTTATACCTTTGGTTTTTCCTGCCCAGGTGTAAAACCTTGCTTTTCTCCATATTAAATTTCATTTTGTTGGATAGGGTTCATTGTTCAAATCTGTCAAGATTTATGGATCCCGAGCTTGTCTTCTGGAGTGATGATTATTCCTGCAAGCTTAGTGTCATCTGCAAATTTGATGACTTCCCCTTCTATTCCATTATCTAAGTCATTTATGAAGATATTGAAGTGTACTGGGCCTAAGACAGAACCTTGTGGTAACTCACTTGCTTATTCCCCCTACATGTACATGTAATGCCATCTTGTTGAGTAGGGTTTGTTAACCAGTTACAAATCCATCTGGTGATGATACTGTCTATCCCACATTTTTCTAGCTTACCAAGAAGTAAGTTGTGGTCTACTTTGTCAAATGCCTTGGTGAAGTCTAAATATACTATGCCCACAGCATTTCGCTGGTCTATTAATTTAGTCACTTTGTCATTGAATGAAATAAGATTGGTTTGGCATGATCTGTTTTTTAACAAACTCGTGTGGGCTACTAGTTATAATTTTATTTGTTTCTAGATGTTCACAGAACTATTTTTTGACTGACTTCCCAACTTCAAATTCTGTGAAATAAGGAAGTATATGGAGACACACCATGGCAAAAATAGCTGGAGAAAGAAAAGGCAGATCTGCCTTGATTGTGCAACCAGTGAAATTGCACAAAGGGAGAACTGAAACTGACCATCTGCTAAGCAATCAACCACCACTCTTACTTAAGGAACAGAACTTTATTGAAAATGGTGAATACAAAGAAATTAGTAAATAAGCACAAGCACATCTCTTTTCTTTCTCAAATAAAAGAGTGGAGCTTCTTTGGTGTCTAAAAGAATAAAAATAGGTGATGGTACAAAACTCATGAAATGAGTGAAGTGCTGATGGAGAGGGCAAAAGCCGACAGAGGAATGACTACTGTATATTGAAAGCTGATTATTAGTGAGGAGAGTGAAAGATCACAGCAAATACATCTCTGACCATCCAACTGCTCGTCAGAGTCAAAATTAAATAGGAAGTCCAATATTTATTGTAAAGTATTTAAAACCTATTAAGAACATAAACCAATCACATCATGAATTGAGAATGAGATTAAAGGCTGGGTTGGAGAAAAAGGAACAGCTGTTTTGGGGCTAGATTGTCCCATGCCAAGTGGGGTGTTCACAAAGAAAGTTCATATTTAACAAATTAGGCAGTTAAAAGAAAAGTCTTCATACCAGCTTGAGAAAATCACAGGAGAAGCTCCTTTGCTACTGAAATTCAGGCAAGACAAACTTCAAGCAAAGGAGTAGGTAAAGTGAGCTTTTTTGTCTTTTGCACCAGTTCCATCCTTCTCCACTGCTTACACAAGGGGAACAGAGACACCCAGTTTGGTGTTATGGTTAAGGTATCAGCATAGAACCAGAAGACCATGAGTTTGAGTTCCATCTTAGGCATCAACCCAGGCTGGGTAACCTTGGAGCAGTCACTCTTTCTTAGCCTAAGGAAGGAGGTAGTGGAAAACCACTTTTGTAATCTTGTCAAGAAAACTGCAGGGACTTGTCCAGACAATTGCAAGAGTCAAGAGTCAACACTGACTCATAATCACCAAGTACTCTCTGTGCTACTGATACATTATCAGTTAATTATGCTGCACAGATGTATGTACACCGACACAACTAATCTTTCCTGATTCTTCCGGTGCTGAATTTGAAAGAATCTTGACACATCAGAAGTTTTTTTTACTTCTGAAAGACTAGTTTATCTGATCACTGCAGTGAAGAGGATAATCTTTGTGAGTTCCTGTCTCTCACTGATCTTAAGCCATGTATGTTAAAAGATTCTCTGGTCCTTCCCGTTCCCTTAGTTTCCACTTACCTTCTTTCTACTGGTACCTTTTTTTAGTGATTTCAAAATCTTAATGAGGCATCCTGAAATGAGAACTTGGTTTTCTTTTCTTCTAATGTATTAAATTATGCAATGACAATATTAAAAAGTGGGATGGGGCTATCAGATTTTCTTGAAACTCCTATGGCTCAACATTATACAATCTTCAATATGTGTCTGCTCCAATGATGTACATGGAATGTGCCTAATTTTAGATAAATAAGTGTAGTTTGCAAAGGGACATTGCCCACACTCAGCTAAATAAAATCTCCCTGTTAAAATTGTTTTCAAAATATTCTCTGTGACTCACTACGGAATCAAAATGTGAACTTAAAAGAAAACAGGATAGGAATAGCATTGAACTTTGAACTTTGGTGTTGGAGGACATTCCTAAGAACACTGTGGAAAACTAACCAACGGATCATTTAATAAATCAGTCCAGAGTTCTCTCATCTGAGGCACATTACTTAAAATAATAAATGCCATTTGAAAGCTGATTCATTCAGTTTAAAAAGACCTTCCTGGAATTGTGAGTAATCTTTTTGTATATGTGCTTCTCATCAATGTGGTGTTCTAATCAATGCTAGGATTCTTTCTGTTCCCAAGATCTTTCTGTGTATTTTATGAGTCCCTTTGCATGTAGAAGCCAACATATTTTAGAATGGATGTTCTTATAATCCACATCAGCGGTTGAAGTGTTGCATCATAAAAATCACACTAAATTCAGAAATATTTTTGTTCTTGGACTGGAATTTGTACAAGTTGTCTCATAAGAACTGGCTGTTTACATGACTCTTTGGGGGAACAGCATGAGTAAGTAAATTCTGTATTCTATCCCATCCCATTCCAAATTCTATTCTTATCGAAGTCTTTCTTTTTAAATGTAACAATCCAAATATAGTTGGAATGTCCACAAACATACTATATATGTAACACCATTGCTCTGTTCTTTTAATTCCAGCATTTGCTATTCAAAAGTGTAGTCATTTTAAAAATGAAAGGTCTCTTTAGTTATAAGATATTTTATGTTTAAAATATGTAAGCTGTCCTTCAGAGATGGATTAGTGTCTATTCCTCTTTAGCAAATAAGAAGAAAAGTTTGATTCTGTTTGTAATCAGTAGAAAGAAAAGCAGGTATCTTGGAAAGAAGTCATGAATGGCAGGGAAGACATTGAAAAAACATTATTCCGCAGAATCCAGTTATGAAATGACAGAGAAAGTATGCAAATGTTGGATTTTTTCCAAATAATTTCTGCAGAATTAGAAAAACATGTCCTAATCATTATGAGGTAAGCTGCTTGTCATAATATTGTTAAATATTTTTCTGAGAAGGAAGGAAAGGGAGTGAAAAAACAGAATCAAAACTTAAACTTAATTAAATCATTGGTAAAAAAAATACATAAGTATGGAACCATGTGCAAAAGAACTTCATAAAATAATTTCCAGAAGCCCAAGCTGCTGATCTTGTATAGGCATTTGTTGACCTATGGAATAAGGAACTTATTAAATGGGCCATTGATCAGATTCATCTTGCTGGTCATGTAAAGCTTCAGTTTCCTCATTGGTTTTCTGGGGATCTCTATATAGGCAGGAAACAGCCAGAGGGCAAATATGGAAGATCTTTGAGACACAACTGTATCTCTTGCATGGAGTCGATAAGGATTGTCATTCATCCAGGTAAAGTTGTCATGGCAATTGTTGGTTCAAAACGTTTCATTGCTTATCCAACATTGAAAAAGCTACTTCAGAACCAACAAGAAAAGAAGTCAAGTTGCCATGACTCAATTTCCAGATTCTTGCATGAAGATAATTGTATCCTCATCCAACAGCTCCTTTTACACACTTATGATCAGCCAGAAAAGTAATTGTTGAAGTCTTCAAAGACCAGCTATAATGAGACTGAGGCACTTTCAGGATAGAATAGTTACGAATTTTGGTCAAACAGAAAACAGCTTTTGATACCATTCACCATCCACCTGTGGCTTTACTTGTTTCTTAACTGTCCCCTTTTCCTGGCAGCTCTGTGCATGCGCACAACAGGAACAGGCTCCAGCTGTTCTTCTGCCCCACTGATCTCCGACTCCGAAGGCAGATAATAACTGTCGGGTGGCCCTGCCCCCATCTTTGCCTCCAACGCAGAGCACTCATCAGAGCCTTCCCCAGACTCCAGGACTGGCCCATGTTCCTTCCCAACCTCCTCACTGTCCGAGTCTGCCACCAGCTCCGCTGGCGGGCCACAACACCAGTAATCTTGTCTAAATCTATAGTGCGTTAGATACACTAGAGAACCTCAACTGGGTTTTATTTCAAACTGGATTTTAAATCATCATCATCATGAGAAGGACTGAATAGGTGGATAAAAATACCAAATCTAGTCTAAACATGTGGTTGTCTGTGGGACACAAATCAATACAGGTAGTCCTCAGCTTACAACAGTTTATTTAGTGATCCATTCAAAGTTACAAATGTTTTGAAAAAAGTGAGTTATGGCCATTTTTCACACTTATGACCGTAGCTGCATCGCTATGGTCACATGATCAAAATTCAGATGGTTCATATTTATGATGGCTGCAGTGTCCCAGGATTATGTGATCAATTTTAAGCACAGTGGTTAGAATGCCGTACTGCAGACTACTTCTGCTGACTGCCGGATGCCAACAGTTTGTCAGTTCGAGTCTCACCAAGTTGAAGGTTGACTCAGCCAAGGTGGGTAAAATGAGGGCCCAGATTGTTGGGGGCAATAGGCTGACTCTGTAAACTGCTTAGAGAGGGCTGTAAAAGCACTATGAAGCAGTACATCAGTCTAAATGCTATTGCTATTTTGCATCCTTCTGACCAGCAAAGTCAATGAGGAACCCAGATTCACTTAACAACCATCTTACTAAGTTAACAAATGCAACGATTCTCTTAACGACTGTGGCAAGAAGAGTCTGGGGCACACTCACTTAACAGATCTTTCACTTAGCAACATAAACTTAGGGCTAAATTGTGGTTGTAACTCAAGGACTACCTCTAATAAACCTGGAGGGAAACAGAAAAGATGAGAGAAAAAGGAGGCCTATTTGAAGTTCTAAAGTTTTCCTTTGGGGGGGGAAAAAATGGCATTAGAACCAGGCCGAATGTCTATGGAGATTCTCAGTGATCCAGGTCATGGTTGTCCCAAAAGTGCTTTTTCAAGAGGCAACTGGATTTCCTTGGTTTTTCTTTGAAGACATTTTGCTTCTCATCCAAGAAGCTTCTCCGAGTGGGATCCTTCCATTCCCCACTATCCTGTCAGAGCTGAAGAAGCTTCTTGGATGAGAAGCAAAACGTCTTCAAAAGAAAAAACAAGAAAGTCTTGAAAAAAAAAGCACCTTTGGCAGAACCAGGCAGGTGAACCTCTTGACACCCAGCTAGTGGCACCTTCAAGCAGGGGCAAGGGGGAGGTGTTAAATGGCGCCTGCCAGGGCTGTCTTAACACCTGGGCCTGATGGGCACTTGCCCATGGGTCCCACGACCATAGGGGCACCATACAGATCTGTACATGTTAACCCTTCGACGCACCTTGCATCATATAAACACAGCAACCTATTTATTACATTTTAATGCATTTTTAAATTAATACTAACATGCAAAGATATCTTTAATTTTATCCATCATTTTACATTTTTATTCCTGTGAGCAGAGGTCATAGCCCCCCCCCCCCCCAGTACACTGCTTTGCTGGAGGCCCATAAGGCTGTTAAGACACCCCCCACGGGCTGTAAATGTGAACCGTGGTTGCACAAATCTCACACATCTGGAGAACATCTGGCCTGGGAAGTAGAGCTGAACAAGCTTAAGCCCACTTGCCTCAGCCGCTCTTCTCCGTTCCTGGTGTGTGGGGGGAGACAAAAATTGGGACGATCGCCTGTGGGCGCGCCGGGGGACAGCCGGCCTCGGTTTGGCTCGGGGTAGGAGTAGCGAAAGGGCAGCGAAGGACCAGCGGAAGGAGTGGGCGCTACTCAGAAAGGCGCCTCCTCGCCGGGGCTGGAGGCTGGCCAGGGAGGGGCCGAGCCTCTGGGGCGCTACTTGAATCTGGGTGGCGTCCAAGTCCGTGTCAGCCCCTCAGCCTGTCTCGTCGCTAAGGATGCCTCGGATGGCGGCGGTCGTTCTCCTCTTGCTGTTGGCCGCGCTTTGCTCGGCTTGGCCGAGCATCGGCCGCTACCCGGAGTACCTGCGGCCTCTTTCCCGGGGCAACTTCCATGCCTCCGAGTCGCAATTCTTGCGGGTCGCCAGGGCGGCCGTCAACTATCTCAACTACGTACAGGGCTCGCCCAGCTTGCTCCGGAAGGTCGCGCTGCTCGGGAAGACTTCGGTCAGGGTAGGTAAGGAAAAAAAAAAGAGTCCAAGCTCCCGCCTTGGAGCTAATATCTGCGGGGAAGGAAATCCTCTAGGCCAGGGTTGTCCCAAAGATGCTTTTTCAAGAGGCAACAGGACTTTCTGGTTTTTCTTTGTAAATGTTTCGCTTCTCATCCAAGAAGCTTTTTCAGCTCTCTTGATGTTCTTCAGATTCTGTTTTCTGTTGATGGTTGATCCTAAAAAGCAAAAGCTACTTTGATATCTCCATTTCAGTTCTAGGGCTGGTTGTTCCATCTGTTGCCATTAGCTTGGTATTCTTTAACTTTCATTTTAGTCCAATTTTTTTTACTGTGCTCCTTGACTTTTATTACTTTTATTATTACAGATCTTTTGCAATTACAACTATCCAGACAGTCTCTTCAATTTATCACAGGTTGTTTCTTCCTTTAGTTATAAAATCATGTTTATCTTATTCCAGCCCAGTTTACCTTAATATGTAAGATAGCCATGGGGTTGATTGCCTTACAGAATTCATTACTGAGAAAATGTAGAATGCCCTTGAGAAGAATTGTATCCACTCATCAATGGGGGGGCTTAAATGCCCTTGTTTGACTTTTCATTTGCAAGTCTTAAGCAACACAGTTCTGTAAGTGGAAAGTCGACATGGGTGATGGGAAGAGAGAAGCACATCTGCTTATTCAAATAACTGAGTTCTTATACAAAGAACATTGTAGTGTCCTTTCATTAAACTCCCTTTTGCAAGCAATATGCTTGGAAATGGATGTGGCTAAGGCAGAAAAGTACTTTGTGAAACTTAGAGACTTTGTCACCTGATGAAAATCATGCTTAAATCTGAGCCCTGTGTTTGGCTTTTAAGTGGTTATTACTAAAAAACAACATCAAAATACGTAGAATAACCATGCTAACAACAGTGATTGCAAAAATGTACTGTATAAATTACCATCAACATGTGCAGTGATGTTAAGACCTGCATTTTTAAAAAACGTTTTCCCTAGTTTTATACCCTGCCCATAATCCACTGCTGTTAGGTGACCAATAAATTCAAATAAAATAATTACTCTTACAAATAACCATTCCCCATTTCACTGGAAAAGTGAAGTCTTTCTCTTGAAGGTATTTAATCTTCAAATCTTAGTCCTATCTTGTTTTCAGCAGATTAGAGGTAAGAAGGCAGGTGAGGTAATTATTTCTTGCTGAAATTCCCACCAAACAGTCCAGAGACTCAGATAAAATCTTAAGACTATCAAAATTAGCTGGCATCTTTTACTGCTCCACGATGGTTTATTGCTTCATGGGTTCAAAGAAGGTCTTTTGTCCTTGGTCCAGAAGCAATAAACACAGACTGATGGCATTTCCTTCATTCTGAGCTTCAACTCTGAGAATGCTACTCTTTTCTAAGCATTGATAATACTATTGACCTATAAAGGATCCTTATGGCCATGTTTACTTTAATCCTAAATGGGTGGACTTTAGTTTTTAGATGAGCCACCACAAGCTCTAGAAGCCATCTTAGGACCAGTTCCCACAGCTTATTAAAAGTTAGATCACCAAGTTCTTTAATCTGAGTTCATTCCTGGTTGGCCACACTATTTGAACTCTTCCCACCCATTGTAACTTCAGAATTCCCAGCTACCCTGGCCAAAGGGAGTTGTAATCTAATTAACAGTTGGCCTAACATATTCTAACAGAAATGCTGGCTAGGGAATTTTGAGAGTTAAAGCCCACATATCTTAAAATTGCTGAGGTTGAGAAACACTCATCTAAAAGTGACTAGTTAGAAGAAGACTGAATAGTGTGACTAGCCTTTCAGCCAGTCAGTCACATGTTTTTTTTCCTCCTTTGCTGATTATTTGATGATTAAACAATACTTGGAACACAGGGAAAGATTAAACTTTAAGCATTAAACTTGGTTTGTGGGATGTAATTAATGCAGAGACTTATTCTATCTCCATTCTGTCCAGGAAAAAAAGGTTTTTCTAGAAGCAGAATAAATCAGCAATCTTATCTTCTTAGGATTCCATTAACAGATATCCCTACTGGTAAGAGACAGCAAATCTGTACCACATATGAAGGTATCATCTAGGTTTACACATTGTGTTTATTCAGCACACTATAGTAAAGCAATATTGTGATGTCAACAGAAAGCAGATTGTCCCTAGTGTTTCTTAAATCTTCCAAAAATAATGTCATTTAAAAGTCAGAGGGCAGAAAGATAGGTTCACATATTGTGTTAAGCTATGGTTTGTTTAATCATGGTTTAAAATGCTACTTGCTTGGATTTAAAAATACACTAACCCCAAACAAGCAGACTTCATTATGGGTTAATCAGTATGACCATAACCAGAAAAATAATTGTGAATTTTAATCATATCGCTTCATCCTTCATATAAAGTCTAGGTGCTAACCTTACTCAGGTGGTTAAGAAATGCTGCATTTAACATCACTTTCAGGTTGTAATCTCTGCCTATGTATCTTTTCTTATTTTGCAATAACCTACACAATATTATCTAAACTCTCTGTAGAAACATTTCTGAAGCAGGCAGCAAATACCTTGAGGTATTTTCTTTTTACCTTTTACTTTTACAGAAGAACAAAAGATAAAAGAAAGCAATCTCTGAAATGTTTTACAAAATAAACCAACTGGTTGGCCAAAATTGAAAGAGAATATTTGTTAAAATTTCTTCTTCATCAGATGTTGCTTTTGAATGCAATGTGCACTGAAGTTATTCTTCTGAGGAAAATGCCATTTCTTGATTTAAAACAAAAAATAAATGCATTAGTTTTATGGGTTCAAAATACTTGTTGAGTTTCGGCTGTTTCTTTGATGCATGTTCTGCATGAATTGTTGGGAAATATAAAAGTTCTGTATCTATAATATTTTCTGGGTGCAAAAAAACTTGGTGGACGTTTGTTGGCTGAGCCTTGCTTTATTTTATATTTCTTGGCTCACCAGGGAAGGATTTGTCCAAAATATTATTCACAATACTATTCAACTCATTTCATCTGTTTAAAAAAGTTGTTTTTGGTTACTATTGATATTTATTTTGGTGTGTTTACTGACTTCAAACAAGGAGCCCAGTGGCTCATGTGGTTAGGACACTGGGTTAACAAGCAGCAAGCCTTTGTTCGAGACCCGAGTGCTGCCATGGGGCAGGGTGAGCTCCTATCCTTCGCTTTAGCTTCTGCCAGATTCAAGAAAGGAAACCCCAGCTGGGTGTCCTCCAGGCAACTATGATGTCAGTGGCTTATCCTTTCAACCTGGAGTGTGTGTAGCCAACAACAAAAACCTCATGCCATAATAATAAAAATGTTAACATATGCGTTTCCAACCTGTGGCCTTGGACAGCTAGTAAGGCAGCCTCCATAAGACCGTAAACTTTTAACATCATTATGTGATTTCGAGCAATATTTATAGACATTATGTATTTTATATGCTGCCCAAGACAATTCCTGTTCATTCAGTGCAACCCAGGCAAGCCAAAGGTTGGACAGACCTGTGTTAATGTTTAACAGCTGCAGTGGTGCAGCAGTTAGAGTGCAGTACTGCAGGCTATTTCTGCTGCCTACCGGCTGCCTGCCTGCAATTGATAGTTCAAATCTCACCAGACTCAAGGTTGATTCAGCCTTCCATCCTTCCAAGGTAGGTAAAATGAGACCCGAATTGTTGGGGGCAATATGCTGACTCTGCAAACCGCTAGAGAGGACTGTAAAGCACTATTGACTCAAGGCCTTGGACTGATTTTGTTGCAACAGACTAAATCTGCTTCTATCTAATCTGGGCAGGGTTTCCCTCAATTGTTTCCACTGGGAGGAAATCTGATTGCATAAGCCGAACCCACTGAACTGCCACTAACAGTTTCCTTCACTTTTCTCTAGTGTTAAGCAGAGACATATGTGGGTATACATAGGAAACCATATAGGAGTTCCAGGGTTTAGATGAGATTGGCAAGCTTAAAAAAAAATGAAAAAACTTTCATAATGTGGTCACCAGGACACAAGTCTAATTGTGGTTTTAAGTCAAGGATTATGTGTACTTTAATGCTAAAGCAACCCTAAATATTAGATGAGACTGTAAAAATGAGACCACTTCCTTGAATACAAAGTCCCAGGAATTTTTCAGAAGGAAAAACTAGTAGGGAACAAATGCAGGATTCATTACATAGAAGTAAGTGCTTACATTAAATACACATCATTTGAACTTCATTATAAGATTAATGCATGATTCGTTTGAGAAAACTGAAATATCTTTTTTTCTAGAATGACAAAGCAGAAAAGACGCATTACATCCCAACCATGTAAAGTTTTGCTAACATTCCTGAAATGATAGAAAAGACATACCCAACAGTACTGCTTAAATGCTATATAGTATTTTAATGATCTGTCAGTTTAAAAGGTGTTTGTGCTGTGTGTGCCATACATATTGTGAAGTGTAACTTTAGCTTGTATGTCTTGCAGAATATCCCAGGAGTTGGACATGAGTACTTCTTGAAGTTTTATACAAAACACATTCAAACTGGGGTAAGTGGATTGTTCTACTTTCTGTAGAACAATTTCTGTAATAGAATTTTTCTTTCCTGTCATCAATGCACCAGAAACCAGCTATGTTATCCGCTTTCTTCAGCATCATATCTAACAAATTCCATAGCGTGCTTGGATACAGCGAGCTCCTTATTGTATGTCTGAGCAAAATCCATCCATTGATTCAATTTATATAGCCACACATCTCATATAGCAACTCTGGGCAGCTTACAATATATAAAAACAATGCTGGTCTGTGGCCCCAATGGGCATGTGACATTTTGGAGGTGGCTAATGAAGTAGAGAAGCCCCAATCTTCTCTCTGTGCCCTTGTGCCCTCCCTCTCTGCCCTACTTAGTTTTATTTTCATTTAATTTTTAAATTTAAGATGTTTATTGTTTTATTCCACATTTTATCCAATGTCTGTAAGCCACCTAGAGTTGCCTCTGGTGAGATGGGCGTCACGCAAGCTTGATAAATACTGTAAATAAAGCACAACACAGGCAGCAGCTCAGAAACTAAATCAATGTAAACCATGTAGTACAACCCAGGTTTTCACCCCTACTCCAATCCCACGCTTGGGAATACAACCATGTCTTTTTAAGGGCCAAGTGAAAACCTGACAAGGTTGAGAAAAATCTAATCTTGAGAGGAATGGCGTTCCACATGAGAGAAACATTCCAGAGATGACATTCTTCGATGAAAGGACCTGCAGAATGCCTCTTCTGTTGGATCTAATGGGATGAGAACACACAAGTGGGGGAGAGGTGGTTCCGAAATAACCTAACTCTATACCCTGAAAGGCTCTGTTCATGACAACCAGCACGAAACACATTGGCAAGCAATGTAGCTCACGGAGGAGCGCTGGAACAGGTTCATGCAGAGGCACATTCATAGCTGCCTCTATCACAGCATCTGCACAACTGCAGCAGAGCCATGTGGAAGGCACTGAAGTTGTCCACTTGAGAGGTGATTTTGAGCAGAAACTCTGGGGCTAGGAAAGGATACATAAGATGAAGTTGTGCAGGAACCTTCCTGGCCATGGCTGCCAGGTATTCTTTAAACAGGATCTGCCAGTTCAGCAGGATACTCAGAATGTGCAATCAGTTCTGTTTCGGGTAGCGGAACCTCATCCAGAACCAGAGATGGCAAATCCTTGGCTCCATGGGACCTTAATATCCAGAACCAGTCTTGTTAGGATTGATTTGAACCTGTCTTTCCCTATCTAGACCCCCATAGCCTCCAGACACCAAGGCAGGCCCTCCAATGAACCATTTGGTCAGCGAAGGGCAGATATGTGGTACAGGGTATCCTTAGCACTCCATTGGGTTCTGAGATACCCAACAAAGCAGGAGCTGTGGACTAGATAAAGACTCTGGAACTACTTCACATTTCCCCCTTCCCCTCCCACTCCAAGGGGCAGAAGATATGTCAACCCACATTCTGTGCCCCTACTGGTTAGAGGAGTGCAGTCTGTGCCAATCCACTAGGTGATTTACATCTAGTTAGATTTCTCCATGTGGGGATACTGTTGTAGCAGTATTTGCTGCCCTGAAATATGGGATAGCAAAGAAGAAGTTGTAGGATTTAATTCTATGAAAGCTTCCCATCCTTTCCATGTCAGGGTTCCAAGTAATATACCCATAGCAAACATAACTCCAAGGCAGGTAGATTCCCCAAAGAATAGTTTTATTTGGATATATCATATTGGCACAGGCTGGTGAAAACCAATTTTTAATGTTCCCACCATTTTCACCTAATTAAAAGTTTTCTCCCTCCCCCAAACACTCATTACATCACATGATCCAATCAAGATGTTATCCGGTTGCCTGGTGACTTCACTCCTCCCCTGACTCCCTGTGAGAATGTCCTTGGTTCCCAGGAGAAAGTATTTTGTTTTGGCTACAAACCCCAACTATTTCTTTTTTTAAAAAAAACAAACTTTATTCAGTTTTCACATTAAAAACAAAAATCTCTTTTTGGTGGACAACATATTTCCGGGTCATCATCTTTACATACAAATATAACAGAAATTATACAATGATATATGCATACTTAGTTCTATTATTACCTTTTCCATTCCAAATTTTCAGTAGGGAGAGAAACAAACACATTAATTCTAGCCTCTTTCCTTAATTTCAATCAATTTTGTTTCATTTCAGTTATTTCAAATTAATCCTTTAGTATTTGTTTTTAAACATAAACAATATGTATTTACCTAATAAATACTAATAAGGTTTAATTCTAAATTCTTTCATTAATCCCAATCTAAACATTTAATTTCATTTCAATTATTTCAAATATAATCCTTAATATTTATTTTAAAAATACAAATAAACAATATATATTTGCCTAATAGTGGTAATAATGAAGTTACCAATGTCTCTCCTTGCTTTTAATAATCTATATTAAACTTATTAATTTAGCTGGTTCTTTAGTCTGTCACATTCCCTTTCAATTACACACATTTAATAAGTTCTAAATTAATACAGATCTTAACACACCCACACAAAAAGAAAAAAGAACAAGTATAAGTTTCCCCTCCAACTATTTCTATTCCCCCCTCCCTATCCGTCATCTCCAGTGTGGCAATGCTGAAGCTTCAAACTGGCCTCTGTCAGGTCAGCTTCAGAGTTGACATCTATCTCTGACCAAGCAATGTTTTTCTCACTACATAATGCTTGAATTTCACCCTCTTTGACATTTTTTTGGAAGAGATAAAGTGCAAATAACACCCCCTGGTTACTCCTGGCAAGAGCTTCTATACGTACAGCAGATAAATATTTATCCTAGGTGTGTCTTTTTCTCTCTCTGCAACACTCACAAAAATTGCTTCCATTGCCCTCAAGTTGTTTTCCACCTTAGAAGTGGCATTGTCCATTTTGTAAACATTTTTTCTTCTTCACAGTCTGCTGCTAGATCTACTGTAGGTAAGGACAACATAGCAAGGAAGTTTGGAAGAAAACAACCCCATATGTTATGTTTTTTTGTTTTAAAGCAATACCTAGGAAAATGCAATGCAAAGGTACGCTACCAGAAGAAAATGTCTAAACCACTGATCGATATCAGTTGCACAGACAATAAAGATGCAGACCAAATCATGAAGGACGACCACAGCCTATATACAAAACTTAAAGGTACGTCCTGGGAAGGGAATCTTTTTCATAACTACCCAGGACTGCACGCCCCTCCCTTAATGAACCCATTTCTAGATTCGCACAATGCATTGAGCAATGAATTTACCTGATGACTTGGTTTTGCAGAATGCACAAAACTGCCAAAAAAAATAAAAAATTGAAGCAACATTAAAACTAACCAAACTTAGCATGTTGTGTCTTTCACTTAGTTGTGTTGTGTAAAACCAGCCAACAGGTTCTTGATCTATGATGCTCCCTTACTTTCAGTGTTGATCTGGAAAATGTAAATATCCAAAAAAGCCCAGGTAGCACTTGAGCTATGACTGTAATGGAACCTGCCCATTATGGTCAGGAGGTCCGTTAAGCGAACTGTCTCACTTAATGACCCCAATCCCTGTTTTCCCCAATGCATTTGTTAAATAAGTGCACATGTGTTAAGTAGAGGCTGAGATGCCTCGTGTGGGGAAGGCCCTGAAGAGCCTAATGCTGGCATAAGCCTTTCTATTTGTGGTCTCCCAAGGCCTTTCCCTACGCTTTGATATAACCCACGCTCCACTTTCCACCCTTTAGGGTTCCAACAACCATGTGGGCCTTCTCCCCATCCTCTGTCACCAATTGCTCAGTTACTTTTCAAAGATCACCAGAGCTCAGAAGATTGGGCTGGGGAAGGAGGACAGGCCAGTCTGTTCCTGGGCCACATGGCACAATCCCACAAGAAATCATCTTTTTCTGAGGGAAAAATAAGGCTGGCGAAACTCTTGGTTTCTTTCACTAACGGTAACCTTAGCTTTGCCAACCTCACTTGGAAAAAGCCGGCCACTTAATGGGATTGTGCCAAGTGGCTCAGCAATGGGGTGGCTTGTCCTCCTTCCCTCAGCTCTGGAGATCTTCAAAAAGGTGAGTGATCAATGATGGAGAATGGGGAGCAGCACCAACAGGGTAGCAAAGCAGGCCCAATGCTTTTGGGGAACCTGGTGATCCAGGATGGGTTATGAAATATGGGGGGGGAGAAGGGGGAGGCGGAGGTGGAGGAAGTGCTGCATCTATGCGGTCAGTTGTAAGAGTGAACAACCACAAGGTACTGCAACGAACATAACTTCAGGATTGGGTCACATAAGTACCTTTGGGGAGGATCTGTTGTATGATTGAACAGTTGCTAAGTGACTGGTTATAAGTCAAGGACTTCCTGTACTGGATTATTAATTATCAGCAGTCTAGCCTTTTAAAAGCAACACACATATAATGATGCAACCACATCCATGTGTGTAGTACTTTAACTCTGTACTCAAAGTATGAACAGTTCTGATTTTTTTTTAAAAAAAATAATTTACACTTTTCCATTGGAGTTTTGCAAAGGTGACACTTACTGGAGATGATATAAATGCTAACCAATATGTATCTCCAACTTCATCAAAAGGTTGAGTGGGTGTTTATAAATCAGGTGTAGCACCTCTGCCTCTTAAAACATATTAATGTTTGCTGGTAAAATTTTATCTTTTGACTCTGTATGAGAAAAACTTCAGCTTCCATAAACAGGTTAACAACCCCTTCAAATCTAGCTCGACTCCTACTAAGGTGGGCTTCTTTATAGTAATATTATCTCCTTTATTCTTTTCTCTCCCTCTTTTGTCCACCCTTCCTGCTGCAGCCACATCATCACCAGATGAATTAAAATATTTTGCCAACGTTGGCAGCAGTTACATTGCGTGGAAGGAATCAAGTGAATATGACGGTTATGTCACGAGGGAAATCAAAGATGCAAAGAGATGGGTAAGTGACCAGAAAAGCTATCACCGGCCAATTTAATCAGTATGTAACACTGAACAACAATCACATATTAGCCTACCATTTTTAAGCTGAACCTGTATGTTTACTTTTCGGTTCAGTGTGTTTCAGAGAATGCTCCTGTTAAATAAATGCCTAAATGAGGGGTGTCAAACTCGAGGATGCTTAGATCTGGCCTGCAATGCCATTGCGGGACCTGCCTGCAGCGCCTCTGCCAACAAAAATTGCTGGCAGAGGGTTACAGGAGGCCGTTGCAGCCGGAAACAGAGCTCGGGAGCTCGTTTTTGCTGGCAGAGTGTTCAGGCCCCCACAAGCACCCCCGACACAAGTGACAGCAAGATGGCCATACCCATCCCAGCCCCCTCCCCCCCTCCGAGGTCAAACACAATCCTGATCTGACCCTCAAGTTAAATTGAGTTTGACACCTCATTTTCTAAGGCACTGGTGGCCTATTAAGTTCATAATTTTAATCTCTGGCATGGTTCAGATTTAATACTAAGGTTTTCAAAAATAGATTGGACAACCACTTGACGAGGATGCTATAAGGTCTCCTATCTTGAGCAAGGAGTTAGTCCCTTCCAGCCCTATGATTCTATGCTCTATGAAATACATATTTTAAGAAAGCTAAGGACATGGACAGTGAAGGAGGAGAGGTGAGGTAAGGAAAAGAAGACACTGGGAAGGGTTTTGAGCTGGTGATGGGCCAGTTAGAAAGCTACTGTTAATGTCCTTGGCTTCAAGCATAATATACCATACTCACGACATGTCCTTCTGCTCCCCAAACTCTCTAGGGCAGCCTTCCTTAGCTGCCAATGTTTTTATCTTGAAGCACAATGTAAAGACAGAGCTAGAAAGACCTGAAGATAATGATGGTGCAAGTTCACAGGCTCTGTGGAAAGATACCAGCCCTACTTTCTCCTTAAAGAAATTCTGGGTTTTGTTCTGGCCCCAAACTGGAAAAACCAAAATGATCCAGGGTTCAAATACTGCCAAACAAACCCCTATCGGGATTGTTTGACAGAACTTCTGGAGGACAACTTCAATGGTATGGGACATTGTAGAGAAAGATCATCTTCTTTGAACGAACCCATAATCCCATGCGGGGTGGTCTGGGCAACTAAATGGAGCAGAGTGTTTACTGGCTGGATGCCCTTCCTGTCGCCAGTGCAGTTATATTCAGCAAATATAATTCTCAACGATACCCAGAGAAATATCTGCCTCTACCTAGAATTGAACTCACAGCCTCCTGGTTGTGAGGCAAGAGCTCCACCTCTAGGCCACCGCACCATTCATTGTAAAGGAAGATGGCTTTATTAAAATGTTAGGAAATATCCAAATATAATATTGCACTCTCAATACAATATTTCAGCATGCACAAAGTGTCTGAATGCTAACAAGATGTTCCTTAAAATATTATCTTCTCCAGCCTTCTTTATTCCAATTTTTTTCCCCCCTTCCTGCCCAGGTACGTGACAACGCACTTGAATTTGATTACACCATTTTGGTTGATAGTGATGTCTCAAAGGTATGGAAGCTTCAGTAATCAACAGTTGTTTTTATAAAATAATGAGCCTTTTATTTTATTTTAGAAGTATTTTTTCATTAGGTGAATTAAGTCCAGTGACTATATAATAATTCCAATCTATTTTGTAAGGACATTAATAACAGGGAAGAAATGTATTCAAATAATTTATTACATAATTCAATACATGCTTATTCCAAAATAAATCCTGCTAAATGCAGCAATGCTCAAGGAATTAAGTTTAGGATTGCAGCCAATACATACACATTCTGAAATATTACTGGAATCAATGGATTTCCTCTAAGTAGACTAACTCCTGTCATTGATTATTTTTACAGAATTTTTCCTGTCATATGCGTATTACCTGGAACTTGGAGCTGCCAATAAAAGTGAAATATACATGTTTTTCAGAAGACACTTCTGCAGAATCTGCAGATGGCTCTGGGGAAGAGTCAGGTTCCTATGATTTATTTCAAACTAATTTTTAAGTAGGGAGGAAAAACCTTCCATCTGATGCAGTTGAAAACATTTTTGCAAAGGTGTAGCACATCTTTTGTTAATATTCCAAATTCGGTATTGACAATCTTGCATCTAAATCAGGGGTGTCCAACCTTGGCAACTTTAAGACTTGTGGACTTCAACTCCCAGAATTCCTCATCCAGCTGGCTGAGGAATTCTGGGAGTTGAAGTCCACAAGTCTTAAAGTTGCCAAGGTTGGACACCCCTGATCTAAATCAATGCAATCTTTCTGGAAGCTTTGCACTAGTCACTTCTGATCATAAATATCTCTTTACTGCTTAATTTCATAGAAAATCATTTTTACAAAAATTTTTATTGTATGAAAAAACTGATGTGTCACTAAGTTTCTGGCATTAGAAGTAACTCATAAGGCATTTTTAAATACATATGAACAAAGATCTTTGGAAATTTAAAAACTGCCATTTTAAATAAATATTTGTTAAAATATTTTTAAATTTTGGAAAATATTTGATGCTGAGATTTAACTTACCTTCAATAAAAGGGAAAGAATATATTTTGTCTGTGTCACTTCGCATTGTACCACCTGAGTTACAATATTTCAAAATTTCCTTTTGATGCTTTATACAAGGATGTTTAAACAGGGTAGAAAATGAAGCTTGATTACTTCAAGTTTTTCTGAGATATAAGAGTTCAAAGCAAGCCTCTCTGCCAGCAGCCTTTTAAGTACGTAATTTTAGGGAGAATAAACTTACCATACACTCTTCACCTAATTGAACTAAAATTTACCATAAATTCATATCTAATATTTTAAAATGTACAGGAAAAAAGAACTTACAAGTAAATTTTGCAGAGTTGAGTGCCTTCGCTAGATGGAAAAAAGCAAATAAATAAAATGTCTGTGTCAAATACATAATATACTGTTTTTTGAAGACAAATTACAACTGAATTTGGATCTGGTCCCACAGCCCAGCTCTAATCTTCTGCATCTACATGCATTAGAAGTAAAGTAGCATTGCAAGTAGCATTTGCTTCAAATGCAAACTGCAGCTGTGCACAGCTTCAGTTCTATTGGAACAAAAGGTGTAGAGATCATTGAAACATATACAATTTGAATCCCTAGGTCTGAGGCTGGTCAATTTATAAAAAACACACATTTGTTAGTTGCAGAAACTATATTCCTACTTGGACTTAAAGCAAGCTAATGCATGCAATGGGGATTTGTATACACTTTGTTTCTTAGATCAGAACGAATAGCTGATTTTAACACTTTAATTTCCATCAAATTTACCCCAGAATAATACTTGACCGCTGTTTTCCCTTGATCATCTATGGAATCAGACTCACAGGTAGAAGCAGAACACTGCCCCTGACTTCCAATCTTTGCAATTTATCATGGTCAATGGTATCAAATACTCACATCTAGATTCACGCAGTAAACTACCAAAGTGACCAGTGCCATTTCCCTCTCATTAACAGTTCCAAACAAGGGACACAGATAATCCATTCTTAATACAATTGTTATAGTTGGATATCTAGAATCTTTTCAACAATATTCCCCAGAAATAGACTGGGTAAGTGGTCAAAACAATTGGTTTCACAGGCGGCTTCTTAAGAAAGAGTGTACGACCGCTTTCTTCCAGACAGGCAAAGCAGTATATAGAAATTTTGACCATTTTCTTAATCTAGATACTCAGAGCTTACATGATTACCCAAAGGAAATAGGAGGAGCCTGGATCTAAACCAGAAGTACCCAAGTTCATATCCTCGACAATCCTATTGATTTTTTTTTGGGGGGGGGGATTTGTCTTTACTTTCAACAGCTGAGAGAATAAGGAAAATTCAAAAGGGAAAAAAAATAATTCAATAAGGAAGGACAAATCAACTCAAAATTTATTGATGAGGTGGCAAAAACAAAAACCCAGAATTGTACTTGGTTCTTGTAGCATATGCGAGATCGATTAGAGCCATCTGCAAACCCATAAACAATATGCATTTATTTATATCCTGCCGTTATATTTTTCCACAAATAACTCAAAGCAGCAAACATATCCAACACACTTTCATCCTATTTTCTTTACAACCACCACTCTGTGAGGTGCCATGGTCAAACTGAAATCAGATCCTACAAGTAGTGCTGGCAAATCATTTCTCTACTATTACCAGGAAATGATACAGACATCTCCTTCTGGTCCCCAGGATGCAAGTTACTTCATAGGAAGCCAAAATTATTCAGTCTCCTTGCATCACATTTGGATAGTTATGAGAAAGCTTTTTGCTCTTAAGACATTAAAAGAGGCAAATAAGATACCATTCTGAACACTATTCAAATGGCCCTGCAGGCCTGTGCAGCCCACCATTCCTAATAATTGAATACGTAAGTAGATGTAAAGATTTCATGGCTCTCTTCATATGGGAGGTATGGAGGAGGGACAAAATTCTCTTCGTACAAGTAGGTTGCATTTTTGGGTGGATGTTCCTCTGAGAAATCGGACATTTCAGACATTTTAGCAATATCCAATATATGGCAACTGAAATAACATACCCTTATACTGCCTTGAGCTCATTTCAGTCAGTAATTGATGTGTCTGGTTCTCTAGAATCATTTCTCAAATTTTGCTCAGGCATCAAAATAAGTGGGATTCTTATTGCAAGTGAATTCCAAGGTATGGAAAAATAGTCAATAACTTAAAATATATTCTTTGCTGCATGTCTAGAAGAAGGGAAAGGGGAAAATCACTCTACCTTCACATATTAGAAAACTAAAACTTACTACATATCTCTCAAATGTTCCTGTTACATTACAGGTCTGCCTTGGGTACTCCAAGTTCAGGGTAAGGTTATTTAGTCTTCTAGTTCAGATTCGGTAGCAATTATCAAAAAACTCAGGTAGGGGTCTGCTAATTCTCCTACATTTGATTCCTTGATTAATTAGGGGAAGTATTCAAAAATTGGAAAGAGGTACGCAGAGAGCATCATGGTGAGGTTGAAGAAGACAGAAAAGTGAAAAGAAACATTGTCAGGTTAATTTAATATCAAGCCCCTAAAACAAAACTTTTTAATATAAATTAAGATGGTGATTCATTCATGGAATTTCTGTACAAACAGTCTTTTTTATGACTTAATAAAGTCAAAAGTTTGATTCAGGATGAAATTGCTCTGAATTTTCAATTGTAAGTCTTGAAACAAATACAGCCTGTGGGCGGTTTCTTGTATATGACTGATTTGAAGATGCTTTAACCTTTGACCTTGCCCTTTTTCCCAGAAAGTTGTCCTGTGGCTTCAAGGTATTGGTTAATTAATTCTTCCTGTGTATTGATTGAACAGACTTGGTATTTAGTGTATTCCATTGTGTATTCTCCTTTTCCCTGAAGAGAAAACATTGTCATGTTATGAATAATTTAAACAATTTATCAATTGTCAAAATGGTACAGTGCTAGTTTACATGCATTGCATGGTATTAAGAGAAAGTTACAAGCATAGTTGACACAACAAATAACCGATAACTGGACTAGCAACTGACTTTACAATTTGAAAAGGCATAGCAATTCTTTGAAATACATACACTCCTAGAGATAGAAAGCTAGATTTTCAAATCAGCTTGCAGCCTTTCTCTATTCACGTCTTTGTCTGTACTCCTTTTCCTTCACTTTCTCTTCCCATAAGGGTGATAAAAAAAGATTTAAACCAAAGGCAGAGTCTAATGATTTATTTATTTATTTATGTGCTGTCCATCTTGTCTAGAGGCCACCTTGGGTTGCTTACAAACATTTATCTGCCCTGGTGGATCATCTGGCACAGAATAGCTGTGTTTTAACTGAACCAACCAAAGCTGTCCAACTCATACTGTTCTTCACCAGGAGTCAACACAGAAGGGAAAAAAAGGTATAGGCAAAGCAAGAGCTTCTGCATGAACATAAAATCTGTTTACGCTAGTTTTGCCCAAATCCATATTTCTCTCTTGAAGATGAAGCAAGAGGCAAAGGAAAAATATGCTTGGAGCGGCTAACAGTGGCAGTAATGTGAAGCACAATTAGTCAAATGGATTTGCTTAACAGACCAGATGAAAATCTCAGGCAGACAGAACTTAGGGTAAAAGCTCATCAACTCTTCCCTAAATTATTCAGTCTCAATTCCTAGATATTCCTTCTTCTTTTTTTTGCTAGGTTACATTCTGGATCTTTTCTTTTGTTTTCTTTTTTTATTTTCCTTTCCTTTCTCCTTTCCTTTCTCCTTCCATTTCCATTTCCCTTCCCCTCCCCTTCCAGTTCTATTCCTACTTTATTAGTTTAAATAAAATTATTTATTTTCAGAAGTTGCATTTATACAAACATTGAAAAAATGGCATGTCCTATAGTAAAAATGACCTGAATGAGATAATGATAAATGCTGGAAAACTATAACATTGCTTTAACAAATTCAGAAAGTATCTGCTCACTAACCTCTGTACACGACCTTAGTTCTGTAGCATATCCAAACATATTGTTCAATGGGACCTAAGGTAAAAGTGATAGAGAGAGAATTGATAATAATTGTTTCTCTTAATTTAAGAAGCATCCATAAAATTACAAATCGGGGTTTACAAGTCACTTACACATCTACCCTTAAATGCACAGTAAAATTTACCTTCTTCATTCCCTGTAAACATATGAAGAACGGTTGCAGGAACTGGGCTTGGCTAGTCTTGTAAAGAGGACCAGGGGAGATATGATAGCAGTCTTTCAATATTTGAGGGGCTGCCACAGGGAGGAAGGGGTCAAGCTATTTTCTAAAGCGCCTGTAGCCCAGACAAGGAATAATGGATGGAAACTGAACAAGGAGAGATTTAACCTAAAAATAAAGAGAAACTGTATGACAATGAAAACAATCAACCAATGGAACACCTTGCCCTCAGAAGTTGTGGGAGTGCCATCAACTTGAGACTTTCAAGAAGAAATTGGACTGCCATCTGTGAGAAATGGTATAGGGTCTCCCTCTTGGGCAAGGGGTTGGACGAGATGACCTACAAGGTCCCTTCCAACTCTGATTATGTTATCTGTTAACTTAACAAGAAAGAATCCTATGACACCTGAAACATCAAGTTATTTATATGTCCTGTTGTATGAACTGTAAGATATAGATGCAATTCCACAGTTTCCTCTTCCAAGGATTCAGACTCAGTCATGTGTGAACCAATCCAGGAATTCTGAATTTCTTGTGTCATAAAAATACAACCTGATGCTCTTTTCCACACATAAATTCATTTGAAAGTATTATCAAATGAACTTTAAATAATAAAAGTGCCAAAATGAACAGTTAATGTCTAATGTTGTTGAAGTTTATTTATTTAGCATATAGCAATGTAAAGAAAGCTGGGAGTCTTCTGCATTGAAAGCAGTAGATGTTCGGCAACCAATGAGACCCGCAAGCAGCATACTTCTTGGTTGAGACAAATTAGCCAATGAATCACCATTGCCTGAGGATTGCCCAATGGAGGCTACCCTCTTCCGTCCCCGCCCAGGTTCCCACCAAAATGGTAATTATTTATTCAGCAGGTTCTGACCAGATCTGGATAACCAGTAGTGGAAATTTTGAGTAGTTCGGAGAACCAGCAAATACCACCTCTGACTGGCCCTGCCCCCATCTATTCTCTGCCTCCCAAGTCCCAGCTGATTGGCTGGGTCTTCTTTTGTTGCCCTGCACAGGAGAATGGAGCTGGAAAGCAGGTTAGTGAAATGAGGAGGGAATGGGATTTTGCAGTAACTTTCCCCCAGGAGTGGGGGGGAATTGGGATTTTATAGTATCCTTCTCCTGCCACGCCCACCAAACCACACCCACAGAACTGGTAATAAATTTTTTTGAATCCCACCACTTTATTTATCTACTTGCATTGTTCATGCTTTTGAACTGCTAGGTGGACAAGAGCTGGAGCAGGTGGCCGGAGCTCACCCAGCTACTAAGTAACCTGGCCTTAAAACCAGGCCTGCTGATTGTTAAGCCTCAGCTCCAACCACAGAGCCACCATGCCCATTTTATTAAACTTTTTAATAAGCATGGTAAAAACTAACATAAACAAGAAGAAAAAAGAAAAATTTGGAAGATGTAGAAAAAAGGAAAAGAAAAATAAAAGGAAAGAAAAAGGCACCTCCCCCAATAATAAATATGGGACTTTCCTTACACTGAGTATAAACGAACAACTTTTCACCCTTTTAAAGTTACAAATAAAAAACAACACTTCTCTTCCTAGCCTAATATTTACCTATATGAAACCCAGAAATCATCTTTTTAGTCTTGATTCTGTAAAAAAAAAAATCCACTCGGAGTTACCAGAAATATAAAACAAATAATTTATCTCTGATTAAATAGTCCAACTTTGTATTCCTTCATTTTGTTCTTCACAAATCTTAATCTTTAAATCATTCCATTGGCATTACAAGATTTGATCTTTCATCAATCTTTAATATTCAAGTAGAATTTTCAGCTTTCATGAGCTTACTTTGAAAAATAAGTAAAAAGCCATCATCCAATATTTTTTTTCACAACTGTTGCATATCTAGATCCTTTTCTTCATTTATCTTTTGAATTCACATTTTGGTAAACTTAATTTTGTTGTCTTCCATACCTTCAAACTCTATAATATCTATATCAAATAAAAGTTTAACTTTTTTCATCATCTTCTAAAAAAAAATCCATTGAAATCTGTATTCATTCTGAAATATTAATTATTAGTATCTCAGTCCAGTTATCAAAAAAATTTTCAAGATAAGAAAAAGTTATAACTGGCTTAGCCATTTTAATTCTTTTCTGCCTGCTCCCTTTGTTCCCTCAAGGGTCAATCTGTAACCTTTATTAAGTCACAGTTCCTAATATGGGTTTAGCTCCATTTCAATAATTTCCTACAACCATGATTTTTCATATGCTTTTCAAATATTTCAGCAAAAATAACCAATATTAGCGAGAGCACTTGTATACAGCTTTATAGTGCTTTACGTGCTCTAAGTGGTTTACAGAATCAGCATTATTGCCCCCAACAATCTGGGTCCTCATTTTACCTACCTTGGAAGGATGGAAGGCTGAGTCAACCTGGAGCCTAGTGGGATTTGAACTGCCAAATTGTAGGCAGCTGGCTGCAGAAGTAGCTTACAGTACTGCACTCTAACCACTGTGCCACAGAGGCTCCTGTATATTCTCTGGTCTCTCAATCCATTTAAAACTTTTTAAAATTAATTTCCCTCTTTTTTTGCCAATTACATATTACTATATTTTAAATTCTCAGTTTAAAATTTCTTAAACCCAAAGAAGATAAAAACAGCCTGACATTTTGAAGGTCTCTAATATTGATACGGTTGTTAAACTGAACATTTCCAAATGTGGTTAGAAAGTGAATTGGTATGGCTTAATGTCTTTATGTAAATGCTGAGCTACTGATGAGAGAAAAGACCTTGTGTTCCTTGGTTCTTGGTGCTCAAAACTCACAAGAAACTGCTGTTTATGGTCTCCTCACAAGAAGCTGCCATGAGAGCACTCATAACCGATCTCCCATTCTTACTCTCCAGAGAGCTTCAAAAGACCAGTTTACTCACTGGTCTTTCATTCTTCACAGCAATTGTGGTTTTTGCTTATTCATGGAGATGTCTTCAGTCAGCCATGACCCACAGCAGAATCCACAGTTAATATTTTAATGACTTAACTGTTCAGATTTTTTACAGAAAGTGTTTTGGTAAATAGATATGAATAAAATCATTATTTGAACAGTAACTTTAGATGACAGTGGTATACACATACCTCAGCAGTTAGAATAAAATAGTCTTCAGCTGCCTCTTGCCCTGTGATAACACCATGACGGCGATTAATTCCAGCCATGACTGGTCCTTGGAATTCAACTGGTGCTAAGACTTCCACATCCATAATGGGCTCAAGAATACATGTACTTGCCTCTTTCAGAGCTGAGTTAAAAAGGAAGAGATGATACAACAGCTATACAGACGTATGCCTTTTTATATTTACTATTTAACACACATCATCACAGAGAGTCATCTTGTAGTAAAATGGGAAGCAAATAAATTTAATATAAATGAATGAATGAACATCTATATAGAACTGCAGTGTGAAAAAACTTGCTTTCACATCAAGTTCAGTAATAATAAAAAACATCAGTTGTAAAAAAAAAACAGTTGCATGATATACCCCAAGACAGGCAGTTTTATGGCCATCCCAGTTGGAGGAAGCAGAATATAAATAGTAAACCGTCCATCTAGAATCAAGAGGGATTTCCCTTGCTGAAAATTTTGAAATGAGCATCAAGTGACAGCTTGTTAAACACTGCTTAGCGCAGACATGTCAAACTGGCAGCTGCGGGTTAGATGCGTTATGTGCAGGCCACGCCCACCCCAGCTCCACGAATGGGAAAAATGTTGTGAAACATCATGTGATGGCAACGTGACACGAGTTTGACATCTGTAGCTTAGTGGATTCCTGTTTCTTTAGAGGGCTGCTGCTGATCTACAAACTTTTCTAACACATTCAATCATTCAAACATTCAATCATTTCATGAAAGTTGCATTCACTTCTTAATATAAAGCCCAAATATGTTTGCAACAACAAGATGAGGAAAATCATGATAAGGAGATATAAATAGGAAATAAATGAACTTCTTCAGAACATAAAAGACAAGTCTAAAGACATAAGTGGTGGACAGCAATAAAATGAAAGATGTGTGGGTTGGTTGGATAGAAAGAACTATTCTTATTTTTAGATATTGATATAAAGATACAAATTGGGATCGGAACTATTGTTGCTAAGTGATGGGGTTGTTAAGTAAAAGTAAAAGTCACATCCAATTTTATGACCTTTTTCACAGTCACTAAGTGAAACACCCTGGTCATTAAATGAATCATAGTCATTAAGCAAATCCAGCTTCCCCCATTGGCTTTGCATGTTGGAAATCGCCTGGGAAGTTGCAAATGGCCACCATGCAATTCTAAGACACTACAACCATTATAAATACATGCCAGTTGCCAAGAACCCAAATTTTGATCGCATGATGGTAGAGATGCTATGATAGTCATAAGCGCAAGGACCAGGTGTTTTTTTCAGCACCTTTGTAACGTCGAACAATCATTACATGAGTGGTCATAAGTTGAAGTCTACCTGTATAAGTATTATGGATAAATGATAAAGAACAGTAAAAGCAACAGATAAAGCATTTGAAAAAAAAAAACTTCTTCGTACCTTGTCTCATGGCACCTTCAGCAGCTCGGATGAAAGAGATTTCATTAGAATCCACCATGTGAGAAGCTCCATCCTCCAAGACAAACCGTATCCCTGAAACCTTGTGACCTATCAATGGGCCTTTTTCACATGCATCACGGAATCCCTAAAGAACATGACTGGCCATTAGTGGTTTCTGACCAAAACGATACTGTAGACTGTAACAGGCAGAATGTTACTGAAAATATACATACAGAAAATATGATTCAAAGCAGTGATTTGCAATCAGAACATAATTAGACATACCCAGCATTGAAAATAAAAAGAAACCTTAGAGATAGTGACATACTGTAAATTAAATAATTATGTGCCATCAAGTGGTTGCAGACTCTTAGAGACCACATAAAGTATTGTAAAATTAGGTTATGGCAAAAAAGAAATGAGGCATCTGAAGATGTCCTTGCATGGTTTTAAAATCCTAAGCAGTGAGGGATGAACTCAAGCCCTATGATGGTCCCCCCATATATCTGCAACTTCCCAAAAGTGTTGGTGTTTCCTTAAAATTTGGGATCTAATTCATCATTCTGATTTGAAATGAAATCTCACCATCCACTAGAATGGTAACTCAAAGTAATTGTGCTTTAAAAGTAAAATTATAATAGTATAGGGGCCTATCTACAATCATGTCTACTTCATATTTAATGTAATAAAACTAAAATAAATATATATTACCTTTTCAATAGCCGGCAGAAACTGCTTTGGAATATTTGTCCCAACTGTTTTGTCAACAAATTCTACTTTCGTATAATTCTCTGGTTCTAGAGGCTCCAGATACCCTATTACTTTTCCATACTGGCCTGCCCCACCAGACTGCTTTTTATGAGTATAATCAAACCTGCAAAAAAAAATTGAAAATATTATGCTACATGTAAATCACATCCGCTCCTGTTGTTTAATACATAATATGTGTCATGGTTATGATGACAAGCATCTTTGGGTGTGATCAGCAATGATCTTCAGACCTGCAGACAATTTTCAAATACAAACTTCTTATACAAGTGAACTGAGCTTAAATGGACTCCAGATGATGGTAGAGGGCAGGAAGGCCTGGAGAATGTTGTCCATGGGGATGGGTCAGACTTCACAACTAACAAGTGAACAGCCCAGGTTCCCTCTCTGGATGTGTGAGTGTTGCACTGAAGGACTCTTGTATTTTTATATTAAGGCATTTCATTTTAAAGACATTGTTTTAGGGGGGCACCAAGGAGATATTTTTATATATAGCTTATTATAAGCTGTAAATAATTATACTCTAACTTTACAATGCCTTTGGTTTGTGTGAGAAGTGAATAGGGAATTAAGCAGAATTTGCATACAATGTAGAATTGAACGGAAGGGTGAACTGCAATTTGGCAGTTCAAATCCCACCAAGCTCAAGGCTGACTCATCCTTCCAAGGTGGGTAAAACGAGGACCCAGGTTGTTGGGGGCAATAGGATGACTCTGTAAAAGCGCTTAGAGAGGACTGTAAAGCACTATAAAACGGTATAGAAATCGAAGTGCTCTTGCTCTTGCTAAATGAATGCGTTGAAAGCGCGACTGCAATCTGCAATGACTTTCTGGGGAAGCTTCGGTTAAAAAAAAAAAAAGCAAATCCTGCGTCCAGGATTGCCTCAAAGGAAGAAGCCAAATATTTGCTTTTCTCAAGGCAGAGCAGCCAATCCTTCCCCTCCGCTCATGACTTCTTCCCACGACAGCTCTGCGAGGTGGGTCGGCCCACCGAGGGGGGAGCCCGGCCCAAAGCCCCTGGATTGAGGTAGGCTTGTAAGCTCCGCTCGGTAAATAGCCGAACGTAGCTGCAGAATCGTCAGGGAAAGAGGAAGAAGTAGCAGCACCAGCACCGGCCAACCCTTTCTCTGGATTGCCAGCGAACTTTGCCCCCTAGCAAACATTCTTCGGGACGGGACGTTACTCTTTGCCCTCTGACTGCAAATCCCCCTGGAGGCTCTTTCATAGCCCGGAAGAACCGTTGACTCCATAAAGCCGGAACAGATCGCCTTTTTCTTGCTAGTGTCGACGCCGCGCAAGAAGTTTGGGGAGGGAACCTGACCTCAAAGACGGGTTTCCAATGGGGTCTGACTCTCTTTCCTAGCCGGGGCCGATTCGAAGCCGCGCTCGGCTCAGGCGCCTTCCTCCAGCCCCGCGCGGAGATGTGGAGCCTGCTTGGCGGCCCAGGAGCCCCAGCTCGGCTCCTCCAGCTGCTGCTGCTGCTTCCGGCTTCCCTGGGGCTCGCGGACCCGGAGCGCCCACTGCGCGCCGCAACCGGCTCCGCCCAGCCGCTCCTCAAGAAGTTTGGCGGCGGAGGTGGCGGCGAGCAATTCTCCCCAAGCGCGATGGAGATCCCGCCGTCCCATTACCAGGCCAACAGAGCCGCCGGCGTGGTGCTCCACTACGCCACGTATCAGCGCGGGAGCCCGCATAGACTGCTCGAAATGGAGCGAGTGCACCAAGCCAGCCTGGAGGTGAGCCCCGGAGGGAGGGAGGGAGGCAGGCAGGCTCCAGGCAAAGGCGCGCGGCAGGCCAGCACCTCGCCTCCCTCCCGGCTACCTACCGCGAGCACCGAAGCCAGCAGTTTGGTTTGGCAGAGCTTACAGCCCTTGCCAAGAGCAGGCGGAAAGAGTCCCGAGGGAGCAGAGCTGGGGAAAAAAAGGGGCGTTGGGATTTTGGACCCCGAGGCGCCCCCCCCTCCCTTCCTGCTTAAAAACAAAACACGCCTTTCCCCTCGTCCAAACTTGTCTCCTCGCCCACGGTACGAACTGCATCTGCTTCAACTCAGGATGTCACCCCTTCGTGGGATTTCCCGAGCTCTCGATCCTTGCATTTCCCAGTCAGGGTCAACAGCAATAGCACTTATATTTATATTCATACAGCATTTATATACCGCTTTATAGCCCTCTCTAAGCAGTTTACAGAGTCGTCCTATCGCCCCCAACAACCTGGGTCCTCATTTCACTGACCTCGGAAGGACGGAAAGCTGAGTCAATCTGGAGCCAGATAAATAACAGATAATCTGAGTTGGAAGGGACTTTATAGGTCATCTAATCCAACCCCCTGCCCAAGCAGGAGAGACTCGAACTGCCCAACCTACTGGCAGTTAGCAGAATTAGTCTGCAATATTGCATTCTAACCACTGCTCCACCAGGGTTCTTAAAAGTGGAGATATCAATGGGAAACATTAAAAAAAAAAAGATTGTTACAATTGTTTGCATTCCATAAATAACAATACTGATCTGGTCAAAATAGCAACTGAAAATCACTGAAAAAGTTGGGACTATACTCTCACAGCCTCATCATCATACTTATGGGGTTATAGGACTTGTAGTCCTCAAAACACTTGAACACAAGCTGGAAAAGATGGAACAAGTGTGTCCTGTGTTTACCCTTGCAAGGCTGTCACATCACGAATTTGATAAAGACATCAGAATTTAAAAGAATCACTTTATGACAATATGACAGTTCACTATGTTTTTCAGCAAACTGCTTAAGTTAAGGCTTTTAAACTTTTCCTGTTTTCAGTACCAAATCCATTACAGACAAACAACAGCAACTTCTACCAAAATATTCAAAGCAAGCAATGTAATAATTCTCTTTTTATTTTAGGACATCCCAGATATTGGGCATAAATACCACCTTAAGTTTGAAGTGAAAGAAAGTATACAGAATGTAAGTTTGGGCTTTGTTTTTTGTTTAGTATAAACTGGATGGCATTTAGAGACTGACATAGATCTGGAGGCCTTAATCTGCATCTCCACCCCAAACAAACATACGTAATGTGGGCAGCCCTGCCCAAAATCACTATTTTTGAGGCTATTATTAGGAATGAGGGAAGCTGTTTTGAGAAAGGCAAAGGGAAAGCTGCTGGGGTATGTGTTTATGGATGCATGTCTGTAGGGGCTGAGGTTAAAACCCTCTTTTCTAAGCCAATTTCCTCATAATCATAGGTTAGAAGTGTCTTCTAATCCAATTACCTGTCTAGAGCAGGAATCCTCAGATCATCCACCTTGTCATGGTTGCCGATAGCAATAATTGTGATGAAACATTGTGAATGAGAGAACAAATTCAAAGGTATTGTAATTTATTAGTCATGTTTTATGATTTAAGCTCACTATGAACCCAGCAACTGTGGTTTATTATGTAATGGCAATTAAAACAAAAGCAAAGCTCATTGTTGTTCACAATCTAGTAAGTAAAGGCTTAAAGCCATTCCACCCTTCCCAAATCTCTATTCCCATCTAATACACATCTGATGCTAGTGTGTATGTATGTGTATGTTACCTAAGAAGAGGAAAAAAGCATACACCGACTCACAAAAAAAAGCTTTAAATAAAATGTAAAACCACTTTAAAAAACAAGGACTTATTGTGATATTACATTCATTTTTTTTTTTAATGGAGACCTTACATACTATCAAGTTCTTGCTAATGAATTATCCCACAATACAACATGGAGGATAAATATGAAATGACACCTATCTTTTCTGTGTAAATGGTTCTGGTGACATGACAGAGCAGAAAGAAATAGAACAGAATCCATCATTGAAGGGAGTTGTAAACCTTTCAGCCATTATTATTACCCACAAACCTTAAAAGTTGCCAAGGTTGAGCAACATTGCTGTAAAGTAAGATTTGGATCTATCTCATTCAGATGGCATTAGGTTTACTGTGAATTAAAATAAAGCCAAATGGTAATTCCATGCTGCTAGCAATACCTACAGAAGTTTTAAACTGGTCCAATTATTTCTGCAACAGGGCAGCTCCCTGAACTGCACAGCCGACATACTTTATCATCATGGTGACATACCTGTTGCTCCTGAAATACATTATACTATGGAAGGGGAGTTTGAGACACATTCGAAAGAAGCAGATAACCTATTCTACAACAGAATTCAGCACTTGTCAGAACCATTAGAGACCAAAAATATACCAGGTAAACTAAATGTTGCCATTTTAAGTGTTGCATTCTGAAGTTAAATAACATCTATGTATCTATTTGTGTTTTCAAATAACCAGCGACAGGAGACCTAAACTTAATCTATTACAGTGTATCTTCCTACCTAAAAACTGATAGGGAACTCCAGAGATTCTTCCCTTCCTTTTATGGCAGATTTTGAATTTTTCTTTTCCAACATAAGTTGGAAAAGTTCTAGAGGCCTGACCTTATTCCTATTCATTGGGATGTGTGACCATTTCCTGCAGGCGAATAACTATATTAAATCTATTTATGAGATTTTTGCATCATTTAAAAAAATATTGTTCTGCTTTATTTCATTTCTGTCATTCACCATTTAAATAAGGTGAAAATAAGATCTGACTTTTGTCTAAACCAGTCAGAGTCATCATGATACAGTTATTTTGAAAACTGTGTTTTGATATATGGAAATACAGAAAAAGTAAAGTTTGCACTGTGATATCATATCTCATCTTTTTCTTAAAATCCATAAATAAGTAAAGATAGATAAATATATTACTTGCATTTCTGTCTACAGTGTTTTAATTTTTTTTTTACTGGAAACACATAATGATAACAAACCAGGACTCTTAAAAAGTGAATCCTGGTCTATGCGTACTTACGTCATGGTAAGTCTATTACTTTAGTATAAAATGCCAGATTTTGTTTAAATTCCAGAAGATTAACATGGCTATACACTATATTGCCCAGATTTGTAGGATGTTTCATTTCTAAGGGGTAGCACTCCCCCAGATAAAGTTGGTGTGGTATCTTGGGGCCGTCCTCTGAAAGCAAATGGCAACATTAACCAAGAGGGGCCTTTGCAAGAATTTGTCTTGTGTGCAAGTTGAATCCACTTCCTAGACCAGGGTGGAGTGGGCTCTGCTCACTGACATTCCTGCCTTAATCATTTCCCAATTGGATAAATGCATTGTGCTCTATGTTGAGTAGCCCTTAAAGCTGCCATGGGGCCAGGTTACTTGCTGGTCTCTTAAAGCAGTGGTTGCCAACCAGTGGTCCGGGGACCACTGGTGGTCCATAAGAAAATTTTGGTGGTCCGCAGAGAAATGCCTCCCCCCAAGCAATTAATTCAGGCTGTGCAGGAACACAAGGCTGCGCTGCCCACATGGTTCGCGGGAACACAAGGCTTGTGTTGCTTGCACTGCGAACAATATGAGGTAGTGAGGGGAGGGGGGAAAGAGCAGAGGGGGAGAACTTGCCCCACTCACCCCACACGCTTTGCCTGGCCACTGGGCTGCTTTTTTCCCGCTTCTTTTCCTGCTTTTGGCTGCACACAAGGAAAGCAGCAAAAGTCTTTCTTTCTCTCCCTCATTTCTGGAGGAGTTTGGGGGAAAGAAAGATTTCTTTTACTTCTGCTGCTTCTCTCTCTCTCTCTCTCTCTCTCTCTCTCTCTCTCTCTCTCTCTTAAGGTTTCTGGCTGTTCAAGATCTAATAGATTTGGAATGATCAAAATCCTTTCTCTTAAACACTAATCTTACAGGACCTTCTTTGTCATGATTGGTGCCCTATAGAACAAACTTACCCTTGAGATCTGGAGAGACCTGACCCCCCTCAGTCTTTCAGAAGACTGAGAAAATCTTCCCCCCCCCCCATGCATTAGACCAGGATATGTGTGAAGGTGCCCATTATATGCCTTTTTTGTGAATTATGAAATTTTAGGATATCTTTTTCTCTCCAATGGTTTTTTGTTTTTGTTTTTCTAATATTGGATTTTTAGTAAGGTGTTCAACACCCAGAGTTATACATTTAAGATGGGCAGCCATATAAACCAATCAAAATTATTAATGGTCCCAACAATGATGCAAACTAATAATCGTATTTGGCTATAGGATGTTTGTAGCTACCATATTAGAATTATAAGTACCTCCAATAGAGTAAAACATGCCCAGTATTGCCCACATAGTTCTGTCCATCCAGAATTTTTTTTTCAATAGTTATTTCAGTTACATAGCTACTAGATCAAAGTCCAAGTTCCAGATACACAAGAAAGAATGGATGTTGCATATCTAGATAAATTTTACTAAAGCATGCATACTTACAATACTATGCCTGGCCCTGCATTTCTCTGTCTCAAGATTTATTTCAGTACAACTTTTACTTATATTATCAGATAATGATGGAAATATGCCAGCAGAAATGAAGCCTATTTTCAACTTAGCCAAGGTTGCCTCTGGATATATAATATGGCAGAATTCGACAGAAAACACCTGGTACAATATGATTCAAATTCAAAACGTCAAACAAGTGGTAAATCAAAGCCTTAACCAACTTCAATTAGAGTTTCTTCCTACTTCTACGTTATGACTGTTTTAAGAACGCCAACTCACTATTTATGACTCAAAAATTGCTAACTCATTTCCCCAGAGCAAAATTATATAATGCAACTGTCCAGTAACTTGACAGTGAGATGGGCGGTATAATAAATTTAATAAAATAAGCAATAAAGTACTACAGGGGCCAAAGAATAATAGAAGTCATGTTACTTAGCATTCCCCTCTTGAGAAATCAGGACTCCAAAAATTACAAGATCCATCAGCTCAGGAAAGACTAACAAAAATGCCAGAGATGGAAAAGTGAAAAGGGAGAGAGAGGTCTATTTTAGTTGCAGAAATCTTGAAGACCAGATCCAGGCCTTAAGCCAGACATTTCCTGGACTAATGGTTGCACATTTTTTTTACAATTTGGTAACAGGTTATTTGAGTTTTGGGATAATACCAAAAGCAAACATGAGATTATAGCATGGTATAAATTAGTTCCTGCAGTATGCTGCCTTTAAAAAAAACCTTGTGTTCTGTTTTCCCCTGAAAGTTATAAGGAATATGAGGTCACAAAAATCCAGTAAGCTATAGAGTCACCCCCTAATGATTTAATATTATGGGAAAATAAGGAAAGAGTCATAAAATAAGCAAAAATAAGCAAACAATTTGCTGGAATAAGACAAGAATGTTTCTTCTTAGGAGAGAACATAACCCTCTGGATTTTTTAAGAGAAAAGTTGCAAACTATAGTTGCTTGAGCCAGTAGAATTCTTTTTTTAATGTGGGGGCTTTTGAATCTAAGCTAATATGATTAAAAGGAAGGAAAACTAAATCTCTTCTGATTATTCAGTTCTCAAATATATATTCTGTATATTACATAAAATTAATTACCTGTACTTAAATAAGGACTGTAGTTGCAGAACAGATTTTCCGTTTTATGGTTTCAGAAAAGAAATGATGACTATCTTGAATTTTCCTATGAGGTTTTATTCCATGATATTGCCTCGCAGGTAAGCAATATTTTGAAAACAGGTTTTTTTAAGTGCACAGTGGAAGCTTTACATCTTATTTTCATATAACAACACTGGAGTGTCCAGGCAACAGTCAAGGACACTAAAGTGGATATATCAGAAATGGTTCTGAAATAGGGAGTAGTGCTTTACAGACAATCCTCGACTTACAATAGCAATAGCACTTAGACTTGTATACCACTTCACAGTGCTTTACAGCAGAGGTGGTATTCAGCAGGCTCTGACCAGTTCTGGAGAACCGGTAACGGAAATTTTGACTAATTTGGAGAACTGGCAAATACCACCTTTGACTGGCCCCGTCCCCATCTATTCTCTGCCTCCCAAGTCCCAGCTGATTGACTGGGTCTTCTTTTGTTGTCCTGCACAGGAGAACGGAAGTGGAAAGCAGGTTAGTGAGGTGAGGTAGGAATGGGGATTTTACATTATCCTTCCCCTGCCATGCCCACCAAGCCATGCCCACTGAACTGGTAATACAAAAATTTGAATCCCACCACTGCTTTACAGCTCTCTCTAAGAGGTTTAAAGAGTCATCCCATTGCCTTCAACAATCTGGGTCCTCAATTTTACCAACCTCGGAAGGATGGAAAGCTGAGTCAACCAGAACTCAAACTCCTGGCAGTGAAGAGTGAGTTAAATCTGCAATACTGCATTCTAACCAGTGTGCCACCACGACTCCTACAACCACAGCTGGAAGCAGAATTTCTGTTGTTAAGCGAGTCATGCCCAGTTTTAAAACCTGGTTGCCATGGTCTGGCCTGAATCACGGCAGTTATTAGGAGTCTCACGCAATTGTTAAGCAAATCCAGCTTCCCCCATTGACTTTGCTTGTTGGAAGTCAATAGGGAAAGTCCCAAACGGGGACCACATGACCCTGGGATGCTGCAGCCATTGAAAATATATGCCAGTTGCCACACATCCAAATTTTGATCATGTGACTGTGGAGAACGCTGCAACGGTCGTAAGTGTGTGGATCGCTCAGTCATGTTTTCAGTGCTGTTATAATTTTGAATGGTCGTAAGGCTACAACCTGTCGCCTGTACTCTTAAGTGCAGCCTGCTTTGATTCATGTCCAGCAAAACATTAAGAGCAAGGTAGCCCGAAGAACAAATAACACTATTAAATTAGTCGAAAGCAGATCCCAGCTTTTGTTTCCAGAATGGGAATATGGCTTAATGCTATAATTTGGGATGTGAAACACGTGGCGTCACGTGACCAGTGGTGGGATTCAAATATTTTCGCCACCAGTTCGGTGGGTGTGGCTTGGTGGGCATACTTTGCGTGCGTGCACTCACTTTGGGATAAAGGTGAGTATGGGAGCCTGGGTGGGCCCAACAGCAGAGGGTGGAAAGAACTGAATTTTGATCACATGACCATGGGGATGCTACAACGGTTTTGTGAAAACTGGTAATAAGTCACTTTTTTCAGTGTCGAAAACTTTGATCGGTCACTAAACAAACTGTTGTAAGTCGAGGACTACCTGTGCTTGACTGACTCCTCAGTCAAATACAGGTAGTGGCTGAGTTATATTAATTACAATTCTGCCAGCCGGATATGCTCATATATATTATCTAAGTATAATCATTTGGCCCTAGCTTAAAAACTGAACTGTTGAATGAGTGCTGCTTTCCAGAACTGAACATATTGGAGTGGTACATAAGCCAGAATAATCAGTCATCCTGCTGGATTTAGCCCAATGTCCAAGCCTGTCAAGAACATTTTAAAATGTGGTTTCGCTCTCTAAAGCTTTAGCTGCTTACTCGGTTTTAGTATCATATGCAGGTGGAGTCCTATTGCAAGATGTGAGTTAATTGCAAGGTTATAGCAAAGTCTGCCTCCTACATTTTTCCTAAAAACACCCCAGCACTGCAAGATAATGCTAGCCAGGAAACCCATCTCCATACAAATCTGAAATATGGGAAGACTCAGTGGTGGTACCGCAAATCATACAGGAAAGGCAGTGGAGGAACTGAAATAGCAGAAGTACAAAGGACAAGGTTGGAGATGCATACGCAACACAGTGCACATTTTCACTGGAATCTCATGATCCACAAAGTTCAACTTACTAGGGCTCTGAAGTTCCTCTCTATTTCTACACTGGAAGCAATTTCAGCAGCCTTGCAAACTTTTTGTTTCACAATTCAAAAGCATTACAGATCTGGCTTTCAAATAAAAGTACATCAGACAGTTTTAGGATCCACATTCTGAATTGCCAGGTCTATAGCTCAATAACCTTTATGAATAGGAAAAAGAGGTAGGAAAGGAGGAAAGAAATGGAACGTGGCATAAAGTACCAAAAAGAAAAAAAGGAGCAGAACTTTGTTTTGGTGCCATACTTAGAAATAAAATACCTCCCAGATTTCCCTAAAACTTGAATATTTCTAATATTTGGTGTTTTTTATTTGCAGGAAATTATTCCTTGGCACATGGAAGTTCTATGGCATCCACAGCATGGAGTGAAAGTAGCACAGAATAGTTGCCGGTCAAAGTGATATTAAATCTTACATGTTCTTAAACTGGTGAAGTGATAGCAATTATATATAGCAAATAAAAATACTATATGGAGGCTTTAGATACCCTTCCAATTCTGTATATCCTCCAAGAACCTAAATAAAATGTTACACATTTACACACTGAAACAAATGTGTTTGTGTTTATTTTCATGGTCATGATGTGCACTGCAGATGGTGTTTGATTTCGTTGTACGAGGTGCAATGACAATAAAGTAAAGCAAATATCCTCAGATCCTGGTTTGGCAGCACTTACTCATTAGACAGAATACTTACGGTATAGTGGCCTCAATGCTCTCTCTGAATGCAACTTTAGGCTTCCCAGTCACACAAGGACAACCGTATTCTCTTTCCATTCTCTAAACACAAAGACACAAAGTTTTTACTGATTTAAACACACTGCCAAATAGATATATCTTGGTCTGACCCAAACCCTTTTCCAATAAAATCAACACAAACCAAAGGGAACAGAAACTTTTTAATGATTCTTACGAATCCCCGGTTAAAAGGCTGCTGCAAACTAATTAACTTTGATAAGCACGAGACTCGCCAAAACTATATGCGAGTCTGCCAAAAATAATAGATAAGGTTACCTAGAGATATTTTACAACACAAGAGTTTTCAAATACCAACTAAGATACTGCAATGTTTCAAAACATCTTTGCTTCCTGCAAAGAACGTCTGATTCACAGCTGGGTTTTATCTTCTTGAAGGAGGGCCCATAACCTTTCAGCCTTACTCCCGAGTCGCCCATGCTACTGCAGCTGCTCTTTCCTGCGAGCAGCCCTGCCCTGCACGCACACTTGGCACAGGCTCCTCAGAAACCTCCTCATCACTGCTGCCAGCCCCCACAATCTCTGAAGGCAGCAGTCCACTCCCTAATGGTCCTGGCCCCTCATCTGAGTCCTCGCTCTCCTCAGCCATCTGCACTTGCTGCCAGCAAACCACATCTTGACTAAACGCCCTAATTTAATGCCATTAAAACAGTAGAATCCCAACAATGCTACCACTGAAACAAATGCAAGCCAAAATTGGGGAGGCAGAAAGAAGATACTCCAATTTCTCCCTAAATAGAATATTTTACGTAATAGATGCAACCTTGTCTCCTAATGTGTAAGTATAATATTTTTCTTTAGTAAAAATGCATTACTCCAAAAATGGAAACCTGGACTTCAGCAATCATAATACAAGAACGTGCTAGCTGAATGATTTATTTGGTGAGATATGGAACTGGTAACTGTACTAGATTCCAACAGGCCAGATTACAATTGCACCATTCCCAGTGTAAACATAATACTCACCTGAGCATAGATTTCCAGATGTAGCTCTCCCATTCCTGAAACAATTGTCTCTTTGCTCTCAGTGTCAAAATGGACTCGGAAAGTGGGATCTTCTCTTACAAAACGGTTAATGCCTTTTGAAAACCTGTCATCATTCTAGAAGGAGACAGAATATTTTTTTCCATTTTTTTATATGGTTACTTACTTAAAGTGACTCAAAGTACTATAAAGTGGATTAAAAACATGATTTAAGAAGTCCTATGACCAACTTCACTAACAATAATGCAACAAAAGTTAAATAAGAAACAACTGGGTGATTCACAAATTGCCCTGCTGAGAAAACATTAAAACCGATCATCCTTTGCTGAGGATCAACAGGATTAGGGCCACACAAACCTCAGAGGGAGTTCCAAATTTAGGTACAGCACTAGAGAAGGCACACCCAAGGGATCCCACAACATGACACTGGTTCAGCCATTTGAGGTAGGCCAAATCAGTAAATAGGCTAGGAGCAGTCCAATTCAGGGCCATCATTACCTGCTTATTCCAAATCATGACAACAAACCGATCCAGTATGTCAAGATCTTGAAGGCCTATTGAAGGTTCATAGTTGTCATGCTGGCCATGAAGAGCCAAGCTACTTCAAATTTAGGACCAAACGTGGGCAAATAAAAGTCTCCAAATTCCATGCGTGTGGCAAATTTCACCATCAGCTTTAAGAAATTCATGCAGAAAAGCCATTGCACAACAGGAAAGCCAACACAGCAGTAACTCTCAACTGATAAAAGAATCTGGTTATCTGTGAGGCATTCCTCTTCAATACAAAATCCAAAAGAGTTCACATTTTTCCATTCACGGAATAGTTAACAATTCAAAAAGCTGAGTTTCTATCAAGGCTTATTCTGGAAGAGGACACCAACATACTTGCTACAAATGGAGAACTTCTTACTCAGGGTCAGATTAACTTAACTAGGAACACAATCAGGAATGTAAAAAAAAAAAAATCTCATGCTGACACTTAAGATATCAAACCTATCAAAAGTTTATAGACAGTACTCAAAATGACCACTCATCACTGAAGTTATGACCCTGAACAAGTAATGATCCTCCAAGTTCTGGTCACAGCACCCTTGTGGTCACACGATCACGAATTAGGTGCTTGATAACTGGGTCACACTTGAGACTTGCAGCATCCTGGACTCATGTGATTGCCATCATGTGATTGCCACTTGCAACTTTCCCTGTTGACTTCTCACAAGCAAAATCAAAAGGGAAGCTAGCAGTAAAAGTTGCAAGTTCTCCCATAAGTCACTCCAACTGTTTTTTCTACTAAGGAACTCTACTATGGAGTACATGAGCCAGAGATCTCATACTCTTTAATTCAGGTCATGGTTGTCCCAAATGTGCTTTTTCAGGATGCTTCTTATTCACTATTCAGATGACACAGAGGACACAAGTGGTCTCAGCGACACTCCAAAAAGAATGCAAATGACTATCTGTCTGCAAGGAATATTAATCCTTTCATTCCCCACCATCCAGTCAGAGCTGAAGCTTCTTGGATGGCAAGCAAAAAGTCTTCAAAGAAAAAGAAACACCAAGAAAATCCAGCTGCCTCCTGAAAAAGCACCTCTGGGACTTGTGATCAGGATTTGTAGCTTCCTATTGGCTTCCCCATTGCTTGTCCTAGTTCTAGTCACATGAGGTCATCACTTAAGGAACTGTAATCCTCACATAATAGCAATAGCACTTAAGACTAATATTCTGCTTCACAGTGCTTGACAGCCCTCTCTAAGTGGTTTAAAGAGTCAGCATAATGACAGCAACAGAGACTGCCAGGATTCATGTTGCTAAGCAATGTGGTCATATAATGTTGTGTTTTATGACTGCACTGCTTAGCAATGGAAATTCCACTTGCAGTTATTATTGTTCAGTTTCCAGCTAAAATGTTTCAACTACATTTTAATGGCAGAAATGCCACCATACTCTTGCCTACTACTATCAGAAAGCCCCAATCAGATAATTTATTTATTCCATCAGGTTTTTTTTTAACTTCAGATCCCAACCTTATTGACTGGCTTCATTGTTATGGAAACAACAGGATCAGGCACATGAATGGGTTCCTATAAAGAGAATCCACAGAAACAATTTCTCAGTATAAATTTTCTAGAAATCATCATTGCTGTCAGACAAGTCCTTCCAAAGATTAAAAACAAATTGATAAAAGCATTATAAGATAAACATGCATCTTCTTGAATATGTTTCATACCCATTATATTGTTCTAACAGACTACAGTTTTGGAATATCACTGTACTGTCTTCCTGCATTTTCTATAATTCAAAATGTCCAGTGTTAGATCCTTATTATTGCAAGATTATGTAATGTTGGAGAGTTGGAGCCCACTGGATGATGCTTATATTGTTACCAGAAACAATAGGGTTAATTATTTTTATCTGTGCTTTGGGGAAGTTAAGGGGAAAGGGTTCTAAGATGGAAACTGCTCCAACTCCAAATATTACATAACTTCTTAAAACATGAAATCATGCTGCTGAAATTCAACTATTTTGGTGGGTGTGCTTTGGGGTTCTACCCCACTTGTACTACAGGATCAAATCTGAGCATTTCAGGGAGGGGGAAATGGGAAAATTTAATTAAATAGACACCAAAAGCTTTCAATTATGGCATGCATGAAAGAAATTGGATGCTTTTAGGCTACTACTTTACAGTCGGCCATGAATGTGCCTGAACAGATCTATTGTCTTGTCTATGTCTCCAATATGCCTAACCACTGGCTGCTACTGATATTTGAGGCTTGTTTGCAGTTTGTATTCACCAACAACCAACCAAATGTAAAAGTAGCCCCCCAAAAATTATGTCAGGACTGTTCATTAACAAGGACAAAACTTGTATCTTAAAACAAGTCTGTGGCAGTCATTGGAGAAATAAATAGGACACCGCAATTTGCAGAATCTGGGACATTCATGACTAACCGTAAGTGTTGTTGCAAATCTGCAGCATATATGAATTAATAATAGAATTACTGTTATATATATATTCAAGAACTAAATATAGAAATAATGCTTGCAGATAAAAAATGATGTTCTTTCTTTTGCCTCCACCTTCTGTTGTAATTACAGCTGTGCAACTTATTGGTTAGTTTTACTACTACCTGTCAATGAAAAAGTCGTTTGTCACTGAATCTTTTTCACACAGTCCTGCCTTAATTAAAATGTATAAAATAAATCACATATATAAAAGTTCACAAGACTTCATTTTTTTCACCTTATAAAAGTACATCTGCAGAATGCTACACCTTTCATATCACTCTATTGCAATCAATTGAACACAATGTTTAATAGGAAGGACAACTTCTTCAAATGAAAGCTGAAATACAAGAACTTCATATACCAAATTTTGAGACACATGATAGAAATATAAGACCTGAGTGAAACATAATATATATATATAAACACTTACCATAGAAAGGTCAGTATTGTCTTTCTCTGTGAATGTATCTCCACTAGCACAATCAATGCCAAAAAACGCACAGATATCCCCTGCATAAACCTCATCCACATCCTAGCAAAATAAAACTATGTTTTAGATATTATATAAGGTATGTGGCATGAGATGCTGTTGGCAAACTATAACCTTAATAAACAGAAACTGGCTCCACTAATATTAATGGATAGATAGATAGATAGATAGATAGATAGATAGATAGATAGATAGATAGATAGATAGATAGATAGACAGAAAAACTTACATAATTAAAACATACATAATTAATAAAATTTCAGAATTTTAAATTTATTTACATAAGTAAATGCACTGTTTCTCAAGAACAATGAAACAATGTACCACTATATCAAATAATCTGGATGATTTTGCTAGTGGGTACATCATGCATTTTGAAACCCTGTTATGGGCCATCTTAGAAAGCATTTGCCTTGTGGAGATGGTGGCCTGATCCATAAACTGGCTGCCATGGTGTCTTCAGCCCATCATGAATGATCTGTTTATCAGCAGAAAATTTGATAAGACTGAAAAAATGGCAAGAAATTCCCAACAGGGTGAAAAGCTGATTGTTCAAGGAAAGGTTAATTACCATCCCGGGTTCATGAAACAAACTCTTCAAGCTAAACTAAGTTAAGAGAGATCCCTATTAAGGGGAAGAATTATAGATTCTTCTATTTATACTTTCCAAAGTACAAGGTACTTCTTAAATTTATGTTTACAGTAACTCTTCTATCCACATAAATGTTGTTCCTCACTCCTTTTTTTTTTCCTTGTAAAGGCCAGCAATTTAGATGAAAATGGTCTTGCAAACCAACAGACTTTTGCTATTTCTTGAAAGCTCTTCCATTTATTTGATGTGCAAGAAAAAAGGGAGGGGGGAGCCATAAAGAAGATAATGTGGAGAGTGCCTTGGGCCAGATCAGGGTTGGGGTGGTGGGGAAGCACAGGATACAACAGAACAAGCCAGGCAGAAGATAATTCTTAGGTCTTCAGGGAGTCACACTTTTAGATAGGCAACTGCTCCATATTTTTAATGGAGACTGGATAGTGGAACAGACTCTCTTAGAAAGTGATGAACTCCCCTTGAGAAAAAGAGGATGATCACTGAGGAAGCATCAATTGGTTTTCTAGAGCAGCAGGAAGCTCTGTTAATTAAATAAACTAAAAACTCTTGCCAACTCTCTGATGAATCACCTGCTCCTCCTCTTCTATTCAGCTGAGAAATAAAGTGTATTTGGATCATTCCTTTCCATGGAGAACAACTGAGGCACCCAAAAAGCAACTAGGCAAATTAGAGCAAAAGAATCTTACACCCCAAACATAATAATACAGCTCCTTTTGCGTTTCTACGTTTTGGAATATCTTTTGCCTACAATATATATGTAAAATAATATATATTATTTACACCGGGGAATAGCTTAGAAAGAGGTATCCTTCTTTTTGATCAGAACCAAAACAAGGATGGAGAAGACAACCAAGAGAAAGTAAAGTGGTTCCCATCTTTCAGGGCATTTGCTGTTTATTATTCTAGGACAGAAGTGACCAGAGGAGAAACTGAGAATATTCCACATAGTTAGAAAAGAAAATGTAAGGTGAATGTTATAAGAATGGAGTCCCCACTGTGCAGATAAGGGACTTTTGCCTTCAATATCCTTGCTTTGATAACAGACTCAATGCTACAGCATCCAGAGTTACTTCTGCTTATTAAGGAGGAAAGTTCACTTTCTGAAAAAAAAAAAAGGGCTGCATAAATTGGAAATGACATGTCCTAACACCTCACTCACCTCCAGCTTATCTGCATGCATGCGGGCAAATCTTGATACCCGTATCTTTTTCTGAGTCCTGGTGTTATAGATATAGCTTCCTTTCTTTAGCATCCCTTGATAAACACGAACATATGTCAGCTGCCCAAAACGTCCAGCCTGGAAGTAGCAAAAATCAAAAGCTCAGAGGATTAAAAAAAAAAAAAAGTTAAGACTTTCACTCAAAACAATATAATGTATCCTTAAACATCTACAGTAGTAGGTATAACAGCCATGCTGATTTTCATAGAGGAAATACCTTTCTGATCATTGCAAGTATTTTATTAAATAAAAATACAAACTTACCTCAAGTTTAAACGCCAGGCCCAAAAATGGCAGGGAATCATCTCGGGAATAACCTAGCAAAATCCTGGATTTTTCCGGATTATCCCTTCAGCAAAATAAAATTTAGTTAAAATGCCAGTATTTTAAAAGTATTTTATCATTGTTGTGGAGCTTTAATGTACATAGTAACTTAATGCACATAATCACAAGTTATGAAGACCTATGTAAGATAAAGAATTAGCATTTGAGCATTATGTAGCTTGGACTATCAGGTTCTGTGGAGTTGGACAATGGTAGCATAAGAGAGCTGGAAATGGTATGGAAGAAGCATTGTCAACAGACACCAATTATTCTAGCATCTGACAGATCCTGCATTTGAAAGAACAATGAAAAACTATAAAGCCAGTGTTCTGGAGATGCCTTCCCAAAACAATGTCTTCATTTTGTACACATCTACAAGTGCTTTACATAGTAACTCATAGAAAGAACATCAACTCAGCAGGTTTAATGTAATCTACTCTCTTGGCCAATAATGAACTATTATAAAAACCTTCATCTATACTAGCTACCATTGCAACAGCAGATGATATGGCTGTTTGAATGGATTGTGCAATGCTTTTGATTTGATTCAGAAGGGCTGCTTCAAATCATACAGCGTCATAAATACAACACCTGCTTGGAATTGACTCAAGGAGAAGACATTTTGAATGGACAATTAACACAAAGAAGTGGGGAAAGAAGGAAGGTTAAAAAGCTGAATTTTAAGAAAGCAATTTAAAGAGGGAATAATTGTGAAGTTAGAAAAGGCAGAAAGATTCAGCAGAAAAGGAAAGGGAAGATATTAAGAAGGAGATAAATTGGAATGAGAAAAGTCATGGGGAAAAAAGAGGGAGGAGAAACAGTAAGACTAGTAAAATGTTGAAAGGAAATTGTTTCTTTACAATTAAAAGAAGGAATACTTGTGAAGTCAGGAAATGTAGAAAGAATGAGGAAAGACATGGGAAAGAGAGCGGGAGGAGACTCGGGTTCACTCCTTGGACAATGCACCGGAGAAGCAGTAAGAAACAGGCATGTGACAGAAAGAACCACAGAACTAGTAAAATGTTGAAAAGAAATTGCCTTTTCAGAGATAATGGTTGATGAATTAAAAGGGGGATTCTGCAGGGTGACAAGGACTAATAAGAATATTTCTGCAATTAAAAATATTTAGAAAATAGGGTAATATAGATATTGATAACTCTTATTAAAGGGGGGGGAGAATATGCTGTGGAATCCAATTGAGAAGATGTAATGACTAATGGTTTATTGGGAATTAAGATGAGGGAATAAAGGTATATTCTAATCATTAAGATGTTACACTCAAAATAGTAAAAGAGGGGAAACATACTTGTTCTTTTTTCTTTTTGTGTGGGTGTGTTAAGATCTGTATTAATTTAGAACTTATTAAATGTGTAATTGAAAGGGAATGTGACAGACTAAAGAACCAGCTAAATTAATAAGTTTAATATAGATTATTAAAAGCAAGGAGAGACATTGGTAACTTCATTATTACCTCTATTAGGCAAATATATATTGTTTATTTGTATTTTTAAAATAAATATTAAGGATTATATTTGAAATAATTGAAATGAAATTAAATGTTTAGATTGGGATTAATGAAAGAATTTAGAATTAAACCTTATTAGTATTTATTAGGTAAATACATATTGTTTATGTTTAAAAACAAATACTAAAGGATTAATTTGAAATAATTGAAATGAAACAAAATTGATTGAAATTAAGGAAAGAGGCTAGAATTAATGTGTTTGTTTCTCTCCCTACTGAAAATTTGGAATGGAAAAGGGAATAATAGAATTAAGTATGCATAGATCATTGTATAATTTCTGTCATATTTGTATGTAAAGATGATGACCCGGAAATATGTTGTCCACCAAAAAGAGATTTTTGTTTTTAATGTGAAAACTGAATAAAGTTTGTTAAAAAAAATAAATAAATACAACACCTGCTTGTCATTCCTTAAAGCAGCTGCATCTGTTTCCAGGAGGGTATGACTTCAGCAGAAGTCCAATGTGTTGCTTTAATGAATCAAGGATGGTGTTGCATTTATCTTCCAGCACATTCTGAATCCAATCCGAAGCTCCATATATCCCTCTTCATTAATTTATCACTAAGCTCAATCACCATCAGCAATTCAGTTTTTTTATTTGTCCCCACCTATAGGCTACACTGATTATCTACTAGCTCAGACATGGTTTTATAGGTATTTTGGCTGGGTTTTCCAGGTTTTGGTAACAGCCACTTCAGTTTTAAACTGGAACCAGTTTGAAATTTCAGTCAACAGCATGCTTTAAATCTGGATCTGCCACAATGCTAATGGATCTCAAATTTACTTTTTAAAAAAGACGGTGACAAATCTAGCCTTTCTTATTTCCTGTTAAACTATCCAGGTCATATCACCTATCTGTAGGCAAGAAATTCTGCAGTACTACAGATGGTAAGGGTATCTCTTATGTATAGTTTAGTTATATGTTTAACAGAAAAGAGAGAACCATAGGTATTACAGTACTGCCTGGAATTTCAGACTCTTAACTTTTTTTTTCTTATTTTGAGCAGCTGGTAGAAACAAGATCATGCCATGCTGTCAATTTGCAGGCAAGGTAGGATGTTCTATAAAGATGCCTGGGATATCATAAAATGATTGTCTCTGTGCCAAGGAAACTGATTTTGTGAAACAAAGCATTGCAATAAGTGATTCTATGCCATGGACTTCTCAGAGCCTGAGAAAATAAACAGTGTTTTTTTATAAAACATTACTAGATCCAAACATCTGCATATTTCTTCATTATCAATGGTTAACCCACTTATTCATCAAATGCCCTAACACTGATTTGAAATTTAATGTAACTTCCCCCAAAATATGAGTAGGAAAATAGTTTTAGATGTATGAATGTCAATGATAACTGGAGTAATATATTTTAATTTAAGCAATATTAATAGTCTAAATCCTAGAAGAAAGCACACTGCTTTATGTAGTTTCTATCATCTCCCAGGTACAGTGGTATATAAACAAACAGTGATGCTTGTTTGTTCAGGAAAAGGTCTATGAAAACTAGATCAGCTTTCCATAATCTGGTGCTCTCCCAGATGAGCGAGAATTACAAATTCCCAGATTCCCAACCATGAAATCCCATCTGAAGTGGAACCATATCAAATACAATATGTTTTCTCCTCTATTAATTCTTAGTACTTACTTCTGGTTCAATAATGCGTAATTCTGCACTTCTGATGGATTTGGGAGATATGCCAGAACAGCATCCAATAGAGGTTGCACCCCTTTATTCTTCAGAGCACTTCCAAGCAGTACAGGTGTGAAGGTCTTACTGAGTGTTGCTCTTCTTACTGCAAGCTAGAAAGTGTCACAACATTTATACTTCGTTATTAACAATTGTTTGTATCCATTTGTCCCACCAAATCAAACATCTGAATCTTGGCATATGAAAAATATAGCAGAAACATTGCTTCATTCACCATGGTTGGCAATTAAGTTCTTTATCTTTTAAATTGGGTGTTTGTTCATTTCAAAAACAAAAAAAATTCTCTGAGGTTTTTTTTTTTTCCATTTCTCAAGATGTAGCTAAGTCTATTCAGAATACATTTATTACCTTTTTCTTCTTCTTGATGGAATTGCCTTTGGGTTGTACAGATAGTCCTGGGCTTCAGTAAGTTGAACAGAGGACCAAGGAGACAATAAAAGTTGAAGAATGAGCTCAGCTTCAGCTCAGAACATGGCTGGACCCGAATGTATCAACGGAGGGGATGTGGGTTTTAGAGCAAGATATCCTATCTTAATGGCCTATGACAGGAGTGTCATAATGTCATCATGTGACATAGCATGATTTCCCCCCCCTTCACTAAAACTGGGGTGGGCATGACCAGCGCATGATACATCTGGCCTGCAAGTTTGACACCCTTGGTCTATGATATAAAGGAGGCTGAACTGAAACAAAAGAGCCAGTTCAGAAACTCAAAATTTGACCCACTAAATCTAGGCTTGCTCGGTCCTATGATTTGATACTTTTTTATCAATCATGGGAGCCAATGACTGATATTTGAAGTTGGCAAATGAAGATTCTGAATGCCTGTTAGTTTACTAAAGTGAGCATCTTTAAAGCCTCAAAATATAACGCCTTGTCAAGCTTCTCCTGACAGAGCTTGGTAGATATTAAACAAGAACACAAGAAATTAGGACGTTTTGGTAGATATTTCATTTCTTGAAAAGCTAAGTAGTTACTACAGAACAATTCAGATGACTCCAGTATATCAAATTCAAGATCTATTTATGGTGAAATCAATGTTAAGATCCTTGCATCTCTTTCCTCCATAAACTATGCAGGTCTCTCTTTCAAATAGGAGGCCTGATTTTCCACCTGTCTCTTGTTCTGATAACAGATACATCCGTTGTTTTCCTCTTACCAAGAGAGCTAACTCTCAAAATGTCCAGGTTAAGCTCTTAAATTTCAAACTCTTTTTGCCCCTTGTGTAGGATATCTACAAAAGGACAGTTCTCCCAACTACAAAAATATGTTCCTGTTCCATCAGTTTCAACTTCCCAACCTTGCCCTTATACTTTGACAAATTACTTTTGTTGCTTTCCTTCTGAGGATGTAGCACAATAGCCAGACTTTCATTTCAGCAGCAAATTATATAATATGAACAAAAAGCTAGTAATTTAAGCATTTGACCTTTAATAAACAAGGAGAGCTTAGTTCTTGATGACTAGATGGCCATGTTACTTTCCTGGCAATAATGCAGAATTGTTTCTACTGCTTTCATCTCATATTTTTTATTTTCCAAATTTGGTCTATAGCCCTGAAAATTCCTGCTCAGCTTTTTTAGATCAGCCAAAATTGTTTTAGTGCTGCCACCTCCTGTGAGGCTTGCTAAAAATAAACATCCAGCAAGTTTCTCCATAAAAAAAAATCTAGATCACTACCTGGCTGGCTGCCACAGTGTAAACATTAATCACTGTGGACAAATTACCTAGCTCAAACAAGCCCAATCTTTGATCTTTCTCAAATCTATTAAACAACGTAAAATCAGCTAGCTATGGTATATGCTGGGCTGGGGGAGAGACCCAAGTATTTTTCCTCTACTAAGAAGGAAAACATAATTACTATACTACTTCAAAGCTCAGGCTAAAATAATGTACTTTTATTTTAATAAACTGATCTGAAAGAAATATCTGCATAAAATAAAAAATGCTTCTGTTCCGAACAACAGTCTTAAGTTACCTTCCTATATCCTACAGTTCTATGATGGTGCAATTTATAAATACAGCACAACAGGACTATAATTTTGCTTAGATTTTGTTGCAAGCATTGTAACACTTGTGAATGTGGAAATCTTTACAGCACCCAGGTAACATGAATAGACACAAATAGCATGAAGCCATAGCAAAATGTTTGTTATCTCTAGCTCCAAGAGGAACAATCCTGCTAAAGGTTACATATGGAAAGGAAGATGAGACATATGGTCCTATTCAGGCCATAGCTGTGCTAAAAGTAGCAAAGATCAGGTGATGAAAAGACTGAAAATTACTAGTCAGAGCTGAAAATAGACTAGATATGTTTTAATTATATAATGTCAAGTTTCAAGTTTATGATTACCACCATCAAATCAGCAATGACAACGCTGGAAAGTAGGAAACAGAAAATTGTATCTTTTTTTTCTTACTTTCCTTCTGAAAAATGTCTACATACTGAAGAATGGTAGAACATGTTATTTTAAACCAATTCGGGACAATTTCATTTTTTCACTCTTGCATCGGCTTGGTGTTTTCCTATTATTTCATTCTCAACTGGCAGTTCAACATTCTTTGCAATGTGAATGTTGACAAGCATTTATGGATCCCATGCATAGAACTGAAATAATATAGATCACAAGTTTATATAATCCTGAGAATTTACGAAATGACCGGAGTTTGTAGAAAAATGGATACTTGAGTGAACCCATTTTCCTTCCAAATTCACAGGCCTCCAGTCTTCATAAAATCATTTAACCTTTTTAATGTAACCTAAGCAAAACATCAATTTCTGCCTTTATGGTTACGAATTCTATAAGCTAGTTGTGCATTATGTAAAGAACCAAAACATGTTTAAAATTGAAATAGGCTGAAGGGAATTCATCCTATTTTGCACTAGTTTTAGTTTTACATAGATGAAAAGGCACAAGTAATTTAGGGAGTACGGTGAATATGTGGACATTTTCCAAATTAAGACAAAAGACTTCACTCCATTGAAGATTTTACTGAATTTGATACTTTTACAATAAAATATTTAAGATCAGCTTGAACATATTTCTGCTGGATTTTAAAAGTATTCAAATATTGAAGTTTTTCCCAACTGAGGTGGAGATTCCAAATTAATTGAAATCCTGGAGTATAATACGACCTTGGGACTAAATGATTATGTAAGAGCACTTAACATGGATTGTAACCTTTTAATTATGTAAGACAGAATCAAGCAGCAAATTGAATAACCAGCATGCAACATTTTCCCAGACTATAAGTCATCAAATTCTAAGAAGGATAACATGAGATGACTTCCAAATGCAGAGCCTGTATTTTCCAGGCTCATCAAGTCTTCAAGCCAAACCCAGTCCTAAACTAAGCAAGTTCAGCTGTGGTGACAGTTTCCATTTACACTAAATTTATGCATTAGAGGAAGCAACTGAGTCTTATCAAGGATAAACCTGCAATAAAATAGTCTTTCAGCAGAACAGTACTTATTTTCTGGGAAACAACTATCAATAAATAGTTAAGCTCCAATGTCACACCTATACTCAGACAGGAAAGCAAGGCTGGAAATGACCTCTAAGATCTGTCACAACCTTGTCTATCACACTAAACAGCTGGTTTCCTCCAGGCAGCTTTCTTACCCGCCAGTCATTTCTAGCTATTAATGACTACTGGTTATAAAAGCTTAATGCTTCCCTGGATAGCAGCAAAGTGTCATGAGAAAGATATTGCAGACACATACACTTTCTAATGCTGCAATTTAGTTCAGCTCTTAAAAGTAATAGAATACAATACTTCTACATTCAAAGCAGTAACAAATGAATGCTGGCTGTATCAACCTCCCACAGTTTCATGTGATAACTCAATATCTTTCTTACTTTATAATGCTTTGGTAAATCCACTCTTGGAATAATGCATCCAGTTTTGGTCACCACAATGTAAGAAAGATATTGAGACTCTAGAAAGAGTGTAGAGAAGAGCAACAATGATTATTAATTAGGGGACTGTAGGCTAAAACATATAAAATAATGGTTGCTGGAATTGGGTATGTCTAAATCAATGGGAAAAAGGACTAGGAGTGACATGAGAGCAGTGTTCCAATATCAAAGGGGTTGCCACAAAGAAGAGGGAGTCAACCAAAGCACCTGAAGACAGGTCAAGAAGCAATGGATGGAAACTAATCAAGAGAAGCAACCTAGAACTAAGTAGAAATTTCCTAATGGTGCAAGCAATCAACCAATGGAACAACTTGCCTCCAGAAGTTGTGGATGCTCCAACACTGTAAGTTTTTAAGAAGAGATTCATTTGTCTGAAATAGTATAGGGTGTTCTGTCTGAGTAAGGAGTTGGAGTAGGAGATTTTCAAGATCCCTTCCAACTCTTTTATGCTGTTCTGTTATTTACTGCAGTATTAAAAGTCAGTAGTCATAACTTTCTGCTAAATTTTTCCAGAATTTTAAGAAAAGTTCTCATATATATTCCCTTACAATTAACCTGCAAGAAAAGTGTTAAACTTAAAAGCTTAACTTTCAAACATCAATCCAGTCATGCTTCCTCTTGCTGGTTGGACAATTCATAGTCCAACTGGCAACCTTAATTTATAGTTGAAACTAAGACAGATAATTATTCACTCAATATAAACAAGTGAAGCAGATTAAACTGCAAATGGCAGGCAAAGCATGCCAACAGAATACAGAAATAAACTACAGGAAAATCACTGGTTATCACCGGCATTAAGTGCAATAACTTATTAGTTTTATATATCACAATTTCCAAAAACTTTATCACTACAGTTATTTGAGTGCCTGTGTATTGATTCAATTATTGAGATTGAGAAAATAAAAAATTCTTCAAATATTCAAATTGCTCTATGTTATCACTGTTCTAGAAAGTGTTATGAATAGAATGCTGGTGACCTTTTACCACTACACCATCGAGTATTTTAACTTATTGCACCTGTGTATGGCTTGCCAACTGCACAGTGGCAGATAGGACAGCTCTCCAGAGAGCTAACGTCATTGCCCAGTGGATCATTGGTTGCCCTCTCCCCTCTTTGGAAGAGCTTTATAGTTCCCGCTGCCTTAAGAAAGTTCAAAACATTCTCAAGGATCCATCTCATTCTGGGCACCCTCTCTTTGTACTATTACCATCTAGCACGATACAGAAACAAGGACAAACAGACTGAAAAGCAGCTTCTATCCCAGGGCAGTAACTCTATTGAATTCTACTGTATAGTGCAATATTAATGCAATATCGGGTTTTCAATTCAATTGTATAGAATGTGAAGGATGTGTGTTTGTATTTTATTTTTATAATTATAATGTACACTGGAGATAGCATTTAATTTCAAGTTCAAAGTTCAATGACAATAAACTAAACTAAACATTAAATTTAAGTAAATTGTAGAGTATGAAATCATTTTTATCCTTATTCTTCAATAATTCCTATGAAAGCATCCATTTTGTTTTGCTTTTGTCTAGGCACAATGCAGCTCGACACTACTAGTAGAAATACTTACTTCAAAGGCCTTTAGTAAGTTTTCAACAAAGAAAAAGAATGATTAAATTCTCTTACTTTCAAATCAGTCACTGTTGGGATTTTCTCTTCCAGAAAAAGCTCTCCAAGTTTTTCATCACTGTTTGCAACACATTCAATCAGTTCCTGGCGGCGATCTGAGGACTCTGCTCTGAACTCAGGAGGGATATCATCATATTTAACAATCTGGCTGCAGAAACAGGAAAAATGAAAAGTTCATCAATATTCAGCTTCAACTGTACGATCTGGTGTTTTGGACAGCTGGCTTGAAAAGATTTATGGTCCCTAGCAGCACACATACTGATAAGTTTTAATTTTCATCTTCATTTAATTTTTCCAGTTTAGGAAACCCCAGAACTATGAATGTGATTTTATAAATTATCAACTATTCAAACCTACAGCTATACAGCCTTTGGTGATTTTATCTAAAGGAAATTAATAGGAAGCTTTAGATCTGCAAACTAATTTCTGCCTGCTCCAGCTGCTCGGCTCTTCTGATTTCCTGCCGCTTTTTTGTTAGCCAGTAAAAAGAAATTATTACTAAGTTCCCAAATCCAGGATTTAATCAGTAAGACATCACAGATCTTAAAGCCAATGTGGATGCAATGCATCAAACTATTATCTATATAATTAAGACATCTAGAAAATGGGATAATCTGCCTTTTCCTCCAATTTCTCACTTTTCCAAAGATAAATGGATTAAGGTTTAGATTAAAAAGCATCAAACTACATAATGAGCCATGACTAGGTCCATATCCCTCTTGTGAAAATGAAGAATCAGTAATTTTTTTATTTTTTTTTTGGCTAAACAAGGTTTACTGCATTGTTGAGATTTTTAATATTAATTTTGATTTGTTTAAAACTAGCCACAGTTGATCAGTTAGCATGAACAATGTAACCAAACAAGGTAACCAAAATATTTTAACTCTTCTCTCCCAATAGAAAAAGAAATGGGGAAGCACATAACTATGTCTGAAAGTTGAGTCATTGCAACTTGATTTTTTTCCCCCTTATTTGAGACTTTCTGCTGCTCATCCAAGCAGCTTCAGCAATCAGAACAAATTAGTTAGGCAGAGATCCATTAAAATGCACCAACTCCTCCCACCTCAACCTCAGGGGTTTCCTTCCCAAAGTAACTTGTTCTGATTGATGAAACTGCTTGGATAAGCTGCGAAAAACATCTCAAACTAATAAGAAAAATAAGTCCAACTGCCATGACTCAATTTTCAGACAACTTTATCCTGGATGACTGAGAATCTTCACTGACACATATCCACTAGCTTTTCTATAGAGTCAGACGAGGAGGTGGTGGAGGGAAAGCCTGGATCAGTTTTGGAGCCTTTGGATGGTTCTGATAAGGAAACAGCATCAGAGACACAGGGGAGCCTTCCATCTTCCCCAGGTGGAGAGGAAGCTGTCTTCAGGGCCTGAGCTGAGTGAGGGGGAGGATCAAATGGGGCCCATCCCAGATGCACGTATGCACAGAGAGGAAAGGAGAGGAGCAAAGGAAAACAGTAGGCCAACTATCAGGGAGAGGCAGACACAGACAATAGCTAGCCCCTCCCTGGCTGGGAAACAAATAGGAAGGGGTTGGGAGTGGCCGGTTGTCACAATCATTTGTTTCTAGTCTACAGTAAGCAATTCGGATTTCTTGGCTAAACCCAAGTTTGTTGGGACTAGTTACATTTGATTTTTTTGTTTATCCAAGTGAATAAAAGACTGTTACTGTCCTGTTATAAAAAGGGGCTTGTAAATGTCCCACAAGTAAATGTCTTATCACTACTTGCGAAGGCCAGGTCAGAACAAATACAAACACAGAGCTTGCTAACAGACTTTCTAACAGACTTCAAAATCTGATTAAGACAAGACTCCTTCTTTGTATTGGTAACCCATGGAAGGTCCCAATGCAACCTCCGTGTTGGTTAAAATCAACATCAGAAATTCCCAATGAGAGGTGGGCTGGAGGAAGGATAGCTAGATTCAATATAACAGAAGAGTTTGTTGTAATCACCAGAATGGCAAGCTTCAAATTCTATCTTAAGCTATAAACCCCGATCACAATAGAAATCACTATATATGGATTCTTGCTTAGGCAAAGCCAACAAATTAGAACTCAACACAGTGTGAAGCCAGGTAATACATTATAGTTAAGAGATAAGAAATAGTATTGCTGTTCTATTCCTAGCTTGTCTTTCCTGAATAATCAAAATTACTGAAGTTTACTTCTAGAAGTAAAACTCTACCTCAGGGACATGAAACATATTTGCATAAGGAAATTTTAGCACCTTACCCAAAGTCACCATCGAAGTATATAGCCTTTTCTTCAATTAAATCAATAACTCCTCTGAGTTGCCCTTCCAGTCCCATGGGAATCTGAATAAAAGCAGCATTCTGCTTTAGCTTGGTTCTGTAAAAATTAAAAACATATACAATTTCTATACTTCTCCCATTTGAAGTCCCTTGAGCCTAGAAGAATGATTGTGGATTTCTGTAAAAATTATAAAGTTGAAGATGAAAATGGTAGAGACAATCTCTGACTTCATCTTCATGACTTGTTCTCTAGCTTTTGACTGCAGCTGAGCAATCTCTTTGGTACATGGCATGAATTAAGAATCTGAGATATACCATCTAGGAAGAGATGTGCACAGATAATAGGCTTTTATTTTAAAACAATCAAGATATATTTACATTCTTCAATGTAAATATCTGCAAAATTCTTGACTAATAGAACATTCTAAATGTTTACATATTTTATTCAGAAAAACATAATCACCTCTAAGTGGAATTGTAAGAGTCAGATATGCAAACACTACTATTACTATTAAATTTGTACAGTGCCCAATTCTCAACAAGTTTCAAACAATACAATCATCACAGGTCAAATCACGGATGAGAAATTTAGGATGTTTTCATTATGATTTTATGGCATTTATATCAGGTGATCATCAGCAATCTTATTTCACGCAGCCTTAGCAAAACTAGAGAAACTGTATATTTATATTCATAGACAAGTTACAGTCTCAGAGACACAATTTTGTCCAGTTGACTTCATAAAAGGAACACATTACTGCATTTAGTGATCATTAATTCAGAAATATTATCTTAATTATAAGATTTAGACAGTGAAATTAAGCAGCTGATTTTAAGGGTTTTTTCATATTTTATAGTGAAATTATTTGTATAGAATAATGAGGAAATCATTTCTGTATCAACTTACAATAGCCTTGATACAAATGGCAGTGATATTTAATCATTTTATCTACTAGAGTTTTGAGAAGGCAACTCACAAGTCAGATGACAGGTAGGTGGGATGCATTTAAATTTAGAAGTTCCTACCTTAATTGTTGTATGGCTCTGTTTGGATTTGAGCCCGTGCGATCCAATTTATTGATAAAGGTCAAGAACGGAACATTGTATCGCTTCATTTGTTTGTTGACTGTCATTGTCTGGCACTGAACCCCTCCAACAGCACACAACACGAGAATGGCCCCATCAAGAACTCTCAGTGACCTTTCCACTTCAATTGTGAAATCAACATGCCCTATAAATGAAATAATTGTATATAAAAGTTTTAAGATTCACTGCTGTTACTGAATTCACACGTTTCCCAATTCTTATGGTTTTCAGAAATGGCAAGCAACAAATTCAAGCGAAACCAACATTTAATTAAGCATGTCCAAAAAACTTACATAAAACCATACTCTATAGAGAGATTTTAATCTCTCAATTGGCTGAGAAACTTGAACACTATTGGCTAACTGACAAAACCATCAATCAAATGCAAAGACAGCTTTTCTTGGAATAGATTATATCCTGCAATAGATTATATCAGGAATAGATTATATCCTGCAATTTAACACTGATAGAGAATATTTGTAGTACAGGATGGAAATGAGGTCCTTGGTGCTTTCTGAACTTGGTTGTTTTCTTGCAGATGTTTCATTTTACCAGACAAGCAACATCATCAGCCCTAGCAACTAAGACAGCACCAAGTACCCCTCACCTTTAACACCATCAAATCTGCCTATCCCAGTTCCTCAATGGATGAACATAAAAATACCAAACCAAGTCTAACCACCTGGATGGTTATGCAACCAACCATAATAGATTTCTATAGGAAGTATTGTGTGCATGCAACCAATGAATTCTGATATCTAATTTTCAACGTAATAATTGCCTTAGTGCTGGTAGGAAAGGGGAGCACAGATACATTGAATAAAACAGAGAATGACCTAAATCTAAATTCATAGTTGTATGCCAGCATATGCTCATTCATATTCACTAAAGTTAAGAAGAATGCATTCAAAATCCCTTTCACAAATATCTTACAATTACTCCAAACTGATACACTTTAAACATAAGAATGAATTTATTCTATCCCACCTTGCATTTGAGAGTTCAAGAAAACATATATAGTATTTTCTCCTCTTGTTTTTTCCCATAATAATTTTGTGGGTAGGTTAGACTGAGAGTGTCTGACTGGCCCTAAGTCACCCAGTGAACTCTGGGTCTACAAATGGACTAGAACCTGGCCCTGTCTGTTCTCAGACAATACCTTAATCATTACAACACACTGTCTAGACCAGGGATCCCCAACCACCGGTCTGCGGACCAGTACCGGTCCGTGAAACAAATCCTACCGGGCCGCTGGTTTGCTGGGCGCCGCCATCTTGTTTTGATGAAAAAGTGCTTCCGGTGAGCTTTTCTGGGTAAAAAGCTCACTGGAAGCACTTTTTCATCAAAACAAGATGGCAGCGCCCAGCTGATGCCGGTACCAGGCTGCGGCATAAAAAAGGTTGGGGACCACTGGTTTAGACCAACGATCACAACTGGTGGTCTGCAAGAAAATTTTGGCAGTCTGAGGAAAATTGCATTTTTTATATTGCACTAAATACTATTTATCTTTTTAAAAAAATCATATTAGTAGTCCCTGGGATTTAAAATTATGAATTTAGTGGTCCCTGAGGTCTGAAAGATTGGTGACCCCTAGTCTAGATCACAACTCTTAAATTCTCAGCCAGTAGTTTGGAGGACATCAGATTGGGAAAGGTTGCTGAATAACATGATGGCCATATAAGTCTATCACAATTAGGCTCTCTGTGACTGATGAGCCAGGCAATACAAAAATGAAATGAACATGGCTAATTGAAATTACACTTTATATATTTAGAAGAATTCTGCTTAAAAACAAGACTAGTGTGAAGTTTCATGTTGCCAATTATTTGCTAATCAGTTGGAAAAAAAGATCACAAACTAGATCTGCAAGTTATCAAATAGGTATTCTTTTTTTACAGCAAAGAGAAATGAAAGATGTGGAAAACTAAATATGATATGCAAGGACAACGCTACCTGGGGTATCAATTATGTTAATATTTGTATCTTTCCACATGGTGTATGTAGCAGCAGACTGAATAGTGATTCCTCGTTGTCGTTCCAATTCCATGGAATCCATCACCGCACCAACTCCATCTTTCCCTTTTACCTAAGAGGAAAGAAAACAAATCAATATATCTGAATGTGCGTTTCTGTTCTTTTATATAGAATAAAGCTGTTGAAAATCACTTAATTTAGCCCTACTTCAATTTTCTAGATCAAAAACTAATAAATACAAGAGAAAGGAAGGGAGGGAGGGAAGGAGTATATATATTTTAAAAAAAATCACAAAAGGTAATTGTTTTTAAATGTTTTTTTTTAAATGTTGTAAACTAATGAATAATTCACGTCTAATTTTCAGCTAACAAGAAAATGTGGTGCAATGATTATTATATCAGCTTTGATACACCCCAAAATACTTTATGTCAAATGGGGAATAAGCTAATTAATCCTAAGACTTTTATACATTTATTCATAATGGCCAGATTATTAATAAGGAATGGAAGTATAACTCAGGCCACATAAGATTTTATAGACTAAATTGGACTTGTAAGTAAACAGGTCATTAGTGTAACTATTTCTAGACAACCTGGATAGTCTTGCCTGAAGTTCAGGTCTCCTTCAAAAAAACATTTTTTTCCTACAAAGTCTTTCCTGAAAAGATTTTTTCAGCTCATTCTTGAATTTGGGAAAAAACTTCAATTTAAATGAAACAAGAATACCCAGACACAAATAATGCACTTCATTCTCATATTTTCAGGCATATACTATATTATTCTAAAACGTATTCACTCTTTTGGATTTTTTAGAATTTTTGCCTTTGTCACTGAATTCAAAGCTTTATGTGGATCCAATTGACTTATGAAAGGATTCTATGTGAACAACAGGATTAAAATTTGATGCCCATTTTATTTATTTCATAAGCAGCCATCCAAAATGTAATCTGCAAATCACCTCTACATTCGGTGAGCAGCCTGTCTCAATATTGTGTTCTCCATGTTGAACTGCTTCATTTCAACAGCAACTTGAAAAAACAGCAATTTTCTAAAATAAAATACAGTATGTGTTGAAGTGCTGCTACACTTCTATGAAATTATGATCTGGGATTTTTGAAAGAAAAAAATTGAATTTGTACTTTTTTCATCCATTTTCTTATAAAGGTACCACCGACACTTTAGTTTTAGCTGATGGACAAACGAGCTGATAATCTTCTATAAAGTTATCTGGTTAAAAATATGAACTTATGATTTATTCAGCTATGGCAAATCACCTACTGAAATAGCACAACACCCCAATATCATATTAATGCTGTCTCCATGTTTGTCACTTGATAAGAAATCATGAATTTAAGGTTTGGCTTCCACTAGATTTAATAACATCCCATGCAGCTTCTCTTCTCTCAAATTCCACTTCTGATTCATATGTCCAAAGAAAAATTTCTCCAACACTCTAGAGACCCACACAGGTGCTTTCTGAAGCAAGCATCAAAGTTCATAAACAATGTTTTTCACACATAGGTTTCATTTTCACCCAGGAATTTGAGAAGATGGAGCCATGAATATTGACTATAGCCAAAGGGACAGACTCTTGGATGTTGCTCTGGATAGCCTTATACTATATCCCTATAATGATTCCTACAGGCAACCTTGCTTGGAAAGATTAGTGTTTAAAATCTTCTCCATTTAAGACTACAGCCCTGACTCAATTGATAGACCCTCAGAGCTTTAGATATTATTCATAATCCATCTTTATTAATTTGTTATATTTTTAACAAAATAGAGTCAACCATTGCCTTCAAAATTCCTACCTGTTCTGTTTATTTTATGCCCTCTGCATGTATGTTATCTTAAATTTACCGGAACAGTATTCCCGAAAGTTGACAATAAAACAGAAACCATGAAATAACGACAACAAGAACAATAATAAAATGCCAATCCTCCCCATTGGTACCAATATATTCATAAATACCTCATGCATTTCTGCTATCTTTCCTGTGTAAAATAGAATACGTTCAGTTAATGTAGTCTTTCCTGAATCAATATGCGCAGAAATGCCTATGTTCCGAATTTTTTCATTGGGAAAAATTCCTGAAGAGCACCATCTGCAGCTGTATAGCATCAGCTAGGGAAAAAAAGCATGGAGCGTAACAATAATGTAATATATATTAAATACACAATAGGATTCATATACATTTTCAATGTAATAGCCTATTCAGTGGTTCTGGTATGATAGCTCCCACCCTTACAATGAATATTAGTTTCATTGGGGTTAGGCAAGAAATCAATATACTATCATTCATTCATTCATTCATTCAATCAATCAATTTCTATAGCTGTCCATCTGAATCAATGATTCTGAATGGCTTACAATTCAAAAAAATATATAATTAAAAATAGTAAAAATATTTTAAAACACAAAAAACATCCATATTAAATATATATTGGGACAAGATACTTAGCCTGTTAGCAATGCACCCAGGAATTATTTTTAATAATCATAATAATCATAATTACTTGATAATTATCATAATTATCAAGTAAAAGTTTATATGCTTTATAAACATAAAGCGATAAACAGACATTTTTTCATTAAAAATGAAAATAAATTTAAAATCTGCATTTTAGTGAGACAGATGAGATTGTTGAATTTAACAAATAATATAAGGCTAGAAAGCAAATTATAAAAGATTTCTCATAATGAAAGCTTTTATGGAATTGTGACCTACTTATCAGATTCATCTAATAATGTATTATGTACCCTGAGTAAAAAAAGATTAATAGTATAAGAAATATTCCTGCTCAGCAGCATTTGTTGTTAAGAAAATATTGCTACTGGAAAAAGAAAAATTCAAAATTTAAACCTCTTAATTACAAATATGTTTCCATATTAATTTTAGACAGAAAAAAATAGAGAGATTAAAGTTGATTTTAACAATCTGAATATACGATTTCAACCATTTCAGGCAATACTGTAACAACCATTCCTTACAAATCAAATACACTGTGAGGCAAGAACAAATAAACAAAAGCCAACAAATGTTAGCAAATAACTGTAAAGTAAAATTGAAGTTGCAAGTTCAAAGTTGCACAGTCCATTGAAAAAAGATTAATATCATAATTTAAGACTTCAGATAAGATGAATTTTAGAAGGTAAAATGGTTAAAACATTCATTCAAACGAAGTTGCTAATTCATTGGTTAGTTTGGAACAATTCTTGCTAAAGAACTGGAGGGGAATCCTTCAATAATGTGCTAGTTAGGCCTTCTACAGTTGTATATTGTTCTATTCCTATTTTTTCTCGTTTTAACCACTCAATTAGGCAGTATGTATATCTCTTATACAACAATGTTACTGACATCTTTGAATACTTTTAAATAATATATCAGGGTGGCATATTCTTTATACTAATTTTTATTAATGGTTATCAAATGCTGGCTACCTTTTCTAGAATAACTTACCTTCAGATATTCAAATTGCCTCTTCCTTAATTAAGCTTTCAAAGAAAGCATTTAAGGGATGAGATGGAAGACTATGATACTATGATCTATTTTTGTAGGGACAGGATTTTATTATATTTTAACTGTTCTTTTGTACCAGCTGTATAAGCCAGTGAGAAACTCCTTGATTAGAATGGCTTATCAAATATAGTAAATATATAATTTTGAATGGCAACTGTAAGAAATGATCATTAGCATTAACTGCAATTTTGGGCTTCAGCAACCAATTATATTTTCTATAGTGCATTTAGCCATGTAGGAATTAATGCCATATTTCATATTCTCATACTATTTACTTCATTTGGCACAAACAAATGCCAGATTAAATGCCAGAAGACTTACAAAATCTATAAAAGAATATGTTTCTCAATATTTGTACGTACTCTTAGTGTTCATAATTAAAAAAAAAACCATTTCTTGAAGGCTCCTAAAATGATAGAACTAAGGCATAATTTGCTCAGTTATCTTTCCAAAGTTTATCCTAACAGGATACCATCATGAGTTTTTCGCATTCTGAATTTGCACAACTGTTGCCTGGACTTCATAGGATGTGGAATAATTAAATACACTGCTCAAAAAAATAAAGGGAATACAAAAAATAAGACATCCTAGATCTGAATGAATGAAATATTCTTATTAAATACTTTGTTCATTACATAGTTGAATGTGCTGACAACAAAATCACACAAAAATTATCAATGGAAATCAAATTTAGCAACCCACTGAGGTCTGGATTTGGAGTTACACTCAAAATTAAAGTGGAAAAAAACCACTACAGGCTGATGCAACTTTGATGAAATGTCCTTAAAACAAGTCAAAATGAGGCTCTGTAGTGGGTGTGGCCTCTACGTGCCTGTATGACCTCCCTACAACGCTTGGACATGCTCCTGATGAGGTGGCGGATGGTCTCCTGAGGGATCTCCTCCCACACTTGGACTAAAGCATCCCCCAACTCCTGGACAGTCTGTGGTGCAACGTGACATTGGTGGATGGAGCGAGACATGATGTCCCAGATGTTCTCAGTTGGATTCAGTTCTGGGGAACGGGCAGGCCAGTCCATAGCATCAATGCCTTTGTCTTGCAGGAACTGCTGACACACTCCAGCCACATGAAGTCTAGCATTGTCTTGCATTATGAGGAACCCAGGGCCAACCGCACCAGCATATGGTCTCACAAGGGGTCTGAGGATCCCATCTCCGTACCTAACAGCAGTCAGGCTACCTTTGGCGAGCATATGAAGGGCTGTGCAGCCCCTTAAAGAAATGCCACCCCACACCATTACTGACCCACTGCCAAACCGGTCATACTGGAGGATGTTGCAGGCAGCAGAATGTTCTCCATGGCATCTCCAGACCCTGTCACATGTGCTCAGTGTGAACCTGCTTTCATCTGTGAAGAGCTCCAGGTGCCAGTGGTGAATTTGCCAATCTCTGGAAAATGCCAAATGTCCTGCACAGTGTTGGGCTGGAAGCACAACCCCCACCTGTGGATGTCAGGCCCTCATACCACCCTCATGGAGTCTGTTTCTGACCGTTTGAGCAGCCACATGCACATTTGTGGCCCGCTGGAGGTCATTTTGCAGGGCTCTGCCAGTGCTTCTCCAGTCCCTCCTTGCACAAAGGCGGAGGTAACAGTCCTGATGCTGGGTTGTTGCCCTCCTAGGGCCTCCTCCACGTCTCCTGATGTACTGGCCTGTCTCCTGGTAGCGCCTCCATGCTCTGGACATACACTGACAGACACAGCAAATCTTCTTGCCACAGCTCGCATTGATGTGCCATCCTGGATGAGCTGCACTACCTGAGCCACTTGTGTGGGTTGTAAACTCTGTCTCATGCTACCATTAGAGTGAAAGCACTGCCAGCATTCCAAAGTGACCAAACCATCAGCCAGAAAGCATAGGGACTGAGAAGTGGTCTTTCGTCACCACCTGCAGAACCACTCCTTTACTGGGGATGTCTTGCTAACTGCCTATGCTTTCCACCTGTTGTCTATTCCATTTGCACAACAGCATGTGAAATTGATTGTCAATCAGTGTTGCTACCTAAGTGGACAGTTTGATTTCACAGAAGTGTGATTGACTTGGAGTTACATTGTGTTGTTTAAGTGTTCCCTTTATTTTTTTGAGCAGTGTATAACTTGCATTTCCATTCAGAATGGATAACTATCTTTTCCGAAAGAAACAAATTAGCTTTAACTTCTTTAAGATTACCTAAAGTTTGCTCGAAGTTAAGATCTTTCCAATCAACTCACAGGACGCCTTGAAAGCAGATCACTCTCACACATTTTAATCCCTTCCAAATACAGGTGAAAAAGATTTAATATCAATCCAAACTGACCCACTTTGTTCTCCAATAACCCATCTCATTTCAAGAGGCGTACAGCAAACTGAGCATTACCATAAGTTTTCAGCTGTTTTTAACCTATCGAATAGCTTCCCCGTAACGAATAGATTCTGCATTTAATGACAAATCAAGCTTCCCCGCGGAGCCTTTTGAACAACCCCCGCCAAACCAGGCGCAGAAATGTAGACACTGCTTCCCACTCAACCTGCAGCAAAGCTGGGGCTGCTCTGACCCCACGGAAGCTCCCTGGTCCTACCTGTTGCCGAGGCAACGCCAAACCTAAGAGTCGCCGACACCTCAACATCGTGAAAGCACCGCTACCCCCGCTTCCAAAAGTCACGCCGGGCACAACTCTTACAACCCAATTTCCGGTCTGAGCCGAGTAAATACTTCCGGAGCATGGGAGCGGATCTTAGAGTCACCTCCCCATCCCGGAAGTCAGCTTCTACAGCGCCCCCAAACACCTGGGAGGAAAGAAGCGCTTCGCTTCGAAAGAGCTAATTAGAATCAGAATCAAAATAAAACTGGAAAGGACCTTGGAGGTCTACTAGTCCAGCCTCCTGGTCAAGCAAGAGAAACTATACCATTTCAAACAAGTGGCTGTCCAGTATCTTCTTTAAAAAACCCAGTGATCATCCGCGGCTTACAGCCACAATTGATCCCAAAATTTCCACTGCCAAGCAAGACAATTAAGTGAGTCTTGCCCCACCCCACAATCCTTCCTGCCCAGGCCAGCCCCCAAGTGAATCACTGCAGTTGCCAAGCCAGCCACACAGTTATTAAATGAATTTGGCTTCTGCATTGACCCCATCTGTCGGGGTGGCCAAAGGGAGATTGCATGACCCCAGGACACTGCAACAGTCACAAATACATGCCATGTGCCAGGTGTTTGAATTTTGATCAGGTAACCATGGCGCAACAATCATAAGTGTGAAAAATGGTCATAAGTCACCTTTTTCAGTGTCGCTGTAACTGACAGATGTCACTAAATCAGAGATGTCACTAAACAAATGGTTGAGGACTATATCTCTAATGAACTAAAACACAATTTCTAAAGGTGAGGCTGATCATTTCTGCTTTCCCCAGACAGCAGGTTTGCATGGAAGAAAAGGCCATTTGTGATCTTGGATGCACTTCTAAAATGGACAGCATGAGGCTGATTTCTAGTTTTAATCCCAAAATCTGTTTTCAGTATCCAGGGAATCCTATCTGACAGATGCATCGGTCAAGTTGAGGATGCTTCCTTACACCCCACCCTTACTAGACATCGCCTCAATGTTACTTATGCCCTAGTAGTTTTGGCTGGTCTAGAAACAAGCTGAGCAGGGGCAGACCTGATTAGACTCTGATTGAGATACCTCCAAGTTAAACATACCTCAGGGTTAAAGCCAGGGGTGGGATTCAAATTTTTAAGAACCAGTTCTGTGGGCATGGCTTAGGTGGTGGGCATGTGACTGGTCATGTGACTGGGTAGACATGGCTTGATGGTCATGTTATTGGTGGTGCATGGCCAACTCAATATCACTCACATCGAAGCACGCATCTCCTCACCTGGCCTCTCATGACAGTGGGGATGCTGCAACAGTCGTAAGTGTGAAAAATGGATATAAGTCACTTTTTTCAGTGCCATTGTAACTTGGAATGGTCACTCCACACAAGCAAAGTACCAGCAAAGGAGGGTGAAAAAACTCCAGAGAAGTTCCTGAGACAGCAAGTCTAGCCCTGCCAAGAATGTAATAAGGGTTAACGGAGAGGCAGTTTCTGTAAGCAACACCAGAATGTTTCCTTCCTGCCTTCCTTACAGGATTAGGCCAGTAATTTCTTCTAACAACCGGTTCTCTGAACTGCTTAGAATGTTAACAACCGGTTCTAGCTAATCGGTGCAAATTGCTAGAATCCCACCCCTGGTTAAAGCCCAGTTTGGAAAATAAATCACATTTAAGATGAATGGCAAGTATAGGTAGTCCTCAACTTACGACCACAATTGAGCCCAAAATTTAGGTTAAGTGAGAAATTGGTTAAGTGAGTTTTGCACCATTTTATGACTTTTCTTACCTCATTTGTTAAGTGAACCCTGAAGTTGTTAAATCAGTAATACGGTTGTTAAGTGAATCTGGTTTCCTCATTGACTTGTCAGGTCACAAAAGGCAATCACATGACTCTGAGACACTGCAACCGTCATAAATGTGAGTCAGTTGTCAAGCATCTCAATGTAAATCACATGACCGTGGGGATGCCACAATGGTTGTGTGAAAAATGGTCATAAGTCATAAGTCACTTTTTTCAGTGATGATGTAACTTCAAATGGTCACTAAATGAACTGTTGTAAGTCAAAGACTACCTGTATGTATAAAAAGAAGTGAGTCTTGGAAAAAAGGTGATGGGAAATTATACCACTGCTAGGAAAACTACTAGATCCACAAAGTCACAGGAAATGAATTTGATTTGAGTCAGTCCTTATTTATATATCAAATCACTACTACAACTCCAAGGATCTTGTTTTATCTATCCAATAACCATATGCATTTGATGAAAGTTAAAAGTGGGTGATTTGCCCACTTTAGTCATCCAGGTGCATACACTGCAAATGAGTCAGCCACACTGTATTCAGAAAAGAGGATTAACTCAGCAATCGTGTTTGATGATGGATTAAGATCATATTAAATTTTAATGAAATTTTCCAAAGACTTCCCATCAATGACTCCATTACAAAACGAATCATGAGAATATACTGTATCGAACTAAGAAGAATTCTAATTTTATTCCAAGGTAGATTTTTCTTCTTTACACTGACAAAGACACAATGTGATTTAGAGCCACATAGATGTAGACCACATTGTATCTGTTGATTTCAAAATGAAGAAAGGGTTATATTTTGATTTTGTTCATATTTGAATTTTTTTTTTTTAACTCAGAGAGAGCAGTGTAGCTAAGCAACAGGTGCCAAATATTTTTTTTCAGGCAGAGAATCATCAGCCACACCAGTCTATGTTTGGAACTTCTAAACTGAGAAAGTGGAATGCCACCAGCACACTTAACTGATAGGCCTTTTGAGCATCTTTCACATTTAACTGCTGCCAAAGACACAGAAATGTATCTAAAACTTTTGCCAACAGTTTACTCCCTGCTATATATTGAAATATTTCTCAAGTCAGACAATTTTGAACATTTTTTCCCAAATGACCATACAAATATCTGGCAAACATTAATATTAGTATCATACTATTCAGCTAATGGCTTAAAAGAAACTTGTAAAATGAATTGCTACTTTTCTTACTGAGAACCACAAGTTACTGAGTTCCATAGTAACAGAAGGAAAGTATGAAATAAGTGGCAATCTCACTTTGTCTATTGCAATTCTTGGTTTGACCCCAGGATATAAAGTAGTCCTTTATAATTGAGCCCAACATTTCTATTGCTAAGAGAAATGTTTGTTAAGTGAGTTTTGCTCCATTTTACTACCGTTTTTGCCACAGTTGTTAAGTGAATCAGTGCAGTTGTTAAGTTAGTAATCCGGTTGTTAAATGAATCTGGCTTCCCTACTGACTTTGAAGATCGCAGAAGGTCAGGGACACTGCAAGCATTATAAATATGAGCCAATTGCCAAGTGCCAGAATTTTGATCATGTGACCATGGGGGGGATGCTGCAACGGTTGTAAGTCTGAAAAACGGTCATAAATCATTTTTTTCAGTGCTGTTGTAACTTTGAATCATCACTAAACAAACTGGTTTTAAGGACTACCTGTATATAATCTTAAAGTCTGAATAAACCTGTGCTGCAATATTTAATATTCCCTAACCATAGAAAAGATTTCAGCAACAGCTATTAAATCTGAAAAGCTAAAGAATCTTAAATAATTTATTAATATGTTTACACTATTTTGTTCTTTTATACTTTGTACTCTGGCCAGAGATCTTTGAGAATAGAAAGGGTTAACAAGCTTATAAATGCTAGTTAAGAAAGTAGGCTATAGATTATAATTTCAGCACAGCATTGTACCATTTCTTCTGCAAGACACACACACACATTTTGTTGAATAGTTCTTTATTATCAAAAAAGTGCATGTTAATGAAGAACTATTTGAAATTTGAAAGATTGATTTAAGTTAAAATTGTCAATCTAATATAGCATAGTGTTTATTCAATAAAAGGAATGGCATACATATACATACCTTAAGTTACATACCTTGAAAGAGCAGAGGTACATATATTTTACTTAGTAAATATTTAATAAGATATCACAATACTAGAACTTTCAACACAGAAGCTCAGATATCAAAACTATATTTCCCAGTTATCCCTACAGAGCAGCAATATCTAAACTGACAAGCCTTGATAAACAATGAATCCAAATATCCGTGTTTTAATATGACTTTGCATTATAAGATGCTTTATTAATTTGAATTGCTTAAATCGTTATGTTGACAACTACTTTCAGTAAATCTGTACTTTTCCTACTGCAAAACTTGCATCTCTAGCTTACCCTTTAGCTTCATGAAAATGAACTAATCAATCAGTAAACAAACAAAATAATTATGAACAAGAGGAAAATATCTTCAAGAGAAAGAAGGAGAGTGGCACTAAAAACTGTCTTAAAATGGATTGATAATTCAGAAATTCTTCACTTGATGTCAGCTGTGTACCCTTTTTGCTCCAGTACGGAATACGAAAACTGAAATGAGCTTCAGTTACCACTTTCTTTGAATTTCTGTTTGCCCTATGAACGTTACATTGCTATTATCTGACCCAATCCTAATTTAAAAAAACACATTTTTCCTATTACAAATCATTGTTTGTAAAAAATTATTACTTTTTCCATCAAAATAATAATTAGAATGTGGAATTCAATAATTTAGAACACAACTTTCAATCAAAGCAGAATGTTTTTTTTTTTTTTAAATCTAAATAAATTAAAATGGGTTGGGTTAAATATTTTACGCAAAGATGGCAGAACCCCCCCTTAGTGAAATGCTTTAGTTCGGATTCATGTTTTTGTTTTGTTTTGTTTTTCTCTACCTAAAATATAACTAAGGTACTAATTCTGTTCATGTAATATATTGGGGAAACTAATTTTGGGTAGACTTCAGTAATAATAAGAGAATTGACATTATGTTTATTACATAATGGCTAATGATTTTGCAGTTCAACTGTAACCTAGACTTTGAAAGACTGGCCTTTTGCCAAAAGCATACATACCAGCATTGCTTCTTGAGTTACAATACTTGTAACAATGCTTGAATTTAAAGTCCTTGAAACCTGGTACTATATTTGTAATGCTAACTTTGTCCCCATATTTGTTAGAACAGTTGGGTGTTAATGAAAATAGCTGTAACATTCCACATTTTCTTTTAAAAAACCATAAAGTACTTTTCGGTCTCAGTGTTTTTCATTTACTGTTCAGAGCCAAGTGTTACCAAGAAGCTGAAACCGACATAAACATTCAGTAGTCAAAAGAGGAAAAAAAAAGAGTCACTAATGCTAGGAACAGAGAGCTTGGTCTTATTTGTTGATCCAGAATTATTGTGTCCTCTCTCCAGACAACCATATTAACATGAAAAGCAACACAATTATTTTTTGCTGGGTTTGAGAGAAACATGTGATCCCTTGACACTGAGTTTTTCAAGAGAAGATGTGGATCTCCTCGGTCCTTCTACTGCTGTTCTTGGGTGCATCTTCTCCCTGAAAAAACAAGGATAACAAAAAGGGAAAACTTGAGGTTTATTTTATACAATGTAACATCAGCAAAACACAGAATATACAGGGCAAAACCTTTAACCATTCATTAAAGCAGGGGTGTCAAACTGGCGGCCTGTGGACCAGATGTGTCACACGCAGGCCCTAGTTCTGTAAATGGGGAAAAAGTTGTGAAACGTCACATGATGAGAACATGATGCCGCAAATTTGACACCTGTGCATAAAGAAACAACTGTTATATCTAGATACTGTTTTTCAGATGGCTTGCAAAACTAAAGAGCAACGTCCCACCTCAACTGGCATCACCTGTAATCCTATGAAGATGGAGTCATTCAGAGCTGGGGAAAACAAACATGCAGGGGACCAGGACTGCACCAATACAAGAGTGGAAAACTTGTGACACACAACATGTTGCTAAAGTCTTAGCTATTAAATACTAAGGGATACCCAGGGTTGTAATTTATCAATGTTTGTAGGACATGTTCCTTATCCCCATCTTGGGCAGTACTGTTTTCCCAGATTTTCTGTTTTGATATTTTTTTTTTGTAGGTTTTAATTGAACTAACCAGCAGACAATTAGTGCCAATATTTTTATATTAGGATGCTTAAGGTACACAGTAGTTGAATGCATTCCTGAAAAATAAGCATAGAATCCTTATACACATATGACATCATAAAAGAATTCTGACTCTCTCTCTTAAAATAGTGTAAGGCAAAACAAGAAAGATTACATTGTATACCTCCTTGGAGCATCCTCCTTGCTTACATGATGAATGCTTCTTTGTTTTGGAGAATCTATATTGTGTCTTCCTCCAGAGGGCTTAAACTTCAGAATCTCCTTTTGCCATTGTTCATCAAATGCATGAGCTTCTCCTAGCAAACAATTGCAATTTTAAATTATAAATTTCTTCATTTGAAAGTGTGTATATCTCTCTCGATGTTTTGCACTAATAAAAAATACATAATTATCTACAAAATGCACAATACACCATTTTATATGTATGCAGGTATATGCTTATGGTGCCATCTAAAGAGCATTGATCATATAAGAAAGAGGGGAGGGAGGAGGAGGAAATAGAAGAAATAGAAGCCAGCAGCATGGCTAATTACCTTCATCTAAATTAATGAATTCTTGATTCAATTCTTCATCACCAGTTTTGTTGTTCTTTGCCTTCTGAACTACATGAGCACGATCATGAATATGATGACCAATGGCCATTTTTTCCAACCCACTTTCAGAATCTCTACAAGCTTTTCTGATTTCTTTAATCTGAATTAAAGCAAAAACAAACAAATAAAAAAATGTAATAAGAAGAAAACGTCCTAATTAGTTTTCTGGATTTCTCCTTTCGAGTAAACTTTCTACAAATCATGAAAACATATATATGAAGCCTAAATTAATCACAGAATAAACATGACAAGTGCAGAAGGCTACACTATGAGCACATATCACTCACTATGCTGCGGAAGTTATATTTGAGGGCGGAGGTGGAAGAGAGCAGTTCTAGCAGCAAAAACCATACGTAAACAATTCAGTTGCATGCACAATCATGTCTCTGAATTATGGTCTTGGCATGTATGTTGATTCACATATAGAGAAACTGGGCATGAATTCCAGTATTTTAAGGTTTCAACATTGTCTCATGAGAATGGATCAAAAAACTACCATAACTTATCTAAATATAGCCAGTGAATGGAACTTTTCAGCTACAGAGATAAAGAGTGTTCTGCTATTTGCCACATGAAAGGAACACTAACTATCTAGACAATCTTGGCTACTACTTATCAGCATGCCCGTAAGTATATTATTAGAAGCTTTTTGATAAAGAAGTACTGGCTGAGCACTAAAGAGATTTACTGTGGGCTATTTTCAACAGTTTTATCTTGCTTGCATGCTATATTTCATGAACTTGCCGTTAAGGTTCAAATTCAAAATTAGATGGCAGCACCTATGAACAAAGCAATGAAGGGGCTTTTTAAATATCATGCCATCGCTTCAAAGTCAAGTTTTAATTTCAAACTTTTACACTAATTTTCCAATGCTTTGTTCTATTGCATAATAATACATTTATGCCTAATGAGTTAGAAGCACATACCAAATTAGAGTAATACTATTATTAGTTAGGAGAGGATTCCCAAAATATTATCCTACCCCTCCTGGAGCAGTCCGTGTCTGTGCTGAAGCTTGGAAAACTTTTGGCGGTTCGTCACCCTTCTTGGAATAGGTCATCACCGAGGAAGTACTGTAGGAGTGAGCATTTGGATCAAGTGCCATTTTATCCTGAAGAAAATAATTTAAAAACAAGCAAAGACTACACAATTAGAGTACAGAATAGAAGCCAATATTTAATGGATGCTTGCAGTCCTCTACCACAAGACTATAGATTACACTGGGTGGAAAGGTCCTGTGAGAATACTATGGCAACCTGTTTTTCTGTAACTGCCAAGAGAAACATGTATCTATGCACATCAAACTAAATGTGAGGGACAGTTGACTTCATTAATGCTGCACTTAAGACAATAACAAGTGAATCTTAGGAAATGCAACCACATCTACAAAACTGACTTAATATCCCAGGCCTGTAAAACGTTCTGAAGCATTATTCAAACTTACCCATTCATTTGGCAAACAGGCTTAATTTAACAGAAGAGCTGATTTTGGAACGGTCAGATGCTGGAAATGAGTAAACGTCTACTCTCGTGCAGTTTGAAAGAAAGTTTTTCTAAACTAATTTCTTTCTTTCTGGCAAACAGTCAAAAGCTAACACAAATATGCACCAATCAGTTAGGCACATTTAAAGACGAATCTTCATGGCTGGATAGGCATTTCTATCCACTTTTTAAATGCATCAATTAGATATATCTAAGGCCAGCATTAGGGGGTAGGATATGAAACCAAAGAGAGTACCACATTACATTGTGAAAACGATTCAAACTGTAGATAAACTCTACCGTTCCTTCATTATAGAACCCACAACTTAGACTGAAACTAAAAACTATCAACTGATAATAATGCACTACCGACCTCTTTCTCTAAGGCAGCATTTTCAGACTGGCGGAGGCAGCAGTGGGGGGAAAGGGGAGAGAGGGGATGGTTGTGTGCGCGTGTGTGCTCTCACCGCTTCCATGGCTTGGTTCAGAACAGGTTAGGCCCCACACCAGGCCACAGACTGGGATTGGGACCATTGCTCTAACGAAATCTATTTTTTCCTATTATTTTAATGAATAATATTCATGACAAAATTAACATAAAAACTTAACAACTTACAAAATTTCTTTGCATTTCCATCATACCAGTTCTCATGTTTGATATCATTCTGTCCATTGCAAAGAACGGATTTCTGAAATTCATGTTCTGCTTCAACAGAGAGGAAGAAAAAGAAACAATGAAATGTTTCAAAACTCAGAAATTTTATTACAATTCATTCACGCACAGGTGGGAAGAAGCTTACTTTTTTAGACATCAGAAGATAGGACAAAGATTTAGCAATTAAGAGGAGCAACAGTTTAAAAAAAATAGAAAATGAAGGTGATGCTTGGTGTTTTATGAAATACTTCTCTTTTTCTATTATACTCTTCTCAATTCAACTGTAGTAAAACAAGACAAACCGCTGGAAATTTCTCTAAGCTAATATACAAGGTAGTGTATAAAAATAGACTGCCAGAATATGTTAAACCACATCTCCTAAAATGTCACTTCCAAGTTTTCTCAGTAGGTGAAATTCCAAACTGTGGGACAGCCAACATCACATCTAGTTTGGCCCTTAGTCAAATATGTTCCTAGAGAAGACTGTTGGACCGGGTATACAAATACATATATATAGAAATATCCGAAAGGCTTTCCTTGAATCAAATTGAATCAAAATACGATTTCATAGATTTTAAACTCATTTCTCAGCCATTAAGTTTTCAATGAAATAACAAGTTATCACAACAATAATTATTTCACGAACATATGAAAAACAAGTTTATATCATTAGGTGAATTGAAATATCACTGTAATATGTTTTATGAAAAAGAAAATTTAGAATAGAGTGGCAAAGCTTGTTGATTATGCTTGTTACTATCAAGCTAAAAAGCACAAAATGAAATCTTCACTAGGCTATGATTAGCCATGTGCAGAAAAACATGTTTCCTTTTGTGTGGATTTCTTGAATGGCTATTTACCTCTGGGTCAATTTAAGAGCTGATTAATCACTCCATAAACTAGGTTCTCTTTTGTGATTTGGAATATGCAATTTAGGAATACAATTATATGTGAAAGAAGATACAGACTAATGACAGAACACAACACTTGTATGGCACACTGTTGACTCAGTTCCATCATCTATAATGGGAATGCAGTAACCATGACTTCTGTTTACACTGCTATCACGTTACCAACATTCCAGCCAGAGCATTAACACCTTTACAGACCACAGAGAAGGCTATAGAAGCAGGCAAAATGTTATAGCAATCCCAGTAAACTCACTGAAAATATTAGCATGTAAATGTATGGCTCACATATAAAATGAAACAAGCAAGAAAGCAAGAATGGAGAAAACTGAATGAAATTCCTTGTTTGTCCAATCACACTTGGCCAATAAAGAATTCTATTCTATTCTGTTCTGTTGTGTTCTGTTGTGTTCTGTTCTATTCCATTCCATTCCATCCCATCCCATCCCATCCCATCCCATCCCATCCCATCCCATCCCATCCCATCCCATCCTATTCTAAATTCTAATTCTATGAAACCAAAGAACATCCAGCTCATTGAAATATCTGACACGTGCGCTCTTGATCTTTCTCTCTTTCTCTCCCTTTCCCTTTCTTTCTATATTTTCCCAGTGCTAGAGTGTCATAGAATTTGGACATTCTCAAACTTGGATGAGAGGAAGTTACAAAAGGTAACAAAGGGTTGAAATTTAAAAACCAGGACTACAGCATTTGTATCATTTTTAAAAAAATTTGATTAGAACAAAAATGATGTCTCCCATTCCTAATTCAGGTATACAATAGCTCGGTTGGCCTTATTATTCCAGGACCTCAGCAAACATATTAACAATCCTTTTCCTCTGACAGTAAAAATATAAAAATCATAAATAATAATTTTGATTTATAACCGACTTCCCAACCTTCATTAGGCAATAAAGTCTCTACCTTTTAAATTATCATTTGCAATTATAAAAGTTACGCTTTATTTTGGAATCCATTGATGGAACTGCATCTAATGATGTGTCTCTGACAGCAGGATGGTTTTGCTGAGACAACAAATTGTCCCTTCTTCTAAACCTGCTCTGAAATTTGAGAAACTTTAATACAGTTAGAGGGAAAACCCAATTAATGAATGGAGCATTAATACTTTCATAATGTTGGTTGTGTCTAAGTGCTATATTTCTTGTATTTCCCAATTAGCAAATCTCATAGGATACTACATAAAGAATATATGATCATTTTTATATGAATAGTATGCCCAAGAAAAAAACACTGATAGAAACTGAAGCAAAATGTTTTCATTAGAAAAGAATTTAAGAATTAAAGATGGAAGCAAAAGGCCTGCAGAAATATTCAAATGATATTTGGCCATTTTTAATTAGATTTCCCCCAGTCTCCATTAAAACATATACACCAATATATACTGCATACATTAATTATGGAAGAAATTAATATTTTGATATTTGCGATGGAGGAAAAAACAGACTAATGTAATGTGTTTTTAGAAAGTAGTTTTGGAAAGAAACTACAGTACAGCATGTACAGTAATGTACATGCCAGGAATGTTCACAGAAATTAGATTATTGTAATAGGAAATGCAGAACTTTGCCAGTTTTTCACTGCTTTGTTTTTCAAACAATATAAATCCTATATTTAACTCCATGCTAAAAGCCATTGAGCAGGTCCAAAAGAAAGAGGCACAAAGATCTTTCTGATCAAGTAATATATTTCAAAAACAATCATGGTATAGCATCATTCACACATTCTTATAATGGCCTTGGACAGAAAAAGTTGGAGCTTACTTTGATTCAAAAAGGACAAATAAAAGCATATTTTCCCTACAGCAAATATGCTTGCTTGAATTGTTCTGTGACAAAAGAGCCAAAATATGTTCAAAGAGCTCATGACCTCAGTATATAACTGACCCCGGTTTTAATTGCTACCTGTTCAGTATATATTGTTTGTTTTACATTTGTTTAAATGATTTAGAAAGATACGGCTGAATGACATAAATAACTATATTATGAATTTATTAATATAGTCTCACTATATAATATAGATTAATACAAAGAAAGGCATTGGAAGTTGAGTTTTTATTCCTCTCATAGCTTTATTATATATGAAAGGAAAATGAAAGATAATAAAAGAGACGCCTTTGGAAATTATAGCATCATTTTAATCTCCACAGACACTAAATAGGTTTTTTAACAATGATTTCCCCAAAAGGGGGGAAAAAAACACAAAACAGTTTCACAAAATGAAACAAGCATACTAAAATGTACGTATAAAGCAAAATGCAAGATGCTTAGTTTTAGAACAAGTGAAATAGACATGTCCACATCACCAAAAAAAATGAATAAATAAGTATGTGTGTGTAATATACTAACCATGCCACCAAAACAGCCAAAAGGCATAAGCGGAAAACTCATGGCCTAAAAGAAAAATTGTAGATCATATAAATTGCAGCATTAATATTATGGCCTTAAAATATAACTGAATGGGAGTGCACCTGGACTCAACTTTCCTGAAATCTGCTACTAAAATAACTAAGAAGCCTGCACATTTTCTATCAAGTGTACTTCTTATTACCTTCAACATTTTTGCCACATTAAAAAAAGCAAAAGTTTTGTATTATTAAGATAGCTAAGAATCTTGCAGTCCTCATTTCTACATCTTTTTTTTAATGGAAATCTTAATTTTCCTATTCACCTTTTCTTTTTTTAAAAGAATCATCTATTCGCTTCAAACATTCATAAATTTCCACCTACATATATATTTTACCATAAGCTAAATTTAAACTATGTTTACTACTTCATAATCCCAATGCACTCCAAAGTTTTCTTAAGATCCCTTGGAGGAGGGGGGGGGGAGAAGAATACTACAATTGGATGGGTTATATCCTATTTTTCATAATAATAATAATATAAATATATATAGCATTTTTTTTTAAAAAAAGCTTCACTTAGCAAAGTGAAAAGAAATATATAAGTAAGAAAAAATAAGATAAATGTAAGGTTTATTTCTGGACAAAAAGAAAAAAATGAAAATGAAAAGTAACAAAAATGCTAATGCACAATGCCCATAGCACCAAATCTTAGCAATCTTTGTTGTTAGTATACTGACCATGCCACCAAAAGTGCCAAAGGGTATAAATGGAAAACTTGATCCCTGAAAGAGAAGCACCAGTTCATTCAAAATGGTTGCTTGGTTTAAGAATTATTATGGTTTAGAAAATTCAAGGGGAACAAAGGCATGCTCAGATTAAATGTGTGTTGTATTTATATACTAACCATGCCACCAAAACTGTTAAAAGGCATAAGGGAACAGCTCATCGCCTGTAAGAAAAATATCAACTTATGTAAATTGCTGCAAAATAATTGTTGCAGAAGGATACACATTTCATAGATTAAAATCAAGAAATTCTCCAAATCAATCTTAAAACATGAAAAATGTGAGGGCAAAGAGATCATCCATACAACTTCTTTAAATAAAAGGGGCAATAGGGAACAATGTAACAACTGGGATAGGAAAATCATGAATCTATGACTGTTTCATAGCATATGGTCACATCGTAGCTTTTGAGAACCCTGGATGAGGATTATTATTTGGTCCCTTTTCTTGTGGTTCAGATCAGGGACTGAAATGGCATTGATCACACTCATGGATGACCTCTGGCCAGAGTGAGGTGGAGGCAGTGCATCCAACCTGGTTCTTCTTGACTTCTCAATAGCATTCAATATCTTGATCGTGAAATCCTTCTGGGCCAGCTTAGGGAACTGAGGGGGGAACAATTTCTGTGCTGGCTTTCCTTTTTCCAGAGCTGGTTCCAGTCAGGGAGAGAGATCTAGCCTGCGCCCTTATCTTGTGGGCTGCCTTCGCACTCTGTTCTTTCTCCTACTCAACTTTTATATGAGGCTGCTGGGTAGGATGATCCATCGGTTTGGGGTGAGATATCATCAGTATGCAGATGACACCCAGCTTTATATCTCTACCCCAGGCCTCTCTTGAGTGAAGCCGTGGACATACTATTCCAGGGTCTTGGGGACTGGATGAGACAATCCTAGCAAGACCAAGTGTTGTGAGTATTTGAACAACATTCCCCCCTCCCAACAAGGTTCTTCCAACTTTGATTCTGGATGGGTTGAGCAATCCCAGACAGATCCAATGTGAAATCTAGGTGTCCTCCTGGACTTGGGGCTCCTGCTTGAAGGTGGAAAAGTGGCTAGGAGGACTTTTGCACACCTTCATATGTGCCAATTGCTCCCATACCTGGACTGGGAGGACCCTGCTCACAGTAACTCATGTCCGTGTAACCTTCAAGTTAGACTGCAATAACACCCTTTACATGGGGCTGCCCTTGAAGACTGTTTGGAAACTTCAACAGGTGCAGAATGCAACTGTGCAGATGGTGCCAAATACATAGCACACATATGTGAGTTGCACTGGTTACTGATGTGTTTCTGGATGCAATTCAAGATGCTGGAAGCACTATATGGCTTGTGTCCAGGGTACCTGAAAGAATCACATTTTTTTTCAAGAGGCTCTACCCTTCCAACCAGATTGAGTAGAATGGATATGTTGCATATCCTGTCAGTCAAAGAATGTTGTCTAGTGGAGATAGAAGATGAGTTTTTTCTGCAGTAGCCCAAACTCTATGGAACATTCTCCCTTCAAAGATCAGAATGGCCCCCAAACCCGTAAGGTCCTAAAAACCTGGCTATGTTCCCAGGTCTGAGTGTTCAAATGTGTCAAGGATCCTATTTATTGGCTATACTGCTATTTAATGTGGATGTTTTGGGTGTTTGTATTGGTTTTATTGTTTATTGTTTTCAAATGTTTTCAAATATTTTTAACAGTAACATATATGTTTTGAATAGTAAGCATCCTAGACTAGAGTCATTGATTAAAATGCGCGGCCATACAAATTGAAGAAACAAACAAACAAACAAATAGATCTCCCCAGCCTTCTTATAATCCAGGAGCCAATTTTCATTTTTGTTTTCATCCGAATTCAGACACCCTGGGACAGAACAACTCCTAGGGCATTCACGAAGGCAGTTGTTATGTGCCAGGTGTAAAGGAAGGGAAAGTTATCAGCTCTCATCATTGTGCTTCTTTTCAAATCATAGTTACAACTTGCACTATACTTTCATTTGGTATATGAACAAACATTGCATCTTCTGCCACATCTAATTTCAAACTGAAATAGACATGCTTAATGAATGATTATACTTTAAGCTTCTATATCTATCTTTTAAAAAACTTTTAACTAGCTTTGAAGTATCAAGTTAAGCACTATAAACATCACTCATGTTTCCAAATATTCAATTCCATGTAGATTCAGTGGAGATTATCCCGTTCAAAAAGAAACTTTGAATACATCAACAAAATTGCTCCTCTTCAAGGCATAAATTTTAATTAATAAATTATAGCAAGCTGAGAAAAATTGCTGACCACAACAATTAAAATAAATAAGGGAAATAGTCTGCAGGCAAGCAAATTATGTTGTAAAATCAAAGATTATGTAAAATACAAAAATAGTCATGGAATCCTAACAATGTCAGCAGATTCAAAGGTCATTGAAAAGACATATTGAGTAACTCTGTCACAATATACAGAATATTTTGGCTTATAAATCCACCACGAATAAGTTACTTGCCAGTACACATATAAAAAGATGAGGCTATAAATACTACTGAATGCAGGTACATTCACAACACAGAGAACAGACTTAACTAGGACTGGATGGAAAAACTATCAGTCAGACTAAATGACTGCACAGACTGAGACTTCAGAAGAAATTAGTAGGAGTAGTTGTGGAAAGTTGAATAGAGATAGCACAGCCAATCTTCATATTTATGTAAGGAGAATGCTGTATGCCACTTAGAGTTATGCAACTGAAGCAGTCTATAAATCCTTTAAAAAATAAATTAGAAGTACATCAGAATGTCCAAAAACATGGTTGAAGGATACAGTTATACTAAAAGCATCACATGAAAAACGTGTTTATACTGGTCATTCCGCATGTTTTCAGCAAATTTACAGTACTTTATATACAATGTGCTTACAAGATCCCTGTTCACAAGCAGAATCACTCAACAATTCTACTCATTTATGGCTTATTCTTTCTATCTCATGACTCATTTATCTCTGCCTATTCCCTTGAAAAGCATACACCACTTACCTCTACTCCTTTCTACTTTTGTGTTATATTCTCTTCATCCCATATTTTAAAAAAAATCTCATTTTACACAGCATAACTGACTTCTACAATTAAAATTTGAAGCAAATACAAATTTTAATCATACAATTGAAAAATTTTCCTTACACACAATCAAACTGAAGAATTTACATGGAGCATATACTGAGGCCTAGGCATAACTCCAGGTACTCTACTAGGTACCTATGAAATATTGGGGTATATTAATTTTTTTATTAATACATGGGCTAGGAACTTAGTAGTAGCAATAATCTGCTGTCAAAGTATAAGCAGCAACTCTAATGGTAGCTAACTAGAACGTATGGAATCTATATTCAACAATGTCTGAAGGCAATCAACTTGCCAAAGCCAGTGTATACTTTTTGGGAAAATATTAATATCTAATTTCTTAATGAAAGGGTATTTTAAACACTACTGTGATTAAGCCCAATGAGAATATTACTACAACAAATATGAGGAAATGATTGTTCCCTGGGTCTAGCATAACTCACCGTGGCTAGCTCATTGCTGCCAACTCACTACCGCCAAGATGCCTCTGCCAACTCACAGGTGCCAAGTCGCCACAGGACAAATCCACATGGCCAACGTGCTGCATGGACAACTCACCATGAGTGGCCAGAGGGAGAGCCAAATAGGCGGACGAGCAAGAGGTGAGCAGAGTGCAAAGTGTGTCAGGGAGGACAGCTGGGGGCTTCCCATTTTTAAACCTCCCATCGCTGCTGCCATGCCATCAGCGGCTCAGAGCCTGGCACAGATCGGCACCTGGATCAGCATCATCAGAGGCAGCTTCAAGCCTGGCACAGATCGGCATCTGCACTGGACTCAGAGTCCAGTGTGGTGGCAGCTGTGCAGGTGTGTGAAAATGTTGAGCTGATTTAAGGGAAAGAAATGTAGTAAGCCAAATAATGCACAAAAGCACCATAATCCTTGGAAACAGGACAGGCTTCCTTTGTTCAAAAATGACAGAAAGCGAAGAATTGTACAGCAACATAGAACCCTGTAATTTTTTAGGTAAATTAATGTAGTAATGCAAAGACTGCAAATTTAGATTTATAGCCTACCATCACTAGAAGAATTCTACTTCCTATAATAGATAGCTGTTTGGCTGCATAATGCTATCTATCATTCAGCTTCTGAATGACTGTATTCATCAAAACAATAGATTTCATCCCCTCCCCTAGTTCCTGAGAAAGAATAGCATTCTTAATATAGCCACATTCATGTTTGCATTGTCATAATTTTATGAAAGGTTGAGATGCTCTTCAGTGCCCTTATCATAACACACAATATCACAGTCACAAAAATTAAATGTCTGGGAGCATTAAATCATGTGTATAATAATCAAAATGCCAAGATACTTTAAACATATGACATGCATTTAAAAGTAATGATAAATATAGATTCCCAGAGAATCTATAGGGATAGGCATAAAATAATGTTTTTTTCTACGTTAGCTCTATGATCTATCACATTGTAGCAAGGAAGTTTGGTGGGAATATTCTGGGCAAGGTAACTTTCTCCATATTGTTGTGTCCCTGCACATCTCCCAATCTTCCTGTCAGATCTTTCTTCTATCTCTTAGCTTCCTTTAGCCACACATATTTCTTCCATCAATAGCTTTCCCTTTTTTCCTTCTCTTCCTACCTTGGAATACCTGTGCCCAGAACATGTATGTTTTGGGTTTCAGTCCAGACAAAACATGCATGTTACATGTTAGGCAAGACTGTCCAAAACTGCCTGTTCCATGCTGGTGACAGTTTAGCCTATTTTGCCAATTCTCCCAAATCTTATAAACTAACATAATGTTTATAGGAACACGTTATTAAGGCTTTGACTATAAAATGCTTTGAGCTGATGTAATGATAATCGATGTATACTTTTTTAAAGCCTTACTAAAATTAAATTTATTTATAGAGGAAACTGAGTTGACTTGTGAAAACATATAAAGTAAATTTGTGTCATTTCCAACTGAAAAGGCAGGTAAACATGTTACAATGATAACATGTACCAACAATGTTCTATCTCAATTAAAGATCTGTGAATTTTTTCTTTCTGGATGCTGAGCAAAATCCAATTTGGTAGCGTTAATACTCATACACATCATGGACTTTGACTCAACGCATCCCTCTTGCTTCTTTCCCCCTTTCTCCATTCCTCAAATCTTCTCCTGAGGTTGGGGCATCTCTCTGGAATAGACCTTTGAAGATGAGCACCTGGTTTCAGGAAGGAGTGAAATTGCCTCTCTGCTAAACTGATCAAAGTCAATCTGTCAACAAAGATGATTAATCAGAAATAACTCATAAAAGCAACTCTGTGCTCCTAGCAACTGATTTACAGTCCATTCATACTAAGAGCAATTCAAAATGGATGTTGTTATTGTATTGTCCTTCCCAACTTAGTTAGATTAGAAGGCTCCAACATTTCTGATCCACCGAAAAAGTAGACCACTGCTAAACAATTTGTTTCATTCATTCCTGGACAGTGATGCATATGTAATAATATTATTTAAGTGCATACCAGCAAAGACATTTGGATTTTTGTTATTGTCATTTAATGACAACTAAAAGCCAGATAAATTGCAGGTATTGTTCAAAACACATTTATATATCATATTTATAGTATTTTCTGGAATTAAGCAGCTATTTAATATAATATAAAAAAACAAAGTTGGAGAAGCATCACATGTATTTTTATTTACTTTTCTTACAGGTATATAATCCCACAATTATAATTAGAACAAAACAGCAAAAGGCCAAAGGCATAGTGATCTTTCTATATCTAGGGGAAAAAAGGAGTAACTCTAGCCTAGAAGGCAGATGGGGTATTTCTATTTCAAAGGATGTCCCTGAGTACAAATGTAAGAATAAAAAAAAAATCTGGCAGTTACCCTTCTGACTTGCAAGTGACAGTTTCTGCTGCTGTAAGCTATATCAGTTTCCAGTGCATAGATTACAGAACTTAGCACTGTCCTTCAACCCCTGTAGTATTAAAGTAGAACATAAATTCCAAAGATTCAGTTATCTCACTTTGTGAGAAAAGAAAAGGATTCAGAATTAAAATAATGGTTTAAATCAATGTAATCCTTCAGAACTAAAAACCAAGTAAGAATTTTGTAATCTCCATATTTTTCATCAAAACATGACACCCCCCCCCACACACACACAGGAGTCGTAAAGCTGAAATTGACATTATCTAAAAGACATACCTTGTCATTGTCTCTCAAGACCATTTGAGAATTGGGATGTCCTCTGTGATGTATACCCCCTTGTCTGTCTTCAATTGAAAGAAATGGATCTCGCCCAAAAGGTTCAGAAAATAAATGTTGTACATGTTCATTATGGGCAGTAAATGTATCCCTGAAAATAAAATAGAATAGCTAGAAAGTATTTATCTCTGCATTAGAGAACATGCAAAGTTCTCAAATACAACATAAAACAAAAGCCACTATTTACAGAGAGTTTGCATAGTTTTCACTGATCGCATTGTTTTTCAGAGTTAACTGCTGCATGTTACATTATGATACCCAGGAAAGATTAAAAAACAGAATATTTAAAACAAGTAAATCAGTAAAACAGGGAGTGTGCATGATCTATGTATCCACTGTCATAAGTTCATTCAGTTCCAAAGACAGAAGATTTGACTTCTCAAAATCAACAGAATGAAAGTTATATTTTGCTGCAATATATTGAGTATATTTTCCTTGCAATACACTAATACCATACAAGTTACATCAGTGAATTCCAATACATTACTTAAATTGAAATACAGAACATTGTTTTAATTGGTAGCGCTTATACATATATTAGAAAGCTGCCATTTGATATTTTAGTTTTATATTATAATGTTTTCTATAAAAAAAGTTATTAGAACATTGACTTGGTACAGCATTCTGTCCCAGTAGTGGACTATACAAAAATAGGGCAGCCTTTTGCAGAAAGGAAATTGCTTCTGCAGCTGTCTACACTATTCAGGAAAAAAGTTGGCAGGACCACAAAACAGTCTGAGATCTAGTAAAGCTTCCCAGCTGTGTAATCAAGGAGACATTTATAAAACCAATTTTATCCTAGATAGTATTTCTGGACTGTCAATTCCAATCCTCTCCTTGTGAGGCAGAGGAAGCTTTTATACTAGTTTACCATTTTAGAACTTACTCCCATAGTGAAGTAGTGCTAGCAATTTGCATGATCTACAGAATGCAAAATAGTCCTTCTCAAAAATGAGAATTAGTATTTATATTTAAACATTTTCTGACAGTCACTATGACTAATGTCATGCAAACCCCACTATATTTTATTTTTTAAAAAAATATGTGTATATATACCCACTACTACCTATTACAACAATATCTAACTCTTGGTTACATTTAACCAAATTTCCAGCATATTCATTTATATGAATATAAACACCTGTTTTGCTTCTCCATGCCATGCTTATATTTTTTCCAAAATTCTCAAGGGTATGCATGCTATGCATTTTTAAATTCAAAGAAATAAGGAGAAGAATGGGATGATAATATACTACAAGGAAACCAGATGTAGTATAATTAGAGGTTTAGAACTTTGGGGACACAACCCGGAAGGGCTAATATAGTGTGGTAGAGAAAATAAACCTAACAAACAAAATGGAGGCTATACCCTTTTCCTCCCTTTTTTTAGATGTGATCAGGGTCAAACTCAGTTTATTACTGCCTAATCCCATCAGACCCAAATTGAATCTTCCTGCGCTCAGATAAAGTTCCCTGAATCAAAGAATAGAAACCTCTTCACTAGCTAAGAGAGTAGCCCCAATCAGTTCCATCCTTAAAATTTCACCTCCTTCCACAAGAAGAGATGCTGCTCTTCTAAAAGGTCATTTTATCTAACAATTGAACTCATCCCAAGTATACCGACAAGGACCTACCCAGTTTACCCAAACTGAATAGCAGATCAGATTTCTAGGATTTCAAACCTCAAACTTTTATGAACACCTTTCCTTCTCCATTGCTGGGGTCCCTCTTTCTTTTAAAGGAGGCACACAATGAAAGTTCCAATAAGAATGGTTCTTCTTCTCAGTATTGTATTCCTTATTCACAACGAATCCACAACAGTAGGGTTAATTCAATATTGTATATGAGGGCATCTATTTGTCCAGTGGAATTTCCGTCTCTTCTCCTTTATATGTTTTCCATGGCCTCTTGGAACTGAGTCTAGTGATTCTCCAACTTTTAGAGCAGAGCTTTAAGGTATATGGACAACAGCAAGAATGACAGGAAATTGTCCTCCTTTTCAATATCACTTGCAAAAGTGATTTGATCAGCACGATGGGTTAACCCAACAACCTACATTTCTTTAATGTGGCGTCACATGTGCCTTTGCTCATTTTCAGTCTACTAATCTTTTTAAAGAAAAAAACAAGTTACTTTCTGACTTCTACATGTTGACTAAATAATTTTTTTAAAAAGGATGAATACCAAGGAAACAGCCAGTCTGAGCATGCAAGTCTCTGGATTAATGCCACTGATTTTATTACATTAGAAGTTGGCAACAAAACTGACATAAAGTCTTAACACCCTGTCAGAGCCATCAAAACAGCTGCTGACATTGAGTAAAATTGTCCTGATTTCAAAAGTTGTATAACTACTGTGTAATTGTAGCTTACATATAATCTATAACTAACATACAATTGTACCTTAAGCAGAGAAATTACAGTACTGCAAAATTAATAGCCAAACATACTGCTCCTAGAAAAAGTTGGAAATGAGCCAGATTAATATAGAAGCCTGATTTGGGTATAGATATTACATTAATCCATAAAATTTAATATGCATGTGTATGTGTGTGCATGTATATATTATTTCTTTGAAATACACAATAATTGAATTGATTATAACTTTTGGAAGCTAACAAAAGAACAATAAAATATACAATGGTACAAAACATAAAAAAGACTGGAGAAACTAGTCAAACTAAAATCAAAGCACTTAAAGTCAGCATCTACTGTAACCTGGGGCCTGGGGGAATAGCTGGTCTTGAGGGCATGTTGAATAAAGTCCCGTGGGGGGTAGGGGGAAGCTAATAAGAATTTCAGGGGAATGTTGTTCCCAAAAGGAGGTATTATGACGAGAAGGCCCAATTCTTGAGTTCCACAAAAGACACTGATCAATGGGACTCAGAACAGGACAAGTGCAGGAAACTACAGTGGACAGGCAGTTTCTCAAATAACTAGAAACTATTTTCTGACTGAGTACTCAAATGATAAATCAAAAATGGCATCTGAAAATTATCTTTGGCTAAAGCAGGTCATAGAGATAAAAAGTTTCATCACCATACAATTCCAAGTATGGTAAAAGTCTTCAGGACTGCTTATAAAATACCCAACTTAAGAATATTTGTAAACAATTAGTAACCCATATTCAGAAATACGACAATGGATTGTCATTGATGCTATGATTTGTTGTGAAAGCAGATTCCACAGATAGTTGTAAAACTAGATTCTACTAATTTATGTTCATGTAAGCTTTGTTGTGAAAGCAAAAAGCTTACATAAACATAAATGAGTGGAATCTAGTTTTAAACAGATTTAAATGCAGTTTAGTTGTTAAAATATTACTTTTACAATTTGATACTAAACAAAATTTCTAATGGGATTCATACTTACAGTAGGTCTGTATATCGTGAGCATTTAGCATAATATAACATTACAGAAGTACACAATGGCTAACTCTCTATTAAGAGTCAGTGATTATTGTTACAGGGTAAAAATTTAAATTATGAGCTAAACACAGACTTTTAAAAATAGATCATTCAACATATATGAAGCAGCAGCAAAAACTGAGAATTCCAAATACTTTTAGCAAAATTAATGAAATATTTTAATAAAAGGAATTATTTTAAAATATAATAAAAAACTTTGCCTCTTTTTTGTACAACATATGAGAATTCAATTTTATCTTTTAATTTTCAGAATGTAATAATCAAAATCTAAGCCACAAGGAGTTTTTTGTTTTTTTTTAAATAAATGTTATTATTTTGGTGGTGTTTCAGAACATTGCTCACCAAAATATAAGCCAGAAATCTAAACACAAGAGTAAAACATCTGCAAGGGAACTCCAACATGCCACAGCAAGAGTAGCTTTCTCTCATTCCACACAAGAAGATCAATGGCAGTTTCATAATGTTGGGAAGGTTGCAGAAGAGCAAACCAAGTTACATTCTATATACAATTATATGCAAATAAGCACTATGTACCTCAGTGATGCTTACTTCAAAGCAGACATGAAGAGGCCTCTAGAAAGTTAGTAGGCTCTTCATTGCCTAAAGCCCTTTCTGACTTACACCAAAGGTGCAAAATGTATGGTTTGCACTTGGCCTACCATCATTCAATTTGCAGCCTCATGGGATCCTGAGAAATGTAGCCTACAGTTTTGCTTGCCTTGGGAGGGTCAGCAGCTGGATTTTAAGACTCAAAATATCTACTTAAACATAGGGGCTTCAAATGCCCATTTCAGCCTATGTAAATTCTAGCATCCTTCAAAACAGAACGAAAATGTCTGTGGAGATTCTTAATCATTCAAGTCATAGTTGTCTCAAAGGTGCTTTTTCAAAAGGCAACTGGGCTGTTTTGTTTTCTTTTACTTTTGTTTTTTTTTACTTAAGGGAGAAGATAATGTTTCGGTCCTCATCCTAGAAGCTTCATCAGTTCCGATGGTGGGAAGGAGAACGAAAACCACTTTGAATTCTAATCCTCTCCATTTTGGGAGTTGGCCTGTGGACCAAGGGGAAGAGCCTGCCTTTTGCTAATATATCTATCTGCAAGCACATGCACAAATACATAGACATGCAGTCCAAAGCCCAAAAAGTCACCAAGTGAAGGAAAGGGGGGGGGGGAGGAGACTAAGGGTGACATGATACCATAGCAGCATTCCAGTATTTGAGAAACCGCCACAAAGAGGGAGAGGGTCAATTTATTTTCCAAAGCACCAGAAGGCAGGCTAAGAAACAATGGATGGAAACTAATCAAGGAAAGGAGCAACCTGGAATTAAGGAGAAACTTCCTATCAGTAATGATAATTAACCAGTGGGGATAGCTTGCCTTCAAAAGTTGTGGATGCTTCATCACTGGAGGTTTTTAAGAAGAGACTGGACAGTCACTTGTCTGAAATGGTATGAAATGGTCTCCTCCTTCAGCAGGGGGTTGGACTAGAAGACCTCCAAGGTCCCTTCCTGCAATATTCTATTTTATTTAGATCCCACTAACATGCAGGGGGCATGCAGGGGGCCGCAGGGGTTAATATTCATATATTATGAATATTAACCTTGGGGGACTGAAGAGGGAGCATCAGGGGCAAAGCGGTTGCATCTCCGCTGGTGCATTGAGCAAGGCGGTCCCTGCTCCTCCTCCTCCTCGGCCCCCTGCAAGCCCATCCTCCGCACGCCGCATCCCAGGTATACGGATACATAGTTCGATGCGTCCGGCTCTCAAAAGGCCACGAAGGCAGGTGCGGCCGTCCTCGGAGGGGCCACCGGTTTCTTAGTCCGCAGAGCAGCTCTCCCTCCGCTGAAACCCAGAAGGCTTCATTCAGGGAAATTATCCGCCGCTCTAATCGCGGCCCCCGCCTTCCCCGCTCAGTCCCACCGCAAGTCAACCCAGGCCGCGCCTGCTCACCGGAAGAAGGGATCGTCTTCGAAGACCCTGGAGAGCCCGAACATGATTTTCTGCTCCGAAAAGGCCTCTGCCCTCCTCCTCTTTCCGCCTTCAACGCCGCTCGACCGCCAGATTTTTCTGTTGGGGACGCCCGACGACCGCCTCTTGAAACGAACCTCCTACCCGCTCTCGCCCCGCCCCTTTCCCCTTGGAATCCCGCCTCTCTTTTCCCATTGGCTCCGGGAAGCGCGCAGTATGGCGACGGACGATAATAGAACAGAGCTGCTGCTACCATGGCAACTGGCTCCAAGGCAATACCTCCGGCTTGGATGAGCTTTTTGGCCAGAGGGGGGTCGGCTTGTGTGCGGAGTCGTACTTCGGGGCCGTTGGTCTCCCTTTATTATTCCTTATTTTTATCCCTTTTTTACCTCCCCAGAAAAGCCATCCTGTGTAATCTCTAAAGGAAGACACCAACACAACTGCGGCTAGAAAACCACGTTAGAAATAGCAAGTGCGCAATGAAACGGAATTCATTGAGTCGCCCATCTCTCTCTCTGAAAATAACGGAACGTTTGGATTTGGTTTGATATGTGATGGGATCTATTTACGACTATGATTAAGTTACTAAATTGCAATGAATATAAAGGCAATAATCTGGAGCACTTTATGGTGCTAATAAAAGCATCTTGAGACTGAGAGGTGGGCTCCAATTTGGCTGTGTGCTGTAGAATCTGTTATAATAATTGTAGTGCTGGCATCCTGGAGTAAAAATTAAGACAAATTCCTGTCTGGAATCCATGTTTTGGCAGCATGGTCTGTGATTTGATAGTTGTGTCAGGGGGATCCCATCTAAATATCTATCTGTATTTTCATTCAAAGCATTTCTGTATGGCTTTTCTCTCTCCAATTACAGCACCCAAAGCAATGTTCAGGTGTTTAAAACCAATAGTGAAAACACAAAATACTTAACACATAATAATGGTAACAAAAACCTTGTACAGAAATCTTGAACTTGTCACCATGACGCAACAAAAAAAAAAAGCAAAATATATTCACTCTGCTTTTCATTGTTACTGTTTTTTTACCCTGAGTTTTAATAAATTATATCAGTGAAAGTTGTTTCAATGTCCATTTTAAATTTGTTTGATAACTTATAAGTTAAATTTTGACACTATTTGATAAACTACTTTGACAGTTTAATACTCTGAAGTACAATCAAAATATCTATTCTGTAATGTGGGAAGCCACCCCTCCCCACTCCCTAGAAGAAGGAAATATTTTGAGGAATATTTTTAAAAGGCAGGATAAAATATTTCCCCTAAAAGAGAAATAAAAAATCTTGAGAGAGACAGAAACTCAGACCCGCAGCTCCCTGCCTCCAGCAGATATTTTGTGCCCATTAAGAAAGACTGGGCCAGCCTATCCACAAAACAAAAGATCTTCAGCTCCAGGGTGAAGAATTAAGATATGACCCTTCAGGACTAATAGGATTAACCCATTAAGACACAGAGCTCCATCTCCTAAGGACATTGCATCACCCTCAGAAACTTCAACCAAACCTGGGAGCTCAGACAACCTACAGAGCCAGCTATGACCCCTACATAACCCCTATGGTCCCATGGGAGTCTGGTAACAGCCAATACAATACATATCCTTGCATAAGAACAGGAAGTTCAAGTGCAAAGCCCAAGAGAAGATATAAAAGCCACCCACTCTCAGCTCCATGTGGTCAGTGTACCAGAATCATATGCTTGGTGGTTTTGCTTCATTAAACCCTCTTTCCAATCAGCTTCCAGCATCCATTTTGTCTCTAGTACCTTTCTCCTGGCTTGGAACTGAACCAGATGGATTATCCAACAGTAATATTCTTTTCCATCAGACATTTTTGTCTAAAGTACTCTTATTGTGCTGTTGATAAACAGAAAAAAACCCCAATTATCTGCCCTTCTTTACAGAAAATCAATTCTAATTTCTGAATGCTAACTGTTCTTTTCCATTTTTCTCCTACCTTGTATCACTTTTTAAAAAAGATTATTTTAAACATAGCTACATAATTGAAACACATATGTCTTTACTTCAAAAAGAGTGAACCATTGTGTCTAAAAGAAAGGCCATGTTCCTACCTGCTTCGTGGCAGCCCTCTTGAATTGTTTCATATTATTTTCATTGGAACAAAGTGTTTAATACAAAGTGTTTATATTATACTGTCATGCCCCAGCATATAACTTTTATACTAAAGGACAATAAGGCAGTAGAACGAAATTTGTTGGAAAAGAGCTAGTTCTGGTTATCAGTCTTCTATTTATTCAAGATATTCCAAGATTTTATAACTAAGACATGTTACACAATTTCCCTTCCCATTAACCTGGTGAAAGTTAAATATTGAGTTCCCATAATAGCAGCAGAAACATGATCTGATTCATTAGACGAGCTCAGCTATTCTGCTATAAATGACATCATGATAAAAGACTGTCCATTCTTAGGGCTTAGCTGATGCAGGCATTTTTTGACCTTCCCAAACAGATCCTTTTTATTAAAGCAGATCTGAATTTACAAACTGGCCATCATGCAAAAGACACACATTAAATAAATTGAAATACAAATGTGCAATCAAGTTCTGCAAAACAAGTATATTTAAATTCTATACTTCATAGATTTAATTGTGATTGATATGTTTATTCTATCTGTATTAATTTTAGGCATGCCACTTTGGTCCTGCAAAATACTGAAGGACTACTGCAAAGGAGCAAAAAAGTAGAGTTTTCTGTCTCTTTCTGGCCATCTGGTGGTCATCTGGAATTTTGCAGGTCACATTTTATATATCTGTTGATTTACTGTGATTTTTTTTATTCCACCATGCAGGTTTCTGATTGAGTTTCAGTCATGCTCAAAGAAGACTTCTTAAAAGCAATCCATCTATTCTGTCTGAATATTTCACAAGAACAGATCTCCATTCCTCTACTCATTGCAGAATACCTTATGCCACCAGACTTGAAATTCTAGACCTAGAAAACCTAGAACTACACCACTTTCGGTCCAATCTAAGTATAGTATATAAAATCATATATTGCAATGTCCTACCTGTCAAAGGATACTTCAGCTTCAGCCATAACAATATAAGAGCACACAATAGATGCAAATTCATGGTTAACCGCACCAAATTTGATTGCAGGAAATACGATTTCTGATTTCTGCAACAGAATGGTCAATGTGTGGAATACTCTACCTGACTCTGTGGTTTCTTCCCCAAACCTCAAAAATTTTAACCTTAGACTATCTACTATTGACCTCATCCCTAAGAGGTCTGTAGGGGGCGTGCATAAGCACACCATCCCTGTCCTATTGTTTCTATTATTTTTCTTATATATATCCATGTATTCATAACTATATTTATACTTATATCTATTATCTTGTAAGCAATTGACAAATCAAATCAAATCAAAATAAAAAATAAATATACTCTATTGTGAACTTACTGTTTTTAATACTACATTTTATAAGCTTTAAATTTCTATTAAATAGGTTAAATTTAATTAAAAATCCAAAACAGTTAGCTAAGAAACATAGAAGCTGATGAAATATAAGAAAATAATGGACAGAGTTATAATTTTTAGCATTATTTGTTTGAGCATGTGCATGCACGGTTGGTGTTTGGTTGGAAGTGTTTAAATGGCAAATGAAGTTCTTTCATCATTGCTGAGATGTAAGGATTGTTCCTTAGCACCCGTCATATTTGGGGTTGGGGTAAATGAAATTCCCAGCTCGTGCAAAAAGTCTGCTTCAGCCCGCTCCAGGGAGATTCTGGGGCTGAAGTAGATATGGGCTGCAAAATCTAGAGATCCATAAATGGCAGCAGAGAGTGAGAGTTTTCTGTAGTTCATTTCTGTCATCTAGCAATCATCCAGATTTCTGGAGGCCAGATCTGGTAGTTCTTTCTGAAGTGAGCAGGCTGCTGGGCCTCTGCATGCAACTTTTAAATTGTCCATCCTTTGCCAAGCTTTTCATGGCAACCATGATAAATAATGATGTGACCCCAAAAAATGAAATGAAATGAAATGTAATACTATTGAGATATCAGTTCAGTTCAACAATCTTCATTTATGCTTGTTGGAATCACTGATAATGCTAACCCACAATTTTTAAATTAACCAGAATGACTGAAATAAACATCACCCTAAGTCAAAAGCATAGTTTCAAAACCCCAATGGATTCCCTCATATGTTAGGCTAAAAGCAGACACATTAAGGCATAGGAGGGTTATTAATTTTTCTTCATGTAAGAATTATAAGCTACCTTCCTCATGGGTATGAATTATTCAGGACAGCTGAGTCATGTAAGAAATCATTCAGTACAGCTCTGTTGTGGTCTGCTGGTGGCATGTGGAGCTGGCAACAGAGTTGGATAGTGGAAAAGAACATGGCCAGTTCTGGAGTCTGGGGAGGGCTCGGACGAGGGATCTGCGTCCAACACAGAGATGGGGCAAGAGCCATCAGAGAATTATGTGCTGACTCCAGAGCCTCCAGAATCTGATATCAGCGAGGCATACAAACAGGAGGAGCCTGTTCCCAGTGCGTGCTTGCGCAGAGCTGTCAGCATGTGATTTTTACTGTCTCAGGAAGCTTTGGTCAGAATAGGCTCAGCCCTGGGAGAGATAACAAAGATCTCTTATTATAAGGATGCAGGTAGTCCTTGACTTAGAACTGGTTGCTTAGTGACCTCCCCAGGGCTACTTAGGACCTGGATTTGTATTTCAATGGAAATCCACATACCCCTGCAGCCACATAATCACACTTTGGACACTTGGCAACTGCTTATGGACCTTTGCAGCATCCCATGGTCATGTGGCCATAATTCATTAAATTTTTTTCTGGAAACCAGAGCTTATTTCCAGTTTCTGGCAAAAATGCCCATTGCAGACTGCTGCGTTCACTTTATGACTGCCATGTTCACTTTATGATCACCACAAAAACATTTGTAAAATTGGGCATAGTGACGACTCGTTTAATAACTGCCACAACTTATGACTGTGATTCCCAGGGTCAGTTATGGTTGTAAGTCAAGATACGTTTAGATATCCAGTTCTGTTTAAAAAATAATTGATAATTAATGAAAGGTGTATGTGAAGGACACGGTGGTATAGCAGTTAAGATGTTGGGCTTGTTGACTGGAAGGTAGGCAGTTTGAGACCCAAACACTGCATGATGGCATGAGCTCCTGTTCCTGCCCCTATTTCTGCCAACCTAGCAATTCAAAAGCATCCAAATGCATGTAGATTAATAGGTACCATTTCAGTGGGAAGGTAACAGCATTCCACATGGCTTGGTATACAGTCATGCTTGCTACATAAGCACAGAAGTGTCTTCAGACAATACTGGCTTCCTCAGCGAAGAAACTGAGATGAGCATTGCCCCCTTAAGTCAGATACAACTGGACAGTGGAAATCTTTACCTTTTACTTATTAATACGTGGTTACTCACTATATAGTTGAGTGGTGGCAAACGTATGGCATGCATTCCACAGGTGGCACACAGGGCCCTCTCTGTGGGAACGGGTACTGTTGCCCCAGCTCAGCTCCACCACGCATGCGCGTGCATCTCCTGCCAGCCAGCTGGCCTTTGGATCTCTACTGTGCATGCACGGGGGAGCACCTTGCATTTTGGTTGTATGCGCACATGCGCTTTGGGCACTTAGTGCCCAAAAGGTTTGCCATCACGATATACCGTATTTGCCGGCGTATAAGACGACCCGGCGTATAAGACAACCCCCCCCCCGGTAACTAATCATCCAATATTTACACAGTGTGCATGTTATTCTGCGTTGGTCAGCCAAACGATCCCAGCAGGGTCGCCCTCCAGAAATCCCCAGGGCTGCAGCGGCAGGGCGGAGTGCCAGGGGCCGTGGGAGGAGCAGGAAGGCAGGCAGCCTTCACATGGCCCTGCCTGGGGCGACAGGAGCGATCCACGCTCTCGCTCCCTCCAGTCACTGCAGCCTTGGGCGGAGCGAAGCAAGCAGGATTCGAACCTGATTCAGAGACGCTGGGAAGCTCTTGGAGGAAGCGACGCGGGGGATCCAGGAATCCAGAGGCACCTTCGCTGCGTCCCACAAGCATCCGATAGCCAGCAGTGGATATACCGGCGTATAAGACGACCCCACCACTTGGAGGCATGTTTTTCAGGGCAAAAAAGTCGTCTTATACGCCGGCAAATACGGTAGTCTCTATTTTATTACAAGTCACTGTTTCATCACTTGTTCAAACATTTGAACATCACCTGAAGGTAATGATGCGTAGCAGAGCCTGTGGATCACATACATGATTGGATTGTATTTTTTTAAAATGAATGAATATGTAAATAATTGTTTCTCTTTTGTTTGGGGGCTGAGGTGGAGACATGCCAGATGTTTTCCTAATGTTTGACATGCCAAGCCCAAAATATTCACTGTGCCTGGTTTAAAGCCTATAAAACAGCTCTTAGTCTGTTTCAAATATGTTTACTTGCAGTTTATTCTACACAATTAGGTCACTTGGAAATGTAAACAGAAGAGTTGGCCAAGATTGTTGCAATAACACTATTGTTCAAATACTTCTGAACTCCATTAGTGACAACAGTCTCTAAAGAAATTTGTGGGAAAGAAGATAATATATTCAAGCAGAGATTTGGCTGGGGGGGGGGGGTGTCTGTTATTTTTTTGATTTTAGTCATGGTGTTAGAAAATGATGGGCATGAGAAATGGATTTCTGGAATCAGAATGCTAATTCTAATCAGAATAAGGACAGAAACATAATTTTGTTCAGGAGTCCAGATAATAATAGAAAAGATGAGAGAATATCCTGGACAGCAAGAAGAACAAATAATTCAGTATTACATGAACAAAAAGCAAACTACTCATTAGAACCAATAATAATAAGGCTACAATTTATATATTTTGAATAACAATGTGAGGGCAACACTCAGAGGAAACCCTGATGCTTGGAAAAAGGGAAAGCAGTTTTTAAAAAAAAAAACCAATTGAAGACAAGGTAGCAACACACAGTATTATCACTGATGACATAAGCAGAAACTTAGGAGAATTCAAAGAAGTGGTTACTTGAAGGGAAATCACAAGAAAATGATGTCTATGCAGTCATAAAGAATTGAAAACAATTGGACCAATGAGTAACAGCAAGCCAAAAGATTAAACAGAGAAAAGAACAAAAGTTACTCAAAGAAAGGATAGTTGATCTTCAACTTCAACTGAATTATCTAGATCAGTATTTCTCAACAGCTTGAAGATGTGTGGGCTGGGGAATTCTGGAAGTTGAAGTCCATACATCTTCAAGCTGCCAAGGTTAGAATAGAATAATAGAGTTGGAAGGGACCTTGGAGGTCTTCTAGTCCAACCCTCTGCCTAGGCAGGAAACTCTACACCACTTCAAACAAATGGTTATCCAACATATTTTTAAAAATTTCCAGTGTTGGAGCATTCACAACTTCTGGAGGCAAGTTGTTCCACTGGTTAATTGTTCTGTCAGGAAATTTCTCCTTAGTTCTAAGTTGTTTCCCTCCTTGATTCATTTCCACCCATTGTTTCTTTCCTGCCCTCAGATACTTTGGACTCCCTCTTCTTTGCGGCAGCCCCTGAGATATTGGAACACTGCTATCATGTCTCCCCTAGTCCTTCTTTTCATTAAGTGTTGAGAAACACTGATTTAGAGTAAGCTTCCAAATAGTTAACAATGAGTGCAGAAATCAATTGGTGGATGCCACATATTTTTGCAAATAAGACAATGACATTCAAGCCTTTTTTATTTTATGTATAAAAGGGCCCTTGAAGATTTCACAATAATTAAATCGGAGTACAAGTCAAAACACTGTAACATAAGGATAAGTTGTATATTGGATAAGAACTCTAATAGATTTATGTATAATCCTCAATTGTGATAGTCCTCTCACCAGATCCAAGTGGGTGGGCACATGCAGATCCCTTCTGTAAAACAATCAACTAGTGAAGTGCAGGAACTGTTATGAACTAATAAAAGCGCTCAAATAAAGTTTTAACAAACCTTAAGAAAAAGCAGGGTTCTAATCCTGCACTTCTGATTGGCCGATAATAGCGATATCGGATTGGTCCGTTCTGGGGAATCTGATTGGCTGTTAACGAGCCACTCTCATTGGTTCAAGGGTTTAACACTTCCATGTTTCTCATTGGCTAATATGTCAGCAGCCTGCCTTATAAAAGGGCTGCTGCTGCCCTAGGGTTTTTGCTCTGTTCAGGATGATTAATAAAGAGTTGAAGTTCACTGTTCACTGCCTCGTCTCCGTTCCTTGCACCCATGCGCAGAACTTAACACTGGCGACGAGGATGGGATACGGAGACATCAGAGCTGACTGAACACTACAGAGCACCAAACAGAGCATGTGGCTGAAGGCGCATCGACAACGGAAACCATGTCCGGCGGCGCCATACCACCCACTCCATTTGACCCGGCACAAGAAGACTGGGACTAATACATAGACCGGTTCCAGATGTTTCTGGAGACCAACAACTTGAAGGATGCCACTACGGGAAAAAAGCGAGCAGTGTTCCTGACCCATTGTGGGCCTGCTGTCTTTAAGATGGCCAAGGCACTAGCGAAACCGGCTGAGGTGAAAACCATGGACTGGGACATCCTCGCACCCCTTCTACGGGCCCACTATGCACCCGCCGTACCAACGCTTGTCCGAAGACATGAATTTTACCAGAGGGACCAGCAGAAAGGAGAGAGTGTTGCAGATTTCATCGCGGATCTCCGGAACCTGGGAGGCCTCTGTGGGTTTACAGACCTCGAAGAAGCTCTGAGAAACTGAATAATTCTGGGATTAGAAGACCACACAATGCAGAGCAAGATCATGGCCAAAGGGGACATCGACCTTGCTGATGTCATCAAGGACGCTACTGCAGCAGAAGCAACCAGGGAGTCGGCCGCCCGAATGTGCCACACCAACGTACCGCTCCGTCAACTCGCCAGTGATACCTCACCTCACCTAGAGCGACCCATCACGAGGACCTCGAATCGCCATCAGAAAGTGATGAGGAGAAGGTCAACCGGCTCCGGTCTGAATGTGACCAACGCTACCAGCAGAATCAAAGACTACCACACCAATGCACAGATTGTGGGGCAAACCACCCGTGATCAGACTGCAAATTCCTCGATTCACTCTGCCATTTCTGTGGGAAAAGAGGCCACATTGGGAAGGTCTGTGGAAGCAAGCAAGGATCCAGCCCACTTCAGAGGGGAAACAACTACCGCCAGACTACAGGGAATCGCCCTGTGAGTCAGGAACATTTGAACCACCAATGGAAAAACCACTCCTACAGAAATAAAACACTGGCCATTTCAACGAGACGAGAAGAGGCACACCAAACCATTACAATCGGTCACGCCTCATCGCATCCGAGTGAAGGTCGCCATCGAAAACCAGCCTTGCATGATGGAAGTCGATTCAGGATCGTCCCTCTCGATGGTTTCCTGGAAGACTCTTAAACAATTAATCCCTGCCGTCTGGCGTCAAGACCTCAGAGCCCAAAGAATCATACTCAAAGATTATCAGGGGAACAGAATTCCGGTCGTTGGATCCAGCCAAGTCCAAGTATCATTCAAAAATCGTTCTGTGTCATTACCACTGACCGTCGTTGACCGTGACCGGCCTAGCTTGTTAGGCCTTCAATAGTTCACCCTACTCAGGATCGAGGTAGCCGGCATTCACCAAACCAGAAGCGACGACTGGGAGGAGGCCATAATCCAGGAATTCCAGGACATCTTTGCAGACAAACTAGGCAAGTACAAGGAGACTCTGATATCATTTAACCTTAACCCTGAAATAGCCCCCATCCGCCTTAAGCCTCGTTCGGGTATCTTTTGCCCTTAAACCAAAATTTGATGAGCATCTCGATAAATTAATAGCCCAGGGTGTTTTAGAACCAACTGACCACGCTCGTTGGGAAATCCCAATTGTAACACCCATCAAACCGGATGGATCATTAAGGATTTGTGGGGACTACCGGGCTACCCTTAATCACGCCCTTCAACAAAACGCTTACCCAGTGCCGGTGGTACAACACCTTCTCCATTCCCTGGGGGGCGGAAAAGTCTTCGCTAAATTGGATTTAGCACAGGTGTACCAACAACTGCCTGTAGATAAAAAAACCGCAGAGGCACAGACGATCGTCATGCACCGAGGCGTCTTTAAGTGCAACCGACTCCAATTTGGAGTTAGCGTAGCCCCAGGGATTTTTCAAAGTTTGATGGAGAGACTCTTGCAGGGGATCAAAGGGGTCGTACCATACTTTGATGACGTTTTAATTGCTGCCCCGAATAGAGAAATACTAGAAGAGCAGCTTAAAATGGTTCTCCAGAAATTTAAAGACTCTGGTCTTAAGGTTAAAAAAAATAAATGTCAACTGTGTACAGATAAAGTAGAGTTCCTGGGGTACCTAATCGATAAACAAGGCATTCACCCCACTAATAGCAGACTAAGGGAAATCAAAAACACCCCAGGACCCAGAAATAGGACTGATCTCCAAACTTTCCTGGGGCTCATTAATTTTTACAACATCTTCTTGTCCTAGAAAGCGACTGTAGCTGAGCCCCTACATAGACTTCTCGACAAAAAAGCAACCTGGGTCTGGGGACACCGAGAGGAGCACGCATTCCGACAAGTGAAAAACTTACTAACCTCAGATGCTGTTTTAATGCAGTATAACGAGACTCTGCCTTTAACAATTACATGTGATGCGTCACCGTTTGGAGTAGGAGCCATTTTGAAACATGTGTTACCAAATGGTAGTGAGGCCCCTGTTGCCTATTTCTCAAGGACCCTATCAAAGGCTGAACGTAACTATAGCCAGATCGACAAAGAGGCTCTTGCTGTTGTATCTGCTATGAAACGGTTTCATGAATATGTGTATGGACGAGTTTTTACTATTGTTACCGACCACAAACCTTTGCTAGGGATTATTGCGGGAGACAAGCCAACCCCCTATATATTGTCACCTAGAATGACTTGCTGGTCAGAGTTTTTAGCTGCGTACAACTATAAATTACAACACCGCCCGGGGAAAGCCATTCCCCACGCTGATGCATTGAGCCGTGCCCCACTTCCGGAAACCGTCGATGACCCAGCTCCAACCCTTACGACACTCCAGATTGAAATGCTACATTCACCACCACTAACAGCCAGAGACATTGCAATTGAAACAAAACGAGATCCTGTCTTAGCATGAGTTCTTCGCTGGGTCAAACGAGGATGGCCAATAGAACAGACCCCTGACGACTTCACCCCTTTCAGAAACCGGCAAACAGAACTTTTTTCGCAAAAAGGCTGCATCCTATGGGGAGATAGAGTCATCGTCCCAGAGCGGTTACAACGAGCAGTATTGAAAACATTGTATGACGGTCACCCCGGCATCGTGCATATGAAAGCGCTCGCACGAAGCTACATGTGGTGGCCAGGCATCGACAAACAGATCGAAGCCTGGGTACAGACTTGCTTAAAGTGCCAAGAAGTCAGCAGTGCCCCACCTAGAGCAACTCCAACAGAATGGAGTTCTGGGGGCCATGGTCCCGCATCCACGTTGATTTTGCGGGACCTACTAAAGGACATACGTTCCTCCTAACAGTGGATGCTTATTCCAACTGGCTCGAGATCCACGAAATGAAGAATACTACAACCGAGTCCGTCATCCAAAAATTGAATAGGCTATTCACAACGCATGGGCTGCCAGACGTTCTGGTCTCCGACAACGGACCCCAGTTCACCGCCCTGGCATTTGAACAATACTTAGCGGACCGGGGTATCCGCCATGCGCTAACTTCACCAGCGCACCTTGCAGCTAACAGCAGGGCCAAGCGCATGGTACAATTTGTCAAAAAAACTCTCCACAAAATGGACTATGGGGACATTGACAACAAAATAAACAGAATACTCCTACTCCAACACATCACTCCGCACAGCGTCACCAACAAGTCCCCAGCTGAATTGTTGATGGGACTCAAGCTCCGTTCCCATCTCGACCGGCTTCACCCATCCTATGAGCCAGAGAAATCCTGTAGATCTACCAGAAAATGCCGCGAGTTCAAGGTAGGTGACTTAGTTTTCGCAAAAAACCTGTCCAGCGAACCATTATGGGTCGAAGCAACTGTAATTCAAACCACCGGGCCCAGATCATACCGTGTGCAAACCTGCGACGGAAAAATATGAAAACATCATATAGATCAGCTTCACTCTAGGCTACAACCCAGTTCCCGCGACTCCTGTGACTCCCAAACTGAGGGGGGAGGGGATGTCGAAGAAACTGAATTCGAGATGGTGGAAAGCAGAAGCGAAGGAAGTCAGCAATCGGGCGCGATAAATGAAGAAGAATCAGGAAGAGGACTCTCCTCGCTACAGAGGAATACCTCAACGGAGGCAAGCCCGCAAAGATCGGAGGACAACAATGACAGCATTAGCGGCACCGAGTCATCCAGTGAGGATGCGGAACCGCCTGTCCCAGATATGTCCAAAAACGTCCTGCCGAAACCGGACGACAGACAGGAACCGGTGGGACAGCGCAAATCCAATAGACAGTTAAAACAACCTATATATCTTAGGGATTACGTCACCGCACCCCTCAAATGGAACCCAGGGGGAAGGGGTGTTATGAACTAATAAAAGCGCTCAAATAAAGTTTTAACAAACCTTAAGAAAAAGCAGGGTTCTAATCCTGCACTTCTGATTGGCCGATAATAGCGATATTGGATTGGTCTGTTCTGAGAAATCTGATTGGCTGTTAACGAGCCACTCTCATTGGTTCAAGGGTTTAACACTTCCATGTTTCTCATTGGCTAATATGTCAGCAGCCTGCCCTATAAAAGGGCTGCTGCTGCCCTAGGGTTTTTGCTCTGTTCAGGATGATTAATAAAGAGTTGAAGTTCACTGTTTACTGCCTCGTCTCCGTTCCTTGCACCCATGCGCAGAACTTAACAGGAACCATGTCTTCTTTTTCATAACATCTACTAGAACAAACCCTCCCCTCAGATCTAAGTAGCAACAATCCTGCTAGCCTTCCAGAAAGCTTTCAATGCCTGGGGAGAATAAGAATACATATAATGAGAACCAAATACAGGATAGGGAGTATTGAGTTACTAGTAGTTTAAATCCCACCAGCGATGCTGTGTGTGGGGGATGTGGGTTTGTTCTTAGATGACCATGTGCCACAGATTCTTTGTGCTTCTGCCTTCTCCAAATGCTAAAGGAAATGGAGTCTGGATTCTCAATGTGCACTTGTTTTGAGAATGTGGGCTGATGGGCAATGGGCTGGGGGCCAGCTTCAAACAATAGATTTGGTGTTTGTCTCTTCGGCCACTAGATGGGGCTAGAGAGCAACAACAGTACATAAAAGTTATATGCTGGGGCATGACAGTTATTGTTCACAATTTCTTTTTCTTTCCCTTTTTTAAATTTAAAACATTTTTGTAGGCTCTCCAAATTTCATATCCCTATGATAGATAGGAGCAGACAAAAGAAGCTCTTAGATTAAAAAAAAAAAAGTACCATGATAGTTGCAAAGCCAGGGAACTCCAATGCTGTGAAGTCCATGTCTTTGCCATGAAAAAAAAAAAACCTTTTATCCCACTTTTCAGTTTTGTGTAAATTCTGTGAAGAAATAACGAGGCAACACACAAACTATTGCCCTCGCAGAAAAAGTAATCAAACACGTAGCCTATCTCTGAAAAGGAAAGACATCTTTAGAAGAGCAAATTCCAGTGAAAGAAACCTTTGGACCATTAACATTCTTTCTGTGAAATTCTTCTCAACATTTGTATGAATCTGCCTGCAACTAAGAACATGGAGAGTTAGCAGTTCAGCTCCTGTAAAAGAGAATAGCAAAATAGATTGTTCCATGCAAGAAAAGGGTTATCAGAAATAGCATGGACCCTTCCTGTCCTGTGTGACAGGATAATAAATTTTAGTTAGTAAAATAGACATTCCTTTATGCAATTTTCTAAAAAGTACATGTCAACTATTCATATATGTCAACCATCCTGTAAATTGAGTTGAGGAGGAGAGAAGGATCAAAAATGGCCTTTGAGATCATAGTGTTTTCTTTTGAAAGAAATATTAGAATTAAATTAAAGTTTAATTAGAATTAAACTTATGGTGCTTCTCGTGGCATTATTTACAGTAAACTTTTAATTAATTGTCCTTCCTCCCCTCTTGAAATAAACAAATTATTTCAGTTTAAGAAATATGCTACCCCCCAGTTGGTTTCATGGAATATTTGCTACTGCCAAGTTATATCATTCCAATAGTTCCTTACACTGAGTTAGTTGAGTAAATATTGCATAGAAGGTTCATTTGTATTTAATGCCTGGAGACTGAGAGTAAACCAGAGTAGAACAAACAGGGTAGAACAAACAGGCTTCACTTGGATGTTTATTAGAAACATATTTCTCTCCGTAAAACTTGAGGGCTTTGGTTTACTATGGGAATGATTATTTACTGACTAGATAAATACTGTAGATATTTACTCCATGTACCTTTTCCCCTTGCAACACTATTCAAATATATTTCAGTAAGATGCAAATAGAGACATTAGAACTTAAACAAGAATGACTAAATTCAGGGGATTCTAAATAAAGGGGATTGTTTGATTTCAGAAGATGACTGTTCCACATGTTTTTCTCAGCTGCAAAGTAGAAATGTAGAGCATTTCCCATATCTAATCTAAGCCTTTCTTTCTGATAGTATATGAAAGTTTTGCAGAACTCTTGGATGTATGGGAAGGTGATAAATTCATCTTGGGGAAAAATGATTAACAGTCATATAAACCTGGGGGAAAATCCAACAAAGGGTTGGAACTGGGGGCCACAGGGCCTATATTTTCTTTACTGAGTGTACTGCCACCAGGAAAACTTTTTTGATGTGATTTTTTTTCATTATCCCATATTGACCACCGAAAGAAGACAGGAAGGGCAGAATCCAACTCAAGCTGTCAAGGATCTTGTTTGCATCCTTAAGGGTCCATAGGACTGAAAGAATCCCAGCAAGATGTTGCCTCTGGTTATCTCTTCTGATATTTTGGCTGAGATGTCCAGTTCTGGAGAAATGTAAGCAACTATATGAGTCACATTCTTTGCATATCTGTTACCTTGCCAAAGGAAGATCTGCTCCCTGCCCTGCCTTGCCCCACTTCAGTAGGGTGTGGGTCCAAAGGATAGGAAAAAGCTGTGTACGTATAATCCTATGCAATATACTAGGCAGCTTTCTCTTCTGGAGGTTAACCAATGTAATGGAACAATTGCAGAAAACAACACCGAGAAAGTAGATCCTGAAGGTATCACCCCCTACAGATAACAAGTGCAGTGACTAACTTGAAATTGTAAGAAATCTGTTCTGTATTATAGTCAAGTGTCATGCCCCGTCGGAATCTGATTCAGAGGGGGAGGCTGAGCAGCTGACAGGGAGTGTGGCTCCATTGGCTGTGGAAGAAACTGGGCAAGGGCAAAGTCCGGCTGGGCAGAGCAGGAAAGAGGTAGAGCAAGAGAGATGGAAATCAGAGGAAGACCCAGGCCCACCCCCCTCTTCATCCCAGGGCACACAGGGAAGAACAGAGAAGGGAGCAACATGAGTTGCATGGCTTATGGGGGAGAAAAGGGCCCTGATTCCCTTCATTAGCTGCAGCTGACAACACAGTGTTTAAAAAGGGAAGCTATGCACAGCAAGTTGTTGGGAGCAAATTGTGAATTATCTGGTATCATCAAGGCTTATCTATGTTCCTGGCATCTTCCCAACTGTGTGTGTTTTGCTGTGCTTTCAAGTCTGCAATTCCTTCTCCTGCCCTGTCAAGTTAATTACAGCAGCACGGTTTGTTTGGACTTTTAGTTACAGTTCATATGTACTGTGTTTAAGTGAATTTCCTCCACTTAAAGACTGTTTCTGGGAGAGTTTTTCTCCAGCCAAAGGTAACCAGGCAATGGGGGCAAAGTTGGAGATAATAAAGGGACTCTTCTTGCTTATTTGACTGTAATGCCTTTGTGCCATGCCCCAGGTCATCATCACTGTGCAGCTTGCTGCCATCACTAAATATCACTAAATGTTCCAAGATGTCCCACAAACATAGACAGTATCATATGGATAAGGTTGTCATGAAGCTCAGCAACTCTAGCCACCTTTCATCTCAAGGGCATGGAGACTGAAGTTTCATATAGCAATAGCCATGTGGACCAACACCAACCTGAAGATGAGCTCAACATGCTGAGGTGGAGAAGCTACTGAACAGATGGTGGGCAATACATCAGAAGAATTTATAATTTGTTCTTCCAGCCTCAAGTATCAATACTAAGTCTACTTAAATCAATTGTAGAACAGAGCTCTCTGGAAACAATTAATTTATCATAGAGAATAATCCTCCCCTCCCCTGTTCCCACCCCTAACTTTCCAATAACGATTCCACTTCCAGTTGTCAACAGTACCCCTAGCCTAGCATTCCCTATCCATGTACCCACATTAAGTGGGTATAAACTATGCTTTTAATGTTGCTCTACCGGCCAACATATAGAACATGATATACCTTGTCCTCAGTGAGAATTCCTCAGAACTTTTCCTCAGCACTACCCTTTGAACTTTTTGAAGAGGCCAAATGTACTCTCCATTCAGTGACAGATCTATTTTGTGTCCCCACGAAAGATAATAGCACCTTCTTTCCTTCTGTAGCACCACTCCTTCTTTTCTCAATAGTGGTTATGATTCAGAAGTTTCTGTTTTTGACTCATTCTTTTATCTCTTTCATCCATGTTTTGCTATCTCTACTTCCTTTGATCTTATTTACCATTCTCATATATTGTCCATTTGAATCTCATCTGCAGTATATAACTCTTTCCCCACAGCTTCTTGCAATCTCTCTAACTATACTGTACACTGCTACTTGCCTTCTTCTTGCCTCTGTTCATGTTTGAATCATTCCTGTAGTCATTTTTTCTGTATCCTAATGTTTATTCTCAGTCCTCGCCTTTCCAAATGTATTCCTCCTCTATTCCTTCCACTTTCTTCATACTTGACAAATGTCTGTCTTCTTTCCACAAAGGCCTCCTAGTCTTTATTACAATTCAGTTCTCCCTGAGCTTACCTCAGTGCAATATTTTTCTTTCCTGAATATGAATATTACTAAGCACATTAAGTATGGCACAAAATTGGTGAAAGAAACAGCAATGTGCCCACTCCCGTGTACTCCGCACTGAACTCAAAAAACATCTAGACAATGGAGAGAAGGACCTGTACATTGACTGCCATGCTGACTGTATCAAAAGTAAGCCACACAACCCGCAACTCAGCTTTGACCTTCAACCACAACCCTACCTCAACCAATCCACCATCACCCAAGACTAGGCACGCATGCCCCTAACTACCTCAATTCCAACTACTGCTGGCCTTAAATGCAAGCTACTCAATGCAAGAAGCCTCACGAATAAAATACCTGAATTTTTCCTCCTACTAAATATGGCTAAATTCGACATTATATTTGTCTGTGAACATGGCTCGATGCATCTCTCCCTGACTCCATTACCACAGTAAGAGACTATCATGTTTACCGATCAGATCATGAAATTCATAGAGGAGGTGGTGTTGCTATCTTCTATAAAAAGTCCTTACATCTAAAAAAATATCCAAGTTACCCAGGAGCTTGCTCTTCCTGAGACTATCATCTGTGAACTATCCTTAAATATCACAATTCAATTCTTACTATGTTACAGAGCACCTGATTATGACATCAAACATGTAAGCAAACTAAATACACAACAAAAATGGGCAGCATCCTGCCCATACCCTTTTATCTTTCTTGGTGATTTCAATCTACCTCATATTGACTGGACCCTAAATGAATGTACAACTGAAACCATGCACGCAACCTTCTACAATGCTGTTACAAATCTGGGACTGAAACAACTAGTAACCAACAACACTAGACTAAACAACTGCCTCAATCTCATCTTCTGCAATAGTTTGAATTTAATTTACGGAATACAAACTAAAGAACCCTTTTCCAGCAGTGACCACAATATGATTGACTTTTGTGTCAACATACACCCACACAAAAATCACCACAATGACGTAATCCCCAATTATAACTTCAAAAAAGGCAACTATGATCTTATAGACAATGATCTCTCATCCCTTGATTGGCAATCTCTATTCATTCAATGCAATACTGTTGAAGACCATTACAACATATATTTACTTGAAGTCAAAAGAGTCATCAAACTATATGTACCAACAACAACTCCCAAAACAAAACAAAAAAACAGATTACCCATAACAATAAGGAAACTTCAATCCAAAAAGAGATCATTCTGGCGGAAAAACAAATCTGGTCACGTTGCCAATTTCAAAAGCTGATACAAAAATTTATGCCACCAGATAAAGACTGAATGCACCAATTATAACATTAAACAAGAGGAAAACCTTCTAAGCATCAATTCCACCCGTGCTTTTTACAATTTTGTAAACAACAAACTAAAAGACTCAAGGTCCATCCCACCCCTGTTAGGACCTAATGGTAAAGACTGCAATGACGACACCATTAAAGCCAACATCTTTAACACATTCTTCAGCTCAGTATTTGTAAACAGCAATGGATCATGCCCAGTATTTTCTAATTGAACCACAGATAACTATAATGATCTAATACATATCGATTTTACAGAAGACAATGTTGAAAAAGCACTACGCAATCTAAAACCACCTCTATCTATTGGACCGGATGGAATATGTGCCTACTTCTTAAAAAAGTTATCCACTGCCATTGCCGAACCTCTAAGCATAATCTTTGAAAAATCTTTCAGGACCAGCTCCTTGCCAAAACTATGGTCACAAGCCATGGTTATCCCCATCTTCAAAAAGGAGGGAGACCCCAGCGTAGTTGAAAATTACAGACCAATCTCCTTATGCTGCGTCACCTGAAAAGTCATGGAATCAATTATTAACCAATCCATCATCCTCCACTTAGAGACTAACAACCTGCTTTCCAATAAAGAATTTGGTTTCAGAAAAAAACTATCCTGTAATCTGCAACTCTTACACTGCAAAAACATATGGATGACACAACTCAATCAGGGCAAAGCAAAAGACACAATCTACATAGACTTCTGTAAAGCCTTTGATTCAGTGGTACACGACAAACTACTCCTAAAAATAAAATCCCATGGTATCTCTGGACAACTGCATAACTGGATAGAAGCATTCCTGGCAAACAGACAACAAATGGTCAAAATTGGGAGCGTCCTATCAAATTCTGTACCTGTCAACAGTGGTGTCCCCCAAGACAGTGTTCTAGGACCAACTCTCTTCATACTCTACATAAATGACCTCTGTGATCATATTAAGAGCAACTGCGTTCTTTTCGCTGATGATGTAAAGCTGTTCAATACCACAGACAATACTGCTACCCTTTAAAAAAGATCTTGACTATGTATCAGAATGGTCAAACAAATGGCAACTTCAAATCTCAATCAATAAATGCTCTGTCTTACATATTGGCAAAAAAAATCAGAAAATAAAATACAAGCTGAATAGTCAAGATCTTGTTGATGATCCAAGCTCTGTAAAGGACCTTGGAATACTCACCTCTAATGATCTAAGTGCTAGAGCCCACTGCAACTACATAGCCAAAAAGGCATTAAGAGTTGTTAAACTAATCCTACGTAGCTTTTTCTTTTTTCTTTTGAAAAAGATTTTACTAATTTTCTACAAACAAACAAGACAAACAAAACATAAAAACATCAACTCTCATATGTACATCCAGTGTGTCAGTTGGTTCATCATTTTTGTGCATTCATTCTGTAGTCTCAATTACAATTATGTTACACAACAACTCATATTGTCAATCCAAACTTATATATCCTAATATCACTAAAAAAAGAAGTTTTTGACTATATTTTTAATCATTCATGCTTTATGAGCTAACAATACTTTAAACCAGTTTATTCTATAACAAATCATATAATCATATCAAATCAATCCTAAAAAACCCTTCATAAATATAATGTCAAATAACAAAATAATAGCAAAATAGCAAAATAAAGATATTCCTTACTGTCTAGCATTCTAAATATTCTATTATCGTATTTTATCATCTAGCCATTGATAAAAAAGATCCCAAATTTCATAAAATTGTTTATCTTCTTGCTCTCTAATTTCAAATCTACTCATCAAAGCACATTCCAATATTTTCTTAATAATTTCTTCCTGTAATGGTACTTTCTCATTCTTCCAATTTTTAGCAAATACAATCCTAGCCGCTGTTAATACATTTACAATCAGGTACTTCAAATCTTTACTATATATATCAGGTAAAATTCCCCCCCAAAAAATCTCTGGTTTCAAGTCTATGTTTCTTTGTCATTTTTTCCAATCACATGCGAATTATAGTCCAATATTTTCTGGCGTCCTCACAAGTCCACCACATATGGTAATACGAGCCGGGTATCGAATGACATTTCTAGCATTTTTCAGATTTGTTCTTAAAAATTCTTGCTATTCTTGTCGGGGGAAAGTGCCAACTGTAAAACATCTTATACAAGTTTTCTTTATATGCTGTTGACATTGTCATTTTATAATTTTGAGACCACAATTTCTGCCATTTCTCTAGATCAATCCCATATCCAAAATTCTTCCCCCAAACAATCATAGTTTCTTTGACTTGTTCTTCCTCTAATTTCATTCCCAGTAAATAACCATATAATTTTTTAATCACCTTCTCATCAGTACCCATCAAGATCTTATCTAAATCAGTCTGCTTATCATAGAATCCCTCCGTTTTAGAATCTTCATCATATCTTGAATGTATTTGCACATATGAAAACCAATTCATCCTTATACCTTGTTCCTCTAAGTTTTGGATCGATTTAAGTTCACCCTTTTTATCCAAGAGTTCCCCATATCTAACTGTTTGTTCCTTCTTATAAATTATAGGATAGAAAAATGCTTCAATAGTCGATAACCAAACTGGAATTTTCACATAATATTGTCTTTTTATCTTCTCCCAGTTTAACCACAAAGACTCCCGTATATAATGTCTTCTAAAATAACCCTGTGTTTTAGTTCCCTTATGCCATAAAAAAGCATGCCAGCCCAACAGCAAATCATGCCCTTCTAATGTCAACAACCTATGCTTTCTTAATGTTATCCATTCTTTGACCCACATCAAACTTACAGCTTGATAATACAATTCCCAATTAGGCAGGCCAAAACCTCCTCTAATTCTAGCGTCTTGCAAAAGCTTTAGCTTTATTCTCGCTTTTTTACCTTGCCATATAAACTTCAACATGATTTTATTTAAATCTTCAAAATAGTCTTTTCCAAGCCTAATTGGTATTGTTTGGAACAAAAATAAAATTCCGGGTAAAATATTCATCTTGATTGTTGAAATTGTCCCTATTAATGACAATTGCAAGTTTTCCCACTTCTTCAAATCTGTAGCTATCTGTTGTTTGAGTTTAATATAATTATTCTCTTTTAATGTGCTTGCTGTCAAATATATCCCCAGATACTTAACCTTATTTGTAATTTGGATTTTCAAAAGATCTGCCAGTTCTTCTCTTTGTCTCAATAGCATGTTCTTTGTCAAAATCTTTGTTTTATCTTTATTTATTTTCAAACCAGCCATCTCACCATATGTCTCTATCTTTTCCAATAACCTTGGAGCTGTTTCTAATGGGTCTTCCAGAATAAAAGCTAAATCATCAGCAAAAGCTTGTTGTTTAAATTCTTCCTTCTTAATTTTCATTCCTTTTATGCTTTTATCATCCCTAATATTTCTATTCAACAAATGTTAGAAAGCAATATAACAATGATGGAATTAAATGAAGCATTTAAGAGACAAAACAATGGGAAAGCACCGGGTCCAGGTGGGCTTCCGGCAGAATTCTATAAAACATTTCAAGAATCATTGAGTAGCCCATTGTTAGAAGTCATGAATGAAGTTATGTTAAAGAAGATGATACCCAAAACATGTCAGAGGCTTATATCACACTTATTCCAAAAGAAGAGGCTGATCCACTGCAAATTAAGAACTATAGACCTATCTCCTTATTGAATGCAGACTATAAAATCTTTGCTTCAATTTTAGCAGAAAGACTTAAAAAATATTTAAATAATTTTATTCACCCAGATCAAAATGGATTTCTGCCAAAGAGACAAATCAGAGATAATATGAGAGTAATCTTGGATACTTTGGAAAACTATGAGGCTCATCCTGAAAAGCAAATGGCTTTGATAATTTTTAGATGCTCAAAAGGCATTTGACAATGTGAACTGGAGATTTATGTTATTACTATTGGAACAGATGGGTTTTGCTAAAAAATTTATTCAAGCAATAGAAGCCATATATAATAAACAGACAGCAAAAGTAATGATGGAGGGGGAACTTACAGATTTTATTAATATAAGAAAAGGCACAAGACAAGGGTGTCCCCTATCTCCTTTGCTATTTGTGTTGACCTTGGAAGTGTTGAATAGCTTTTTCTCTGGTAATATCACACTACTAACTAGAGCAGGGCTTCCCAACCACCAGGCCGCGGACCGGTACCGGTCCGTGGATCACTTTGTATTGGGCCGCAAAGAAAATAAAATAAAAAAAATGGCGGCTTTCTTCGCCTTTGGTGAATGCTGCTGAGATCAGGGATCAAGGACACAAATGAAAGAAGGGGAGGGAGGAAGCAACCAAAGCCTGTCCTGCCCTCTGGCTCAGCGGCTTCGGTTTCCTCCCGCCTCGTTCCTCTCTCAGTCGCTCTCTCGCTCCTCCACCAACCCAGGAAGAAACTGCTTCAAAGAAGCCGGCAAGGTGGCTTCCTGTTGGTGCAGCTCCTCCAAAGTGCCTGTTCACCCCCACCCAGCTGCCCATGGTTCAATCCAGTGCTCCGTTCTACTTGCCTGCCTGCCTGCCTTCGTTTCTGGTTGTTTCGGAGCAGCTTCGGCTGAGAATAATAACTATTCACCTCTTTTTATCAGCCGAAGCTGCTCCGAAACAACCAGAAACGAAGACAGGCAGGCAGTCAGGCAGAACGGAGCACTGGATTGAACCGCGCGCGGGTGGCTGGGTGGGGGTGAACGGGTGCTTTGGAGGAGCTGCAGCAACAGGAAAAGCCACGCTGCCGTCTTCTTTGAAGCAGTTTCTTCCTGGGCTGGTGGAGGAGCGAGAGAATGACTGAAAGAGGAATGAGGCAGACACCTGAGGGAGAAAGGGAGACACCTGAGGGATGGGGCTGAGGAAGGCAGGGCCGAGAGCCGTGGGCCGCCGCCGCCCAGCACTCAGTTTTGAAGGCGCTCCTCAGCCCGGCGCAGTTCCTGAATCTGCAGCTGAAACCCTCCGTTTTAAATGTCCCAATAGAAGAGAATATCTGTCACTCAGGGTTGCAATGAGGAGGCATTGGCGCTCCCTGAACTTGGTGGTTTGCTGGCAGACGTTTTATTACCCGACTAGGTAACAACATCAGATGTTACCTAGTCAGGTAATGAAACGTCTGCAAGCAAACCACCAAACTCAGACCCCCCCATCCCACCCCTGGTCCTTGAAAAAGTGTTTCTGCTTGAAACTGGTCCCTGGTACAAAAAAGGTTGGGGACCATTGAACTGGAGCATACAAAACATTTGCTAGACCAATACTTGAAAACAGCTCATCAGTCTAGAACCCACATTACATATCTGATATTAGCACAATTGAGAAAGTCCAGAAATATTTCACAAGAAGAGTTCTCCACTCCTCTACTCATTGTAGAATACCTTATGCCACCAGACTTGAAATTCTAGAACTAGAAAACCTTGAATTACGCCGTCTTTGGTCTAATTTAAGTTTGGTATATAAAATCATACATTGCAATGTCCTTCCTGTCAATGAATACTTCAGCTTCAACCATAACAACACAAGAGCACACAATAGATACAAACTCAAGGTTAATCGCACCAAACTTGACTGCAGGAAATACGACTTCAGCAACAGAGTGATTAATGTCTGGAATACTCTATCCAACTCTGTAGTTTCTTCCCCAAACCCCAAAAACTTTAACCTTAGACTGTCTATTATTGACCTCACCCCTTTCCTAAGAGGTCTCTAGGGGGCCTGCATAAGCGCACCAACATGCCTATCGTCCCTGTCCTATTGTTTCTTTTATTTTTCTTTTATTTTTCTTATATGTACCCATTTCATGTATTCATAACTATGTATACACTTATACTTATTATCTTGTAAACAATTGACAAATCAAATAAATAAATAAAAAATAAATAAATACTTTTCATGCCATTGTGTTCACTCAAAATAAGTGTTAGAGAGGGGGAAATTCCAATATTAATTAAACCATTATAAGTTCTGGAATAGTGATATTTTTGGAGTCCATCAACAGCTAAATGAAATAATTTGGATTTAGCTTCCATTCTTATCTGTCCTCCTCAGTTCCAGGAATTAGTTATACATAACTATAGCAATGAATTCTACTTTTATGAATTACAATGTGTTCAGTTGAATTCTGAGATTTCCTTTTTTAAGGAAGCTGAATGCATTCATCTGAATGTAAAACTTTGGCTGATGCATTGTCTTGTACTTCAAAACTTCAATCTTTGTTGATCCAATTCATGTTCTTGAAAAACTAGCTACCCAGTTTTGAGCTCCAACAAATTATTTTACTTCATTTTAATGTAAAGTTTTCAAAACATTTATGGATGGCTCATCATTCATAAATATTCATTTATACATATGCAAAAGCTCACTAGCAAAGCATCACACAGAATGTATTTGAGTATGTATCAATGCAATGCAATGTTATTTCACCTATCCATCCATCCATCCATCAATTCATCCCTATGTATATATAATGCTGTTCTGTTCAAGGATGCTTGCCTTCTTAAAACACCTGTGGTGTTTTCTATGGCCAAGGAAACATACGGTGCAGGTGGACATCAGAAGGCCATTCAATATACTATCACTAAGAACTTTATTTATAAATAGGATTTCTATCCACATTTTTTATCTTTAAAAATACCAAACTGTTAATATTGAATCTCCTTCATAATTCATTAAAGTCTATGGAAATTTACTGTTGCATAAAGAAAGAGGAGGTTAAGAAACTCTTAATTTGTGCAGATGTTAACAGCAAGAACAGCTCTGCTTAGAAAGCAGTTCATTATGAGCTGCTCACTAGCATACTAATGTCAGGAGCTCATTTCGGAGACTGATGTCTCTAATTGCTCTGTCCTTTTTATGATTGTTGTCTGATTGAGTTAGAGTTTTTTTTTTATAAAGATAAAAAGGATTTTGGAGGAAATCACCATACTGTTACAGGATTGCCAGCCTGCAGGGCATTTCAAATTAGATTAATGTTGTTGCCAGTAATAGATGAATACTTCTTTTATAAATGAGATTATAGTTTGAAGAAACCTGCCAAATGGTATTCATTCACAGTAAATATCTTTAATTAAAAGTTTTGAGGTATTTTTATTCCTGAACTAATGAGTTCTGCTGTGATTCCCCTTAGGAATTAATTTGCCTTCTTAATTCTTATTCATTTCCATAATATGGCTATTTAAATCTGATTCAGATATGGCAGCCTCATTAACCACATTCATCAAGAACAAAAACACATGTTACAGTATTGATGTATTGTTTGCATTACTTTAATATTGTTCCATAAGCATTATCTAGAGGCTTCCATAAGCATTATCTAGAGGCTATCATCAGTATGTATTTTAAATTCAAAACAAAAAGTGAAATGCATTAGAAATACAGTATTTCTAGTGCAAACTGTCTTTAAATTAATAGGATGTGCCATAGCACAACTCATTCACTTCAGATTGGATTGATGTAAGCAAACACTCCTAAAAATAATTATAGGACTAGCCAACAGTCCATCTATCCAAGTATGTATGTATGTTTGTATGTATGTAGTATATTCAATTTTGACTGAGTTTTATTTTTGAATCTATTCACTAATTAATTTACATACTATGAAATCATGAAAAAAATAAAAGTGTTTCATGCCAATTTAATCAACTGGGATGATTTTAGAAGTAGAAGCAGCAAATTCACATGATTTACCATAAATTAATATTTGCATGCCAGATGGATAGGTTCAGTTGAAAGACCTGAAGAACCAAGTTGCCGGCAAATCATTCTGTGGCTAGTAACAGTCAACACTGTTGGCTTGATGGCACATAATCAACCATTAATATTTACTAAACTATATTCATGTGTTCATTTCAAATATTTATTTCACACCTATGAACGAAATACTCCCAGGCACCATAGAAAAGACCACTTAACCATTGTAGAACAACAAACTGTGTTTTTTGCATTCCTGTGAAAGGACATTTTATCAGTTCTGAAGATTTTTTTTAAAATTACAGAAAATGAATGCACATAAACCTGTTTCAGTAGGCAAAGTTCCATATGTACTATGAAAACTACCAATCAGAAATCTAGGCTATTTCATAAATGCTTTTTAATAATTTAATAGCCATTTCACTAACATAACTGCTTATGAATTGATTTCAAATGTTTTTTTTTCCAAGGATAAATCCTGCAGATAAGTAATAAATACCAGCAATGTCATATTATAGTCTAATGAGTTCTGAGAAGTTGAAAGCAAACACTCTAAAATTGCATTGCTGGATGCCATCTTCTGGTTTAAAATAGAATTAACAGAGTAAGCAGGGCCCATACATCAACATCAGAAATGCCTGCTTGATAACTATACCAAATTGGCCTTTGAGGCCTTATCAATCTTTAAAATATAATGAAGTTTCCCCAGTTCCGCATCTCCCAAAAAATTTAATTGGCTAGAAAGGAGCTACACGTAGGCAGTCAAGTCCAAAGTCTAATAATTCAAATAAATTTGGATTTTTCAGAGCATGAATTGTAGGAGTATGCCCTGATATAAAAACAAAAAACTGATATTTGAAAACAAACCAGATACATTATTCAATCCAATTTGGAAACTATCCATATATTATAATTTTTATGGCCCTGTACCATATCTAAACTTGGGGTTTTCTTAACATAAGACTTTAATATCTACGTTTTTGTTTGGTTTGCTAAGTAAGGACTATATTCCTAATCAGTCAGAAACATAATCTTCATTTTGACTTATGATTCATATTTCCATGTATTATTTATATCTTGCCTTTATTGTTTTTATAAATAACTCAAGTCAGTGTACATACCTAATAGTCCTGCCTCCTCCTATTTTCCTCATAATAATCCTGTGAGGTGGGTTGGACTGAGAGACAGTGACTGGCCTAGCCAGTTTTCATTCCTAGTGCAGGTCTAGAACTCTCCTAGTTTCAAGCATGGAAACACAATTACGAGACCAAACTGGCTCTGGTGTTGGTTCCTACTTATTTGGATCTTGATTAAGAGGTGTGTGAAGATGATGTGTTTAGGCTTCATATCTGTTTCTTTGATCTTTGGTTGTTCTTTTTTTTGTATGTTTATCTAATGTCTCATTTTCAGAGCGAAAACCCTGTAGGATCTTGCTACATTTTGGAACCTAGTCTAAAATGTCTACTGTTTTTCCAGGTGAATTCTTTTGTACTTGCCAAGATGTTGTTAAATTTAAGAGTTCTCATCATGTCTTTTTTAACTGCCAATTGATGTTCTTGGATATAGGACCTGTTTGTCCTACATAGTTGGTTTTCACTGTCCTTTCCTCGTGTTACATATTATTTCTCTTTTGTGATCTTTGCTTTTGGATATATGAGCTTGCCTAGGATGCTCTGAATAAATTTCATTTGTTTATAGGATACCATAATGCTAAGAAGTTGTAACTACCAACAATATACTACAAATGTGAATTTATTTCCAGGTGGTTAAATGCCTATGGAATGTATGCCTTAGCAGACACATAAATTCAATGTTGTGTAATAGGTGCTTCCTCATCTGTCTATCTCCTTCCACAGTACAGGTTAAGCTTATTAGAATAACAATTAAAATCTTGACACCTCTAATATTTCAAAGCTGCTATATTGCATTTCAAATAATGTGTCAGTAATGCTTTCACACTATCAAGAATACTTGTGTCTCCCTTTGTGGGTATCTTGTTTCCTTATCAGCTGCAAAGCAACACTCTCTTGGGGTCTCCTTTTAGTGTATGCATATACACGGTCAACTTGTCTTGATCAACATTTTATATAAGATCTAGGTATATTTCTGGTTCTTATTCTTGCCCCACTTGAGTGCAAGATTACTCACTTCACTCCTCTTAACTTTAAAAAATAAAATTGTTTGAGTCCTCAAGGATATCATAGCATTTTAGCAATAAATACTTGCACAGAATATTTTAAAATGTGTTTTGTCTGTGGAATATTCAAACAATACATTGTGCTCATAGTAAGTTTTATTTTAGACATGGATATCAACCTGGATAAAATTATCTAAGTTGTTTATATGATTTGGTTTCATAATACCCTTGATAAAGGAATTGTCTTAAATGCATTTGGTTTCTTCATAATAAATTATTTCTTACTGACATTTGAGATACTCCTCTGTGTGTGAGGAGGGAGGGAGGGACAGAGGGAGGGGGAGAGAGAGAGAGTAGTTTGAGATGAAAGCATTTGATAAATTGAGATGAAGTGATCAAACTTGAACAATTCTGCTAACAGTGTTGAAAATTTCTTTAATTAAATGGACATAGAAAAAGATGAAGCCATACTTGTACTATTATTAAAAAATAAATGCTCTGTGTTGATGATAGAATGCATATAGAAAACAAAAGAAATCATTCACTTTTGGAGATCAATTTAGGATAAGAAAACTTCTAAAGAAATTGTAAGAAACACTTCCAAAAAGTATGTTAAAAATTAACAGAGTTCTGCAAGAAGAAATAATGACATTCTTAATCCAGATGCAAAATCTTTCGCATTGAGAATGGGATACTAAATGTTAGGACCACGTTAGAAGACAAGTAAATAGGTAAGTGTGATGGTATCAGAAACTTGCATCATGAAAAAAAATTATCTTCTGTATTCTTATTTTAGTACAAGCAAACATAAACATAAGATTATCTCAACATTCTCACAGCATGTTAAAAATAGTTCCTCTCTTCCTCCAAGATAAAGTAAATGCTCATGATTTTTCAAGGAATACATGTATAACAGCTTGTTTTGTTAATTATGTTTGCAAACATTAAAAAGAATCAAGCAGGAGGTGGAAATCCACTACAGTATATGCATAATAATAGAAAGCTTAAAAAGAGGAAGACAAAAACAGGCCTGGCCTTTGAACCATTATTTCCTGGAAAATCAAGTGCTATCTAGAAGATAACATATTTTCCACCTATTCTTGTTCTAGACCAGGGGTGGACACCCCTGTTCTAGACCATTGATGTTGATGTTATCCATTCAATTATGTCTGACTCTTGGTGAATCTACCATATTTCTCATATAATAAGGCCGGGTCTTATTTTTTTTTGAACTCCGAAAAAATGGCTAGGCTGTCTTTTGGGGGGGGTGACTTAATTCCCCCCCCTTTGCATCTTTGGGCGGGTGGGCAGTGATGGCTTGGATGTTGACCTTGGCGTTGGTGGGGCACTTCGTATCAGGGTCAACACAGGCAGCACCATATCCGGGTGTGCAACAAAAGTACTTCTTAATGGCAAGCCCCCCCCCCATTTCACTTATTTAATATAGGCCTTAATTTGGGGGGAGGGGCTTAATTTCATTTCATGCCTATAAAACATGCTGGGACTTCCTATTGGAGGAGGCCGTATTGTTGGAGAAACAGGGTATGAGTCAGGTCTCTCCACATCTTCCAATCTTGCACTACTTCTTTGAGTTGTTCTTAGTTTGGCTTTGATGTCAGCTTTGATAGTGTCCAGCCATCATTTTCTTTGGTGGCCTGCTTTCCTTTTATGGTTAACTTTTCCAGACATAACTGCTTTATCCAGTGAATTCCCTCATATGATATGGCCAAAATATCTATGACAATTATTACTTTCTAGATTACTGAAGACTGTGAGTACTGTATTATGAATACAAAAATTATATTCAGTCTTACTAATATCTGAAGACAAAATAACAAAAAATACTTTTATAGCATAAAAGAAGTTGATATACATCTACTTTCCCACCATAATTATCAAGAAATGCAGTATAAAACCTCATAAAGCTTTCAACAAAAATGGATAATGATTTATTGAAGACTGAAAACTAGAGGAATCCCAAAATTTCACTTTCTTTTGCCTGTTGTATTCCAATTTCTTGTGAGGATTGCTGTAAGCCTGTCGTTTTACAAATTGGTAATCTGAAAATTAAGGTTTTACCAATTTAGATATGTACCTATTAAGAAAGGCATTATGATTCAAATGCAGATTTCATACATGTAGTTTCTTTACTAATCTTTGAAGCCCACCACATTTGTCTTTTTAGCACAGGTTTGATCTTTCATAGAAACGTTGTGAACTGAATGCAATTGAGTGGCATCAATTTTGTCCTGCTTTCATTTTTCTAAATGTGACAACTTCTGAAAATATGATGAAACTAACTGCAGTTACACTCATCATTGATTTCTACAGGTTTTTGACATACTCCATTTGCAAGTAACTTCCATCTATCACACACGAATTAGAGATCATCAATAATGTATCAGTAAATAAATAATGCTTATATATTGCAGTTATGACAACAAATTTTATTGTGTCAGAGGTAGCAATTTATAATGTAGTTCTCAGAAAAAATTATACAATTGCATAAATGTGAATTAAATTTTTCCCTGAATTTTTCAGTTGCTCCTTAAAGCTGAATACTAATCAACATTCATAATTTCTTCTGTAATTATTTTTAAGGGAAAACTATACTACGTAGCAGGTTAATAAGCATATTAAATATTTTAAAACTGTCAGAGAGCGCTGCAATTTCTTCTTCAGAGTCTGAAGACTGATTCGGTGAAGTCTACTTGGTGATAATAATACAACAATAATAAAAGATGCTGATGTATTTCAGAAATTTGTTATTGATTTAATCAATTTATTAGTCACTTCAAATGGCAAAGCAACCTTTGTTTAGGCTGCATCATTATATAATCTACTCCTTAGACTTCAGCACTGCTTGGATTGCTTTAAATAAGCTGACATGTACTCTATTGGGGGAAAAACTAAAGTAAGAAAAACATTAATTTCAAAATTCTAGATTTTTCTAGATTTTCTCCTTTTGTTTGCTTACTCATTCCATTCTTCTTAAAAACATGATTAATATTTTTTTAAAAAAAATATGGATTGTGGTGTGTGTGTGTGTGTGGAGAGAGAGGAGAGCATATACACATTCAACATATTAAAACATTATATCTAGAGGGTCTGAGGATTATAGACCAAGATTTTCCCCCTTGTCTTTTTGCAAGGAAAATTTTTAAACTCTTATTAATGAATTTCTATGACACCGACTTACCGATGTGCCTATTTCTATATATGCAATGTGTCTACTTGCAAGGAATCTTATTTTCAGTTCCCATGAGTTTTTATAAACTTCCTTCCCTCTTTTTCACTTTGTCATTATAGTAGCTTTGACTGGCCAAACTCTTAGCCCCTTGTCTGGCTGCACTCTCAGCTATTGCTTTTGTGAGGATATTATAGTCACCTTTCAGCCACCTTAGCTTTCTGGCTGGTGTTTTAGAATTTCCAAGCCAGGTACAGTTACAAGGACTTTAGCATCTCACGGCCTTTAAATCTTGGGCTGGGAGGGGGGAGGTTTGTTTCCAGCTTTGTCTTCTTGTAGCTTTTCACTCATGTTTAATGGAAGAAAGATGACACTTGAAGTGATGAAACAAAGCATGACAATGTGATGCTTTCAAAATAAACGCAGTTTATATTCACCAATACATAGAAAAATAAAAAGACACATTTTAGTCAAATATTTAAATGTTGTCTAAAAAGATGAAGCTGCATAGTCTGGACCCCCTCTTCGCCCCCCCCCCAGCATACTTGCCATACTAAATATGTTTTCAACATGTTCATTTCCCCCCAGGTCCATATAGCATTTCATGAAATCATGTAGCAGCTTCTGAAGAGGAGTCAGGTTTTCTCTTTTTTTGTTTAAGTGTATGTAATTCATTATTGATAACTGTTATGTATGTTCTCAGTTGAATACTGATTTTGCAAAATTTGATGACAACAAATAAAGCTTTCCCCCCTCATTTGCATTCTAGTATATCTTGTGGTGTATTGAATATATCCAAGAACATTAATTTAAAAAGTGTCTGCTGTCATTTGTATAATTAAATGATAGTCAGAATCTCATTTCTCATACAATTGCTGTTCTTAGCTTTCAGTCACAAAATGTTATTAGGTAGGAAGATACTGTTTTTCTTTCTTTCTCGTCATACATTGTTACTGCTAAGGTCTTTCATGCATAATTGCCAATATCAAGGAACTTGGGAGGAATTGCCCTTGGAAGAAGCTTAAGTACCCTATCAGGCGTGAAATAACATGCAGAGCAGTTTGAATCTCAACAACAGGAATACACTAAGAAAATTAATGCCATAAAATATTTCTACAAATAATTGTTTTGTAAAGTAATAGTCGTTATTCTTTTACTTAATGCCTTTAATATGACATAAATCTGTTGGCTGATTCCAGAAATATACTTCCTCTCATACTTCCCTTCATCCCACCTTCACTCTAGGCAATATTTATATACTCATTCAAATGTGTCATGAAATTTTATACAATGGAACACAAGGAAAGTATGTTGGCTATTTAATTCATTCAAGCCACTGGACTGCCCATTAGCCTCTCTTGTCGAAGAGACATCAGCCTTTGGAACCATCTTTCTTCTGCTTCTGCCTTGTCAATATATAACTGTAAGAAAAAGAAGAAAAAAATAAGTATACAGCATAATTAAATAGATAAAAAGTTAAAAAGACCTTAAGATTTGTGAATATCTGAAATCCTTTATTAAATTCATCCCTATAATACATTACTATCAAGGAATGAATGATGCAGTGCAATAACAAACAAGTGATTTCAATTTCTATCAATTTCTGGTGTTTTCTGAATCAGAAATTCGGAACGTTATTTTTAATGTCAGAAATCAGTACTAGAATATACAATGCATTCACTTTTGTCAATTTTTTCTTTTTAATAAATCTACAGACATTTCTAAAATTCTGTTTTCACTTTGTCATTATGGGTTACTGAGTGTAGATTAGTGAGAGAGAAAAATGAATTTCAATAACTGTAGAATTGGCTGCAGCATAACAAGATTGACAAAAATGAAGGGGATCTGAATACTTTCTGAATGCACTGTATATTCATAGAATGCCATTGAGCTGCACTAAATAATTGAATTCTTTGCCCAGACATTGCAAGAAATGTGAAATTTGAGATTTTTGTTTTCCAATTATTATCTATACCATGTATTTCTAAAACCTGTAAATAACACTGTAATGATAAGCAAAAGATGACTACAAAGCTGAACTTTAAGCAAAAAAATTATACAGGAGAACAGGTACATTCTTAAAAATCTTAGAGAGACCTTCATGTCCTTAATAAAAAGTTTTCTATATGAATTAGTGATATCTTTATTATGTCATGCCAGGAATAGTGACTTTTAAATTAAAGAGAAGTACAAATGATCTTATTGGGAATCAGTATGCAATAAGGCCAAACTGGATCCTGTTATCATCAATGAAGTTAAATTATTGATCAATTGAAAAACAGATGTTTCATCTAATAGGGAGTTAACAACTTAAATCCCTGAAAATCCCTGAATTTCCAGAGGGTCTCCTGAAGTACAATCAAAATACCAAGGCAATGAGACTGATAGGAAAATATTAAATATGTAAGAAGCAACCATATCTTCTTTTTTCAATTAAATTCAAATTAAATCAATAATAGTTTTTTTGTCTTAGAACTAGTCACTAGCTGTCTGCTTTCCAGAGTAGAAAGAACAATGACATAGGATTTATTTATTAATTTTACAAATAAATAAATTTTATCCAGCAAGTCTGGATAAAATAAAACATCAATAAATAACACAATGTAAATGTCATAAGGCAACAGAGAATTGAAAAAAGGTGATTCCTTGCAAAATTGTATCATATCACAGAACAGAAGGATTGGGGTAACTGCCGGAATCCTGACATCCATCCTTCTGGGGTGACAACAGGGTCTTCAATGCTTCTAGAAAGCCAACCAAGACAGGACCTCTCAGGTGGAGGGAGTGTTGCTGTTACAGTGGACAGGAACCACAATAGAGAAGGCATCCATGTGTGGTCAACTAGATAGCACTGTTTCATCTTGTTCATTCATGTGGGATGCATGAGTTAAGAGACCTGGGAGCAAGCCTACTATGCCAGATCTGGGGATATGGGATGGACAGAAACTATTGGAGATAGGTAGTCTTGCAAGTCACCTGCCCTTGTGGCATATACTGTAGGACTTTAAAAGTGGTAACCAGAACCTTGAATTATACCCAGAAACTTACTAGGAGGCAACAACATTCATGTGCAAAGACTCATGAGTCATTTACTCCCCAAAATTATATAATCCAGCTTTTAATAATGGCAAGATAGAAAATATAAGCAATTTCAAATTTCCACACATTCAAATGGGGAAAGATAAAGAAGAATCTGATCTTAGATCCCTTAAAGCTTTCAAGGTTTAAACTTCTATAAACTGAGTCTGGAGATACAGTCAAAATTCATAGTCAGTATTATATTAAAATTGCAATGCCTGAAAAGGGCATTGGTACTTAACTGACGTGCCCGTTCTCTTTGAGCTGTGAAGAGCAACCAGTAGTGGGAGGTGTTTCAGTCTCTGCATGTCAAGGCTGGGCTTAATTTGTGGAACGCTCCTCCTCCTCCATGGGACTCCTCCCCAGCATTCCCCAATTTTGGCAAAGATGAGAGAAATAAATGCCCTCGTCCTCAATGCCCTAACAATTCGTTGGCCAAAACAGGGCCCCACCAGACGGAAAAAGGGTGGGGCTGGATGCTCTTCACAGCTCAAAGAGAACAGGCATGTCAGGTAAGTACCAACGCCCTTTCTCCCATTAGCTGTTCAGAGCATCCAGTAGTGGCACATACCAAAGCTTGGCCTGTCCTACAGGAGGGACTCCGTCTGGCCTGGAATCCCCTCCTGGTCCCTGTGGACCTGTTGCAGAACTCTTCTGCCAAAGGAGGCCTCAGCGGATGCAAACACATTTATTTTATAATGCCTAATGAATGGCGATGGAGAGGCCCAGGTTGCGGCTCGACAAATTTCGGTTATTGGTGCCTGTGTGGCCCACGCTGCCGATGTTGCTGTGCTCCTCGTTGAATGAGCTGTTATGCCCCTGGGCACCTGCAGTGATTGAGTCTGATACGCTTTTGCTATCGTGGCCCATAGCCAACGGCCTATTGTAGAAGATGAGACCTTGCATCCCTGAGTGTTGGGCTGAAACGACACAAATAAGGCTTCCATTTTTCTGAAAGTCGCTGTGCGGTTAATATATATTCGCAATGCTCGCCTCACATCAAGCCTATACCATTATAGTTCCAGCCCTTGGGATGGTCTGGGACAAAAATTAGGAAGTATCAGCTCTTGTGTCCTATGAAAGGCCGGGTTAATTTTGGGTATAAATGTAGGATCAGGACGAAGGACCACCCGGTCAGAATGGAAAACACAAAGATCTTGTCTGATAGACAAAGCTGCAAGTTCCGAAATACGACGAGCAGAAGTGATCACTACAAGAAAAACTATACGTCAGAAATTGGAGACTTGACAATTTCAAGGGTTCGAAAGGACCCTTAGTGAGTGTGACAAGGACATTGTTAAGGTCCCAGGTGGGATAAGGGTGTACTGCTGGAGGGCGTAAATTTGTGGCTTCTTGAAGGAAATTCCATATGTGTGGGTGATGGGAAAGAGATAGTAGACCTTCACAAGCTAGAACTGACGCTAAAGCCACCACCTGTCTTTTCAACGTATTAGGTGATAATCCCTTGTCAAGTCCCTCTTGCAAGAACTCCAGGATTTGAGCCACAGATGAAGAGATGGGATCAATTTGCGACTTGGTATACCATTTGCAGAAACTGGACCATGTGGCATTGTAAATGCAAGTTGTTGAGGGGCATCTGGTGGCTTGGATGGTGGTGATAACTCTGTTGGAAAACTTTTTGCTCTTCAGATGACTCCGCTCAACCTCCAGACGGTTAGTTGCAACCATTGAGGGTCCGGATTTTGGAGGGGTCCCTGGGTTAGCAAGACCCTGTCTGGCGGAATTCTCCATGGTATTGATACGGATAAACTGTGGAGGTCTGTAAACCACGGCCGTTTGGGCCAGTAAGGAGCTACTAGAAGCAGCTCTGCCCTCTCATCTAGCAGTTTCTGGATGACCTTGGGAAGCAGTGGAAGTGGCGGGAATGCATACAGAAGACCCGGGGGCCAACCACAGCGGAGCGAATTGAAGTTCTCCTCTCCTTGCCAGGGGTACCTGGAAAAAAATCTCAGGAGCTGAGCATTGAGGGGGAAAGCGAACAGGTCTACCACTGGCTGTCCAAATGTCCTGACCGTCTCTTGAAACAGGGTCGGATGGAAGCGCCACTCCGATTGATTGATCATGGCCCTGCTTAGCCAGTCTGCTTGTGTATTTGACAGGCCCAAAATGTGCTCTGCTCTGATGGAAAGTAGGTTGCTCTCCACCCAATGACACAAGTGCTCCACTTCCCGCATGAGATGTTTCGACTGTGTGCCCCCATTTGTTTATGTGAGCTTTGGCTGTTACGTTGTCGGTCAATATTAGTTATGTGCTGATTGCGTACCTGTGGAAGGAAGCTGTGGAGAGCCAGGTGTACTGCTCGAAGCTCCAGCCAGTTTATGCTTCATGACTGTTCTATGGCGGACCAGCAGCCTTGGGTTGTGAGTGATTGAACGTGTGCTCCCATCCAAACAGGTTGGCATTGGTGGCGATGCTAAGTCTGTGTGGCTCTTTGAAGAGGCAGCCTCTGTTGATGACTGGTCTGGTCCACCAGAGGAGAGATATGAGGACCTTTGATGGTACCTTGACCTTGTATTTGGCATTGCTTCGGCAGGAGCTCTGGTACGGGAGCAGGAACCACTGGAGGGATCTAGTGTGGAGCCGGGCCCAAGGGATGATAGATATACATGAGATCATCTCGCCTAAGACTCCTGATCTCCTTAACTAATTGCTGTTTAGTCTATCTGGTAAACCGAGTCGATGGTGTTAAATGACTCTTTTTTCAATTTATTGAGAACCCGTGTTGTTGTAGGGATTGTAATGTGTTCTGAGTATCTCTGACTGCTTGATGATCGGAAGTTGACAAAATCAAGATGTCATCAAGATAACACTGGAATTGTACAGGGATATCACGGAGATGAGCAGCTAGTGCTGCAAGAACCTTCGTGAAGGTCTTGGGGGAAGAAGCTAGTCCAAAAGAAAGGGTCACATATTCAAAATGGTGGTTATTATAACAGAATCTCAGAAATTTATAGTGGGAAGGCCGAATAGCAATGTGTAGGTACACCTCTATCAGCTCTATGGATGTAAGGACGTCACCTTTTCTAATGCAAAGTAAGATAGATTGCAGGGTGTGCATTTTAAACTTGCGATTTACTAAGAAATGGTTGAGATGTTTCAGATCCAATATTGCTCTCCACCCCCCACCCCCCGAATTTTTGGGAACAACAAAAAGATGTGAATAGAAACCCCATCCTCATTGGTTGGTGGCTACTGGTTGGATGGCTCGTATGTCCAATAGGTGTTAGATAGCTGTTTCCATGAGATTACGTTTAACCGGATCTCTGGACAGAGGGCATGACATGAAAAAATCTGGGGGAGTGGATTGAAACTCCAGTGCAAGGCCAAATCTGATCATGTCTCTGACTCAGGAATCAGAGGTTGAGGAGTCCCATTGGTCCGTGAATAATTTAAGACGTCCGCCAATGGGGTCGGGTCCAGGGAGTTCTCTTGGATGCTGAAAGGACCTGTTTCCTGCTCCCTGAAAGGATCTCTTGGATTGACCACCCCTTCTGCTCCTATCCCTGAAGTCGGACCTGTCTGGCTGCTGCCCTGGTCTGAATGATGGGGGTCTCTGGTATCTGGGTGAAAAAGGTCCCTGGTAAAAGGACCAAAAGGATCCCCTCCGAAAGGACTGAGGGTTTCTAGAATCTGACTTCCGAAAAAGGGAAGGAAGAATTTTCTTTTTGTTTCGGGTTTCAATTAGTAGCGGATCAAGGGAAGGGCCAAACAGTCTGTCCCTCACAATAGGAGATGAAGCCAGCTTGCATTTGTGCTTAAAGTCCGCTTGCCAATGTTTTAACCATAGTAAGCATCGTGCTGTGACATGTGAAGTAATAGCCCTGACTGAAAACTTGACTGCATGATAAGTTGCGTCAGCTGAGAATTCAGCAGCTGCTATAAGTTGAGCAATATCTTGGTGCGCTCTAAGGTTGGAATTAGGGACATATTCCCGTAAGAGGCGGAACCACCTGAGAGAAGAATGGGTAAAGGAGGCAGCTGTGGCTGCTCTGATGGCCCACGCGTCAGACTGATGGGCTCTGCATAGGGCTAGCTTGGCTCGTTATTCCTCTGGCTTTAATGCCTCCAGAGCTTCACTGGGAATGGAGGAGGATGCTAATCTCACTATAGGTTCATCTACCTTGGGAGTATTCAACAATTTTGAGAAATCAGGGGCCAAATTGAAATATTTCCTGTCATATCCAGTGGGGGCTGGGTACACCGCTGCAGAGGCCCACTGTTTCTGTACCAGGTCCGAAAACATGGGAGGAACTGGGATCACCTCTGCCTCGACTTGATTGAAAATTAGATCTTCTGGTCCCTCTTCTGAAGGAGCTGGAGTGGTAGAAGGGGTCGAGTTGTTTAGGTGTGCAATGTTTTTTGCCTTAAACAAGAGAGATCTGAAAAGTTGTGGGCGGAATAAGCCTGTAAGTACAGGTTGATCAGGAACAAGGCCCTCATCCTCAGACATTCCCCTTTCTAAGGGGTCTGCTTCTGACAGGGGCTTGCTGTCATGTATTGATCCTGATTCAATCTGTTCCATTTGATCAATTTGATCCACTTCTTCCTCCTCCTCCTCCTCTTCAGTTGGCCCTTGGAGGGGGACTTCCCCTTGTAAATGTACCTGGGTATAGTGCTGCTCCGACCTGGTCAACGATCTCAGCAATTGGGAATCATATTCAGCGATCACAGGATGTTCCCTGGTCAGAACTGCATGTTGAAGACCTGCTGCGATTCCCTGGCAGATTGCCAGCTCCATCCAGGCCTTCATCCCCTCTGGAACTTCCTCTGGAAGAATGTCGTCCTAACGAAGACCGGCAAATGTCGGAGTGAATGTAGCTTCGGGAGCCCTTCGCATGGTTGGTGTCCCAGGTACTTGGGCCTGTTGGCTTTGGGGAGCCAAGCTGCGGCTGAATGAGAGGGAGAGATCTAGGGGAGGAGGAGGGTGGGAAGAGGTAGGCGGACCTGGACTGGAGGAGGGAAAGTCCTGTGAGACCTTGTGCGCCTCCCATGTGCACTTATCTGTTTTTGTAAAGTTTTATGGAACCTGATGGCATCCCTTTCTGAAGTTTTAGAAATCCCTTTAGCCTGGTTAAGTTTGTGCTGAGATTTGGCTTTGACCTTCAAGGATGAGGTCTGAGAGCTGCTACTGTCTGCCATTTCGATTGAAGTATGAAATTGGAATTGCAGTATGCTTGTTATACAATGCAATACTGTGAAGGCGGTTGGCACGCCCAGGGGCCTGATCTGAGGACAGACCGGTTGCCCTGATGATGCTTTTATTGCCCCCTCTTTTTTTAAAAAAATAATACCTATCTATAATGTGTCATACCTCAGTAATAATATTTTATTGATATTAAAATATTATATCAAATAGATGATGATGATGATGATGATATTGTATAACCACTATATATACATATATGGCTATGTATATATGAATATTAATTAAATGGCACGAGGCTAAGTGCTGAGAAACCAAATAGACAAACTGAGAATGCCTAAAGGCCCAGATTGATAAAGATAGAGGCCTTCAACAGCTTCCCTGCACAGGTGGACACAGGCATAGGTGCTCGCTGTTGTGCCGCTGGGTTGATTGGGCTGTGAGGGTTAAGCCAACAATTTAAATGTAGGAATAGCCTCAAATGTAGAATAAAACCAAGACGAGGGTATAATGATCCCAAGTGTTCCTGAAGGAAACCTCTGCTCGGGACAGAGTTACCTCACACAGCACGAAATGGAATATAGTCAGCGCGGCTATGAGGTCTTTGTTAGAAAAGATGGCCTCCTGCTGTTAATCTTTTGGCATGCTCCCCAGCAACAAACTCCCGCCGTGTGAAGGAATAGCCTCCGATGGCTCTTCCTATAAGGCTAAAGGGCGGGAAAGGAAAGCGTGTGAGCTCACGCCACTGTTCGGGTAAAAGAAACTCTGTGGCTATCTGTTGGAATGGCAGGGGTAGAAAAAGCGGTTGTGGGGAGGGGAGCACGGAGCAGCGCCAAAGCCTCCTGCTGCTTTGGGGCACAAATTGGCGCTTCCCTGTAATGCGACTGCCCGATGTGTTTTATTGAAATGACCATAATATTATTTAATCTGAAAAAAAAGTAAAAAAGTTTTGAAAAATAATCTTCCTTATATCTGAACATAGCAATTGGACTTCATATTATTATTTAGTCAGAGTTTTATGGAAGTTCTTGAGTATTATTTTTAAAAAGGCAAACAAATACACATGTGAATAAACAGATTATATAACCTCATCTCCTACACTCTTTATAAGTTATTTTAATCAAAGACTGCCATAATCAGCAAACTTACATTGGGATGGCAAAGCGAGTTTTCATCTTGATATTTGATAGTAGTAGGAATAATTCCAGGCTTTACTTCTTTTTCAGTAACAGCAATACCAATGTTTGTCACTTCTGTAATTCCTGGTTCACTTTTGATATCAGCAGATTCCGTGACCTAAATGTATTCACAAAACAATCTTTATAGACAAACTAATTCTGCTATAAATCATTTGAGAATACCCCTGCCTTGTAGCAGACCTGCTGAACTTTCAAAAAATTAACCTGCTGAATCATCAGTTGCCATTTCTCTTTTGTAGTTTTGATCTTTTTGTCTCTCAAGAAGACTTTATATTGATTTTTAAAAATATATATATATATAATTGATTAACAGTTGAAGCTGTTCAGTAGATGTGAAGGGGATCTGGCTACGACATCTGTCATCCCATTGATCACCAGAATTGAAATAAAAGTAAATAATATATAGGAGTACCTCATGTATGTATATAAGTGTCTAGAGTTTTACCCAAACAATTCAATAAAGGATGTGAGAAAGCAAGGGACTACATGATGTCTGAAAAAACTATGTCAAATAATGTGTGAAGAAAAGAACAGGAATTTCTTTTTCATTTTAACTTGGTTAATATGAAATTCTACTCTCAAGATAGTTCTGAACTGGGGACAAATTCTGGGATATTTCACAGCTGGAAAAGAAAAATCAAACTCCCCTCTTCGGCACATAAAATTAACCCTGTGTTTGTCTGAAAAATATATTTTGTTGCAAAATATAAAGTACATTTCTCACCTTTAAATACAGTGTCATATAATAAGTGGAATCTGCACTTGATTTTAAAATGGCCAGGGATTAGGATTACTACGGTACTAGTAATACTGGTATAAACAATCAATGTCAATGATAGTTGCATTAATATACAGTTTCACCACAGGATTTACAAGAATCCTATGCAAATAAAAAATATATATTGAAAAATTACCTTTTTGACTTCTTTGCTTGATCTGAATGTCTGTGGAATAAAAGAGTCACTTTCAATTGCTTCAATTTCTTTGACTCGTTTTACTTGCTCAGCAAGACTGGCTTGATCTATGAAAAAAGGTACAATGTCAATAATGTTCACCATCACTTTAAATATTGTACTGTGCAATATATTCCTAATGTATTTCTTCTGCTAAGAAAACAGAAAAGTCGAACATAAGCAATGGTGCTTCCAAAGAGATTCTATTTGTAACTGACCAAGAAAACAATCATTTACATAAAACATACACAAGGTGACCTGCTAACCTCCCAATTAAATTTTATTAGTTTTAATGCCATCTCTCCCCTGAACAAAAGTAATTGGTTTGGAAGAGGAAGAAAACATATCTTCCAAGCCAAAGTAGGGGATATGTTGTTACCTGTTGTGTCTAAAAGTGTCTATATTAATACTGTATTCATGTACATTATTTTAACATTCTTATGCAACTTTTAAAATGAGTGTCCCCAATATTTTTGCAATTGGGAAACATTTGAAGAATTCCAGGGTAGAATATATGACATACATATGTTCACTACAGATAGAAATGAAATAATAAGGGCAAATAAAATATACTGAGTGCAACAAGATGCATCAGAATATATTCATAGAATGAAAATGTTGAAAGGGACAATTTAGACCCACAAATCCAATTTTATACCAAATAGTATAGGAATTCCATTTACAGCATGTACTCTGATATACATGAGAATCCCAAAGAGAATTTATGAGAAAAAGCTTCTTCAGATGACAGGGGAACCTAAGGGTGTGAGATAGTTGGTGAGTTAGGAAAGGTCAATGCATAGCCTAAGGGTGTGTGGTTGAGACAGAAACTACGATTTATCATCTAGTCATCTCTTAAGCACTTTTCTTAAAAAATATCAAAATACCAAATACTCCTTAATATGTTGAGTTGATATGGGGCTAAGCAACTCAATTCTTCTAGAGTAGTTCATTATTGATTCATATAAACAATGTATGCTAATTTGCTGATAAGTAGATTGAATTGTTCAGAATATAAGTTTAAAGCTGCACTTTGTCAAATAATGGAAGAAATATTAACAAACTCCTTCCCACGCTATCATATTCTACAGCTGAAATATATTTGGCACTACAGTTCTAAGCTATTAAATGATGTCCTCATTAGGTTGGATATACTGTAACAGAAATCCTTAGATAATGAAAATACATCTTCTTCAATGTTCAATGTTTCTACAAGTGTCCTTTTGATCATATGGTGGCCTTTCTATTTAAGTATGTTTACATATCACAGTTACAGTAAAATAAAGCATACATATGTACTCTTTCTCAAGTATATTCATGCATGTTGATTTTCTGATACCCATGAACCTATCATAATTTGTGTAGGAAGAAATGATGCAGTCCATATGCACCCTGTCAAATATTACCAACATTTTTACAATATAAAATCAAAATAGGAAACCATAAATAGACAAAGGCATGATTCAGATATTTGAAGTACTCTAATGCAAATGACAATTATAATCTGAGGACATGTTCCTCAAAGGAAATAAAATCACAGAATGTTTTCCTGAATTACTGCAACAACATTAACTGCGTAAAAACAGACTGTAAGAAAGTTGCATCCATTAGTCTACAATATTGTTGACAAACACATTATTGGAAGATAAAATGACTTCCATATACTGTTTGTCAGATGTCAGTAGAAAGGATATATATTTCATAGTAAAATCAAAAATAATAGAGTCAGAAAGCTAAGAGGATACAGAAAAAAAAATCAATACTAACTCATTGGACAGCAAATCCTTTCACTCTGGGCAGACGTTAAATATAGAACTATTTATATTGGTGACTGATGTGTTGACACCATTTTTCATACATAAATCATTTATTCTAGAAGAATTACAGTTGTGCTTGCTTCTAAATAGAATAAAATAGGAAAATATGAATATACAAAAAAAGATCCAACATACTTTTGTGAGGAGTTTGGTAATGCCTTGATCTGAGTCTTTAATTTCAATCACTCTGTTCAAACCACATGGCTTATATCTGTAGGTCATCACTACTCTATTGTAGATGAAAAGCTCTTGAAGGCAGCAGATGGCACTATGCAACCGGTTAAATGAAAATATTTATCCTCCGGGATTAAGCGCCCTTGTTTTTTGGATAAAAATGCACCTTACTTGCCTTCATGTGATTTGTTTTCATCAACCTAAAAATCATAACAATGTTTAATAGGCGTGGTTTTCAGCTTTTTAATGGCTACTTGGTAGGAATTAGCATTAAAATGAATTTTAAACTGTCGGGGAAATTGAAAAATGATTAAAATATAAAAAGTATAAGCATATGTTAAAAACCCAAATTTTCTACATGTAATAAAAAACTAAGAAATGAGCATTTTATGATACACTTTTATTTAGCTCCTATTACACAAAATTCTATACCAGAATATGCTGGTATTATGGGTTTATTAATGAAATGGCATTAATAGCTAATGCCTTAAGCATTAAAACAAGTGCAACATACAAAGACATGTATATGATCCTGATGATGCAGCTGAATGATATAAAGAAAAAGAACTGATATAACAGGAACATTATGGTATACTGTATACTTTAAACCTTATTCTATTATATGGGTAAGGAAATCTGTATTTTAGGCTGAATGTGAACGTGGATCCTCTGTAATATATAAGCAGTTACCATGCACTGAAGGGAAATGCTTTTTGACGTGAGGCAGGCTCAAATAAATTTGTTAGCACCCTTTTATAATTAAGGCTTTCAGATGTCAAGAATACACATATACATATAGAACAGCATCATTTTCTATTATGTTGTTGCTGTTTCACAGCATTTGAAGTATAAGTTACAGATTTTCATAATTCTTTCAATTTTAAGTACCAATAAAGGAGAATGTTCAGGATTGAAATGATGGGTCCTTGTTCTCTGAGCTTGGTTGTTTTTTTGCAGACATTTCATTACCCAAACTGGATAGCACTTATGTTGTTACCAAGTTTGTGTAATGAAATGTCTGGAAAAAAAACAACCAAGTTCAGAGAGCACCAAAGACCCCTCAATTGTAAGTACTGCATTCTCTCAGGACTCACTCTTCTGTATTTCTATTGAAAATAATGGAGTCACTGCATTTGTTAAATTTATTCAAACTACAAGCTTATTTAAGGTCACAAAATGATGTGGAAGAAAAAGAGATCATGCTACTTCTGGAGAATGAAAAAGCTACTTTGAGTATTTGGCAATGATAAATCTTACAGACTTTGGAATGTAAACATGGAAAAGATAAATCCCTTTCCTGATCTCCTATTGCCTTTTGGGAAACTATGATAGGAATCCATATTATGAATCATAAAATCCTTAAAATTTCAAGATGTTTGTTGGTCCCACCCCCAAAAGAGTCTAAAGTTACATAGCCCTATGATCAATTCTGCTACTGCTGCTAGGTTTCCATTGTTGAGTTTTTATTGACGCTAATTAAAATTCTATGGAAAGAAAAGCTGCATATTTCTCAGGAACTTGCCAGTGAATGTTGTCTGCCAGCCATCTCCAAACACCCTATAACCACATACAACTAGCCTGTCAAGAGAGCTAATGCAGACATCGTGGGGCACATCACATTTGCCATTGTGGTTTATATCAGATATACTCAGCTGTTTTTTTCTCAACACACAAAAGCATGATATGTAATTCAATGCTCAATTTACCCGTCTCGTAGGAGATTTCCCCCCCTCCACTAATTGATAGAAATTAAGCCATTAATCAAGCTACTAGCCATCATTCAAACCAGAGAAGATGAATACAAACTTTCATCATAACCACCTTCCCCATTTTAGTGTTCATTAGCATTAATTTTTAATGTAATTATGCTATTCTTTTACACTGAGCTCATAAATTACTGCTCTTTTGTTGCTTGCTAGCCTTGTAAAATCCAAGATAATGCTTTGTGCTATTCTTAAAGGCAATTACTAGCTACTTCTATCTTTTATATCTATATAATAAAAAACTTTATATAGTAAGTTCACCTAGCATAGATATGCTTATAAATATAATATATACACCATGCTCAAAACACAGAGATTCTACCATTGATGTAGTGTAATCCTCCTCATAGCTTGTACTGTTGGTACTGTGGAAGGGAGTGTTGAGTGATCAGGCGCTTTTTGATTATGTTGTGTGGGTATCCATTTTGTTGGAGGATATTGTAAAGATGATCAGTTTTCTTTTTCTGATATTCTGGGTTATTGGACTCCATTGGTGCTCATCTGAATAACACAGTTCACCTTGTGGAAATGAGATTTTTACTTTGGTAATGAAGAAATTAATTAGTGTGAGTTGTTTTTAGAAAGCTATGAAAAGAATAACACTACCATACCTCAAAAACCTCTCAGAAACAAGCAACAGATTGTGTTACAAACACACAGAGATCTGTTTTTCTGTTCTACATAGTGACTGTTATGGCCACTACTCTGCATATAGATGCCTTTTTTCTTGAGCTATTAGGTCTTTTGGCTTACTTAATATGTTTTTGAGGGCTTTAATTGATTTCTGTGCTATCTGCCCAGCTTCTTGAGAAATACATTCTCAACTCTCATACAACTCTTCTCATAGCCACAGTTGCATCTGGCTTATTTAAGAATAGCTGCCAATGATAGTACCTCTATAGAAAGCAACACACCAACCTAAGATCTTAACAGAATAACAGAGTTGGAAGGAACCTTAAAGGTCTTCTAGTCCAACCCTCAGTTCAAGCAGGAATCCTATACCATTTCAGACAAATGGCTGTCCAATCTCTTCTTTAAAACCTCCTTCCTACTTTTTCCTTGGCTTTTTGGTCTGTGACTTCACTGGCTGACCAAACCTCTTTGGCATTTGGCTGTTGTGGACTGAACCTGTTTTGTTTGCCACTCACAGCTTGACTCTGGACAAAAACCTATTGCTTGTCTGTAATTTCTAGTGTGTGCATCTGCACAGCCAACTCTTTATCTGTCTTTGTAATTGACTGCAGGACTACTCAATGGCAAATCACCTGAAAACTGAACCAATGTGTTTCCTCAACCAGAAGCAGTGCAGTGACAGATATCCAAGTCCTACCATGAGAATTTAAATTATTCAAAGATTAATATGGACAATGAACTTAACCATTGGTCTACTGTAGATGTAACAATGTTTCTGTACGGGGACATATCTGAACTGAGATTATGTGGTAGGTATATTCACAAATTTCATGGTGGAGCTGGCCAGTTACACAACCTCTATGGTTAGTCCTTGACATACGACCTTTGTTTAATGATGGTCCAGAATTATGATTAGCATTGGAAAGGGTGCTTTATGGCCTGGAAAGCATTTCTACAAGTTGAAGAGTGTTGCACCTCCACAAATGTTGTGGTCACAAGATTACGGTCTGGTAGCTTTACAACCTGTTCACACTTACAACAGGTTGGCAAGCATCCCAGGATTATGTGGTCACCATTTGCAATCTTTACCAGCTTCCCTTGAGGATGACAGCAGTGAAAGTTGCAAATTATTGCCACCTACAAACAGGACTCTCTCTCAACTGAGGCTGGCTGAAAGAGCTGCCGTCCAAAGAAGAGCTGAATTCCTTTGGCAGGGTGCAGAAACAAAGCCAAAATACTGAAGATTTCAGCTCTGTTCCTTTGTTCTGTCAAATGAGTTCCCTTCCATGCCATGAGCAAAGAGCAGATTCAGCCAAGTAAGGTAAAGAATGTGGGGTGCATCTGTAAATATTTCTTTGCACAGGAGCTAAAAATCCTGTTTGGATTTCAGCAGGGAATATTTCCAGCTCCTGAGCAGAGCCTCTTTGGATCTCCTCCACCTCACTGTGCTCCTTACCTGGGACTCTGTTTAACAACCTGTACAGTCACTTAATGACTGCAATTGGGAGTGCCAGGATTACAGTTGTTGAGCAAAATAATCTGTGGGCAGCCACACCATGTCTCACTTAACTACCACTTCGCTCAATGAATGAGATACCAGTCCCAATTGTGGTTATGATTTAAGGACTATCTGTACATATTAAAAAGTTAACTAACTGCTGTCCCAGAAGACAAATAAGCAATGGGTGGAAATTAATCAAAGAGAGAACCAACCTAGAAATAAGGAGAAATTTCCTGATAATTAGAACAATTAATCAGTGGGATGGCTTGCCTTCAGAAGTTGTGGAAGTTTTGAACCTTTAGCACTGGAGGTTTGTAAGAAGAGATTGGACAATCATTTATTTGAAATGATGTAGGTCTTCGGCTTGTGTAGGGGGTTAGACTAGAAGATTCCAAGTCCCTTCCAACTCTATTATTCTGTTAAATATATTTCAGAGTACAATGCTATTTTAATTTTAATCCTGGAATTGAGTCTACACCCCATGCTTTGTTAAAAAAAAAAATCTGCTATTTTCAGTGATAAGCATATTTGCTCCAGGATGGTTTTTTAATAAAGACAATGTATTTTACATTAAGTTTGGGGTACCTATTTAACTTTCAAATATGTTACATAATGTTGCACTTGCCTAGTACAGTGCTGAATTTATAGAAAATGGTTTCTGGCAGAGATCAGCTAATAGGTTTTTTAAAAAATTGAATTGATTATTCACTGACAGTAGCTCAATTCACTATTGCAAATGCATCAACTATGTAATAAGAAACTATTAAGATCATTGATTTTCTGAATCCAATTGATAGCTAACAGGCTAAAGCTACACACTGATATTTGTATAACTAATACCCCAAACCTAACACTTTTGACATAAAAATCCCAATACAACAAACGGTGTAAATAAATGGAAGTTTAAAACCTTACTCTCAGAAACCCAATATAGAGTTATGACAGATTGTAGTTTGAATATTCCATACATGTATCTATTAAGGAAACAATCACAGATATATGTAGATTTAAAAAAAAACATACTGGCTTATTTAAGGTCCAAAAACTGAGGAAACGGAGCCTGAAAATGTAAATAGGAAGAAGCTCTACTCCAGAGGTGGTATTCATCAGGTTCTGACCATTTCTGGAGAACTGGTAGTGGAAATTTTGAGTAGTTCGGAATACCACCTGACTGGCCCTGCCCCCATCTATTATCTGCCTCCCAAGTCCCAGATGATCAACTAGGTCTTCTTTTGTTGCCCTGCACAGGAGAATGGAGCTGGAAAGCAGGTTAGAGGGGTGGGGAAGGAATGGGATTTTACAGTATCTTCCTCTAGACTGGAGAAGGAATGGAGATTTTACAGTATCCTTCCCCTGCCAAGCCCACCAAGCCACACCACACCCACCAAGCCACACCCACAGAACCGGTAGTAAAATTTTTGAATCCCACCACTGTTCTGCTCTATGAACCAAACTCCTTAGTATCCAGATATTTATCTTTATTTTATTAAAAATAATCAACTTCTAGGAAATTACAAAGGTTATCTGTCTGAGAAATGAATTATTGTTTTTGATAATAATGGCATACTCTTTAAAAGCCTCCCAGAGTTGCCTATTTGAGGAGATGGGTGACATTTAAGTTTAAATAAACAAACAAACAAACAATAAAAGAATCCTCAAAGAATATTGCTGGTAATAAATTGTGTATATTATTCATTTAAATACGGAAGATGAATTTAAGCCAAGAGTCATTTGGAGCCAGACAGCATCAAATAGAAGGAAAGCAGAAAAGCATAAAACAAGTTATTTATTTAAGTACATACATTCTAGGAAAGCTTTTTAAAATAATAAGTATATGTAAATACATACATAATATGTATTTTTCTACATTATCTTTGTTGATAGAAAAATTATTATTTTCCTTCTCACTAAATGTTACCATAACATTTATTTAACAGAAACCCTAATATTAGGCTTACAGTTAGATTGCATGCTATATTGTATTGTAAATAACCTGACAATCAAATTTTGAAAATTATATAAACATAAACCTTGATTTAAAAAGTATGTGCAATTTTGTCATTTGAATCAATACACAGTAAATTTCTCATTTGCAATAACAGCTATATTTGCAAAAGCTGTTTCCAATACATGCTGTCCTTTACTTTGCAAACAGTATGTAATTAATAATCTTTTCGTTGAGAAATTGAAAAATTGAATCTGATTTCCATGTTATTTTATATTTCAATTTATAAAGGGAACCAAAGAACTAATAATTTTTTCTTTAATATAAAAAAAAGTATACCAGAAGGAGCCACTGGAATCCTTGATTTCTTTCTGATTTACAAATTATGCATACTACTAACAGATGGCAAACTAATTTTTATCTTCAATACAAGTAAGGAAGAATTTTCTTTTAATTTCTTTATGATTTTATCTTTATTATTATGTCTTCTTATGCTGTAGTAGCATTTTTGTATTAAATTACATTAAATTCTACTAGTATGTAAATGTAATAAAACTATTCATTCTCTAAAATACACTGCAAATGAACAATAGTGAAATTGGTAAGTAGGTTTTATTTAATAATGGGAGATACAAGCAGTATATTTCATTCTCTTGACCTTTTCTGATCAATAGGGCCCAATATTAAAGACACATCTCATTTTTATAACTGCTAAACTGAAAACATCATTTAAGAAATAGCAGAGATTTTGTAATAAACTGCTATTCTGGTATCATTTATTCTATTAAAATGAACCTAAGTTCCACAATATTATTACACAAACTGGAGTACCTCTCTTCATATGATCCTAGAATCCCAACTATGGTATTGTTTAGATGTGGTAGATATGGTTTAGTTATTCATGTTCAGCTTATACAACCGGAGAGAGTGCCATTGACAAGTGGACACTAGTCAGCCATAATGATGAACAATCTGTTGTTGTCCTACATTGTCCTTTAAAACCCTACTTGGTCAGGAAGCTGATGACAAATCAAATGTATTTGACCAGGGACTGTATGTGTAGGATTGTGGAAATTACCTTGGGGAAAATAACTAAAAATGTTGCAAAAACATAAAGTACAGAAACATGCCTTAATCTCTGGGAACAGAGGGAATATTAGGAAGATACTCAGGCTGACTCCTTCCTGACCTCCTGAGGTATGAGAGGGAAGGATATAAAAAACACAATCAGAGTTGCAATGTACTGTTAACATAGGCTACAATATCTCAATAAAACATACCATAATCCTTGTTTTGAACAAGCTCAAAGCCAGGGGCACCTGAAACAGCATGAAATAGTTGGATCTACATGGGTGTAGACCAACAATTTGGGCAGTTAAATTCCAGGATAATGTTTAATGTTCTCCCTCTTAAATTTTTAAATGCATTGTAGCATTTGTCTATTTTGATTTGCTTCTAATTAAAACTGATGCTGAGGTTGTTTTTTTTAAGTTGCTGCATTTTTAATTTATTTTATACTATCATTTCTGTGAAATTGGCTGGTTTGAACTGTATATATTTTTAAAGTTTGCTTTGGAAAAAATGTTTGAAAAATGAATGATTTTGTTGATTAAAATTAAAATTTATATTGAAGACAAATATTCTTGTTATTAGGAGATAGATGATGAAGGAACACCCTGTTATAAGCTCTATCTACTATTTTCTTAAATTTAATTTAAAATTACACTATTTGGCTTTATTTTATCAGCTTTTGCAATAGCTACACACAGTTTTATTACTGGCTGATAACTTTATACTTCTCTATGTGAGAAAAGATCATATAATAGGAAAAAGAAAGAATTGGAAAAGAATAAACTCCGACATTGTTTAAATTCTAAGCTATAAAATTGATTATTTAAGAAGAGGAATAATAGTGTAAATAATAATATAAAAAAATCAATCAAATCAAAACATCAATATAAAAAATCAGTCAATTTTTATAATGACGAAACTGAGTAAATTATGCTTTGTTTTTGGTTTTGTTACTTCTATAATATAGATATTTTGTTAAATCTTTTATATCATATTTATTACTATTATAAAATCATGGTAAAAGTATACATAACAATAATGTATATAATTCTCTACTGTTTGGAAATTCAATACCAGGTAGTTATTTCAGGCTCATAAAACAACACTGCAGAATCATGAAGTACATATATAGCTGGAGATGCTTAGATACTACTTGAACCTTTACAAAAAATTAATTGAATATATATATACAGAATACATAAATCCTACAGTTTATATAAGGAATTTTATATACATCTAATTTATACCCTTTCGTACAAGACTTTCTGCTGAATGTTTTGTTATTCAAAATATAATATTTCTTTATTCAAAATGAAGGCACTTTAGTTACTAGTATTTACAACAGTGTTTACAATTAATTCTCTTTAATAAAGCAATAACTAAACCATACAGAATCTAAAATTTAAATGGAGTTTTTTTAGTATATACACTCTAATACGATAAAGGCCACACTGTTAGAGTTCAGATCTTTGTCATAACAATGAACTTTAATAAAACTAACTGAACATAAAGCGTGACCTTTGGCAATACCTAATGAACTTAAGGGCATTTAAATATATTTTCTTAACATTGAGTACAGCACTCTGAGATATTATGGCCATCTGGGCATGACCTCATACACTAGAACTCTGCTGTATCATATTATCTTGCTCTCACTCAATTAAATTAGGAAACAATGTGAACTTTAACTACTGAGTGTAAAATAAAATGACACCTAACCTTGCTAAAAGTTTGGCATCCTGTTATAAAGGACTATCGTTTTTAATTAAAAAAGCTATTCTAAAAATATATGGAAATGAAAATATCAGGTAGAACAAATAAGAAAACGACTATAGATAAAACAATTGAGTCTTGTGTCTGTTTTGAATAAGACATTTAACTAAGTCCTGTAGTATGACTGATCATACATAAAATTAAGACTTGTCAATAGTCCTTTTCTTGAGCATAATGTTAGATTACCTTTAATAGGCGGCAGTTTAGAAGTTGTTTGTCTCAAATAAAGACATTTCTAATTGCTGCACATATAATAACATGGATTCTTTAATCAAACCATTTGATTAAAAGTTATTCAATATACATGAATGCTGCATTTGAAAGATGGAAACTCTTTAAACCTTCATTTGGAACTTCCTAAGAAATGTGCCCTTTCTAGGCAACAAGAAAATGATTCTGGTGAAAATAAAAGATTACTTTCTTTTTCAAGAAGGGGATAAAGCCCAACAATGACCTTTATCGTGTAAAATTGCAGGAAATAATTAGCATAAAAGTCTGAGTCCTCAATTCACTTTACAAATGGAAGTTACTGCTGCAAACTGTGCCACCTTCATGGCAAAATCAAAAGGGATAAATGGCTAAAACTCAAACCACTCCTGACCCAAAGTGTCTGTCTTTCTGTCTCCCTCCCTCCCACCCTCCCTCTCTCGATTCCTTCTGCAATATGCATGCCCAGTGCAAGTAAAATTAATAGCATTTATTGGCATGGTTTACATACTCTAACATATCCTATATTTATTATCTGTGCTGAAAAAAAGAAGAAAGCTCTATTTTTACTTAGCTATATTTTTTACAAAACATTTTGATTAAATAATAAAACCTCTGAAATAAAAAGCACAAATATTATTTAATAATTAAAGAATCAGAATAGCGAAGTATATTCAATGGATATGATAGGTGTTTACTAAGTAGCATAGTACTTAATAACATTCCCTTTCTATCATATATAATTGCTTTATCTGAAAAACTGCACTAACATTTCATTTTTTTGTCACATACCTTCCCTAACAGATTGTTGGAATGCTGTAATAAAGCTGGAAATACACCAAACATCTGACAAAGTACCCATGACATTCTCAGTAGTAAACTACAGCAGTTAAGCAGGAGATGGATGTCATGATAATTAAGTAGATACATAGTTGGCTCAAAAATCATAATGAGCATACATCAATGCTTCCTCCTCAATTTAAAGAGAGAGTCACCTTAGGTTTGTGCAAGGATCAGTTCTTTTTATCATTGTTTTGGATGAAAAGTCAAACTGGTTTGTGGCTGATTCAAAATTAGATGGGATAACTAGAGCAGACAGAAATAAAAATTCAAAACCATCGTGATAATTTAGTGAAAAGGTCTGAAAGTAACAATTAAATTTAAGAGAGAGAAGTATAAAGTTCTTGTATTAAGAAACCAAACTCAAAACTGCATTAGTACAGGGCAGAGGCTACCTCACTTGGTAATGCACTGGTGAGAGGGTGGTTCTTCAGTGGAGAAAAGATCATTAAATGGCTTTGAAGAAGTAGCAATCCTCCTCAAAGATCAGGATCTTAGATTGGGAATGCTTCTTTGCCTAATTCTGTTATCTGAGGTACAAGGATTGCGGGAGAGAGCATTTCTAATTTAGCAAACAAATTGCATTTACTCCTCTACAGAGGTAGTTTAGCATTCTTTATACAATAATATTATGATTTTATTATTGCAACATGTCGTATGAAACTGCCTTGGAAGACTATTCAGAAATGTAGTACTCAAAATTTTAATTAGGTAACTCAGTGGGATGATAGCTTGCCAGTTTTAAGAGATCTACACCAATTGTCAATTTATTTCCATAAACAATTTAAGGAGATAGTTTTAAAATTCTTCATAGCAACATGAAACTCAGTTACAGTAAGAACATCTGAATAATACTTTCTCAGACTTCCACTGCTACATTAGTGAGGTATTTTTCATTGGTGGAAATTGATGGGATTAATTACCCATCAAAGTAAATCAACTTTTAATGCATTATTTAAGAGGCTAAACTTTTTTTATACTGGCATGTACCTCACAAACAATTTTGTTTTAAAATGTCATCTTCAGCTTATGCTCACTTTTGATGGCTACAAGGACATGCCATTTTGTTCTTGATATGAATGCAGAAGTGTTTTGTCATTGCTTTCTAATTGTGCATTTCTCTATATCAGTCTATCTAACAGCCTTGGTATTCTAATGGCTTTCCAATCCAAATGACTAGGCTAGTCCTATTCACTATCTAAGCAATGATAGTTGTTAAGGGTATATACATTATACTGAATGAACCATGTTTTAAATATTGTATAGTCAAAATTATTTTTGAAATTACAACAAATGTGAATTGTTCATCTACATTTTTATAATAGGTTGATTAAATTCTTATACAAATCTGTTCTGGATATTTTTTTCTAAAATATAATTTTAGTAATAAGTGTTATAGAAAGCCTTAGTATTAGTCCATAGCAGAATATCTCCCGATCTGAGCCATATTTCTACCTCTAGGGAAGCAGCATTATTGTTCTTGTAAGTGATATATAAAATACATGAATGATGGATTGAAAAGAAATATTTGATTGAAATGATGGATTGAAAAGAAATATTTGTGATTTCCTGAAATTAAATTTAGTAATTATGGATGATGTAATTTCCTGATATTAGAACAGACTTACTCATGCCATAAAGTGCTTCTTTCCCACTTGGAGATTTAGCACTTCATACCATTGAAGAAAAATCAATGTAGTTTACAAAGTCTAAAGATTTTCCATTCTGGTCTTGACTTTATAGGAGGCAAGATTGATAGGAGGAGTATTTAAACCTGAAGTCTAGATGAATGGTCTTGTATTCTTTTATAGCAGCTCTCAACTGACAATTAAAAACTAAGTCTCGGCATTACTGCAGTCTCTCCTGCAGGATAACATATATTGTCAGAAAAAGATCTTATCTCAGATATCACCTGTTTTAATATTAAATCTGAGAGAGCTTGACCATAATGGGATTACCATTATGTTATTACCAGTAATAGGATTACTCATTTTTGACTTAAGTATTATATTTATTTTAAAGGCAGGAACCAGCATTGTACAACTAATACCTGGAATGTTTGAAAATTTCCTATTTGATTTCCTATTACATGAAATTTGATTGATAGTTTTAGTTACATTTAAAGGAAAAATTAAATGAAAGAATAATTCTTTTTAATATCAAATTCTTTTGATCTTTATTTTTATATTATTTTCATATTTTAGATCAATTAATCTAAATCTGTATGCATAGAAAAGCAGATGTCAGGAAGAAGGTTGTGCTAGAATTTTTCTTCTTGGTAATACAAAAATCTTGTGAGGGATTCTTTTTAAAATAATATTTATGTATGAACGAGATTATTTATAAATCCTAACTTGCATTTGAAATTCAAGACAAATAAAACTCCAATTCTTATTTGTAAAATGAACCTAAAATTATTCTACTTCTTGAAGAATTAGAAGAAAATAATAAAACTCCATGAATACTGATAATTACTAGAAACATCACGTTCCAGACAGAAAACAAATAGATTACATATTAGTTTGTTTATATTAATATTCAAGTTCATATAGTAAACATTATTTTTATTTGAAGTGCGAAAGAATAATACAATATTAGTTCTTATCAGAAAACTACTGTCTCCTCTGAAGAACAATTTAGTTATATCAGGGATGTCAAACTCAAGGCCTGTGGGATACTTAGATCTGACCCATGGGGCCAGCCTGGAAATAGCAAAGGACCAGCCCACAGTGCCTCTGTTAACAAAAACTGAATGGCACTTGCAGAGAGCTGCAGGAGACCGTCCAGGCTGAAAATGGGGTGTGGGGGAACTTCACACAGCCCCTGGGCTCCACTTTCGCTTGCAGAGAGCTATCAAAACAAATTAAAAACAAAACAAAACAAAAGGAGAAATGTTTCCCTTTTTGAATTTGAGCATGCAAGAAGGGACAGGAAAGGAAAAAGGGAAAGAGAAAAGATCAAAAGAAAAAAGAAAAAAGAAGGGAAGATGGGAAGAGACCAAGGAAGGAAAAATAAGAAGAGGGGAAGGGAGAAGAAAGGAGAATGAACAGGGAAGAAAAATAAGAAAAGCAAGGAAGGAAGGAAGGAAGGAAGGAAGGAAGGAAGGAAGGAAGGAAGGAAGGAAGGAAGGAAGGAAGGAAGGAAGGAAGGAAGGAAGGAAGGAAGGAAGGAAGGAAATTAGTTTATGAGAGTGAATGAGAGTCTCAGGGAAGTCCTGCCTTAGCACTTGGCCACCACAGGTGCCTCCAATATGAGTCCCATGTCACACCCACCATGGCAACCCCCACCCCTCCGAGATCAAAAACAACGCTGGTGTGGAAATGAAATCGAGTTTGACACCCCTGAGTTAAATCATCGTCATTGTACATGCTCATTTATGTGGGGTTCATTTCTAAGCCAATACAATATGATGTTCTCTAACTATGTGCTTTGTGAATTGTTCATATAAATGGAACAGATTAAGCTGCCTTCATAGATATATTCAATCACATTTGTAGCCTTGATTTCTTCTCTTAATTTGTGGCCAAGACATCGTATTATCCCTTTCAGAGGTTGACCTCAGAATATTAGATTTTGCCAGATAGTTCTCTTGTATGAAACTGAGAGGAGACATTTATTCACCATGCCTTTTCATAGAAAAATCAGCTTTAAATTTGCGATGATAAAAGATCAATAAAGCAGTAATTGCTTGGTTTATCATTGTGTGGAGAAACAAATTGGGAGGTGAAGCTTAGCATCTACACAGATTTCAGTGAAACAAGGGGAGTTTCAGGATCACTAAGCTAGGAAAGGGAAAGGTCTCTGAGCAATAATTAAATTTACTCATGCTGATTTTCTGCCAAATTTATTTCCCCAGCGTATATAAAATATTCTACAACTTACTAACTAGCATAACTAATCAATTCAACATATGAAAAACAAAATGCAAGCTGAAAAATTAAAACACCGGGGAACCTTTTTAAGTATTGTTTTATTAAATTTAGAAGAACAGGTCATTTATTTATATTTGATATTTGAGATGAGTTTAACAAGTGTACTAACTCTGTATTCCAAATTCTTATATAACTTTCATATACCTATTCATTTCAGGTACCAAAAGAGAACTTTCAAGTATTTTAATTATCGTCTAGTTCAGCTGAATTTTTTTCATGGGAAATTCAGTTTTAATCAAGATATCATTTAATTGCATTATGAAGCATACACTAAAATCAACTGCTTACTTATATCTTAACAGTAATCCAAAATAGCAATAGCACTTAGACTTATATACCGCGTTATAGTGCTTTACAACCCTCTCAAAATGGTTTACAGGGTCAGCATATTGCCCCCAACAATCTGGTTCCTCATTTTACCCACCTCGGAAGGATGGAAGGCTGAGTCAACCTTGAGCCTAGTGGGATTCGATCTGCCAAACTGCAGTAGGAATAGCTTGCAGTACTGCACTCTAACCACTCTAACGAGGCTCCATTCCCATTCATCCATTCCTCCAAAATACTTAATATGAATGAATATGAATGCAAAAAACAAAATTATTCCCCTCAGTATTTATATTATATTTACCTTACTTATATTACTGCTATCATGACTGCATACTTTGAATTTGACTAACCTGATCTGATTTTTTTAAAAAAACAATGTTACCAATAAAACTGCCATGAAATCTAACACTTTTAATGCTATTTTTTTCAGTTAGATATAAATTAAAATAATTTGTATTATATAAAATATTTTGTAAATATTACATTTTACTGATAGATTTCATGCAACAAATTAAATTAGGGTCAGTGAAAATGAAAAGACAATTATTCTATAAAACTTATATTAGAGCTGCTACAAACCAACAAAATATAAAAAGAGAAAGGAGAATGAGATTCCTTCTGCTGATTAGAGAGACTATGGTAATTTAAAACATTTAAAATAGAACAACCTCCAAATCTTTAATCTGTAACTTAGGTCAACTGTATGTAGATTCTAATTTGTCCTCCATTTGTATTCATGAGAAGAAAATGCAGTACATGTAACAACAAACCAGCAAAGGGTGGGGTGGGGTGTGTACTGGTAGATTGGAGGTAAAATAATTTGATTTTTGAGCAATTAGATGTAGCATTTTACATCTAACTGCACACCCGATTTGACATAAAATTACAATAAAAGTAATGTTAAATCAATGGTATCAAGAGGCAAATGAAAGAATTACCTGTCTTCATGAAATGAAAAACAATATGCTTATTTATAACTCAGCTCTTGTTTAGCACACCAAAAAACCAAAAGCTTTTAGTTTCCCCATATATGTTGAAATATATTTCTTTCAAAATTTAAGATTAGAAAAATTTTATTACATCTACCGTATATACTCAAGTATAAGCCGAGTTTTTCAGCCCAGTTTTTGTGCTGAAAAAACCGCCCTCGGCTTATACTCGAGTAAGATTCCCCTCTGAAAAAAAAATGGTGTGGAACTCCGGAGCTGGGCAGCTGCTTCCCTGCTTCCGTGTTTCCTTTGCAACTTTTAAGCATGGGGGTAATTGGAAGCAGAAAAGTTCTTGCATGAGAATATATTGTTTTTTCTTTTTTTAACTGTTTTTAGGGGGGGGGAAAGACCCACCGCCATGTGAGAATGCTCAGACACAAAATCTATCCGACCGAAAATAAGTGTGTGTGTGTGGGGATTTTAACAGAGGGAAGATGTAGGGAGAAGGCAAAAGCAACGGAAGATCCTTCAGGGGAAACTGAGGGGGAGACTCACCCTTGGTCCAGATGAGCCCCCTTCCCCGCCCCTAAGGAAGCAGAGGCAGCCAGCAAGGGCAGGCAAGCCCCACTTCACGGACTCCGTCCATCCTCACTCCCACCCACCCACCCAAACCGACGAAGTCCCCCAATCGCGCAGCCCAGAATTGCCCTCCCCTCAGGGGGCAGCAACGATGCCCGGTGTTTCCCAAGACAAGAAGCTCCACCATGCAATGAAAGCGCCCTGGCTCTAGGCTCAGAAAACAATGCGAGCCGAGGTTGCTTCAGCTCCACTCAGCTTCGTTTCCTCAGCTCCAGCTGCTTTCAGTCCACTCGGGAGGAGGGGGAGGTGGTGGTGGCGGCTTGCGTTGTTTTCTGAGCTCTAGGCTCGTGGGTTCAGAAAACAATGTGAGGCGAGGTCGCTTCGGCTCTGCTCAGCTTCGTTTCCTCAGCCCTAGCTGCTTTCAGTCTGCTCGGGAGGAGGGGGAGGAGGTGGTGGCGGCAGCTTGCGTTGTTTTCTGAGCTCTAGGCTTGCGGGTTCAGAAAACAATGCAAGCCGCCACCTCCTCCCGAGTGGACTGAAAGCAACTGGAGTTGAGGAAACAAAGCTGAGCGGAGCTGAAGCGACCTCGGCTCGCGTTGTTTTCTGAGCCCGCGAGCCTAGAGCTCACAAAACAACGCAAGCCACCACCACCACCTCCTCCCCCTCCTCCCGAGTAGACTGAAAGCAGCTAGGGCTGAGGAAACGAAGCTGAGCGGAGCCGAAGCAACCTCGTCTCGCGTTGTTTTCTGAGCCCGCGAGCCAAGAGCCAGGGCGCTTTCATTGCATGGCGGAGCTTCTTGTCTCAGGAAACACCGGGCGTCATTGCTGCCCCTGAGAGGAGGGCGATTCTGGGCTGCGCAATTGGGGGACTTCGTGGCTTTGGGTAGGTGGGAGTGAGGATGTTGACTTTAAACGCTGCCGGCCAAGTGTTTCACAAATACCAGTGGGACCTCCGTCCACCACCACCCTCCCTCTTTTGCCTCCTTCCTTCTGATCAATCAGGTTTTCCCAGTATTTGCTCACAGCTGTGTTTTCTCTTCTGCCGTGCTAGGCATTGAATGCGGGGATTTCTGATTCCCCTTACATGCGCGTGGATATGCCGCGGGGCATTTTCTTCCAAATGCCCCACTGGCAGAGAACACTGACTTTCATGATAGTGAGATCATTTCCCAAATTAATTGATTCACTAACCCAAAAGAAGATGATGATGATAGTGGGAGGTAGGAGTCACTCTCTCCCTTGCAAGAAAAAAGCAAGAGCCATTCTTATGATCTCTCTCTCTCCCCGTAATACAGTCAAGCCCTTTCCAGCACGCGGGATCCGCCCCCGCCGCTTTGCACCTTGCAAATGCAAAAACCCCGGGATTTTGCATTTGCAAGGTGCAAAGTGGCGGCAGCAGATCCCGCGTGCTGGAAAGGGCTTGACTGTATTATGGGGGGGGGGGGGGGGAGAGAGAGAGAGAGAGAAAGAAAGAGAAAGAAAGAAAGAGAAAGAGAGAGATCATAAGAACGGCTCTTGCTTTTTTCTTGCGAGGAAGAGAGTGACTCCTACCTCCCACTGTCATCATCATCTTCTTTTGGGTTAGTGAATCAATTAAACCTTTCATGATAGTGAGATCGTTTCCCAAATTTCCCTTAAATCAGGGAAGAAATCAGAAACAAACCTTTGGACTGAGAATAAGCCTGTTCCTATGGTGCCATTTTTGTTCACTGCAGTGTGAAAAGTGTGAAAAAACACACTTCTTTTTCTTCATCTTCTTGTTTCCTATTTACTGGTCTCTTTCAAAGAGGAAATTGTGAACATCAAACTTATTCTCAACTGTCCTAGTGAAAGTTTTTATTGGTATTTATTTTTATTTTTGAAATTTACCAGTAGCTGTTGCATTTCCCACCCTCGGCTTATACTCAAGTCAATAAGTTTTCCCAGTTTTTTGTGGTAAAATTAGGAGCCTCGGCTTATATTCGGGTCAACTTATACTCGAGTATATACGGTATTTTTAACTGAACTATCTCCAGGAAAGAGAGATTAGTAATTTCAATTATTAAAAAAACGGTTTTTGTTTTATGTTGGATTTAGTAATCATACAAACTATTAAATAAAGATCTGATATTTAAAAAGTTACTCTGTAATTTCTTTAGAACCAAAACAACATGCACATTTAATGTTTTCCCGAGAGTTTAATTTTTATATCTTAATAAAAGCTGACATCAGGTTGTTATGTCTAATTTCTTTTTCCCAAATTTATAGGTAAAAATTCATATCTATCTTGAGTTTTAACTGAATTTAAATTATTCAAATTAATTACACCGAAACCTGAAAGTTTTGATACTGATAGCATATCACTGATACAAAGGTGGTATTCAGCAGGTTCTGATCAGTTCTGGAGAACTGCTAGCGGAAATTTTGAGTATTTCAGATAACTGGTGTTAGGGATAACATTGGTTACCTAACTTAGTTTGGGTAATAATAATATATAAACTATGTTAGTGAGTATAAGTGTGTGTATCACTTTAACTGCAAAACATGTATTTTGGGTGCGGTTGTACAATCACCCTAAGAGGGAGCAAGAGAGCTCACTGTTTGCTGGCTTTTACTGTAGTAGCTGACAATGTTGGATTGATGGTGATAACTGCGTGTTTTCCCTGCTGTTGCTGAAACGAAGCAAAGGGGTTTGATTTTCTTCATATCTCTGACTGCAAAAGAGTTATATTGTTGGACTGATTATATATAAGTTTACTGACCTCTATTTTCAACACTGGACTTTGCAACTGATTAATCCCTGGATGGACTGAACTAGTATATAACACATGGACTGTTTTTGACTATGCTATAACTCTTGTTGGAAAAAAAAACTATTTAACCGGCACAGTGTATCTGTCTTACTGAGTGTAAACTACAACAACGTTTATCTCAAATCATTTGCCTGCCTGCTAGACTGCCGTTGCACGTTCTGCTAGGGTGTGTATCCCCAACACTGGTTATGGGCCCAGGTGCACAGTCAGACTAACCAGGATATAACAGGCTTAGATTAAAGTGAGAGTTTGTGTAGTTACACAATACTGTAAACAGACAGCTGTGTTTTATTAATTATAGTTTAATATCCAGATAAAAGATGGCACAAGTCAATTTACAAAGTTTGTCTCTAATATCCAAGCTGGATGGAACAAACTATGTTTCATGGTCTATGAAATGTAGCCTACTTCTACAAAGAGAAGGTTTGTGGAATATAATGCAAAACCCACCAGAAGTAGATGCATGGGGTCCGGAGGATGAGAATGATGCCCAGAAAATACAAGAATATCAACTGAAGAATGAGCAAGCTCTCTGTATAATAGGACTGACACTCTGTGATGAGCAGCTTGTACATATACGAGGAGAAGAAACAGCTGCCAAATGTTGGGAGAATTTAAAGAAGATTTATGTTCGAGACAGTGTGGGAGCACATATAAATCTTACACGGAAACTGTTCAGAACACATCTTCAAAAGAATGGAGATATGCTGAGTTATATAAACATAATGAAGAGAATTTTTCAGGAACTTCATGAAAAAGAACTTATCTTCACTGAATTACACCAAGTTTATATTACTTTATCTTCTTTAGATATTAGCTATGATGACTTCGTAACTTCACTTAAGGTTCTGCCAAAAGATAACCTCACATTAACTGACATTACTGGCAGATTAATTGAAGAAGCCAGGAGAAGGCTTGAAAGGGATCAACTCAGAAGGGAACAACCACAATGTGAAGAAGAGAAAATATCTTCGTCAGCTTATATAATTAGAAAATGTTTTAATTGTAGAGGAAAAGGACATTTGGCTAGATTCTGCAAGAAAGCAAAAAGCCAAAATGCCAGCCAGAAAGATAAAAGGCATCAAAAGAATAAAAAATGCATAGAGTTAGCCATGTATAGTAACGAAACTGTGAATAACAATTTATGGGTAGTAGATAGTGGCGCATTGCACTGCATAACGAAAGATAAGAAAAGATTTATTAAGATGTCCATGAGTTCACAGCAGATATTGTTAGCTAATGGATGGAAACTGAAAGCTAAAGATCAAGATATATCATATTGTTCTTGCATAAGAGAAAATGTAAAAATGTTATATGTACCACAACTCAAGTTTAATTTGCTTTCAGTTAGAGTTTTGGTTAAACTAGGTTATGTAATTACCTTTAGGGGAGACAATTGCATAATTGAAAAAGAAAGTAAAAAGGTGACTGCAACTTTAAAAGGTGAATTGTACGTGTTAAATGATAATCATTCAGAGGTAGCTAACACAGTTTATAATAATGTTAAACCTCATAATGAGTGCATACATTTGTTACACAGACGTTTGGGGCATATAAATTTTAAAATGCTTAAACAAACAGTAGAACTATCTAAGGGTATAAAACTGAAGCCTTGCAGTAAGTATTTGCACTGCAATACTTGTAGTCAAGAAAAAAGTAAGCAAATGCCAGCAAATAGAGTTAATGGATTTAAAACAAAGGAGCCTCTAGAGGTCGTATTTGCTGATATTACAGGTCCTAAAAAACCAAGTGTGGGAGGTGCTCGTCATATACTAAGTATAATGGACCATTATTCCAGATATGGTTTCCGTTATCTAATGAAAAGCAAAACGGAAACATATCAAAATTTCTTTAATTGGCTTAAATTCGCAGAAAGAAAAACTAAAAGGAAATTAGTAACTCTTATCACTGATAAAGGTATGGAATTTATAAACAATAAATTCCAAAATAAACTGAAGATGGCAGGTGTTGAACATAAAAAGTCTGCACCATATAGGCCACAGCATAATGCCTTTATAGAAAGACGAGGCCAAACAATTCAAGCAATGGCTCGTACTATGTTGTCAGATTCAGGATTACCTGAAAACTTTGTGGGGAGAAGCAATAATGTGTGGTAATCATATATTGAATAATGTTGTTAACTCAACAACAGGTGAATTACCATTCACACGGTGGCATGGTAGAAAAGCTGACCTAAGTTACATGCACACATTTGGAGCACCAGCATGGGTGCATATTCCTACACAACTGAGAAATAAGGGGCAACATAGGGCTAAAAAGTTATTCTTTGTAGGTTATGAATCTAATCACAAATCATACAGATTCTGGGAAAAAGGAACATCTAGAGTTTACTGTAGTGCTAGTGCCAAATTCCTAGAACATGTAGGATGGGAAAAACTGGAACAAGATTCAAGTAAGGAAGTAATTATAGAAACCTACAAAAGACCAAAAGAACAAATCAGTAATAAGAAGAGTACAATTAAAGAGGAAGTACAGGAAGAGCATATAGGACCAGAACAGGAAGAAATACCAGAACAGGAAGAAATAGATAATCAGGAACAGGTAGAACATAAAAGTCCACCTTTAAGTCCTGTAATAACTAGACGTACTACACGTGTAACCAGACCACCTGATAGGTATCAAGCAAGTACAGTTTGCCAAGTTAGTAAAGTTCCAACTACTGTTGAAGAACTTAGAATGTATCCTGCAAAGGAACAAGAAAATTGGCATAGAGCAATGGAGAAAGAATTAAATTCATTAAAAGAAATGAAAGTTTATGAAAATGCCAAATTACCTCCAGGTGAAAAGTCCATTGGCTGCAAATGGATATTTAAGTTAAAAACTGGTAAAAATGGGACTGTTACCCATAAGGCTAGGTTGGTAGCTCAAGGATTTAATCAAACTGCATATGATTATGATGAAGTATTTGCACCAAATTTAAAGGCAACAACCTTGAGAGCAGCTTTAGTGTGGGCAGCTAAGAAGAACTATATCATAAATCACTTAGATGTAGAAACTGCCTATCTGCATGCTCCATTGCAGCACACTATATATTTAAGAAAACCAGTAGGTATAAAGGATGATAAAATTAATAATGACTGTTGGAAACTGAATAAAAGTCTCTATGGATTGAAACAATCTGATTATGAATCAAACCAGTATATTGTAAAAGAGTTAAACAATATAGGATTTAAAGCTGGTTTGGCTGATCCATGTTTATTTAAAAGAGACAAATGAGACTGTGTCATTATTATTGTTGTTTACAGATGATATTGCTTTAATTACTAAGACTAATAATGAAGCTACTGAGATAATATCATTATTAAGTAAGAGGATAAAATTAAAGCAATTAGGAGAAATAAGACAATATCTAGGATTGACAATAAACAAAACCAATAGTGGATATAAGATATCACAAGAAGATAAAATTTACCAATTGCTAAAAATGTATAAAATGGAACTTTGTAAGCCGGCAAAAACTCCAATGAGTCAGGAATTTTGTCATACTGATGCTCAAAGTTCAAAATTTGATAAGACTATTTATCAATCATTAATAGGTAGTTTATCATATATAAGTAATTGGTCAAGGCCAGACATTGCCTATAGCATTAATCAATTGGCAAGATTCAATGCTGAACCCAATGAAAGACACTGGCAAGCGCTAAAGCGTATATTAAGGTATCTTAAAAAGACAATGCACTATGCATTGTATTTGGAGCCAAAAGATGATTTGATTTTAAGTGCATATGCTGATGCAAGTTTTGCAACAGATATAAAAACTAGAAAATCAACTTCAGGCATGGCTATACTATTAGGTAAAACATTGATTGGTTGGAGGTCAATTAGACAGCAACACATAAGTATGTCCACAATGGAAGCAGAATTTTCATGTTTATCTTTATTATGTACTGACTTAATTCTGTATAAACAGTTATTGTTAGATATGGGAGTAACTGTTAAGGATGCCATTGTAATTTATGAGGACAATCAAGCAGCCATACGGTTGGCTACAAATATTGCTGTAAAAACTAGATCTAAACATACTGACCTGAGATATTTGAATATAAGACAATCTGTAAAAAATGGTTTAATGAGATTGGAATATTGCATGACTGATGAAAACATTGCAGATGGATTTACAAAAGCCCAAGGTGCAGTCAAGCACAAAGAAAATTGTGAAAACTATGGGTTGAAATTGTAAATAGATATATATATATTATTATATTACCCAAAAGGGGAGAATGTTAGGGATAACATTGGTTACCTAACTTGGTTTGGTAAAAATAATATATAAACTATGTTAGTGAGTATAAGTGTGTGTATCACTTTAACTGCAAAACATGTATTTTGGGTGCGGTTGTACAATCACCATAAGAGGGAGCAAGAGAGCTCACTGTTTGCTGGCTTTTACTGCAGTAGCTGACAATGTTGGATTGATGGTGATAACTGCGTGTTTTCCCTGCTGTTGCTGAAACGAAGCAAAGGGATTTGATTTTCTTCATATCTCTGACTGCAAAAGAGTTATATTGCTGGACTGATTATATGTAAGTTTACTGACCTCTATTTTCAACACTGGACTTTGCAACTGATTAATCCCTGGATGGACTGAACTAGTGTATAACATATGGACTGTTTTTGACTATGCTATAACTCTTGTTGGAAAAAAAACTATTTAACCGGCACAGTGTATCTGTCTTACTGAGTGTAAACTACAACAACGTTTATCTCAAATCATTTGCCTGCCTGCTAGACTGCCGTTGCACGTTCTGCTAGGGTGTGTATCTCTAACAACTGGCAAATACCACCTCTGACTGGAGATTTTACAGTATCCTTCCCTTGCCATGCCCACCAAGCCATGCCCACAGAACTGGTAGTAAAAAAATTTGAATCCCACCACTGCACTGATAGCATAAATACATACAAAAATCTATCATGTATTTCTATTGTGCACACAGCTTAACTGAGATCATTTGTATTTATTGCTGTTTATTTGGAAAAGTGTATGGACATTTATTATGATGTTTAAAACTTTAAAAACAGCAAAAGTTGGTGAAATTTTGCTATTTTCCTCCCAAGTACAAATGTATCCCTGTCTGGCCATGTTACCACACAACAATGAAGAGTAGGAATGGGTATCTCCTGCTTAATCATTTGCCTTCCTTGAACCAAAAGATATCCATACTTTTTCTTCTGCTTTCAAAACTCCTTGACTCAGTCATTTGGGACCTGCCTTCATATCATTCTGTTAAAATGCCCGGACCTCAGTAACCCATGCCTCACCAGTCAATTGGACTGTTGCAATATGCTCTATTTGAGATTGCCCTTGGAGATCATGTAGCCCAAACTGTGTAACATTGCACCTACATTAAAGTTACTGCACTGGTCAACAGTCTTCTGGATCTAATTCAAGAGCAAAAGATTACCTTCAGGACTTCCGGGTTTGCGTGGCTTTGGCAGCAGCAGGAATTTGCTTGTCTGCGATTCTTGCTGTGCTTTCTGCCAAGGTGCCCCCGATCCAAATGGGTCTGGGAGATATGGCTGCCCTGTAGAGGCAGCCAAAGAGAGAGGGGATCCGGACAGGGGTTTGGGGGTGTCGCAGACCCCCTCCCCAGCCGGAAAAAACCCTTTTTCCCAAGGTGGTGGAGCGGCGGTCAGTGATGGAACGGCGGCCCTCACAAAGAAGCCTGCAGCCAGGTAAGATTTGTGCTGGAGGTTGCAGGAGGAAGTGAAAATTTGGCTGAGCCGAGACAATAACAACTCTTAATTACCCTGGAAACTGAACTGTTTGAATTGCCTGAGGATACATTGTTTCCCAAAGAAGACTGGAAAGCTGCGGTTAAAGCTGTTAAGGGGAATTTTTTTTTTTTAACTCTCCCTCCCCATAGAAATAGCAGACGGAGATCTGGAAAATCTACTTGGGCACGGAAGGTAACTCAATTTGAAATTTAAAGCCAAGGGATAAAGGATTTCTGGACATTGGATTTAAAAAAAACAACAACTTAAAATTGATTTGGTTTGCTTTGTGACTTTGAGATCTCTGTGAAATTTTGTTTTTTAAAAAAAGGGACTAAAGACATTAGGGTTGCGTTAAAAAAGAAAGAAAGAAAAAATGGCATAATCTTTTGAAGGACTACAAATGGAATTTCAAAAACTGAAAAACGAAGATAAGGGTTCGTTTGGATCTATCTTTCGCTTTTTGGAAATGGTGATTTCTACCTACCAAGAAATACTACAGGAAGGCGAGGATGAAGGAGAAGAAGCCATCTTTAATGGACAAACACACTTAGTGGAGGAAGAAAAGTAGAAGGGGGGCAAGGAAAAGATGAACTCAGAACTTAAAAAAGCAACCAAGAAAAAGAAAAAGGAGATGAAAAAGCAATATGATGTCAGAAAGCAACAGAAAAGAGAAATACAACAGAGAGGGAAGACTAAGAGAGTGAAATTGGCTTTAAACAAGATGCAAAAAAATTTTTTTTTTAAGATTTAAGGGGTGAGATATTTTTTTAAAAAAAATGATTCTGCAAAAGTACATAAAAATGCATTGTGGACATTAGTATTTGAAGTTGAGTTAGAAAATTAGAATATTATATGATTTAAAATGTATTAAAGCGAAGTCATGATTTAAGTATAGCGTTTAATTTCTTAATTTCATAATAGTATGAAATAGTATTTTTATTGTTTAAGAATTAATAATAGAATTTAATTTCTTATGAAACATTGCTTTTACTATATTATAAATTTAATATTTATTTTTTTACTTGTTTTTAGTTTTATTATTACTTATTAAATATTATTTGTTTGTTTTACTATTTTGAAATGTAATATTTTGAATGTACGGAGCAGAATCAGCACGGAAAATATGTATTATTTTAAGTGTTATTTCGGGGGAAGATAAAAAGTTGTCATACTTCAATCTGGGTTTACAGGAGAAATATTGTATTAGATAGAAAGGATAAGTAGGTGATTGAAAGAAAACAGACCAAAGATGCAAATATAATTATTTAATTGAGATGGAATAAATAAAATAGAATTAAAAGAATGAGTAGGAGAGAGAAAATATATGGAAAATAGAGAATGTTAAATAAGATATGAGATAGTATATTAAGTGAGTATAAAATTTGATTGATGTCTGTATAAAAAGAGTTAACTTGGGGTAAGCCGCCTTCCAAAAAGAAGTTTTATGTATTTATGTTTTGTGTAATGTTTGTTTAAGTCTGACAGGATGTGGAAGAATACTAATGAAAATATATTTAATGAGTATATATATTTTAAGACAGAAGAAATATGACTAAATAGAACGAAAGGGAGTAATAAAGAAAAGTTTTGAAAAGATATGAAGTTGATTAGATAAGATAAATATATTTATAGAAGTGTGATAATTTGGAATTATCTTCTTTTTAAATAAGATGGTTTATTTGTTTCTTCTAGAAAAGATATTTTATGTTACTACATCCTATGTTTTGTTTGTGTGTGTTGAAAAAAATTAATAAAGTTTGTTATAAAAAAAAAGAGCAAAAGATTACCTTCTCAACCCTATGGGCAGTATTTTTCTCAATCTTGGGTCCTCTACAGAGGAAGAATTTGAGGGTTCTGTATAATATCTAAGCTGTTTCTAGCACAGGACATAGCTTTGATGTTGTTCTGGACATCTTTGGAACCACTTTCCCAAGTTAGGAATCACAACCCCATATGCTCCTACCATCATTGGGACCACTTTGGGCTTTACTTTCCACATTCTATCTAGTTCCTCTTTCAGGTCTGGTACTTCTCCAGCTTCTCATACAGAACATTCCTGTCTCTTGACACCACTACAACTATCACTACTGCTGTCTTCTGGTCCTTGTCTACTATCATTATGTCTAGTTGATTGGTCATTATCTACCTCCCCATCTGGATCTGGAAATCCCACAGGATCTTAGCCTTGTTACCTTCCACAACCTTCTATGGAATCTCCCATCTGGACTTGGGAGGATCTAGCCTATACACTTGCAGATGTTCATTATGCCAGCTATTTGGCTGTGCCATTCAATGTATCCGATTCCTGCCTGCATCATGCACCACAACACTATGTCTTGGATTGTCATGCCCCTGGTGAAGACTGACTCTGAGGAAGAGGATGAACAGCCAACAGGGAGTTGGGAGTGTGGCTCCAGAGGTGGTGGACAAGGCTGGGGAAGGGCAGAGGCCAGCTGAGCAATCAGAGGAGGATCCAGGCTCATCCCCTGTCCATCCTAGAGCACGCAGGGAGGAGCGGATTAGGGAAAAGCGAGGTCTACTCAGGAGAAGATTATCATGATCCTCCTCGTGTCTTGCAGCTGGGAGCTATGATATAAGTTTGTAAACTGCGTAGTCAGAATTGCTGGAGTCAAAGTTTAGTATTTTCTTTGAAAGAGGTTTATCTTTGCTGGCGTTCTTCCCATGGACTCTCCTCGATTATCTTCCTGGAATGTATGATTAATTATTTTGGCTTGCTTTGGAACTGTCGTCAATGCAGTTTGTTTTTGGTTTCCTTTTGCTTCATTATTTAGTTTTGTGACTTTAAACTATGCCTAATAAAACAGTGAAGTTAAGTTGAAGGCATTACCGGACTTTGTTATGGGTTTGGGGTTATTTTGAGAGACTCCAGGTCATCACATGAACTGTCTCTGAAGCTACTTTGCATTGTCTGCATCTCAGATCCTGTCTAGTGTGGTAGATCCCTATTTCTATGGGATCGGTGCTTAGTGACTGTTATTGTGTTCTTGTGCTGCTTAGTGCCTCAGTGCTACCTTTAGTCCAGCCCTTTGTAGCGACTAGTAGATTTCCCCATTTCTTCCACATCAGCTATCTGTTGATGCTATATCCCATGCAGATCTTGCCTTGCCATGGCACTCTCTCAATTTGATCTTCCTGCCATGTCTGCTGCTGTCTCAGGCACTCCCTTAACAGCTCATCTTTGGGTGCCATCTCACATATACATCCTGGATGCTCCAGGTTTCATCCAGAACAGTAGTTTAACACTCAGCAGACCCAGTTGGTGTAGTCTCTGCATGTTGGACTTGGAGTAAAAACCTCTGTATATTTTGAGATGCTTCTGGGTCTTCACATCAGCAGCTTCCGGGTCTTCCTTTGGTCAACTCACTATACTAACAGAGTATCTAATTCCTGACAAGTGGTGATGGCATGAATTTTGTTCTCCAATTCTGATGTTTCGTCAAGATCTGTTTGGTAGTACTAGGACATTGCTTTGTTTCTTGCCTCCTCGCTGTGGTTCCCATGTGACTGTGGGATACCACAAAGATAAATTTTCCCCATAGCAATCACTGAATATTATTCTTTGAAGTCTCCCAACAGTGCACTAATTACCACTGTAACTAAGTTCATCTATCTGGCTTCAGGTTGTCCTCTTTTCTTTGTCCTCTTCTCTTTCCTTCCTCCTTTTCCAACTTTAAAGCCTTATCCAGAGATACATCTGAGTATTAACTAGCATTTAATTTAGAACCTCGGTAATTATATTTTATTAATTCTCTATTGCTAACATATTGTTTCTTTCTAACTCTCTTTTGTTCACTTTTTAGTTATCTTAAGGACTTACTTAATGTCTGTGTATTTAAATTTTATGCACATTATGCTTATATTTCACCTCTTCTTTGGTCCTTAATTTTCGTGGTCCTTTATAATTTTATATTTGTATAAGACATTGGTAAATGATCATAATAAACTTAAACTGGCTTTATTTTTTGGTTATCTTTTCTTTTTGTTACTAATTTGAATTTATTAGGTTTTCTTTTTGTTCAATGTTATATATCACATAGTCCTTCAGAATTGAGATAGTTTACATAAAGACTGTAAAATAAATAATTCTTACATATTAATTTTCATTTGCTATAGATATATCTATGACTTTCTTGTTATCCTCAAAAGTAGTATACAAATATACTATAAGTATATTTACTATAAAAGTAGTATACAAATATAACAGATAATAAATTATATTATTCAAATGCTACATTACAACTTTTTCTAGATTTCCAAGTGGTGATAGGTCAAGGAATCACAATTATGGATAATGTACCTGCACCAATCAGATCAAAGGATAGTTATTTGTTTGTTGGTTATAGCATTTTTAAACAGTTGAAATATATTCTGATACAATCAGAAGTCAAGCTAATAACTGGTGCATAATACTATGGACCTCTTGAAATAATTGGTTTTTATTATTAAACTGATAGTTCATTAGATGAAATTTTAAGATATTGATTCTTTAAAGCTCTAAATGACCTTGGTCTAAGTTGTCCTGGCATATAATTATCTCCACACGACAGTCAATAGATGAATCTTTCTTCAAGAAGTCCTGATTCATGCTGAACAAATGGAAGAAGGTATTCTGTATCATTTTCCAACGTACAGAATGTTCTCTCTTCAGGATTGACTTGCTTCATCTCATCTTCAAGGAGACGTCAAGTTCAGCAAGAATCTTTGAAATGATTGATTCAATTTTTTATGCATACGTTTTTATCTGGATTTTAACAGTTTATTTATTTATTACATTTATTGGCCATCTATCTTAGAAATCATGTGCACATACAGTGTTGTAATAAGGACAAGAAATGGTAAAAGTAAAATAAACAAACAATGAAAAATAGGAAACAGAAAGTATTAGAAATGAATTCTCAAAATTAATGGACTATTAAAATGAGTAGTTTAATATCTTCATTGTTTTTTATTATTTATTGTTTTTTTCTTTTCATTTTTTTCTTTTTCTTTTGTTTATCTTAATTTTTTACTTTAATTTGTGCAATATAGATTTTTATTTTAATTCATATCATTTTATCATTTTATTATATTAACATATATTTGCTACAATTATTAATATTAAGAAATTTAATATATAAAATAGATTTTATATATATATACATACACACACACACACACACAAATATATAATTTAATAAAAATCATTAGAAAACAGAATGAATATAAAATAGAAGCGATATAAAAGACAGTTAGTGAATTTCATTAGAAACTGATTTGAGCATGTGAATGGCATTAGTTAGTTCCTTCCTAATTGTAAACCTGTTGTAAATTGTCCTTGAAAAGAAGGTATGCTACTGAAAATTGAAATCAACAGCAGTTAATACATTAAAAAGACCTAACATTGAAGATGTCTTCACTGGGAAAATTTACATATCAAATAATAAAAGCAAGATGATTTACATAGAAAAGTTCCTCAGCCAATTTATGTTAACCTCCACAAAAATTACAGACACATACATATAGAAGCTTTATGCATGCAGAGAGTATTTGCAGACATAAATAGTCATAAATATTTTATGGATAAAAAGAAATACAAAGTGCAACATATTTTTACTAATCCATACTTAGAAAATTATTGGTTCACAAAGAAGCCATTGAAAAAGGGGTTTTAATTTGTTCATAAATTACTTGATCTTAGAAATAAATCTATGACATTTCAAAGCATGTGTTTTATGTGGTTGTTCAAAAGTAACTAAACCAAGAAAACAGTCATTAAAATGGCAATTGCTGTTCAAACTCAGGAAATGTGCAGTAATGAGTTTTGAACCAACACAGATAGTTTCACATATAGACTAATGGGAATCAATCTGTGCATGGATCTGTGTTCAATGAAAACATTAACTCAGTGAATGAATGCTGAAAAATGAGCATGATTCCCATATTAGAATTATTAGAAATGAAACAGAAAGTATTGTCATTATAGCAATATTTTTAACATAAATCTTTACAATAACCATACTTAAAATACAGCCCTAGAGATCTGGTCAACAAAGAATTTTGTAGATCTTTGACAAGTCAAATTAAGCCTTTACATCATATGATGAGAGACATAATTTCTTTCCACAAGATATATTTCCCCCATCTTATTATATAGAATGCGGGATCATACAAATTGATTGAGTGGTAGGAGGTTTAAAATAGTATTTAATATCAAATTGCTATAGGTTAATTCCAACATCCAATGTAACACCTCTCTAAAAATTACAAATAGAAACTGAGGAAACCAGAGGAAACACAGATAAATTACCTTCTTTTTTCTTCTTTGCTTCTTCTTCGCTTCTCTCTTTTGCTTTTAATGCTTCATCAGCTTTAGCTAAAAATAATGTATTGACATGATGATTAGTTCTATAATAAACAGATCTGGAAAATGTAATATACTCAGAAACATAGTCATTTGAATCTTTGATGGAAAGACCTGCCTTTTTAACTTTTTATAAATTTAGCATAGCATTGTTATAATTGATTCTCAGATACAGAATGAAATTTTTTTTGTATTTTTTTTTTTTGTAAATGACTCTTTTTAAATGTGAATTCCTATTCCCAATGTTTTTCCAAAGGACATCCATCCAAAAAATATCTGCCTTTGGAACGAAAAGTAAATGTAATTCTAGAATGATTCTTCAAAGACAGGGCAAAACTTAATCCTTCCAAATAGGCCTGACCTTCTGAAATGTAATAATAAGGAAAGGAAAAAAGAAAAGTGCTGGATACCAAGAAAACTCAGTGAATTCCCTCACTTTCATAGCTTGTAAGTCCCTGAAGAAGTTGAAGTAATTGATGCACAGGCAATGTTTCTAGATTAATGGGATAACAAATCTCCCAATCTTTGTTATTTTATCTAAACAAAATATCTTAGCTATTCATGCATCTGTGTAACAATATTTTTTCATGAACAACAAACAGCTTCAGAAAAAATATAGCACCTAAACCATTTTTCAAGCCATATGCAGACTTCAGCACATACTGCCTGGGAGTATTCCAGACTAAGTTTCCATTACCAGAGCATGGTTGTCTAACACAAAGAAACTATAAAAGCTATATATGTTTGATATACAGTATTATCCAAATGGGATATAATCTGAAAATGAGAGTGAATGGATGGAACACACCAAATTTCCTAGAATGCATTGCAGATGTTTTCAAGACTGATCACAAGATAACTCTGACTTAAGTCCAGATCTATCGATCACTGAATTCAATATCTTTCTTCCTTCCCTCCCTAATATGTACAGGAGACGTTATATTCAAGGCCATACAAAATTTATGCCTTTTGCAAATCAGAAGCTCCTTGCAGAGGAAGCCTTCTCTTTAATTCCTTTAAATGCTGGAAAATCCCAATGAAGAGAGGTAAATTTAGTCATCTTTCCATTACTTTTTTTTTCTAAATATGGTATTAAAAACAGACATTTAGTCAGAAAGAAGTTAGTTTAAAAGTAATTTTTTAATTGAGTTGAGTGGGTATTTTTTAAATTCATTTAAATGGTTAAAGTAATACTTGAAATAATGCTAGATCAATTTGTATGTGGATACATTATTCTATCCCATTACCTTGCTAGACAACAGAAAGGAACATAAAGGGCTGTCTAGAATCTCCCAAAACAGAGTGTTGCATAGAAGGTACTGTATGAAGAATGGTATGGTCAGCGTGTAATTGGACTATAGGATGAAATACATTCTCTATACAGAGGCAGAATATCATTTCATGGAAAAGACCCTCTTTTTCTTTTTCAGTGCAAACTATAAAGTTGTATTTAATTCATGTTATGACAGCACTTTTTAAAGCAGCATCTTCTTTTAGAAATATCTCCTCTTATTACTTAATTAAGTACAAGTTGCTCAACTGCAAGGATTTTAAACGCTTTACTACAGATGTTAAAGAAGATTAAAAATACACAGCACAGTAACAAGGGACTATCAATATACTCTGTAAATTAATTAAATTTCTGTTCTAGCACATCATTTATTCTGAAGCATTAATGTCTCAAAGGGGCCATTCTCTTTTATTGCTATCTCACTGCATGAGTGAACTTAGAGAATAATCTCTAATAGCATTATAGTTGATGAAATATTAAGTTTTTTAAAATATTGCTTTGTCAAAAGATAGAGAAGCATAATGTAGGTAGTTATATTCTAGAGCAGCACTTACTATGTAATAAATCCATTAAAGAGTAACAGTTTCAAATACTAGTCTTCTATACCAACATATTTATTATATGAATATTCAATTGATTTAGTAAGCATGAAAGGCACAAATGCCACATGACCCACAAATTTAAAATCTAATATCTCTTTTCAGTTGGTATCTATGCCTCCTTAAAATACACAGCTTAAATACTGATGTTCTGAAATGACAGCAGCAATTACAGAGACATCTGTTTCCATTTACAAGCTTTTAGATACACTTAGAATACATTTTAAATCATGAAATATTAAAACTTTTCTGCCTGCGATCTCTTTACAAGAATGTACTAAATTAGATAATAAAACAAACCACTGGTAACTATAAAGATTTTTACTTCATTCACACTAGTACCAAGGTAAGGATAATAGAAATTACATTTAAATTTAATTTTGGTTATATGTGTAATTGTAGCTATACCCCTTGAGTCATGGAAATGCTCAGCTCATGTTACTTTCAAATTACCTTCTCAGATTCACATTCCACTCTTTATAACTATCTTCAATATGTATTAGTAAAGCTCATTAGAATGAAATTTAATAATGCAAACATTAGGAGGGTTTCAAGATCCTCCATTATCAACACAAGATGGATTGCTTATATATAGCTCTTGGGCCAACCAGGCAAAATTTAGATTAAATAAACTAGCAGGCTTAAATTTGATTTATTTATTCCACCATGCCAGTGTGTTCTTCATAACTGATGTTTTCTGCATAGGAAGAGTTTATTGGATAAAAAAAAAGCAAGCTCATGAGTAAAAATGCCATCTCATAGTTAGAAATGCATTTTTATGTATTGCAGAACTTATACTGCCAATCTTTTCTCAGTACTGTATAATTTTTAATTATTTTATTTTCCATTCCTGTTGATTACTTTGAATACGGCAGCATCCTAAAAATCTGTCTGTCTGTCTACATATCATTCAGATACTCAAGGCAGAATGCATAATACTCTCTTCTCTAATTTTTCCCATAACGGCTGTGGGAGACTATTGGAACCAGACGACAGGAGGAGGAGGAGGAGGAGGAGGATTGTTCAATGAAAGTGAGAAGAGAGCAAATCCATAGGCAATGGCCACTGGAAAGAACCATTTCAGAGACTCTGTCTATAAATCTGTCTGATAACTTATTTCTATACCTTTCAGGATTATGTTTTTACCATGATTAGCATTACAGATGTCTTTCTGAAATCCTTGTGGTTGTTAATTTACCATAGAACATGGCATTATGTATGAGGTAAACTGGGCTAAGAGGAAGGAACTGGTCCAAAGTAATCCACTTCATCCATGACACTTCCATGGATGAAGGTAGATGAGAAACTGGTCTTTCTTTCAATCCAACATCTAAACTATTGTATCACACTAATATGATCCCAAAACTGAAATGTTTTACTTAACCCATTTGGAAAGTTACATTCTAAAATCATTCAGAATTCTTTATAAGTAACCTTAAAAAATAGAAGCCAGTTGGGGAAAGGCACCAGACTAGAAACTGAGACTAAGTTCCATTATAGACACAAAGCCAGCCAGTCTCTTATATTCCAAGAGTATATGGATGGTGCATACTATTTTCATTTTAAAAAGTCCTCTAATTGGCTATGTTCCACACAACAATCCTGTGAATAACCACCTCTTAGCAACTTTTATTCAAAAGCAACTGACAACTTTGGTCCAAAAAGAGTTGGATTATTCCCATGAGAACTATTGAAACATATAGTTTGATATTAATTTGGATTGTTAAGCTTCATTTAGACATGAGATTTGCTGAATGAGTGCTGGGCCTTCATGCCTTTAATGATAAGCAACATTATGCAAACTGCTGAAAAGAAGTAAAATATAGACAGAGAAATTAAAAGCGTAAGAAAAAGAAGCATAATGTACACTTCTGTGCAAATTTTTTTTTCATTTCTATCACATTCATAGAGTGATTCATACATTGCCTTTTATTTTTAAAATTTCTTTCCTTTCTTCCCGAAGATCTCACCCAGTCATGATTTTCTCAGTCTTCGCCTTTCTCTTAAGCTTTCACTCCTCTATTATATATTTATTTTGTAATTAAGTCCTCATTTATTCATTCTCTGTGACCAAGTCACATTTAGCTAATATTCATGTTTCTTCTGCCATATCTGTCTCTTCCATACCACAAACTGGACAGAAGCAGAGCCATTTTTCTTCTTTTAGCAAACATTCATTCCTTGGAACAGACCATATATTACTTACTATCTTTCTATCAGTAAAAACACATTTTAGCATTTTCCCAACAGTTTCCCAATCTTTAGTAAACTTTTCACCAAGGTAGAAAAGTTCATTTTCTTGCCCTTTTTTCATCATTTATGTAGAAATTATTAATCAAGAAGAAAAAAATGAAATGGCAGTTCCTTGAAATAAATTATATTCCCCACACTGTGTATTTCCAGCTTCTTATCCACAGTGTAGCTGGCAGTGTAACCTGTCATATGGGCTACAGAACCATCACCAAAACTTGGTATTTAAGGATAGGTACTATAGGAAATAATAGAGTGGAGTCAAGTGGAGGCTATACATATCAAAGCTTAAAGTCATTAATTTTGAAAAGAAAGCCCTCTTTTATACAATCTATATTCTTTTTTTTGTTTATCTACGTAGAAAATCAGAGCACAGTGGCATCTGAAAAATTAATAAATTATACATTCCATTTACTAGTTTTTAAGATGCCATAGTATTCTGATTCATTAGTTTTAAAAAAGGAATGCTTACTACTACAAGGTCATAAACACAAATGTGCAGATCGGTCTTTAATAGCAGTGAATTGCAAGGTCTTTTTTTAAAATAAATGAGATATTATATAATATAACATGCAATGTCACACATTAACCAATCAATTAATGAAATGTTCAATAAAATATAACCTCAAGAATATAGTCCATATTCCGATAAGCTTTGTTTATATGGCACCAACTACCTATTAAGATTAATGAAACTATGTCAAACCTACAAATAGCACAGAAAACTGTCTTTATTTTGGAAAAAAATTCAACAGAACAGAAATACATAATTTTTAACAATAGGATTTAATGCTATACTGTTTTGATTTTAGGAAATGTAATAGTAAAGTATAAACAAAATCTGAGCAATATTAAAAATCAAACCAACCTACAAAATTAAAGAAAATGAAATAAATCTATTGAAAATATGTGCATTTGCACATTTTTTTTATTTTTGTCTTCCTGTACAAAATTCATTAGCATCACTACATGTAAAATCTGTGAACAAAAATCCAGATTAGATCCCTCATTCGAATCAGATTTAGATAATAACGAACCTAGATTTTAACAAGATCCCTTCAATTCTTCTTCTTGTTAAAATCTAGGTTTACTACTATCTAAATCCGATTCTTTTTTGAGGGATCTAATTTGAAAGGTATATTTTTCTTCAGTGTATTTTAGGAGTACAAATATTTACATTTTCCCTGATTTAAAACACCATCCTATGCATGTTTATCATGCCAACCTCAGTGAGTTCATTGTCAATTATGTGTGTGTGTGGGGGTATCTCCTGCTCTCCTCCCCCCCAAAAAAAACCCTGGAAATACAGAATGCTAACCATATTATATATAAGTGATATTTTACTCCATCATAGTATAAATGTGTAGTACAACCATAATTAGACTATAATGTGTAATCCAGGTCTTTGTTCCCATTGCATGCCTTAAATGACAACAGCAGAGCTTCAAGTTAAAGACAAAACTATGTTTTTAGATAAATCCTCTAGAAAAGCTTTCAATTGCTGTAATTTAAGATAAATAGAAAATAGTCATGCTGTGAACATTTCTACATAGATTCCCATGGCCTTTCTTATATAACTACATATTATTTATATTTAGATTTTTTTTTTTGCTTTTGTAAAATAAAAATGAGAATTAGAAGCATGACAAGTAATGTAATAAAACATAAAATATGCTTTGATTTTCATAAAAGTAAATAATAGGTTAGAGTAGAAATTGCAAATAAAAAAGAACTAGAATATAAGAGTATTAAACTTGTGATTCTATTTTAATGATTTCCATTTAGATACTATTAATGAATCATGAAGGCAACACCTATTCATAAGGAACCAGATATTCACTAGATGGCGCAACAAGAGTAATTTATATAGTTATTTAACCACACAGTGTATCTGTTGGAATGAAACAAATGCAATGACAGATAAATCACTCATTTTGGTTGTTGGCCTAATCCTGAAGTATTAAACTAAACTAAAATCTTTTCATCTGTTTCCCCATGAATGCTGCTAGAAAAATTTATGCTGGAATAAAAGCAAACAATATTTTTAATAAGAATGAAAACAATTAGAAAAAAGTATTGCTTCAAAGCAAGCAGATGATACTCATTTTGACTGTATTTCTATAGATACAGTTATATTTTGAAAAATTTTGATGAAAATAGTACTTCTCAATATTTGTTTTCATATTTTTTTCTCAGATAGAATTAACATTTACTTATAGTTATATGTATAGCAAATACTTGCTGAAAACTCTGTATGATTCTTGTACATTTGTTCAACAGATAATGTCATATACTAGTTATATCATTATTTTGTTCATTAGCTATAAACAAAATACATACATATATCATCAAACAATATTTGGAATCATATTAAATAATGCAACATCATCACTGGAAGATCTAATAAACATACAATTTTTAAATAGTGCTTTATATTGTCTTTGGGCAACAAATAATTTTATTGAGAAACATTATAAATGAATTTAAATTGTGCCAAGTTTTGGTACCTTGAATTTTTAATGTACGAATTTCTAAACATAATTCACCTGATATCTATCTATCTATCTATCTATCTATCTATCTATCTATCTATCTATCTATTTATCTATCTATCTATCTATCCGTTGGAGCCAGCAAACATCATTTAAGTCCAATAATTAAATTATTTAAATCTAGAAAACCTAAATTTACCAGGAATGTTAACGTTCTCATCTTAGATCTGTACAGTGGAAGGAAGAAACAACAGAATGCAGGCATACAACTTTTAGCAGTGGGATGCGATACAATCAGATAAACCTCCCCAAAGACTTTGCAAATCCTGATTATTACATACTGTATTAAGACCATGTTTCTCATCACTTAATGCTTATTTTCATCACTTTGCTTAAAATATTGATAATCAATTAGAGCTACGTCTGTTTTGCCAACGAATCTGTGTCACAGTCTATCAGACTGTCAGGGCCAATTCATTCCTCATTCGAAGTTAATTTTTTCTTCATAAATCTGCCTTTCGAAGAGTCATTAGGCGCAGAACATAGCCTGAGGTGCAATCACCTATTCTCTTTCATTAGTGGCAGGCAGAGTAGGTGAGGGAAATTATTAGAACTTTGGAATGATCACAAAGCAGCGTGCTGCCTGTCAGATCCCCCCAACATTTAATTCATCTAGCCAACTCACCAGCACTCTTGCCAACAGTTTTAAATGGACATTATTCATGAACATCTGTGACATGCTGAATATTCTGGGTTACAAATGATGAAAAAGCAAGGCACCCTTTGACTTTAAAATTAATTCTATGGTCAAAACAATTAACAATATATAACCCACATGCTTGTGAGGTTATTTTTAGTCATCTGGAAAAGGAAAGTTAAAAAAAAACCCCTCACATTATATGTCTTAAGATGAAAAACATTTCAGTGTACTAAATCTTGCAATAAAAAGTAATACAATGTTTTCTTTATGTAGGAGGTTAACTAGTTTTCTTTGTGCTATTTAAGTTAGTTAACCACACTATAAAAACCCTTTGATGTGTTTATGAAGAGGAGTGAAATGAATTTATACATTTAATTTCAATACAATACCATGTTATGTTAGAGTGCAGTTTCTTCTCATAATGGGCAACCGTATGTAGCAGATGAAAACATTATTTCTAATTATCAAGCATAAATACAATATGTCTGATACTGAAAATAATTTTTTATCTGTTACAGATAGTTGCCCATCTATATGGAAAAAGAATTATACACATTGGAGTGGTCTAGAAGTACTGTTAATAAATAAAAATAAATCTCCCTTCAGATAGCTCATTTTGTAATAAAAACACTAAAGATGCATAGATCGTCAGATCTGATTTCCAAATAATATCTCAAAGTACACAGGTATGTAGGGTATCTTAGCATCTCTCTGCATCACCATGAAGCAGTTATGTCTTTCTCCAGAATCACATTACTGCAGTATTGCATACAAGCACTTTTCATATTCCTGTTCACTCCAAAGCAATATTCAGAAATCAAATTTGAAGCACTGCACAGCTGTAGTGTGTGTGTGTGTGTCTCCTATTTACCTATAAGAAGATAACCCTGAAGAAAAGATCTGTCTTCCACATTCAAAAGGCAAGAGAGCAAAAAATGTGTTTGCTTCTTTTACATTAACTACAGTTAAGATGGCTCTTTCTTTTTAAAAATACACCATTTGGATAAATATAGTATTATTAATTAAGAAGGTCTTCGGCATTCAAAAGATTGGACACAAATCCCTTTCAAAGGAAGTTACTGTACATTATCCTAACAATCACACATAACCAGAAACACATACAGATATACCCATACTGCCAAGAATCTTAGTAGAATCAATGCAACTGATAGGTAAGATACTATTAGATTCAGACATTTTAGAAAACAAAAGAGTTTAAAGAATTGAATATCCATGACATCCTCTAGAAAAAAAAGAGTTAAAGAGATTACTGTCAAAGCAAGGGTAACAAGCCTTTAAATTAAGAGAATCAGTGAATTCAGTCAAGAATAAATTGAAGGATCATAACTTAAGATTTAAGCAGAAAATGATATATTTAAACACATCTGCAAGCAAGTTCCAATTAAATACATTATTGTGGAGGATTAGAAAGAAAATCAGATACAACAGTCAAAATTGGGGACGGTTAAACAGAGAAGTATAAATCAGAAGAAAATGGAGAGAATAAAAAGAAATAGAGGCAGTCCTTGATTTACAACAGTTCATTTAGAGACCATTCAAAGTTACAATGGCACTGAAAAAAGTGACTTATGACCATTCCAGCATCCCCATGATGATGTGATCAAAATGTAGACACTTGGCAACTGACTCATATTTAAGACAGTCGCAGTGTCCCAGGGTCATGTAATCGCTTTTGCAACCTTCTGAGAAGCAAAGTCAGTAGGGAAGCAGATTCACTTAACATCATATTACTTACTTACAATTGCAATGATTCACTTAATAATTAACAAGAAAGGTCTTAAAATGGGGCAAAACTCACTTAACAACTGTCTTGCTTAGCAACAGAAATTTTGTGTTCAATTGTGGTCGTAAGTCGAGGACTACTTATAATAAGTGTGGAAATGTGGAAGAGTCTGAATAGAACTGCGGGCCTTGAGTCTGAATAGTTTATATTCTGGAATAGAATATAAAGCCTGATGATCTAAAATTAAGATCAAAGAAAATATGCAAAATATAACACATATGAATTAACTTAACATATGTAAAGTAGCCAATTTTTCTTTTAGAAAAACAAGAAAAGCAAATGTGAAATTCTAAACTGTGTTTCTGGTTCTCTCCACACTTAACTGAAATGTCCTGGTTTGAAACTTACATAGTAAGTTGGCCACTTACATAGCACAAGTTTTATTTTTTACAGAAGATAAAAGACTAAAAACAACCAAAGCCCAGAAAGTTTGGTAGCATCTTTTCTGACTTACCCGATTAAAACACGTAAGGTTTTGTGTGCTACATCTCAGTTTGCCATTGGGCAAATCTTTATAATTCAGACTTTGAACAATTTAAAATACTATGTTTTATTTTACTTGACTAGTTAAGAAAAACATAAATTCAGAATCAGTGACAGAAGATCAGTGATTCTGATTTAAATATTATTATATAGATTGTATTGTTTGTAATCCCTTGCTAATGAGCAGAATGTAACATCTGATTGAAAACTGAAGTTATAACAGACACAAATAATTTGCCACATTAAAATATTTAGACTGAAAATTTGAGGTTAGGATGATCTAGATTTAAATTTCCGTTAAGCCAAGAAAACTCTTAAGTAGTCTTGAAGCACTTATTTACCTAAAAACCACAGAACCTTAAAGAGTCATTGTAAGGAAAAATATACAGGAGAATATAGCTGAATATACTACACAAAGATTAAAAGAAAGTTATATGAATATGGATGTAATATATACATATATAAAATCTGAAATGGGTCTCAAAAAAGGATTAAGATAAATTGGTAAAACTGCTGGAAACAGTGTCAGAGTGCGCACAGTTTGACTAGGTGAGACAACCCAGGAGCAAATAAAGCACACAGGTCTGTATTTACATATAGTGATTTTATCCCTACAAAATCATATGTTGATACAAGTACTTTGATACAGGCCTTGAACAAACAGCAATCAGTAATCAGCACACAGAGAGAAAGAGATATGCCCTCACAGGGTCTCTCTTGTATTACAGCCTCTTAAAGCAGCAGCAGCCAAATAGCCCTGCTGACTCATTGCTACCATTGCATTGCAGTACTACATTGCAGTATTAGGAGCTTACAATCTTACAGCATCTGGTCAGCTATTAAATTATCATTACCCTGACAGGCTGGCTATAAAAGCTTTTTTAAAAAAAGACTTTTCTTTTGGTCCTGATACATTTGAGTCACATTTCTTACAAAATTGGAAGCCTTCTCTATATTTATCCTGTATCTATTCACATTCTACCAATTAGCAAAAATGTTTTTATTTAAGCATAATGTTTGTGTATAAATTTGCTAGCTATTAATTTGAATGAGTGATATCTTTTTCACTGTTGTTTATTTTATTAGTAGTAATCCTGACCATCATTTCTGAGGGGAATATGATCTGTTCTATACTGGGCAATCTCACAAAAGCAAACTGCAACTGGTTTAATGATGGAACTTGAATTGCAACAGCTAAGAAGGTAGGTTGAATTTTTGTTTCACTACTCAGTGACTGCTCAGGTCTAGAAAAAACACGGAAAGAAAGATCTTGCCTCCTAGCTAGGGAGCAAGTACAGGTGAAAGCCATTCCTTCAAGAATCCAAAGGCAGAAAACCAAAGAACCTTGTCCAGAATCATAGATCTTAGAAATAAGAGGCAGAGCTAGATGGTGGACAGCCAATGAGGCAATGGTTGAGAATGTGGTCTGTGTTAAGTGAGGATTCAAACACTAAAATTCTACAAGCCAATCTAAGTCTGAGAATGGGCGTTGGTTCTTACCTGACACGCCGTTTCTCTTGGACTGGGAGGATTGTCCAGAGGATGGGTGGAGCTTCAGTCTCTGCTTATTGTAGGCTGAGTTTGATTTCTGAAGAACGCTCCTCCCTCCGTCACGTGGCTTGCCATCTCATTATCCCAGTTTATGCGAAGAAGAGAAGAAAGAAACAGGCATTCATGCTGTTCCTTTTGCTAGACTTAAGGTGCCTTGGCCGAAATGAGAGCCCCCCCCCAGACGGTGAAAGGAAAAAAAGGGAGGGACTGGACAATCCTCCCAGTCCAAGAGAAACAGCGTGTCAGGTAAGAACCAACACCCATTCTCCTTGGAACTGCTCGGATTGTCCAGAGGATGGGACATACCAAAGCTGGGGCTTGTCCTACGGGAGGGACACCGTCTGGCTTGTCGAGTCCTCGGGATCCCCGAGCACCCTCTGGAGGACCCTTCTACCGAAAGACGCCTCCGCCGCGGCATACTTATCAAACCTGTAATGCCTAATAAAAGGCGACGGGGAGGACCATGTTGCTGCCCGGCAAATGTCGAATATAGGGGCCTGTGTAGCCCAGGCAGCCGATGTCGTTACACTCCTGGTAGAGTGAGCCGTGATACCCCTGGGCACTGGGAGTGCCTGAGCCTGGTATGCCCTAGAAATGGCCGCCCTTATCCAGCGACCTATAGTAGTAGAGGTAACCTTGAGCCCTTGTGACTTTGGTTGAAAGGAAATGAACAGGGCCTCGGATTTGCGGAAAGACTGAGTACGTTTTTTTTTTTTGAAACAAATTTTTATTAATTTTAAAGATAAAACAACACATCATTAACCATTAAATACATAAACACATAAAACCTCTTAACATTGTAAATCCTTACAAGTCAAACAAAACATTATTTTTATACAGCATAATTCCAATTTATCCCATCTCCATATGGACACACAAACATCTTTCAGCAAGTTTCTCATTTTTTCTCTTTACTCCTATTCAATTTCATTTCTCTTCCATATTTATCCATTTTATAGTCATCATATTCTTTTCTTTCTGGCTTGTATAAATTATTCTCGTCTAGCATTCCTCCAAGGTTTTATTGATTCTTTCCTTTTTTTTTATTTTTTATAAAAAACAAATTTTGTTAGTTTTACCATAAGCACAATACACAAACATACAAACACAAAACATAAACAAAACTAAAAGATCTTTTCTGAAGGTTGTCTGTTCCCGGGTTAAAACTCTTTACACAGACACAAATTCAAACATCATATTCAACCCATATCTCCTTCCAAATCTTATTATCATTTTCTTTTTTATATATATATATAAAAACCATTTTTATCAGTTTTATAAAAACAATGCACAAAAAATCAAGGCATAGCAGCTTATAAATTCTTTTCTAAGAAAAAATAATAATAATAGACCAATAAAGCATAACATTTCCAGATTATAATATCAATATTTCATATAATATTAACTTCATATCTTGTCCCTACTTCTCTTTTCCATCCAAATTATTTATTAATTAAAATTTTATTGCCTTTTATCAATACACAAAATCCAAAAAAAAAAGCATATATATCCTTCCATATCTTATTACCATTTTCAATAACATTCTTTGTCTGTTCTATTTCCAATTATCCATTCATCTTTTTTTTCTTTTACTATACTTCTCCTGTACACCAATTGGAGTAACATCTATAACTCATTACCCTAACTTAGAAATACTACATATAGCAATCTTTCTTGGGATTCTGTTTAAAAAAAATTCTAAAATTACATAATAAATTTTATATTCTAAATATACATATAAAAACACACTCTTATATACCCTCCAGAATCCCTCTTTTAATCTAAATTAAATTCACCCATTATCTCTAAATAAACTTTTTTTCCTTAGGTCTTGCTTCCCCACATTAAGGCTTCTCCTCCCCCCCTTTCTCTCTTGCTTATTCTTCTCCTTGCCCTTTCTACCCCTTTGTTTTTTCTCTTCGCTTTTCTTGCTCCTTTTCCTTTGCTTTCTAACCTTGCCTCCATCTTTTCGCTCATTTTTCTCTCTTTTGGTTGTTTTTATAATTCTTAAAATCCCCTTTTTCTTATCCTTTTTGTCCTCCTCTCCAGAAGGGACCCATTGTTCATCAAAGATGGCTTCTTCTTCCTCTTCTTCCTTGTCCCAGTCCTTCTGCTGCGTAATCAACTTTTCAAAGGAACATAACGCCATTTCTAAGAATTGAAACAAAGCGCCCAAAGTATCTTCTTTTTTATATTTTTGATATTCAATCTCTAGTTCATCCACAGACGATGCCATTATGAAAAGGGAAACTTTTTCCAAAACAACCACAAGAATTTTTAATCAAAGACAATCAAAAGCAATTAAAAAAAGAAAAAAAATTCCAAAAGTTAATACTTTTCTTCCTTCTTCTCTTTCTCTTTCTGAATTAATTTTTAATCAAAGAGGTCCAGTTACCATATATCTTCTTTTGGGATCCACAAAGACGTTCTAATCAATCTCCTCCTTTTTCAGCTTCTGCTCCAATTTTTTTTTTTCTCCCTTCCCACTTGCAATGAGAATTTTAATAATCAAAAATCCATACCTCCAGCAAAGATTTTCCAATTTCTCACATTTTTCAATGTCCAAAAATCCCTTTGTCTCTTATCTTAGCTTTCAAAACAATCCACTTTCAATGTCTAATATATCCAAATATTTCTGCTTTTTCCGTGGGGTGGGAGAGTAAAAAAAAAAAAAAAAAATTCCCTTTAACAGCTTCTCCGCCGCTTTTCGCTCTTCTTAGGGATACAATGTATCCTCCAGCAACAAACAGCTCAATTCCAGGCAATTTAAAAGGTGTTACTTGACCCGGCTCAGACAGAACTTTCACTCTTCACACTTCCTCCAGCACAGTTCTTACCCGGTTGCTGGCTTCTTCGTGGCGGCCATTGCTGACCGCCGCTCCACCGCCTTGGGAAAAAGGGGTTTTCCCGGAGAAAGGGGGGGTCTGCGATGCCCCCACCTCCCTTTCCGACTCCCCTCTATCTTCAGCTGTCCCTACAGGGCAGCCATATCCCCCTGACCCATCTGGATCGGGGGTACCTCGACGGCTAGCATAGCAGGAATCGCGAGCTGTCGCGAATTCCTGCTGCCCCGAAGCCACGCAAACTGGAAGTTCGACTGAGTACGTTTAATATAAATCCGCAAGGCCCGCCTAACATCTAAGGTGTGCCAAAGCTGTTCCCTATCATGAGATGGCCTGGGGCAAAAATTGGGGAGGATAAGTTCCTGAGCCCTGTGGAAAATAGAATTAATTTTTGGGAGAAAGGAAAGATCAAGTCTAAGTACTACTCGGTCAGAGTGGAAGACGCACAGGTCTTTCCTGACTGACAGAGCAGCGATCTCTGAAATCCTTCGGGCCGAAGTAATAGCCACCAGAAAAACTACTTTGTAGGATAGGAACTGGAGGGAAACTTCTCTAAGGGGTTCAAAGGGAGGCTTGGTGAGGGAGGTCAAGACCTTGTTGAAGTCCCATGTTGGGAATCTGTGAAGGGACAGAGGTCGTAACTTTGAGGTGCCTTTTAGAAATGCCCGGATGCAGGGATGGTGAGAGAGGGAATTAACCCCCTCGCAGGAAATTACGGTGGATAGGGCTACAACCTGACGCCTTAGAGTGTTGGGGGAGAGACCTTTACCGAGACCCTCCTGGAGAAAATCGAGGACTTTTGCTACCGATGGGTTTGTAGGGTCAATGTGGAGATTGGCACACCATTTGCAGAAACTGTTCCAAGTGGCGTCGTAAATCCTTCTGGTAGAAGGATGCCTAGCTGCTAAGATGGTGTTGATGACCTCCGTGGAGAAATTCTCCCTTTTTAGATGTTCCTGCTCAACCTCCAGACGGCTAACTGTAGCCATTGGGGGTCTGGGTGAAGAAAGGGGCCTTGAGAAAGAGAGATCCTGTCTGCTGGGATCCTCCAAGGTGGAGCTACTGATAGGCTGCGGAGGTCCGCAAACCAGGAGCGACGGGGCCAATAAGGAGCTACCAGAAGCACTTCCGCCCTTACTTGAAGGACCTTCTGGAGTACTCTTGGAACTAGAGCCAGAGGGGGAAAGGTGTAAAGAAGGCCCGAGGGCCATGGGCATCGGAGGGCGTTGTGGTTCTCCGTCCCGAGGGACGGGAATCTGGAGATGAACCGTGGAAGTTGGGTATTGCTGGGGGAGGCAAACAGGTCTATCACTGGCAGGCCAAATATTGATGTCGCCTCCCTGAACAGGTCTGGGTGGAGGCGCCATTCCGCCTGGTCTATGGTGGACCTGCTCAACCAATCTGCCCTGCTGTTGAGGGTGCCTGAAATGTGGTCCGCCCTGAGTGAAAGGAGGTGATACTCTGCCCACCGACAGAGGCGCTCGGTCTCCCTCATTAGACTTGAGGACTGAGTGCCCCCCTGTCTGTTGATATGTGCCTTTGCTGTTATGTTGTCGGTGAGAATGAGAACGTGGCTGCCCTGAATATGATTTAGGAAGCTGCGGAGGGCCAGGTGGATGGCGTGAAGCTCTAAGCAGTTTATGTTGCGCAGCCTCTCTGATGGTGACCATCTGCCCTGAGCTGTAAGGGAGAGAAGGTGCGCACCCCATCCGGACAGACTGGCGTCTGTGGTGACGATGAGTCTTGGAGGCTCCTTGAGGAGGCAGCCCTTGTTGATCGATGCCTTGCTCCACCAGAGGAGGGAGGTGAGAACTCTTGGCGAGACCTTGACCTTGCTCCTTGAGTTGCTTGTCCCAGCTCTTTGATACGGAAGCAGGAACCACTGGAGGGATCTGGAGTGGAAACGGGCCCAGGGAATAACGGGAATACAAGAGATCATTTTACCTAATAACTTGGATAGGTCAAGGAGAGAGACCTTCCTGTGTCGTCTGATGAACCTGACTGATTGTTGGATGCTGAGGATCCTTTTTGGGGAGATGAACACTCTCCCCATGACTGTATCAATTATAGTCCCTAGGTGCGGTAGTCTAGTGGTGGGGGCCAGTTGGCTTTTCTTCCAATTTATGAGGGACCCATATTCCTGGAGGGAGGAGAGGGTAGAGTGGATATCCCTGATAGCCTGTCCCCTGGAAGGGGAGAGGATGAGAATATCATCCAGGTAACAGTGGAGCCGCACTGGGATGGATCTGAGGTGGGCGGCCAGCGCGGCCAGAACCTTGGTGAAGGTCCTGGGGGCCGAGGCTAACCCGAATGGAAGGGCCACGTACTGAAAGTGTAGGTTGTTGTAACTGAAACGGAGAAATTTTGAGTGGGAGGGTCGAATTGGGATGTGTAAATATGCCTCGGAGAGGTCTATAGAAGACAACCAGTCTCCCTGCCAAACTCCCAAAAGGATGGATTGAAGTGTGTTCATTTTGAATCTACGGTACACTAAGTGACGGTTTAAGCGTTTTAGGTCCAAAATAGCCCTCCATCCCCCCGAGTGTTTGGGCACCACGAATAAACGTGAATAAAAACCCCGTCCCCTTTGGGATGGAGGAACAGGCTGGATAGCCTGAATGTCCAGTAGGTGTCGAATTGCCTCCTCCATGAGGTTGCGTTTGGAAGGATTGTTGGAGCGGGGACATGAAATGTAAAAATCGGGGGGGGGGAGAGAAACTCGAGGGCAAGGCCAAGCCTGACTGTATCCCTGACCCAAGCATCTGAAGTGGATGAATCCCATTGATCGGCGAAGGCTTTAAGTCGCCCGCCAATGGGAATAGTGTCAGGAGGCTTATTTGGAGCGGCAGAAAGGCCTGCTGCCAGAGCCACGAAAGGGCCTCCTGAAGTTCCCGCCTCTTCTGTGCCTGCTGAAGGGGTCGGACCTGTCCTGGGACTGTCCCGAACCAAAGGAGGAGGACCCCTGGTGTCTGGGAGGAAAGGGTTGGTGATAGGGATGAAAGGGAGCCCTGCGAAAGGGCTGCAGAGATCTGGAATCAGACTTGCGGGAAAGAGAAGGGAGGAATTTCTTTTTATTCCTTCCCTCGACTAGGAGAGCGTCCAAGGAAGTACCGAACAACTTGCTTCCAGCTATGGGTGCGGAAGCTAGCTTGACCTTGTGCTTGAGATCCGCCTGCCAGGGTTTTAGCCAGAGCAGGTGCCGGGCCGAGACATGGGAAGAAATGGCGCGGGAGGAGAATTTTATGGAATGAAAGGTGGCATCTGCTGAAAACTCAGCAGCGGCCGTTATTTTGGCAATATGTTGATGGGCGCGGATATTGGAGGTCGGAACATGTTGCTTAAGCTGGCGAAGCCAGCAAATGGAAGATCTGATAAAAAAAAAGAAGCGGCCGTAGCCGACCTGATTGCCCATGCGTCCGACTGGTGAGCTCGCCTTAATGCGAGCTCTGACCGCTTGTCGTCTGGTTTGAGTGCCTCTAAAGGATCACTGAGGGCGGAGGAAGAGGTCAGCCCTACGACGGGCTCATCAACCTCTGGGGTACTCAGTAAGGTCGAGAGCTCCGGGTCGAGGTTGAAGAACCTTTTATCATTGGCCAAGGGGGCCGGGGGAGCAACTGAAGAGGACAGTTGCTTGGACACCAGGTCCAGGAATATGGGAAGGGTAGGGATGACCTCGGCCTCCACCACCGGTTGACTGAACATGGAGTCCTCTTGTCCCTCCGAAACTATGGGGATGGGATCAGAGGAGGTCTGGGCTGTTAGGCCTGAGATGTTCCGAGCCTTGTAGAGGAGGGATTTAAAAAGCTGGGGCTTAAAGAGCCCTACAAAGGCGGGCTGGTCCGGAGATAGACCCTCGTCCTTGGACATTTCCGCCTCTGATTGGTCTGAGTCCGGAAGAGGCTCATCGTATGGTAAGGACCCCAGGTCATATTGTTCCTCCTCCTCCCTGTCTAAATCTAGGTCCCCTTCCACTTCCTCCTCGTCTTCCCTGACTGAAGGGCAAACCTCCCCTTGGGGAGGCATAAGAGAGAATGATCTTACAGATTCGGTGGCCTGCGGAGGCAACCCCGGTCTGGTCATCTGCTGCATCCCTTCTGCAATTCCCTGTCGAATTGCCATTTCCATCCAGACTCTGATCTGCTCCGGAACCGCCTGAATGAGAGGTTCCTCTTGGCGTAGGCCAGCAGTCGTGGGCGTGAAGGTGGCCTCAGGAGTTCGTCTGGTTGGTGTGCCCGGGGCTTGATGCCCTTGAGGGCGAGCTGTGCCTAGATAGGGAGGAAAAAGCTGCAGGAGGGGGAGGGAGGGTGGAGGTGGAAGGAGTGGCAGGTGCTGGAGGAACTGAGCCTGACTGTCTAGCACGTCTGTCTATTTCTCTTTCTAAAGCCTTGTGACGTCTTAAGGCATCCTTTTGAGAGGCTTTGGTGGGCTCCTTAGCCTGACTGCGCAGGTGGTGGGTCTTTGCCTTGGCCTTCAAGGAAGGCCCCTTTGAGGGATTGCTCTCTGCCATTTTGGATAAATAGGAGTCCAATCTGAGGCGGTTGGCGCGCCTAGGGGTTGACCTACAACGAAGGCCGGGAGCCCTGGGAGTTCCTTTATACCTTGGCACACTTTCCCCCGAATATTATAAACTTGAATTAATAGGATTCTTTGCTCCGTATAATTATTCCCCCCCCCTCTGTTCTTTCTACTTTTTTTTTTTTTTTTGAGTCAAGGCCTATGATTTGCCTAGAAAGAACTGAAGAAAAACGACCTTGCAAGGTCTCAGATTAAGGGCCTTGAAGGCAACCAGGCCTAACCAACTGCCGACCCAGGCAACAACCGGGCGGGAATGGTGGAAAGAACCGCAGCCGCTACAACTGGTTGCGGTGAGAGCCAACAGGGGGAGGAGGAGAAAAAAACCTCCAACAGCAAAAAAACAATTCTTTTTTATTTATCTATTTTTTTTTTATTTTTATTTTTTTTTTTAATCAGGCCTACGGGCCTGCTGTATTGAATAGGCCCTCAGTAAGGCAAAGAAATGCACTTCAAAATGGCGCCCGGCCACGAGGCAAGCTTCAAAATGGCGGACGCCACTAACCGATCCTGTGGAAATTAACCTGGCAAGGCCAGAAGGATCCCAGTATCAAAACAGAGGGTCCCAAGGGAAGCCCACAGAGAATAAAGGCAAACAAGCCTAAAACGCTAGGAAAAATTCAAACGGAGCTCGGGGGGGGGGAACGAAACTGAGCCTTTTAAAATAATTTTTACAAGGCAGAGAAACTGAGAAAAAAGGGGGTGGGGGAGGCAGCGAAACGCTTTTGAGCCTACCCCTTGGCAACCCCTGGGGGGGGAAACCCTCCCAGGAAACCAAGCCAACGAAGGAACCAGCTGCGCAGGGCTAAGGAGAAAGAAAAGAATAAGGGTGTATACAACCTGAACAGGTAGAAAAAAGGGGGAATCCAGCAATGGCCAAGAGCACACAAACACACAGCCTACTCTGCTCGAAGGCTGAGCATAAACAGGGATAATGAAATGGCAAGCCACGTGATGGAGGGAGGAGTGTTCTTCAGAAATCAAACTCAGCCTACAATAAGCAGAGACTGAAGCTCCACCCATCCTCTGGACAATCCGAGCAGTTCCAAGGAGAATGGAACAAGTCTATGGAAATGCTGGTCAATTCTTGGAAAGTTGTTTCAATGGAAAGCAAGGTCTGGAGGCAGCTCCTCAGCAGCCCCAGCTGCATTTGTGGTTGTAGTAGGGGCATTATTTTTGCTTCCTGAAAATCCTTGACTCTGGGATTTGAACTTTCTGCATATCCTGGGGCTAGGTGCCCTGCTAGGATCAGGCTCCTCATTATCTGAGTCTATCCTCACCTGCTCCCTGATCTGCTTTGGTGATTGGCTCTCTGTTCAATTGCTGACTCATAGGAGTCATAGTAAACCATAAAATAATATGAATTCAGTAATTAATAATCATTGGTCTGCTGAAAAAGATATATCCTTAACAGAGAGAGCTATAAGCCTCCAGATGGTAGCTTCTTAAACTCTGTCTATCCCAAATATGCAAATTAATATGTGTAATTAATGAAATATAATTCTCGACACTGTATCATCTAGCTTTTCTCTGGAATGTCTATCAACATTATTTCCATCCTTTGTAACTCTATTGCTCTGTCCAGATAAAAGACCTTCCCCCCCTGCAGCACCCACACATTTGTTACATAGGACTCCCTCTACTTCCCATGCATCTGGAATTATAACAGCAACCAGGAGTGCTGGGATTGCCATTGCTAAGTGACACGGATATTTGAAAGCATGCTTTAACATCATATTGCTTAGTAATGGGAGCTTAGCAGTCTTAATTGTGGTAGTAAATCAAGGATTACCTGCATTTCATAGTAGCTTACTTTTATAAAATATATATTTGTAAAGGCAAACATTAATGTATTAATATAACAATGCAAACAATCAGATTATACTAGTTTTAAAACATTGAGGAAAAAATAGATTACAAAATACTAATAGCCAAGCAGGATGTGCTGAGACTAGACAAGTTTAAAGTACAAGGTAAACATCTTGTTTGTGTCCTGAAGCTCTGTTTCCTGCTTGTCTTGCCCTACACCTTACCCTGTCAGTAGGATCCCTTCTGATCCATTTTAAAACAAGGCTACTGCAATATATCGATCTTCTTTATATCCCCAGAATAATAAATTTCCAGACAACAAAACACAAACTGGCCAGAACTGCTTAATTACATCTGTGCTGAAAGGAAATCATTGATCAGTGGTAGTATGGGAAAATAAACTGCCCCCCAAAACGGATAAAAGTCGATGAAATAGCCAACTACGTGCCCCATTTGGGACTTTTTTAGGTTAGTGATTATGAAGAAGTAAAAGAGGCTATACTGACACTGCCTTCTTTCTGAAGCTCTCCCTGGAAGTTTTTATGCTCTGAGCATAGTTTTTGATTACTCTAATTAAATTTAATATTGCCAACAGATCTTCCTATTGATCCCTAAAATCTCTTTATAAATAGTAAATTAAAAGCCACGAGTGAAGGCTCGAGAAGTTAATAGGTAGTTTTAATGATTTGATCATGACAATTTTCTCCAATGTTTCTTGCTGTTGGATATTAATATCACAGGTGAATTATTATTTTTAGAAATGGTAAAACATTGATTAGCTATCATATTTACCAATATAATTGCTACTATGTTTCACAATAACTACTGTATTATTTCACTAGGTAAAAAATAGTTACACAATAGCAAATTAAGGCTTGTGTATAAATACTAAGTATTATTACTAGTGAAGAGTTTTATTGCATTTTACAATACATGATTTCCTTATGACCTACTACCCAACTTTGGACAATTTATAATAATGTTTAAAACCAATTAATTCAAGTCAATGTTCTGGAAAACATTCAAAAACAATATTGTTTAACATTTAAATCCTAGTATGAATTTTGAACATATTTCCATTTACTTTCCAGCTTTTACTGCACCTGTTAATTGTTGCTATACACATCATCAATTACACATTTAATATTGTAAATTGTATATTTGTACTAAATAAATGTCTCAAGAATGGAGTCACAAATACTTGTGCAACAGAATGATTATCTGATTTACAGTCATTTGCAGTCATAAGAATACATATATATACTTTCTGTCACATTCACATAATAACTCACCTTTTAACTACTACTACTTTCGACTATCACTACAATTGTTTTGAGATTCTGCCTTTTTTTCTATCAGAAATACCCGTTATTATTTGTTATTTCCTTTTCCTAAGTAATTTTCATTACTTAATTTCAAATGGCATCAACTTATGGTTTAGTTCATCCATATAAAGACTAGCCTGTTGGCTAATTTTATGTTCATCTGTTGTTTCCATATAAAAAGCTGTCAAATATCTTTATATTAAACATGATATATCCAAGAAAGAATCATTCAAAGTAAAATAAGCAGATTTGCTACCTATTTTATATTTACAGTTATAAATGCTGCTAGTTACATTAATGCAAATACTGTTCTAAACTATATACAATAGTTTAGTACAATAGAATGATTATAAGATTACATTTCAGTCTTTCATATATTACTAAACTTCATTTCCAAGATGTTTCAGCAGCCTAGCATAGTCAGTGTCAGAAAATAGTAAAAATTATGGTTTGTCAGAGGATTACATATTGCCCACTCCTTGATGAAGTTCTTAGCATTAGTATCAAATATACAATGTTGTCTTCTTGTATTATAAGCAAATACTTAAAACAAAGGTTTTTCTTTAAATTATACTTCAAGTTATAAATCACAGACTAGTACAGCAAATTCTATTCAACAATGAAGCTGTGCATTTTGCATTCCCAATTTTTTCCCCAAAAAGCTCATATATTTATATTAATTTAATGAATCAAAGCAGTGTTCTTATCTCTATTCCTTCCAATAAGGATGAACTAGCTATGTAAAATCCAATCTAATCCAATCCATAACGAAATAAACTATTACAGAGAAGAATTGCTTTTTGCAACTTTTCACAATTTCTGTATTTTGATAGAAATTTGAAATATTAAGCAATATCAAGGATAAGATTTTAAATTAAATGCATCATTTAGATAACTTAAAAGGGTTTTTTTTTTACAATGAAAAAAGATGGACAACATCAACCTCATTGTTTCAAGTACTACATGCTTCACCACTCCATTAAAGAACGTAATTTAATCAGTTTGTATTTTCTCAGGGAAATCTCATTCAGAGAAATTTTACTGCCATCTATCTAAATAGTAAATAATTATTGTCTCAAAATGAGTTTTCGTTTGCCAAAGGCAAATCCACTGCTGTTACTGTTCAGCTCTGTCAGAGAAAACAAGAAGTTAAAAAGATTATAAAGATACCATTAACAGCATGGGACTGCCTCGTCAGGACTCAAAAGTGCTTAGTAATTGAGGCTTTTATTCATAGTGTATTAAGATCCATATAAATAGCACAGTTAATATGATGCTTTAGGCTTTATTCTGCTGCAACCTGGCAATAATCACCTACAACAACTGAATTTAGCAAATTTATTTGCTGGAGAGTACAGCTAATTTTATCTGATTTTTTTGAAAACAACTAAGACTTTAAAGTAACAATAGCATATGGCTTAAAGGCATGTTTTAAATTTGACCAAGGCAAAAAATGAAAAAGTTTAAAATACTGTAGCTAATTTGTCTAAGTAGCAAGTATCTCCTCTGGAATTATCATAGGATGAGGAGTGGGAGAACAAATATATTTTTCTTGTGGATACACTTTATTGTTTTAGGGACAGTGCAGTTAATAATTGAGATATTATATTGTAAAAAATATATAAATACAGAGCAAAATGGGATCTTATCACGCAAGCTGCAGGCATAGATCTATAGCAATTATAATTACATCCCTGATCATTATGACAAACAGAAATCTACGGATATGTGAATGCTCTCAATTAAACAAAGGCACTATATTATTTAAAGGACAGAGTGTGTTAGCCAGAAGTGTGTTAGCAACAAACAAAACCAACTTTTTATATGTGAACTAGCTCTATACCCGTGCTTCAAACAGATGTCCACAAAACTATAGGTAGTTCTTGAAATACAACAGTTTGTTTAATGACTGTTCAAAGTTACTATGGCACTTATGACCACTTTTCACACATATAACCGTTGCAGCATCCCCATGGTAACATGATCAAAACTCGGGTGCTTAGCAACTGGTTCATATTTATGATACCATGTTTCTCCAACAATACGGCCTCCCCCAATAGGAAGTCCCAGCATGCTTTATAGGCATAAAATCAAATTAAGGCTTATATTAAACATGTGAAATGGGGGGAATGGCGGGGGGCCCTGGCCATTAGGAACTACTTTTGTTGCATACCCGGATATGGTGCTGCCTGTGTTGACTTTAGCTTTGATGGGGCACTTCATCTTGGGAGACCTTCCGCCATTGCTTTCCCTTCTCCCCGTGCTGCTGCGGCATTTAAAGCAACCCCGCAGCGTTTGGCGCAGCCATGCGCGGCCAACCAGGGGTCCTCCCTGCAACCAGAGCCCAGCGGAGACACTCAGCTTCAGGTGCTCCTGTCACTGCCTTGCCTTTGCCTTCGAAGGCAAAGCCAATTCTTTTAAAAACGACGCCGTACTACTGGTACAACAAAGACTTCCCTGCCCGAGAGGGCAGCCCAACCCCATGTGGGGAGGCGAATCTCCCGGGGCCGCAGTACAGGATTGGCCCATCCCGAGAGAAGCGCCCAGCCGCCATCCCTGGGCAGAGTGTAAAGAGCTTCACCTGGTGCGCCCAGCGCAACTGACAGGCAGGCCCTCCTGCTTAGTGGCGGAGCTCTTGCCAAGGCAGCGAGCGCCTCCCCGCCGGACCCTCCACTAGAGCTATGCGGGCTGGGCAGAGCTGGGAAAGCAAGCCATGGGTGCACACCTGCCTGCCAACTGAAAGAGCTGGGCCAACCTGACCTTGGCTTCCTTCCCAAGTCCCTCAAAGCCTGAACCCGAAGGGGCCACTGGGAGAGGCTGCCCGAGGCAATGATAGTGCCCACCCTTCGCGGACATGGAGGTGAGGCAACAGCAGCGCTGCTTCCCTGGCTGGCGGGTCTGGTGGAGAGAGCCTGAAGCCATCCATCCTTTCCACCCCTCGCCCAGCCCGTCCCCATGCATCTCCAAACGTGACAGCAGCTCCAAGCACTGCAGTAGCATGGGCATCGGGCAGAGGCGCTCACTTGGTGGGGCTCAGATCGGAGGACGTAGCACAGGTCATCGCCTTGCCTCCCTGTCCACAGATGGGTGGGTGCTATAACTGCCCCTCTTGGTCACCCCTTCAAGTTCAGTCTGGAAGGACTTGGGAAGGAAGCCAAGCTCAGGTCGGCCTGGCTCTTTTGCTTGGCAGGCAGGCACGCACCTGCAGCTCACTTTCCCGGCTCTGCCCTGTCTGCATGGCTCTGGCAGGATGAGCGGAGGGTCCAGCGGGGAGGCACTCGCTGCCTTGGTGAGAGCTCCACCACTGGGCAGGAGAGCCTGCCTGTTCACTGCGCTGGGTGCCCCAGGCGAAGCTCTTCACGCTCTGCCCGGTGCCAGGCAGAAATGGCAGCTGGGCGCTTTTCCCAGGGTGGCCAATCCTGTGTTGCAGCCCTGGAAGATTTGCCTCCCCAAGTGGGGTTGGGCTGCCCTCTTGGGCAGGGTAGGCTTTGTCGTACCGTAGTAGGGCATTGTTTTTAAAAGAATTGGCTTTGCCTTCAAAGGCGAAGGGAGGGTGGCGACCGGAGTGTCTGAAGCCGAGTGTCTCCGCCGGGCTCCAGTTTCAGGGAGTAGACCTGGCTGGCCACGCATGGCTGCGCGCAATGCCATGGCGTTGCTCTAAACACCGCGGCAGCACAGGGAGAAGGGAAAGCAACGGTCATGGAAGGTTTCCCGATATGAAGTGCCGAGGTCAACATCCAAGCCATTGCTGCCCACCCGCCCGAGGATGCAAGGGGGGGAATTAAGTCATCCCCGAAAAGACAGCCCAGCCGTTTTTTGGGGGGGGGGTGTAAAAAAAAGGCCTGGCCTTATTTTGTGAAAAACACCGTAGTTGAAGTGTTCTGGGATCATGTGAACAGTTTTTGCAAACTTCTGATAAGCAAAGTCAATGGGGAAGGTATATTTACTTGACAATTGTGTTACTCACTTAACTGCAATGATTCACTTAACCATCATGGCAAGAAAGGTCATAAAATGAGGCAAAACTCACTTAACATGTTTCACTTAGCAACATAAATTTTGGGCTCAATTGTGGTCAGGACTAAGTTGAGGACTACATGTATTCTCTTAATTTTAGGAAAGGGTGGAAATTGCATGGTACTAAGTCTGAACCACATGGCAGATTACTAACATAGTGAGATCTAACTTCTTGAGTGCCATGTGAGGTAAAAGTTCCCTTTTGTTCCAAATGATTAATTATTGTTTCAAATTTATGAATGTTGTGAGCAGTGTAGTTATCTTAATTGGTGGTGGCTCAGGTACGAAGGAATCCATATGAATAAGATCACCTGCATTCCCCAAATCTATAAACATGAGTTTTCCAACTAAAGCCTTGGTTTAAATTGGGAGAGGGGAGAAATGGGGCTGGTGAATCTTGATATTATGGTATATGCCTTAGACTTAGAACTGAATGACTACAGACCAGTTGCTCTAACATCTGTAGTTATGAAAACCTTTGAAAGGCTAGTGCTATCCTACCTGAAAACCATCATGGATCCACTGTTAGATCCCATGCAGTTTGCATACTGAGCAAATAGATCAACAGATGATGCAGTTAAGATGGCTCTGAATTACATCCTACAACACTTTGAATCTCCAAATATCTATGCAAGGGTCCTCTTTGTAGACTTCAGTTCAGCATTCAATACCATCATTCCAGACACTTCTAAGTAAATTAAACCAACTAGTGGTACCTGAACACACTTGTAAGTGGATCATAAGCTTCCTAACAGACAGGAAGCAGCAGGTGAAGCTAGGCAGAATGACATCCGATACCTGTACAATCAGCCCCCCCCCCCCGCCAAGACTGTGTGCTTTCTCCACTTCTCTTCTCCTTATATACCAATGACTGCATCTCAAACGATCCATCTGTTAAAATACTGAAGTTTGCTGATGACACAACAGTGATTGGTCTCATTCGAGACAATGACAAATCTGCATACAGACAGGAGGTTATACAATTTGCTTCGTGGTGTAACCGGAACAATCTGGAATTAAATACACTCAAAACCGTAGAAATGATGGTAGACTTTAGAAGAAACACTCCCATACTACCACCTCTTACAATACTAGACAACACAGTATCAACAGTAGAGACCTTCACATTTCTAGATTCTACTACATCACATGACCTAAAATGGATACCTAACATCAACAACGTCATCAAAAAAGCACAACAAAGAATGTTCTTTCTGCACCAACTCAGAAAGCTCAAACTACCCAAGGAGCTGCTGATACAGTTCTACAGAGGAATTATTGAGTCTATTATCTGCACGTCTATAATTGTCTGGTTTGGTTCTGCAACCCAACAAGACAGACACAGACTTCAGAGGATATTTAGGATTGCAGAAAAAACAATTACTACCCACCTGCCTTCAACAGAAGACCTGTATACTGCACAAGTCAAAAAGAATGCTGTGAAAATATTTACAGACCCCCTCCCCATCCCGGACATAAACTGTTTCAACTCCTTCCCTCAAAACAACACTATAGAGCACTGCACACCAGAACAACTAGACACAAGAACAGTTTTTCCCCGAAAGCCATCACTCTGCTAAACAAATAATTCCCTCAATACTGTTCAACTATTACAAAGTCTGCACTACTATTACTGTTAATCTTCTCATCACTCCTTATCCCTTCCCACTTGTGATTGTAGGACTGTAACTTTGTCACTTGTATCCTTACGATTTATATTGACTGTTTCCTAGTATGATTTGATTGCTGATTGCATCCTATGACTATCATTAAGTGTTGTACATTATGATTCCTGATTCTTAACAAATGTATCTTTTCTTTTATGTATACTGAGAGTATTTACACCAAGACAAATTCCTTGTGTGTCCAATCACACTTGGCCAATAAAGTATTCTATTCTATTCTATTCTATTCTATTCTATTCTATTCTATTCTATTCTATTCTATTCTATTCTATTCTATTCTATTCTATTCTATTCTTATGATTTGTTTGTGAGACATAATGATAAGCCCATGTTTTTCTGGTTTTCACATTGCTGTGAAAAAATACCTTACCTTAATTCTCATAGTATGACAATGTTTTCTGACAAATTTCAGAAATTTTAATCTATGCTGTAAACATGCAAGGAACTCGTGTTTTACAAATCTTCTAGCATTGAAAGATATTAATACTGTAACCCACATGCTTTGAAATTCCAAGCATAACAGCAATTTCCTTCTGAATAATCCATCAGCTGTCAATGTATATGTTTTAGAGAATATAATGAGTCCCAATTTGGGCATGGTTTTCATTACAATGAAGAGCACTAGGTTAATTTCTATAATATCTGATTTGGAGATTGTTAAATCATATATAGGTAGCCCTTGATTAATAACGAGTTGCTTAAATTGTGATGATCTTGGAAAGGGTGCTTTGTGGCTCGTAAATACTTCTGGCCATTTTAAAATGAAGCGTATCCCCCCCACATGACATTTGGGCACTTGAGCATTTTAGGATATTTGGCAACCAGCTTGCATTTACAACTGATTGCAGGGCCCCACAATCATGTGATGCAATTTGTGATTATTTTTGCCAGTTTGCAACAAAAAACAACCTTCGTGGAGAATAGATACAGACTTTCAACCGCATTATTCACTTTGTAACAATATAAATATGGTTATAAAATTAGATTTGGTCATGTGGGTGCCTTGCTTTACAATGATCACAACTTACAACTAAAATTCCGGTCCCAATTGCAGTTTTAAGTTGAGAGTTATCAGTGCACATTCTCTGAGTGCCTTGGAAGAATACAGTAGGACTGTATTGCATCCAGTTAAGCAGCATAACCTTACATATATGCAAAAAAATAAATTACCTTTTTATTACCATTGTCGTGAAAAATATATTATATAACCCAAACAAGGAATGACCTAAACTGTTATTTTTCTCACTCAAAACCAACAAGTGGTTTTCTATTTAGGAGCAATGTTAATTTTCCTCCTCCTCCTCCTCCTCCCCCCCCACCCCATTTTCTGCACATGTTTCGTATCATTGGAAAGCACAGAGCAGATTGCATATCCTCTAGTTTTAATCATCAGCTTGGCCGTCCAGAATATAAACTAGATAGATTTTTGGTCTGATTCACTAAGACATTTTAAAGTGAAAATCTAAAAAAGAAAACAAAATCCAAAATGTATCTTGCTAAATGTTGATAATCATGAGTTAAAAATACTGTGATTTTCTATTAAAAGGACATTGACAATATTAATTTTATTAATTTAATAAGAGTTACATTCCTTTTTTATATAATTATAGAAATACACATTATCCAGTAGTGGTTAAAATAAGAATAATTAAAACTCAATTAGTAATATGAGCATTTTAGAAAAAATGATATTAAAAGATGAAATTATATTCTTAAAGCTATAGTAGATTCTTATAATCTACGGTATAAATCTGCAGAGATAAATGCATTTTATCAGGAATGAAAATCTTCACTGACTGTTAAAATGAGAATAAAAATTATTACAATCTCATAATTTGGCTTGCAGCGTACATTAATCAGAAATCATAATAAATCCACATGCTCCTTAGACAGCACATTTGTCAAACAGTTTTGTAAGATAATGACATTGACAAATGGGTTCCAACTTAGAAGGGTCAATCATAAACTCATCAAATGCTTCATTTAATTTTTTAATTTGGACAAACACAATTTGTTTATGGGAAAGATATCAGGTGTTCATGAATGAATAATAGCTAGGAAACCAAACTCCATTAATCAGCTCATGATTACAGATGACTCCAAAACTGTTTATTCTAATTTCATTCATTTGGATTAAAGAAAATATGAGCAAATGAAACTATTTAGAAAAATGGCATACACTTTCCTATTTAATAAATTAGCAATAAATACTGTTTCAATAACTGTAATACAATTGACTTTAAAACTTTTTGTTAAATTGAGAAATTAGTACAGATTATTGATCATGAAAATACATAAACATAAAACAAAAGTTGTGAAAACCATAATAGGGTAAACATGTATATTTCAAATATAAGTTCCAAATATTATTGAAAAGATTTCAGTAAAGCCATTGTAAAATATTTTGACCCAGAACTACTAGTTGGAGATCATTATAACACTATTAAATTGTGGTTTCCCAGTAACCAATTTTCTGGCTTAACACTTATAGGACATATGGACTCATTAAGAAAGATTTGAGAGTTGAGTGTTAAGGTTTACATTTTAATTCATACTCATTTCTCAATAAAAATGTTTTAGAATATTTAAAGGCCATACCATATAAGCAAGTCGGGAGCCTGTTGATCTCCAGATGTGAAAGTCCTAACATTCTTAATTATTGGCTGTGTTTATTGAGATTGATCAGAGTTTGAATCCAACAACATCTGCAGGCCAACGTTACAGCAGTCCATAAATTATGTTTAGGCCCATTAACCAAATATTTCCAGCTGTCATCAAGAACACAATACTACTCCCTCTAAACACATGCAGTGTTTTACCTTTCTCATCTAAACAATATAAACTAGCCTTTCTCATATCTTCTTTTGGTAATGGTTTTGCTATTAATATGTTTAATTTTGTGCCTCCTCTGGTTTTTATTTTTTTCTTGCTAGGACAACTGTATATTTTTCACCAAGTTAATACAGTCCTTTTGGAACTCTCTGAGAGTCATCTAGAAATATTAGTCTTTAGTTCACATCCTACAATGATACATCTTGTAGTTCTTTTTAATTTGTATATAAATGTGTAGTATAATGCCCTATATTTTTAAGAACCTAAAAGCTTTTTGCTACTAACAATACCAGCAGTTCATAACCTTTTGCTAAAATAATAAAGTCTTAAATATGGTGTGGTGGAGAGTCTGGTAATACTAAGAGAGAAGTCCATGAGTTTGTTTTCAAAAGGTTATATGTTGTTAACCATAGTAATAGAGATGAAGTCCTTTGCTTCATAATGAATCAAAATATGGAATGAAAAATTAATGTTTCTGCGGGGTTACATTATCATTTGCATTATGAAAAACAAAGTCTTCAATCCATCTGTTGGTATCATTTCTGATATTTGTAGAGCTTGCTGTATAGTATCACATCTGTTCAGGAATAACAGGCTGGTAATTGCAGCATTTAGTCTAACACAATAAGAGGCTTGCTGATTTAGATTATTATGTACAAAATTGCCTAGTTTGACAGAGCTGATATCAAAGCATATTGACTAGGAAATTAAAATATCAATCAGCAAATCCTATATTTGAATTTCACCATTCTAATAATTTACTAGATAGACTTTCTGAGAGTATATCTATAACAAAGGGTTAATGATAGCATTAGCCTACCTTATAGAATATTATATAAAGTTGTTATAAGGATTACAGATGGTAAAAGCCATTTACCAAAAGTCTAAAAAGGAAAGTCATTTATCTTGGCTGACAAGAATGCTCAAAGAGGGAAGTTGCAGCAGCAAATGAATGTCTTCCTAAAAGTGCTGCATAAACTCAAGAGATAGGTCTTTGCAATCACCAATATACCCATATAAGCTACCAGCATCTGCACAAAACACTTACTCTCACACCCTGATTTTTTTATAGTCAGGACATCCAACTTGACCTTTATTTAGGTTTCTATCGTGGCTTCTGTTCTTCAATTGGCAAACTCTTCCTCTTTCTTCTTAATAATCACCCATATCCTTGCCTGCATGTTATTCAGCCAACAGGCAAAAAATAAAAGAAAATAATAAATGATGAAGCCACATACAACAGGCATCATATAAATACCACACATAGAAAAGCCCAAAGCACATACTCTGCCAAAGAGAATTTCCCTAAGGATGGGCTCCAGCATGAGTCCAAAAGTTGGGAATATAAAACTTCTGGTCTTGCTGACCAACCCAGATTGGATCCTGCACATATACTCACTTTTGTTAATAATGAAGGGTACATAATATTTTGCATTTTCGTAGGCACAATATAATCAATCAGCTGTTACCTTCAATTCTACAGGCTATGAGAGCATTCAAGAGACACCAGCAAGCCCCTTACTGCTACAAAACCCTAACTGACTATATACTTGAAAAGCATAGGCTAACTGATTTGGCTTGCTTCTTTAAAAATCTCACATATTTGAACCTGGTTCCTTGTGACTTCATAAAGACATCCATGTAATGTTCTTTCTTTCAACTTCCAGAGTAGTCTGCATTCAAGTACTGGCCAGGGGTTTCTTATCCGAGTACTAATCAGACCCAACATTTTGTTCCATGGATGGCCAGCTGCAGTTTCTAGAAAAATGCTTATAACTTCATTGGAAAAAAAATGTGATTTTAGCATGAAAAAGAGCCAAAAGAGTGCATTGGAATATCACTTGCCTACAAGCAAAAATTGGTAGGAATAGAAAATGAAGACACTCAAGTGCTCAAGTGTAGAATTCAAACGGACTAACAACTGCCACATTGAATCCTGGACTTAACAATTGTGATAAGACAAAAAGACTGGATAGTGGGCACTGTAATATCTGAAGAAAGTAGAAGAAAAAAAAATGGAGATAAACACTGTAAAACAACTGTGGCAAAAAATGGTAGCAACAATGATGATTGCCTTGGGTGCAATTCAAAAACATATGGCGCTTACTTGAACATCTTGACAAAACCCCCATCAGTCAATTACAAAAGGCAGCTTTCCTTAGAACAGCTTACGTCCTGTGACAATACCTTTAATATCATTAAACAATGTCGCCCTATCCCAGTCCTTGGGACGGACTTGATAGATGGACAAAAATGCCAAATCCAGTCTAAATATCTGGCTGACTATGTGATCAACCACAGTAATTTAGTTGGTTGTCTACCTGGTGTCAGCGTTCCAGGGAAAATTCATTCCTGTCAATAACTCCAAGACACACGTGATCTCAAACTACTTTTATTAGAACAGAACCTGGCACATACTGTGGAAGTCCAGAACTAAAACTTCCCAGCTTCTCCACAAAGTCCCAACCTACAAACCACCCCCTTTTTCCTCATCATTACATCATATGCACCAATCCTAAAGTAAGTTCTAATTCTTTCTGCGCAATACTCTGTAACCTTCAACTATCAAAATATTTTGTCTACTAAGAGCTACTCAATTAACATCACCCCCCTCCCACTTTCTCCAACTATGTGGTAGTGATGTGGTAGCTGACACCTAGGATGGATGGAGTTATATGGATCATGAGTGGGGATGGAAATTTGTGTAGGGATGAGGTGGTGACAGAACAGGAGATTGCTAGTCTAAGACTGCCAAATGTTCCACAAATTATGTTTTTGCCCTCATAGGAGGAAAAAAAGATTCCTTTACCCCCTAGCAAAGATTAGGGTGGGGTAAAAGAAGACACTGTATTTGGTATATGTGTCTGTATGTATAGGAGGCTTAGATGAAGATGATGCATATGTGAGAAAACTGAGAATGTGTGTTTTGCATACTTTATTTGCTTATCCTCAAATGGTTATTGTATACATGAAAGGCTGTCCTGGCAATTAAAGCATTTTCAGCTACAAAAATTTTGCCTAATTAATTTCTTTTTTTATCCTTTCTCTTTCTGAAGAAAAAGGAAGATTTGATTGATTATTACCTTATGATTCTCGACTCCTGATGAATGTATGTTTTCTTTTGTGTATACTGAGAGTATTTACACCAAGGCAAATTCCTTGTGTGTCCAATCACACTTGGCCAATAAAGTATTCTATTCTTTTCTATTCTTTTCTATTCTTTTCTATTCTATTCTATTCTATTATCTGGGTGGGCTCTTTATTATGACAAAGTTTATTTTCTTCATTTTCCAGGTACAAAATTGCTTCCCTTAAAAAAAAACTCTTTTATTTTCCTCTCTCAGCACTGTTCTTCTGAAATCAGTACCTATTGCTTCTCATTTTTCATTCTAAGAATCTCTTCTTATCAAATAAGTCAGTGATTTCTACCACTTCTTCAAATTACACAAAAGAAAGAAAAAAAGGAAAAAGAAATGTTGAAAATGTTTACTCTGTTAGTTGACTGCTTACGCTGAAGAACCAAAGTGGAGGTTCTTCTGCAGTCTTCTCCATAACTTTCTGTAGCCTAACTTGCAATGGGTTTTTTTTTTTACTGTTCTTTACAAATGGGAGAAAACAGATTTTTGCATATTAGTTATTTATTTCTTTGGGAACGAAGGAGGCAGCATCTTTTTTATTTATACTTTTGAAAACAGATGTTACTGGGTTTTTTCTAGAGGTTATCAAGGAAGTAAAAAAGTTTAATAAATTTTTGGAAACAACATGAAAACTGTACAGCATAATCTTTTTTTACACTGTTATATTTTATTGCAGTGTAAATTAGTCCACCTACAGGTTATTTCTATGTGGATTGGTTGAGTTCATGAGAAATGGTGGTACTAAGGAGACTAGACAGCAATCTAGCATATTTTATAGCCCACAGGCAGGAATTTACCATGGCCAGAGTTAAGGACATTGCAAACGGTGGGATATCTCTTAAGTTCAGTGGGATGTGCACGGAGTACGCCTGGAAGGGCAGCAAGGAAATGCAAGGAAATGGCACAAATAAAAGTAAGGGGATTCTTGGAATCTGTTCTAGGAAAGGACAATGCGGTTGTATGTATGGCAGATATGATACAAATGGACATTTAATCTTTATCACTAAACAAGTTTCCAGTTGCTAGGGAATCTTGGACAAAGAAGAACAGAAAATTCAAGAGATTTTACCTTATATATTAAGTGAAGACTGGAAGATAAAAATGCCTGGGGGATAAAATCAATTAGGCAACATTTACTAAAATGAATCAAATGAGTTAATTAAAAGATTCTTCAAATTCTCCACCTTGCTCTACCCACACTTTTAAATACAATATTTTAGAATAATGAATCAGATTCTTGTTTGGCATTATTTACAAAACTTGGGAAATATAGTTGTTATTTATTTATAAAATATAAAATATATAGGCTGCCCATCTCACTTCAGGCTAACTCTAGGCAGCTTAACGAATTTGAAGTTAACAAGATGAGTTACCTGTTCCTCATCTTTTCAAATTACATTAGATCACTTGAAAAAATTCTACATGTGTTGGAATATATAAATGCAGAAATTGTTCAAGTGATCTAATGTAAATTGAAAACATGACGCATAGGTAACTAATTGCCAGCACCGTTCCAGTTTTAGTACTCCAGCACCCCAAGATTTGGTAGCAAAATGGTACTTATAATTCCTTTTTTCATAGCTGCTCTCATCCTACTAAGTGAAAAAGAAAAGGGGAAGCTATTCTGCAAAATGTTCCTATTTTTATTCCTTAACTCCTCCTAAATATTTCAAAACAACCTTACCATCTCTTGTTTGTATTGTAAATTCTAGATGAATCATGGATGTGGATGTTTTATGTCATAAATAGTTTTAGCCTGACACATAAAGTTCAAAACCCATACTTTGCTGATACTTACAGGTAGCCTGTTGTTTTTGATGTAAACTTTTGCTTGTGTGTATGTGTATGTAATTTTTGATCAATGTGGTGTGTGTGTGTGAGAGAGTGTGTGTTTGTGTGTGTTGAGAAAGAGACAGACAGACTAGTTTGCATCTGTAAACAGGGCTGTACTAATTTTTTAAGTAGGTACCTTATTTTAAAACATATTTTTAATCAATATGGTTTCTGGGAGAATTACACACACACACACAAATATGAAAGTCTTGCATGTATATTTATTGGGAGAGAATATTCTAGAAAAGAAAGTTGCCAAATGTAGTTGACAATGTAGGAAATACATTTTAGTTTGACTGGAAAAGCTCTGAATTTGTCACTCTCTTCTAAGTGTGTTCTAATAGACCATGTTGTTTAGCATCAACTACACTGCTGTTATGATTTGATAAAGAAAACACAGGTTGAAGTATGTTTATAACTCTTCGATCGCTTTAATCACGGCTGGTCATTATAACTTGATTCCACAAGCCTAAGCTACTGCTGCTTTGTGTCACCTTAACCTCTTGCCAATTTGTCAAGGCACAAGACAAAAGCATGTAGAAAGGAATAACTTCTCAAATTAAACCATTTTGACTGCTTTTCTCTCAATTCCGCATCCCTCTTCATATATCTTGGAAATAAATTTGTTTTCAAGCTGAGTTCTTCCCTTATATAGAGGAATATATGCCTGAATAACGGAAGGATTTTTTTCCTGTTATTTTTGTGGAAAGAAAAAAATAAGGAATCTGTGTGCTACAGGCATAACTACCAAGGAAATATTGAAATAATTACATAAGCAAACAAATTACTTGATCTGTTCATCAGCTAAGATACCAGGTTAGAAAACAAAAGACTCTGAACTCTAATCCTGCTTTAGGCATGAAAGCTGGCTGGCTAACTTTGGGCCAGTCACTATCTATCAGCCCAACCTGCCTCACAAGGTTGTTGTTGAGGGAAACACATTAGGAGAAAAAAGTATTAGATATGATTGTTGCTTTGAGTTATTTATAAAAATATATAAATATACAAAATTAATAAATAAGGAATTGTTAAGTCAGCTACTGTTGGGAATTGCCAGCTGGATGAGAAGGGATTAATCGGGGAATTAGCTTATGGGGCTTTATCTGTTTTCGTTCCAAGAGAAGGCAAGCAACCTGAGGAGATTCCTGTATTACAGGCAGAATGCAATAAAGTAGGGGTCCCCAGCCTGTGGGGTCCCCAGCCAATGGGCCAGACTGTGGCCCATTGAAAACCAGGCCACATAAGCAGCAGGCAAGCCTGTGAGCTCACAAAGCTGCATCTGTGGAAGTGCTCAACCCTCTCCCACTCACGCCACCACTGTTGATCCTAAGAGCCAGAAAGGTTGGGGACTGCTACAATAACATAGTTAGCTTGAACTCTAAACATGTGGATCTGGTTGCTTGCACCAGACAGCTATATCCCAAATAGGCAAAATACTTATTTTCGGGAAGTCATTATATCTTAAAGGGAAACAGGGGAGTTATATATAAACATGCAACAAACTCCACTCACACTAATGCTGTTCCCTAGTTGCATAATGAAATGTCTGCAAGCAAACAAGCAAGTTCAGAGAGCACCAAGAATGTCACAGTTCAACTCTAATCTGTGACATTCTCTTCTAAGACATCCAAAATATATTGCCAATTTCTTGTTCCAGCAATTTTTTTAGTATCACTAAAAAAATAGTCACTGGAAATTATAGGGAAGATTTTAAAATCTCAATACATATACAAACTTTTAAATACAAACCAATGACTTGATAGAACATTATTAATATTATTGATATACATTTTATATTGCTATATTATTTTCATAATGTAAATTACTGAAAGACGTGCATAAGCATATTGTACATGATCCATTTGTGGTAATTTTACCTTCCAAAGAAAATATAAGAGGTAACCCTATGAATATAAATAGAGCTAATATTAAAAACAATACTGTAGAAATATAAGCAATCTCATACTATTCTTTTTTAAATTAATCATTTCTGATATATAATATTTAAATGGACATTTGTAATATTTCATTTCTTCCCAGCTGGCCTTAAAACTGGCTTTGCACAGTTACTAAGCACTCAGCTAAAAGACTCCCCTATTTAACTAAACAATTTTCATTAAAGAAACAAAAAAGGAAAGATCTGTAAAGTAATGAATGATCCTATTAGTTCCACCAGACTAAAATCATATATTCTATGTATGTGGTCTCCTCAGCCACATCTGTCATGAAACATCTTAGCTCCACAGACAGTATACCACTTATAAGACTGAGCAAATACAGATTTATCACATTCTAATGAAATGTTGAAGAAAATCATAGAAAAAATATTCTGCATTTGCCACATCTAATATCAATATATTTATGTTTTACTATCCACTTCATTTACAGAGAATTTTTTTAAATAATTGTGATGCACAGTTAAGTAAACAAACTGGCTATATAATCAGAACATAATGAGTTAAACAGCTAAATATTCAGATAAGCTGTCAAACAACTTCATTATATATAAAACATAAATAATTCTTCCATCAGTTTTTATCACATATTGCTAACGTCATATTAACAACTCTATTTTGAAGTCTGTTTTAAGCCATCAACATTTTTTTCTTTAAAATATAGTATTTTGCATGTTTTTTTAGAAAAAGGTTTGAAATGCAGATTCCACATGCAGATCAGTCATTTCAACTTGCGACTTTGAAAGCACATATCAATCAACTTCTGCAATTGTTCTTATAAGTTGAAAAGACTCTTTGCAGTGTAGAAAATTTTGGATACCATTTTTATATGATTAGCACAAACTAATTATTTGGAAATGTTCACATAAAATGTGTTTGTAAAGTATACATTTTTAAAATTCAATTAAAATATGGATTACTTAAAAAGTATTTAAGTATTTGTATAATACATATAAGTATATGTATTTTCTACTGGGATGAAGTATTTAATATTGTGACTACTGTCTTGTCAGTATTTGAGACAAGAAAGATATATTTAATGTACAAACAACCATGAAACCTTTTACTGTTCTCCATCATTCAATAATTAATGCTGGAAAAGAAATCACAGACACCCAAGTGGTTTGGCAACTGTAAGTGACAGAAGCTACGCTAAATCCTTTGTTTACACTGGGGATTAGTTGAGTAGACTATGAGCAGCAAAGAGAGCTGTCCATGGTCAAGGGAACCAGTTCCTTGTCTGCCTATAGGGCACAACACAAAACACGGTCCTGGTATGAAGTGACCCATAAACATATTCCAACGAAGAATTTATACAAAGCCAGTCTGCCTCACAGAAACTCCATATGACCATTAACTAGGCTGCAAGGCCTACCAGGAGGCCTAATTACAGGCCTACAGAGCCCAATAACAAAAGCTGAAGAGCTTTAGCCTAGGGATGATCTGCTTTATACTGACTTGAGAGAGTCCATATAGAGTGACAAAAAGAAAGAGGTTTAGCTTTAAAATTCTCCCAAGAGAGAGAGCATTGTAACTAAGCCTGGAAAGCCCACATGCAACATACTTTAGATAGGCTTAAACATACCACCCTCTCAGAATTAACATTCAGGAACTGCCTGCTTAACATCTGCTCAAATAGAGCACATTGATGTGATATTGTTAAATTGTATTAAAATAATGCAGTACTTATTTATTCTAGTGAAAAAATAAGTAAATAAAGTCACTCAAATATATCATGATTAGTGATAAAGTGGGACCTCTTAAGGATATAAAATTATTTCCTTCCCATATTATTTGATTAGTTTCTGTAGCTGAATAAAGAAATATATAAATAAAATGAAAACTATGAAGTATATTAAAAAATGTTAAGAATGATGTAATCTGTACAAACATCAGGTAATATAATTTATATAAAAGACTTTTTGAAGGCAAAAGTGAAATATATAATGGCTACATAAATATATTTCAAAAGTCATTTTGAATCCAATATAAAGAGAAATATGAGACATAATATTGTTTATATATATAATACTTTAAAATATACTCTTAAAATATAATTTAAAAATGTATTACTATTAATTAATACACTGCTATTAATAGATTCTCTGAGGTTCAAATGTTTTTGCTGATCTCTCCAAAGTGCTAATAATAATTAATATAGTCAGTGTTATTTAAGAGTGCTCAATAACTGTATTGTATACCAAAAGGAGATAGATAGATAGATAGATAGATAGATAGATAGATAGATAGATAGATAGATAGATTACACACACACACACACACCAGAGATTCAAGTTAAATTTTTATCATTTATGAAAATATGGTCTTTTAGCATCCTTCTGCACGAATGCTTTATTACAAATATACTTCATAAATAAAAATATAAATGAAAATTACAGTAATTTGATATAGTTAAAAAAGAACTTATAGAATAAATGTGGAAACATGGAAGTGAAAAGAGCAAAGTGTTAACTCCCAAAGCTTTAAACATCACTGTGTATTGGTCATTTAATTATTAGGATGAATCCAAAAACTATGTTCCTTTTCAATATTTCAACAAATCTCACACAAAAGGCTCCCCTGATTCTTTCTTTAAGATAATTTGATATCAGGTGAAAATCTACTTCCATTTACATTGAAAGGAACAGCTTGAATAATTTTCATTTTGAATAGGGTATTTTAAAAATACATAAGTTTCATGTTTTTCCTGAAAATTGTCCAGAAGATGTTTGTTAACATGAAGCCAAAGAAAAGGAAATAATATTATTTAAAATTTTATGACACTTATTTTCTAATCACATATTTTATTCCAGAATACAAATCTATAAATTCTAGTTTAAGGTTGTTGTTTTTTAAATAGTATTAAGAGGTTTTGCAAGAATCTGAAATAATCTTTAAAAATATGCATCTGATACAAATGGATAAAACTCATGGTATCTGTAATATTCTGAAAAACAGGATATCTTAAACAATGATTTTATCATGAGATTTAAGTTAAAAATGAATCTAAAATTAAAACAAAGGTAGTCTTGACACTGGATGAAGCAAACAAAACTTTAGAATAAAATTAGAATTCAATAAAGCAAATAATGTATTGTGGATTTGACAAAGATGTTTACCTTGTACTAATTTTAGGATATTTTGGCACTGTCTTTTTTTCAAATGAATTCTTATACCTGTCTAGATACTATAAATGCAGTAATTAATCATAATATACTAGGGTTGACTTATTAACTATATAACAATAACAAACATAAGTAATGTGGCTGTTGAAAATCTATCTTCTTTATTTTTTTAATTAATATTTTTACTGGCTTTACTTACCAGCAGCTTCAAGGACCAACTGTAATCTAGCTTTGGCTTGTTCAGCAGCAGACTGAGGAAAAAAGGAAACAAAACAGATGATTATATATTTGTGCAAAAATTACATGTTCAAATCTGAGTAGTTTGATGTCAACATATAGTTCTCATTTGTACTGTATTATGTATTAATAGGTGTATGTGATTCAGTAGTGTTCCACTTTATTCAGATTCTGGGGTCAGATTTTCTGACAATTTTTTTTGTTTCAGAATTTGAATTTTCTAAAATAATCTCCTAAAACATAAAATATAAAGAGACAGATTTTATCATGTACATGTTTTACATACAAAAAACATAAATATAAATAAAAAAGGCAATTAAAGGCATGTAAAATATGAAAATAAATGAAATAATAAATTGTTTGAATTAGAGTTAAACAAAATGAAGCCATTTTCCTTATATAATCCAATAAGTACATCATCCATTTCAAATCATTCAAGAGCATTCATGTCTAAAATATGAAAGTAACATAACATATAAACTAAATTAAATCATTTGTGGTTTAAATTATTGTTATTATTTTATTTTTTATCATTTGTTTTGCTGTAATTATAGGTTTTGTTTATTAAGTCCATAAAAAAATCAAATCTGTTTTGCATTACACTGTGACTACTCATTTATACTACAATAATAATATGTAATCAATTTTCCAGGTGTTAACTGTCAAAGAAAAGTATTTAGACAAAATAAGCCAAAGGTTGCAATGACACTACCATTTAACTCAATAGAAACTGATAAAAACATAAATAAGTCAAGATATGATTATATTTTTGGGAAACATAGTTTAAAACTTTGATCAAGCAAAATATGACAGCAAAGTAACTCATCAAAGTACTTTTTCCTCAAACAAAGAAGTAACTATGAGAAATTTAATTTTAATATCAAAATATTTCTAATATTTCATACTGCACAAGAAATGTTGGAAGTCCATACATTATAGCAACTGAAGAAGCACATCAATACTTTTAAGTATTGTATTTCATCTGCTTAATCTCTCCCACTGGTAATCTAGCAAATATATATACATATACATAACACATATAGACATACATACATATAGACATACACACATATAGACATACATACATACATACATACATACATACATACATATGTGTGTATACACACACAAATACACACACACATATATGTATATACACACACACTTACAGCAATCAATCTGGTCTCTTTTGACCCAGTGCATATAAGAATCCCTGAAGGATAGTACAGGTAATCCTCCACTTACAACATTTGGTTAGTTCATAGTTACAACTGCACTGAAAAAACTTATGATCATTTTTCATACCTAAAGCATCCCCAAGGTCACGTAATCAAAATCTGGACACTTGATGACTGGCTCATATTTATGATATGTGATCTTTTGAGACTTTTTGACAAGCAAAGTCAATGGGGAAGCCACATTCCCTTAACAACCAAGTTACTAACTTAACAACTGTAGTGATTCATTTAGCAATGGTGGCAAGGAAGGTGAAAAATGGGGGCAACCTCACTTAAACTGTCTCGCTTAGCAACAGAATTTTTGATTTCAAGTGTAGTTGTAGTGAAGGACTATCTGTACTTGCCCTGGAAAAGGACTGAGGCAGCATGTGTCCAGCCTGCACTATTCGTGCTGGCAAAGGAGGCAGCCCAATTATTTTGGCTGGCAGGATCCAGGAGGGCCTTCTCTGTTGTTGTTCCTGCCCTCTGAAACATCTTGTCCCCCATCTTGTGAGGTTGGCTCCAACCCTATCTTTTTGTAAGGACCTAAAGATGTGGCTCAGCCATTTGGCTTGGGACCCCAGTGGGGGAACATGCAATGGAAATGGCTGATTGAGTAATAACAGATCCTACCTCCCCCCACTCCGCCCCGCCCTCTCTGTGTGTTCTTGGTTTTAATGTCTGATTTTTACTTTTTATATTTTTACATTTTACCTGTACATGTAACTAAGCTGTCCAGAGTTAAGATGGGCAGCCAATAAATGTTATTAACAAACAAACATTCAACGAATTCTATATAAGAGGCTTTTACCTAGCTATTGTTAGACTAAAGACAAAACTTGCCTGAAATATTAATATATCCCACACCTAATTTATTTAATAACGAAGGGGGGTGGATTCATGTGTGTGTGAGAATTCTAGCCCATTACAGACCTTTGTTTAAATTCTCCTCCCAACCTCAGGCTACAGCACAATCATATTGTTTTTGGTATGGGCAAAGCAGAAAACAGGCACTCCACAATGGTGGGAAGTAATTAGGAGGCAAATAAAAACCATAAGTGTCAAACTGAATATATGGAAAGCATAATCATGATCATGTACTTTTCCACTTAGTGACTGCTTTGCTTAATAGTGGAGTGACTGGTTCCAATTAAGGTCATTAAAAAAGGACTATCTATATAATCTTCAATCCAGTAGAATCCTGTACATGCCCTACAGTATTCTGCTTTAGCTTTTCTAGGTCTTTTATTTTCTTAACTCCATATCCCTAACCCTAACATATTTACTATCTTTAATTTTGTGATTCCCAATTCTTTGCTAAATCAGAATATGGTACGATGCTCTTATTTTTACATATTGCGCTCCAATTCTGTGCAGATAAACTATGAAGCCTATATGATTGATTTTATCATTGTAATTATCAATTCTAGCACCCATACAGATATTGTCTATGATGATCTATCCCTAATCTGGTATTTCAGGTCTTCCAATGGTGCATTCATTGCTACAATAAGTGATTTCCATCCATAAGTGATTCCATTGCTGCTGGTGTGCTCTGTTCTTCCTTTTTCCCTATCACCTGGGAAAACTATCTCCAGAAAGCAAAATCTTCATAATATGGCTCCCTCCTAATTTGAGCCTGATCATTTGTACCACAGATGATAAATCTGGACCGATTTTATCGGTTTGATTTGATCTGTTTGTTTTCTCAGCATAAACCATAGCATTCTTCTACAAAACTAAAGTTCAAATGCATCGATTATCTTCTTATTCTGCTTATCCAAAGTCCAATTTCACTTCCATACCCTCTCATAGGGATTACCATGAAGTTGACCTAATAATTTTATATAGATTTCAACATACATTCTTATCCCCAACTCAAGTCATGTACATTTTAGTTACCTGGATTAAAATCATTCATTCAGTGTCCATTCACAATTATGATAGCACTTACAACTGGTGCTTGAATTTATGGCCATTGCAGGGCCCTCACATGATTGGAATCTGAGCTTTTGGCAATGCAATCTTTTGGCAATCTGGTCACACTTACAGCAAGTTGCCAAGCCCACCATGATCACGTGATCGCCATTTGTAATTTTCCATGTCAGTTTTCTCATAAGGTCAACAGGGAAGCCGACAGGGAAAATTGCTTCCTTTTTTCAGCATAGAGCACTGGTTCCTATGTCCTTCTTGGATTTGAAAGTCTTTCTTTCTAATCCTGGGAGGACAGGATAATTGACCACTGTTCCATGGAAAGGAAGCTTTCTGGGCTTTGTTTCTCGAGTGCAGCATGCTGCTTCCCTTCCTTGCCCTGGCTAGAAAATCTTTCTAACTTTCTAGCACATGGTGGTGGTCAGGGGTTTGCAAGTTGGGCCGGAGAAAGGAATATGAGCCAGTTCTACAAACACTTAACAACTCACACAATTATTTAGTAATCACACCTGGAAAGGTTGGGATAGCATTCTTTGAGCGAGGCGGTCACATCAATAGTTCTCTTAACAATTGCAATGACTTATGACTATAATGGGCAGGCTTCATTATGGTCATAAGTCGAGGACTATCTATAAAAATCATTAAACAAAATGCATGGCAATTTACATTCATGTATGAAATAGTTTAACAGTTTCATTCTTATAAAACAATGAGCTTTGGTTAAAATAGGTTAACATTTCTGCTAAAAAAACCAGCAACATCAATTAAGAGGAAAAACACTCAAGAAAGAACCATCTGCAGCCAATACTATTTGTTGACTTATACACAGTTTATGAAGTTTAGAGTATTAGATTCAAATTGGCCCAATTTGTTCAGTATTCAGATTTTAAAAATCCTTTGAAAGCCATTTTAAGGGCATTTCTTACCTGTTGGAGGAGAAGTTATATTAACAGATTCTGTTTAAGTAAAATCTCCATCGTTCTAGCAACATTTTTTCAATCTAGAATTTAAGGATTCTTAATCATAGTTTTCATTCTAGAATTGTTTCAAATGAGCATAAACCAAACTTGTTCATTTCATTTATAATGAAGTTTATCATGATATTGTGGAATGTAATGACATTTGTATATCAAAATTATTTACATTGAAGCTAGTAGTATAAATTAAGTAATATTCATTCATTTATACTGGTATTATTTGTATGATAGTTATGTGATAGTAGTGTTGATTCAAATGACATGGACTGTCTTGGAAGCACGACAGAGCTATTCAAGAACTGCTGATAGATTTATTTGATGATTGCAATATTTTCATTTGAATTAATTAAAGAATAAAAACGTGTATGTCTGCATGTGTAATGTTTGCATTTGAGACAGTTCTTAAGACTTAAAACCTCAATCTATACCACAAATTTCCAAATGTAAAAAAAGTATTATTATTTAGTTGTATTGGTTGAAAATGCCTTTCAAAACAAAAATAAAAACAAAAAATCTTCCAGCAATCCAGCTAGTATTTAATTAAACTTCTATTAGAATGTTTATGGAAGAAAATACATACTTAGAAAAAATAATTAAATTCTCTTAGTAAAATCCATTATTGTCCTCCATAAAATCTCTTCACACATTCACACAATGAAATCAGCAACATTTTACACATTCTCATACTTCAGAGAGCGCTAACAGCATTTCACTAGTTGAAAGCACTTTATCTTCATGTCTCTATAAGGCAGGGTTGGTGCATAATATTGTAATTTATATTGCCTAAATGTTATTTTGAGAGCATTGCATCATTTCTCAAACTTCATGACCTTTACAATTTTCTAAACTTTTATTTCCCTCATTATTCTGAACAGATTTCATTACATATTTTGAATGTAAACAACCCTGAATAATGATGGGGATCCATTACGTATGTACAGCTCTGACAATTGTGCATGAAACTGAGATGGAAACCCAGTGCATTAATTTACCTCTCATCTTCAGTAACTGCACTCCCATAAAAAGTTTTATACTCAACTCACATAAATCATGGAGAAGAAAAATGAGAAAATCTGGTGGCTAACTCATCTTCTACCATTCTGCGAAAATGAAATTCACTGAAATACCTATCAAAACTGCAATCATAAAGAGATAATGTCTTCTTAGGTCTATCTGCACTTTCCGATTTAATTTCCTCCATGCCCTTGACATCCACAGATACCATTAAGATTAAGCGCATATAGTAACTGAACAGTTTTCAGATTTTGATATATGGGGCCTAGGCACTAAATGTAATATCATCATTTGAAAATTAATGCAATATTTCTTTTGTTAGTTTTTTGACCAGGAAAGCAGAATGAATACTTTGGTTTCTCTCAAGTAATTTCCCCATCAGAATGACATGCAATTATGAATAGCTATGCAACTGGTCAGAGGTCAGTCAAATTACTACATCATTTAATGAGTAGAGAGATCAAAATGGAGCACACTGTTGCTGCTGAGAGACGCCTTGCAGCCTGCTACATCAAATGTGATAGAATCATTAGAGTAATAAGCATGAAAATCTGTTTGCAGATTAACCTGTGGTTTCATGCTGCTTTCATCTAATGGGGCACTGTGGAAATCTTGTCAGCTTTTCATCAGCTATGATCAAATTACTGAAATTGCATACAAACCACTGGGACAATTGGAAACAATATCCACAAGTACAAGGTTTTTTATGTAGATGCTAAAGAAAATAACCATCTTTGTATTTTATAGTTTTATTGACTTCATCTAATTGTTGTACAAACTGTGCTATAAACATCTATGTATGTGTGCAAATTGTAACATAATATCAGTCTAATTTATGAAACAAAAGTAGCCCTGAAAAATGAAAATATGCTATTCTTGGTACTGCTAAACTAAATACTGTGAGAACAAAAAGATAATCTGATGATTGGAAACTATGTATTATTTGTTTTAAAAAATCAAAGTTTTATTTTAAAATAGAAACATTAAAGAAATCAATCTTTTTCATATTTCAACATCTATTTTAAATAAATTTATCTAATACAAAAAGAAATGTAATTTTACACAAAATTTTAATAGATTTTCATTCTCCATTAAAACATGTTTCTAGACTTCCGGTTTCGCGTGGCTTCGGGGCAGCAGGAATTCGCGACTGCTCGCGATTCCTGCTGTGCTAGCCGCCAAGGTACCCCCGATCCAGATAGGTCAGGGGGATATGGCTGCCCTGTAGGGACAGCCGAAGAGAGAGGGGAGCCGGACAGGGGGTTGGGGGTGTCGCAGACCCCCTCCTCGTCCTGAAAACCCCCTTTTTCCCAAGGCGGTGGAGCGGCGGTCAGCAATGGCCGCCACGAAGAAGCCAGCAACCGGGTAAGATTGTGCTGGAGGAAGCAAGAAGAGTGAAAGTGCTGTCTGAGCCGAGTCAATTAACATCTTTCAAATATGTTGGAACTGAGCTGTTTGAATTGCTGGAGGATACATTGTATCCCTAACAAGATCGAAAGCGGCGGAGAAGCTGTTAAAGGGAACTTTTTTTTCCTTCACTCTCCCACCCCATGGAAACAGCAGACATGAAATATGTTGGGACATTGAAGGTGAATTATTCTGAAAGTTGAAGCTAAGAGACAAAAGGGTTCCTGGACATTGAAAAACTTAAGAAATTGGAAAACCCTTATTAGAGGTATGGATTTCTGATTATTTAAAATTGATGTTGCAAGTGGGAAGGGAGAGGAAAAAAAATGGAGCAGAAGCTGAAAAAGGAGGAGATTGCCTAGAATCCCAAAGAAAGGTATATGGTAATTGGACCTCTTTGATTAAACATTAACCCCAGAAAGAGAAAGAGAAGAAGGAACAAAATATTAATTTTTGGATTTTTGATTAAAAATACTTGTGGTTGTTTTGGGAAAAGTTTCTCTTTTCATGATGGCATCGCTTGTGGATGAACTAAAGACTGAATATCAAAAATATAAAAAGGAAGATACTTTGGGCACTTTGTTTCAATTTTTAGAAATGGCATTATGTACTTATGAAAAGTTGACTATACAGCATGAAAAGTTATGAAAAGTTGACTATGGGACAAAGAAGAAGAGGAAGAAGAAGCCATCTTTGATGAACAATGGGTTTTTTCCGGGGAGGAGGAGAAAAAGGATAAGAAAAAGGGGATTTTAAGATTTGAAAAAACAACCAAAAAAGAGAAAAATGAGCGGAAAGGTGGAGGCAAGGTTAGAAAGGAAAGGAAAGGGAGTAAGAAAAGGGAGGAGGAGAGACAAAGGGGTAAAAAGGACAAGGAGAAGAATAAGCAAGAGAGAAAGGGGGGGAGGAGAAGCCTCAATGGGGGGAAGCAAGATCTAAAGAAAAAAAGTTTATTCAGAGACAATGGGTGAATTTAATTTAGGATAAAAGAGGGATTCTGGAGGGTACATAAGATTGTGTTTTTATATGTGTATTTAGAGTATAAAATTCATTGTGTAATTTTAGAACCTATTAAACAGAATCCCAAGAAAAATTGTTATATGAAGTACTTTTAAGTTAGGGTAATGAGTTAAAGACGTTACTCCAATTGGTGTATAGGAGAAGTATAGTAAAAGAAAAAAGATGAATGGGGAGTTGGAAATAGAACAGACAAAGAATTTTATTGAAAATGGTAATAAGATATTGAAGGATATATAAAGGTTTTGTTATGTCTTTTTGGGTTTTGTATATTGATAAAAGGCAATAGAATTTTAATTAACAAGAAATAATTTGGATGACTATAATTTGGAATTATTATGTTCTATTGGTTTTCTTCTTTTATTATTTTTTCTTAGAAAAGAATTTATAAGCTGTTATGCCTTGATTCTTTGTGCATTGTTTTTATAAAATTGATAAAATTGGTTTATAAAAAAAAAAGAAAAGAAAATGATAATAAGATATGGAAGGATATATAAAGTGAATATGATGTTTGAATTTGTGTCTGTGTGAAGAGTTTCAACCCGGGATCAGACAGCCTTCAGAAAAGATCTTTTAGTCATGTTTATGTTTTGTGTTTTGTCAAGATTGTGTTTTCTGTAAAATTAATAAAATTTGTTTTAAAAAAAAAACCATGTTTCTAGTTAATTTTGCTATATTATAATAACATCTTTAGTAAATATATATTGGAAAATATTATATAAAACTCCCTGATAAATAACATTAGAAATAAAGTATTTTAAAATTAGGACTGAAAACCTGTCCCATAATAAATAAATTTATTAAGTTAAAACATATTTCCATGTTATAAAACAATAAGCACTGGTGATTTTGATAGAATGAAATAAATGGTGCAGTAAAATATTAATATTATTATTTATTTGTCAAGCAAGTATTAGATAACAAGTATAAGTATAAACATGGTTATGAATACATGAAATGGATACGAATAAAAAAAAGAAACAATAGGACAGGGACGGTAGGCACGTTTGTGCGCTTATGCACGCCCCCTACAGACCTCTTAGGAAAGGGGTGAGGTCAACAGTAGACAGTCTAAGGTTAAAGTTTTTGTGGTTTGGGGAAAAACCAGAGTCAGGAAGAGTATTCCAGCCAATGACCATTCTGTTGCTGAAGTCATATTTCCTGTAATCAAGTTTGGTGTGGTTTACCTTGAATTTGTATCTATTCTGTGCTCTTGTATTGATGTGGTTGAAGCTGAAGTATTCATTGACAGGTAGAACATTGCAGTAAACAATTTTATGAACTATACTTAGATCAGACTGAAGGAGGCGTAGTTCTAGGTTGTCCAAGTCTAAAATTTCAAGTCTGGTGGCATAAGGTATTCTGCTATGAGTAGAGGAGTAGAGAACTCTTCTTGTGAAATATTTCTGGACTTTCTCAACTGTATTAATATCAGATACGTAATGTGGGTTCCAGACTGATGAGCTGTATTCAAATATTGGTCTAGCAAATGTTTTGTATGATCTAGTTATAATGTGATATTACTAGAGAAAAAGCTACACAGGATTAGGTCAACAACTCTTAACGCCTTTTTGGCTATGTAATTACAGTGGGCTCTAGCACAGCGGTGGCTAACCTTTTTGGGCTCCTGTGCCAGAAATTGTGTGTGCACGCTCATATGCCAGCACCCAGAAGGCAATGCACCCCCCATGTTTCCTGCACATGCATGTGCAATCCCCCCCACTGGCCCCTTACCTGCACTGTGCCTCCCAGCTGATTTTCGGCCCATTTGAGGCCTTTTTCGGCTTCCCAGAGGCTCGAGGAAAGCTTCTGCAGTCTTTGCAGGCCAAAAAATGGGCCTGTTTCATCACTTCTAGTATTTCTGAAAATATAAAAAGTGACAAAACGGGCCTATTTTTCAGTCTACAAAGACTTTCCTCAAGTCTCTGGGAGACCGAAAAAGGCCTCAAACAGGTTGAAAATCAGCTGGGAGGTGTGTGCATGTACAGTGAGGTAAATTTGCCTGCGGCCTGCATGCCAGCACAAATGACTCTGTGTGCCACCAGTGGCATGTGTGCCATAGGTTCACCATCATGGCTCTAGCACTTAGATCATTAGAGATGAGTACTCCAAGGTCCTTGACATAATTGAGGTCATCAACAAGATCTTGATTATTCAGCTTGTATTTTATTTTCTGATTTTTTTTGCCAATATGTTAGACAGAGCATTTGTTTGTTGAGATTTGAAGTTGCCATTTGTTTGACCATTCTGACACATAGTCGAGGTCTTTTTGAAGAATAGCAGTATTGTCGGTGGTGTTGAATAGCTTTACATCATCAGCGGAGAACCAAGTTGCTCCTGGTATGATCACAGAGGTCATTTATGTAGAGAATGAAAAGAGTTGATCCTAGAACACTGCCTTGGGAGACACCACTGTTGACAGGTACAGAATTTGATAAGACACTCCCAATATTGACCATTTGTTATCTGTTTGACAGGAACGCATTTATCTAGTTATGCAGGTGTCCAGAGATACCATAAGATTTTAGTTTTAGTAGTTTGTCGTGTACCACTGAATCAAAGACTTTACAAAAGTCTATGTAAATATCGTCCATTGCTTTGCCCTAATCAAGTTGTGTAGTCCATATGTTTTTGCAGTGTAGGAGTTGCAGATTACAGGATAGTTTTTTTCTGAAACCAAATTGTTCATAGAGAGTAGGTTGTTTGTCTCTAAGTGGAGGATAATGGATTAGTTAATAATTGATTCCATGATTTTACAAATCACCCAACATAGATTGGTCTGTAATAAAGAGATTGGTCTGTAATAAGTTAGCAATTAGACAGAAAGAATTTTTCTCTCTATATAATGAATAAAATACTATTTGATGAAGCTTTCACTGAAAATGTTAGAAAATGAAAACATGGACACTGATGATGAAAATGATGTATCAAAACTATGTTATCAATGAGGTAGTTTAATAATATGGGTGACTTTTAATTCTGAAAACAATGAAAAGGAAGTCCACACTGCACCTTCACACCCTGAGATCAACCTGTCTCTAAACCTGATGGCTTTTTGAAGATCTCGAATGCATGACTACGTTTCTAGGTTTGCAAATCTTGAGTGTACATTTAATCTTGAAAATTAGTTCTATTGAAATATCTGTATTATATTTGTATTGATGGTTATTTTATCTTGGCTGAGAATTCTTTATTCATTTAGGGATCAATTTGTTTTGCTGTTTTTTTAAATTATTAATCGTTGCTAGCTATAATATCAATTATAATATCAATTATGGTAGATGAAGCTCATATTAACTGCCAATTCAAGTTTACTGACAATTCTTCTGAAGTAAGTTATGGATGGTCATCAAATGATATTTGCAGTATGACCTTAATTGGGCCTTTGCACTTGCAAATGAACCTTAAATTGCATAAATAAACATGACCATTTTCAAATTCTTCAAAGAAAACAAGGGAACTGACAGCAAGTATAGTGATTCACTATCCATTAAAACTCTTAACCACTTGCATCACAAAAACAAACCATCAGAAAGTTATATTTTCCTTGACTTAGTCATTTGTTTAGCAACTGTTCAAAGTTACAAAAGCACTGAAAAAAGTGAGTTATAACCAGGCATCACACAATTGTCACAGCATCCATACAGATTTGATCAACATTTAACTGTGATTTTAACATAGTAAAAGTTCATATTGGCAATAGTATTTAAGGCAATTGCAACATTCGGGGTCATATGATTGTAAGTTTCCCAGCAAGTGTCCAACAAGCAAAGTTAACAGTGGTAGCCAGATTTGCTTAACAACAGCAAGATTCATTTAACAACTGCAGCAATGTGATTAACAACCATAGCAAATAAGGTTGTAAAATCAGGCATGACTGAGCAACCCTTGGTGTGCACATGTGTTATCTTTCCTGCAGGAACTGTGTTGGTTGCTGATTTGCTTACAGGTGCAATTCAAGTGCCATTCGTCACCTTTAATGGCTTCATGGCTTGCAACCAGGTTATCTGAGGGACTGTCTCTTGCCAGTCACATCCACCCGACCCACTAGAGCAGGGAGGCAAGGAATGTTGTGTGTCCTGTCCCTTAAGGAGGTACATCTGGCATGGCCTAGAAGAAAGGTCTTCTCTGTGGTGGCTTCCTCTCTTTGAAATATTAGAAATTAGACTGTCCCCCACTTTGACACTCAAGGCCCTGAAGACTTGGTTTTGCCAATGAGCCTGAGGAATAAAGAATGAGATAGAGCCCATCAAATGGCTTATTTGTTTATGTGTTGTTTCAGGGTTGGGTGGGTGGGCCGGTTATTGTTTTCATTTTTTTCTATACTGTGTTTTTATTGTTTGTAAGCTGCCTAGAGTTACAGTGAGTGAGTAGGCAGCTATATAAATTTTGTAAATAAATAAATTGCCATGCTTAACAACAAAAATTTGGGTCCAAATTGTTGCCGTATATTGGAGGCTATCTGTATAAGCTTTCATCATCCTAGCTGAATCTGAAATGTGTGCAAGTAGTAAAAGAAAGAGCATATTCATATGGTCAATAGAATATATTATCGAACAAATTTATCCTGAAAAAGAAAATATAAAGTGTGTAAAAATTGTTTTTTATAGCTCTATGCATAAAATCAAAATATGTCCCATTTATCTCCTTTAAAGACAAGGGTTGCCTGCTTGAATTGGTAATAAGAAACTTTGGGCTACAAAATAAGATCAAATGTTAACAGCATGGAACACTTTTTTTTCAATATTTTATACTACTGCTGTGGTTACAACTGTCATCACATCTAATAGTCAGCATTTAATAATTTTTATTCAGAGAATTTGGTCTGCTAAATTTTTGGCTAGGCTTAAGTCTAGGAAGTCTTAAGAACATATGTTAACTTATTTAGAAAATGCATAATGAAGAACAGTATCTATTTTAAATTAAATATAGGAAAATGTTTAATTCTCCCTATATTATAATGTACATGTTTTATACATGAACACTACTGATGGCAGCTGTACACCACTGCTAACAATTACTTTAGTTAGAGAACTACATTTTTGCACCTTACAGAGATAACAAACACACTGCAACATAAAATGCAGGGAGGGTTGTACCAGTCACTAACAGAAATGTACAATTTACCCAATATGTTAATTTTTCTGATAACATATTAGTCCCTGAACAACAACAAAAAGAACAAAAACTTGTTGGAAATGTATATTTATATTAAAAATATTTTCCTACTTTCTGAAGCTTAATTAATATCTTTGAATAATAGGTGCTGAAAATTCAACAGAAACTCTAATTGTCTGTTCTGGCATCAACAACATAGCTAAGCCTTTGGCCTGTCTCTCTTCTGTATATCAGAAATTGATCCATAATCATCAATTGATAGCATCAGAGTAATATATACACTCACAAACCTCTAGAATATTGTGCCTAGATACACTTAGATTATTTGAAATCACTTTGGAAGCCAATTTTGGTTAAAATGTGTATAATAATCTGTTTTCACTGCTGTAAAGTTTAGTTTTATTAATTCTTTTTGTGATTTGGGGGGGGCATTTTTCCATTTATTTTTCCATTATATCAACTGTCAATTATTTTCATTTATTTATATATTTACTTGCCTGCCTATCTACCTATCCACCTAATTTATATGGGCATTTTAATGCTATTTATTTAGATATTTGTTCATAAAATATATCTTATATTTAGGATAAACAAAAACTACAAAAATATCTTTCCACACAGAATTTCAAATGTAAGCTATAAATTGCATTATTTCATGCACATCAGTTAATTTTCAGTAATGATAAGTTAACAAATTTTTAATTCATTATCACTGATAAACATTAGTTTTTATGATTCAGCAGCATTAAAGCCTTCAGAAAAGGTGCTGATATTGTCATGGAGGAATAGAAAACCTGAAGTTTCAAAAACAAAATTATAGTGGAACATAAGAAGTAAAAACATGGGAAAGTTCAGCATAGAGAAAGATAAAATGAATTTTAAATTTCAAAGGAAATTTAAAAGCAGAGATACAATATCCCTAAGTTCACAAGCGAGCAAAAGAATATTTGAGATCATCCAATGTAAATTAGAATCCTACATGGAAAAACAAATACCAGATGTTCTAGCTGGTTGTCAGAAAGGTCAAGGAATAAGAGATATTATTGCTAATGCTTGCTGGATAATTGAGAGTCAAAAGAACCCTGCGTGTGGTTCAGTGAGTGATATAGAGGGTTAGAGGATGGCCTTGAGAGACAGATGGAAAATTCATCACTAAGGCAATAATCAGATAAACATGATTTGAGCCCATACCCAAAAAGAGATTTATGAAAATTCCTTCCCCATCCCCTCACCTGAAGATTAAAGAGGAAGAAGAGGAAGTATATTCAAACTTGCCAGATTCTATTATCTGTTCTTTAAAAAAATAGCTTTATACCCACACAGTGTCTGTTTCTTAGTCTGGTTCACCTTATAGGACTGACATGTATTGAAAAATCTTCAACTGAAGTGATCGTGTTAAGTGGAATGTCCTTAGGAAAATGGAAATCCAAGAACATCTCATTTTCTTCACGCAAACCTAAATACAGGATAATAAGTTATAGTCTGAATGGAACATGGCAAAGCAGACTGGCTCCAGGGCAGAAAGAAATGAGACAATCCTGTATATCCTCTCTTTGTACAGGTAGTTCTCAATTTACAACAGTTCATTCAAAGTTACAACAGCACAGAAAAAAAGTAACTTCTGACAGTTTTTCACACTTACGAGCCCATGGTCATGTGATCAAAATTCATATGCTTGATAACTGACTCATATTTATGATGGTTGCAGTGTCTCAGAGTCATGTGATCACCTTTTGACAAACAAAGTCAATAGGAAGCCAGATTAATTTAACATCCGTGTTACCAATTTAAGAACTGCAATGATTCACTTAACAACTATGGCAAGGAATATAGTAAAGTGGGGCAAAACTCATTTAACAAATGTCTCACTTAGCAACAGAAATTTTGGACTCAATTGTGATCGTATGTCAAGGATTATTTGTGTATTCAACCTATATCAAATAAATTATATTGTCTACCATGAATTACTTTTATGCTATATTTGGGGTTCAAAACTACACTGATTCCAGTTTGTTTTATGTTGCCAAATAGTTTCTTCACTCAATGTAACATATAATATATCTGAGTATACTACATACAAAGCATGCTAAAAGCAGGAATTTCAAGGCATAATTTGGCCTGCCAGACAAAATGTCCAGATGAAACTTGTGTAAATGACATGTTCTCACCTGAAGGATAAGGCACAAAAGGAACAAGTGCAGCGACAGTTTTGCCTCAGCCGCACACTTTTCTCACAAAAGGAAAGTGAAAATATAATGAATATCGGGCCAAGCAATTACTGCATATGCAGAAACTAGGTTATTAGGAACATGGCTAACTTTTAGCTGTATTCCCCAATGACATCATCCAGTCTAAATCTGAAAATCAGAGGAAGAATCCAGCCACTGGGCTTTTTGCTGTTGTTATACAATAATAAGCTTGTTATCTTTAAGATGTACTGTAATGTTCCTTCTCCTGTCAAATATGCTTAAAGAAATATTATTTCTTGTTTGAAAGTAGACTCATAGGGAATTATCAGAAGCTACCTTTGGTTTCCCTACAGTTCAGGAAGCATAACTCTATGACACAACTATTTTTATCAGTACAAAAAAATACATTGAAGTAAAAAAAGATAATCTTGAAATTGAAAAAAAAAAAAGAGAGTAGAATAAGGTACAAATATATTATTCCCTTTATAAATAATAAAATCTATAAGACTAAGTCCTAATTGTATAACACATGCCATTTTTTACTTAAGCATATCTGCAAGTCACATATGAAGTGCAGTGCAAGACTGGCATGAGTACATAAACTGAGCAATCCTAACTCTTCAAATAGCAATGATTATAAGTATCTTTACTGGGAAAAATACATGAAACATACTACTCAGGAAGAGCTTTTAGCAATCCCTATTGGTGTTTATTGATTGACATATTACAAGGAGAATATCTTCATTGCTGAAAGGCAATAACTATCCACAAACCACTGATGGGCTAACAAGCTATTAATGACAGTCTGCAACCCAACACTTAAAATGGTCAGAATTCTTTCCTTGACCACAAGGACAAGTGGGTCATTCATGTAAGATTTAAAGAGATGGAACTTTCCAATCTTTAACAAAGGTTTAATAAACATGAGATTTTCAACACTGACATTCCAACATTGACATACAGGTTCAAACATTAACATTCCTGCTGATCATAAAGTAAAAAATACCCAACCAGACAATCATACCACAAACCAGAAAAAACAACAACCTAGAAGCAGGACTATAGGCAATCTTTGACTTACGACAGTTATTCAGTGACTGTTTGAAATTCTCACGGTGCTGAACAAAGGGAATTATGACCCCTGCCTGAAGTTAAGACTGAAGCAATGCCCAAACAGTTGCATGATCAAAATTCAGGCATTTGGCAGGTAAAGAACCTGAGCCTCTTGGGCACAGAGGGATAAAAAGGCATGGGCTTCCTAGTTTATAACAGTTTTCTGCATACCAGTGCGTGCTAAGCTCCAGAGCCTCTCCCACTCACTGAGCCAACCCCAAGCAATTGCTTAACCCACTTGTGGGCTCACTTAGTGACTCTAACTGGGAGATCTGGAATTGTGGTAGTCACTTGGGCATTTTGCTTAATGACACTTGTGATCATAAGTCAAAGATTGCCTGTAATTCACAGAACAGAGTAGCCCTCAAAAATGTAATAAGAATCAAACCATCATCATCATCCCGCCAGACAAAGGTTGAACCAACCTAATACAGAAACTAGACAATCCAATCAAGAGAACCTTTAACAACCTAACCAAGAAAGTTAAAATTAAAAAAAAAAGTAAAGGATGAAAGCAGTGGATTCATCCTTCCACATATCTATGGGCAGCCAAAAATAGGCAAGCCAATTGTCCAATTGTATCATTATCAGGGACCCCAACATATAACATAGCCAAAGAATTTAATCAAAAAGGCTATACTGAATATTCTATCAATGCCTCACTATAGTGCATCCAGAAAATCAAAGACCTAAAAATAGAAGAATAGATTTTGATTTCATTCAATGTCACAGCATTCTTTACATCCATAAACCAGGAACTAATAAAAGAATTCATGGCAGCACTACTACACAATATGCCCAACTTAAACAAATACAGTAAATCTGAAATTTCCAGAATCATGGACCCCCATCAGCCTCTCTCTGACTACCTACTTTCAATTTGATGGACAAATATACCAATAAATCAGAGGAACATGCATGGGATCACAATCTCAGGACTCATAGAAGACTTCCATTTGCAACTGATCACTTCTGATCTCCTTGCCCTTTTCTCCGCCTTTTCTGATGCTATATCAAGATGTTTCATTTCAGCTTCTTTTTTATTCTTATTTACATCTTTTATCCAAGTTGCATTTTTGTTAAATTTCTCTGTGTTGTCCCATAGCTCTGCCCAGAATGACACTGTTTCTTCTTTGTCAGGTGTAGACTGGTAAACAGTAAACTCTCAATGATAGATTGGAGAAACATTTCTGATTTGACTGAAAATGGATTCTGTTATAGTGTGCAATTCAATCATCATATCCACTGATCTTCTTGGCTGTAGCTGTTATTTGCTGCTTTATTATTTCCAATGCTTCCTTAATCTTACTTGTTTCTAGGTAATATTTCTTGAACAAAAAATTTGGTCTTCTATACCTTAGGTTTTTTTTTCTTTCATCTCTTCTAGCTTGTTTGATCTTAACTTGCTGATCTTAATTTCCAGCCTGATCTTCTGTTTTGATGATGCACTGTTTACTATTTTTGTTTCTTTCTTAATTTTGCATTCCAGGCATTCTGTTATAATTACAGCTGTGCTGTACATTTATTTGCACATTTGTTTACTTACTGTTTGAAGTTACAATGGCATTGAAAAAAGTGACTTATGGCCATTTCTCACACTTATGATCACTGCCACATCTCCATGGTCACATGATCAAAATTCGGTTGCTTGGCAGCTGGCATATATTTATGATGGTTGCAGTATCTCAGGGTCATATGATCATCTTTTGCAACCTTCTGAAAAGCAAAGTCAACAAAGAAACTAGATTCACTTTAACAACGTTACTAACTTAACAACTGCAGTGATTTACTTAACAACAGTGGCAAAAAGGTCATAAAATGGGGCAAAGATTCATTTAACAGAGCAAAAGAAATTCTGGGCTTAATTGTGTTTGTAAATCAAGGACTATCTATAATTGGTTTGTTTCTTGCAGTGAGCTGCTGCTTATATTTGACATTATAGTATTGACATCTTTTAATACTTGTGCTAGCTGTTTCTTTGGAACAAGCTTCCATGCTGGCAACTTTATTCTGTTGCTTTTGTGCTGTATTATATGCTCAAAGATTTTTTATTTCATTTCTTCTACTTTTTTAGTTAGGTAACCTTGTTCTTTCTGATGAAAAGGCAGAGAAGAAGGTGTCTGGTTTGAGAATGAAAAAAATTCAATAGCTAGGCTGCTACTTACTATTCATGCCTTGCCTTCAATGGTGGTATTCTACCGGTTCAAGCTGATTCTGCCAAGCCGGTAGCGGCGATCAGCAGTGGAGACTGAACTGGTTCTGTCCAACACTCTGTGTTGGGCCCACCTGCCCTCCCATACTAACCCTTATGTCCTGCTTTTGTGTGTGTGTGTGTGTAAATTTTATTTGAGTTTTCACAAAGGAAAAGAATACAAATAAAACATCTTTTTTGAAAGTAGTGTAATCTCGGGTTACATTTCTTCGTACAGACACAAATTCAACTTCATGCTCATTTTTATATTCTATTCCATATCTTATTACTGTTTTACATTTTCAGCATAGCTTCTCCCCTCTTTTAATTTTCTCAATTTTATTTTAGTTATCTCATCTCAATTCAAGTCATTATATTTATATTTTTTGTCTGTCCTGTTTCAATTATCTATTATCTTTTCTCATTAAACAAAAATTCTCCTGTAATTACTGATTGGAGTATGATGCCTTTATATCTTTTAAGTTTATCCATTTAACTCTTATTTAGGCTTCAATATATACCCTAAAGTTATAACATTCAATATAATAGATGACTTCCATTTGGATTCTGCTTGGTGCATTCTTAAAATACACACTATATTCTTAAAAAAAGAAAAAATTATAAATATATGTAATTAAAACAACACATTCCATTCCAATTCAATTCTATCATTAAACAATGTGCAATTAAACATTGTGCAATATTCATTAAAATCTTAACTTCTTTACCATTACTTTTCAATTAAATATCATACTTCTATGGGAACAATTATACACTTTCCATAATTAATCCCCCCCCTTCATTTATATTTTATAAAACATTAACTAATTAAGATATTCCCGTTCTTTCCTAATTCAATTTTCTCATTTATTTTATTTCACTTATTTTATTCACAAACATTTCACTAAATTACACTAACTATTTTATCCCTCATTTTAATCATACATTGTTTCCAATTTTCTAAAGTTATTTCTATTACTAATATAACAATACAATCTTATGTACCTTTACAGAATCCCCTTTTCAGTTAATTTTTCACCCATTATCTCTAAATAGGTCCTGTTTCTCTATATCTTGTTCCAGTCCTTTGTAACTTCTTTTCCTTTTCTTCTCTCCTCTCTTCTTCTCTCTCCCCTTTTTACCCCCTCTATTTCTCTTTTCTGCATTCCCCTTTTCTGTTGCTTTCCAGTATTATACTTATTTTTTGAATTATTTCTCTTTTCTTTGATTGTTTTTTTAAGTCTCAAATTCTCCATTCTCTTTCCCCCGCTTTCCTTTTTCTTCCCCACATAAAATTACTTGTTCATTAAAAATGGCTTCTTCTTTGTCCCAGTCTTCTTGTTTTGCAGACATTTCTTGTTGTTTCTCATAGTTCCAAATCTCCATTTCTAAGAATTGAAAAACGAAGCCAAAAGAACTCTTCCCTTCTTGTGCATCTTCTTTGTACTTTGTAAGTTCCATTTTCAATTCATCAAGAAGTGATGCCATTGTATAAATTTTTAAACAACCACCCGATTAATTTTAGACATTCAAATGTAATAACCAAGAATCCAAAGATCATCAAATAATCCAAATACACACAGGCTGTTTCTTTTTGCTCTTTTTTTTTCACTTTCTCTTCCTGGGGTTACTGTTTAGTTACAAAGTTTCAGTTAAAATGTATCTTTTAGAAGTCTTATTGAAGTTTTACTGTAGATTCTTTTTAATTCCAGGCAGTCTCCTCCCTCTTTCAGATCCTGCCCTTATTCTTTTTCTCTCCCTTCCTGCTTATGAAAAAAAAAATTTAGTCTCCAGAAATCTTTATTATTCCTTTGACATTTTGTTTTATTTTCAGCTTAATTGCCTGTTTATGTCAAAGTGGATTTTTCTGATTTCTTATTTAAGACTCTTAGTTGTCAGTATAAGGAAGGGAAGAGAAGAAAAAAAAAACCCCAAACCTTTCCCTTTTCCCTTTCCTTTCCTTTGCTGCTTCTGACTCTTCTTTGGGAGCGATGTTATTTTTTTGTAAGTTTAAATTCCAGGATACCTTAGTTGTTGCTTTTACAATTTAACCTGGTCAGCCAAAACTTTCACTTCTTATCTTCCTCCTGCACATTCTTTTCCGGTCAAGTTCTTCTTTGTGGTGGCCATTTCTGACCACCGCTGCAACCGCCTTTGGGAAAGGGAGTAATGGCCAGTTGAGGAGGAGAGATGCAGCTCTCCTCAACCCTACTGGCAGTCTCTCCCCTCTTCACCACCTCTACGGAGTGGCTTAGCCCCGAAAGTAGCCAGCTTGGGGCGCTCCAGCGGCGAGCCCAGACTGAAACCACACACAATCGTGAATTTCTGTCTGTCACCGAAGAGACTTCAAACCGGAAGCCCCTTATGTCCTTATATCCTGCTTTTGAAGGGCAGCTGCTTTGTGTGGCACAGCAATTGCTGTGCGACAGCTGCTGAAGTGTCAGGGGGTGTGCAGGATTGCAGGAGGTCACTCAAAACACTTCTGTATTTGCACAAAGTGCATGTTTGGCATGCAAAGTATGTGTGTGCATGTAAAGCGCACCCACCAAGCCACACCCACTGAACCAGTGGTAAAAATATTTGAAACACACCACTGCTTGCTTCTATAGTCTGAATTATTTCTGGCAAGATTTTGATTTCTTTGCTTTGGATGGACCTTTGAATTCAGCTACCATGAATACTTTATTTCACATTATAAATTAACAGGAGATGATTACAAAAACTGATTATGAACAACATAACACAATCAACAAAATGATTCACTGGAATCCTGTTAAAAAAATTATCACGTGCCAATAATGAAAAATCAGTGGGAATATAGAGTTGAAGAAGTAGTTGAAAATAAGGAGTTAAAATATTGTGAGATTTCCAAATACAGACTGATAAAGTCTTGGCTCATAACACACCCAATTTAACTGGGGTTGAATTAAAATCTAACTAATTAATTCTATTATTGTATTCTCAGCAAATCTAAGATGATTTATTTTAAAATAAATTATTTGTGAGATAAAAATTAATCCTTTCAAGTAACTGTCATGATTGCAAACAGAAATGCAAACTTCATAGAGAGTAGGCACAATAGCCAATAGGCTGAAGCAGCCTCGAGAAGAATTAAATTAATACCACAGAGAAGCTATACTAAAAGTTAACTGAGCCTGATTGAAACAAACTGAATGAATGAATTTGCCCACTATAGTAAATTTTAAAGCTAGATGTGAAAAAAGAAGTTCCTGAATAGAAACATGAAAGGAAGAAATAGCTGTCAAATAAACCTTTAAGGAAGACAATCAGAGTACTTCACACACACCCCAAATCAGCAGGAATAAGAGGACCCCAGAGTAGAGAATAGATACTCAGGTTCAAAATTTGGAAGAAGTTATTAAAAAAATTTCCACTTAGAATATGAACATAATGTTAACAGCTTTCTGGATGGATAAAGTACCTCCTGAACTATTAGAATAATCTTTATCAAACTCCTCAGGTGATCAGTAGGAACGTGTCTATCTCCAGATGCAATAGACTGAGACAGCAGATGTACTGTTGTTATTGTGACAAGCAGTGAAACCATCCAATAAAGAAATGAATCAAATTTATGAACTGTAGCTGCAACAGCACCAAATAAGTGCAAGATATTATTAGAAGAATTGTTCCAATAAAATAAATTGGTGGGAAGAAACAGAACAGTACAGGTAGTGTACTGCTCATCTAAGACAATTTGAGATTATCATGGCACTGAACAAATGAAGATTACAATCAGTTCTCAGAGTTCTATTCGTCCCAGCGTCACCATGGGCAGGTAATCACGATCTGGATGCTTGGCAACTGGTTTGCACTTATGATTGATTGCAGTGCCCAGTGTCACATGATCGCTATTTGCAACATTCCTGCCCGCTTCTCCAGAAAATCAATGGGAAATCTAGTTAGGAAGATTGTAAGTTGCTGAGTAAGTCACTACCATCTACATATTTTCCTCCATCCCATTGTGTTTCCACTTTGCCAGTCATTCATGCACCCCCATGCATCCTTCCTGACCCATATTGCACTTTCAAGAACTCTCTGACCCATGCCACTTTTCTCATGCACCATCACATACCCTCTTCATATGGTTCCTATTGTGCAACTCCTCAGAAACCCTTACCACACTTCTCTCCTGCCTATTTGACAGCAGCTATTTACATGCTTGCCAGCCTGGGACTTTCAACTTCCTGCCAGCTTCTCCACTGACTTGTGGGAAGCCAGCAGGAAGTTGCCTTACCTAACAACCATGATATTCAGCTATTAATGGCAAGTGGAACTGCAAGGATTGCCATCACTATGAAAACATCGCTTGGTGATAGAAATTCCAGTCCCTATTGCTATTTTAACTCAAGGACTAACTGTATCCATAACCACCTGCAAGAAAATGAATAATCATGCAACCCTAAATATATTACTGATCAACTGCCATATTGTTGACTATTTCTATAGACTGAAGAAGTCTATCTGAGAAGTTTCCATCAAGAGAAAGTACATCAAAATTTCTATATCTTCTGATCAATTAGTTATGTGCGCAAATCAATTACTAGATTCAATGTATTGGCCAAAGTATTAGGAGCTAATCTAACAGAGATATTATCAGGAAATCTTAAAACTGATTTAGCCAGCTTCTCTGGAGAATGGAGCTGACTGACAGACTCAAACTGTCTTGGAGGAAGCTCAGAATTATACTAGTCTAATAGAAGCTTCAGGGAGTCCCATTTAAAAAATGAGTTGTCAGTTATACTGGGATACTGGAAAGTCTAAGAAAGTCCTAATATTTACAAGGAGCTTTGCATATGTATATTCAAGTTAAGAAAGTGTGACTAAAGTATGACAGTATATGCACTGAAGGCACAAATTGTTATTGCTGTTGCTGTTTTTTATTTTGGTCAACTCAACACTTTACTTTTCTTTCTCTTCCTGAGAAACACCTAGAAGTTGGATACAATACATTCTTAACATGAACCAGTTATTTCACAGGTATTCTGGAAAGAAAAATACTGTTCTTCAGATTACAGTCAGATCTTGTTTCCCCACTGTGTGTCCTGAATATCAATAATGACCCACCTGCCTTCCCTAGCTTGTTTCATAAATGGAACTCTGTGTGAAGTTATTTGGATTGGAATCATTTCTAAAATTGAACAAATCTATTAACCTGACAGCACTGTGTTTACAGTTAAGCACTTTATATTTTCATTAAAAACTGAACTTTTATTTAACAACAACATATCATTTAAATCAGTAATTCATGCTATATTGAAAAAAAAACTCATTTAAAAACTATCAAATTAATGAAATGTATAAGCAATATAAGAATGTATGTTTCAAAATAGAAGTTTGTTATTTTCACATCTAGATATGCCAAAAAAAAAAATCCCAATGAAGAACTTTAAGTTTATAATTAAGGCAATCATCAATCCAAGGATTATAGCCAATTTTATTTCATTTCCACATCAAAAAAATTTAAAAAATTAAAATTTCTTGAAACCTAAGATAAATGAAAATGTAAGCACTTCACACATAATAACAGTAAGCTGACCCTCTGGGAAATAGTTGACTTTCTCAATTCAAGCGATTCAAAAGCTAATTCAGAACTGTTCATTTAGAATGCAGATATCAAAGATGATGCAAATATTCAAGAGGAAATTAGAACTTACCAGATGTTCTAATCCAGTTTTGATGTTTCCGGCATCTCTGAAATAGAAGAACAAAAATTCTAAACAATTATTAATCATTGGTATACAATTATTTATGTTGAACTTCAAAAGCTATAATGATCTGTCCTTTTGTTTAGTTTGTTTTAATGTCTGAAGCTGTATTATTGAATAAAACTTAAATGCATTCTCTAGTATAATTCCAAAATGTCTTTACCATAAAATCTAAAACATAATACAAATATATAACAGAATAAGTGAATGCATATGATTGCTGATAGTTGGTAAATTTTAAATCCCTTTATTAGAACCAGAATTTATATACCATTTATAAAAATAAATGTTTTCAGTTATTCTCCCATGAATAAGAAAATTGTTTCTCTGTAAAACTGTATGATCTTAACATCTAAATAAAGTTGACTGATAGCACATGATTTAAAAATTCAGCTGATTTGTCTAATTTCAGAGTGATGTGTGTTTAGGAGAATCAATATATAGTACACAACCAACAAAAATAAAAAATTGAGTTGGGTCAATTCGTTCAATATTCTTTGATCAATTCTATGAAGAAAGAAGGTGACTTAGTTTTTGTATCAGTAGATCCAACATAAATCATTGATAATTTGTTATAGCTATAGCTGTGTGAAAAAGTCCTGCACACTTTCAGTTTTAAGCTGTATTTACACGTTTAATCAATTTTTCACTCATAGTAACCACACAAAATTAGTACTTTGATGCAAATTTCTGTAGTCGGATTGAGAAGCATAATTTTTATGAATATAACCAAAGTCTTTTTAAGGTTTTAAGCGAGTTTATGTGCTAAAACAAACACAACTTGAATTTTCAAGAATGTTAGGATCGAAAGTAGCCAATCAGCAGTGAGTGCTGACTGACCAATCAAAATTCACAGAGGCTAAATCTATGAGCCAATCAATGTTGTCAGACTCTCTGACTATAAATAGGCATGAAAAGCATTGAGAAATTTAATTTAGCTCTGGCGGTGGGCAAGGATGAAGGCTTTTGCTTTCACCAGTACTAAGCAGCAACATCATATTATTGTGCTTTATGAAGAGGGTTACTCCTGTACAAAAATAGCCAAGAGAGTGAAATGCCATTACACCACAGTGAGCACAGTGGTTAAAAAATACCAAATAACTGATTCAGTTGATGACAGACTCCGCTCTGGAAGACCAAGAAAGTCAACAAAATGGCAAGATTGGGGCCTGCAACACATTTTGATGGCTGACAGAAAGTTCACCTCGCCTCAGATTACAAGAATTTGGGGTAAAACATGTGATGTAAAAATGTGCAAAAGCACAATGCATCACAGACTGCTTGCCAGAGGGCTCAAAGGCTGCAGGGCTTGAAGTAAACCTTTGCTCACAGATGCTCACTGCTCTCATCGACGTGCATGGGCCAAAAAGTATGCCAAGTGGACCAACGAACAGTGGGCCAAGGTCATCTTCAGTGATGAGAGCAATTTCTACTTGACTGGGAATCAGTGCAATCAGTATGTCAGAAGATTTCCAGCTGAAGAATTTAGGCCATACTGTCTGAATCTATCTTTGAAGCATTCATTGCACATGATGATCTGGTGCTGTATCGCTGCTTCTAGTATTGGTCGGATATAAATCGTCCAGGGAATCATAAATTCCAAGCAGTATGTTAAGTCCTGAAAAAGACCATGCTTCCTTCAGCTCAGCAACCTGTAGGGAAAGACTTTTACTTCCAGGATGACACTTCCTTGTCATCAAGCCAAGTCCATCCAGCAGTGGTGTTTGACTCCTGGATTGGCCACTGCAGAGCCCGGATTTGAACCCAATTGAGAATTTGTGGGCCAAGATTGGTTACGAAATAAGCAAGAGGCATCTAAAGACCAAGCAGGAACTGATTGAATCCATTATTGCAGCCTGGTACCACATTGTCACCAAAGATCACGTGCAAAGACTTATACAGTCTGTGCTGAAGCAATGCCGCCTCATGATAAGCAATAAGGGCTGGCCAATTTCATATTAGTAACCATGTTTGGTTACCTAAACGGTCCTTTTCAGGGCCACAAACAATAAAAATGTTAACAAAACACTAGCATTGGCCTTAGTAATTACAACACATATGCCACTGGGTATGCATCAGTTAATCTGTTTTCATAGTCATTGTAAGCATGCATTGTAAGTATGCAAGAAAATCCCCATCCAAACAGCACCAAATTGCAAAAAGCTTATGCTTTTCACTTAAAAACCATGAGTATTTATTTAAATATAACAATATTTGCATAGCAGTTATCATAAAATATCAAAAAAAAAATAAATGGCCTATCCAAAAAAATGTCATAAACCATAAACCGTAAACCGTGCAGGACTTTTTCACAGAACCGTAACTTGCTCCAATGTTTTATGTCTATCTCTAACCATCCTGCTAAATAGCATTTTCTTTAGGATTACAACGTTTCTAAATAAATTTATAACACAGAACATGATAAACCAGTACTTTTATTTCTCTATCATCACATGCATTAAACAGCTTACCCATTCAATTAAGCCAGGCACCAAATTACTTTAGAATTTAATTTTAAGAATTTAAAATTATTTTCCATGCAATGAAAATAGACATAAATGAAACTTTTTATTTCTTATTTTTTTAATTGGTTTGTGATTTTTCAAAGAGAATATTATCAGAATGCAACTTTTCTATATTATTTCCTTACTATTCAGATTTAAAAAAAAATATGAATTACATTCTTCTTTGTATTTTTCTATTATAAATGAACTATAATCTACGTTATTTAATATAAGCCTTCAGATAAACTTTCCTAACACTTTTCATAATTTTTTTCAAAATTTTATGAAAGTTATCATTAAATTTTTGATGTTAAAAATCATTAGATTAGTTTTAAAACTACATTACATGAAAATATATTTAAATATATTAAAATGCCTAAACTGAGATTATTTTAATGTGCTTTACAATGTTGTATTTATTTTTATTGTGATCTATTTAGAGAATTATATGGCCAATATAAATATACTACTGAATCAATAACTGACCTAAGGTGACTTAACAGATGCTCAACTAATTTAAAAGATCTCTGTCTCCAAGTGATAATCTGGTCTACCCATGTATCAAGTAAATAAGTTTTAGATATTGTCAAAGGACAATTCTGAGTAAAAGCTATAAAAATGAAGAATTTCTATGTAAAAGTTGTATTAGAGTAGGAAGAATTTCCAGAGAAAGCATTGAAATGTTTATTTTACTTTGCTTGTAAAATGATGAGCAACTAGGTTTTGACAGAGTATTCAGGGATTTATAGCTATAGTAAATTATCATAACAAAATTCTTGCATCTGACTATTTTCAATGTTCCCATTACTAACAGCAATTATAAAACTAATTATATACAGCATCTGTAAATATTAATTGCTCAAATCATTGAATGCATTTTGAAAATCTATTTTCAACCATTTCCATATATTTATATTTTTAGATTTAAAATGTGCTACAAACATCTGTTACTGTTACGTTTTTTTAAAAAAAACCTGCATAGAAAAAATTAGTCTCATGAAACATGTAGAATAATAATCAAAATTTGCTATACCGCATCATACATTATTAACAGAAAACTGAAGTCCTCTATTTATATTGGAGCTGAAGGTCATAATGAACTTAATTGCTAGGAAGCAGAACCCAGGTCACTGACACACAAAGCTTCTTGCTAATGGTATCAAATTTGTTCTCTTTAGTGGTCTGTCTCCTATGCTGTGCTTGTCACAACTTCATCAATATTTGCACAACTGTTTTTGCTCTGTGCTGAAAGCAGACTTAATTCAATTATAGATCTTAAAACTGATAAAATGGTCCTGAAGTGGAAATGGGAAAGATATTATTGGCAAATGAATAAAGATCTGTATTGAACTAACACACGAGAGTATAGAAGATTTAAAAAAAAATCATTCCTTGTCTTAAGTCTTCTGGGAACAGTGAGTTTTTCTTTCCCTCATGCAGCACATTGATTTCTGAATTAGACTGCAATATTAAATAATTAATATACTTGCCATGATTGATGTTTTGCATTAGTTGAATATTAGGTTATCAATCAAAATCCACTTGGTTTAATGTAATAATATTGAAAAAGTGTCACTGTCTGTTCATCCAATTTGTAGTTGAAGGAGCACAGATAGTAATATTGGAATAACAGAAGGTTCTGAAGCAGGAAGTGCTCTAGCTAAACATACTGTATATAAGGCAAAGATTAGGAAACTAGTAGTGACTATGGACCAGTTATTCTGTGTGAGTCTAACTCACCTCAAAGGGTTGTTGTTGTGGAGATTAAGCCAAGGAAAGAGTATTGTTTCTCATTTTGGGTTTTTTTTTATAAAAAACAATAAAGGTGGGATTAAAAATGTAAAAAAAAATTGTAAATCTAACTACTTTATGGCATTTATGATTTTCAATGCAATTTTCTTTCAACTCTGGGATTTATCATGGAGAAGATCTTGTCATACAGGTAATCCTTACTTTATGACCAATCACTGAGCAACTATGCCAAGTTACAACTGACCCCCACCCCCAAAAAACTTACAAACCAGATTTAAAATTCCAGTGGCTGCCCCTCCTCAGTAATTTATTATTTTATTTAAAATACAATTGAGTGAATCAACTCATTAATAATAAATATAAGAAAAAAGGGCTCCATTTACCAAACTTGAATTATAGATAATAAATAACTTATGTCAATAATATAATCACTGTTATTCAAGAACAAAAAAAATATTTTTCTGCAACAGGTGAATTAGCACAGGTACTCCTTGCTTAAGGGCTATTTGTTAAGCAACCATTCAAAGTTACAATTGTGCTGAACAAATGGCAGTTATGACTGGTCCTTGAAGTTATGGCTGTTGCAATGCTCCCATGCTCCAATTCTTGAGGCTTGGCAGCCCACCCACATTCACAACTACATGTGTTTCAACTCTCTCCATCTGTCCATCTCTCCCATCTCTACCCTTGTGGCCACCCTACACTCTGCCACCTCCCTATCTTTGTCTCCCTGCTGACCTTCACTGTTTGCTTCCTTCCACTGCTGATGAGGTATGGCCTGCAAACGCAGCTGCTGTCCTTGGGGAAAGGGAGGAGTTGAACAGAGGTGAGTGCAGCAGGTTGCAGACCCTTGTCTCCTGAAGAAGTTTGTTGAGTCAGCCGTGAAGGAGGCAGCAGGTAATGGTATGTGAGAAAACCTTAGGAGATGGTGTGATGGTATGCTGATAGATGGGGTGAAAACATGATGGTTTGGAAACAGTCAGATTAAAAGAATGTACAGCCCACATCTGAATAGAGGGCAGAGCAAGAGACCCTGAAGGGACATTCTCTAGGACAGTGATGGAAAGCCTTTTCGGCACCAAGTGCCTAAACTGGAACGTGAGCATGCTGAAGCACCGGAAACCAAAGACTAGCTGGCTGGTGCGTGCATGCACAGCGGCCAGCTGATCTTCAGATTTCTGAAGCTCTGGCGCATGCAAAGACTACCTGGCCAGCATGCATGCCCCAGAAGAGCAGCTGGCGATGGTGCACATGCCCACAGAGAGGCTCTGTGTTCCACCTCTGGCACGCAAGCGCAATCACGGCCCTAGGATCTCACGCTGTAATGTATACAAAATTTTTGTATTGAGAATTTATTCTGAAAATTTGTGGACAGCATTAGCCATGAAAACCATGGAAGGAAAGTTCAATTTTCAATATTCATGTCAATTTTATATATTTAGAGCAGGGGTGTCAAACTCACGTCGTCATAGTGGTATCATGTGACATATCAGGATTTTTCCCCCTTTGCTAAATTGGGCATGGGCATGGCCATCTGGCCTGCAGGCCGGGAATTTGATAGCCCTGATTTAGAGAAATGGGGAAGGGAACAGACAAACCCCACAATTTCTTTCTAGCTGTTGACAACTTCTAGAAGATAGAATCTAGATAATGATGATGTCGGTATCATCTACGTACACTTATTCTAGACCCAAGCATGTTGTTCTGATGCTGCATCAAATAATTTCCATAGTAAAATATTTGGAAGCTGCATTATATATCATTTCATTTAAATTCTGCACTAATTTTATCATGAAATTTTGTACTAAATTCATCAAGAAGAACATCATGACGCCAAAATCTAAGAAACTGGTGTGAACAAAATTCAACATCACTTTCTCATGTGGCTGTTGATAAAAATAGAATCGCCAACATGATCGCCAATGTCCAATGATGGATATGGCACAAGAAGAAGAATTTCATCATTTCTATCTTCATTTTCTATTCTTCTTAATTGGGAAACTTATTAGAATATGTATACTTTTCTCTGACAAGTTACCATTGGGGATGGTGCTTGGGAGTGCATGAGTAAGGAAATGTCTCTGAAACAATGATCCAACAGATCATTTGTGGTCTAGTATGCTCTAAAGTTCAAGATTCTTCTCAAACATATAATGAAACTAAGTAAATTCAATGGATTTTTTTAAAAAAATTCAAATGGTGTATATAGGTAATCCTTGCTGAATAACAGAAATTTGGACTGGAATTTCTCTCATTAAGCAATGCAGTTGTAAAGCACAATGTTACATGACTGCATTGTTTAGTGACAAATTATGAATAGCCCTGTATCTATATGGAAGTATCAAAAGCTATAAAAATATTAAAACTGGCAAGGCATCAGGACTGGATGGATTACCAGGTTCTTATAATAAATGTTTTAAAGATTTATTTTTGCAACCACTTCAGAAAATGGTGAGCTCTATTTTACAAGGAGATGCAATGTCAGAATCTTGGGGAAAAAACAATATTGCATTTTACCAAAGTGAAAACAGGATCTAACCTAATACTATAAATTATAGACCAATTTCTTTATTGAACAATGATGATAAGGTAGTTTCGTTAATTTTGGCAAGGAGGCTAAAACATTTTTACAAGAATTATTCATGAGGATCAATGTAGATTTTTATATAAAAGACAATTAAAAATGTCAGAACTATATTGAATATAATAGAATATTTACCACACAATGGAGAACAAACCACATTAATATTTTAGATGCTGAAAAAGCTTTTGACAATTTTAACTGGTCCATTTTAAAGTTCTGGAAAATATGGATTTTGGTGAGAATTTTCTTAATGGAATCAAGTCACTGTACACATCTTTAAAGGATCAGATTATAGTCAACGGAGATTTGAGTAAACAACGTGATATTCCAAAGCGGACAAGACATAATTGTCCTCTGTTCCTTTTTTATTTATTTAGTTTCTTGAAGTTTTGAATAGAGATATTAGTCAGATATTAGTCAGATATGAAGATAACAAGTCTAAAAATTAAAAATAAGACCTTTAAATTGAGAGCTTTTGCTAATAATTCATTTTTGATTTTGCAGGCTTCAAGATTAATAAACAAAAAAGGAGTATGGCAAAAGAAAGCAAAGATAATACCAGAAATAATAGGTGTCTTGTGTGTGCAAACCCGACACATCTGGAACACCATTTTAACACCATCAGCATTGACAAAGTCACCATTGTTAGGGATAACATTGTTTACCCTAACTGGTTTAGGTAAAATAATAAATATGTAATCATAGTTTGTAAGTTAAAGTGTCTGCAACTTTAAATATAGGAATGTAATTAAGGGAGTGGTTGTGAAAGCACTTTAAAAGAAGCAACGGCAGCTTGCTCTCTCTGGCTTTGATGATCCCTAATTACTGCATGGACTCAAGACTGCGTTACTCGAATGGGAGAGATAAACAAAGGACTGATTTGTAAGTGAACTGACATAGGATATTCTACATGGACTTTGCTAACTGAATATCCTTGAATGGACTGACTAAATGATACATGACAAATGGACTGTTATTTTGACTATGCTATAAATGGAATAAACTATTTTTTTGATAGCACAAGCATATCTGTTATTTTTACTGTATGTTAATAAACATACAAGCTTATCTCACTCATTCATCTGTGTGTCTATCTGACTAATGCTGCACATTCTGTTTAGCTTGTCTCCTTAACCCTGGTTGGGGAGCCCAGGCATAACACTGGTTATGGGCCCAGAGGCTGCAAAGTCAGTTTAACTAGGATAAAAACAGATTTACCGTATATACTCGAGTATAAGCCGAGTTTTTCAGCACATTTTTTGTGCTGAAAAACCCCCCCTCGGCTTATACTCGAGTCAGATTCCCCTCTGAAAAAAAAATGGTGTGGAGCTCCGAAGCTGGGCAGCCGCTTCCCTGCTTCCGTGTTTCCTTTGCAACTTTTAAGCATGGGGGTAATCGGAAGCAGAAAAGTTCTTGCTTGAGGATATATTGTTTTTTCTTTTTTTAACAGTTTTTTTTGGGGGGAAGACCCACCGCCATGTGAGAATGCTCAGACACGAAATCTATCCAACCGAAAATAAGTGTGTGTGGGGGGGGGGGGATTTTAACAGAGGGAAGATGTAGGGAGAAGGCAAAAGCGACAGAAGATCCTTCAGGGGAAACTGAGGGGAAGACTCACCCTTGGTCCAGATGAGCCCCCTTCCCCTTTCTCTAGGCTGAGAAAACAACGCGAGCCAAGGTTGCTTTGGCTCCACTCAGCTTCATTTCCTCAGCTCCAGCTGCTTTCAGTCCACTCGGGAGGAGGGGGAGGAGGAGGTGGAGGCAGCTCGCGTTGTTTTCTGAGCTCTAGGCTGAGAAAGCAACGCGAGCCGAGGTCGCTCCATTCAGCTTCATTTCCTCAGCTCCAGCTGCTTTCAGTCCACTCGGGAGGAGGGGGAGGAGGGGGAGGAGGGGGAGGCAGCTCGCGTTGTTTTCTGAGCTCTAGGCTGAGAAAGCAACGCGAGCAAAGGTCGCTCCACTCAGTTTCATTTCCTCAGCTCCAGCTGCTTTCAGTCCACTCGGGAGGAGGGGGAGGAGGGGGAGGCAGCTCGCGTTGTTTTCTGAGCTCTAGGCTGAGAAAGCAACGGGAGCCGAGGTTGCTCCACTCAGCTTCATTTCCTCAGCTCCAGCTGCTTTCAGTCCACTCGGGAGGAGGGGGGAGGGGGAGGCAGCTCGCGTTGTTTTCTGAGCTCTAGGCTGAGAAAGCAACGGGAGCTGAGGTCGCTCCACTCAGTTTCATTTCCTCAGCTCCAGCTGCTTTCAGTCCACTCGGGAGGAGGGGGAGGAGGGGGAGGCAGCTCGCGTTGTTTTCTGAGCTCTAGGCTGAGAAAGCAACGGGAGCCGAGGTCGCTCCACTCAGCTTCATTTCCTCAGCTCCAGCTGCTTTCAGTCCACTCGGGAGGAGGGGGAGGAGGGGGAGGAGGAGGTGGTGGTGGCAGCTCGCATTGTTTTCTGATAGTGAGATTATTTCCCAAATTTCCCCGTAATACAGTAAAGCCCTTTCCAGCACGCACCCGCGATCCGCCCCCGCCGCTTTGCACCTTCCAAATGCAAAAACCCTGGTGTTTTGCATTTGCAAGGTGCAAAGGGGCGGGGGCGGATCGCGGGCGCGTGCTGGAAAGGGCTTGACTTTATTGGGGGGGGGAGAGAGAGAGAGAGATATCATAAGAACGGCTCTTGGTTTTTTCTTGCAAGGGAGAGAGTGACTCCTGCCTACCACTGTCATCATCATCATCTTTTGGGTTAGTGAATCAATCAAACCTTTCATGATAGTGAGATCGTTTCCCAAATTTCCCTTAAATCAGGGAAGAAATCAGAAACAAACCTTTGGGCTGAGAATAAGCCTGTTCCTATGATGCCATTTTTGTTCACTGCAGTGTGAAAAGTGTGAAAAAACAGACTTCTTTTTCTTCATCTTGTTCCCTATTTACTGGTCTCTTTCAAAGAGGAAATTGTGAACATCAAACTGATTCTCAACTGTCCTAGTGAAAGTTTTTATTGGTATCTATTTTTATTTTTGAAATTTACCAGTAGCTGCTGCATTTCCCACCCTCGACTTATACTCGAGTCAATAAGTTTTCCCAGTTTTTTGTGGTTAAATTAGGTGCCTCGGCTTATATTCGGGTCGACTTATACTCGAGTATATACGGTAAGTAAAAAGTGAGAGTTTGTGTTGTTATACATTACAGTAAACAGACAGCTGTGTTTTATTAATTATAGTTTTATATCCATATTAAGAAAACATGGCACAAGTCAGTCTACAAAGTTTATCCCTTATATCCAAGTTGGATGGAACAAACTATGTATCATGGTCTATAAAATGTAGTCTAATTTTACGAAGAGAAGGTCTGTGGAACATAACTGAAAATCCACCAAACGTAGAGGAATGGGATCCAGAGGATGATGAAGATAGACTAAAAATAGAAGAATTTATGCATAAAAATGAACAAGCTATTTGCATAATAGGGTTAATACTAACTGACCAGCAACTTGTTCATATCCACAGAGAGCAAATGGCTGTTGGGTGTTGGCAGAAGCTGAAGAGGATTTATGTCCGAGATAACGTTGGTGCTCACATAAATCTAACACGGAAGCTTTTCAGGATGCATCTCCAGACGAATGGCGATATGCTTAGTCATTTGGAAACTATGCAAAGCATTTTTCAAGAACTGCACGAGAAAGAGCTTATTTTCTCTGAACTACACCAAGTCTACATAATTCTATCTTCACTAGATGAAAGTTATGACAACTATGTAACTTCCCTTGAAATTTTGCCTAAGGAAAGTTTAACTTTAACTGATATTACTGGCAGATTGATTGAAGAGGCCAGAAGAAGACTTGAAAGATACCAGTTAAGGAGGGAGCAACCTCAAAAAGAAGATAATGACTCTCCTACTGCATATGCAATTAAAAAGTGTTTTAATTGTGGAGGAAGAGGACATTTGGCAAGATTTTGTAAAAAAGCAAAGCGCCAGAACGCTGGCCAGAATACTAAAAGTAACCAAAAGAAAAAGAAAAATTTAGAGTTAGCCATGTATATTAACGGAGCTGTAAAAAATAATTTATGGATGGTTGACAGTGGAGCATCCCACTGTATAACAAATGATAACAAAAATTTTATTAAAATGTCCAAGAGTATACAGCAGATATCGTTAGCCAATGGCTGGAAACTGAAAGCTAAAGGTCAAGGTATAGCATATTGTTCTTTTATAAAAGAGAATGTAAATATGTTATATGTACCACAACTTAAGTTTAATTTAATTTCAGTTAGAATTTTGGTTAAACTAGGACATGTAGTTACATTTAGGGGAGATAACTGCATAATTGAGAAAGAAAATAAGAAAATTACTGCATCTTTAAGAGGTGAATTATATGTGTTAAATGATAATGGTTTAGAGATGGCTAACACGGTTTATGATAATAAGAAACCTCATGATGAATGTATTCACTTGTTACATCGAAGGCTAGGGCATTTAAATTTTAAAATGCTTAAGAAAACTGTTGAACTATCTAAGGGAATAAGTTTGAAACCTTGTAATAAGTATTTGCAATGTAATGCTTGTAATCAAAGCCAAGCCAAGGTCAAACCGGCTAATAGAGTTGATGGATTTACTACTAAAGAGCCTCTAGAGGTAGTATTTGCAGATTTAATAGGTCCGAAAAAACCAAGTGTAGGAGGAGCTCGTTACATACTAAGTATAATGGACCACTATTCTAGATATGGGTTTTGCTATTTAATGAAGAGCAAAACTGAAACGTATCTAAATCTCTTTAATTGGATAAAATTTGCTGAAAGGAAAACTAAAAAGAAATTAGTAACTCTTATAACAGATAATGGTATGGAATTTACAAATAATAAATTCCAGAATAGACTTAGAATGTTAGGTATTCAACATAAATAGTCTGCACCATATAGGCCACAACATAAAGCCTTTATAGAGAGACGAGGCCAAACACTACAATCAATGGCACGTACTATGCTGTCTGATTCAGAATTACCTGACAATTTGTGGGGAGAAGCAATAATGTGTGCTAATCATATATTAAATAATGTTGTTAATACAGCAACAGGTGGTGCATATCCCTTCATAACTCAGACACAAAGCATAGAGCTTTTAGCATAGAGCTAAAAGATTATTTTTTGTGGGATATAAATCTAATCATAGATCTTATAGATTCTGGGAACCAGGTACATCTACAGTTTACACCAGTGCTAGTGCTAAATTCCTAGAACATGTAGGATGGAATAGATTAGAGCAAGAGTTAAATAATGAAGTAATTATTGAACCCTACAAAAGGCAGAAAGAACAGACTAGTTATAAGAAGAGTCCAATTAAAGAAGAAGTCCATGAAGAGCAAATAGGACCAGAACAAGAGGAAACTGTTGATCAGGAAGAGATAGATAATCAAGAAGAATTAATAAATGAAAGTCCACCTGTTTGTCCTGTAATACCTAGACGTACTACACGTGTAACTAGACCACCTGATAGGTATCAAGCAAGTATAGTTTGCCAAGTAACTAAAGTTCCAACTAGTGTAGATGAACTTAGGATGTATCCTGCTAAGGATCAGGAGAATTGGCAAAAGGCAATGGAAAAAGAACTAAATTCATTAAAGGTAATGAAAGTATAAGAAGATGCTAAATTACCTCCAGGAGAAAAATCCATTGGGTGCAAATGGATATTTAAAGTAAAAACTGGAAATGATGGGACTGTTACCCATAAGGCTAGGTTGGTAGCTCAAGGATTTAATCAAACTGCATCTGATTACGATGAAGTTTTTGCACCAAGTCTTAAAGCAACATCTTTGAGAACAGCATTAGTGTGGGCAGCTAAGAAAAACCATTTAGATGTAGAAACTGCTTATCTGCATGTACCATTGCAGCACACTATATATTTGAAAAAGCCAGTTATTATTGAAGACAATAAAGTAAATAGTAATGATTGTTGGAAACTCAAAAAGAGTCTTTACGGGTTGAAACAATCTGGCTTTGAGTGGAACCAATATATTGTGAAAGAGTTAAACAATATAGGTTTTAAATCTGGTTTAGCAGATTCATGTGTGTTTAAAAGAGAAAATAATGGAACGGTGTCATTATTGTTATTATTTACAGATGATATTGCTTTGATAACTAAGACTAATAATGAAGCTAATGAGATTATATCATTATTAGCCAAAAAGATAAAATTAAAGCATTTAGGTGAAATTAAAAAGTATCTAGGATTGACAATTAACAAAACAAAAAATAGATTTAAGATATCTCAAGAAGATAAAATTTGCCAATTAATTAAAACATTTAAAATGGAACTTTGTAAACTGGCAAAGACTCCAATGAGTCAGGAGGTTTGCCAAACTGATGATCAAAGTCCCAAATTTGATAAGTCCATATATCAATCTTTGATTGGAAGCTTATCATATATCAGCAATTGGTCAAGGCCTGATATAGCTTATAGTGTAAATCAGCTGGCACGTTTTAATTCGGATCCACATCAATGTCATTGGCAATCATTAAAGAGAATTTTAAGATATCTTAAAGGAACAATGAACCATGCATTGTATATAGAACCAAAGGGTGATTTGAGTCTTAGTGCCTATGCAGATGCAAGTTTTGCAACTGACATAAACACTAGAAAATCAACTTCTGGGATGGCTATATTATTTGGTGAGACACTAATAGGGTGGAGGTCAATCAGACAACAGCATATTAGCTTGTCCACGATGGAAGCAGAATTTTCATGTCTGTCATTACTATGCACTGACTTAATTCTGTACAAACAGTTATTACTAGACATGGGTATAACTGTTAAAGAATCCATTATTGTGTACGAGGACAACCAAGCAGCCATAAAGTTAGCTACTAGTATTGCTGTAAAAACTAAATCAAAGCATACTGATTTAAGATACTTAAATGTTAGAGAATCTGTAAAGAATGGGCTAATTAAATTGGAATACTACATGACAGAAGAAAACATTGCAGACCAATTTACAAAAGCTCAAGGAGTAATCAAATTTAAAGAGAGTTGTAACAAATATGATTTAAAGATGTAAATAGTTATTATTATTATTTAATCTAAAAGGGGAGAATGTTAGGGATAACATTGTTTACCCTAACTGGTTTAGGTAAAATAATAAATATGTAATCATAGTTTGTAAGTTAAAGTGTCTGCAACTTTAAATATAGGAATGTAATTAAGGGAGTGGTTGTGAAAGCACTTTAAAAGAAGCAACGGCAGCTTGGTCTCTCTGGCTTTGATGATCCCTCATTACTGCATGGACTCAAGATTGCGTTACTCGAACGGGAGAGATAAACAAAGGACTGATTTGTAAGTGAACTGACATTGGATATTCTACACGGACTTTGCTAACTGAATATCCTTGAATGGACTGACTAAATGATACATGACTAATGGACTGCTATTTTGACTATGCTATAAATGGAATAAACTATATTTTTGATAGCACAAGTATATCTGTTATTTTTACTGTATGTTAATAAACATACAAGCTTATCTCACTCATTTATCTGTGTGTCTATCTGACTAACGCTGCACATTCTGTTTAGCTTGTCTCCTTAACCCTGGTTGGGGAACACAGGCTTAACAACCATCACTCCCAAAATCACAACTGCAAAGGGCAGCTTTACTTGGAACGGCTTACATCTTGCAACTATACACCATTAAAAGTAATACATGCCTATCCTTGGGAAGGACTCAACAAGTGGGGAGGGGGATGCCAAATCCATTCTAAACAACTGACTGACTATGTGATAACTATAATATTTTAAACATGGATGCCACCAAACTCTCAACAACCTTTAGATCAAGGGATTTTAAGCTACCTCATTAAATGCCAGGGAGAAAAGTCTACTGGCTTTTGTTGGGTTCCAGAGAGGTGCTAGGATGACTTTTTCTTCCATTATTGCCTTGGAGCTCTATGATATATGTAGATGGGCCAGATGAATGACTTGATCAAACCTAAGCACTCTCTCCCTCTTGGCAAAGGTTGCTCATTGTGGTTGTTGTGTTTGCTTATATAATTTTTATTAAGGATTTTCATAAAACTAAACATGGAATAATATAGAGTAAGATGAGGAAAAAAATGTGAAAGAAATACAAACAAAAAAGACAAGAAAATATATGTAAAGAAAAGACTATTGATCTTTTTTACTAGTTGCAAACTTAGTCTCTTTCCTCCTTTATTAAAATTATATCATACTTCTCTTTCCATCTTCAACCCTCTTTCATCAGTATATACATAAATCATCAGTTCATTTTCCATTTTCAAAAAGCAAAAAGTCCACAAGAAGTTCCCCATCTTTAATAAAAAAAAGTACTTGTTTTGTCTTATCCCTGATTAAACAAATCCTTTTTGTTATTTCTGCAAATTCCATAATTTTCACAATCTATACTTCCATTGTAGATATTTCAGTATTTTCTACCTTCATGCATATAATAGTCTCACTGCAGTTACCATTTACAAACCAAATCTTCCATAAGTCTTTTCTAATTGACTATCCATAAGTCTCATACATCACTGTTACATCATTTTATAAAAATTCTCTTTTAAATTGCAATATAATGTGAATTTTGGTCCTTTTAACTACATTCTTTCCCACTGGTACATGTGTATGTTGTAATCAAAATTCTTAACCCACCTTATCATGCATTCTTTAATTTGTTCTCCTTTCATTTCAAACTTGAGCAAAAGTTTATGTTTTAGCAACACATGTTCATCACTTGTGCATGATTCAATTTTGAATTCCATTTTATGTTTTTCAATTCCAATTACTTCTTTATTTATGTTAAATTTCTCTATTAACTGTGAAAATTGTAAATCTTTGAAAATTAAATCTCTCTAAAGTCAATTGTTTTCTTCCATAATTCATTTAACAATTCAACAAACACTTCATTTTAAATTCTCCATGTTCCTGAATAAGCAAATCTGGATAGGTTAACTATTTTACTTTGCCTATTGATTGGTGTGTTTGGACTGTCTGCTGATGTCTCAATGTACCTCTGTATTGTTTTATGGTATTTTGTATTATTGTATTATTCATACTAATATTTCAATTAATAGTAGAAATACCTGTTAAGCCCTAATATTGGCCACTATGAAGGCACAATTTATCAACACTGATTAGCATTGCAGAGAATTCTTGGCCTCACACATTGCTTCCACCACTTAACCAAACTATTTAAGGAAGGATTATTATTTTCCATATGAAACCCCAAACCTCAGATTCTGGACAATATCTGATGGCATTGTGGTAGAGATTTGTGAATAAAAAGGTTTACTACAATTAGGCTGCTTTAAATATCACTAAGTCTTGGGAAGCACTCTTTTAATACTCATTCCTTTATTTTATTTCTAAGAATTTAAATGTTGTAAAGAGTGTTTCTGAAATTCACTTAATTATAATAAAATGTCACATTATTTATTGGAATCAAATTGTTAAAATGCTGAATCTATCAAATTTAAAGAATCATTTTACAGAAGAGAATCTTATCCTCTAAATAATGTAAATATGTAACAAAGGTTTTATATAAAATTAATAAAACTTAAATTATAGAAAGAAAGTATGCATAAAAACAATTATTTGTCTTATTTATTACAGTTACTAACAGAATTATGTGAATTAGAACACTTTAATACATGTGATTAGTGATCATTTCACTTCACAAAACACCATATATGTTCATAGTTAAATAAATATGTCTACAAACAAAAGAGCTGTGAGAAATAACCAACAGGCTTTCTACTGTTAAATTAAGGCTGCGGTGGGAATCATGGTATTTGGTCTGGCTACTATCAGACATAAATAGTACAAATACTATCATTAGTGGTCTTCATTCAAATCTGACTAGTTAGGGCAGATAAATGATTTAATGATTTTCCATTTTCCCATTTTCCTTTTATATTTACATTGATATTATAAATATAAAACTGTAGTTAAATTAATGAGACTTTCTTCTAAAAATAGCAGTAAGTAAAAACATATAATTAAAAACTTCTCTACAAAGAATAAACTCCTAAAGAAAAAAATGTAAATAAAATTATTGTCATCATCTTTTGTTTTTTATTTGCAAGTATAAAACTGAAAAGAAACAAAAGCAGGGAACCCAGCATCTGTCATATCAGAATATAAAAAGATGATCCTGGCACAAAATGAAAAAGCTGTAATTCATTTGCAAATTAATCCTGCCAGTTCTATTTCAAGCTGGCGGTAACTGTCAAGAGTTAACAAGATAATCACTTTCAATCCTGCTTTCAATGGTACATTACACTGTTACTCCATTCAATAAGGCTGTTCTTTGGGGCAACAGATGAATGGTTTTCATTTCTAACCTGCACAAAAACTTGACAGAAACAAAAAAATCCACAGGGCTTAGGGGGGAAAAAACAAAACCCTTTCTGAGCATTTATTTGCCAGCATTTCTTTTTAAGCAAAATAAGATATTTGGACACATTGGTGTCCATTCATTTCTTATATTCCTTCAGGTCCTCAGTCTGTTGTTTTAAAAGCATTTGGCACAGAAAGATGAAACAAGGTATTTTTAAAAAATGTATTAGACAAAAATATCTAGAAAACTTTATCTATCTACCTCCTAAAGCAATGAAATATCTGAAGAAATGAATCCTTCCTAAAATTTTAAATAAAGTACAGTTGTGACAGTGATTAATAATTTTTTTAAAAAAGCGTAGTCACTAAGAAAAAAACCCTATTACTTATTGTATATCAACATTAATGTATACCAACATAATTTATGAAACACATGAAATAAAGATAAGGAAGAACTACTATGTTATCTTTATGGAAAAAAGTACATCAGTTACATTACTTTTCTCCTTGCTAGTCCTTAGTGTAGTCATTAAAATTTGGAGCATTACTAAGATATTTTAGAAAGTTACTGTCTTAGAATACTAACATAAACTATTGTAACAACCCTCAATATTTGTTTTGCCAAAATAATTTATATGTTAATTTATTTACTATTATTTTCAAGAATTTATTATGAACTATATAAAGACTTAAGAATTATTACATCTAGTGGGAGAGGTGTTACAGCCTTGTTTTGTCAAGCATTTTTGTTATTAAACTAAGAATGAGTAGGTTCTGAAGGTCAATTAAATCCTTAATTTTGAAAATAAAAACTCTCATTCTTAGTTTAAACACCTAAATTAGCAAACAAGATGCCACATAATATATGCTATGGGCATAGGTTTTCTCTGAAAAGCTGAACTCTTCAAATGCTTCAGCTGCGATATAAACAACTGAGCCATGGCCAATACAAGCTAATTTGAATAATCAATATGACAACCTTATTTTTCTAATGCAAACAGGATTGATACAGTAAGGTGTCTCACTGCCATATCACAGTCATGGCCTCTTTTAACCCATAATTAGATTTAGGTGATTATCCCTGCTCTTCCTTACAAGTGTACAGCTTGGATAACAGATGACAAAAGCTATTTGGTACTTATTTATCCTTTGCAGCGGGTAGGTTATCCAGGGAGATAGGGGAAAAGATCTTCAAACAATTGTTATTCATATCATCTACAGTTTGAGATAGTCACAGCCTCCTTATGTGCAAAGTGAAAATAGCCTAGAGCAGTAGGTACATGAAGGATGCTTAAAACATCAGGGCAACACAGATGGAAATTCAAGGTGATGTCAGCCAAATTATGCCTAATGCAAATTGAGTTTTACAAGGAAGTACTGTATCAGTCAGTTGTCTCCTTACTCAGATTAGTATGAAAAGGTTTTCACTAGATTGTTTTTCATTAATTTGAATTCATGGTTTCAATATTTAATTTTTAAAAAATATTAAGTAATTAAGCACTAAAATTGTTCAAATAAAGCAGCATAAGTAGGGAATGTTTATGTTTATACTAAAATAAAATTACATTAAATATACTATATTAATCTCAAACATAACTTAAATAGCAAATATTAATATTTAATCAGAAGTATTCATTACTAAATTATTAAGACAAAAAAAATAACCATACTGTTCATATGTTTTTCATTAGACGAAATTACATCAAATTAAAGGAAATGCCAATTACTTTTAGCTGCATGGAAGGTGAATTCATCCTCTGATAGGATATACATATTAGCCCATATAAAGACATATTTACTTATTCCATGTTTTGCATTAAATGTTAGCCTATATGTTTAAAGATTTATTTACTTATTGCATTTATGAATCAAATCTCATATTAACCACTGTATATTAAAAGAGAATTGTTTATAATTTATTTGTATCAATTTTAATATTCAAAATTATATAAAAGATAATTGATCAGAAAAATTGATACGCTAATGTTTATGATCAATAACCTTTTATTTAATTTTGAGTTTAAAAGCTGATGTAAATAAATTTCAATTTCAAGTACTGCATTTGCAAAATTTGGAGTGCATTTCAGCAATATTATTTCTGTATCTTCAGAAAGAGAGTTTCCATAGATAAAGCATAAGACAAGAGGCGATTCATATATTAGAGATCTCTATATAGCAACCATAAGGCAATGCACCCGACTGCAGTAAATGCTAGCTTGTTTCATAATGTTGACTTAAATGGTGGCAGAAGTAATTCAATGCACTAGTTGGATTTACACATTGTGCTAAACCATGATATGGTTTAATTGGTTTAGATTTAATATGTTGCATGAATCCAATCACTCTGGTTTGTAAACCATACTGTATGGATTAGTCTTTTGGAAAATGCTGCCTTAATATGAATAATCTGCATGGTGATATAAACACTGCATGTAGCTCTTTCTATTACTGAGAAACAGTACATATGTAGCTTGGCAATGTGATGCCTATGTGTAGCAGTGCAATACCCTTAAGGCTCAATCTTCTCCTTCCTTCAACTACTATAGAGTTGTGGCTTATCCCCTAATCCCTTATTCCTTTGCCAGGGCTTGATTGAAAGGAGCAGCTACAGCTTGAGGTGACAGCAATGGCTGTCATGCATGGGCTGAAGATGAAACATTGTTTAACAAACAGTATAGTGCCAATAGTGTTCTAGTGTAGTGTTTGTGACAAAATGGCACAAACTTTAGTCAGGCCATTTAAAAATATATGTAAGTCTTCCAGTGTCCTTTGATCTTTGTTATCTCATCCACAAATCTAATCATAATTGTATTTATCCACAATATTATTTGGCTTCCTAAAATTGACATGAACATGAATCTACTTTTTAAGGTATGTGTGAATGCAAATAATAAAAAGACTTTTAATTTTATAGGAACAGGTGGCTACTTAAGTATCAAGTAGTATTCTATTTACAATGGTAAAACCTTCCCAATTCGAAGCTGAAGATACTATTCCCTGTTACATATTCCACCAGGATACTAGATGAAGCAAAAGCTTTTGAGTAGCTGAAACTTAAATACCCAGTATGGATTCATCCATTTTTAGCTATTCAGTTGGCAGCTTGCTTTCCAGCAGGAAATACTCTAATTTTGAATTTCCAGGCTATGTGGGCAGAGGTAGGGAAGACTTTACTAGAAACCTGGAGACGGATGCTTCTGTGGGGGGAGGTTCCTGGTCTATAACTAGCAGTAATCAGTTTCTTAATGCTTCTAAATAAAGTTTAAAAGTTATTTTGTTAGTGTCTAAGTCTCAGTTTAGCATATCACACCAACCTTAGATCCTGCTTTATTAAAGAAAGAAATATTTTCTTAGAAGAATCATTAACTAGATCATTGGTTTACAATACTGTCTTATTAGGAGCATTAATTGAAGACGGAATGATTCAGAATCAGTTTGGCCTATGGTTAAGACACCAGGCTAGAAATAAGAAACTATTTCTGAGTTCTAGGCCCAGTTTAGGCATGAAAGCCAGCTGGGTGATTGGGTCAATTCCTGTCACAATGAACCAATGAATTAACTTGGTTAATTTGAAAAACGTGGACCCTTCATTTCTTGAAGACTAGGAAGCAACAATGAAGAATAGGTGACATATTACTACATTTGGATTATTAAGACAGTTATGTTAAGGAAAGGAACCAAATGAGAATAAGCAAACTGTGGCAGAATTAATGTTGAGTATTATGCATCTTGCAGTAGCCTGCTGCATAAATCTGGAAAACATTTGGCTAATTCAACCATTTTTATTATAGTGAAATATGAAGTCATAGAGGGAAATATTTGTACATCTCATCACAGGTAGAGGATATACAACTGAATGCTTGGTTTGACTGCCATTAAATAGCAAAAGGGCTAAACTAGATTTGCAACTAAATTCAATACACAATTGCATAACAGATCTGGCAAATTTGCAATATTTTTATACACATTTTACTTCTAGCGAGTATTTTTAATATATTTCTCGGGAGTTTACTTCAGTAATATTCAAAAATAGAATGGATATCAGCATTAGCAACTGCTAAATGCTTAAATTTCATTAAGGCTATAATTTACTTATACACACATTAATATTGTAGAGACCTATAGTACAGTTTCTCTGAATCACATTAAAATGAATCCAGCTATTATCTTGCTTCCATAATGTAGTATTTTGATTCAACACATATACACACTTAAATAAGTTTAGCTTTTCATATTAAAATGAATCCAGCTGTTATCTTGCTTCCATAATGTAGTATTTTGATTCAACTATACATATACACAATTAAATAAGTTTAGCTTTTCAATTTGCACAGTATAATAAAATAAGCATCATGCTATTTACACACGACGATATATTTTGGCTCTCAATACAGCAATTACAGAATGTGAGCCTCGGTGGCTAATCTTCAATTCAAGATTGGAAATTTAGGCATGGAAGAAAAATCATAAAAAGAAAAATCAGTTATTTTAGAAGTGGATCCTGCAATTGCTTTGCTCAGTAAGATCATGACAGTTGTCCATCTCATTTAATTTCATATAAAATTATGTGACGTCCGCCTTCTTCCTTGATTTCAATGCTAGCTTTGGATCATTATCCTGTGGAAGTTCCTCACTCTGCCACTAATTCTTTCTCCTTCTTCAACCACATTCTCTTTCAGCTCCTCTCTTCTCAGCATCTCCTACAACAGTCAGCAATGCTTTGTTTCTGAGCGCATGTGCTTATCTCAACAGCAATTGATTTGTGTTTCACAGCACTGAAGAGTGATTCGCTATGATAAAGATCCTCTTGCTTCAGCAACAAAAGCAGACCAGAGTCCTTCTTTAGTGATTAAATACACTTTGTTTTAGAAGTAAATAATTATTGGTGCAATCAGATGCTGATTTCAATAAATTCATCGTTAGGTTTTTTTCTCTCTAAGAATTAAAACAGTATGCTTCTTGAAAATGAGGAATCCTTTTCCATAACTTCTCTTCAGGATGAATGTACTCAATACAGAAAGAATCAGAAAGTTATCATTTCCTTTTTCTTTATGTATAGCAGTAATTCAGTATACATATATATACATATAAACACTGCTCAAAAAAATAAAGGGAACACTTAAACAACACAATGTAATTCCAAGTCAATCATACTTCTGTGAAATCAAACTGTCCACTTAGGTAGCAACACTGATTGACAATCAATTTCACATGCTGTTGTGCAAATGGAATAGACAACAGGTGGAAAGCATAGGCAGTTAGCAAGACATCCCCAATAAAGGAGTGGTTCTGCAGGTGGGGACCACAGACCACTTCTCAGTCCCTATGCTTTCTGGCTGATGGTTTGGTCACTTTGGAATGCTGGCAGTGCTTTCACACTAGTGGTAGCATGAGACGGAGTCTACAACCCACACAAGTGGCTCAGGCAGTGCAGCTCATCCAAGATGGCACATCAATGCGAGCTGTGGCAAGAAGGTTTGCTGTGTCTGTCAGCGTAGTGTCGAGAGTATGGAGGCGCTACCAGGAGACAGGCCAGTACATCAGGAGGCATGGAGGAGGCCGTAGGAGGGCAACAACCAGCATCAGGACCGCTACCTCTGCCTTTGTGCAAGGAGGGACAGGAGGAGCACTGCCAGAGCCCTGCAAAATCATCTCCAGCATATGGCTGCTCAAACGGTCAGAAACAGACTCCATGAGGGTGGTATGAGGGCCTGACATCCATAGGTGGGGGTTGTGCTTCCAGCACAACACCGTGCAGGATGTTTGGCATTTGCCAGAGATTGGCAAATTTGTCACTGGCGCCCTGTGCTGTTCACAGATGAAAGCAGGTTCACACTGAGCACTGTGACAGACATGACAGGGTCTGGAGATGTCATGTCTGTGACAGACATGACAGGGTCTGGAGATGGAGAACGTTCTGCTGCCTGTAACATCCTCCAGCATGACCGGTTTGGCAGTGAGTCAGTAATGGTGTGGGGAACATTTCTTTAGGGGGACGCACAGCCCTCCATGTCTCGCCAGAGGTAGCCTGACTGCCAGGTACCGAGATGGGATCCTCAGACCCCTTGTGAGACCATATGCTGGTGCAGTTGACCCTGGGTTCCTCCTAATGCACGACAATGTTAGACCTCATGTGGCTGGAGTATGTCAGCAACACGAAGGCACTGATGCTATGGACTGGCCTGCCCGTTCCCCAGACCTGAATCCAATTGAGCACATCTGGGACACCATCTCTCGCTCCATCCACCAGCGCCACGTTGCACCACAGACTATCCAGGAGGTGGGGGATGATTTAGTCCAAGTGTGGGAGGAGATCCCTCAGGAGACCATCCGCCACCTCATCAGGAGCATACCCAGGCATTGTAGGGAGGTCATACAGGCACGTGGAGGCCACACACACTACTGAGCCTCATTTTGACTTGTTTGAAGGACATTACATCAAAGTTGGATCAGCCTGTAGTGTTTTTTTCCACTTTAATTTTGAGTGCAACTCCAAATCCAGACCTCCATGGGTTGCTAAATTTGATTTCCATTGATAATTTTTGTGTGATTTTGTTGTCAGCACATTCAACTATGTAATGAACAAAGTATTTCATAAGAATATTTCATTCATTCAGATCTAGGATGTCTTATTTTTGTGTTCCCTTTATTTTTTTGAGCAGTGTATATCACAGTTGTCCGAAACATCATCAATGACTATCAAGAATCAACCATCTCCCCTGATGAAATGCTTGACATTTCTCGCATTGACCGAGAGCTCAAAAACAGAGATGGCTCTGTGGCCCCACGCTTCTGCAGAGTCATTTGCAAAAATGAATTAAACAAATGTAAATTCATTTATACTATAATTTCACTCGCCAAAAACAACACCAACCATAAAATCCTCCTATCTCATTCTGACCTAACCTTACAGCAATGTACCTGCTCCTGTATACTACACACAAAACTCAAAAATCATCTAGACAATGGAGAGAAGTACCTGTACATTGATTACTGTGCGAACTGTATCAAAAGTGTGACTGTATCACACAACTCACAACTCAACCTCCAAACCTTCTTCAACCAATCCACCATTACCCAAGACTAGGCACGCATGCCCCCAACTATCTCAATTCAAACTACAACTGGCCTTAAATGCAAGCTACTCAATGCAAGAAGTCTTGAAAATAAAATACCTGAATTTCTCCTCTTACTAAATACGACATCATATTTGTCTGTGAAATATGGCTCAACGCATCTCTCCCTGACTCCATTACCTCAGTAAGAGACTACCATGTTTACCAATCCGATTGTGAAATCCATAGAAGATTTCTTCTATAAAAAGTCCTTACATCTAAAAAACATCCAACTTACCCAAGAGCTTGCTCTTCCTGAGACTATTATCTGTGAAGTGACCTTAAATATCACATTTTGATTCTTACTATGTTACAGAGCCCCTGATTATGACATTGAACATGTAAACAAGCTAAATACACTACTAACATGGGCAGCATCCTTCCCACACACTTTTATCTTTCTTGGTGACTTCAATCTATCTATTAACTACACCCTAAACGAATGTACAATTGAACACATACATTCAACCTTCTACAATGCTGTAACAAATCTGGGACTGGAACAACTAGTAACCAACAATACTAGCCTTAACAACTGCCTCGATCTCATCTTCTGCAATAGTTTGAATTCAATTTATGGAATACAAATTACAGAACCCTTTTCCAACAATGACCACAACATGATTGACTTTTGTCTCAACATACATCCACACAAAAATCATCATTATGACAAAATCCCCAATTATAACTTCAAAAAAGGCAACTATGATCTTATAATTAACAATCTCTCTTCCCTTGATTGGCAATTTCTATTCACTGGATGCAATACTGTTGAAGACCATTACAACATATTCTTACTAGAAATCAAAAGAGCCATCAAACTATATGTACCAATAACAACTCCCCAAACCAGAAAAAACAGATTACCCATAACAAAAAAGAAGCTTCAATCCAAAAAGAGATCACTTTGGTGAAAAAACAAATCTGGTCACGTTGCCAACTTCAAAAGCCAATACAAAAATCTATGCCATCAGAAAAAAAACTGAAAGCACTAATTATCACATTGAACAAGAGGAAACCCTTCTACGTACCAATTACACCTGTGCTTTCTACAATTTTGTAAACAACAAACTAAAAGACTCAAGGTCTATCCCACCCTTGAAAGGACCTAATGAAATGACGACACCATCATAGCAAACCTCTTTAACACATTCTTTGGCTCAGTATTTGTAAACAGCAATGGATCAAGCCCAGTACTTCCTAGTTGAACTACAGACAACTACAATAATCTAATACATATCAATTTTACAGAAGACATTGTTGAAAAAGCACTGCACAATCTAAAACCATCCCAATCTATTGGACCGGATGGAATATGTGCCTACTTCTTAAAAAAGCTATCCACTGCCATAGCTGAACCTCTAAGCATAATCTTTGAAAAATCTTTCAGGACCAGCTCCTTGCCAAAACTATGGTCACAAGCCACAGTCATCCCCATCTTCAAAAAGGGAGACCCCAGCCTCGTTGAAAATTACAGACCAATCTCTTTATGCTACATCACCTGTAAAGTCATGGAATCAATTATTAACCAATCCATTATCCTCCACTTAGAGACAAACAACCTATTCTCTAATAAACAATTTGGTTTCAGAAAAACACTATCCATATGGACTACACAACTCGATCAGGGCAAAGCTATAGTCACAATCTACATAGACTTCTGTTAAAGCCTTTGATTCAGTGGTACACGACAAACTACTCCTAAAACTAAAATCTTATGGTATCTCTGGACACCTATATAACTGGATAGAAGCATTCCTGTCAAACAGACAACAAATGGTCAAAATTGAGAGCGTGCTATCAAATTCTGTACCTGTCAACAGTGGTGTCTCCCAAGGCAGTGTTCTAGGACCAACTTTCTTCATACTCTACATAAATGACCCCTGTGATCATATTAAGAGCAACTGCATTCTCTTCACTGATGATGTAAAGCTATTCAACACCACAGACAATACTACTACCCTCCAAAAAGACCTTGACTATGTATCAGAATGGTCAATCAAATGGCAACTTCAAATCTCAACAAATAAATGCTCTGTCTTACATATTGGTAGAAAAAAATCAGAAAATAAAATACAAGCTAAATAGTCAAGACCTTGTTGAGGATCCAAACTTTCTCAAGAACCTTGGAGTACTCATCTCAAATGATCTAAGTGCAAGAACCCACTGTAACTACATAGCCAAAAAGGCATTAAGAGTTGTTAATCTAATCCTATGTAGCTTCTTCTCTGGTAATATCACACTACTAACTAGAGCATACAAAACATTTGCTAGACCTATACTTGAATACAGCTCATCAGTCTGGAACCTATATCATGTATCTGATATTAACACAATTGAAAAAGTCCAGAAATATTTCACAAGAAGAGTTCTCCGTTCCTCTACTCATTGCAGAATACCTTATGCCACCAAACTTGAAACTCTAGACCTAGAAAACCTAGAACTACGCCGCCTTCGGTCCGATCTAAGTATAGTATATAAAATCACATATTGCAATGTCCTATCTGCAAATAAATACTTCAGCTTCAATCATAATAATACAAGAACACACAATAGATACAAACTCAAGGTTAACCACACCAAACTTGATTGCAGGAAATATAACTTCAGCAACAGAGTGGTCAATGTCTGGAATACTCTACCTGACTGTGGTTTCTTCCCCAAACTCCAAAAACTTTAACCTTAGACTGTCTACTATTGACCTCACCCCCTTCCTAAGAGGTCTGTAGGGGGCGTGCATAAGCGCACCAATCGTGCCCACTGTACCTGTCCTATTGCTTTTTATTTTTCTTATACGTATCTATCTCATGTATTCAAAACTATATTTATTCTTAGACCTGTATCTTGTAAGCGATTGACAAATCAAATCAAATAAAAAAAATAAAAAATAAAGAATTTAGCTAAGGGGATTACACTTTATAACCTGAACAATCATGCGGTAGCTGCTGGCTGTCACCATGCAGCTAACCCTGAAGTCTTACACAGCCTTCCCATGGCCTTGTGCAGCCAGCAGCTGCCTCACGAAGGACCATATCAGGTGTGCCTCCCCGACAGAGAGGAAGAATCAACGATCAACTGGGGGGGGGGGGGGGGCAGAGGGCAGCCAAATGCAGGATGGCCAAAAGGACAGAGGTAGAGGGATGAGTTAAAGCCAGATGAATGTAGCAGGGCAATGAGTTGCACTAGTAACGAACCACTGAGCAAAAATACAAACTCAAGAATAAAATGCAGCATACTAGGCTCCAGTGTTTTAATACTTAAATTATTTTAATAATAAAACACTTTTGGCATTCATAAAGATATACAAATCAATCTCTTTGCAGAAGACCCAAAACCCAACATACAGTGCTAATTTGGATACAGTATGATTTTCTATTTTCTATTACTATTTTCTATTATTTCTTTTTGCTCTATTTTGAATATGAATATTTCACTGAAATGAAGCTTTATGCCTTTCATAATTCACTGATGTAAGGAATAAACTACTTTATATAGTCCACCTAAAAATTATTAAATTGTAAGTTTATATTTATTAACAAGAAAATGTGGAAAGGCAGTTTGGTGTAGTGGTTAAGGCATCAGATAGAAACCAAGAGTTCTGTTCCCTTCTTGGGCACAAAGCCAGCTGAGTGACTTTGGCAAACCACTTTCTCCAGAAAAACCTACACTTCTGAAACAACCTGCCAACCAAACTGCAGGGATATGTTCAGATCGTCTTTGAGAATCAGATACAATTGAACAGAAAAAGAAAAAAAACAGTCAATGTAGTGTAAATCTATTTTGTAGATAAATTGCCTGCTAATATGTCTATTCACCTATAGAAGGCCTGCATAACTAATTGACCATCAAGATGAATGCAGTTTACTAGATAAATGGAACAGACAGGTTAATATCTGTGAAATGCTTTTTCTCCAATACTGGGCACACAAATTCTGTAATTATTTTATCTTTTACTTTCTTTTTTATTTATACTTAAAATATAATGCCACAAATTCATCTATGTATTACAAATAAACAATATTTTCTTTTTGCAAAATCATGTATAAAGGTCAATGCATTACCTGACTTTTGAAATTTTTCAATTCAACTTATATTTCAAAAAAGTGTGTGTGTATGTGTGTGCACATGCACATATGTTTTCATTTATTTAAACATTACAGCTCCATAGAAATAAAAACTTTAATTGCCGAAAACAAAATATTTTATGAAAGACATATGCTTGGGTTTTTTAAAAAAATATCTTCTAAAGCTTCTAGAATAGCTGATTAGCAAAACTGAAGTATAATTACAAGTTTTTGTAATCAAATTTCTAATCTTGTTTCAATGCTGCATTATATGTTATAAGATACAATGCATAGAGCTTATAACAAAAAGGTCACTATTTCCAATGAATGATTGTTAAAGACTTTCCTGCTTTGATTGCCTGGCAGCAACCTATGAGATACATATTTAGATGATTACTGCATCTCTGAGGTGGGAGGGGGAGGAATGAGTGCAGTTTAGTACTTCTGAATGGTACTCTAACTATTTAAAATCAGTAAAGAGATTACAGGTCACATTAACTGGATTTTCACAGCTCCCAATCATTCTGTTTCAATCGTTCATAGGGTCCAGCCAAACAAGAACCAATTGTTTCAACAATGCAAGACATTTGGAGCCTGAAAAATATTTCTTTAGGTTTAAAAATATTTCTTGAGAACAAAATCAAACACAAGGAAACAATATTACCAATTCTAGTACTATTCAAAAAGCAGTACTGTTGAAAATTTTAAAGTGCTCTCAATTGCCAAATTTATACATTTTTTCAGACAACACATCTCTAAAACATATTACTACCACTCTATTGAATGGGGTGGGTGTAAAAAATAGTTTCAAATAAGTTAATAATTTTTTTTGTATATGGCTTAAAAAAGAGTGCTTGTGTGGCGTTATGATACAAGCACCTTGAACAGAAGAAGCTCAGTTTGGGTCAGTCATTGTTAGTTCAAATTACATCATAGGTTTTTTGCTTCAGAACAAGCAGGTGGAAAGAATTTTAAATAAAGATACAAAGTATTACAACATTTGAAGAGAAAATAAAAGGTACATTTTCTTGATGTGATGAGGCATGATGTAAATCCAGTGAATAATTTTACTTGGTTACCATATCTCTTTTAAATAACATACATGAACACACTACATATATTTAGACTACTCTGACTGATCATTAATATATCTCATTATATAAGAATCAGCTTAGCCAGCAAAGCTTTTTTTAACTGTCCAAAATATTTTATTTTCAATTGTAGTTCAGTGGCTTTTGATAAAATTGTATTGCCTACTTTTTATAAGCATGTTTTTATTACTATTTATTATATAAATTCATTCATGGTCATTTTCTAATTCATTAGAAAATTCTTATAGCATCACTATTATGATATATGCAGAATGATATGCTTCCAAAAAACATGCTCAGGCTGAAACAATATGTATTTAGTAGGTTCTTGAATGCACATTTTTGAAAGAGTCAGGAGTTCAGATTAGTTCTGCAAACAATTTTCTATGCAAATCCCCAGCTTTACCCTCACAAAGTGGGAAATCATATCCTCAGGTCATGACAGCTGTTGTCTTCTGAAACAATTCCAGTTTGTCTATTATATGCGTATTATGTAATATACAAGCCTCCTAGATCTCCTTTTGGGCTTTATACCTTCCTAACCTCCTAGTTAAGTTCTGGATATCTGTGTACTCACCTGGAAGCAAAACTCAAGCAGGTATTTACTCGTGTTGTATAAGTGATTAATATCTGAAGGCAAAACAATACTTTAGAGGCCACAGAAGCATTCATGAGCATCTCTATGCAATTTCTAAAAGGAGCTACTTCAGTTTTTTCCTGGTATCACTTGTTTTTGATAGAGCAATGTTCTTGCTCATCTCGAATTTGGATGGGGCAGAAGAAGAGATTCTCCCTTCCATATAGTTTAGTTTAGTTTAGTTTAGTTTAGTTTAGTTTAGTTTAGTTTATTGTCATTACGAAATCAAACACCATCTTCAGTGCATATCATGACCATGAAAATAAACACAAACACACATCCTTCACATTCCACACATTGAACCGAAAACCACCAACACCACACCAACACTGCACTATACAGTAGAATTCAAAAGAGCTACTGCCCTGGGATAGAAGCTGTTTTTCAGCCTATTTGTGCTTGTTTTTATATTCTGTACCATCTGCCAGATGGTAATAGTACAAAAAAGGGTGCTCAGGATGAGATGGATCTTTGAGAATGTTTTGACCTTTCTTAAGGCAGCAGGAGCTATAAAGCTCTTCCAAAGAGGGGAGAGGGCAACCAATGATCATCTGGGCAATGACGTTAACCCTCTGGAGTGCTGCCCTATCTGACAATGTGCAATTGGCAAACCATACAAAAGTGCAGTAAGTTAAGATACTCTCTGTGGTGCAGCGGTAGAAGGTCACCAGCAGTTCTTCATTCAATTGTTGTTTTCTGAGGAGTCTCAGGTAGTATAATCTCTGCTGGGCCCTTTTGACCAGTGCTGCAATGTGAGCACCCCAGGTCAGATCCTCTTTTATGGTAACATCCAGAAACTTAAAACTGGCCACTTGCTCCACTTGGTCTCCATTGATAAGCAAGGGCTGGATGTCTGATCTGTTCCTTCTATAAGCTCCTTGGTCTATAAGCTCCTTGGTCTTATTGGAGTTGTGGACCAAGTTATTGTCTCCAATATAAGGGAGGATTAAGGATTAAATATATTTTTTTTCCAGGGTTACAAGATTTTTTACATTTCATATTGTTTGTACAAACCAAGAGTACAGAATAATAATTTTTATTTTAATAAAAGCAAAAATACTTAATAAAACAGTTTGTACCAAATCACATGAAGATCAGTATATTAAAGTCAGAACCAGAAAAGAGATAGAAGGACAGAGAATAAGAATTTTCAGGAAGCAAAGGAACACTGAAAAGAAATAACAGGCTGATGACATTCCTCTATATATTTTCCCTCTCAACTTTATCTAAGTGCTACCTTTTCTTTTCAAGACATTGGGTATTAGACATGAATCTCAGATTCAGTCTGGTAATTGATAGAAAATCCTTACTTGTCTGAAGATATCTAACTTATATCAGAATTAGTTTGGTTAAGTGGTTAAAGTGCTAATTTAGAAACCTTAGGAAACTGTAGTTCTGACCTCTCTTAGGCATGAAAGCTATCTGAGTAAGTTTGGGCCAGCCATGGTAATTGATTGAGATGTTCAATATATTGATTAATCCTGATTAGGTATCAAATTGTACAAATATTTAAATGAGGCATCAATCCAAATACACTTAAAATAGAACAGGTAGGCTATGCAAACTGTGTTAGAAAAAATAAATCAATTCAAGAACAAACATATAACTGAACAAACAATGCTGCTTGCTACTTATTCTATGGAAAATCTCTGATTGTTTTGAATTGTTTTACAGGTGTACTTCATCCAATCAAACATTTAGCATTTGTTAATCCTGAAAGATGACAAGACCTCTTTAAAACATCTCATCTTTTTCAATAAATTTTGCATAGAGACATGTTTCTCAGAGTTGCCTGCTGTCACATTGGAAGCATGATAAATGTTTAATGAAAACAACACCACACAGCTTGATGTCAGACAACAGCTATCACAAAGACCCACTTTGATCTAAACAGGCACTTAAAAAGAGTTCTGAGCATGGTATATACTACAGAACTCTTATAACCTATATGCAAATTAGGAAACATTAGCATAAATGACTCCCTGCTGCATAAAGTACTATGAGATAAAGAAAAAAGACAATTTCCAACAATCTATGATTGCTGTCAAATTCAGGACAAACAGTCCTTGTTTATTTTGAACATCAGCCATGTTCTATAAATTTATCAATACAAATTAATGACAAAGGAATTATAGCCATTAGCTATGAAAAGAACTGTAATAATGAGTAAATTTAAAAAGAAAAACACTAGTAAACATTTTCCTAGGAGTTACTTTAGAAGATTTATCAGTAAGAACAGTACTGTTTTTTAAATTTTATGAAATTTATGGAACATGAACCAGTGTTACAAACATGGTATAAGCAAGTGCAAAAAAGATGGATTTTTTGGCTTACTTAAGAATAAATTGCTTTCCATTGTAAAGGAAAATGTATTATGTATTTCCCAATGTGATATTATAATATACATATTACATTTCTAGAATGAGAAATCTTTTTTTAAAAAAAATAACTTTTCATTAATAAGTTAGCTCTGAAAATAGTAACTATAAACATTTATGCTCTTTGAAAAATTCTAGAAAGAAATCTTTCAAAAGACTGAAGTTTATCTATTCAATCATGCACAAAATATTTCAATGCGTTGGATAATGACTCTAGGTAATGATCCTGAGTAATACCATATGGCAATCAGAAAATCGAATCTAATTTTCTACAATAGAGAAAAGATTTTTAAATAAAAAGGAAATGTGATTTAATACAATTTAACAGATCTTTATGACACATTATCCTAGTTTTAATAAAAGCAGCAGAACCTGTTATATAGATCAAAACAGCTTTTCCTTTTAATATAATAGTTGTTTTACACTCACTGATTTTATAGTTTTAAATTATTGTAATCTGAGATAATCTGAGATAGAATATCTTGACTTCACTACAATTGACTACAATTATACAATTGACTTGACTACAATTCCAGACCACTACTTCCTATCTCAAAAAAAAAATCCCTATTTTTCTCCAAGTATTCTAAATGGATTATTGATTGCAAAGCTCTGAGCTGAGCCCAAATAATCACAGGAATGGAACCTTATTTAGAAAACTCTGGTAAACTGGCAAAGACGTGGGGAAGTCCAACGGAATAAGTACAGAAGGAGAAACTGTGGCACTAGGACTGGGAAATAGATTATTTCACACCTCCAGTTATGCTAAAAGTATTCCTAAAACTCATCTGAGGATACGCATGATAATTTCAGTTTATTACCATTATTTTCTTATATTATTCAACTAGGATGTTATTGTGGCTTTAACACATTAAAGGAATTCTGCATTATTATTTCCAATCGTTAGACAAATTTAAATGACCACTATAGAGTGTGAAAGCTTTGAACATCCTACTTTTTGCCCATTAAAATTCTGGAGAAGTGGAGACCTTGAAATTATGTTTTGTTAGTTTAGTGGGGCTCATGAAACATGAATTATGGATTTTATTTATTACTGAAAGATTTTAAAAATGGCCCAAAATTACTTCTTCAACAGTACAAAACCTTTGAAAGATTCTCATTTATTCTCCATTTTTAATTTTGAAAAGGAAAAATTTAAAATGTATAATATTTTAAATTTAGAATTACTTTAGGAATGGAATAATGAGGTTCAAAGCATAACTTTCAATTGAGCTTGTTTTGTCATGGTGGACAGCACCTAACTCAAGAACCTCAACTTATTGTTTTAATGAGTACATACATTTGTTCTGTACAAAATCTTTCTACTATGTCCTGTTCTTTTTCAAATTGCACTAAATAACTCTTCAAAATGACATATAGCTGTAAAGGGAAAAGTTTTTTAGATCCATATTCCCTACACAGATATTTTTTTGATCCCTGTCTGATTAAATTAAAATTCAATTCCACTTAAAAGGTATATAAGGAATTAATTACATCAAGAACATTCCTTCCAATTTCATTCAAAAGCCTATTAGCATTTGTTCCTAACTTGTATAAAGTCCTTGATTTCAATTATCATATACTATTTGATCACTGAGAACAAAAATACTGTATATAACTTTAATTATATAATAATTATAAATATTACACAAAATAAAATAAGTCAAGAAAATATTTCATTAATTGTTGAAATGATTATTTTAATCTAACATAATATGTGGATTTTAAACAACCTAGGTTTGGTTTGGTTTCAAGAAAAGTCACATTAAAGTATTTGGAGTTGAAGCAATTTAGGGATTAGTTAACAATCTGTTTTTCCAAAATTATTGGAAATATTTATCTTTTATAAATTCAAGAGAACCACTCCAAAGTAGTACTGATATATAAATCCTGGAATTTTCTAACCTTTCTAGAGTTTAAAAAGTAAAAGTAAAAGCTTACTAACAGAAGTTATTTAGCTTATTTACATATTTAATAAACTGACAACTAATATTTTTTGGACAAAAACAACTACTAAATGTTGCCCAGTAATAGACTAGAATGGCATCTAGAATTTTGTTTTTTGCAAGAGTACATCTTTACAAAATATTTTTAAAAAAATATGCCTTTTGTAATAATATTAAATTTATTAAAATTTCTACATACCACCATTAAAAAAACTTGCTACAGTACATAATTCCTAGCAAAGTTACGATTGCAATCATCACTTGTAAATATAACCTGGAAGCAATTCATTTCTTCAGAGAAGCTGAATCAGAGAGATTCAAAAGTATAGATATGCCCACATGCTCGTGTGTATATATAAAGTAATAAATCAGAGACAGATGTAAGCACTAGATTTAAATTAATTTGCTTCAGACTTATGCACATTTTGACAATATTAGTATCAGGAGAATAACTTAAGTATAACATTATAGAAATGCATTTACTTACCTCCAGACATGAAATACCATAAAAATAAAAAAGAAGTACCTAACACAGTGTAGTCATTTTTGGAAATCTGACAGATGACTTTTATTAGAATAAAAGGTTCCACTGAACAACAACTCACAAAGAGATCTATTAAAATGATCTTCCAGGGTTTTTGCCAATGAAAAACATCTGGTTAAATTATGGTCATGCAATAAATACTCCTTTCTTCAATAAATCATAATGTTGATGTTCCAATTATGTATTTAAACCTAGCATCACTGCTATGTCATATAAACCGATTATCTTAAGAAGCAAAAATGACACTTTATAAACAGTATAGGAAAAATAGTAACTTTCCACTGAATGTAACATTTTAATACTTATCAATATCAAGCATTTTAAAAAGAACATTAAATAGATAATATTTGAGCTTATTATTTGATTAATGAAGGAAAGAAAATGATATATAGCAAAATAATCCAGTATAAATCATTTGCCAGAATTACTGAATTTTGGGTCCTTGGTACTCTTCATTCAGATGTTTCATTGCCAAACTAGATAACATCTATAATACTAGAAGGAGTGGGGTTTGCTCTTATTTTTCTATACTAATTGTATATAAAATAGTATATCGTACGTAAAAATAAGTGCACATTCCATTCCTTTCTAGCACTGATGTTACCTTGTTTAGTAATGAAACATCTGCAAGTAAACCACTAAACTTAGAGAGCACCAAGTTCAGCTGAACTACAAATATTTTTTCTATTATTATTGAACTTATAACACTGTCACATGATAAGAAGGAATTATCCAATCTGATCAACAAATTTCCAAAGGTTTTTAGAAAATGTCCTATCCATTTTAGCAAACATGACTGGGGTATTATATTAGGCAAGATGGGTGGCCTACAGGTTTGATAAATAAATAAATACTATATAAATTATCAATTTTCTGTAAGTATAATATGCAGTGTAAATGTAATGCTCTTCTTTCAAAGTAATTCCCATTATTGCCTATTGCTGCCTATCTATTAGAACATCTAAAATCCACTGATCATATTTTATATGAGATGTTTCTGAATCTTGGGAAGATTTCTACTCATGTCATTTTAAGACAAATGCTTTTTGAAATGGTGTACTTTCCCAATCCTTGGTCCTTGGTGCTCACTGAGCTTAGTTGTTTTCTTGCATTACCCATTTCATTACCCAACAAAGTAACATCATCAGTGCTATCAATCCACTCTGTTGCAATCAATATGTCTTCAATTCTTTCAATATTTATCAGCCTGCTAATAACACGCAAATCACATATTAGAGAGGGGGGGGGGGCTTTTTTTTTTTATTTGCATTGTTTTTTAGATTTAGTCCAGGCTTTCTATCTGTTTTAATACTTTTATGGATTGCGGGGGAGGGTTTCTATATGCCACCAGTGTCCGTTAGAGTTAGATGGTATAATAAAGTATTAGCATTTTCTCTTTCTAACAAATCAATTGTATGTAATGATTATTGAGAATGCTTCCCTCCAGTCAATAATAAGTTAATGAGGAAGACAGATAAAGTGGGGACTAATAGTTTAAAGAAGTAGTAAGTCTTCCAAATCCAAATGAGGCCACATTCACCAGAAAGTGCAGATATGAAGTTGGAAGATGGGGTGTTTTCTCAGGTTTTATGAATTGAGACTTTAGCTATGACTAACTTTAACTGATATACCTGTCCCTTTCTAGAAGAAAGCAACCTTTAAAATGCTAGTGACCTCTAGGACTGATTGCTATAGCAAACTCTATACGCCTTTGCATCTAGTCACAAAACTTTTGATGATACAAAACTCAGCAGCCAGGTTAGTTTCTGGAAAAACTCAAAAGAGCCACATTATGAGCACACCAGCTGCCAATTTCCTTCTGGCTGAATTACAAAGTGCTGGTTATTAGTTTTAAAAACCTAAATGGCTTGTGATTTTTTTTTCTACAGCTCACATTATCCTGAGGAAGTTTTTCCCTTTATTTAAATAATATTTTTATAGAAATTTAAAGATTAAAAAACTAATACAAACTAACAAAAAAAAGGGATTAAAAAAGGAAGAAAAAATGGTTAAAAAAGGAAAAAATTATAACGTAATGACTTCTCCTCTCGTCAAGATAAGTTCAATTTCCGTAATTTATCACCTTCTCTAATATTTTAACCTTTTATGTATTAGGCAACAATGAAGCTTCATTATTCAATCTTAATCCAGCAAATTGAAATCCATGCTACCAAATCATTGTTCTGATTTATTATTTGTATATCCCTTTTAACTATTAAAACAGCAACTGGTTTCATTGGTAAATCCATATAACATCTTTGTCAATATCATTCTAGTAGCCTGTGCATATCCAAAAGAGCCTAATTCAAAGTTTTATCCTCTCCTCTTTTGAGTCTATTTTTACAGAAAGTTCTGAGTATACTGTTGCCAAAAATCCTTGAATTCTTCCAGAGTTACTTTTCTCTGTTCTGTATTAGTTGGTTTTCTCCTTTAATTCGACAACAGGTATTTCTCTGCCGATAACCCCAACTGTAGAGCCTCTCTCATGAGGACTTTGGACCTAGTCCCCCCTTGCCGGTTGACATGAGCCTTTGCAGCCATGTTGTCCATGAGAACTAGAACATGAGAGCAGTCACTGAGTGCCTGAAATGCTTGAGAGCCAGAAAAATTGGTCTTAGCTCTAGCCAATTTATGAGAAGGATCTGCTCTGACCTGGATCAAATGCCCTAAGCTATCTGGCCCTGCATATGGGAACCCCAACCTATGAGGCTGGCATCGGTGGTTATCACTAGCCTGTCTGGGACCCTGAACAGGAGTCCCTTCCAGATTGACGGGGAATGCCACCAATTGAGAAATCTATGGATTTGTGGCAGGAGCGGGACCTTGATGGATGAGTGGCTAGTTCCTGCTCATTGGTAGGGAAACTGGAACCACGGGAGCGGTCAGGAGTGGAGCCAAGCCCACAGGATGATGCCAATACAGGAGACCATCTTCCCCAGAAGTTTGGACAGCAGTGACAGGGAGACAGCTTGATGTGGCTGGATTTGGCTGATGATCTCTGCAAGGCTCTTTTCATGATCTGGAGACAGGAAAACCTGGCACAATGTGGTATCGATGACTGCTCCCAAGTGTTGCAATTTGGTTGTGGGAGAGAGCTGGCTCTTTTTGGTGTTGATGGAAAATCCGTGGCTCTGGAGCTATGACAGGGTAATTTGCAGATCCCGATGGGCCGCATGGATGGAGGAAAGAATCAAAATGTCGTCCAAGTAGCATTGGATCCTCACTGGAACAGAATGCAGAGATTCCATCAATGCTGCCAGAACCTTCATGAAGACCATTGGAGCCGATGAGAGGCTGAAGGGAAGTGCTCAATACCGGTAATGGGTATTCTGATAACAGAAATGGAGACACTGGCAATGATGAAGCCAAATGGGGATGTGGAGATAAGCCTCCTGTGAGATCAATGGAAGAGAGGAGATCGCCCTCCCGAACGCTCTCTAAAATAGAATGCAGAGTCTGCATTTTAAATGGCCTGTATTTTACAAACTGGTTGAGAAATTTTAGATCAAGGATGGTGCGCCAAGCCCCCCCCCCCAGGGAAACAATGAAAAGGCGAGAATAAAGCCCACGTCCCCATTGAGAGGGGGGAACAGGTTGAATAGCCCTGATTTCAAGAAGGTGTTGAATGGCCTGATTCATGAGAGCTTGCCTTGAAATGTCCCGAGAGACAGGACAGATCAAAAAATTTTCTGGGGGTGGCGTTGGAAAGTCCAATTGTAACCCTGACCTAATAGTGCTGAGCACCCAGGCATCCGTTGTTAACTCCTCCCATTTGGAGGCAAAGAAGGCTAGGTGATCTCCGATGGGTGGGGAGAACGAAGGATTACTTAGAATGGCGGAAGGAATGACCCCCTCCCCCCCGAAAGGGCTGTTTAACAGTAGAAGATTGTTGCCTGCCAGATGCTTCTGCACGTTGGTCTTGGCGTTGGGAGTAAGGCCTCTGAGGGCGGGGAAAGCAGGATGAGGTCTCCGCTTGAAAGGCAGGAGGGCGATAAAAAGCTGGGCGATAGTTGGCTTTCTTCCCAGAGGAAGAGAGAATTTTATGTTTATCTCTGGTTTCGATGAGATAAGGTTCCAGAGCATCGTCAAAAAGCTTATCGCCTGTGAATGGAACTTAAGCCAGCTTCCATTTTCAGCGTGACTCTGCCTGCCAATTTCGGAGCCATAACATCTTCTTGCTGCCACTGAAGATGCCATGGCCCTAGATGCAAATTTGGCGGAATTAAGAGTGGAATTCCGCCGCTGCGATAATCTTATTAAGGTCTTGGTGAGACCGAAGGTCAGAAGCAGGCAATCTATTCTGGAATTGGCACAGCCACCGTATGGATGCCCTCGTGAAAAAGGATGCTGCTGTTGAAGCCCGAACAGCCCATGCAGCGACCTGGTGATTGTGCTTGAGGGTCTGTTCGGAATGTTTATCATCCGGTTTCAGAGTATCTTCTGGCTCTGTGGGAGTGCCAGAAGATGAGAATGAGGCCAGAACCGGAATGTCAACAGAAGGCCCTGCAAGGGCTTTGTCCAGGGCTGGGCTGACGTTGTAAAAATGCTTATCCAGAGAAGATGGGCGAGGATTTGCCGAAGGGGAAGCGCACTGTTCCTTGACCATGTCCAGGAACAAAGTGGGAGAAGGCAAAACCTCTGCATACACTACAGGCTTAGAGAAGAGTGAGTCTCCCTGGCTAGAGGGATTTCCTAGTGGCTCAGGAGCCACTTCCTCCAGTGACATTTTAGCAATGACCAAGGCCTTGCTGAGTAATGGCCTGAAGAGAGTAGGTTTGAAGAACAATGCAGAGGATGTCTGTTCTGGGCGAGAATCCTCTTCCTCTGAAAGATTTTGTTCAAAAATCTCGCCTTCTTCACGCTCTGAACGAGAGGAGTAACTGTGTTCAAATGGTGAAGCCCTTCCTTCCTCATCAACCTCCTCCCATTCTGATAGAGAAGAATGGACCCTGAGTTCCTGGGACCTGTGTAAATCAGGGTGATGAGGCAAGGAACTTATAGATTGAGAAGGGAGAAGGGCCTGAACCCTTTCCAAAAGTTGAAGAATTTACTTGAAGCCTTCAGCCAATCCCTGCCTAATGGCCAATGAGACAAGATCTTGGATATCCCCTGGTCTATGCTCAAAGGTACTGTGGGAGTGAAGGTGGCTTCAGGCCTAGATTGAGAAGAGGTTTGAGGCCTGGAGGGAGGGGGAGGAGCATAGGGCCCAGGAGCCTGTTGGAAATAGGGCCCAGATCTGCTGAGATCCTGAAGATCTGATTGTTCTGCAAAAGCCTCAGGAGACCAGGATGGAGGATGAAAATGCTCATAGATAACTTCTCCTCCCCTGGGAAGGCTTGGCTGGGGCCCATGGGTATCACCTGAAACATGCTGTAGTTGCACTCCCTTCTGTTGAATAGTTCTGCTGAACTGCCTCTCCAGGGTCGCATGTCTGTGCTTCTCTGCCCTCAATTCAGCCTGAATTGCCTTCTTAGGGGCTAGAGCCTTAGCTTTGATTTTAGCAGCCACCTCCCTCTGGACTGATTGGATGTGTTGCCTATGTATTTTTTTCTTATTGGGCTTAAGAGACTGCTCCACTGGGGGAGGGGGGGGAGCTCTGCCTGAGCCTAATCTTGCTCCATTTGTAGAATAAAGGCTCTTGCATTGGAATGAAACTGTTTAAAAAAAAATTTTATTAAGTCCTTTAGGGTATAAAATGGCCCCCGGGCTGACAAAATGGCCACTCATCTCATGGTGGAAGGCTTCAATCCAAGATGGCCGCTGACTAGGGGAAACAGGCTCCGAGATCGAAGAATCGCTCCTTAGGCTATAAAGAGCCCCAAGTGAAGTCAGCAAAGGAAAATGCAGCTACCGGCCACATGATCAGCTGGCTGATGCTTTCGGTTTGCCGATCGTTTTTTACGATCGCTCAAACCGCGGGCATGGGGGAGTTCTGCAGACGTTGCCCAACTTGCCTGTACAGTGCTCTGGCAACGCTGCTCCCAACGTTGCAGGAGAGAGAGCCCCGCTCTCCTGGAAGAGCAGCTGCCCAGATCCCTGAAAATCGCTGGTGATTGCTATCTAACAGAAATGCTTTCAGAGACACAGCTACTGACTGAAAGGAGCTGAGTCAAAAGCTGGCGTCTTTCCCAGGGGCTGGCTTTTATATCTTAGTACAGACTCAGCTAAATGACATCATAGGAAGGAGTCAACCCATCCTGGGCTCTCGATGCAGCAAGGAGAACAGGAACTATAGCAAAAAAAAAACCTTCACTAAGAACATTTAAAAAGCAGAACCAAGAAACAGACTCCTTGCAAAGAAAAACCCCTCTTTAATTACATCTTGGGAATTAACTGCATTCAGCAACAGAAAGTCCAGGCAAGAGTCCTACAAGTAGTTAACTAAAGTAGTAGTCCTTATTAGCTTGTTAAGATAAATGCAAGGCTGTGAGATAAATGCAAGGCTGGGAGGCTGCAAATTAAAATCAAAGAAATAGACAAACCTCAGTTCTTTGCAAGGCAGTCTTTGTGCCATGAATCACACAAGGAGCAAACTTTATAGAAATACGAATGATTGTCTGCTATAACCACCCCTCCCTTTTCCTCCTATTTATTCCCCAGCCAGGGAGGGCCATTCAGCATCATTTGTTTTGTTTCCCAAGCCGATTCATTGTCCTCCGTTGTTCACCTCTCCTATCTGCTCTGCTATGTACATCTGGAACAGGCCCCAGCTGTTCCTCCTCCTCACTCATCTCCAACTCCAAAGGCAGCCATCTCCAGTGGCTGGGAAATGTTGCATAGCCCTGGCCCAATGCTGAGAGTCTATCAGAGCCTTCCCCAGGCTTCAGAACTGGCCCAAGTTCTTTCCCAACCTCTTCATCATCCGAGTCTGCCCCCAGCTCTGCTGGCAGCGCTGCTGAATTAAATTAAAGAGTAGCTATGCAGTTTCACATCCATTTTCTTACAAGAGCCAATTAAATTTCTATGAAAACCCCTTAAAATGAAATGTTATATAACAACATTCAAACTAGCTATTTTAACATGTTTCCCATGTTACCTACCCGCTTTTGTTGTAATGCTGCTCTTTCTCTTTTCCTCTGGATCTTTCCTTTTCCTTTGCTTTCTCTTTATCTTTGCCTTTACGTCTTTCTTTCTCACGAGACCCACTACGGGTTCTCCTGCGACTAGTTCTTTCACTGCTGCGACTGTATGATCGTTGTTGTGGTCTGGAATGTGATCTACAATTAGAAAAATCAACAAAAACCATGTAAAAGAACAACTACAGAAATAATTACAATAATTTTAATACTGTTATTCACTTATTCTTAAACAGTTTGTTCCTAAATATGTATTTTTTAAAAGATGCAGATAAAATTAAGTATGTGAAAACAAACCTAGAAGAGATTAATTATCAAACATGAGGCAACAAGTATATCACAAGCAGGGAATTATCATTTCCTTCAGAACATGGAGAAACAAGAACAGGAAACCATAACAGCTTACCATACCAAAAGAAGCTCCAGAATGAACTAATTTTAAAAGGATATTGTTTAAAAAAGAATAAGAAAGACCCAAGCACAAAAATAATTTGATGATAATTTAGGATTTTTCAAACCAGGTCCAGTGAACCCTCTAATTCTGTCAGAGATGACGCGCAAAAAAAATATATGAAACTTTTAAACATAGCCCATTTTCTATTACCCAAGCTTTACCTTTTGAACAGAGGTTCTGGGAATTTTTGTTTTAAAACTAAGGGATTCAGCAGCTTGAAAATGTATGAAAATCCCTGCCTTAGTTAATAATGGGAAAATTTCTCATCCTCTTTTTTTCCTTTTACAGTATCTACGCTCCTTCTGAATCCTGTCTGGAAGAGTAAAAGCTAATCTTGAATAATATGAGATATGCAAAAATAGGAGAATTGCATTTAACTTGGGACAATACTTCTCTCTGCAGTTTTCGCCTAGTTAGAAGGTTACTGATGATAACTTGTCTTCTTTTAAGTACAACTTTTTCTAGTTTCCTATCTAGAAACTAGAAAACTAGACCCTAGTTTCCTGGATCACGTGAGATACTAAGAACAGCAAAAAAAGGTGTTTTGAAATATATAAAGGAAAAAGAAAGGAGTCAATATACCAGCTTCTCATTAAATGGAATAAAACGCTAATAGCTAACAAAAACGAAAAACTAATCAGCTCCTATTTTGCTTTAATAGAAGGATGCGCTTTTCATCAGGCAATTGCAAAGAGCGGAAAAAAAGTATGGGATTTATAGAAATATGGTCAGGGAATCTATATTTACTTTGAGCAAACTGAAACTTACCTTTAAACAATATGAAGGTTTCAGCTGGTAGTTTAGTAAAATATTTCTTTAATACCGCTCAGAAATCTTATAAAGATGTGCCAAGCAATTGGAAGAGGGCAACTGTTTCCTTATCTTACAAGAAAAAAACAAAATGCTGCACTGGACATTTGCAGTAATATGAGAATGGACAATGCATGAACATTAGCTACATGAGAGAGATAGCAGAGGAAAGAAAGAAATGGAAAATTGAGAAGGAGGCAGTGAGTCAAACTTCAGCTGCAACTAAGCAGAGATGGTATTCAGCAGGTTCTGACCAGTTCTGGAAAACCAGTAGCGGAAATTTTGAGTCATTCGGAGAACCGACAAATGCCGCTTCTGACTGGAGATTTTACAGTATTCTTCCCCTGCCATACCCACCAAGCCACGCCCACAGAACGGGTAGTAAAAATTTTTGAATCCCACCACTGCAACTAAGATAAAGTTGATACCCAAGTATGTAAGCTATATAAGAGGTGGGGATGTTGTGAACCAATTTTCAACTACTTTGCTATTTAAAATCACTTTAAGATAAAACAGATTTTATTTTGACTAATAAACCTGGAATAAACCAAGTTTTGATTCTGTTAAATCACAGCTCATCTGAAATATTTTGGCAAAAGAACACAAGTCCAAGTTTTGAATTCAGGATTAAAAACAGAGTTCATGCACACACCTAGTTGAAAGCTATTTGGAACTTCAGAATTGTAGCACTTCAGAATTGGTCACTCAGCAATGCTTCAAAAGGTTTGGGAATATGAATGTAGCATTGATTTGCAATTCTTGAAAGCAGTCATAGTCTTTCCTGGGATCACATAACAGGTACAGAGAACATCAGTGCAATCCCAGGGAAAAAAACATAATTGCTTCCGAGTGTTGCAGACAGATGCTAAGTCCATATTCCCATTCATTGTAAAGCATCTTTTGGAAACTGAATTCAAAATTCTACATACCATAATTTTTTTCAGATTAATTAGCCAGTCAGCAGGGTTGTTTCTACCATCTGATCCTATCAGGAAGGATGGGCATGCTTCAGGTTCCACCAATCAAATAATGTTGCGTGGTGGGGCCTTGAGATGTGCCCTTTCTCCTGTGTTATCCAACTTGTGGAACATTTTATCTATGGAGAGCAGGATTACCTAGACCCTGCTGGTCTTTTGTAAGGTCCTAAAGACCTGATCCAGGCAAGTCCAATTCAGAGGGAATGAAATCACTGGAGGATGTTTACCTTGGTTTAAGTTACAAAAATTCTGGATGAATATTTATGCAGTATTAAAAATTCCCAATTATTATTATTAAAATCAAATGCCAAACTATTTAGCAATAAAAGTAGCATGGTGATTAGGAATGATTCATTAATGGAGAACATTATTGCGTCTAACTTATAGAGCAGACAGATGCTTGGCATCCCTTAGCATCTCTAACTATTGACACAATATAAGCAAGATTCCACCATCTAAACTCATAAGCAATCTCTTTATTTCTTGAACAATTTGTACACACATTTTTTTAAAAGTCTGAAGATATCTATAAAGGATTATCCAGCTATTGTAGAGCAAGTACTAATTTGCTCATTTCTTCACAAGTAATTAATGAAAATATTAAATATTGAACAAAATATCTTGTAGTAAATTTAACATCTGCTCATAAGCATAATTGGTTTCGCAAGAGCCTTATGTAGTCCAAACACTAACCAAGTTGAAACAAATAAAACAGATTTTAAAACAGGTTTGAGAAAATCTGCATCTAATTAGCAGGTAGGCATCACAACTGCATAACATTTTATACATTTGTATTTATGAAGTAACAGAAGATCTAAGAACTTTTTAAAATGGCGTTTATTGTTCAAATAAGAACTGTGCTGCATACTAAAGTGATTTAAATCCTATAGAGCTGCTTTGAAAAAGATCATAAATGGTGAAACAAAACATGTGGAAAAACTGTAAAACTAGAAAGAATTTGCGACAGAAAACAGATCCGCATTCCATAACCAAAAGGAAACTACACTTAATTAAATGTATACTACATCTGCAATATCATCCTAATAAAGAGTGAAACTACTAATGTTCATTGTTCTGCAGTGAATGTGGCCATTGATTGTCATTTAACATTCACCCAACAATATTACACTAATGCAATAAAGCATTCATTAATATATACAGTTTTCAGAAAGGTAAAAAATGTTTGGTTCTTCTTCCTCCTGTCATAGAAGACGAGTTAAGTAAGTAAGTTATACCCACTAGAAAACAAAACCAATTGCATTGCTGAAATTTTCCAAATTGCTAGCATGCTATATTTTGAGAATCAAATCAATCAATAACATTTTGTCTAATACCAGCATCAGTTATTCAAACCAAACAAAGATCCCATTGTTTTCAGGTAGTGGTCATTACAAACTTACTAATTAAGAACAAAATAGTTCAAAATTAGACAGCAATAGTTAGAGAAGAGAACTGACAGAATTGCATATTTTTAATTCAATGGTGTATCTGCAGCTATCTCATATTATTCAACATGAAATTAATCATATTGAATGAATTCATATTTGGTTCAAGAGGTTCCACTTCCACAAAATCTATGCTTAGCACACCAGTGGAATCTGGGCTGGACTGGAGAAAAGGGAAGTAACATAGTAAATGTGTAGAGATATTTTACTGAAAGATATTCCATACCAATACTGTTGTTAAGACACAATTATCACACTATTGAAGTATATAACTTTTACACAACCCATAAATGAATTCTTTATTCCATCTAGTTTATACATTTCTTAAATCTAGCCATCAAGCCTAAGATGATTTCCAAAGAACTGATATTTAACTATTATCAGACTCTTACTAGATTCTCAAATCACATTCAGATTTATTGTTGAATGTATAATAAATAAAATGTGTAAACTATTCAATTCAGAAATAAGAAATATACAAGAATATATAGAGCCATCATAAAATACATGAAACTCACAATTCATAAACACATGCATCACAACAATCAATACAGTCAATGTGCTACCAGACTATCATCTCCCCAGGCCTATTGGCAAGAAGCATGTCTAATAAAGGAGAATATTTGCCCCTCATGGTTGACATGAGGATCCTTGGTGCTCTCTGAGGTTGCTTGTTTTCTTGCAGATGTTTCATTACCCAAACTAGGTAACATCATCAGTGCTCTGAAGCAAGTTTTTGCCTTGGAAAAAGCCAGTAGAATCCAAGCAAATCTGATCTCCGAGAGGATGATGTTCCACAAAGTGGGTGTCAAAGCAAAAAATACTATTCTATGAGACCTGCAAAATGACATTCCTAGGGGGGTGGCATTTGCAACATGTGCCTCATGCTCAACCTGATGGGACAGGTATATGGGAGAGACAGCCCCTCAAATAACTTAATTAGTTGCATAATTGCCAAAGGATGTAGCATTTTTCTTCAGTTCTGCTGCTTAATGATGGGTTTCAATTTAAATAAAACTATAATTATTTTGAATAAATCTAAAATTATTAGGTTATAATGTTATTAGTTACAATTTGTTAATCAGTAGTACGTTCCTAAGTGAATAGCAACATTCCAGTTTTGCATGGCTTTGGCGGCGGCAGGAATTCGCGATTCTCTGTGATTCCTGCTGCGCTCGCCGCCAAAGTGCCCCCGATCTAAATGGGTCTGGGGGCTATGGCTGCCTTGTAGAGGCAGCCGAAGAGAGAGGGGATCCGGATAGAGGTTTGGGGGTATCGCAGACCCCCTCCTCAGCCGGGAAGAATCCCTTTTTCCCAAGGTGGTGGAGTAATGGCCGCCACAAAGAAGCCTGCAGCCGGGTAAGATTTGTGCTGGAGGAAGAGGGAAGAGCTGTGAAAGTTGCTTCTGACTGGGACAAAGCTAAGAGAGAGTGCCCTGGAACTTGGAAGGCTGCTAAGGATACATTGTTTCCAGAAAGAGTTACAAGCGGAAAACATTCTAAAAGGGAAAGTTTTTTTTTTTTCTTTTCACTCTCCTTCCTAACGTGACAACGATGGAACCATAAGAGAAATCCAAAAACCTGTGTTGGAGGTAATTGAATGTTGAAGGGATAAGGATTTCTGAATATTTAAAGGGGAAAAAAAAGAATCTCTTTTGGCTGTGAGTGGGAAGGGAGAGGAAAAAAAAATTGGAGCAACTTGAAAATAAGGAGAAGATTGCCTAAATCTCTAAAGAGTTAATTTTAAAGAGTTACTAAACATCAATAAGACTTCCAAAAGATATATTTTAAAGAGAACTTTGTGATCAAACTTTAACTCCAGAAAGAGAAAGTGAAGAAGGAGAAAGTATTTAAAAGAAACAGCTTGTTTGGACTGCTTGGTGACTTTGGAATTTCTGAGAATTATTTCTGATTAAAAGCACTTGGGTGGTTGTTTGGAAAAACTTTTTCTCTACACAATGGCATCACTTGTGGATGGACTAAAACTTATTTACCAAAAATATGAAAATGAAAAGCAAGAAGGGAAAGATGTCTTTGGCACTCTTTTTCAATTTTTAGAAATGGCAGTTTGTACTTATGTAAAGTTGAATGAGCAACAGGATGATTGGGACAAAGAAGAAGCCATCTTTGAAGAACAAGTGACTTTGGTTGGGAAAGAAAAAAAGAAAGAGAACAAGGAGAAGAAGACTTTAAAACCTGGAAAAACAATCCAAAAAGAGAAGAATGAGGTGAAAAGGGGATACTATGCTAGAAAACAACAGAAAGGAGGAAAGCAGAATAAAAGGGGGGGTGGAGAGACAAGGGGGTAAAGAGGACAAGGAGAAGAAGAAGCAAGGGAGAAAGGAAGGGATAAGAAGCCTTAATGGTGGGGAGCAAGATGCAAAGAAACAAAAGTTTTTTTTAGAGATAATGGATAAATTTTATTGAAAAAGGGATTCTAGAAAGGTACATAAGATTGTATTTCTATATCTGTATTTAGAAATAACCATAGAAGATCGGAAATAATATGCAATTTAAAATGTGATAAAATATTTAGTATAATTTAGTGAAATCTGTGTTAAGAGAGGGGAGTACTTTAATGAAACAATGATTTAAGATATGTGATGTGGGTGGGGGAATAATTTTGGAAAGTATAAGAAGTGTTCCCACAAAGGCATGATATTTAATTGAAATGAGTAAAATGTCTAAGATATAAATGATTGTTAATATTAATGATTAGACCATGTTATACTAGTGAAACTATTTGCGAAATGAGAGATTTGAAGAAGGAGAAGGGGGAACATGTAATGAAATAATGATCTATAATATGCGATATTGGGGGGGAATAATTATGGAAAATAGGTGCTCTTATAGAAGTATGTGATTTAACTGAAAAAATGTGTTAAATGTTTAAGATATAAATGAATATTAATATTAATGAATTGATTTGTATTGTTTTGATAATACTGCATAATTTCAGAATGTACCAGACAGAATCCCAATGTAAGCTATGTATTCTATATTAAGTATTATAAATATAGGAGAAAGAGATAAAGGCGTCATACTCCAATTAGTGTACAGGAGAAGTTTTTTTTTTCAAGAAGAAAGATAAATGGATAGTTGGAAATAGAACAGACAAAGAATAATAAATATTATGATTTGAATTGAGAGGAGATAAGTAAAATAAAGTTGAGAAAATTTAAAAGAAAGGAGAAATTATATAGAAAAATGAAAATGTTAATAAGATATGGAATGGTATGTAAAATGAATATGAATTTGAATTTGTGTCTGTACCAAGAGTTTTAACCCGGGACTAAGCAACTTTCAGAAAAGAGATTTTTTATGTTTTTATGTTTTGTATTTTTGTGTATCTATGTTTTGTATGTCTTTAAAAATTAATAAAATTTGCTTAAAAAATAATAATTATACTTTGAAATAGTTTTCAATCCAGTCCATAATATGACTTTTGTTTAAGACACAGGGTGTACTCAAGATAAAACTTATAGTTTTCTGAAACTGCCTGCAGATATGTAGGACATATTGATTAACGTTATGGACTTGTAGCCTAATATAAGCTCTAAATTGAAATCGACTGCAATTAAGGAATTTGTTGAAAAAAGATTTGTTTTGCTGCTTAATCAGTAACAAAGCAAATGGGATAGATGTATCTTTATAAATTTGGCTATTTAGTTTAAAAGTGTTCATATACTTTAAACTTTATGATTTAAACATTAAAGCATTACAACAGAAAGTATAATATTGATTTCATTTACTAAATCTGCTGTGTGTTTTACTGCTTAATATGTGGTATATAACTTGACAAGATCTTACAGATGGTCATGATTATGTTAAGCAGGACAATACACACACTGAAAACTTTTACATATGCTCACCTAATGGCCTGCCATATTAAATCCAATAAAGTACAATAAAATATAGCAGGTCACTGGGAAAGTTTTTCAAGTTAACAATTGTGTTAACAATTGTGTGTATTGTGTATATTAACAACTCAAAACAGCACACATACATCGATGTACAAAACAAGTATGAATATGATTAAAGTAGTTATCTTTGAATAAACGTTAGAATTCAGTATAACCACCTTTTGTGTCTAGTCTTAATGTTTAATTACCTTTTTAAAAAATCCATGAAAGCCCTAAAATGTTGTTTTGGGGTAGAAACTTTTACTCAGCAATCCATTGGGAGCAAAGATAATTGTGTTGAAATGTATTACAGTGTTTAAGCTAACAAATGAATAAAGGTAATCTATATGAACATATGCCATTACCCTGAAATTTTTAAAGGATCTATGGGAAGAATATTATTTGTACCTGGAAAAACTAATGTAACACAAGAGAAAACAGTGATGAAGGAATACTAACTCATATGGAAATCCAAATATAGTGACAGACACAATTATTTTACTAATTGCTAATGAATACAGTAAGGTGATTTCAAAAGGAAAAGTTTGCTTGGACTACTTCAGGTTTTGACCTCTGTATGAGCAAAAGCATTTCAAACTGAAGCTCACCAAAACTGATTAACGACACTAGTCAAGGCCAGCATGTAGTTGAAGCCATTTCCATCTATCATATGGCCCAAAGGATGGTTAAATGAATCTTAAAATGGCTACAAACTGCTCAGTGACAACATTGAGTCCTGTCAATTAGAAATAATTAGGTAGTCATTTTGGTGGTAAGTCTTTTTAAGTGCATACATAATGATGCAATGATGCTTATTAGCGATCTCATATAAGCTATGCTCAAACAGTGTGAAATAATTATGTAACTCACAAAGCCTTGCAATTCTCTGTACTTCACCTTAATGCATTTAAAAAACCACTTCATTACCTCCAGTAATTAATCCTCGATTAATTACAGGAAAAGCCCAGTTTATGGTGCTATGTTTCTAATTATCTTATAAATAGTTATGGTTTTAATTAATGTGTTCATTAAGCTGAATATCTTTCTCAAAGCTAGGCTCAGAGCAAAGGTTCTACTTTTGAGAGAAAAGGCCTAACTAGCCATAAGGTGAAGCTATTTTGGATGTGTTTGCTTTTATTTTAATATATTCAACTTCTTAATTGGCATTTAAAATCTAATTTGGAAAAAATTAAAGAAGCTTACGAAGGATTTTTTTCTTATCTGCAACCAAAAAGCTTAATAGTTTTAATAGGCAAACTTTTAACATATATTTGATGTACCCAGGAATCAGATTCTAAGTGCCAGGCACCAAATGAATTTAATAAGCTGTAAGGCATCTTAGTTTACAACAACAAAAACCAACAATTTCCTCGCCATCAAGTGAATTTTACCATTTAAATACGTAATTGGAGACATTTAGCAACTTTGTATAATTAAGTGAAAATATGTTATTTGAATAATTGCATTCTATTCTGAAATTTGGTAACTTCTGAAATACTAGAAGATGCATTATCAGTAATCTAACTAATGCACATATATCACTTTTCAATCAATAGCTCAATTTAGGTGACATGTCAAACTTTGTTAATGACAATATAATCATGATTTAGAATAACAACTTGTTCATTAATCTAGAGATAGTTAGCAAACTGCAAAATATATATAGAGGTTCATTTGAATGTCTAAATCGGGGTATCAAACGTTGTCACGGCATTGTCGCGTGACATATCAGGACTTTTCCCCCCCTTCACTAAACCAGGGTGGGCATGGGCCATGAGTTTGACAGTCCTGGTTTAAATCAACAAATTACCTAAAATATAAGAAGAAAATACCAACTGAGGTGAACAGGAAGTTTCTCCAACAGCTTATTTCTTGAGGTCAAGTTGAATATTACCTTCGAATTCATAAAAGGGTCAAAATTACCATATGCGTATGCCAGGTATTTTTCAGCCAAACCGAGGACTTGACATGGGTTTCCATCCCAGGAATGTCAACTTTAAAAGACATCCACTTTAAATGGTCTAGCACATAACCAGGTCTTTGGGCTTTGGATTTTTCAGAACTTTTGGTCTCTAAATTCTTACAAATAAAGATGGCACAGAGTACACCTGTCTACAGAGTCTCTTGCCCATGTGGGGAATTTTGTGCAGCCTCAATTTGGTTGCTCCTTAGCATATGAAGCAGCAGGGCAATGTTGCTAAACTGGGTATCAAGCTGAGCATCCTAGCCAAACTTCAAACAGGTGGTAACTTACTGTGGCTTGTGGTCCTGGTATTGTTTATTGTTTATTGACTATTGCTGCTAAAAATTGCTTAGAATTAAGTTCCATGTCCAATTGCAGAAGGAGAAGGATTAAGGTTTCCCACATCGTTTCCTGACAGAATCAGGACACTAATCACTCTAACAACCCTTGTGGATGGGTAGAAATAAGCTGAGTTTGACTGTAGGAAAAGGGAATTGTTTTTGTATGGCAATAGCCACACCAGTTAGATGATTTGTGCTGCCTCTTCCTCATGCAGAGGACCACATACAATCAAGTCCTTCTTTTCTTAGATGTTTACACAAACTATTCATTCTAAAACAAGATCACCAAATTATACAGCAGTAAATGCTCAAGACCACACTACCTAAATAGGACACAATCCAGTTTAGCCCATCTACAATCCACTTCCCATGTCAAAATTACTTGTTTGTACTGAATATCAGCAGCCTTGAACAAAATATACCAAATTTCTTAAGGAAAGAACTGCATAATGGCAGCTACAGAGACAAAGACTGCATAATAGCTACATTGTTGCCAGAACAATTGAAATAAATGTTTGAACATAATTTATTTTCTTAATTATTTTAGTACTGGCAAGGTTTTCTTTGCATTCCCTTCTCTTCTCAACCTTTGAAAATCTGACTCATGCACCAAAATAAAGTTTGCATCAACTTTAATCTGTTAAGAGAGAAATTCCCTGAGAATGGGCTCCAGCATGAGTCCGAAAGCTCAGAAGACTAAACCTCTGGTCCCAATTACTAACCCAGGTTGGATCCTGCAATATTATTCTCAGACATGTATATTTGCCTTTACTCTTGCTTGATTGCTTCTGCCCCTCCTCTCTTCCTCATATGATCTCTATTCAATTTCATTGCCTTTTTTGTCTTCCCAACTTAAGTAATATTTCTCTTACTCTGACTATCCCATTATTTCTTTCTCCCTCTCTGTATCTCTCTCTCTTTCTGAGTTTTTTTGTTGTGTTTGTTGCTTCTGCTAGAAGGAAAAAAGAGGAATGACATGACTATGATTATGAGATATGATTACCTTTAGTTGCCCTTGTGTTTTTATTGTGTCATTGTCCTGTATTATTATTTATTTTTATTCATTGCTTTTAATCCTATCTTCACTGCCAAGTGACAATTACAATATGGGTAGCTATATAAATTGATAAATATTGTTTGAGTGTGCATTTCTATTAATGAGGATGGTTGTATTGGAGAAAGCAATAGCCAGCAAATGCAAAGGGAAAAATCAGTTAATTTTATAAATGAGGTACTTTACTTTACAGATCATTAATTTTAATCAATAGTTAATAATTATTTCAATATACTGTTTTGTCCTAGTTCTGGGCTGTAACCTCTTATATTAAGTGTCCAACTCCAATGGACTCAATACATTTTTATTCACTCACTCACTCACTGTTATTCAATTTCTGTTGCTGCCTATTTCAATCCATGACTCCAGGTAGCTTACAATGCAAAATTACAATATAGTACATACTGCATAGCATACATAAACATGCCTATACCAACATATCACATGCATTCAATTAATGTAGAAGGGGAAATCTGCAAGATTGATTTTAAGTTCAAAAAGGTGGAGAAGCTAGACACTGCACAGTTTTTTGTCAGGTTTTGCCTATTCCTATGGCAGAGGCATTTATTGCTTCTCTCCTAAATTCAGGTGAAACATGGCTATCATTACATCACAAACAAATAAAATATTGTGTATGTATGTATGTATGCATAAATGTATGCATGTATGTATGGGCTAGAATGTACATCTATACAGTATGTATGGGCTCTACTCATATTATTTCACAACAATGTTCAATGAACAGTTTGAAACTCATAAATTTTGACAAAATCACAAATTGCTGCACATATGGTTTAACTTTTTCACCCTTCATTATTCTGATTCCTCTCTTACAAATTCTTTTTGCCATGTTAATAGTATTCTTCAATCTGATGTTCAAAAACTAAACCATACTTATTAAAACAACTAGAGTAACAGTGCCATTTTTCATTTCCTAATATTCTTCTCACTTAGAACATATCATACACCAGAATGGGAATACCTAATACTTGACAAATATACCATAAATCTGCAGTGTATAATGGAAGATGCCATGAACATCAGTCCCACAATTATATGCCTGTCCTCACATTATGAACAAGTTGATAATCACATAAGTTACCATCACATAGACATTCTGAATGTTACATTTGTTCATATGTCTTTAACAGTGTTTTAACAGAATTTAGAATGTCAGTTCTAAACCTTTAAAATAATAACACATACTGATTTTAGATGCAGATTTATAACAGATGTATTGTGCTGCATCCTAGCAATCCAATAACATAATTGTCATCAAGTTTTACCAGCCAAATAGGAAAACACATTATTTCATTGCATACATTAAAACAAATGCTTTCACTGATATATTTTCAATATAACTTTCTAAAATAATTTTTAACTTTAGCATATTGTATATAAATGATGCAATTAAATAAAAGTTATAACTGGGGCTTAAATTGCTTAAAAAGATTAATATTGCTCCAACATTGTTGCTTTAATTCAAATAAATCCTTGATAATGCAAAGAATTAAATAATGCAACTTACATAGAATATGAAGAATGCAACTTGCACAATTAACACAAGGTAATAAATAGCAACATTAGCAAGAATAATTCAGGACCATACACATTGATAATATATAGAAAATTGTAATACCATCCAAGAAATCCATAACATTATAAAAATAAATGCTGCATCCTAATCTTCACATGTCAATAATTTCAAACTGGTATTTTAATCTCATTTCCTTGAATAATATCCATACTCTAGGGTCATTTTCCTTCTCATATTCAATATTGTGCATGCTTGTATCAAGATTCCTTTCTTCATATCCTGTCAGAGTATCAATCACTGCCTCCTGTCCACTCAATCCACATTTGATTTATCAGCCACCGTCTTTCTGGACTCCATAACTCGACCCAAACCATCTTAACAAGACATTGACAAATAGCACTCAGTATCACATCAACCTGTTCCACTTAGTAAACTAAGAAACACTAACTGTGACATCTCCACATAAGTATTCTATTCCATTCCCCAGACTGATGTATATTAATGAGGAGATGGCATTTGAAATGCTTCTCCCACATCAGCATCTAATATGATCAAATTAGGAAATAGGATGATTTATTAAATTTTGTAGAGCTGAATTTTTTTTATATCCTATATCTGTGGTTTCAGAAAGTGAGCTGTTACTTTCAATTTTTCTGCTGACAATGTGCCTGTATTTCTCAGATGAATTATTGTGTTTAAAAATATTGCAAACAACAAAACGTTATTAAGCAAATGCCAGTAAAACAAACTAAATCTATTTTAAAATTATTAATGTAATATAAATGTGGTAGTTCTGCTGAAATTTAGCTTGTGATTTTACATTATTTGCACAGCCCTGTTTTATTGAAAGACAATTGTAAATCTATAGTATTATAGAGAACCTCATTCTTGATTCAGATTGCATTTAAAATAGGATTAAAAAACTGCAGTGCAAACATTCATCTTTGGATAAAGGAAAAATACTTAAAGCACAGAAGATAATAATTAGGAGTTAACAGTCTGATAATGATTTATTGGTCTAACAGACTAGTTTACTAGTCTTAATTTATAATCTTGATTTCTGTAAGAAAAATACGACAATGCAGTACAGAGTTCCTTAAAAACATACCGAATGAAAAATCTTGTGATTTTTAATCTGAAGTCAGTGTTCTGTATCCAAACAAATAAACCATTATCTGGCCAAATCTGTTAAGACAAGAAAACTTCCTGCATTTGTAGAATCACAAATTGCCCATCTCAAATTTAGTCAATTCTATCCAGATATGAGAACATAGAAAGATTACATAATTTATTTTTTTCCTTTAAATATAAAATTCCCTCCTTTCAAAAATAAAATTCCATTTGGAAAGGTAGCCCAATTTACTTTTAGGACAAAAAACACAACTTATTTTAAATATTCTTGATGGCTAAATATGAACATGGGAATATTTATTTTTTAAATTAGGCAAGTCTCAGAAATGTGACAGGCTCTACGTAAAATAATATATTTATCAGAAAAGGCTTTTCAGTGAACACCCAAATTGTTCCCTCCATTTTCTGAATCTCTTAAATTTACCATAGCTAAAATGCAGATAAATCTGGGTGTTTAATACTACATGTTAATCGATGTACCAGCTATTTATATGTAATGTGAGAAAGGAAAGACAAATTATCGGACTTAAAACAGCACAAAACAAAAGTAAATCTATAAAGACCATATCATCATTTGACCAATGTATAATTTATTTTACTTTTATAAAGCTAGAGCTTTGTTCAAGCAAATAAAACATATTTTTCAAAAGAAACACAGTATAAAAACTGACATAGAAAATATCAAGTGGCCAAGATAAAGTATCTGCTGAAAATATACACCTATTCCATTTGTAATGACATAAGACATTGGTAAACAACTGTGTTCAACTCTGCACCTAGAAACCAGGTTTGTTCCACATCAGCAAAAATTTTACTGATATTTATTATGCACTTGCTAATATTCATTCTTAAAATGACCACTTATTAACTTATTCAACCAGCTTATGTGCCACTATTTATAGTCCACAAATGGATATACAGTCTCCTAGATACAATTAATTGCTATAACAGTTTTTTTCCCTGACCTCTCACCAAAACATACTTCAGTATAATTTAAGTCTACATTTTTCTTGTCCTCTTCCAACAAGTCTGCCTATTTAAAATGGTTCATTAGATACTTGAAGAACTATCGTGTCTCTCCACTGTCTTCTCTCGTCCAAGCTCTTCAACCAGCTCTTCCCTAATGGTTAGGATCATATCTAGGAAAGTCAATCCCCTTATCTCTTCTTCAACCTTTTGGAAAATGAAACAATTAGTGACGCCAAAGAGCAATTTGTAGGATCTTGCAGTTCTAGCTGACCTGATTTTCCAACAACCAAATAATAACCATCTTCCATTATTACTTTTTCTCTCCTCATTAAAAATTCTATTATTCAGAACCCTTTTGATTTTATTTTATTTTTGCTCTTTGGATTGTTATTTTGTTTCCAGCCTTCTAGTTCTCATTATCTTTTTCTTTTTTTCATATACTTTTCTTTCAATTTTTATGTCTAAGTTGCCCAGCGTCACTATAGAGCCAGGTAGCCTCAAAATTTCAGTCCCTGGGTTATGAATGACCACTTCATGAACAATCCCTACATACAAGCAGACTGCCTATTACTTAAAATTGCAGAAAGTGTTCTCTTTTTTTGAGAAAGTGCTGAAACTGCACAGTGCTTTCAGGAACCACTGAATTCATATGTTTTTAATATACAGCCTGTTCTCAGGGGTTCCTTGAAGCACTGTGCAACTTCAGCACTTTGTTGGCTTAAGGAAGGGCAATGCTGTCCACCATTTTTAGTAACAGGCAATCCAAGTTCTGACTTAAATACAAATTGAAGTTAGAAACAGTTAGGGAACAGAACTTGTTCTTAACTTGGGGACTGCCTGTATCTCCTTCCCTTTTCATTGGCCTATTGATTTTGATTAAGTTGTAGCCCTCAATTCTACAGTTTTGTCCCATCAATAATACTAGTATTTGCCTTCCTGAATTAAGACTCGTTCTTCCTATTTTCCCTGCATGCTTTATTGAGTTTTGTAGCTTGACTTTTTCCTCTATTTGTTTTCACTCCCAGGCTTCTTCTCATACTTTGCATTGTACTGTTTTCCAAACTGTTGTTTTCCTTTCTCTAATATTCAGTTTAAGGCTGTCTAGATCAGCTTCACAAAGCACCTTTTACACAGTCTTCTCATTTCCCATGAGTGCCTCTCTTCTCATTTCCCATGAGTGCCTCTCTTACCAGGAGTCACTCATCGCAGAAATAAGACCCATTATCAAAGATGCACTTTTGAAGCAGGTGCTTCAGGACATGCTGGACCACATACAAAGTACACTTTTGAAGGATTTGCAGATGTCTAATAGATACAGAGGTATGGGAACATTACTTCTCTTTAATGCTATAGTAGTATTACGGTAAATGTGATAACACTGCAAACATATGCTAAGTCAATCATCTGCATCCTTCAGAAAAGCATTTGGGAAGAACCTGGTACTGTATTTTGCTACCCTCAAATGGTGATGCATCATGGTTTCATTCATTAAGTTCTTGATTTATTATACTTTTTATAATAATTTTTGTGTTTTGTGTTATTTAAAAGCTCATTGGAGTCTTTGGAAACTGTGTAGCATATAATCAAAGAAATGCATACTGAAAATTTTTACATTTCAATGTCTCAAGAGAGACCACACCCTAATAAAAATAGCTACTATATACCTAATGGGTTTGAATGAAGAGGTTTGCAAGCGCTGCAATCATTCGAATTCTAGATTAGTCCATAAGATTGTATTTTCATCCAAATGATAAAACTAAAAGCATTCATTCACAAGATCTGAATGCACTCTATTTTGATTTTTCTTCTCCATAAAATTATAGATAACTTTTTAATAAGCAGTATACTGAAGTCCTAAAGCAATATACTGAAGTCCTACATACAAAAGCTGGTTCCCACCAATCCTATGATACAAGATAAATTCAAGGCAATGCCCAGGGCCGTTTTTAGTAATAGGCAATCCAAGCTCTGACTTAAATACAAACTGAAGTATTATAGTATTATCACAGCACTCTTGCAACAAATGGTTCATCATGCTACCATCATAATTAATATTAAAAATAATCTCTATTGTATTTTAACATTTACTTAATAAATTTGTATTGCCACAAAAATAAAATATTAAATCTCCAATTACTGTATAAAATGCATATTTTCAAATAAAGTTTTCTATTTTTATATATTAACTATTTTTCTGAAATAATTGTAATATAAAGATCATGATTCTACAGAACATCGATGTTTGATATGATTATGATTTCATAATTTCAGCTTTCATACAAATTACTTGGTACCCTTATTTTGCTATATTTATTGTGGATTTCAGCTTCACAAAATATTTGCAGTTTCATAACTCCACTGATATCACACAAAATTCCAAGTATTTTTTTTTAATGAAAATTACTTATGAGTATTGGTAAGTCCTTTTTACTTTAGCTTAAGCAAAATATTCAAATGAGCACATTTTCTAGAAATTAATACCCAGCAACATGATTACTTTTTAATCTGATATTATCTATATATGCTATCACCATGTATTTTGTATAATAGATATTGTAACAAAACTGGTCATATATCAAGTCTAAACAATATATACGGACAAAGGAACTCCAAGTTAAACCACAACATTAAAAGTACAGAAAGGTCAAAATACTTTAACCTTTTGCTGTTACATTTATAATCTTGAAGTTAACATAAAATCATTAATTAATGGTTATTAAGACTTGGGAGTGCAAAGTGAAAAACATTTTATCTGGTAATTGTTCTTCCAGGGCGAAACTGTCATACCTTCTTGATCTGCTTTTTGATCTTGATCTCTGAGACCGATATGATTTTCCTTGTGCTCTGGATCGGCTATGACTCCGTTTTCTTTTGGACCCATACGAAGAACTGCTGCTTGATCGATGCCTTCGCCTCAAATAGAGACAGAAAACTCACTTACAATGGATCATTGTTTTTTTTTTCATAATCACATAAATCAATATAGTAAATATGGTAAAAAAAAATCACATACACTCCAAAATATATAGATAAAATAAGCAAAAATGGTTATTAAAACTTTTTTTCTAAGGCTAAATATAACCTATCAAAACAATATACAGGTTCCAGAAAACCTTTGGAGAACTCAAAAAGCTTAAAAAGATTTTTGTTATAAAATGATAAACTATCTAATTTTTAATAAAATGATGTAAGGTTGGTATTTGTCACTGGAAGAATTATTTAAAATGTACAAAAGTATTTTGAATGTATGTTAGAAATGTAATTTATCATGCTGAGTGGGTATATAAAAAAGCTTAAAATTTTTGAATTCAAATATGTAACATTAATTCAGATGATGTTAAAGACAATATACAATAGAAACCAAAGATTTTCCCTTTGGGAGTGATGGACACTTAGTTGTAAAAACTCATGGAACTTAGTTTTTATATATGATAACAGCAACAAGACTTTCACATGCACAAGATTTGGAAAGATTTGTCATTGCCTATGATTGAAGAGAGAATAGTAATGAAACTGGCTAGAATGGTGAAATTGATAGCTTTAATTAAAGTCACTGATTACTTGTAATGCTGACTGGAAGCTCCTATGAACTTTTAGCACTAAACAGAATAAATGAAATTATGATATATAGACAATAGAAAAAATAATAGCTAATAGAAACATTGAAAGTTGTGAACTTAGAGAAGACGCCTACAGTAGTGTTTGATTTACAACTGGTCACTTAGTGACCGTTTGAACTTACGACAGAACCTCTAAAAATTACTTATGATACATTCAAAGTTATGGCTACTACAGCATCCTGCACTTATTCACCCTTATGACTGACTGTAAGAACAGAGCTCACCCCCCACCCTGCTGGATTCAGCCCTGCTGGATCCCTACAGTCATTCATCCAGCCAAGGGAGAGATGTGGCTGGAACTTGCAACCATCTAGTTTCCTTCCTTCCCAACTAGGAATGAAGATATGACCGCAACTTGCAAGCCTGTCTATAACTCTGGGATCAAAGTTTCAAGCTTGTACAGGGGATCAAGAAGACAAGCAACAGTATACATTGACTTCATCAGCGTCTGTATGTCCTTGGGAGCCAAAAAACTGAAAGTAGCCTAATCTAACCATTCAAAGTTATCAGTGCTGGCATCCAGACTGGCCTAACTGTGAGATATTTTATTTGTAAAAATTATTAAAAGCAGACAAAATTATTAAACTTTGTGTGATACTCTCCAGAGAAAGCAGCAGGGGTCTGAATCCGCCCCCTCACAACCTAACTCAGCAAAGCAACCCATGAGTTTTGCAAATATCCTGGGTGGAAAAAAAAGTGACTTTGCTGTACATATTAATAGAGCAAAAATGAGCATCAAATGATGCTTTTTCTCATTTTTTACATTCTATCCTGTGTTCAGATATTTTATTCTACAAAATTAACATATAAACCACTTAAAAGTAAAAACAAAAACAAATGTAAGATTTTTACTTTAATACATCTCAGTCTTGAAGGATATGCATGATCTATAAATTGTATCAAACAATATATCCTCAAGAAATATATGTTTGAAACTCAATAGCACATTCTATTGCAGTAACTATGCAGGGATGTAGCATTGTCTCTATTGTACAGTGATCTTTTTAGCCACTTACTGTTACTACTGATAACAAAATTTTCAGGTTGAACACGGACTTCTATGGGAAAAAAAACCATGCACATTTCATGGATGTTAGTTTTTTAATAAAGAAAAAGAAAAAATCCTGACATTAAAAGTTTAATAACTGTTAAAACTCAGTAGTAAACCTTTCCTCCAAATTTTAAAACTTAGATCTAATTAAAACTGAATCAAGAATATTGTAAAGATTTAAGCTCTTTTTACTTTATAACATAAAACTATTCTCCACTGTGACTCATACTACTTTCATCAATGCTTCATATAGAATACAATGTGGCTTTAGAGTCAAATTACTTCATAGCATGTATCCTTGTATATACTATATACTGTTCAGACTGCAGAACAATGTAACAAAGTCATATACTGCTTACTATTAGAACATTAGAGGTGTACTACAAGGAAATATGCTACTGCAGGCATATTAATAGATTTTTTATAAAATCTGAAGCAAAGGGAATTGGCTAGCAATAAACACATACACACACACACCACTCTAGGATATAAAGTTAAACATTTGTTATTGATAAAATTGTTCTGAAATTAGAGAACATTGGGTGATAAATATTTTCTTACTGTATCTGAGTAACATATTTTCCAAAAGAACCTTTCTTTGGGTGCTGCTTTTGTGTTTTTCTGCATTGTTTTTCTTTTTAAATGTTTTAACAGCACCCAAAGTCACTGGCAGTTGACTATAATTTACTATAATTGGCAGTTGACTATAATGTAATAAATTATGATTGGCTCCACAATCAATCAGATGTTTAAACTAGATTTGGCTTTCTTTCCTCCTATCAAGTCCTTCCCAAAAACCTGGAATAGGCAGATATTGATGTTTGATGGTGTTAAAGGTACTATTATTTCTCTTTTTTACTGTCCCACCAGTTCTTGCTTATAGGCAAATAGTTTCTTGCCGATCTTCCAATGCACCATTGTGGCTACTTTGTCATACCGTTGTTTGTAGTCAGTCTGTGGAATCTCTTGCAGTGTCTAACTAGGTGGCCTTTTGTTTCTTCAGCTTCTTTGCAAAGAGACATATTTAGATTAAATTTGACATTTTTATCTATTATGTCCTTCCCAGGGTCCTGGGATATAGAGATGTAATTGTTCAATGGAATTAAAGGTATTGTTGCAAGATGCAAACTATATTATAAAAAAGCAAACACCTTAGTCATTCTCTGATGCAAACAACCATCCCAATCTCATTCTCTCCCAGCACTTTCTGGCTTTCAAAAAGCTAAGTACCTACTTCACAATCATGTGACCATAGGGAGGCTGCAATGGCCAAATTTCAAGGACTGATTATCTTATTATTCAGTGACATCATAACTTTGAATGATTGTTGAATGAGTGGTTGGTAAGCAAGGCCAAGCTGTATGGAGTCATTTCTTTCTCTAAAAAGATGCCATTTGTTAAAAAAAAAAGTTAATTAGGCAAATTATATAAACTGACACAAGTTATATGAATGCTACAATTTATACATCGCTTTTAGCAGACCACACCATAGGATGAAATACTGAACTATACCTGAATATTTTAAGTTTCATTTACCAATAATTTTAAAACTGAAGTAATATGTTTACCTTTTTTCATATGAATGTGAACGAAACTGGACATCTCGAGACCGTGATCTTGATTTTCTTCCTGATTTTTTATGGCTATAACTTCTATCTGAGGAACTGCTTGAAGATGACCTTCTACGATGTTTCTTTTTTCTTCTGCTTTTAGTCTCTTCTTCAGTGTCTGATGAATGGCGACCCATTTTAGCAAGCTAATTTTTACAAATATTAGAAAACTGTAAAAATTACAAAGTACTGTATGATTAATAGAAAAGTGTATCATTACTAAATTTCCACTCATTAGTCTAAAATTGAAACCAAGACTATGCCTACTATCTATTGTCACTACGTAAGTAGCACTATTCTCCAAAATATAATCATGCAAACTTTTACACTTTTGGAGAAGACACAATGCTCTATGTAACCTTTATTTAAAACAAGAAATAAACTAAATGATCTTAGAATGTAAGCTTGCACACTCTTAAATTCTATTAGGCTCAACAGAACTTTATAAAATGGATAGACCAATTTACATTTCATAGAAAGCACAAATAATTGTTAATGCAGTTCTAGCAAAACCTTATGAGGTACAAAAAGAAAAAGAAACAGTACTGAAGAATTTGGTGCACTAGCAGATTTTAAGATTAACAAATAGAAGTTGAAGATGTTAACAAAAATATGTAAATACATCTAAATTTGTGTGGCAGGGAAAAAAAACCCACAAGGTGTTACAGGTGCAAAAGAAAGGAGGAGGATTGCATCTACCTGATTTGAGACTGTATTTTGCAGCTTGCTGCTTGGTTTTGTTTGATTGGTGCTTCTGAGAAATAGAAGACTCTTAGACTCAGAGCAACACAACTTGATATTTGGCATGGTATAACAAAGCCAAAGTTAATGTGGATTTTAAAATAATTATGCTGGACATGTCATACTGAAAATATGGAATAGATATAAACTCAAGTTGTGCCCCAAAGCATCTTTGTGGCTGTCAACACAAGAAACATTTTACAGATGAGAAATAATAGGCCAACCCAAATGGGCAGCTTACTGAGATACTAGTACTTTGTCAAGGGGGGATACAAAAAAAAAAAAAAAAGAATTGGCGGCAGAAATAACTGGCAATATTTTTCATATCTACAATTATTAGAAAGATTTAAAGCAGACAAAAGTTTGTAGTTTTTCAGTACTCTAAGAATGAAATAGAATTATGTGCAAATGAAGTATATGCAATTGCTAAAATGTATAAACTTTGTTTTTGTAATCTGAAACACCAAGTGAAAGAGTGTACAATGAAGTAGTCTAAACAGTTTGGTTATAATATACAGATGGAAAAATGGAAAAATATGTGGCTAAAAGGATTGAAATGTACATATTATAATCCATGGCTGGTGAAAATTTCAGATTCAAATACATATACTGATTCAGTGGATTTTAAAGATTAATAGAAAATTGAGGCCAGAAGTCTTTCTTTTGGGATTGATGGACAAACTCAGTTAGGGATAAAAAGGCATGAAATTTTATTTTTATACAATACGGGATAACTGCAAAGGCACTGTTGTACTGTCTTGTTGGCATAAACCCACAACAGTTGATGAAGATGATGGATCTTTTATGAAATGGCTAAACTGACATCTTTGAGCAGAGAAACAATATATTTTTATTGATGACCCTTTATGGACTTTTCCCCACTCGCGCCTGTGTGTAAAATTAAAGCCAAGCTAGCATGAGAAACAAGGGATGGTGGTTATTCAAAAGGTTTAAATGGCAGGAGGACGGACCTTACACAAACCGTTCCTCCCCTTCCCGAAACTGGACCCCAGATGAATTGGGCTGGCTTCTGGCAAGTTGGGTGGGGAGGAACAGGCTTCAGTCCAATTCAGGCCTAATATCTGAGGCCGGCTCGCTGCTTTGAAAGCAAAAGCGGCTCCAGGCCACCTTTAGTACCCAGAGGGCTTTTCACAGCCCTTCGGAAAGAAGCGACCTCAGCATCCTCCCTGCCTAGCAACTCTCCCCATCGGTTCAGCTGACGGAGGAAAAAGATGGGGGAGCCCTAGCAAACCCCGGGACGTGGTTACCCTCCAAACAGATTTCCTCGGTCGAGAAGAAGGAACGGCCCGAACCGTCAAGGCTCCGGGCATTGCCCATATTATAGGGCTTCCAGACCGGATTCTGTCCCCTATATTCCCGAAAACCAGGATATGAAGCGCTATAGCGGCTTTTTTGAAAGCTCTCCTAATCCTACGCCTCTTTCCCGAGCCCAGCGGCAAACCGCACCCACCCACCCCCTTTCCCCGAAACCCGAGCCCACTTACCTCAGGAGCCGGCTGAAGGCCTCCGCGCTGCCGAGCTTCCGTAGTTTGAGCTCAGCGCCTTCCTCCACCAGACCGGCAGCCAGACCTTATTAAGCCATCACAACGCTCATCCATCCACGTGCCCAGGCAAGGAGCGCCGAGGTTATCGATCGGAAGGCCGGCGTCTTGCGCTGGCGGCGGCGCGGCTTTCTTCCTGGCAGCGTTGCTTCTTCTTTTGTTTTGGTTTTACCTCAAACAACCGCGTTCACATTAACACATTTTTTTTTAATTTTAATTAACGTCAGTATCAAGGTGTTGTTTTTTTAATGCACCGGTGGATGGGTTTTTTTGTGTGTGCGTGTGTGGCCTTTCTTTATGTCCGGTTTTTGTGCACACGCGAGTCACATCTAGAAGGCGGGGGGGGGGGGAGAGAAGAGAAATCCCGAATAAATCACGGAGTTCTATCTGTATAAACTGCACTTTGATTAAAATTGAAACGATTTATCTGCAAGCTGCTTTTAAGTTGCTGCAGGTTTTCTACAGTGGAAAGAAAGGGTTTTCGGAGCTTAGGCGCATATTAGTTTCCCAGTTGAGACTACGTTAAGGTTGGTTGAGATTATTGCTAAAGGAGGGAAACTTAAAAGCTCAGTTGGAGAAGGTAAGAATGAAATTTATCGGTTTTCATTTAAATCAAGAGCGATTCAAGCAGTTCACTGTTTCCTGTCACACCTACTGCAGATCACTTCTGCAAAAAAAAGAAACCCATTTGACATAAAAATGAGACACTTTTGTTTCACGGATTGAAGTAGTTGCTGCTTACTCTGAGTGACTTCAGGGCTTGGGATATGTGGGATAGAGCTGTTCATTGGTAGGGAGCTGAAATGCTATTCAAGAAGGCAATGGAGATCCTGGTTTTCTGCTCTTTGGTCCACCACTACCTCCTCTCACCAATCATGATCTTGGAAATAAACTATCTACATTAAATGCAGACCAAAACACGTTCAAATGTCAAGGTTCAAGTTTAAACATTTGAAAGCCACAAATCCGTTTTCAGGTTTTGGTTGTGAAACTAACCATGTTTGTACATTTCACATTCAACTTACTTGGATTTGCAGAAGAGCAAACAATCTGTTTCTGACAATAGTTAATTTACACTGCATAGGTATGCTCAAAAGTGAAATATTTAAATCAATGATACATTAGGAAATGTTATAGAGCTTTGCGTTCAAATGGCATTCTTATACTCTGGGAATAACTCAGTCCTGAGAACTAAATGTCAACTCTTGGTGAACATAGGCAAAATTGCACTAATACTACACCTGTATTCATGCTTCTCTGAAGTAACCCTCACTAAACTCAGAACAATTAATTATTAAATTGGATATCTGCATTTACACCTTAATGTCCAAGTCAGAAGTACTACTACATATATTTGATTGAATTGATAGATTGGAAGCATTTCTGTTTTAATTCCTAAACCTCAGTGGAAAGGTTATTTTTCAATTTTACTAATGTAAAACAGAAATTTCTAGCTCTCACCAGTGTGACATCTGCAATTTTTGTATAGACTCCTCAATTCATTGAACACATTTCCAAGTCAAATACATAAAATTATACAATTTCTTTTTTTATGTATTTAAAAATAATTTTAAATTAATGCATTAATCCATAGTTTGTTTTATTTTTCAAATAGAAGCTTATTTATTTTCATTCAGTAATTAAATGACACTGTCAGAGACACTTTACTGGAAAGTTGTCTCCATATATTAATTTTCTTTAATGCAGTGAAGGAATATACACTAGAGCTTATCTGGAGATGTAGGAAACTTGAATTAAATCCTGTCATTGTCACTGAAAAAGAAAGAAACACCAGGATTAGTTTAAAAAGAATTTACTATAGAAAGCTTTTATAAGAATTGGTATCCGGAGCCCCCATTCATTTCTCAAGATAGCTTTGAAGTTGAATTGATGGTGATTTTCAAGAGATGCCTTTAAGATTCCAGAGTTAATATTTCTACTTTCCAAATAGAATTATATTCATATTGTTCTTTTTTACTTGTTCAGTGAGAAGCAATTTCTATCTAGTCTATAAAATACGTTACTCATAATTCTGTGGTTTTCTAGGAGTTTGTATCACCACTTTCATCTGAATAAGAGCACTTAATTGAAAGCCATAAAGCATATAAGATATTCTGACAATTTTCTAATAAAGTATTTAAAAGTTTAACTTTTACCTTCTGGATCTAAAACACGTTTAGATGCCTTGATTCCATATATATCCATATATAAGGGGTAATATATATCTCAATATAAAATAATGTAGAAAATATTTGGAATCACTCCAACCAAATGGAAAACTTTGCATTCTGAGTATTAAACAACAAAATGTACTAATCAAGGGAGGGGAGCCAAATAGCAATGAGCATTTCAATTTGGCTTTTAGATACCGCTTAGGATTCCTGGAGTATGCAAAAAAAAAAAAAAAAAACCTTTCTGGGCAATATAATTCTCAGAAGCTTTTAATTTACTCCCATGAGACTTTCACATCCCTTCCTCCCTCCCCATAGGAATTGGGAATCGAACCTCACCTCTCCTTATTTCTTTACACAAAGAAAGTGTCAGGGGCGCTTGTTCTTACTAAAAAAAATGAACATGGGCTTGCATCTAATGATTGCCTATTCATGGATGGTAAATCCAGATTCTCTCAAATGATCCCATTAACTCATGTTGCAATTATACAAGTGATGATACTTTCTCCCCTTTTAACCCTTAACCTCACCAGCAAGTCAAAAATATAACTCCTTTTCCCTTACATCTCCCAGTTAAAAAATTCCCAAAATGAAAATCTATACTCCATTTGAATTTTCAATCTGGAGACTATTTGATACTATAATCCAATAGTATCAAAAAAAGAAGGCCTTGGCAACATCAAGCAGGGCGACATCTGGTTAGTATTTGGACGGAAGACCACCAGGGAATCCCAAGGCAATAAGCTCAAAGGGGAGCTGGTAGGAAAAATGCTGTGGCTGCCTTGCCTTCTGTTGCCAAGAAAACTTCATGAACCTCACCAAGTATCATTCCTGGCTTGGATGACACTTTATTATCAAAAAGAGACAAACTGGACTTCTTTCCGAGTAAAACTAGTGCAGTGATCATCTGGAGGGGGGCCGGGGTTGTTCAGTCGGGTGTCAATGACTGTGGCAAACCCGAAGGCAGTGAACTTAACTGGAGAATGAACCCAACTGCAATTGTGGACGTAAAAGGGATGGAGTATCAATGAATGGGCAAAATTGGGGATGGCAAAATTCTGCCAGAAAATGAGCCTCTTTTGTTTGCTTCCCTCCATCACCACCCCGACCTTCCGAGTGCCGGATCGGCCACAACTGTTGCAGCCGTCTTAAGCTCGCTGCCTGGAAGCCTCGGGGCACGGCTCTCAAAGGAGCCACTGCTTTGGGGCTTGCCCTACAGACCGCTCTCCCCAGCAGCGAGCTCTGCTCTTCTGCCTCTTCCCGAGGTCAAGAGCCGCGGATCCCGGGCATTGGGATGAGGGAGAGCCGACCCAAGAGAGGCAGGTCTGGTTTCAAGAGAGGGTCCGTCTCGGGCTTGGCGAGGTCTTCTTCCAGCAAGCGGTGGCCAGCCGCGCCCCTTGCTGGCTTGTCGGCCCGGAGCGCTTCCAGGAGGCGTTTAGCCCAAGCGCTCTTCTTTCCCTTCTGGCAGTCACCCGCCTGGGTGACTCCTCATTTCAGCCCCTCCCCTGCAGATCCAGCCCCTTTCCCCCAAGCGTTTAACTAACTCGGGACACACCAGCGCAGGATCCATGCCTAATTAAATTAATTAGGGCTTGTTGTCAATCCTGGATTAATGGCAGAGAGGGAGAAAGAGAGAGAGAGAAAGAAAGCCCAGCAGCCGGATCTGGAAAGGAGGCGAGGGGCGGGGGAGGGAGGGAGAACTTCTCCCTCTCCCCCAACCCCCCCCCCTAGCCCTTCCCCGCCTGGCTCTTTTTCTCTTTCGGCGGTGCGCCTGGGCTGCTCTAGGAGAAGGGGGTTCATTCCCAGTACCAAAGGGGAGGTTGTTTGCTCCAAACGAGGGGTTGGCTCTGCAAAGTATAAATAGTGGGGACTTCGATCACCGAAGCCCAGACAGATCAGAACTCTTCGCGGGGAGAATTGTCAAAGGCCGGTTTTTACAAGCTTCGCTCGGGGTTGGGAAACCTCCGCTTCCATTTAACGCTCCAGCCAGCCCCCTCTGCGGCTTTTCTCTCCCTTCCCCCCCCTCACCCCCCTCTTTTTTTTCTTCTCCTCCCACTCCCCCTCCTCCCGACCCCCTTGATGTGTTTATTGGGGGGCTCGGAGCAGCCAGAGGAGGCGAACGAGGGGGAGAAAAAAAGAGCCCAAAAGAAGAGCCGGCGATGGAAGAACTTACCGCTTTTGTCTCCAAGTCGTTTGATCAGAAAGTGAAAGAGAAGAAGGAGCTGATCACGTACAGGGAGGTGCTGGAAAGCGGACCCCTCAGGGGAGCTAAGGAGTCCGGAGGCTCCAACGAGCCCAGCGCGGAGGAGAGCGGCAGCCCGGCGGCCCGGGGAGCTGGTGGAAGCGGCGGCTCGGGAAGGCGATCGCCGGTGCGAGAGCTGGATATGGGCGCCGTCGACAGGAATCGGGACGCGGACACTCCTAAACTCAGCGAAGGTAAGACGCCTCCCCCCCCCTCCGGCTTGTGTGTGGGGTGGGGGGCAACAGGCGAGGCTGGGGACCACGCGGGTGGCTGTCGGAGATGTGGGCTGGGGGTGTCAGGGAGAGCCAAGGAAAAGGCGCGCCTAGCTCAACGCGCGCGCACGCGTGTGCTTGCGTTTCCACGCTTGCGGGTTCTCTCGGAAAGCCCCGCTGAAAAATCCGCGTTGAGTCCGGACCGGCAAGAAAGCGGCGAGAAAACTTGGCGAGAGAAAGGATGGAGCCGGGCGGTCCGATCTTCGGTGCCTTTAATTTCGCTTTCTCGACAAGCAGTGCAAAGCTCTGAGAATATTAAAAACTAAATCCAATGGGGCGGGGGGAGGGGGGGAAGCCAGTCCGGCCATCTCCCAGGGAGGTACGATTCCAGATAGCCGGGGGTGGGCGGAAGGGCTAGGGTGGACGGAATTCTACCTGTGGATTTTTTGTAGGGATCGACTGTGGATCCCTTTTTGAGAGAGGTGGTGGTTAGGTTGGCTAACTGAGGTTTTCCTCCGGTAAGCGTTGCCTGCCTGGTTGGCTGTGAGGGTTTGTTTAGGGTAGTTTTTCAGAGAGAGGTTTTTATATGGGGGAGACTCCGAAGTCTTTTTTACCGCCAATGTGAGGGTCCGATTGCTCCTCACATTAACTTTTAAAACAAAAAACAAAAAAAAACACGTTTAACTTCCTACTAAACACGTAGAGTAGGTCACTCTGAAGTCCATCTTTAAGTAATATTTACGGTTGAAAATTAATTCGCTTCCACTAAGGGACTCTTCGATATTTGCAAATGTAAACAAAGGCGGAATTAAATAAATGGCATATTAAAAGGGGGATCAGAAAGCTTAAAGTGTAGTCATTATTAGTGCATCAAAATATTGTGTACAGTAAAAGTAAGAAAATTACGCTTTACCGTTTACAAAGTGCATTTCAAAAAGTGTTAATTTGAAAGACGCGATTTATAATAGTTTCTAAGCATCACGCTATAAAAGAAATATTTAATCATAAGCATCATTGAAATCCGAAGAGAGAAGGCTTTTTCTTATAGCTTTATTTTCTAAAGCCCTCAAGACCTTCTACTGAAAAGAAGAAACCGCACCAGCGTCCCGGAAGAAAAAATGAATCTTAAACAGGGCCGCAAACTCGGTGACTTTCAAGTATATTTGAATATCTGTGTGTGGTTTGAGTCAGCGAGTGCCATATTCGCCGAGGGGAGGTGGAGGCGGATTTCTTTTTTCTTGCCCCAAACCTTTTGTTTAACGAAAGGAGCTTCTTCCAGATGGGAACTGGACTGAAAACCTGAGCCGGAAATGATTTGCTAAACAAATTCTGAATATGATTAGAGAGGGAAGCGCAATTGCGATAAACAAACTTCGGCGGAGCGATGGGCAAACATGTGCGACTAAAGGTACATAAGCTTAGCTTCGGCCAAGTAAAAGGCCCGGCCTGTTTTCCAAAGTGAAGGGTTTGTGTCTGCGCGCGCTCGGCTGTGTAGACTCGAAAAAAATGAAGTAAGAGGAAAGATTAAAACCGAGTTTCTCTCGTTTATGATCAATGGCAGCAGGCCTTTGTCGCAGGAATGTATAAACTTCCAAATTCCCCGCGTGGATCCGTTTTCATTTTCATCTGGAATGGGGGAATGGGGGAGAGAACCAGGACAAAGAGGTGGCAAATGGAGAGGGATACGGTTTAAAGTTTCAGACATCAAAATAGGACTGAGTTATTCCAAAGATTTTCATTTTGGAAGGGACATTTTTTTTCTGTTTCTCTACGTAAAGAAACCAAAGGATAGTTTTGACTTCTCCAAATAGATCGAGGAAAGGCTTCGTGTGGCAGATGCTGTCGCCTCTCTCCCGCACCTGCCGCAAGGATTTCTCGAAAAACCCGTCCGCCTTGAAAAGCTTGGCGGGTTAGGTAGTTTCCAACCGCTTTGCGGTTGACTTCGCTTCCCAAAGGGCCATTTCATCTCAGAAAAGCCTCCGTGGGGTGTTGTTTTGGGGGCGGGGGGAGGCGACCAAAAAAAAAAAAAAAAGACTGCCATGTGTGTCCAGAACACGAAAGATTCCTCCACCAACCCCAACTTCAGGGAAGGCTCGGATTTTTTTTCAGGGTAAATCTTTTCCTCTCCGATCCAATCATTCTTCGGACCCTCCTTCCAAATGGAAAGATCTGGCATTCACGCATCAAAAAGAAAAGTAGCCCCAGTCGACTGATAAAGTCTTTCTAAATTCAGTGTTTCAACCTCTTTGGCCTCTGCCCTGCAGAGGATTGGGGATTGTTGGGGAAAGCGAAAAGGACCTTCGGATCCAGTTGCAGAACTCGAGGTGCTTTCCTCAATCTTCACAAGAAACTCTTAGAGGGAAAGAAAATCCTCTGTGGGTGTGTTTGGGGGGGGGAGGGTGAGAAGGAGTGGGGGGGGGAGGGTGAGAAGGAGTGGGGGGGGGAGGGTGAGAAGGAGTGGGGGGCAGAGAGAGAGAGAGAGAGAGAGAGAGAATCTTGTTGATGTGTAATTCGATTGAGACCCTGGGGTACGATTGTCCAAACTTATAAAGCACCCAAGTCTTTGCATCTCATACCTCGAAGAAGGTTCGGTTTGGACTGCGCTGCAAAGGAGAAGAAAACCTTTGGTGAGTTGTTCAGAAACAACTCGCCTTGAGTTCCTCCTTCCTCCCCCATAAAGGCATCGGTTTGCCCACTGAAGTCCATGGGACATCCAAGGCTTGGGGGTGGGGGCTCAGAAGGGAAGACCTAGCCAGATCAAAACCGTAAGCAAGCTCTTCCGCTTGGCCCACCGGGCGCCTTCGCCAGCCGAGTCCTCCAACCGCGAAACCGTTAAGGGAGGTCACCTTCGTTCACTGATCTCTGATCCTCCCCCTCCCCCCCCCCTCCCCCCTCCCCCTCCCGCCTCCGGCTTAAGGCAAAAAGAGGCGTGGGGGAGACCCGCCGATCAGAGCAGGCCCAGGGCTCCGGGGGAGAAGGTCCGGCACGCGGCTCTGATCGCCTTTTGCGTCTCGTCCTGCAGTTTCGCCGGAGCTGAAAGAGCGCAAAGAGGATGCCAAAGCGATGGAAGACGAAGGGCAGACGAAAATCAAGCAGCGGAGGAGTCGCACCAATTTCACCTTGGAGCAGCTGAACGAGCTGGAGCGGCTTTTTGACGAGACCCACTACCCGGACGCCTTCATGAGAGAGGAGCTCAGCCAGCGGCTGGGACTGTCGGAAGCCCGGGTGCAGGTGAGGCCCACCGCTTGCCAGGATGTTGGGGAAAGGGGAAAGGGAGTTCAAAAGCGACGCTTTCCTCCGACAAGCCGCTTCTGGACTCGGGGCTGGTGGCGATTTTCCTTTGAAGCATCCCGGAGCCGCAGGGCCAGTGAGGGTGGCTGGGTGGCATTTGAGAGCGAAGGTTGCAGTTGCCGGCGGGCGCTCCTTTTTGGATCGCGGCTGGTTGAATTGTACGGTCAAAAGAGAGGCCGCCCTTGCCCGGGCGAGCCCTTTGCTTGGCCAGGAGCCGCGATCCCTTCCCTGTCAGGAAACAGCAGCCTCCGGCGAGTGGGTGTTGGATTCCCCGCGGAAGGAGCCCTGGTCACTCCAGTTTGGAAAAGTTCCTAGGGGTGAACACGTGTCTGGGCGCTTTCGAACGACGCTTCAGTTAGGAAGGGAGATCCGTTGAGGCACCAGCTTTTGGGTTGCCGAAGGAAACGCAGGGAGCTGTACTGGTCGTGAGTCAAATCCACCCATCCTGAACACCGCTCAGACTCATTCGGCAGTATAAGCGAGCCTCCTCGTCAACACACCGGGCGCCTTCCAGAGCTCAGATCTCTTCTTAAAATGGGAGGGGGGGGGGAGGCCTTAATACCGAGGTCTTGTAATTTGCTTGCGGCAGGTTTGATGGAGCGTGGGAGGAGACATTCAAATTAGGCTTCACCTGGCCTGAGATGAATTCAGGTTACTGCCAGAGGGAAAACGTATTCAATGGTGTTGAAAACCTTGCTTCTATTGTCCTGACAAGCCACCTTCTTCGCTTTCTAACCATTACTGTTGTTGTTTCCAAGCTGGGGTGCTCAGTCAGAGTCTTAGGGAATAAGTCACAATTGGCTGGAGTTGCACAAGGTGCGGATCCAAAGCAAAACACTGGTGCAAATGCAGCCAAGAGGTTGTCCGTGAGAGAGGTGAAGATGGAGCAAGATGGGAAGGCAAATCAGGTTTCATGCTGGGCTGAGCTTCCCACTGCAGGCCAGGCTGAATTGCGATTCCATGTGTGAAAATGATTAGCCATTGAATAGGTTAGCGTATGTAACCTCAGACAACTGGGTGAAATCAAGTAAATGTTGATTCAGCAAACCACACTTTGTTGATTCAGCAAACCAAAGGCAGCCACTGTGAGTGGGACTCAAATAGGATCTTTCCCCGTGGCTTCAGTTCTATCATTCCAGGTTTTAAATTATATCAATCTAATCTTTCCACCTGAAACAATGTATAGGGCCATACCAAAGTGTATCTAGGCTAGATAGTATAGGCACACACAGCACACCTTCCTTTGAGTATTAACCATCTCTTTTAAAAAGCAAAGTCTAAAACGGGAAATTGGATGTGTATTTAAAGCTTCCTCTCTTGTAAGCAATTTTAAAAACCTCCAAGAAAGGTGAAATGAAAGCTTACATATCCTCAGTTTAGAGAATGCAAGCAGGTTTTTTTTTTAAAGAATCTGTTTTGGAGATTTCTCTCCCCACCTTTTCCTACACGTTCCAAATTTTTCCTAACAGTCCCCTGAGCCAAAGTTTTGTAAGCTCCCTCCCTCCCTCCAAAGATGCTGGCAAGCCAAAAGCCAGATTCGTTTGTCCAGTGTTCCAGTGAACACTATACATCTCTATCTGCTGCAATTTGTGACTCCCAAGGAAAACGGACCCTCCTTTGTGTGAGCCCAAGGAGTCGTTTGAGGCCTTGAACATCTGCAGCTGCTCGCAGAGTAACTGATCCTTTCCTCTCCATCTTGGCGGCATGGACTGCCATCTGCACCAAACTGGGCTCCAGTTTTGAAAAGCTTTCTCTGCATCTTGTAATCGGATCAACTCAGGATCTGAACTGTCCAGTTGCAGCAAAGGCAGAAGAGAATCAAGGGGGGTGGGTGGGAGAAAGGGGGGCAGAAGCACAGAGTTTTGTTTTTTTAAAGATATAACCTAGGGAAAGTTGCAAGGGGGGGAAAAATCCTCTCTTTGTTTGCCCTTGTTATTCCTTTCTGATATTCCATTTATCTCCACTGCTCTTTAGTCTGGCCACTTAAAACACACACAGTTCCAAACATGGGGTATCTATATTTTGAGTAGTAGGGCTAAAAGGAAAAGGGAGAAATGGGGAAAAAAGTGGAAGGAATTAAATGCTGCTTGATTCCAGAGAAAGGAGGTTTGGTTGCCTCAACAAAAGAATAACTGGGGCTGGGTATAATCCATAGAGAAGAACTTCCAGAGATTTGCATTGATTAGAGTCTGGATCCTTTCAAATGGCCCCAGAAAATGCCTATGAGTTGGCTTTAAGCATCCTTTCCTGCCTGGTTCTCCTTGGCAGATGGCAGGAAGAAGAGCTTGCTAGCTAGTGTGAGAATACTAGAAGCTGAAATCCCAATCTCCAGACCGATTCCTGTTCAGGTTCACACAGAAGCAATGGCCTTAGATGCTGGTAGGTTTACTCTTGAGTAAAGATATTGAGTCTTGTGGCTTTGCTGCTTTGTGTAGTTGCACAGGATTCAATTATTTTATTGCAGTGATTACAGAGAGTTCTCTGGACGCAAGACACACGAAGTCGGATGAGACCTGTATCCACAAAGCAGGCAGGCTGGGCTCCCTTTGCTGCTTTTGGTCAGTGGCTGCTGCCCCAGGAAAAGCTAGCAGGAATGGTAGCTTTAGCCTGGAAATCTGGAATCTCTTGCTAGCAATTCCCTGAAAACAAAATAGTGTCTTTCACAGGCTGAGTGAGCCCTCCATCCCACAGTTGGCTTACATGTCTATTTCTTTAAAGCTAACAGTCATTACCCTGAATAAGGTTAGCGCTAGAGTATTTGGGTCATCTCAATGTGTCCTAAGGTGGGTTCTAGGTGTGCAGACATCCACTCACTTCTTTTCAAACTCACTCCTTCCTCTTTCAAAGAAAATCTCCAGCAATATTTTTTTCCCTTTGAAGGACAGCAGGTTTCTGTCACTCCTACCTTCTTACCTTCTCCCTTTATACACTAAAGCCTGGAATCCAACCAATTTAAAGTAGAACTAACTAAAGATATAAGGCAGTTCACTTTTAAGCCTTTGCTCAAATGTTAGTCTTTCTGAACTCAATGGATCTTAATAGTATCTTCTTTTGAACTCGCCTGGAGTATGTGTAGGATGGCAGAGGAAGAATAGATAGAGGATCAGGCAGTCCAAATTTGTTAAGGGGTAAAGTCCCAACTTTATTCTCCTTCTTCATGTTTTTAAAACTTTGTCTTGCTTTAATGTAGCCAAGAAAGGATATTTTGCCTGCTGTAGAGCTGTTTTCATGGTTTTTTTTTGTTTTTGTTTTCCTAATTTGAACAAATGAGATTATCATAATAATGAGATCATTATTCTGCTTCTGTATTGCATGCTAGTCCCCAGAGAAAGAGAACATTTCTCAGCTTCTTTATTATGACACTTTTATGACCCTCCACCTTAAAGTTTGTAATTAAATGCTTTGGTGTTTTGTTTTTTCTTACAGAGAAAGCTAATCAATACAACTAGTTTTTAATGAGCTCATTCCTTTTTGAGTTATTTCAGATAGATAGATAGATAGATAGATAGATAGATAGATAGATAGATAGATAGATAGATAGATATAACTTTGTGCAAATATCCAAAACCCTTGATCCAATTTCAAACTTTCACAGTTAGATCAAATAGAGAAGTTCAACAGGGACATCCCTGCAAAAATAAGAGTGTATTGGCAATGAAAATCAGAAGAGAGAATAATTCTCCTTTGCTAACATGGGATAGGAAGGAGCAGGGAGACAGAGATTTAGACTTAGGTTTTGCTAATCCAAAAATCTGGTAATCAGACCCCACTTCAAATGTCCATCTTGTACTGAATACTGTTATTTCCCTTTAAGCTCTAGAACTATGTAGTCACACCTTCTGAGGCTAGGAATTTGTTTCCTAGCCTCAGATAAACCCATCAGCTCCGGTTCCTTTTGTCCTGTTTTGATTCCAAACTCTTCTTCTGACTACCCCTCAATTTGAGAAGAAAAAAAAATGTAATGGTTTCCATTGTTCAACTGGGGGTCAGTGCATTTATCTACTTTAGATTTTAACAATGTTATGGCACCTGAAAGTCTTATATCATTGTTATTAAGGAACAAACGCTCTTTTAGTGTTTGTGGTGCTTAAAACATTATATTTTAATAATGTTCTTAGCCTTGAAAGCATCACAAGATTCTGCTCATCCTCTTGAGGAACACCCCATGCCTTCCTGTTTCCTTTCCGCTCTCCCTGGTTTTAGAGTCCAAATAAATTTCCCTTCTGCTCCATCCAGGTGAGCTTCTTGCACAATAACCCAGTTTTTAATATCTGACCGTAGCATATGCCTCTGAATCTCAGATTGGAAATTAGGTAGCTATCTCTGGAAGACTCTTTTTTTCAAAAATATAAACTGGGACCACCCAATTAAGTTCATCCATTTTACTTCCTCTTATACCCACATTTTGTGTAAAGGTTTAATAGAATTACCAACAACATTTACTCAGAAATAAGGTCAATTGGTTTAATAGAATTACCAACAACATTTACTCAGAAATAAGGTCAATTGGTTTAATAGAATTACCAACAACATTTACTCAGAAATAAGGTCAATTGGCTACAGAGGGACTTCCAGAAAACTGAGTGAAGGAAATAAACCTCACTCTCCCAGTTGAAAATCATAGGACTTATAGCAGACATCTAGGCACATCTACTAGGAGACAGGACTTACTGAGCACAATAGGATCAATCCCCAGTGAATCTGTATTGGGTTACAGCATTAAAGTGCTTAACAGGCCTGAGATGAAATACATTTCACTCAGAAGGGAAGTAAGACCCATTGATTTTACAGAGGAAAATTTCAATCTATCAGCTTATTTACTTGGGATAAATTTCTTTTGTAGAATAGGGATTGCTTCCAAACCATTGGAAATATTTTCTGCCCCCATCTATGTTTAAGTTTCAAGCCTTGTTTCAACTGAAATATGAAAATGTAAAACTAGTTTTCATTTCAATTGGCTTCAGATTTATTGAGGAAGTCACATCAAATGTGTGTGTGATTACAAAACTGTTTATTGATGCATTTTACAATGTTTAGCATGTGTGTAACATATCTTCTACTGTACTATTTCTTAAGTTGCTAACATGTGTAAAGTGCATGATGCAAGTATTTGATAACTGCAATGTCTGAAAATGAGATAAGCTTCTCAAAAATGAACATATAAATGGTGTTTTCACTCTCGATCATTGTTTAAACATAGAACAGAAACAGTCTAAACTTTGGACTATAAGACTGAGATCTGTGCCTTTTCAACTTTTGGGACAACAGCAGCAAGGGAACTTTGATACATATACAGAATCTAGTTCATTGTGAAGGAGAGTGCCTCATTCTACCCCACGGAACTTGGAGATAGTTGAAGGGAGATTCAGAAATATTTGCAGCATGTCCAACATTTGTAAGACAAGATGTTACAGTTGATGATGATTCTTGTGATGCAATGCTACCCAGGCTTATTCAAAAAGGAATGCAGCTGTGTTTTATGGGATTTACTGTTAGATCAGGGCAGCCTGAGGAGAGTCCAAAGTTGGACAAATAATTGCAGTGTGCAGCCAGGGAAAAGATCTGAAAGTTCTCTAGAGACCATTTAGATGGAAACGGGCTGGGCATAGCAAACAGGAAGGGAAAAAGAATCTCTGTTTACAAAATGCAGCTTTCCTATAATAAACATGGCATCAGAGAGATCACTTAATATATATATAGTTGTGGCTTTATATTGACTTGTTTGCTTTCCTCCCTGTTTGTCTACCCAGGTCTGGTTTCAGAACAGAAGAGCTAAATGCAGAAAGCAAGAAAATCAGCTCCATAAAGGTAGGTATGTGAAATGAAGCCAAAGGGGCCTTTGCCATCGACATGCCTTCTTTAATTACTGAGCTCTTGAGTGTCCTATTTGGTTTGGATGCTATAATCTCTGTTGAACGTACCCTAGCATTGCAACTTTCTACACATTTATCAGCCTGATTTCTTGGGATACAAGGGGACTTCCTTCAGTGCAAAAGTACATAGGATGGTGCCACTTGGGATAGCATCAAGAGGAGCAGGGAAGCTATTTGCCCAGGATCATGGGGATGGAGGCAAGCAGAAAAAGTCCTTTTTGTCTTGTACCTGAGCCCAAATGGCCTAAATGCAGGCATAGGCATCGTTTTAGCTTCGTATTGTCAAGTTCTGCTTCTCTCTCTCCCTATTATGGCTGGGGGAGTCTAAGGATAAAAGTGGACCTTGATTCAATTTTTGTTTGTTTCAGGGGTTCTCATTGGAGCAGCAAGCCAGTTTGAAGCATGCCGAGTTGCTCCCTATGTGAATGTTGGTGCTTTGCGGATGCCTTTCCAGCAGGCAAGTAGAAGGGCCAGCCATGGGCATCTCTTGAGACCAAGGGGCCACCAGTAACTCCCATTCCTTTCCTGTAGTTCTCTCCATCTTGCTTTTTGGAGACAGAAGCCCTGGACACTTTTTTTTTTCTGCTGAAAGAAAATGCCAGCAATTTCCTTCTGCAGGGGGAAGGAAGGGAGAGTTGTAGTCTTCCTTGTAATCATGGAAGGTCTGCAGATCATTCTAATCTTCTGCATGACCTTATTGAAACCATCATCATTTAATTGCCCCGTCAGAGTACTCAGGCTTGCTGTGGAAAGCTCTTGAGATGAAAAAAAAGAAAGCTTTTCTCCCTGCTTTGATTTTGCTAGGATCCAGTTCTCATGGCTGTAATCCCAAGGAACCAGGGTGTTGGATTGGAATAGAGCAATCAGGGATCTGGAAAGATGCCATAATTGGCAAGCTCATTCAGGACATAAGCCTGATATCCAAGACCATTTTTATCCATATTACCTGGAGAAGGTTCATCTGTTCAATGAAGTTTTATTTGCAGACAACTATTGAAAGAAACAATCTCTGTGTGAACCAGGCATGTTTAATCAGATAAAGTCCTGTGAATTTAATGCAGTGAAGCTAGTAAGGCCAATTAGAAAGGCAATCTTTGATGCAGCCACAGAGTGCTCACTCCAAAGAATTGAGTTTTGCTATTTTCATTGGATACAAGGATAGGCATCAAGACTGAATATGAATATCCTAATTTTGGTAGAATGATCTTTAAACAATTTTTTTTTATCACAACTGACATAGCTCTACAAATAGAATTCCATTTTAAGTAGTTTAATTTATATGCTTGCTGTCTACTAAAAATAGTGTTCGGTGTGCTTTTTAAAAGCTGATATACTTTTTTTCTTGGTAATTCCCCTTTAAACAATCTGTGATTGGTGAATGAAGGCAAGCCTGACGACTCTGTTTCTAAACATGTTGGGCTCTTGCCCAGCCTAGTTGAACATCTTAAGACATTGATTTCTGGAGCTTCTATCTCTAAATCATGGCTATTACTTGGAAAAAAAACTCTAGTTGATTTCAAGGGGATTTATAATGGATGTATTAGAAATAGCATCTTGGAGGCATAAAGCCAGAAGGTTTTTAATGACTTGTGTTCAGTCCAAATGAAACTTGTCCTCCTCAGGCTTGCTGCTAGTAATGGTATATTCTATAATGCCCACCCATTAAATAATTGTGGACAGATCATTCTTTTCAAACCTTCGTTCAGCCTTTCCTAACCTGGCACCCCCTAAATGTGATGGGACTACATTTCCCAGAATTCCCAATCAGCACCAGCAGCTCAGTCCTGGTGGGAATTCTGCTAGTCATAGATTGAACAGACCAGTCAGTACAAAGCTAGAAAAAACAGCCATATCTCAATATACATGAAATTCAATGCTTTTTAATTTTTTTTATTGAATATATATAGATTTTAATTTCAAGCCTTTTGAATAGGATTAAATATTCTTAGTTGCATCCAAAAGAAAAAACTATACAAAAAAGATGGCTGGTATCCATGATAGTCATAACAGCACAGCAAACCTCTTTAAAGCTCCAAACAGTTATAAGTTAGAACCTGAGCAAATCATACTTTTATAAAATTCAAGCAAAATGATGACTGAGAACCATAAATATCTACAGCCTTTACAGAACTCAAGAGAAAAGGCAAGAGATAAAAATATAGTGTTGAGACTTGTATCTACCTGCTTGATGCACTTTAAGGTTGCAGTACTCAATAATATTGCCTAAATATTGCCATAATTATGAATTAAGAATTAGCAGGACACATATATAATGTTCCCATATTAAACAAAAGTACTTTGAAGAAAAAACCAAATTCAGAATGGATAGACATAATTCCCATCAAGCATATTCCCATCAAGCCTAAAGTTCAATAGCTAAGAAGACAATCAACTACATTTTAGTCAATTTGCTAAACATAACTCCTCATGGTTAGCTAAGTAGCGCGTATACCATTTGGCAGCTGCCACAGAAATAAAACAGTAAAAGTACCGGAAGCTCTAAACCAACATTTTTGTGCTTAATATGTGTAATGAACATATATAAGCAGACAGACCAGTCAATTAATGCAAGATGCAGCAAACCCATCAGCAGAAGAAACCAATCAATGAAGCAATGCATTTCTGAGTTCAAGCAGTCAGTGTTCCTGTGTGCTTCCTGCATCTTGGATAATAGGAAAGGATGAGACCTCCATAACAAAAAAACATTTAAAGCTTTCTTAACATCTCCTCAAAAACCCACCCACCACTACACATAATATTAAACAAGGTTCAGGTATGGCTCTGTACTGCTCAGCTTTGAAACCAAAGAGCTGGTTCACCCATACTAAACTAGGATAAAATGAAATTTGTCGTCAACATGTTTGGAGCTTGTGACATTAACCAGACTGTCACATAAAGCTGCCACAAATTCATTTGATTTGATGTTAGATGGGCTAGTAATTTTGTTTTTGCTAATGTGGATTTAGATTTAGCATGATACATAATCCTAGACAAGAAGAAGTGAATAGATTATTTCCTGGCATTAGATCTATTTTAACTCCCCAACCATTTTTATTCTGAAAGTTGAGCTTTTTTCCCTTCTATTCTTGGCTTATCCTTGACTAGATGATAGTCATTCTAGTCTAGACTATATACTAACTGTTCATGTCATTTACTCCAGCTAGATAGAAAGCTGTTTTTTGTGGGGGTGTCTTCAAATATTTAGAGCCTGCTCTGCAAAAGCTCAAAACAGCCTTGACCTGTTGTTATGGATGCTATGTACCTGTTTTGAGACACAGCCAAGTACTGTGAGAGCACTTCTGCAACCTTGCCATTTACTTTAGGTGCTCTCATTGTGCTTTTCCGAATGTGATGACTTGGAGGTTTCATGTTGTGAGTAGCTTGAAAAGTTTGCTAAAACAGATAGATGAAAAGCTGTAAAAGCATCTGCTTAAGAGCAAGCCCCATTAAATGCTGCCTCTTCCAGCTTTGAGGATGTACTAATACAACCTATAAATGTTATGCATGCATTACTCAAAAGCAGGGCTTGTATTCAATGGGGCTTAATCCCAGTGAAATATGCTTTTGCCGCCTGATAGCTAATCCCAGGCAAGCTTCTGAGCAGAACTTCAACCCTCCTAACCCACCACAACAACATAATTTTTAGGAATTAACTCTTTGCTAGAAAATGTAAATCAGGCACCCTGAACAACTTGTTCAGTGCTTCAGTTACAGATAAAAAAGTGGAATTTTGGAAAGACATTGATTTTTCTTATTTTAATTTCTCCTCTAGTTCTTTCCAAAAACTGGGAGAAGGGAAGACGGACAGAAACACTCTTTGCCTTCTCTTCTATAGGAAGTCTCAGGTCATCTAAGGCCACAATATCATTTGTTTGGCCTTGGCTTTCCCTGGTGTGAACTTGGGCCTGATAAATTTGTAAACAGTGCTTAATGAGGCGGCAACTAGGTTTCATTCTGGCCCATGGTTTAATAAACAAACAAAAACACCTGGTTGGGTTCATCCATGCTAAGGCATAACCTAATTCTTTTGATGGGGCTGAAGGTTACAGTTTACTCAGGACAAGCCCCAATCAAGTCGGCTAACTTCTCCCTCCCCCCGCTTCCCCCAAGGATACCCCCCAGAAGTGGGTGCAAGCGCTGAAGGGTGGGGGAGGGGGCCCGATGGTTGGGCGGTCCGTTAACGCTCTTGTCTCTCTCCATTCTCCTTACACCTTTTAGGATAGTCATTGCAACGTGACGCCCTTGTCCTTTCAGGTGCAGGCACAGCTGCAGCTGGACAGCGCCGTGGCGCACGCGCACCACCACCTCCACCCGCACCTGGCGGCGCACGCGCCCTACATGATGTTCCCGGCCCCGCCCTTCGGCCTGCCCTTGGCCACCCTGGCGGCGGAGTCTGCCTCGGCCGCTTCGGTGGTGGCTGCGGCGGCGGCGGCCAAGACCACCAGCAAGAACTCGAGCATCGCGGACCTCAGACTCAAAGCCAAAAAGCACGCGGCCGCGCTTGGCCTGTGACTCTTCGCCCTCCCGCCCCCGGGGCGCGTGGCGATCCCACCGCGGGCAGCGCGGGGCCCCGGGGGGCAGGCTCTCCGGACAGACGCCCCCGCCATCTTCCCGCGTTCCGCCTTCCGACAGAGACCGACTTCGGCGCCCTCCGGAGCGAGCCCGAGCGCCTGCGCGCCTTTCAAACTGAACCCGCGGCGGCCTGAGGGGAGGGTGGGAGAATCGTCCGAGGATGTCGCTCGCTTCTTTGACCGAGGGAGTTGGGGCGAATATTTGCCTTCTGCTCCCGCTGATAAAGCGAGAAGAAGACTTGGGACGGCGGGCAGCCGGCGACTCCCTCATAAAACGGAGAGGGGAGCGCGAGGCTTTACTGAGAAAAGAGTTCGAAGAACTGTAGACGCGCAGCTGGGAAGTTCACAGGTTTTGAAACGGACCCTTTTTTCCTGCGAAGTTCACTTTAATGCGAGGAAAGTGGATAAGAGAGGCGGGCCTCCCTTTCACGTTGCAACTGATAAAGCTTGAGCTCGAGCAGCTACAAACTTAGAAGCGGAGATGGGGAGGAAATGGCGGGAGGGGGAGGAAGAGGGAGGATGAGAAAGGGGGAAGAGGAAGACGCACGGTTCTTTCTCTCCCCCTCCCCCCGCTTTTTTTTTTTTTCTTCCAACGCTAAGTTTAAGTCGGAATATTTTGCTAGGACTGTTCCGGGTCTGCATGGGGTTCGGTTTATTATTATTATTATTTACTTCTTGGCGTCCCTTGGTTTGCCTCGCATCCGAAATCTTGGAGGAGAACGAAATCTGTCAGGGAAAGAAGCACAGCGCGTCGACTTACGAGAGGTCGGGAAGGGAGACCTCGCAATACAATGCATTGAAGGGGGCGCTCCTGGTCGCCACCGATCTCATCGAAAGCAATGGGCCAGGTGTGAGACATCCTCGCCCCCCCCCGCCCCCCCATTAGTACTCTAGCCCTAGTCGCTTAAGACTCCTCTGATGTTTGGCTTGGGTGTCTGCAGAGTCTGTCAAAAAAGTCAAAATGGCGGTCGCGACGGCGCAATCAAACCCCAACTACCTTCCACAAGTCGCCATTTTGACTTTTTTGACCACATCCTGCAGGCAACCGCGCGATACGTTTTATTGATAACACTTATTTTCCAAAAGACATGGCAAAAATGATTTGCCCCATTCCTGTTTTCGGTTCGAACATCCAACCGCCTCTATAATAAAGGCTCACGGTTACGTTATAAATTTCGGACCCCTTGCCAAGGCTGCCTACATTTTCACAACTTCTCATTGAGACCAACGGGATCTGTGGCCAACAGGTCACACCCCATTGATTTCAATGGGATTTCTATGTAGCTTATTTCTTTGGTGAAGCTTGTTTGGCTGTCGGATTTCTAGTAACCCTGGGTATCTTCCTCCTCTCTTTGCTGTACGGACGGAAGAGTATCCATGGCCATCCGTGAGGCATTTCATAATGGCAAGGGGGTATGAAGTATATTTTTTAAACGAAAGTGGTGCACAAAACCATTTATTTCGGCAATGGTAAATAATTGGTCAATTGAGTGTTCCCTTAAACCTTTCGACCCGATCTCATAAAGGTGGATCCATTCCCGTAACCTTGTGATGTTACATAATCTATATCCATGTATTTTTTTTCTTTTCTGAAGAAATATAAATATAGATATATAAATATATAAATATATATATATAGCGGTAATCTGAGCGGCCGCGAAGTAGCCGATCCGTCCGTTCGCTCCAAGCCAGAGCTGCGCACTCTCTTTTGCCAAGAAAATGAAACCGAGAGGGGAGAGAAATCTCTTTTTCAGTTGAACTCTGTTAGGAACAGAGCTTTATAATTATTTGTTCTCCATGAAAACAAAAACAAAACAAAAATTATTTATAATGACCGTATTTTTTCTAGTGTATTTTAAGTTATTGAGGAGGGGGAAAGAAAAATAAGTGGCCAAGAAGAAAGAAACGCTGATATTTTATTTCTGTGTTGTCGGCACGAGAGTTTGTTCCACTCAGGTTTGCTTCGCTTTTATTTGTTCATTGTCGACGTCACAGTTTTCAATAAGTGCCAAGTTATGAATTAAGACACTTTGCAATCTATTGAATGGGAAAAAAATGAGAAAGTAAAATTTTAATTGATGGTTTCGCACAACTTTTGTTCCTGATCCTATTAAATCAATAGTGCCATTCTACCTTTTCAAATTTATTTTTTCCCTTCTTTTATCTTCTTGGGATTCCTGCTTTCTGTGTGTTTTAAGTGTGTGTTACTTACATACCGATGCTATTTTCTGCAAACTTTAGAGAGTAACCGAATCTGTCAAAGGGAGGTCGGCCTTTCGTCTCCACATATCTTTATATATTCCTGATTTTCAAAATGTGGCTTTCTTCCCGATCTCTTTGGTTGATAATTTTATCTCCACAGAAAAAAAAAAGTATGCTATTTTACCAGCAGAGTTTAACGATTCCTCACACATTTATAAAAAGCACAATACAATCCTATTAGTTTCAATTCCGGAAAATAAATCTATGGATTCCCTTGATAATTTCTTTCTGATACTAAACTTAGAACTGAATCTAATTATACTGTAGGGTTCGCTTATATGCTTTTCCTTCCAGTTGGAGATGTTGGAAAGTTAGAAAACCCAAGAGGTTCTTTCCGTTAAAGGAATTTTTTCCTGGGGGAGGGCGGGCGGGAGGTTAATAGTTTATTTTACTTCCACATTTGTTTTCCTTGATCCTAATTACACTGAATGAAACAATCGGGCTCCATTGATTCTGCAGAATGATACCCCACAAACCCGTTATCAAAGCGATCCCCGGGGATCTTCCTCATCACTAAATCCTACTGCTTCGATATCATCCCCAGTAAAAGTGGATCGGGTCATTTCCCATAGGAGCAAAAATATGACCGAATTCGCTTTCCTGGAAAAGGGCTTCCCCAACCTTTGATGGGACGTATTTTGCCTGCCAATTTAGGGTTAGGGCAGCTCTCAATCAGATCCAGGGCATCAGGTCCGGTTGCAATTCAGTTACAGTAACCAGATTTCGTTGAAGGGACCTGGGGGGGGAGGGGATTAATAGCGATCCATGGCGATCGGGATGAAGATGATTTCTACCAAATACCTGCGCGCTTCGGCAGTAGCCGACGTCACAAAGCAGGCAAAGCCAAAATCCAATAACTGAATCTCGGTTCAGCGTATAGTGTGGGTTCAAACCTCGTGATTATTTCAATAAACCCCTGTGAAACAATGGTGGTTAGGGAACAACTTAAGTTGGGCACTGTCAAAATCTCTGCTCTTGGGTAACCAGGGCTCCCTCTTGTACTTCCATGGGGACTTGTAGGGGTTAGTCACTTCGATCGTTCACACTTCTGGGAAGGCGGGGCCTGGCATTTCTGAATAACGGGCCATGTAATATTATTTACCAAATAAGTCTGCTTTCTCGTGGTTGCTAGAGGTTTTTCTGCACGTGATCTCTGGGGTCAAAGCTCTTCAGGGCCTGCCGCGGGAGGAAGCATACCAAAACACCCATCTAGCATCTTCTTCTGCCGTCCATTCACACGTACAGAAAAGGAAGGATTCATGGGCCTGGTCACTCCAAAGTTCCTTGGGCCCCGCTTGGGCAGCAATCCTAGCCACGTTTCCCTTGGACACACTTAACTTTGGACCCCATGGTCATGTTCATTATAACCCACCATGACTCCCAAGTTGACTGTGACTGTCGATCTCGGGTTGTAGTGCCCATTGACTTAAATCAGCCTGATTTTTCAATTTTCAATTTTTTTTATCCTGTAGGAAAGACACGCTTGTATACACCTATATACTTCAAACTTGTGGCACAATCCCCATCATTTCTTGACAACTTGGCAGAAGGAACTGGTTACCATTGACAGCTGAAGTCCAAGATAGCCTTGATGTCTGGGAGGTTGAGAAAAATTGGGGCATATATAAGAAATAATATAGTAGTGGTTTGGGAGTTATTTTTCCCAAAAGTAGACAGATTCAAAATTTCATCGGGAGAAGGAAATATGGAATCTTGAACCAATGAGGGATGCATGGACCATCTGGAGCAGGGCTCTCCAACCTTGGCAACTTTAAGCCTGGCGGACTTCAACTCCCAGAATTCCCCAGCCAGCTCTGGAAGTTGAAGTCCGCCAGGCTTAAAGTTGCCAAGGTTGGAGACCCTCGCTCTAGATAAATTCCAGAAACCGAGCCGGATCGATTCTGGTGGTTTCTGAATCTCTCTTCCCCCCCCCCCCCCCCCAACTCCTCCGAAAACACGATGCAGCCTTTGGTTCGCAGAATTGCCACGGTTTTGTTCTTACTTCTCTGTCTGACTTCGTGAGAGGAGGAAGTAGATCCAGGGAAGAAATGGTCTCATCCACTCTTGTGTTCTCTCCTTCCCTGCCCTGCCCTGCCCTGCCTCACAACTCCTTTGCATTCTTTTCAATAATCTTTCTCATTATCCACCATTTCATTTGGCCACTCAAGCCCCCCTTTCGCAGTCTTTCCCTCTGTCTGATGCTTCTCAAACCCATTGGAAGAGCAAAGCCGTTATTCCTACCCCTGCTAGTCTATTGGGAGCGGGGCTCCGCCAAAAAGGATGACTTGGTGGCGAGGGGGAACCTCCGACTGAGAACCTTGCAGTCCTTCTTCACGTCCAAGGCAGTCTAGGTTGGCATGCCTCCATGAACCGCAAACCAGGAAGCGATTTAAATAAAGCGTGGGAAAGCCGCCGGAGCGAACTCGACTTTCGAAGAACGGGACTGTTGTCAAATCGAGCAAACGCAAGCTTTATGGGACGCTTATAAAATTTTGAAGAAAGAAAACCTACAGCATAAAATGCCAAATAATTAGCACTTGAAACAGCAAAACACCCACGCATGAATATAGCCCCCACCTGTATCTATATGCACGCCATCCCTCTGTTTTGATGTAACACTGACTTTCAAACGCTAGGCAGTAAGCAGTGCTTTATTTTAGTTCAGTGTGTTTATGGCGCGGATGCCAAGGTCATAGCATATCACATCCCATGTCCATTCATCCAAGAGTAACTCACCTGACCTAGAGGACTTTATTTCCCATCGGGATATCACTGGTACATCAAGTGTTGCTTTGATTTGAGCGAATCCTATTATCGGACTACACAAACCTAGACTCCATAGACACGTGAACCCCGAAATATTGTTGGCATGTCTCCTCGGAGGTAAGGCCTTTTGAGTTGGACTCTTCTTATTTGGGACTAGTGTGAAACGGAGGGAACCAACTTAACCTAAACACAAGGAGGTTTGAAAGGGGGCACTTTGGGCTGAATTACATCCAAACAGCTCTTCCGCTATCGCGATGCGTTCCTTCCTTTCTGGAATTCAGATATAGTTCGGATCAATTCGTTTTCAGGAGAAACCAAAATCAGTCTCGGTTTGCTTTTAAAAACGCTGGAACTACCCGCCGAGGAATGCTTCGGCGCTAATAAGAGAGGGAATCCCCTCTCTTATTACAGTCCTGTTAACTGCAGCACAGTCGAATCCACAACGACCCGCAAAAAGGAGAGAAATGTCCAAACTCTGCTTGCTTGAAAGTCCCACTGACTTTTGAGCAAGTACTCACATGATGGAGTCAACAGTGCTCAGGACATTTATTTAAGAGAAATCCCACCTTCAAGAAGTAGGACTTAATTACAGTGAACTTTGTAATACTTTGTTGCTGTGCTGCAAGCAACAACAACATTGAATTTATAATAAATGAGACTTGAAAGTAAGCAGGGATAGAATCTTACTGCTCTCTTTGGATATTTCTTATTTCATCCCTAATTAAGAGACACAATTTTCTAAAGGACATTCCTGTAAATGCTTACTCAGAAGGAACTCCACTTAAATTAGTAGTATTTACTTTTAGAGAAACAGGTATAAGGTTGTAAGTTATGTTGGGTCACATCACTTTGCATCATTTAAAACAGTGGCAACCGGTGGAAAAAATTTTTTTGGAGGGGGTTTGATTCTTCAGTTGTGTGAAAAGAATGTCAAGAAAATTCTCAGTCTAAGACAGCTTTGCTGGCTGAGGAACTCTGGGAGTTGAAATCCACAGGCTACCAAGGTCGGAGACCCCTGGTCGAAGAGGTTTGGCATTTCTGCTGAAGACAATACTAGTCTAGTTCCAAAACAGGAATTGGTTGAATCCAGGACTGTTGGGTTCAGTAATCCTCTGCTGAGCTTGGGTTGAGAATTAGCCCCTTTGGTGGAAGAAGAAAATGTCAAAAGCCATAACAGGACAGAAACTGGCCCGATAGTTGTGGAAAAATTACCAAGAGTGTTAAAGATATTAAAACTATTTAAAAACAAACAAACAAACCAACCAAATTTAGGTTGTGATGTGAGCATTTTCTACTCTGATTTCGTCTAGTCATTTCTTTAACAGGTTAAGTACCTTTTCTCCATTGTTTCCAAAGAAAGATATTTTTCATTTTTATATCAAACCCATAAAGAAATTTGAGGCACTCTTAAAACTAACTTTTTTATTAGGGCTGCAAAATCTGAGCAACTATTGGATGGCTGCATGGAGGCATTGTTTTCTTTGTTTACCCTTTACCCTCTGGCTGTCTGGATTTTTGTAGTCTATGATGGTGACTTGAATTTTATTATGTGGGAAACTTTCCTGAATCAAGTCTACTTTATTAGTAAATTCCCATGAGATTGGGATCTAATACAACTGATTACTTAAAGGTAATACAGATCTTTCTTTCCCCCCTCTCTAGGGATTTTTAGCAGTAGTTGCACCTTATTTTATAGAGGAAAAATCTTTCTGGAATAGCTGAGAGTATTGTCAGAACTGAAAATGTCTTCTAGCCCAACAAAATGTATGGTAACCATGAAGAGAATAACCTGAAGATAATGAGTGGCTGATTAACACATTATCTCCTAAGGTCTTTAAAAAAAAACTTCTCAGACAAGTTCTGAACTAAGGATTGTGGTTGGCCAGCAGATGTCCAGACCCATATCTTCCTTTCTGTAGAACACAACTAAATTTAGCTAGACCATCTCCATCTTCTCTAGGGCTATTTCATTGCTAGGGTCTTTCTGTCCTAGTAGCTTCATGTGTATTTCTCTATTTCAGAGCATTCTAATATGGAAAAGCCACAAAGTGTGTGGAAGGAGAACAAACAAACCTGTTGAGAGATGCAGAAGTCAAGCTCATTCCATCTGTGCTGCAGTGACTTGATTGTTGAATGTTTTCTCTTCTAGCTGAAGTTGAAAGAAAAGGGAAGAAGGCCAGAGGAGAAAAGCCAATTATTACTGTAATCAGGACAAATTGTTTTCTAACAACTCAGAAGAGTTACAATTGAGTTACAATTGAGACATATAAGGATGATAAAGGGGACAGCATATTTTGTGTTGACTCAAGGATGGGTGGACACACTATCATTCATTAATAGGAAAAGATCTACCAAAGATGGAGAATCATGCCAATAGGCTTCCAAATCAAACATCCTTCAAATGAGCGGGGAAGTAATTTCAGTTGTATTTCCAACTCAGTTGGACAGAACCTGGAAACAAAAGGTTGGACAACTCAGCCTTGCCCATAAGTGTCTACTCTGTGGGCCAAGATTTCAGGAAGAGGTCTTATTGTACATTGCAACATAAGGGCTACAACAGTTGTAACTTACAACAGTTCATTTAGTGACCGTCCAAAGTTACAGCAGCGCTAAAAAAAGTGATTTATGATTGTTTCTCACACGACCATTGTGGCAACCTCATGGTCACATGATCAAAATTAAAATGACTCACATTTATGATGGTTGCAGTGTCCCAGGGTTATGTCCTTTTGTGACTTTCTGTTGTGCTTCGCCGGCAGCAGGTGCAGACAGCAGAGGTTTCTGATAGCGAGGACTCGGACGAGGGGCCTGTATGTGATGCAGGGATGGAGCCAGGACTATCAGAGGGGTGCTGCCTTCGTAGCTCGGGGAGGCTGGCAGCAGTGATGCAGAGGACCGTGGGGAGCCTATGCCCAGTGCGCATGGACACAAGGCTGCTTGAAGGAAAGAGCAGCTGAAACAGCAAGAGCGATTTGGGAGTAAGGCTGGAAGGTGATGGCCCCTCCCTTAAAGGATAAAAACCAGCCTTTGGGGATGTGTTCTTTGCAGGAAGTAAAAAAGTTCTTTAGACTCAGTGTCTTAGTTGAAACCCTGCTTTCTCTGGTTTGTTTTTGAAACAGTGGGTATTTAATCAGTAATTAGCCTTCTGTTCTTGGCAGCCTTTTGCAACCTTGAAAGGGCTTGCCTTTGATATTGGACAATTAGGTTTAAATGTCTCTTGGCTGGGAATGCACTGAATTCCCAGCGCCGCATGAAAAAAGGTTTGCTTTTATACACAGTTTGTGTTTGTTTAATTTGAACCAGGCTTGGGTCAGAACACTTTCTGATGAGTGAAGTCAATGGGGGAAGACAAATTCACTTAGCAACTGTGTTACTAACTTAACCACTGCAGTGATTTCACTTAACCATTGTGGCAAGAAAGATTGTAAAATGGGGAAAAATTCAGTCGTCATCATCATCATCATCTTAGCGCCTGCCCGACTCCAGTGGACTCTCAATGATATGAAGATTCTACTCCTTCAAAAGTTTTCTCTGGAAACAAAAAGGATAGAAGAAAATGGGAAATTTGAGAACATTACAAATGGCAAAGATAAAGCTAGATAAATAAGACTTGGTTTTTCTTTTCTTTTCTTTTCTTGGTTTTTTTCTTTTTTCTTTAGGAAGACAGAGGATACAGGCTATATTCAGTAATCTGAAAGATTTGATCATTCTTGGGACAGAGAGAACTTGAGTCTCATCATGTTTGAGAAGGCGTTTCCAAGTGACACAGTTGAAATCTTTGCAATAAAATTGTTCCTGAAAGGTAATACAATTCTTCATGGACTATGATTTCTTTTTGAGGTAGTAAAATAGAGACTAGTAAAATTGACACCAGTTTTGGTTAAAAAAAGGACAGTTTTTCTGTCACTTAAATGTAACTTCCACAGCTGGAAGATACCCCCATAAACATCTCACACTGCAATCCTGACTTAAAAATACACTGTAATGGGCTTATATCAATAGTAGAGATACTGAAGGCCACTGTTCTCAGCATATTAAGCATATGCATCTCATATGCATACAGTCTGTTAGACTTTGTCATTCATTATTGGAGGGAAGCTAACTCACCAGCAGTGTCTTAGAACAACTCATAGAAGCAAGACAAAAATCAGTAATGGAGGCAGCAAATGCTATTCCGGTGTTGTTTCTACAGATTCAAAAATATGTAAAAGCTTTTAAAGTAAAAAATGGGCAAAGGGCCTGAGACTGTAATTCTCAAACCCATTGACCACAATGGAGCTTCTCTCTCTCTCTCTCTCTCTCTCTCTCACACACACACACACCATTTATTGTTTTGCCCTTTCATTGCAGTGACTTTAACAAAGCATCTTTAGAGATTTACAGGTTCAAGATCAGTAGACTTTTCAGATATGATTTGGGGGGAAAAGTGGCCAGAAATTTTCCTACACAATGTTCTTTTAAATGAAGACTATAAGAACTTAATATGAATAGTGATAGATCAGACCAAAGGCCAATCTAATCTTGTATTCTGCTCCTTCCTACCACAGCAATTACAGGGAACCCACAAGGATGAAAAATACCTCAGCAACTGGCATTATTAATTGTATTGACTTTGATTACGGAAATATTACACATATACATCATGGTTAATATTCTGATCCTCCTTACATTTGTTGAATCCAGTGTTTCTCAACCTTGGTCATTTGAAGATATGTGGATTTCAGCTCCCAATATTACCCAGTCAGGCTGGAGAATCTGAGAGTTGAAATTCATCCATTTTTAAGGGGCCATATTGAGAAATATTAGTGTAATCTGTTTGGAAAGACAACAAAGTCAGTAGGTACTAATACCTTATGATAACATATTTGTTAATTTAATGAAGTGCTAGGAAATAAAGCTTCCCCCTCCCCCTGGTTGAGTGATGGCTAACCAGGGATGGGATACCATTGATGGCTAACCTTTTTATCATCCCATGCAGGTGGAACCCCCTTTGCTCCCCCCACCTGCATATGTGTGCGGGACCCTCCGACTCCTCCATGCTCTCCGTGCTCCTCCTGCCCCCCTGCATATGCACACACATCTCCCACATTCACCCCACCCCCCATGTATAATGTTATTGGATAATTCTGACTTCTAATGTTATAAGAGGAACAACAACAAAATATCTCATTACCAATACTCTATACACCATGAACAATTATAGTTTCTTATTCTCTCCAAAATATTTTATGGCCAATTAATTGATTTAGATACAATAAATGTTCATTCCAGAAAAAAAAACCCTTTCTATGCAGATTGTTTAAAATATATGTGCAAAGAAGTTATGTTGATTACATTATTGTTCTTCCAATTCATAGACAAAAATATCTGATGGAAAATATACACAGCTCAAGCTGAAGTGTAAATTTTATTTCTTAAAAATATGCTAGAAACAAAGCTTTATTCAAATAAATGAATACATGGCTAATTATAAAAGCTGAAATTAAGACTGCTACTTATTGATCAATTAGTAAAATGAATATCAAATGTCCCAATAGAAGGTAGCACTAACACTGTATGTAATATGTAAACTAATTATATTACAGACCTGTTACCCTAAGCCTACAGTTTATATTTAAACAATCTATACTTGGAATTCAAAATATATTTCCTATCTGACATATTTCCAATAAGACCAGTGGAATACAGTGGTTGGTTCATATTCTTAACATTACTTTGAGGCTGTTGATATATGTAACTCACAAAATGATTGATGCACACGATATGAATTTTAAATCTTTACAGTATGTTCAAGGTGCTCATTCTTCCTGCCTTCAGGATGATTGTAATAAAAAAATGAAAAATGTTCTTTTATCATAATGGAAGGTGATGATTGGAAAAAGATAATGCTTTTTTTGCATGAAAATGGACAAGGCAAAAATCATTTCAAACAGGAAAAACTGGGGAGACAAAAATATAAGCCTATGGCAAAACCACATATACTTTTATATCTTTATTATGTCTTCATTTATATCAAATTCCTCCAGACAGGTGAAATTTTGATGGATATTTTATGAGCTGATCAAGGTATGTGTCATCATTTTTATTTTAAAGAAAACATTTTAGCTGGATATTTGCAAGGCTTTTTCTTGATACCAAGGTACAATTTATGTAGGAAGAGAAAATACTGGTTTGAATGTTAGATTTGATAATGCCATGAATTTATGCAAATTCTTATTCAGTGAAAAGGGGTTTCTCGATTTAATGCAGCCTTCAAATGCTGGGTGAAGAATGTTACAATAAGAGATTTGTACTCATAGAAGAAATGAGATTGCATTGCTTGGTTTTTCCTTTCTCCCTTGTTTTCTTTCTCAAGAAACAGGGCTGAAAAGAAAGCAGCACATGCTTTGTCAGAGATTCATATGCTCTTTATATAGCTATCCTTATTCAGACCGCAACCAAGGGTTGTACGTCAGAGCCTGTTGAAGGTTTCTGAGTCTATTTTTTTATTGACATATCATCTTCATATTATCTCATCAACCATTTCAGCAAATCCCAGCTGAACTGAAAAAAAGAAAAGGTAGTACAATTTTGCTCGAGTGTACAGTTGGCGAGATAAAATGAAACATTATTGAATTGCAGAACTCAGTTTTCACAATTGTCTGCATCCCACCATTGTAAATTAACAAAGTAATAGTCTATGGTGAAAATATGTATAAAATATTTTTAATTTACTATTTGGCCTGCTAATGGTACAATAAAATAGAAGTTGTGATTCCCCTTTCTCCTTGACTTCCCACTTTGCCTTGTTTGCCATCTAGGCAGCCTAAACAATATTGGACAACTTGAAATGTTCCACCTTATTTTGATATATATTTATGTATACATTTATGGGTAAGATTTATATAGCCATCCAACTGGCAAATTGTGAATTTTAAGACTTTTGGTTCAATCCAACAGGTATATATTAAATAATTGCAAGATTAACATACATGTCTAGAAATCACTACCTTCTTTAAGTAAAGCATTATGAAAAAGCACATTTAATCAGATAATGGCATAATACATTAAACCATAAATTAACAATATTAATGGATTGAACAATGAGCTAAGTCAGGAAAGTAATCAAAGTTAACATTAATTAAAAGTAATATCTTGCATAAGAGCAGGTACTGGCCTTTAATGGATGTGGTTAAGATTATATTATATAAACATTTTCCATTCTATTAAGGAAACTGATTCAAAGCTTCCCTTCCAGGGATGGATTTTTTCTCTCTGATTCCAAGTATGATTTCTTCCACATGGTTCTATTCCAACTTCTTGTATTTGAGTAAATGGTTAAGGTAAACTTGCCTAACCTGAATGTGTGTTAATGTATCGTGTAGTCCCATTGCAATTTGTGCTAGGGCAACAGTATGCTGACTCATAAGGTGATCTCTAGAATGGAGATCCTAACCCACACAGAAGAGCATGAGCATACTTGGGGGTAAAACTAAGCATTTGTGGCACCATGACTCAAATAGCAATAGCATTAGCATTTAGACATATACCGCTTCACAGAGCTTTCCAGCCCTCTCTAAGCAGTTTACAGAGTCAGCGTATTGCCCCAAACAATCTGGGTCCTCATTTTACTGGCCTCAGAAGGATGGAAGGCTGAGTCAACCTTGAGCCTGGTGGGAATTGAACTGCCAAATTACAGGCAGCTGGCAGTCAGCAGAAGTAGCCTTCAGTACTGCTCTAACGACTGTGCACAATGGCTCATGTGATCTAACTGATTGGTACCTCCCTTACACATTAGCAGGGAATGCTGAATGTGGTTCACATAGACTATAGATGTTAACCAAGTGCATATTTTCTCTATCTTAGTGAAAAGCCTTTTGTGGAAGTTTCAATGGACCAAATGATGGGCAGTTGTCAGGTTCCAAAATCTAGAAAGATACTCTGAGTTATTTCAAAGCAATTTTCTTTATTGTTCCTTAACTATGGACTAAAATCTTGCAAACAACTACCAAATCACTAAAAAAAAACCCCCTACTTGCATAATTAAAGATATACTCTGAGAACTTCTAGGGAGAAGTGATCTTAACTCTCTTCCTCCCAACCAAACTATCTAACTTTGCTGTCACTCGCTCCTCTGGAATGCAGCGCCACTCATCTGAGAATCCAGACTACACTCCACCACAGCAGTAAAAGTGAATACTTATGGCCCAATTGGATGATAACCCTGTAACTCAAAATGAAAGAGGAGCAAATGTTAAAAAGCATAAATTAATGGACATAAAAGAAGCAAAAATAGATGTGATGTGTGTGGGACACCAAGGGAAAGGGGAGGTATATAAAAGATGGGATGTTTTTGTAGAATAAAGTTAATAAATGCAAAAACTTCAGGAGATAATTTTGTTGAGAATTGTAACTGTCTTAATTCCTAATTAAAAAGGCATAAAAGTTGAAATAAGCAAAATTGGAATATTATACTGTGGCTTTAAGCCAGTTAGGGAGTCTATAGTCCAACTTTTTGCTTTTTAGCAGGTCATGGAGAAATGTGAGACAGTAAGTTAATTGTACATGTATTGATTTTGAGAAGATGAATAGACTTAATTATAGAATACAGACTTGAAGGTTAATTACAGAATATTTATATAAGGAGGAATTTTATCATGTGTGAAAATAAACAGAATGCTAAGTGAATGATTCAACACTGAGCAGGGAATGAGACAAGAATGTATGATATCCCCTTTTGTTGTTTAATGGATTTATGTATAAATGTATAAGAACCTATGATGGTACTTGGGTTGGATATGTGACTGTATTTTGTATGGATAGGATGTCATGTCATTACCTGAGAAAATTTGTAACATACACTGTATTGGATGGAAAGTATGAAGCAGTGAGGAGTATAAATCTGAAAATTATGAGTATCCAAGGTCAACATAGTTGTGTTTCGCAGGGAAAATGAAGTGAATAATTGCAGCATGTACATAATTGGCACACAATAGAACCAGCTAATAACTTGGTAGAAGATTTAATAAAGATGATAAAATAGTTGGAAAAAACAGAGATTTGCAAATCCTTATAGAAAAGTGGAGGATAGTATGTGGTCTCTTATAAGGAATGAATGTCCAAAAAAAAAAAAAAAGGGGTGGGGGGGTTAGACATATTATCCAAAGCACTTGAAGGCAGGACAAGAAGTAGATCCAACCTAAAACTAAGGAGAACTTTCCTATTAGTGAGAATGATTAATCAATGGAAGGGCTCATTTCCAGAAGTTGTATGCTCCGTCATTGGAAGTTTTCAAAGGGATATTGGATAGCCATATGTTCAGAATGGTATAGGGCAGGGGTCTCCTGCTTGAGCAGGAGTTTGGACTACAAAACCTCCAAGATACCTACCAACTCTGTTATTCTGTATTCTGTTTACTTTGTTTTTTGAAGGGGTGAGTGAATGTTGGACGTGTGAGGAGTAGCATGAGAGTAAATTACAAGCAGTGAGAATTATGAGTTACTTAAGACTAACAAAAAAAAGAGTAACTCAAAAAAGCAACAGGATCAAGAATGAACTGTGCTGAATGAATGTAAACTGAATGCAGAAATGAATGGTATCATGAAAGAATGATGCTAAGTTGGTTTGGCCGTAGTCCCAGGCAAGATACTAGATGCAGTTAAAGGGACATATATCTTGCACAAAGACAAACCTTTTATTAGCAAACGTTATGCACTGATACTATTAGAAGAATGCCCTCATTTAAACTGATGATGTTTTCGTATTTTTAACTAGTTTTTCTTATTTGTCTTTAATAAATTGTGGTCTTTTGAAATTGCCTTGGGAGGACTTCATTCAGAAAAGTATGATGTAAATATTTTAAACAATAAATCAAACAATATCCATCTGTTAACAAGCCTCTCATTTTGTGTGTTAAAGGATTACAGTAGGTCAATATACTGATTTCATTAAAAGACATATATCTGAAAAAGGGTGGCGATAAAATTATATACCTATAATGTCATTATTTTACAGTGTAGCTTGGATTTTTCTATAAACCTAATTTTACTATTCTTTCAGAGCTCCCTCAGTGGAAATAATTGTAATCAAATCAGCTTTAACTGCACCATGATTAAAATGGGCCTTTATATTGGCCAGCCTGGTTCTAAAGTAATATTTGAAGACTGTGTAAATATCACTTCCATTTACTGACAGTTGTTATTAAACAATTCAGGTTAATATAGGGTGCATCAGCAAGGGGGGAAATAATGTATATAGGCCAGAAAGTGAACAGGATTAGATTTTCCTTATACATGCACCACAGGAGAATAAATTACATGAAGTAACTGTTCTGATTTGTTTTCAAAGTATCGAGATGTGACTTGAAACAAAAGTTTGATTGATATTGAATAATAGATGGATCCTATCTATATTCAAGCTTCTGTGGATGATAATGGACTAGAAATTGTCTTTCCAACTCCTTAGCTATTATATCACCATGGCTCTTGTAAAGACCAAGGAACCAAGTATGAGGAGTTAGTTCAGAGTGGTTTATTTATTGCTCTTCATTTATAAACAGAAATCTTGCCAGGCAAAGCAGGAATCTGCATAACTATTAGCTCTACCCTGTGAGTTGTTAGTGAGATTTCACCATCACCCTTGGATTGGGTTTTTTTTTTCTTTGCTGTCTCTTTGCTCTCTGGGAAAGGGCCCTTCCTCCTGCAACTCTGAACTATATTCCCTCACATCTCTCTCCGTAATAGAGCAAAATGTGTGCATCCAGACAATGGTTACTTAGTCAATGAAACCATTATTTTATAGGATGTATGAACTAGATTTATGTGGTAGAAGTTGGTAACTGTAGACCTTGGTCACATGCCCCATATTTTTGCTGCCATTTTTATTCCTTATGCTATGGAATACATTAATAACATTTATGTTCTCTGTTCTTAGGCATTCTAATTCCTTTTACATTCCTAATACACATACACCAGGGGTAACTTGACAGCTTTAAGACTTGTGGATTTCAACTCCCAGAATTCGTCCTCCAGTCATGTTAGCTCAGGAATTCTGGGATTTGAAGTCCCCAAGTCTTATACTTGCCAAGTTTGAAAACTCTTGACATACACAAACAAATCCCAAAATTGCTCAGTACAGAGGTGGTATCCAGTAGGTTCTGACCAGTTCTGGAGAATCGGTAGCAGAAATTTTGAGTAGTTCAGAGAACCGGCAATACCACCTCCAACAGGAGATTTTACAGTATCCTTCCCCTTCCACCCACTAAGCCATGCCCACAGAACTGGTAGTAATAAAAATTGAATCCTTCCATTGGCTCAATACCATTAAAAATACCCTCTATTATTATTTTATTTGTTAGATTTATACCTAATAAAGTCAAGGTAGCCCATATGTGTGTGTGGGGGACGGGACAGTTGTCTCTGTTTATTTATCCCTGCAACAATACCTGTGTAATATAGCTGAGTTGAGAATGAGCAATGCTACTAATGTTATTTGGCAAAAATGAGTATTTCATAATGGAAAAGTATCCTTCTTTTAAAGTAAAAATAAAATGAACATTTGCAACTATGTGTGCATCTGCTTTTATCTCCTGTATATTAAACATTTTTTACAAGAAAGATGTACGTTAAGATACATGTAATCCTTGACTTACAACCATTCATTTAGCGACTAAGTTACAATGGCACAGAAAAAAAGTGAATTATGACTGTTTTTCACCCAAACATTGCAGCATCCCCATGATTAAAATTCGGACGCTTGGCAAGTGGCATGTATTTATGACGGTTACAGTGTCCTAGGGTCATGTATCACCTTTTGTGACTAGCAAAGTCAATAGGTAATCCAGATTCACTTAACAACCATGTTACTAACTTGACAGCTGCAGTAATCTATTTAACAATTGTAGCAAGGTTGTAAAATAGGGAAAAAAAATCACTTAACAACTGTCTTGCTTAGCAATGGAAATTTTGAGTGGCCGTAAGTCAAGATTACCTGTAATGCATTGGGCAGTTTTAGTCACATCATACCTAAGCCCATTTCCTACTACAACTGTCATATACTTTCCTCTTTGACCTCCTAGTTGCAAGTCCTTGAGGTTTGGCCCTTATGGCTCCATTATTGCCCTTTTTCTTCACATAATTTTCTTCACATTGTAAATGCATAAAGGAAACTTAATATTTCAGCATTTTGATCTGCTTCTGAACTTTCTGCATAATTCCACTACTCCTAGCTTGAAGTGGTGATAAGTTTTCTTTATTAACACCAAGCAATTTCCATAACTATTTGAAGCAATAGTTACCTAGTTATATTATCTAGGAGCTTGCCCTGTATTGATGGATGTTGTTTATATGTGATAAATCTGCCATGACAGTTAATCTGTGATAGCTGTTTTCATACAAATCAAATTTCACACAGTACCAGTAGCAATCTTCATGTGTTAAAAATGGTTCTGTGATCTGGCCCTGACATAGGCTATACATGTCATTATAGTTGTGCTTTTAATGATGTGGGAAAATACCCAAACAAAGCTGAATACCATACATATAAATACCCGCGAAACACACGCACACACACACACACACATATATGGTTTTTAAGAAGAGATTGGACAGTCACTTGTCTGAAATAGTATAGCATTCTTTTTATAATTGTGCTTGAACTAGAAGGGGGCTGGACTAGAAGACCTCCAAGTTCCCTCCCAGTTCTATTCTTATTCCTATTCCTTATTCAGTTCTGTTCTGTTCTATTCTCTTCTCTTTTTTTAAAATAAACTTTATTGAATTTTTATTACATTAAAAATATAAAAAATATATCACTCAATACAGCTATTTGTGGTGCTTATCATATGACAATAATTTGTACATTATTTATAGATATTAATTCATGCACAATTACATTCTTATGATATCCATATTCTATATTTAATAATTACCTATCCTTAATCTATCTCTGATCTATCCAGCAATACTATTGTTCCCACACCTTATAAAATATTAAAGCTTCTTTATCTTTTAAATTCAGTGTTAATTTATTCATTTCAGCACAATTCATAACTTTTTGTATAGCCAGTTTCTCTGCGGGTATATATGGCTGTTTCCAACATTGGGCAAAGGCAATCCTGGCAGCAGTCATTATGTATAATAATAAATATTTTGTGCTCTTTACATATTTTTTTTGAAGATCCCCAATAGGAAGAGTTCTGGTTCAAGGTCTAATTGTTCATTGGTGACTTCCTGTAGCCAATTTTTGATTTTAAGCCAATATTTTCAAGCCTCTGGGCAAGACCACCACATATGATAATATGTTCCCTCTTTTATTTTACATTTTCAACATATAGGACTCATTTTAGGATACATTTTCACTAATCTTGAAGGGCGTAAGTGCCACCTATAGAACATTTTATGTGCATTTTCTTTGTATGCTCCTGATTTTGTTAATTTGTGATTTCTATTCCATACAGTCTCCCAGTCTGATAATTTAATGTTGTTACCAATATTTTGACCCCATGTGATCATACATCCTTTCACTACTTCTTCTAATTCTACTTCCAGGAGATATTTGAAAATTTTGGTAATTTTTTTTTATCTGGGCCTAATAAAATTTGGTCTAATTGTTGTGGTTTCAGGTATATTCTGTACTCCTTTCCATCGGCTTTCTATTTGGAGATAAGCTCACCAGTCTACCCATAGCCCTTGTTCTTGGAGCTCCTGTATTGTTTTTACATTTCCATGAATGTCCAATAAGTCTTCATACTTTAACATTTTGTTCAGGTCTAAATAATTTGGGTGGGTCATCGCTTCCATTGTGGATAGCCAGATTGGGATTTTTATACAGTGTTTCTTTTTAACTTTGATCCAGTTGTATATCAACAAATCTCTGATCAGATGTCTGTAGAAATAATTTTGTTTGGTGGGTCCTGTGTCCCAAAGAAAGGCATGCCATCCTTTCTGAAGATCATGACCTTCTATAGCAAATATTCTTTTATTCTTTAAGTTAATCTATTCTATTCTATTCTCAATGATTTATGATGGAAATTCTGTTCCCAGCTGTAGTAGTTAAGTTGAGGACTTCTTGTAACCAGGACAGACCTTGAGACACTCTCTTTACTAAGATGGAAAATCCTCTCAGACGTTTTGTGAAAATGGCTTTGCTCAACAAAGTACCAAATTAACAAGCGAATTAAATGCGTGATTGCATTTCAAATCTCCCTCCCTTTGAAATCTGCTAAGGTTTATGGACATGATAATTATCAACTGTTTAAAAAAGTTCTTATATTTTATTTTATATTCCTGTTCAGCCCAGGAAAGAAGTACCAACATTCATTTCTCTGCTTGAACGAAGAATAGTTTCAGTAAAGGATAGAGTTGTAGACCTTTCTCTGGGTGCTGCTATTCTGGCTTTCATTAATTCACCAGTCTCTCTGTATTTAAGAGAAAAATTCATTACATGGGCATTTGTGTCTATTGATACTATTAAATACTATCAGTTGCTTGACCCGAAATAGCACAGTTATAAAAAGAATACAATAAATAAAAGAATAGAATAAAAAGATTTCTGTGCCTTCAAAAGAACCTGGTAGAGAATTGCTCATGGATGCTGTCAAATTTACTGTCCCTATTAGGATGACAAAAGCAAAGAGGACAATTTATTCTGGATATTTTAATTAAGACCATACACCTGCCATATCCAGAATGAATAATCCATCTGTTTCACAATCATCCAGTTTCATGGATATATTTAAGTTTGATATTCAGCTTCTACCCTGAATCAAAAAAACGTGCCATAGCTAACTTCTCATTCTATACTACAATGAAAATTGAACTTCAAAGGATAATTTGTTTGGCTGTGTACCAGCATAGTAGTGCTTTAATTTTAATATGAAACACAAACATATTTATCAGCCTTTCTGAATTAGGTCTACAATTATCTCCAATATAGCCAGCACAGTAAAATACTTTTTGTTGTATGCACTGCTCAAAAAAATAAAGAGAACACAAAAATGAGACATCCTACATCTGAATGAATGAAATATTCTTATTAAATACTTTGTTCATTACATAGTTGAATGTGCTGACAACAAAATCACACAAAAATTATCAATGGAAATCAAATTTAGTAACCCACAGAGGTCTGGATTTGGAGTTACACTCAAAATTAAAGTGGAAAAAAAACACTACAGGCTGATCCAACGTTGATGTAATGTCCTTCAAGCAAATCAAAATGAGGCTCAGTAGTGCGTGTGGCCTCCACGTGCCTATATGACCTCCCTACAATGCCTGGGCATGCTCCTGATGAAATGGTGGATGGTCTTCTGAGGGATCTCCTCCCACACCTGGACTAAAGCATCCCCCAACTCCTGGACAGTCTGTGGTGCAACGTGGCGTTGGTGGATGGAGCGAGAGATGATGTCCCAGATGTGCTCAATTGGATTCAGGTCTGGGGAATGGGCAGGCCAGTCCATAGCATCAATATCTTCGTCTTGCAGGAACTGCTGACACATTCCAGCCACATGAGGTTTAGCATTGTCTTGCATTAGGAGGAACCCAGGGCCAACCATACCAGCATATGGTCTCACAAGGGGTCTGAGGATCTCATCTCAGTACCTAATGGCAGTCAGGCTACCTCTGGCGAGCACATGGAGGGCTGTGCGCCCCGCTAAAGAAATGCCACCCCACACCATTACTGACCTACTACCAAACCAGTCATACTGGAGGATGTTGCTGTTATGTATGTAAATAGTTGAATAAAGGCAAGCTTGGGGTAAAGTGCAGGGTTCAGGCCCTGCACTTCTGATTGGATGATAAGCGGCTAGATCGGATTGGTCGGGTTCTGAGAATCTGATTGGCCCTTAACGAAGGACTCTTATTGGTACTGGAGCTAGCGTTTCACAGCTCCTATTGGTTATTTCACATTAGCATTGCCTATATAAAGCAGAGTTGTTGTTATACAAGTTAGAAGTCACTATGCAATAAAGAGTTGAAAGTTCACCAACTAAGATTGTCTCCATTCATTCTACCCATGCCTGAATATATGACACTGGCGACGAGGATGGGATTTGGAGACATCTGATCTTAAGGAACTTGGAAGAAAAACAGAGCATGTGTCAAAACGGCGCCACCAACGGAAGCCATGTCCGGCGACATTGTACCACCCGCTCCATACGATCCATCCCAAGAGGATTGGGAATCCTACATGGATCGCTTTCAGATGTTCCTCGAAATGAACAACCTGAAGGACATCACACCAGCCAAGAAGCGGGCGCTGTTCCTGACGTACTGCGGCCCGGCTGTCTTTAAAATGGCAAAAGCCCTCGCGAAGCCTCGAGAAGTGAAAGCAATAAGCTGGGATGACCTCGAACCTCTCCTGAGAGACCATTATGCGCCAACTGTATCCACACTCGTGAGACGCCACGAGTTCTATCAATGAAGCCAACGAAAAGGAGAGAGTGTGGCTGACTTCGTGGCAGACCTCCGGCACTTGGGAGGCCTCTGCGGGTTCGCAGACTTAGATGAAGCATTGAGAGACAGCCTAATTCTGGGATTAGATACACTAAATGTGCAGAGCAAGCTGATGGCGAAGGGCGACATCGGCCTTGTTGACGCCATCGCCGAAACTACTGCCGCTGAGGCAACAAAAAAGTCAGCGGCGCAGCTTCAGCGAAGCCGAAACCCCACAAACCCACCGACAGGCGACATCTCACCCAGCTCAGAAGGACAGTTGGCAACAACGCACTACGAGGATCTCTCTTCGTCGTCAGACAGCGACGAAGAAGGGGTCCATCGACTGAATTCCGACCGGGACCCTCGTCCTAAAACCTCACGCCCTTGCGCTGGCTGCGGAGCAAACCATCCCAGGGCAGACTGCAAATTCCGCAACGCACTCTGCCACGAGTGCGGGAAACGAGGCCACATCGGTCGAGTCTGTCTCAGTTTACCGGGACCAAGCCCGGCCTCAAAGGGAACCAACTTTCGCCAATCGGCAGGAAACCGTCCTGCAAGGCGAAACCCAGCAAACCACTCCTACAGATATTGAGCATTGCAGAAAGAAGAGGCTCACCATACTATCACTATAGGTCACGCCTCGGCCCTGGACGCTAAGAAGATTCGAGTTACAGTAGCCATAGAGAACCAACCCTGCCACATGGAGGTCGATTCGGGATCGTCCCTCTCGATGGTGTCGTGGAAGACATTAAAGCAGCTCATTTCTACCATCCAACGCCAAGACCTTCGAATGCAACGCCTTATCCTTAAAGATTACCAAGGGAATTGGATCCCTGTGGTCGGGTCTTGTCGAGTTCGCGTCTCGTTTAAAAAGCATACGACATACTTACCTCTAACGTTCATCGATAGGGACAGGCCTAGTTTGTTGGGCCTCCAATGGTTTGTGCCACTCGGCATCGAACTAGCCGGCGTGAACCGAGTCGGTGATTGCGAGTGGGAGGAGGATCTTATGTCTGAATTCAGCGATGTCTTCGCAGATCGTCTGGGCGAGTATAAGGGGACCCCAATTTCATTCAGCCTCGACCCTAAGGTCGCCCCAATCCGTTTAAAGCCCCGTCGAGTTCCGTTCGCCCTTAAGGCCAAGATAGATGAACAACTTGACAAACTAATTAAACAAGGGGTACTGCAACCCATTGATCATTCCCCATGGGAAACTCGTATTGTAACCCCCATTAAACCAGATGGGTCAATCCGAATCTGTGGGGACTACCGGGCCACTCTAAACCATGCCCTCCAACAGAACGCGTATCCAGTGCCGGTGGTGCAGCACCTCCTTCATTCTCTGGGAGGTGGAAAGGTTTTCGCTAAGCTAGATTTAGCTCAAGCCTATCAACAATTGCCCGTGGACAATAAAACAGCCCAAGCCCAAACGATAGTAATGCACAGAGGTGCTTTTAAATGTACCCGATTGCAGTTCGGGGTGAGTGTGGCCCCGGGAATATTCCAAAGTTTAATGGAACTATTGTTGCAGGGAATCAAGGGCGTGGTTCCGTATTTTGATGACGTATTGATTGCAGCTCCTAGTAAAAAAATTCTGCAGAATCGTTTAAAATGTGTGCTTAAAAAATTCCAAGAAGCGGGATTGAAAGTAAAAAGGGATAAATGTCATCTGTATACCGACAGTGTTGAATTTCTAGGTTATCGCATTGATAGTCAGGGTATTCACCCAACTGAGAGTAAATTAAGGGCAATTAGAAATGCTCCCAGACCTCGTAACAAAACTGATCTTCAAGCATTTTTAGGCCTTATCAATTTCTACAATGTGTTTTTACCGCATGAGGCGACTGTGGCTGAACCATTACATCAGTTATTAGATAAGAAAGCATTATGGGTTTGGGGTTACCGAGAAGAAAAAGCGTTTAGAAATGTAAAAGATTTACTTACATCTGATTCTGTACTTATGCAATATAATGAAACATTACCCTTGGTTATAACTTGTGATGCCTCACCGTTTGGGGTGGGCGCTATTTTGAGCCATGTGCTACCTAATGGAAATGAGGCTCCTGTTGCATACTTTTCGAAGACTCTATCCCAGGCAGAACGTAACTATGGACAAATAGACAAGGAGGCTCTTGCAATTGTGTCAGCCGTAAAAAAATTCCATGAGTATGTATATGGAAGGACATTTACAATTGTAACTGACCACAAACCTTTATTGGGGATAATCGCTGGGGACAAACCAACTCCCTATATATTGTCCCCAAGAATGACTCGATGGTCAGAGTTTCTAGCTGCTTATAATTATCGATTGTTACATCGACCGGGGAAAGCCATTCCCCATGCCGACGCACTCAGCAGAGGACTGCTACCAGAGACCCTCGACGATCTGGCACCAACAGTATCGGCGTTACAAATCGAAATGCTCAACTCGCCTCCTATGACCGCTTGAGATATCGCGAGGGAGACCAGACGAGACCACACCCTAGCACGAGTCCTAGGCTGGGTAGAGCGTGGATGGCCATTGGACCAGATCCCAGATGACTTCGCGCCATTTAAAACAAGACAGACTGAACTTTTTTCTCAAAAAGGCTGCGTTATCTGGGGCGATAGAGTCATCGTCCCAGAACGACTCCAAAAGACGCTGTTACAAATCTTGCACGATGGACATCCCGGGATCGTGCACTTGCACGGAGCTACGCTTGGTGGCCAGGCATGGACCGACACATCGAGCAATGGGTCAAGGCCTGCACCAAGTGCCAACAAACCAGCAACGCACCGCCAAAAGCTGCACCGACCAAATGGGAGACGCCACGTGGACCCTGGTCCAGAATCCACCTGGATTTCGCAGGGCCGATCAAAGGACAGACATTGCTGTTGACTGTCGATGCATACTCTAATTGGTTAGAAATTCATCGAATGGCCAATACAACCTCCGAGGCAGTCATTAAAGTCCTCAATAGACTCTTTGCAACTCATGGATTGCCGGACGTCCTGGTGTCCGATAACAGACCACAGTTTACAGCGCTAATGTTTGAACAGTACCTTGCTGACAACGGCATCCGCCATGCGCTCACCTCGATGGCGCATCCTGCTACCAATGGCCGAGCAGAACGCATGGTACAATTTGTAAAAAAGACTTTACAAAAGATGGACTATGATAATCTTGACGAAAAAATAAACCGCATTCTACTTCTACAACACATCACTCTGCACAGCGAAACCGGCAGAACTCCCACAGAACTTCTCATGGGGTGAAAACTCCGTTCCCGCCTCGACTGACTGCACCCTGCTTTCGAGCCAGAAAAGCCTCCAGGATCCAGCGGACGCTACCGTACCTTCAAGGTAGGCGACCCCGTTTATGCAAGAAATTTATCGGGCGACCCAGTTTGGATTGAAGCAACGGTAATATGCGAGACTGGGCCCAGATCCTATATTGTAAAATGTATTGATGAGAGACTATGGAAAAGACATATTGACCAATTACGGTCACGATTTATAACTGCTAGCCAACAGCTTCCCAACGACCAAACTGAGGGGGGGGGGAAGGAAGAGAAGATGACGATATGCCAGGAAACCTGTTCCAGGAAAGCGATGAATCAAGTGAAACCCAGGAAATGGAGCAGGAAGAAGAATCGTACGCTCCAAGGGAAATCACACCAGAACGAGAAGCCGAGCCACTACAAAACAACACCCTACCTCAACGGGACTGTACGCAGCCAGTCCAAAGAAAATCTGACAGACCCAAGAGACAACCGTCCTATTTAAAGGACTACATAGTCACAAATTAATTGTGAAGCCAGGGGGAAGGGTTGTTATGTATGTAAATAGTTGAATAAAGGCAAGCTTGGGGTAAAGTGCAGGGTTCAGGCCCTGCACTTCTGATTGGGTGTTAAGCAGCTAGATCGGATTGGTCGGGTTCTGAGAATCTGATTGGCCCTTAACGAAGGACTCTTATTGGTACTGGAGCTAGCGTTTCACAGCTCCTATTGGTTATTTCACATTAGCATTGCCTATATAAAGCAGAGTTGTTGTTATACAAGTTAGAAGTCACTATGCAATAAAGAGTTGAAAGTTCACCAACTAAGACTGTCTCCATTCATTCTACCCATGCCTGAATATATTACAGTTGCAGGCAGCAGAACATTCTCCACGGCATCTGCAGACCCTGTCAGGTCTGTCACATGTGCTCAGTGTGAACCTGTTTTCATCTGTGAAGAGCAGAGGGTGCCAGTGGCAAATTTGCCAATCTTGGTGTTCTCTGGCAAATACCAAACGTCCTGCACGGTGTTGGGCTGAAAGCACAGCCCCCACCTGTGGATGTTGAGCCCTCATATCACCCTCATGGAGTCTGTTTCTGACCATTTGAGCAGCCACATGCACATTTGTGGCCCGCTGTAGGTCATTTTGCAGGGCTCTGGCAGTGCTCCTTCTGTCCCTCCTTGCACAAAGGCAGAGGTAGCGGTCCTGATGCTGGGTTGTTGCCCTCCTACGACCTCCTCCACATCTCCTGATGTACTGGCCTGTCTCCTGGTAGCACTTCCATGCTCTGGACACTACGCTGACAGACACAGCAAGCCTTCTTTCCACAGCTCGCATTGATGTGCCATCCTGGATGAGCTGTACTACCTGAACCACTTGTGTGGGTTGTAGACTCCGTCTCATGCTACCACTAGAGTGAAATCACTGCCAGCATTCCAAAGTGACCAAAACATCAGCCAGAAAACATAGGGACTGAGAAGTGGTCTGTGGTCCCCACCTGCAGAACCACTCCTTTATTGGGGATGTCTTGCTAACTGCCTATGCTTTTTACCTGTTGTCTATTCCATTTGCACAACACCATGTGAAATTGATTGTCAGTCAGTGTTGCTACCTAAGTGGACAGTTTGATTTCACAGAAGTGTGATTTACATTGGAGTTACATTGTGTTGTTACATTGTGTTGTTTCAGTGTGGAGTTACATTGTGTTGTTTAAGTGTTCCCTTTATTTTTTTGAGCAGTGTACATAACAGGTATGGAATTTAATTTTCTTTACAAACAGCCACAAGTTAATACTCCTTTTCTTCCATAACCTCTCCCCCTCTCCATTTTTCCTAGTTCATCCTGGACTAACCTGTGAACAATCTAGAAAACATTCAGAATGTTTTGAAACACAATCATGTTCTCGCTGTGTTATACAACCTGAAGTTTAGATTAAGGTAAAGAAAAAGGAATCGTGCAGACCAACATACATATTGAAACTTTTCTTGTTTTATAACCTTACAGTTTGATTTTTTTTTTCTTTTGAGAGAAATACAAGTAAAAATGGAGGTAATGTCAGAATAAATATTTTAAATTTTGGAGGAAGCAAAGAATAGTTAATCAGAATGGACATGCTGTTATCACATATACTGTAAATTGTAGCAGGGTTTTCCATTTCCTCTTCTCTTAGTTTGCTTTTTTAAGGGCATGTGAAGATATTTACTAATGTAGTGGAAATATTCAAAAAGATTGCTAGAAACTGACGTTCTCCTAAATCAACCTTCTTTAAATTTGTATCCTAGAGAGTGCCAGCTCTTCAAAATTCAGAATTCAGTGCGAGGCTTTGGCTAAATTATCTGGGAATTCTGAGTTTCAGTCTCTGAGGTCACCAATCTGGAGAAGGATAAAATAAATAAAGCATTGAAAACAGACATTATGTTAGCTTAATTGGCCAAAAAGTCTCAGTGAATATATTTCAAATGCACCAAATAGTTGGAATCTTCTTCCAAGCTATTTTTTGATACGAAAAAAAAGATGGAAAAAGTGTAGGAAAAAGAGGAAGATTGTCATTGTCTGAATTCTCTGTTAAAAAAAAAAAAACCTGGATTGAAATAGCACAGGTGCAGAAACTATAAGTATCTAAAAAAAGCTGATTTGTTATAACATTTACTGTACTGTTTTCATGAACATTGTGTTCTGTTATTTGGGAATTTTGGAAGAAGACAATGCAATTTTATTTCGCTCTCTGTTTATAGTTCTTTTAATATCAATTTGCAACTAGATAATTGGTCTAATATGTATACAGGTAGTCCTTGACTTACAACAATTCACTTAATGACCGCTCAAAATTACAACAGCACTGAAAAAAGTGACTTAAGACCATTTTTTACATGACTGTTGCAGCATCCCAAGATCACCTTCTTCAACCTTCAATGGGGAAACTAGATTCATATAACAACGGTCCTACTAATTTAACAACTGCAGCAATTCATTTAACAAATGTGGCAAGAAATAAAACGAGGGCAAAACTCATTTAACAAATTTCTCACTTAGCAACATAAATTTTGGGCTCACTTGTGGTCATAAGTACTTGTATCTGGGTTTGTATTGTCATTAGTTTTCAGCTTACTTCAGTGATAGTATTGTTGTACAATGCATAATTTAAAAAGTTGGTATAAAATACAGATTTGCCTCAAATTGCAATGTCTCATTTTTACATGTAAATGCAAATGTAGAAACAGTTGTAATGACAATAAAAGTATAATGCAACCATTTGCTTATAATATACGGCTTCTATTGCTTGGATAAATTTTCTAGCAAAGCCCATCTGTTCCAATAGTAACAACATAAATCTCCAGTTCACATTATCAAATGCCTTTTGGGCATCTAAGAATATCAAAGCCATTTGTTTTTCCGGGTGCGCCTCATAATATTCCAATATTGTCTTTAATCTGTCTCTTTGGTAAAAATCCATTCTGATCAGAATGAATAAAGTTATTTAGGTATTTTTTAAGCCTTTCTGCCAAGATTGAAGCAAAGATTTTATAGTCTGCATTCAATAAAGAAATAGGTCTATAGTTCTTAATTTGTAATGGGTCAATCCCTTCTTTTGGAATAAGTGTAATATAAGCTTCTGACCATGTTTCAGGTATTTTCTTATTTATCATAACTTCATTCATGACTTCTAACAGTGGAATGTTCAACGATTCTTGTAATGTTTTATAAAATTCTGCCGGGAAACCATCTGGTCCTGGTGCTTTTCCATTGTTCTGTCTGTTGAGTGCTTTGGTTAATTCCATCATTGTTATAGCACTTTCTAACATTTTCCGAGTTTCATCAGGTATCTTAGGTAGGTTAGCATTTTGTAAATACTGTTTAATTTTTCCTTCATCAAGATCCTCCTGTTTATATAATTGTCCATAAAAATCTCGAATGATTGCCTTTAAGGAGTTATTACCATAACAAATTTGACCATGATCATCTGTTAACTGTGAAATTTTCCTTGATTCTTTCTCTTTTCTCAACTTTTATGCTAACCATCTACCTGGCCTATTTGCATCTTCGAAATAGTTCTGTTTAGCACTTCTAATTTTTTGTGCCAGTTCTTCTTTCTCTGCTTGATCCATTTTATGTTTAATTATGTCCATTTTAAGTTTGATATCTTTTTTCTGTGGCATCTTCTGTAATTCTTTTTCCAGTTTTTTATGGTCATCTTCTAGAGCTTTAATCATTTGCCTCTTCCTAATGTTCTTTTTCCTTGTATAGTCAATTATTAATCCTCTTGCATATGCCTTCATTGTATCCCAAACATTCTGTATTGAAGTATCTTCTTTTTTATTTTCATTGAAGAAGAAGGCCAATTCTTTTTCCATCCATTGTATAAAATATTTTCCCTTTAAAATAGTATTATTTAATGTCCATCTAGATCTTCTTTTTTGTCCTTTCCATTTAATTGTCATTGGATTATGGTCTGCCCATGTACTTGTTTCAATATTTATTTCTTGAATATTAGATAATAATTCTGTTGATGTCCAAATCATATCTATTCTGGACCACGATAAATGCCTGTTTGAATAAAAAGTATATTGTTGAGTTTTAGCATTTCTTTCTCTCCATATATCTTTTAAATTTAATTCCTCTATCATTTTAAGAAAGGATTTAGGGAGAGTTTTCCTATTTTGTTGTGTTGTTTTTACTGTATAGTCCAGTTTATTGTCTACAATTCCATTAAAGTCCCCCATCATAAGTATGTTAGCATAGTCCAGTTCAATTATTTTCATATGTAATTTTTTATAAAATTCTCCTTGTTTATCATTTGGGGCATAAATTGCAACCAAGAGAGTTTTTATATTATTATCCACTATTTCAACTATTAATATTCTTCCGTCTTCATCAGTATAAATCAATTTAGCTGGAGTGGTTTCTTTGACATATAAAACCACTCCTCTTTTTTTACAATGAGTCAGAGAAGTAAATATTTTCCCTAACTTTGGTCGTATCAATAATTGTTCATGTTGTTTTTTAATGTGTACTTCTTGTAAACAAATTATATCAAATTTTAGCTTCTCTAATTTACAAAAAGTCTTCCTTCTTTTGATAGCTGAGTTCAGTCCATTTATATTCATAGAAATCAGTTTTTTCTCCCCCATGGTTATGCTTTATATTTAGGTCTAACAGCTCTCATGGATCTTATTTCACGTTGTTCTTTGATCTCCATTTGTCCACCTATTGCGCCTTCTTCTTTTTCCATATCCATTTGATCCTCTTCAAATTCAGTTAAAATCTTTTCTTTTTCTGTCTCCATTTCTCTTCTTTCGAAAAATTCCTTATAAAACATTTCTGCTTTCGCAATTGAATCAATTCTGTGTCTCTGTTCTTGCCATGTAAACATTAATCCTTCTGGGATCAGTCATCTATAGTTCACCTCTTTTTTCAATAGCATTTTAGTCAAAAATCGATACTCTCTTCTAATCTCTCTCACTTTTCTAGGTACTTGTTTTAAGACCAGAATCTCTTTGCCTTTATATTTCAACCCCTTCTCTCTTACCCTTGTAATATTTGGTTTTTAATAGTTTTTTTAGTGAATCTAACATGGACCTCTCTTGGTAATTGGTTCCTCATTGCATATCTTGTGAAGACTCAATATATCTCATCTACTCCATCCATCATCTTTTCCTCTGCTATTTCCAAGACTTCAGCCAGAATTTCAATCATTACTGCCGCCAAGTTTTGTCCTTTTTCTTCCTCAATATTTTGGAATCTAAGATAAAATTCTGACCTGTCCATCTCCCACTTCAACATCCCACCTTTTTCTTGTTCAACCATTGTTAATCTGTTATCGATATTCCCAATTGTATCATCTCTTTGTTTGTCTTTCTCTTCTATTTTTTGGATTCTCTCATCATGTTTCACCATCATTTGTTGAAAATTTTCAATTTTCTCATCCATCTTTCCAATTCTTTGGTCAATACTCTCCATTCTTTGTTCCATACTCATTTTAAGATCTTGTATTCCTTGCATAACCATCGTTAAATCCACTTGCACTTTGTCTTGCTTCACCATTGTTGAGAGTCGTCCTCTAGATGATGGGGAAACAGGAACAGAAGTTGAGATGCCCGAAGGTAAAATTTTCTTACTCATTTCGATAACTCAGGGTCTTCCGGGTCTTTTAATCCAATTAGTGAGGTAGTCAATTATAATCCAATTTAAAAAAAGGAAAACACCACAAAAAACAAAACCAGTAATAAGTAAAAAGCCCAAAATTAAAAAGAAAAAGATTCTTCAGGTTCTTCAAGACCTTAATCCAATTGTAAAATACGCAAATATAATTCAAAAGTAAAAATTAAAAGATGAAGAGAAAAAAAGAAGCAAAAAAAGCCCAATAATATCAAAAAATAATAAGCAAAGAAAAAGGAAAAGAAAAAAAAGAAAAGGAGAGTTCTTCAAATTCTTCCCACCTTAATCCAATTGAAAAACCTCAGAAAATGAAAAAAAGCCATAAAAATAGGTCAGATAGAAATCAAAAGACAGACATCCCTACAAAAAAGAGAAAAAAAAGCAAAAAAAAAAAAAGATATTCTGAGGCTTCCCCTTTGAAAAAAAAATAAATAAAAAATGAGATATAATAAAAAATAAATATATCAATATTACAAAATAGTGTGGGGTTGGAGGGGAGGAATGAAACAATTAATAAGGAGTTAAAAAAAAAAAAGACACACACTGCCTTTTATTTATCCAAGGCTCTTATTTGACTTCTCCACAAGTTTCAAAGCCAAACTTCAAATATTCATTTAATAATAGAAGTTCCAAAGAGCACCTGTATAAACATCCTCCAGTACTCTTCCCTCTATCTTATCATTTCCAGTAGCCTTAAGAAAAGTTTTTCAAACAAAAGTTTTTCAACTTCAAACAGAATATTTTCAAGCCTCTAGTTGGCAGTGTTACAAAGTTTCTTCAATCCACTCCACCTTCTTCCCCCCAGAAAAAAGCCTAAAAAGAGAAAAAAAAGTATGTATGTATATTTATGTATATTAAAAAAAGATATTAAAGGGGGCCTCTATTTTTTAAAAATATAAACAATCAGAAAGGCAAAGAGAAAGCAAGTAAATATAAAAATATAAAAGAAAAAAGCCAGTCTGGTTAACTAGATCGCAATAAAAGTTCAATTAAAAAAAAAAAAAAAGCAAAAATAAAAAGCCAAGCCTCACTTTGACATTACTAACAAAATCGCTGCTAAATCAAATTCTGTCAATAATTTTACAGATTTCTTCTAATATTAGAGTGTTCTTGAGTCCCAAGCAAAAAAAAAAAAGAATCCTCACCAGCCGATACACTTCTTTCTATCCCGTTCTTCCGGAGCTGTCCCAGCTTCAGCAGCCTAATGGCTGCCTCTCCGCCGTTGGCAAAAGGCCTTCTTCTGGATTGACCAGGGACTTGCGATGTCCCCGGAATCTACAGAACGTGCCCCTTACTGTCACCATCACTACGAGACGGTTTAGGTCCGTTGGGACCGACCAGGAGCGAAGATATCAGCTGTGATCTCGGAGCCCCGAGATCGCAGCTGTATCGCGGCGACAAAGCTCCGCCTTCTCCTTAAAAGCAAATGGCAAAAGTAATGATAGATGGAGAATTTACAGACTCTATTAATATTAAAAAAGGTACAAGACAAGGATGCTCATTATCTCCTTTGTTATTTGTATTGACCCTGGAAGTTTTAAATAGAAATATTAGAGAGGATATAAACATAAAAGGAATGAAAGTCAAAAAGGAGGAATTCAAATTGCAAGCCTTTGTGGATGATTTGGTCTTTATTTTGGAAGACCCTTTAGTGACAGCTTTAAAACTATTGGAAAAGATAGAGACGTATGGTGAGATGGCTGGTTTAAAAATAAATAAAGACAAAACAAAGATTCTGACAAAGAACATGTTATTAAGACAAAGAGAAGAGCTGGCAGATTTATTGAAAATTCAAGTTACAAACAAAGTTAAATATTTGGGGATATATTTGATGTCAAAAGGTACTACATTGAAAGAGAATAATTATATTAAGCTTAAATAGCAAATAGCATCCGACCTGAAAAAATGGGAAAACCTACAATTGTCATTGATAGGTAGAATTTCAACAATCAAGATGAATATTTTACCCAGAATTTTATATTTGTTTCAAACAATACCAATTAGGTTAAGCAAGGATTTCTTCGAAGAACTAAATAAAATTGTGCTGAAGTATTTATGGCAAGGCAAGAAAGCGAGAATAAAATTAAAACTTTTACAGGATGCTAGAATTAGAGGAGGATTTGGCCTTCCTAATTGGGAGTTGTATTATCAAGCTGTAAACTTAATGTGGGTTAAAGAATGGATAACGTTAAGAAAGACTAGATTGTTGACATTAGAAGGTCATGATATATTATTGGGTTGGCATGCTTTTTTATGGTATAAGGGAACTAAATCACAGGGTTATTTTAGAAGGCATTATATACAGGAATCGTTTTGGTTGAATTGGGAGAAAACTAAGAAACAATGTTATTTGAAAATTCCAGTTTGGTTATCAACTATTGAAGCTTTTTCGTATCCTATAACTTATAAGAAGGAACAAACAGTTAGATATGGGGAAATATTGGATGAAAAGGGTGAACTTAAAACAATGCAAAATTTAGAAGGACAAGGTATAAAGATGAATTGGTTTTCATATGCGCAAATACATGCAAGGTGTCTTAAAGATTCTAAAACAGAAGGATTTTATGATAAATTGACTGACTTAGATAGGATTTTGACAGGTACTGATGAAAAAGTGATTAAAAAACTATATAGTTATTTGTTGGAAATAAAATTAGAGGAAGAACAAGTTAAAGAAACAATGATTGCTTGGGGGAAGAATTTTGGATATGGCATTGATTTAGAGAAATGGCAAAAATTGTGGTCACAAAATTATAAAATGACAATGTCAACAGCATATAAAGAAAATTTGTATAAGATGTTTTACAGGTGGCATTTCCCCCCGACAAGAATAGCAAGAATGTTCAAGAATAAATCTGAAAAGTGCTGGAAATGTCATCAGATACCTGGCTCATATTACCATATGTGGTGGACTTGTGTGGAGGCCAGGAAATATTGGACTAGAATTTGCATATGGCTGGAAAAAATGATAAAGAAACACATAGATTTGAAATCAGAGATTTTTTTATTGGGAATCGTACCTGATATATATAACAAAAATTTAAAGTATTTGATTGTAAATGTATTAACAGCAGCTAGGATTGTATTTGCTAAGCATTGGAAGAGTGAGAAAATACCATTAGAGGAAGAAATTATTAAGAAAATATTGGAATGTGCTGAAATGAGTAGATTGACATTTGAAATTAGAAAACAAGAAGATAAACAATTTTATGAAGTTTGGGATCTTTTTTATCAATGGTTAGATAATACAATATGATAATAGAATATTTAGAAATTTAGGAAATAATGAATATATAATTTTTCTTGGTTTTGATAATTTTTAAGAATATTTTATTAAGATAGATTTGGTATGATTTCATGATTTGTCATAAAATAATTTAACTTAATTATAGTTATCTCGCTTAAATATGAATTAGTAAAATTACAGTCAAATGATTGTTCAATAATGATATTGGGATATTTTATTGATGATTGATAATGTGAGTTATTGTGTAATATAATTATTCTGATGACTATGAAATGGATGCACAAAAGGGAGTGGTAAACCAACCGATACACTGTAAATTTATGAAGAATGTTATAATTTTTTTTTTATTTTTTTTATGTCATGTTTTATGTCTTATATGTTTTTTGTCTGTTGTTAAAATCAATAAAACTTTTACCAAAATAATAATAATAATAATAAAAAATAGAAGTATAATGCAACCTACTATAATAAGGAAGATTGGAACTAGGATAGTAGAGCAGAGTTATTTTTTGTGTGACATATTACTGAGACATTTTTTTCCAGATATAGTTGTTTGCAGTTGTTCATTGTGCATTTGACAGTTTTTGAAGAAAAATGGATCCATTCTTGTCCATCAACTCCTTACTAGCTATTATTTACACATTTATTATTTTCTGTTGTTGAGAGAAGGCATTAATTGTAAGCAAGCTGGCAAGTTTTTCTATTTTTTTCCTGGCAGTCCTAGTCTAAAATAAATACTGATATTCACTAGAGAGGGGTGCCTAAGGAACCCCCCTCCCAAATTTCAGAAAGATTATAGAAAAAGTCAAAGCAAAAAACATTGGAAAGTTACTATATTCGGTGTATGCTGAAAGTGATACTTATTTCTTTCCTAAATTTTCTCAGCATCCAACTTGGTCTTGGATAATAATTCACTGAGCTTTGTTTCACACTAGCAGCTATTAAACATCTATAATATAACATCTCAGCTATGCCCATATCTTCCCATTTAAAGCAAAAATTAGTAAGACCACAAAGTATGACATATCTTATGGCACTACTTTATACTGGTTTTTCTGTTAATTTGAAGGAATATGGCTTGGACAGGAGCAGTTGGACAAAAATCTCAGAAAACATGTTTTAAGGGCACATTGGTTCTTGTTTGTGCACCTTACTTCCTCCCAAGATCAAGGAAAACTGTAATTATTATTTGGGGCAATGGCCAGTTATTGGCCACAGTTGGCTTCCAGGATAAAACTTGTCTCCACATAAGCCACAAAACTCTTAAAAGAATACATTAAATTCAAGTGAAGAATTTAACTCTAGTGAAAGACTGATGCTACAGGAGTAAAAGTACATACAGGTTTAAGATGGCTAGCACTTATTTTGAATGATAAATTCAGATCTTTAGGCAAATGAAGGGATAGTATGGAATGAAACTCAATGCATGTCTCATAAATGCAGCAATGGATTTGACTGGTCCTCCCCATTGTGGACCCTTCTATATATGTTGGACTCTGACATCTGAGTAGTTCCTCCAATATAACATATAGTAAAATACAAAATATTTGGTTCATATATCATACTAAGCCACGTTTGTTTTGACTGTAATTTGTCGAGACATAATCAGTTAGGTTTGCAAATTATATTACACCATTGAACATTCTGTAGTTCGCAAGCTATGCAATGCACTAAACAACCACACTATAATATGGGTGCTGCCATTTACTGTGTCATTTTCCATCCTCATCTCAGAGGATTTCTTTTCAGATGAACAACCAAAATTCCTTGACTTAAATCTGCAAGTTACTTCTTGGAATAATGAACTATTCCAGGTCTCAGTTTTCTGATACTGAATTGCTAACCACAGCACCACACTACTATGTATTCAGACAAATGAGTGTTTGCTTAAGAGGCAGAACTCTTAATAAATAATAGATTATTCGTAAGTAAGGCAATAAGAGCAACATCATAACTGGGACTATTCCAAGGTAATGTCTAGATATTATTTCAACACCATGACTTTTACTTCTCTGACCCTCAGTAACAATTTGAAAAAAAAAACAGTTATTTTCTCTTTCTTCAAATTTGCAACAGAGAGAGCAAACTTCAAAGAATTACTGCCCTGCCTCCAAAATGTCATGGATTATGGAAAAACAAAACCCCATTATCCTAATACATAGAAAAAGGAAATAAAATCCATTTGTTTATAATTCCCATATCCTTTGATTCTATGTGCTTATTACATCTTATAATGTGAATTTGTTTGTATGTACAAATTTTCAACATTTCTTATAAAATGCCAAGTCACCTTTTCCTTTGAAAAGCTGTTTGACTAGGTGAAGTCCAAAAGTCAGGATACAAGACTTCCTGCAAATGAAAAAAGAGCCCTACTGAGCTTTAGCATTTCAAAGAAAATAGAGATTTTATTGTTGATTCAAATACATTGCAATTCGGATAGAAATACATTAGCTCAACCTTAAACATAGCTGACCTAATAAGATCAAAATGTTGAAAGCTGGTTTTAACTGGTACCAACTGTGTCTTCATGCAGCCGATTCTCTTTCGACTGCAGCAAAGTGAAAACTATGTGACTATAGTACAGTAGCATTCAGTTTCTGACTTTAGTTGCTGGATCAATGCTTATTTATGAGCCCCAGTTTATTAATCTCTTCTAATACACTGTTTTTTTTAATTGGAGCCCTATAATGGTCTTAATTTGGACTTTATTTCTATTGGCCGTACTATTGGCCAAAGCCTATATAATAATAATAACAATGTTATCCTAAAACTGCTTGTCCCACATGATGCCCAAAGGGTTGGGAATATAATTGTTCTAATACAATACTCCTTTTCATCAGTCTTTACACCTTCTCTAAGAATACTTCCAGGTGTCATTCATTTATCCAAGTATTGCACTTATTTCCCATTCTTCCTTTCAGAAGATGGAGGGAAAACTCATGGGAATTCTAGTCAGACTTTTATATAAAGACCATAAATGACCTAGTCCTGCTTAAATTTTTCTACATGCCTGATCTGAATCATTTTCCTGGTGTGAAAATCATCTTACCAAATGTGGAACTTACACTGCAAGCTGAAAGTTGAAATTCTGAAAAAATTACAGAAAAAAACTGTGAGGCTTGAAAGTTAAAAACAGGCACGGAGCTAAAATAATTATGCATGTATTTGGATATATTCTTAATAATCTAAAAATTCAGAAAGAGTTGAAAGATTGAATTTCATACTAAACAAATACCAGGTTTAACAGAAACATAGTCTGGTATCCATTTGATATGGTCACATAAGGAAAGTGTTATTTTCACTAATTTGTAAGGGTTTTTTAAAACTTAGAATGAGATATCCTTTTTTCATTCAGTGAAATAGTTTTTAACAGGAAATCAAATGGGAGGTTGTTTAACATTGTTTTAGAAACAAAGTCAATATTAATCGACATTTGAATTTAACAGAGAAGTAATATAAATCAAAGACTAGAAAAATTCAAACTGCTGGAGAAACAAGGAGGGATAAATGTCTGCAAGGTAATTTTGGTCTGCCTTTACAAAGGAAAATTCTGACAATGCTGCATTGTTTCCAAACGTGTTTTATCTGTTTGAAAAGAACTAAAATAAATATCCCTGCAGTTGGGATATATGAATGCAAAAGCTGGTGAAAGACTAAAACATTCATTCAACTGTAGTGGGAATACAGAAATATTTTGTTTTTTAAACCAGCCACCTAGAACCGTGATGGCGAACTTATGGATGCGTGCCAGAAGTGGCATGCAAAGCCACTTTTGCTGGCATGCGAGAGGTCTCCTGAAAGAGCCCCACTGCGCATGTGTGCACGCCACTCATCCACCAGCTGATTGTCAGTATCTGGTGTGAATACGTGGGGGCGCAGGAGTGCGCAGGAGACACACGTGCATGTCAGCATTCTAGCAACCTGGCTTTCCAACCAATAACTCTGAGACATACATCTCTCAAAAGTTCCTTTATTTGGGTAGTAACTGGCACATCTGTAGAATCCCGAATCTTAAAGTTTCAGGCTTCTTTGCCAAATTCAAAACTACAAACCCATCCTCCCTTAGCCATCATCACATCACATGGTCCAATCACCATCTGTCCTAAAATAAGATTCCCATTTCATTATAAGCCACATTTCCAGGAATAGCATTTTAAAAATACTCCTGTGAGGGATCTTTCACAATATTCATGTCCTCCTATGTCATCGACATTTAGTAAAGAATGTGATTTATTACACTCTTATGGGAAGAAATAAAAGTCTCAGAATTTGAAAAAAAGTGAATCTGTCCAATCCATTTGCTTTGAATAAAGTTTATGACATTTGCGTTTTTTTCACATACCATAATTTTTAATTCTATTTTTCTTCTGATTTATCCAAGAACTTGAATTGTCAAGTATGTCAAACTTATTAACATCCTTTTTTTTCTTGACAATTTAGCAAGATAGCTGTGAATAAACTTCATTATATCTTCTGGCATACTGAACAATACTTTCTGGGATACCTAAAACTAGGTTAGATTATTTTCACTGAAAGAGATACATTTCATTTTATGTCTTTTGGTAGTAGAAAAAAACCAGGTTTAACATGCAGTGGGCCAACTAATAAAGATATAAGATAGTGGGGATACTTTAAAAGGCAGCTGGAAAACACATGAAGTTTCATGAGGGACTATGAATCAGGCTAGCTAAAAGTTTGAGCCTATTTATATCACTCCATATATAGTCCTTATCATGATTGCAAGCAAATTGCCTTCTCTTGAACCTCATGTCTTCTGCTATATTAGGATAAAAACATACCACCCCTCCCACAATTGTTAGAAATAAATAAAAACCTACATACATATGAGAATAATTCAACAAGTTTCTTGACTGTAAAAAAAGCATCATTTCTAAGGAAGGGAGAGATTTTACACTGAAGAGGAAGCTTGTCCATAGAGAGAAGAGACAAGGGATTGTGATGTTATATTTTTGGTATATGCTGATCTGTTCCAATCCAATTGCAATCAGTTTTTTTTAATTTGGATCATCAATCAGATTTGACAATTCAGAAAATAATTTCCATTCAGAGTTTTGACTGAATTGGTTTCAAGCTGAATTTCCAAATCAAAACGTCATGAAGCACTAATATTTTTCAAGTTTCATTTGAGAAAGTGAGAAAATGTCAACTTTCTCACAGAGTTCATACAAATCATCATAGGCATATTTAAAGTGTGGAAAGCTGAAATATTCATGGATCCAAGTAAGCTATATACCATACTTACATAATGGTGGAAAATAACTGATATTTTTCAGAAAATCCAACAAGAAACGATTACTGGAAATATGCATTCTTTAAAGTATTAAAAATAATCAGGAACAACAAAACCCAGGTAATATCCTTAAGACAACATAGTGAAAGCTGGTTTTGCATACTATATTAATTTATATGCTAAAAATATATATACAATTATAAAACATGTTCTATTTTATATTCAAATTGATGTGCCAGTTCAGGGTATGGTCAGACAAATCAAGATAGTATTGAAAATTCGGCATGCTTTTTTATGTATATGGGCAGCATCCTTTTTTTTTTTTTTTAACCATACCTTGTGGACATCCCCATATCAATATCATAAGGGTTTTTTTTCTAAAAAAGAAATGTCTTCACCTAGGAATGATTTTGGGGGAAAAAACTTACTAGTTACTGGTTGACCTGGAGGCTTCTTAAACATAATTGTGATTAAGCAGAGCTGGTATGGTTCCTGTAGGAGTTATAGCCAATAATAATGCATTGACATTTATGTGGATATGTTTCCCCAGCTTTGGAGTAGTTTAGGGTTGCAGTTTTAATTGCCAGTGGTATTATGCTTCATGGAAGGCTTACAAAACAGGTAAGTGCATTTGTGTCAGAGGATAATTTTGTAAATGAATAAGTATCAGCCAAATATTACATTTGACATTAAAACTTAAACACTTGCATATATGTTTGGTATGACAATTTGGCCTTCAGTTAAATAGCATGCATTGACCCTGAGATAAATTAGTAAACATTAAGCAAATTGAGTAGATCTTAAGATCTTCTTTTAAATGTTCTTTTAAATGCCCAAACCAGTACAAAGAAAATGAAGAAAAACCATTTAAGTCCTATTCATTTCAGCCTGAGAATTAATTCTGTTGAGTGGCTGAAATCCTTATATTAGCTGATTGTTTCCTTGTCTTTATGTGATCAGAACATTTATTATACCCAAAGAGCACAGAACATCTATTTATCTAGTCTACTCCCAGCCAAAGGATTATAAAACCTCCTATTATCACATTTTTTGCATGACAAGGTATATTACATTCATATTTTAACAGATATTATTTCATAGAAACTGATTTAAGCCTACTGTGAAATAGTCTGTCTTCCACCATACTATGTTTTCAATCCAGTAATTTATTTCACTTTTATTTCCTTTCTGTTCATTTAGTGATTGCCTTGTTTTAGTATTATTAAAAACACTGTATAATAATGGAGCAGCTATTAGATGAAATCATTGATAAACTTGCTTGTTATGGAGGACCCAAAACCTGAAATGATCCTGGTTCCTTCCACGTTTATCCCTATGGCACCATCATGTAAGCATACATATGGGACAATAAAAATGGAAGACGACACATTAAATGACATTATTATAAAATGCAATACTCTTGGAATGATCCCTTATTAAATTAGTCTGTATGATCTGAGATGAATTTCCCCGATCCCTAATCCATCACTGGAAAAATATTAAAAGATAGGTCTCAACTGGTATTAGAATCGCACTCAGTCTTGACTTTCATTATTTTGAATTAGGGTGCTACTGGGGGAAAGCCTCTTAATGAGGATTAGAGTGATTCACTGGCCTCCTTTTGGATTTTGACAAGTAAAATATTAACTCTTCAGTCACAGCTGTCTGAATTAAAATACTTTGCAGCCACAGATTAAATTGGCCTTTATGTTTCCATATTGCTGACCTTCCTGGGAGGGGGAAAATAGACTCAAAACCACCAATAACAAAAATAGTACGGAAGAAGATATAGTTACTAAAGTATTTGTTTGGTTTTTTGAAGAGGGAAAAACTCTAATTTCTAAACAAAAGTTGAACACACCACACACACACACACACACACTCACACACACATTCCCTTTGGGGGAAGGAAACAACATTGTTTAGTTTTGTATTTCACACAAAGCTACAGATTGGTTTTTAACAAACCATTAGACAATCAAATATTAAGTGATGTTCTCCAAGAGATTTTTATATAAATCACCAGAAAATATATCTATAATATGACCAACACCAGAAGAATCTCATTAATAATCTAAAACATTGCATTGCATTGAAAAAGACAAATCTTTAACAACAGTATCAGCAGAAAGAATAATTTAGACTGTGGTTACTTTGACTGAAGCATTTGAATAACGATTTTAGAATTTAACTGTCTGCCTTGAGAACTGTCCCTTTGGATATTTCTTTTGAAAAATAATTTGCACTTGGTTAAGGGTAATCAATTATAATTAGTCCAAATCAGTGATTTGGCTGAGTGTATTAAAATTATCACAAAAATTCTTTCAGAAAACTTGTGATTTGTTAAAAAGTTCAAATTAAAAAGCTGTAAATTTACTCCTCTCCCTCTCCCCTGTCAAATTCAGAGTAAAAATATTATGAACTCTCACTTCAAACTGGCTGGTTCTGTCTTTCCTTCGTCACCTCTAACATTCTTCTGTCTCTCTGTAATGATTACACATTGATCTGAACTTTTGATTTGTTGAGGCCAACTTTGAGACAGACATTGATAAATGTATTTTGGCCATTTTACCTTTCTGTTCCAATACTGTGATGAACTTATAAAAGATGTAACAAAAACTGCAGAAGTGGGACTCGAAAGTTTCTTTTGCAATTGCCAATTTTTCCTCTTCTCTCATGTATTTTTTTTATTAAAGTTGGATTTTTTTTTATCTCTGAAGAATTTTATCTCTTATTTAGACCTATTTGACAAACATTTACATGATTAAACTATGATTTTTAAAATTTAATTACTTCTATTACACATTTTTGTTTGCTAGGCAAACAAGTCATTATGTATTGAGTGAAGAATAAGGAATATAAAAGAAATCTAAGAATCTCTCTCTCTTGGTTTTGCTCACATTATTCAGGTGATTCAGAAAAGAATAGAATAGAATAATTGCCTGCTAATTCTTTCAAAAACAGGGAGGTATATTTGTGACTGGAATAAAATTCATTTCATTGATACCCATAATTATTGAAAATCTATTCATTTTTTGCACTTATTAACTAAATGAAGAGTTGTTAAAACAGGTATGAAAAGGCTTTACATCTTCTAGACAAGTTGATGATTCTGAATAACTGCAATAAGACATTCCTAAATGATATTATCATTCATATTTTCTACAATTCCTCCAAGAAGCGCAAGTAGTTTTATGAAAATGTTTCACTTATCTGCTTTTTTTTCTGTAGGAATTTATTTTAATTTATAGATATTAACAGGTCAAAATCATTCCTGAACTTCATGATTAAGGAGTGATTCCAATCCCAATTTTCCCAATTATTCTGATTTGTTCTAATTGTAGCACCATCCAATCTCTCCAAATCTAATTATAAAAACCATACATATAAGTGAATCTTTCTCAAAATTGGAAAAGAAGGCCACTTACTCATTGCTACCAAGGAAACAAGTGAAAATAACCATTGAAGAATAGGATCAGATCTGTTCTATGCTTCCTCATTCAGGAGGATTGGCTCAAGATTGTTGTTGCAGTCTAGCAAAAGGCAACTCCTGATATCAACTAGAACTGTAGGACTCAAAGTACATATTATCTAAATGGAAGGGTTTCCTTTAATCATATAAAATAGATGTCATAATTATCTCTCTTCATCCCTGTCCCCCCCCCTCCAATTCAAATAATAGGTTACACTAAAATTGATTTGCCAGAGGTGTCCTTATCAGCCTGTTCTCCATGGGCTAATTATACATGATATTCTTTTTCTTTTCCTTACTATGGGTTCTTTGACTTTCATGTGTATTTTGTATTCTGACTGAACAACGGTTAAAATGAAGAATCCCTTCAAATAGAGAGGTTATCCTTTCCAAAGCTGGTCTTGAGACTTAGAAAGACATACTGGAAAGAAAAAGTCAAGTGACAGTCTAGAAGATGATTATTTGTGTGTACTGTAGAAATTAAGGAAATCTGAATGTACCAGAAGCCGGATAGGAGATGCCAGATGGCAATTGCCTTGAAACACACTGAACATTATGCAAAATATTGAGTGATATAGGATTAAGGCTAAATTTCTGTGAGAAGCATGTGCACTCTTCATGTTTATGAATTTCTCCATTTTTTTCCTGAATGTGCTGCTTTCTAATCTTAAATGGAGACAAATTGAAGTTGCTCTTTATCGTGAACATGTTAAAAAACCCTCTTTTTTATGATTATTTCCAAAATGAAGGAAGAAATGAAAATAGTAGTGCTTTGATATATAATGTGTGCTTACCAAACTTAGAGGTGGCAAAACTGCAATGGTGTTAGAGATCTGAATATTCTAGATATCATCTTTGTCTCTCTGTCTTTGTAATCTTTTCATCTATAGTTTCATCCATTTTGGATGCTCTTGTTTTAACTCTCCTTTTGTCCCTCTGAGCAATCTCCAATTGTACAAAATTAGATTTGAGGGCCTGATGTGGCATTGTAGTGCATACAATGCCACCAAAACCTTTGAGAATATCTGTGTGAGGATCCTGATATCTGTACTGAACAGCTGTTTGCATTGTTAAAATATCTTTGTCTGCAAAGGTACAAAAAGAACACATGTTAATGCTCCAACTTGCTTAGCATATATGGCATGTTACAGATTGAAAAATTACATTCCTTCTATTACACAGTAACCTTCTGCCAACGTAATATATTGGCATTAAGTAAACATTTCAGTTGGGGAATGTATAGCTGTCATCACTATCACACACACACAGACACAGAGAGAGAATGTCTTTTTTTCCACGAATATCTAGGCAGGGAGCACAAATACATGTCTGATGAGTAATAAAGAAAAATGCATGTTCCCATTCATATGATAGCTTGTGATTATTCAGCATACTATAAAAGGTCCTACCTACCTACCTAGAGTTCTGTTCAGCATGTGAAATGCCTGGAGCAAAGTTCATAAACCATGTGTGACAGACTAGGTAGAGCTACAAAGCCCTTGCTTCACATATCTCCCTAACATAGCTTTACTAAGTATAAGGAGGACTACTATGTCACTTGCAATCTCCATTGTACTCTGCATATTGACCACCAGCTACTGAAGCAGGTAGAATTCTACTGACATAGTTGTTCTAGTTGCTCTTCATTTACCAAACAAATGTCTAGTCTCCCCCCCCCCGTTCCATTTTCTATTGGATTATAAAGTATTATAAAATACAAAATACAAAGTAAATAGAAAAGCAGTGAGGGAGGGGGGAGAAGTGATGAAAAATAAGAAAAAAGAAGCAGCAGCACTGACTTACGATTCTCTCTGTTACAGTAAAATAAGGCATTTCAAATCACAACTTTTTGCTTTTTCATAATAATATGAACAAGCCATTTCTATAAAGATATATCAGTCTAATCGGTAAAACACAAAGTCAGATTTTTCATTCTTTTCCACATCAAGCACGAAGTTGAGAAGTGGTTTTTATGTGGAAACAAAATTACTTATATTCTTTCCTTAAACCAAAGTAGTCAATTTTGCCATTTCAGCCAAATCCATCAGTGTCTGCAATCATTTGTCCATAGTAGAAATTGAAGTGTCCTTCCATTTTTGTGCATATATTAGTCTTGCTGTGGTCAACATATATAATGAGAAAGTTCCAATTTTTTTCTCCAGTTCTTTTTCCATTAAACCCAAGAGAAAATATTTTGATTTCATTTTTATATCCATTTTCAAAATTTTCTGTAGTAAAATATGAAACACACTCCAGTATTTTTTTTTTTGCTTTATCACATGTCTACCATAGATGGTAAAAAAGTTTTCTTTTTTTAAATGTCTAGCCTTATGCCAAAGAACAGATCTGTTATTAGGCAAAAAAGGCAACCAGCTTAGATGCCAGATTTTATTCACTATAATTTTGGAATTTCATCAGGCGGGGTCCAAGAGAGCCTTCTTTGCTGTAGCTCCTGCCCTTTGATATATTTTACCTCTGAGGTGAAATTATCTCCCATTCTTCTGAACTTCTGCAACAGCCTGAAGATCTGGCTCTGACAGATGACTTGGGGCCCGACCATTGGGGTATCAAATTGGAGTTGGTTGATTAATTAAGAGCTAATCCTACCTCTCCCCTCCTGGACCCAGCTTCCTGCTTCTCCACCTTGTGTCCATGATTTTACTTTGATTGTATTGTCATTTTATGGGTTATATTTATTTCTGAGGGTTTTAATAATGTTTATATGCTGTAAACTACCCAGAGTCACTTTAAAATTAGATAGGTGACAAATGAATGAATGAATGGAATCAGCAATGGTGAGCCATAACACTTGTCAAAAAGATTAGAAAACTCTTTATAATCTCCCTTCCCTTCCCCTCCCCTCCTCTCCCCTCCTCCATCCATCCATCCATCCATCTATATATGTGTGTGTGTGCACATGCACACACAGACACACACACACAGCACTGTCAGCCATTCTTCTGGAATCCTCAACTTGCCACCATCACTGTTAAGAGAAGGGCGGCCATGTAAATTATTTAAGTAAAATAAATCTATAAAATGACTTTCATTGTTGGAAGACAGACATACTGTTGAATATGCAAGCTAAGATGACGGACAACATTTAGGAATACTGAAATAAAGTTCAACTGCCATTCCAGTGTGGTGGGTAGAAAGGGAAGCTCTCTCAGCAAAATGTTTTCAATTATACTGCATTTTTGCCTATTTTGGCAGCATAGTAATAGTCTTCAGAGAGTTACACATGGCGAAAAAAAGCTGTTTCTCACACAAACAGCAATCATCTTTGTTGCTTGGTTTACATGAATCTGGCTCTTGCTCAACAGACAATTAATAACATCAACATCAAACCCTTTCTTGGAAAAGAATTATTTTTATAGAACTGAAACCATGATTGTAAACACACATATACACACACACACTTAAGTCCTCCAACAGATAAATAAATCTGAAATGGAATTAATTAGGGACTATCTTGTATTTCTTATGCAGATACTATAATTAATAATTTATCTTTTGGAGTGTCACAATTAAGAAAAATGAACATTCCAAACATTTCAGAAGTTTGTTAAAAAAACAAGCACCAGAGAAAACCATTGTGCTTGAGTCAAGTATTTCTTTACAATTATAGTTGCCCCAAAGAATTAGAAGAATTAGAATTATTTTATTGGCCAAGTGTGATTGGACTCACAAGGAATTTTTTCCCATTCTTTTTCCATTTCTGTCCTGTCTATTAAGAAAGCCATTACCTTCAAAGCCCAGACTGATTCTATTTTTAAATCCCATTCAACATAATCAAGGCAAAAATTCATGTTTTTTGCAATATTGGGAAGTACCTGAATATGTGTAGCATTATGCAGACAGATTATCAGCTCCCCAGCATCTGTATGTGAAACATTTCTATGAAGAACTACTTTAATGCATCTTTTCTAGAATTAAATGTGCATGGATAGCTGCTATAGGGCAAGGCAGGAGGTAGTTTAATTTCTTTTTTAGAACACATTAGTAAAACTCGATAAAGGGTCAAGTAATTTCATCCAAGTTGCCACTACTTAGCTAAAAGAAAATGACAGTACTTGAAGCTGACACTGTTACATTTCCACAAATATATTTTATAAAATAGGAGTTTAGAATTTCATTTTTTTCCCCATGCAGCAAGAATGATTGCCTGAGGAACACTTCTTAGCTTTAAAAGATTGCCTTGCCTGTAGCTAAATAGGGCATTTTGATTAATATTTGCTCTTTTGTAAGTGAGGCTGAGATCTGAAATGAGATGGTTACTTTTTAGACAGGAGTGACTTTGGTTCTAAGGCTCACTTAGTTTCCAGGGAGGCTGCACCGGGAGTAATTTCAGCGAATTGTAAGCGGACAGTAACTCCGCAGGGAGCACTGGCAATCATGGCGGAAACAATGTTTACATCGATCAGCTGTCATGGTGATTTATGGCTTCATTTTGCTGTAATGGAGAATTAGTGGAAAGATTATCAGGGACTCAACACTTTGGCTTGTTACCCATGTCCAGACGAGCAATTTGTCTCCCTGAAGCAGTGAAATACTTGTGACAGCTCCAACACTTGCCCTAATTCAATCAAGAGAAAATGTTGGAATTAATTTGTTACAAGAAAATTTAAATATGTTCAGCAAACAGTAACCGCAGAGCAGAAAGCTGATTTATTGTGCTCGGCAAGATATCGATCCACTTCGATCCAGCCCATGTTGAGGTTTTAATGTGTAATAATTTCCAATTTAAAGCTCCTTTTCAAGATCACAGGTTTAAAGAGAGGGCAGGCAAGGTCTCAAGACCTGATTAGGAGCCTGTTGCAATGGCTTTGTCAAAAGCCTGTTTGAATGTAAATTCATAGTTATCTGTTGCACTATCTTTAATATTCTTGACATGGATTTTATTGTGTGTCAAACCTCAGGCCAGCTGCCTGCCACAACCATTAATGAAACATCTTAGGAAATAAATCTCAGCCTTTATACAATATTTTTAAAAACCTGAAACGTTAGATGTCACCAAGGACGGTTTCACAGCTAGCTATTTTGGTCAGTAAACCCTCAGATAGACAGCAGTTTTTCAGTCTGCTCACACAATTAGATTGAATTATTGTGTAAATGTTATAAACTTAAATTCCAGAGAGCTCACGTGAATATTATTATTATTTTTGGTGCATATAAAAATCTGTTCTCTTTTCAGAAACTGGGACAGTTTATGTTGTATATAGCTATACACTGGGGAAAAACCCAAGGTTCTAGTTATTAAAGGGATCTTCATAAGCATATTTTGCAATAAGTGCATGATATATATTGGGCTTCTTTCTATACTTTGATAGGACAGGGAAGACAATAGAAACATTCATCTTTTTAGCTGCCATGTTCTGGTCTATCCCAGCCAAGGCAAATGATTGTTCTATTTCCATAGTTCTAAAGTTTTATTGGAACAAGCTATGATAAAAAATTTAGTTGTGTGAAAGATCTGCAAGCATCAGCTGTCTAAATGCCAGCACAATAACTCCCTACATGTCCTCAGTTATAACTCTTCTGTAACATATATTTTTTAATAACAGCAGCTAATATGATCAGAGAGTAACCCAATCAATAAAAAGCAAAACCTTGTACTATGTATGGGGGAAGTGCATTGTTTTTCAGTGGAAAAAAAGATTTCTGATAGACCTCAATTGTCCTTTGGCATTTCTTTTCATGAATAGTTTCTGATTACTTATGTTATTCTTATTCATCAAGTAACTTTCCATTATTTTCTGCTGCAGTTTTGTCATATATCCTGCAGGACATTGGTGCCTGAGGAAAGCCTGAGTATGGTCTGAACCTTACTTAGCCCATCATATTGGACCAGTGGTGGGATTCAAATCTTTTTTACTACCGTTTCTGTGGGCGTGGCTTGGTGGGTGTGGCCGGGGAAGGATACTGTAAAATCTCCAGTCAGAGGGGGTATTTGCCGGTTCTCCGCACTACTCAAAAGTTCTGCTACCAGTTCTCCAGAACTGGTCAAAACTTGCTGTATACCACCTCTGTCTTGGACCATAAGCAGATCAACTGGATGTATCTTGAGAGCTTGCAAGCTGGTCTTAGACTGCAATAGTAATCTTCCTGTAGTTGGATCTTCTACATCAGAGATGTCAAACTCATGGCCCATGGGCCGGATGCATCATGTGCTGGCCATGCCAGCCCTAGTTTAACAAAGAGGAAAAAGGTTGCGATATGTCACGTGAGGACATAACGCCGCAAGTTTGACACCCTTGTTCTACATCTATCAGACATTTCTACTTGCAACTCAGTCTTGTGTATGGAATTGAAAGGCTGTAACCATCGAAGTGACTTTCTCCCAGGATAATTGCTTGAATTATCCCTGTACAAGTCCAAATGATGCAAGATATGAAATGCAACATTCTCAAAGGCAGCACCATAACTGGATTATCCTGAAGAATTAACAAAGTAGAAAACTGGTTTACTTTTAGGCAGGGCTACCAAAAATCTGACTTTTCAGAAATACAGTCAACCACTTGCCTAGTAGATAGAGATTCAGAGGCCCCTAACATTTTGCTGTCATTTTTTAGCTGTCTGGATTTGCAGTATAAATACAGTAGCCTTTCATTTAGGGAGTACTGCCTTCTAAACCATAATTCACCTTCTGGTTGCCTTGTTTGAATTTGAGTAGTGGTATACATGAGAGAAAGTACAACAATTTTGAAACGTTTTATTTAATAATAAGAATACAATATAAGTAGAGGCACGCAATGTGGATATTTAGCTATAATGTTCCTTCTTAGATAGGAATTTTTTTGGGTCATTTTGCCCAATCTCTATCTCTCAGCCTATCTGACTCTTAGTTTTCTTGTAGTGAAAACTTGCAGATTTACTAGTCTTTCTAAGAACATTGTATTAAAAGGGAAGATATAAATAGTTTAAACAAAAACAAAACGAAATTAAATTTTTCACTTGATCTGGGTATATTTAAAGGCAGACACTACTAAAAGCTGATGTACCTTCCTGGATCTTGTCAGCATTTTTCATTTGTTCCTGAGGGGTTATAACTGACCTCACTGGCTTAGATCACATATTTTAGTAGGTCACTTGATATTTCCTTGAATTTACAATCAAGAAGCTAAGACATATCAAAGTGTTGTGATAGACTAAGAACTACTAGTCAAATTCCACACTTCATACAAAGGAAGTGATGATGTTGAGACACACTATAAGTTGAGTACTATATTTTTTGGACTATAAGACACTCCAAATGATAAGACGCACCTAGCTTTTGGGGAGGAAAACAAGAAAAAAAAAACTTGCCTCTGCCTCTCAACAATTTGCCTCCTTGCAGCAAACAGCAAACAATCGGGTCACTGATAGGCAGTTGTTTGCAGCAAACAGTAAACAACCGCCTATTGGTACCTCTGTGCACCTCATTTTCGGCCCCTGCGCACACTGTTTTCGGCCTCTGCATGCCCCATTTTTGGTCTCTATGTATCCCATGGGGCACGTGGAGGCAGAAAATGGGGCATGAGGAGATAAAAATGGGATGCGTGGAGGCTGAAAATTGGGCGCGCAGAGGTGTGATAAGTGGTGGCAGACTGGAACAGCTAATCAACGATATTCCCATGTTCCAGGAGGCAGATCCAACTGATGATCAGCTGCTCATGCTAAATCAGGCTGTGCTGAAGCTGATCAGGTTGTTTCCTGTTTGCTGCAAGGAAGCAAATTGCTGGGAGGCAGAGGCTGAAGGGTGGGGGCCGGCGGGTGGGCAGAGCTTTAGCAACATTCACTGTATAAGATGCACAGACATTTCCACCCACTTTTTTGTGGGTGGGTGGGAGGGCTTCTTATACACCGAAAAATATGGTATTTTACTATTGTCTATAGCAGCTATATCACCAAGGAAGACTGATAATTTTAGGCATCTTACACCAGCCAGGGAAGGCCTGCTCTATATTCAGGGGTAATATCTCATAGGGTCCTTCTCTTTCCTTTCTTAAACCAGGAACCTTCCATACACAAGACATGTTTTTGGCCATTGCGCTACAGCCTTTCACATGACCCTTTAGTCTGGGCATTCTGCTTTTGGCTCTGCAAACAATCCCCTTTGTTAATGTAGCCATATACCTAATACAAATTGGGATTGAATACAAGCAAATGAAATGAAATATGAACCCTGCTTCCTCTCCCATATTACCCAGTTTGCGTCCCTCTACAAGGTCTTGCATTTTTCTGATTGCATGTATGCATGCGTTCTTTGTATAAAAATCATTTGCACTTTAATATATAGTAATTACTTCTCGGGTATCCTTTTCACCATCTTTACCTTGTTTTCTTATTTTGTTAAGATGAAATGTCCTGCACTGTCATGCTTCACATTAAGCATTTTAAAAACTGTTAATGTTTAAGCCTTTACAAACACACATCTCTAAATCTGTTATTTTAATTTCAGCTTTCATTACTAGCTACAAATGTTAAATGTTTCCATGGTTGTTGATGGAATGCATCTTGTAGAGCTAATACTGTTTTCACATATGTTTCTTATATGGCTCTTAACCATAAAATAAAACACAGGTTACAGTTAGTAAAATATTATTGTAGCATTCTCTTTGCTGTTCCTAAATGTAGACTCACAAATCTTTGTTAATGAATGAAGTAACGAAATTCAAATTTAGCTCACTTAAGTTAAAGGTCTATAATTGCTAATAAAGTGGCAAAGTTATACTATATTTCAGATGCATTTATTGGACCTGGTAAACTTAAAAGCTTTTTATTGCCTTCCGTTTCCAAGGTACATGTTATACATCTTTAATATTGACCAAACCAAATGTATGCATGCCAAAACAAGTTCTGAGCCAAAACATTGAGAAACAAGAGACAGGTAAAACAAATGGTCAGTGAGAACCCAAGTTTTACATAAATATTCACCCTCCAATTAAAAATATGGCAAGCAGCCTCTAATCTGATACTCTTTGGAGTGGGACTATAATTTCCAAATTATTAGTCAGTTGGTTAGGACTTTGGAGAAATGCAGGGCCAACAAATCCTCAGAGTCCTAGATTGAAAGAACAACTGTAGCAAGACCTCCCAAACTACAATCACAACTACAACCAAAAATAACCACGAAACCACAACCACAAATAATTACTATCCCATCAAATAATTCCACAAATGATATCTCCTTACTCATCAAAGACACCATTGAACGTGATCAGAAACATCCAAATGCCATCTTATTTGGCCTTGAAGACACCAACGAATCAGATGACATCACCAAAGTTTGTAATATCATAAGCAACTCAAATACAACAAATATCTCTCCTGAAGATATCATTGACATAACCAGAGATCGCCCTGAGTCCAAATACAATGATGGCTCGGTGGCCCCAAAATTTTGTAGAGTTGTTTGCAAAAATAAGTCCAGCAAACGCATATTCATTCATACAATAAACACCATTGCAAAAACCAATCCCAACCACAAAAAACTTCGCTCAAGACTTATCCATACTGCAAAGAATCCGCTCCCATGAACTCCGCAAGGAACTCAAAAGATGTCTAGACAATGGAGAGAAGGATGTCTACATTGACTACCACGCTGATTGTATTAAAAGTAAGTCACACAACCCACAACTCCACATCCAACCCTACCTCATCCAACCCACCATCACTCAAAACTAGGCATGCACACCCCTAACTACCTCAATTCCAACTACAGCTGGCCTTAAATGCAAGCTACTCAATGCAAGAAGCCTTGTGAATAAAATACCTGTATTTCTCCTCTTACTAAATATGGCTAAATTCAACATCATATTTATCTGTGAAACATGGCTCAATGCATCTCTCCCTGACTCCATTAGCACAGTAAGAGACTATCATGTTTACCGATCAGATCATGAAATGCGTGGAGGAGGTGGTGTTGCTATCTTCTATAAAAAGTCCTTACATCTAAAAAATATCCAAGTTATCCAAGAGCTTGCTCTTCCTGAGACCATTGTCTGTGAACTGTCCTTAAATATCACATTTCAATTCTTACTATGTCACAGAGCCCCTGATTATGACATTGAACATGTAAACAAGCTAAATTCACTATTAACATGGGCAACATCCTGCCCACACACTTTTATCTTTCTTGGTGACTTCTACCTCATATTAACTGGACCCTAAACGAATGTACAACTGAACCCACACATGCAAACTTCTACAATGCTGTAACAAACCTGAGACTGGAACAACAAGTAACCAACAATACTAGACTTAACAACTGCCTCAATCTCATCTTCTGCAATAGTTTGAATTCAATTTATGGAATACAAATTAAAGAACCCCTTTTTAACAGTGACCACAAGCATGATTGACTTTTGTCTCAACATACATCCGCACAAAAATCAACACAATGATGTGATCCCCAATTATAACTTCAAAAAAGGCAACTATGATCTTATAGACAACGATCTCTCATCCCTTGATTGGCAATTTCTATTCACTGGATGCAATACTGTTGAAGACCATTATAACGTATTTTTACTTGAAGTCAAAAGAGTCATCAAACTATATGTACCAATAACAACTCCAAAACCCAGAAAAAAACAGATTACCCAAAACAATAAGGAAGCTTCAATCCAAAATGAGATCACTTTGGCGGAAAAACAAATCTGGTCACGTTGCCAACTTCAAAAGCCGATATAAAAATTTATGCCACCAGATAAAGACTGAATGGACCAATTATCACATTAAATAAGAGGAAAACCTTCTACGCACCAATTCCACTCGTGCTTTCTACAATTTTGTAAACAACAAACAAAAAGACTCAAGGTTCATCCGACCCCTGAAAGGACCTAATGGTAAAGACTGCAATGATGACACCATTAAAGCCAACCTCTTTAACACATTCTGTGGCTCATTATTTGTAAACAGCAATGGATCATGCCCAGTATTTCCTAGTCGAACCACAGACAACTACAATGATCTAATACATATCGATTTTACAGTGGACAATGTTGAAAAAGCACTATGCAATCTGAAACCATCTCTATCTATTGGACCGGACAGAATATATGCTTACTTCTTGAAAAAGCTATCCACTGCCATAGCCGAACCTCTAAGCATAATCTTAAAAAAATCTTTCAGGACTAGCTCCTTGCCAAAACTATGGTCACATGCCACAGTCATCTCCATCTTTAAAAAGGGAGAACCAAGCCTAGTTGAAAATTACAGACCAATCTCTTTATGCTGCATCACCTGTAAAGTCATGGAATCAATTATTAACCAATCCAATATCCTCCACTTCAAGACAAACAACCTACTCTCTAATAAACAATTTGGTTTCAGGAAAAAACTATCCTGTAATCTGCAACTCTTACACTGCAAAAACATATGGACTACACAACTCAATCAGAGCAAAGCAATAGACGCAATCTACATAGACTTGTGTAAAGCCTTTGATTCAGTGGTACATGACAAACTACTCCTAAAACTAAAATCTTATGGTATCTCTGGACAACTGCATAACTGGATAGAAGCATTCCTCTCAAACAGACTATCGAGCTTCAAAGAGCCTACCAGTTTATCTCCTGGAGTGAAGCCCGACACATTATCTTGGTTGGGGAATGAACGTCCGTCCGATCATGCCATTTCCAACATGTTGACTTGGTCAGGAAATGTTTCCTACTTTTGAAGATCCCATCCTGGTTCGACCCATCTATTCCGTGTTGGCACAAACATGTGAGAAGGATGGTGGTGGGAAGAGGTTTATCACCCCGACTCCTCTCATTTTCTGAAACAAAACACAAAGTCATTGGGGAAGTTAAGGCATGGCTTGAGAATTAAGACCACATTCTGTTTGGTAATTAGTTGCATTTAGAATTGCGGGGTGGAGGCGTGTGGTCAATGGGGACTACCTAATGTCAATGGGGAGGGCAGATGTTAGTTAGCTGCATTGGATGGGGCTGCATGATAAATTGTGCTGAGAGGCAAATGATCTCACTGCTTACTTTATCCGGTATACCCGTTGTTGCCATGTTTGAAGGAAAATGAGTGGAAATAAACATACTTATTCACAACAAATCCTGTGAGTAATATAGTTTATTGCTAGAATTCCTACGAGTTCAAACAGAAGCTTACACAGACAACAAATGGTCAAAATTGTGAGCATCAAATTCTGTACCTGTCAACAGTGGTGTCCCCCAAGGCAGTGTTTAAGGACCAAGTCTCTTCATACTCTACATAAATGACCTCTGTGAGCATATCAAGAGCAACTGCGTTCTCTTTGCCAATGATGTAAAGCTATTCAACACCACAGACAATACTGCTACCCTTCAAAAAGACCTCGACTGTGTAGAATGGTCAAACAAATGGCAACTTCAAATCTCAACAAATAAATGCTCTGTCTTACATAATGGCAAAAAAATAATAATCAGAAAATAAAATACAAGCTGAATAGTCAAGACCTTCTTTGATGATCCAAACTCTGTCAAGGACCTTGGAGTACTCATCTCAAATGATCTAAGTGCTAGAGCCCACTGTAACTACACAGCCAAAAAGGCATTAAGAATTGTTAACCTAATCTTACGTCACTTTTTCTTTGGTAATATTAACTAGAGCATACAAAATATTTGCTAGACCAATACTTGAATACAGTTCATCAGTCTGGAACCTGCATTACATATCTGATATTAACACAGTTGAGAAAGTCCAGAAATATTTCACAAGAAGAGTTCTCCACTCCTCTACCCATTGTAGAATACATTATGCCACCAGACTTGAAATTCTAGACCTAGAAAACCTTGAATTACCTTGTCTTTGGTTCGATCTTAGTATAGTATATAAAATCATACATTGCAATGACTTACCTGTCAATGAATACTTTAGCTTCAACCATAACAATATAAGAGCACACAATAGATACAAACTCTAGGTAAACCGCACCAAACTTGATTGCAGGAAATATAACTTCAGCAACAGAGTGGTCAATGTCTGGAATACTCTACTTGGCTCTGTAGTTTCTTCCCCAAACCCCAAAAACTTTAACCTTAGACTGCCTACTATTGACCTCACACCTTTCCTAAGAGGTCTGTAGGGGGCATGCATAAGCACATCAACATGCCTTCCGTCCCTGTCCTATTGTTTCTTTTATTTTTCTTATATGTATCCAGGTATTCATAACTGTTTTTACTTATACCTATTATTTTGTAAGAAATTGACAAACCAAATAAAACAAACAAACAAACAAGTGGAGGAGAACTGAGTATGTACAAGCATGGAACGATCCAACTCACCCTGGCTGTCTCACCAGGTTGACTTGCCCTGGCCAACTTGTCACAGCCAGCTCACTACAGGACAACTTGCCAAGGCCAATGCACCATGAGAAAACTTGCCATGGGACAATTCAGTGTGGGATAAGTGAAGACAGGGACAAGTAGAATTGCAATTCACCCCAGCCTCAGGACTTCTAACTTAACAACATTCAAACCAAAAGCAAGACAAGACCACTGTAATTCACTTGTCACTTCTTGAGTTATCCTGCACTGAATTGTCCCACAGCAAGTTGGCCATGATGAGTTGTCCTGTTGTGAAACGGCCATGGCAGGTCAGCAAGGGTGAGTTGTCCTAGACCCTGCATAGCAGACGTGGAATATTAATTAGAAGAAGAAGAAGAAGAAGTTAAAAATGAAATGTTGTATAGGATTCTAGAGAGATGGAATAGTTTTGCTAAAGAAAAACATAGCTAAGCACCTGAGATCTTCAAAAGAAGCAATTTGTTAAAACTGCAGAACCTTCTTCAGTAGACTTTATTCATTCCATTGTTGCCTGAACAGAGTCTAAATGCCTTAGCATATAACTGCAATGTTATAATCATATACTGGTTAAATTCAAGGGGGAGATTCAGTAAATTAACAACATGCATAGTGCTGATGAAATTGTAGAAAACTGGAAGTAGTAAATCTAGTCCCTGTCCGAATTCTTGCAGTACTTGTTCCAAAATCCCTGTCACTTTTGCTTCTTGGTTGTTCTTTAAAAATTTACAAAAACCCTCCTCCCCAGGCTTCCCATCATGGTGAAATTGATACAGTTTGATTTTGGTTTTGATGTTAGATTGTGACCTGCTGTGACCTTCCTGTTGTTGTTTGTCATTATTTTGCTAGTACTTGCAGATGAGAAAAAGAAAGCTCACATCTGATTCCAGCAAGATGCTGTACTTGTTTATCAGATAAGATGTCAAAACAGCAGTCAATCTGACAGCCTGCCACACCGCATTTTTCTCCCTTTCTTCTCTTAAACGTAATTAATTTTCTCTATCCATCTGTTTAGAAAAGGAATCTATAAAAAAGTAAAACAAATGACTATTATAATATCAACAAAAGGCAACAGTGAGATAACCCTAACACTAGATTGTCTTAGAAATGAGTAGACTTGACTCCAGGTCCTGCTGATTAAATTTTGCTATTGCTAATGTTATTTAGTCCTCACTGATGAGTCAACTAAAGCATCATTTGGTCAATCTGTGGATTAAATCAGTAAAAATGGTTATAACCTTACCTTGCCTTGTCCATTGGGAGGTGAAATATATAGACCCATCAGAGTGAACAAAGTAGCTTTTCTTTTGATAGAATTAAGTATTTTTCTGGGGAAGGTTGGGCTTTTGGTGATTAGTATTTCTCCATATATATGATACATTTCTTGCTAGGATAAGAATAAGGGGGAAAAGTCTGAATTTTTTGTTCGTTTTCTCTGGAACCATTACCTCACTACTTAGCAAAATGATATGCATAATTTTAAATTTCTACATATATTTTCAAAACTATCCTCTTCTTCTGCAATAGGTAGCAGGTAATATTCTTATATTGTAATCATTTTAAAATAAAACATTGAAAAACATTTAAACTGTTTACATTTTTTTTAAAAAAAATCTTAATATGGTTTGAATAGTGTTTTGGAAGAAAATCCTGCTTGGTTTGTTCTGCATGTATCCATAACCTCCAAAAAGTGAACAAATATTGAATGGAAGAACAATGGGAGATTTTACAAAAGGTATACCACTTCTCTAGTTTCTAACTGTACTAATTGTAAAGTTTCTAGAACTCTGCAGATCTTGTAGGGATGGAAACCGTTACTAAATAAGATGATCAAATTACATTCAGGTTCACATGCTACATTTTAGACAATGTATCTGTAATTTATCTATTTACTTTGCTACAAAAGAACTATCATCCCAAGTAAACAGGGGAGAGTTTAAGGCTGCCAGATTGCTTTCATGGGAAGACTACATCTAAGGCTCTTGAGTGAATGTTCATCTAAACAATCTATCAATATCCTGGGGGTGGTAATATCAGTTAATATGGTTTCTCATCTGCAGCCCCTTCTGACTATAGATAATCCAACCATAGATTGCATTTCCATCATGCTAGACCCAGGTTGTTTAATTATGATTTATTAAATGTATAAATCACAACTGTTTGGATTCATCCAATATTGTAAGGCAAAAATGGTGCTATAAACTGTGATGATTTGGCTAAGTTTGCACTAGCTAACAACAAGCAAATCATAGCATACTATAACAAAATGTATAAATCCAGCCAATCATAATTCTTCAAGTTCTGTAAACTTTTGATCAGGTTTCTGTTATTTATTGCAATTTGGACTGTGAAGATGGATATATAGTATCATGAGACTTTCAGCAAGTACTTCTTATTGGTAGCAAGGAAGACTTTCTGAGTCCTGGCACCTTGTTTTGGGAACTTGTCTCAAAACTGCTGTTTTTCAGTATATTTATTTTGGCAAATACACAGCAAAAGTCCTTGTTAAAGGACCACACATTTAGCAACTGTTCAGTTATGAGGAGAGACTCTTACTGGTGGGCCCTGATAGTTACAACCATTGCAGAGTATATTTATTTTATTTTTTATTTATTTATTTTGTCAAGTGATTATAAGATAGCAGGTATAAGTATAAACATAGTTTTGAATACATGAGATGGATACATATAAGAAAAATAAAAAGAAACAACAGGACAGGGATGTTAGGCACATTGGTGTGCTTATGCATACCCCCTACAGGCCTCTTAGGAAGGGGGTGAGGTCAATAGTAGACAGTCTACAGTTAAAGTTTTTGGGGTTTGGGGAAGAAACCACAGAGTCAGGTAGAGTATTCCAGACATTGACCACTCTGTTGCTGAAGTTATATTTCCTGCAATCAAGTTTGGTGTGGTTAACCTTGAGTTTGTATCTATTGTGTGCTCTTATATTGTTATGGTTGAAGCTGAAGTATTCATTGACAGGTAGATCATTGCAATGTATGATTTTATGTACTATACTTAGATTAGACTGAAGATGGTGTAGTTCTAGGCTTTCTAGGTCTAGAATTTCAAGTCTGGTGGCATAAGGTATTCTGCAATGGGTAGAGGAGTGGAGAATTCTTCTTGTGAAATATCTCTGGACTTTCTCAACGGTATTAATATCAGATACGTAATACGGGTTCCAGACTGATGAGTTCCTGTAGTCATGTGATTGCAACTTGAGCATTTGGTGATGTCTCTCACTTATGATGTCACAATGTTCCACAATTATGTGATTGTCATTTACAGTCATCACTGCTGGCTTTAAATGATGATCTTCATTCAGTCGTGTCTGAGTTTTGGCATTTTGGGGGGATCAGGTGCCTCTACTGAATGTTGTCAGCATTCCAAGTAATGAACCCGAGGTGAAATTCAATCACCTTGCGCCACCTCGGGAGAGGTGGTAGGGACGATTTGAATCAGTTCAGAGAGGTGATAGGGATGATTTGAATCGGTTGGCCCTGCCCATGCCTGCTTGCCTTCTTCCTTTTAGAGACTGAGTCCCACCAACGCACGCCCACAGAGCCAATAGGGAAAATTTTGAATACCATCCTTGTAATGCACCCATTGAAAGCAGAACTCTGAGGTAGGTATTCTCCTCAAAGAACAATTTATTGGATATATCATATTGGCACAACCGGTGAAAACTGACTCTGATGGTTCCTGCAGTTTTCACCTAATTCAAAGGTAAAAGTTCCCCCTTCCCCCCAGGTCATCGGTCCCATTGTCCAATAGTGCTGCTAGCGGCTTGTCTGGTTACTCTACTCTTCCTCTTCTCAGCCACCTGTTGGAATGACCTTGGTTTCTACAAGAAAACTTTTTATTTTGATAGGTAAGCTGAGATATCTAAAAATTCCCCCTCCCTTTCTCCCCCTTCACTTTTTGGCAACCACGAAGCCTCAAAGGTTGCCTTGGGTAGGCTCGCTTCAGGGTTGACATATGTCTTTTGATCTTGTTCTATGCTCAATTTAGTGGGGAAGCCAACAGTAGGGTGCAGTTGGTGATCCCATGACCAAAGGATACTTTGATTGCTCAGGATTTGCCTAAGCACAGCAATTGAGTTTGCGGCATCTTCCATTGTAAGCCAGTGCAGTCATATGATGTCACTCTTTATGACTGCATTGCTAGCAAAGTTGTTGGTCCCAGTTACCATTATTAAATAAAGACTAGCTGTCCTTTTTACTTCCCTGAGTGTTTAAATTCATGTGACTTAACACCTTTCCTTATTATCATTATAATTAGCCTACAACAGGGATGCCAAACTCACAGTGTCACGGCATTGTCACATGATAAATCAGTACTTTTCTCCCTTCACTAAACCGGGCAAGAGCGTGGCCATCATGTGATGCATCCAGTCTGCAGGCTAGGAGTTTGACAGCCCTGGTCTACAAATAAGACATAGAGAGCCAATTTGGTCTAATGATTAAAAGCATCAGGCTATAAACACAGAGGCTGAGAGTTCTAGCCACACTTTGGGTACTCTGTGTTAACCCTAGGAGGGAGATAATGGAAAACCACTTCCAAAACACTTTGCCAAGAAAACTGCAAAACTAGTGAAGCAATGACTTTGGATTAAAAAAAAACTGACTTGAAAGCGCGCACACACACACACACACACTCCTAAGAAAAAATAACAGGTAAGACAGAACTATATTATGGTTTTATTTACATATCTTAAGGTAAAGGTAAAGGTTCCCCTCACATATACGTCATTTCTGGCTCTCGGGGAGGTGCTCATCTCCATTACAAAGCCGAAGAGCCAGCGCTGTCTGAAGACATCTCCATGGTCATGTGACTGGCATGACTAAACACCGAAAGCTCATGGAATGAGCTTCCCACCAAAGTGGTCCCTATTTTTCTACTTTCATTTTTACAGGCTTTTGAACTGCTTGGTTAGCAGAAGCTGGGACAAGTAATGGGAGCTCACTCCGTTATGTGGTGCTAGGGATTCGAACTGCTGAACTGCTGACCTTTCTGATCGACAAGCTCAGTGTCTTAGCCATTGAGCCACCATGTCCCCTTTCACTTATCTTACTAACTTATAATTACTATGGTTTACTGAATTAACAAAGTGCCTGAATTTGCAAAATACAGTGAAACATGAATTAACCCCACTGGCTTGGTTTTCCCAGGATTCTGAATCACAGACTAAATAGGAATATGTTGTTAAATTGTTGTAAGCCTGCCTAGCCATAAGCAGAGTGGGTGATCCTTGGTAAGTCAGAAAAAATCCCTGAACACCAAGTGTTACTATCCTTTCAAGCCATTGCTATTGGACTCCATTTTTGTTTTTTGCCATTCACAAAATTTGCCCCTTGGCTCTATTTAGAAGGTGCTAGCCCTCTATGTCCCAGATTTTAATCACTTCTGCACTAAAGACAACCTGACTGAATTGCTTAAAGGTTATCTCCCTCATCAAACTGAGTCAATAAGTCCTTTTAAAATTAAATACTATTAATTACTATCTCAAAGAGTTCATTGAAATTGATTTGTCTCTTTTTATACACTTGTGTAATAGGCCTTTTCTGTTCCCAGTTCTTAGTTTTAACTGTTAAAATTAGATTGGTGGTATAATAATCTTAGTAAATAAAACTTCTTATTGATATATTATTTTATCCTTAGCATTTTTCCTCATGTATGGCATAAAACATCTCCTCCATTCTTGAAAAGAGTTGGCTTTTGAATTAATTAATTAATTGATTAATATTTCATATTTCTAAGCTGCCCACCTCCCTCAAAGTTAATGGTAATTAATTTCACTGTGGTGGTGCAGTGGTTGGAATGTAGTACTGCAGGCTATTTCTTCTGACTGCCAGCTTTCTACAATTTGGCAGTTCAAATCTCATTAATCCAGGCTTAGGGTTAACTCAGCCTTCCATCCTTCCAAGGTCAGTAAAACGAGGATCAGATTGTTGGGGGCAATGTGGGGTAATAAGCAGTATATAGGTCTAGATGCTATTGCTATTGATAATTTGGTGGTGCCAAATTATCATTCACATTCAAGAGGGCTTTTTTAGATGCCCACTTATAATTTTCAAATTATTTTGAAAGTCTTAACAACTAGATACAGAGACAGCTTTTTCCCTTGTGCCATCATTCTGCTGAACACCTGATTCCCACAGTATTATGTCCAAGCATATTTACCCATGTAGTATTATTATTATTCTCATTTTCTCTTCTACCTCCTCTTATTGGTATCATTGTTGATTATTATCATTGTGTTGTCTTACATATACACTGAGAGCTTCTGCACCAGATAAATTCCTTTTGTGTGTAATCACACTTGGCCAATAAAGAATTCTATTCTATTCTATTCTATTCTATTCTATTCTATTCTATTCTATTCTATTCTATTCTATTCTATTCCATTCCATTCCATTCCACTCTACCCTACCCTATCCTTTAATAAATACTAATGCTAAAGAGCCACTGAATATTTATTGTATCTAAGAGATTTGCTAGAATGTTTGCTCAGAAGCATATTCTGTGGAATTTAGCAGTGTTTGCTTCAAGGCAAATATGTATAAAACTTCAGCCTCAATCTTGTTACTATATTTCCTCTATTATCATGATGTAGTTTATTTTCATAGTTGATCAAGAATTTCAAAAAGGAACTAGGAAAGAGAAAGAAATGCCAGTTCATATACTTTTATGTCAATGTAGTGTGTGTGTGTATGTGACAGAGAGAGAGAGAGAGACATTTGATCTACTGCAGGATGAAGACTTTTTCTCTGAAGGTTATGTATTGTATTGTACCACGCTGATACATAGCTGGTAAATAGATGTCTTTTGATTCCCAATCTAGAACAGAAAATGAAATGACTGGCCCAACATCATCTAATCAGAAACTTCCATGCCTAAGGCAGGAATAAAAATTGGGTCTTCTTGCTCTAAGTCCAGCCATGCTGGCATATTCCTATATCCACACATAAATAGCATTGTTAGTATGAAATCTCTTCGATATGATTCTTTACAAGATTTTTGTTTGGTTCCCAGATGCTTCTGGTTACTAGTCTTAGTTTTGGTATTTCTCTATTTTAAGTGGGACCTGAGTGATCCTTCTCAGTGTCTTCTGAAACAGACAAACAACAACAACAACAACCCTTTTAAAATTTCTATCTAGGGAAGAAGGCAAAATGCTTTCTTGTGGACTACATTCAAAACACCCTCAGACACATTCTCTTTTAGAAGAAATGAAGATTCCACCAAAGTTGCATGGAATAGTTCATATCTTTAAAAGAATAGAACAAAAAACACCCTAAGAGTGCAGCACATAGAATAATAGATTCAAGTTACAGGAAGGTAGATTCCAATGGAATGATGGGAAATCATAAGAGGACTTCAGCAGTCAGTTATTTACCAACACGATGATGAGCTTTCTTCAGGCAAAGACTGAACAACCATTACTGGGTTGGATGGGGATGGGCATGGTGATCTCACTGTCCCTTTTCAATTCTAGAAGACTGTATTAACAAAAGCTCATTGCCTTCTGTGCATTTTAAATTTCAATTGTAGGCATATGGCAGTGCATAGATCTAAACTTCCAGATGTAGGATTGAGCTATAAATGACTTAGGCATCCAGGGGCAGAAGAGAAGGATGTTACCTGTGGATAGAGATTGCTGCAGACCAAGGAGATAATATACTGTATATGTGTGCGTGTGTGTGTTTGTCTAGCTACTCTCTTGCCTAAGGAAGAATTTAAAGCAGGCAATTTTATCTTATGAGATTGCAGACAATCCAAAACTAGATTCAGGGATGGAGTAAGAAATCAATTCTCTTCTTTGCTTCTCTAGAAAGGATGCTGCCTGAATGCTGAGCAACAAAGATTTGGTCTAGTTTAATTCTGCCAGTTGAAGCCTAGCAGCACTGGGTTACTTTTCAAGACAGTTTTGTTCCTCCTGGTTCAAAGAAAAAAACAAGAACCCCCCCCCCACTTTTTCTTAAATTAAAGCTGGCTTTTAATATAACAATGTGCAACAAAGCAAAACATACTTGCATTTTATTTTTTTAATTACTTGTTATTAATGCCTACTTGTATAAACATTGAAAACCTACAATATACAGAGCTAAAACTTTCCATAAAAAAGGCAACATTAAAACTGTTTGCTGCTCTTACAGAAAGTATCCTGTACAAATGGCAACAGAAGAGGACTATCTTCACCAGTTTCCTGAGGACTTGTCCATAGCATTGAGGATCCTGTCCACTTTCTTAGTACAGACAAGTCCCAATTCTTCCCAATAACTCTGCTAGACGTTGTGCCAGTCAATTCCAAAGGGCTCAGGCAACCAGAGTGAATCTGTAGTCTTATAAATTTTCCTGCAGGCCCTCTTGGAGGGTTACCTGAAACAAGGCTACTGATGGCTATCTGAAGATGTGAAAAGAGCAGACAAATTGTTTCCCCATTCCTGTTGTTACAAGATAATTCTTAAGAAAGTCTTTTACTTGTGTTTGATAAGATTAATTCCTCTTCTACCAACAGTATTTCTTCTGTCATTTCATAGCCTGGGGTTTCTAAGGAAACCAGTAAACTCTCTTGGATCAATGGACAGAGAAAGCCCACAGAGTATAACCTGAGCAAAGATCCATGGTATAACCAGCAGACGTGGTATTCAGCAGGTTCTGACTAGTTCTGGAGAACTGGTAGCGGAAATTTTGAGTAGTACAGAGAATCAGCAAATACTACCTCTGACTGGCCCTGCCCCCATCTATTCTCTGCCTCCCAAGTTCCAGAGGATTGGCTGGGTCTTTTTTTGTTGCCCTGCACAGAAGAACGGAGCTAGAAAGTAGATTAGTTGGGTGGGAAGGGAATGGGATTTTGCAGTAATCTTCCCCCAGGAGTGGGGTGGGAATGGCGATTTTACTGTACCCTTCCCCTGCCATGCCCACCAAGCCATGCCCACCAAGCCATGCCCATAGAACCAGTAGTAATTTTTTTTGAATCCCACCACTGATGACCAGTCCTCAGTTGAAATTCATCACTAACTGTCCCAAGGTCCCTCTGAAACAAGCAGGGCCATTAGGCATCTGGGTGGACTAAATGAATAAATTTTTCCTCCATCCAGTGAGGTGGGTTCAGACAACTCTAGGGATAAAAAAGAAGGTTCTGATGATGGCAGTGGACTAACTCTTCCCTGAAAGAAAAAATAAAATAAAATCTAGTGCATTACCATTGCTGTGAATCAGGCCCCTAAGAACTTGGTCAGGTCCATGGTGGCCACAGTGGACATGAACTTCTGAGTTCTTGGGAATCCATACCCAGAGTGCTTGGGAATCCATACCCAGAGAGGGAGAATTAAATCCCCCAATAATTTTATCATTAATCCAGTCATGGCTTCAAGCAACTTGGATAGGGAAGCCATTATGCAGGAAGAAGTTGGTATAGTAGTTGATGTCCTATCCTTAGAGCTAAATCCTACTAGAAATGTACACCTGGTTATTTGTGCAGCAATGCCTATGAAAGTTATCAAGCTGTCTCAGATAACAACAGCCAATCTACCATTCCTGCCCCAATAGGCGTATTTCAGAAAGGTGAACCTACCAGATCTCAATAATACACCTGATACTGGCCCTCTCATTTATTACTAGATAATAGTTGAGAGGACATCTGTAGGTGGTATGGTGAACTGAAGATAGTTTGAAAAAGCAGAGTCAACAGTCATGGCAAAGACCAAGGAACCAATCAGTTAGACTGTTTTTTGAAATCTCTGTGGATAAGGATAAAATGAGAGATCACTCATATGTGCTCTGGACAGCTACTCTTCACAAGGAAACTGCAAGACAGGTTTGAGCATCAGAAGAGGATTAACCATCTTCCCGATAATCATGCTGGAGACTTTTAAAGGACACTAAGTTTGCACTTTTTGATTGCTTATTAGCTACTTTTAAACTATTAGAAGCCTTTGGAACGACAACTTTGAAATGCTGTGTGAATCTGCCTATAATCCTGAGCAAAAAAAAAAACCCCAGGGAATTTAAAGTATCTGAAATAAACAGCAAAAAACTAAATGAGATTTTGATCAGAAAGTTATACAGACTAAGTGTTCAGATAAAATTGGCATATTAAAAGTTCTTCAACAAGTTTACAAAATTTTGGAATTAATTGTATAGACCAAGCGATCTCTTGTGAAAAATGGATTCTGTTTTGTTTTTTTCAAGACATTTCAAGAAGCAATTTCATAATTTCAAAAACTGGGCATTAGATGAGAGAGGAAAGTTTTTGGAGAAAGGAAAGATTTACAAAGTGTAAAATGTTGCAAAATATAACAATCAAAGTACTGAAGGACTTTTGAAGAATGGGATCAGAAAATAGTAGGTACAGTATCAACAATGTCAATAAGAATGTCTGCTTCTATGGATTATGTCCAAAATATGTTATTCAAGAAATGACAGATGTAGAGCAAATTTTATATGACAAGATAGAGATGATATTACAAGTGGATTTATAACTGACAGGCCAAGAGGATGTCTTAATAAAGGATATTTCACTGAATCTATGAAAGAAACTGGCCAGAGTTTTAAAATTTAAAAGGAAAATACAAATGACAAACCAAGAGAGTGACATAGACAATTATTTTCCCATTGGACTTACAAAAGTGGCTTGTTAAAGCCCTGAAGAACTCTGTGCAGAGACAAAGAAGAAATGAAGACAAATCATCGATAGATAGATAGATAGATAGATAGATAGATAGATAGATAGATAGATAGAGAGAGAGAGAGAGAGAGACAGAGACAGAGACAGAGAGACAGAGAGAGAGTGAGTGTGTGTGTGTGGGGGGAAGTTTGAGCTGTCAATGTTGGTGGGGATGTTGTTTTCCTCTTGGTATTTTTTGTTTAGGCTGTTGTTTATTGTTTAATTGTTTGAGGGTTTCTTGATGCTTTCTGAGCTTGATTCTTTTTTTGCAGATGTTTCATTACCCACCTAGGTAACATCATGAGTTCTAGCTTGATTGTTTGTCTGGTATTAATCCTAGTGTTAATCTGAGAACACTCATTGCTAGGTAGGAGGTGTTTTGATCTTGCTGTTTTCTTTTTATTGCTTTTTATAGCTTTCTATTGTTTCTTTTCATATAAATGTATATAAATGTTATTTATCTCTATGAGCCTGTGGATCGCTGATTTATCTGAGTGCCAAGCTTCCCAGAGTTCTTTAATATTTTTGGATTTAGCTTTAGGAGTGCTATTCTAGGCTTCATATGGTTTTAATCCTTTTCATTGAAATGAAATACCTGACATGAAATGCCAGAATTTGTTAACATTTTATGTGGCACATAAGTCTAGTTAATAGGAATTATTAAGAAATGGTCTAATGGAGACCAACCAATCATTTTTTAACACAGTTGATTTTGAAGAGATGACATTATCCTCATTGAAAGATACATTCACTAGTTTCCATACCCATGTCATCATAGACCTCTCTGATCTGATCTATAGTATTATCCATGTAGTGTATCAATATCGTTTGTAGATTATTTTGTTAAGTTCTTCAAGTGTCACAATTTTGAAGGGGACTTAGGTAACCCTGAAATATGCTATCTCTGTCATTTCATGAGCCCATCTGCTAGTTATTGATGCTTCATCATTTTTGCCACGATGATGCCTCAACATGTATGTGTATCTATTTCTCATTATTTTTCACACCTTATCTTTTCCTCAAATTCTTCCAAGCATTTCAATAGATGTTGCATCTCCTGGTATTCTATGTTGAAACCTCCTTGGTTCAGCATCCTAGGATAGACTGCTTGGGAATAACATTTTCAAGAGCAGTGTCAACCTTTATTTTATATAGTCCAAACTCTGAAGACTTTCTGACCCCATAATCATGGCATGGAGCTTGAAATCCTCAAAAATATAAAGCCTGGTAGAAAAAGGGCACCATGAGCCAGTCAATAAGATAGAGGAATGTGGGAAGAGAGTTCACTTTTTTGAGAATTATAAGTTTCAGCATTAAACATATGAACTGGGGTTGCTGTAGTGCTGGGGATTGCACTACAACATTTGGAAGGCCACAAGTTGCTTATCCTGTTATGCACTGTCCTCTGGAGACATCCCAGATCACCATCTTCTTGCTTCTATATCTTACCAGTGATACTATCTGTTAGCTCATCTTTCTTTAGAGAGTCTTTTGTTGTTACTGAATTTAGTTTTCTAATTCCTGACAATCCCTTACATCACTCACTACATAATGTGGAGTAGAAAACAGCACCCTCTGACATAAATTTTAGTTCAGTCATAAATTCTTTAGTTGGATACCCAAGGGATCTTAAAACATAATGTTAACTAATTTAATAGGGCCATTGTGAGAATTACCGAGACAAAATGTGTGAACTAGCAGTGAAAAGAAAAGCATGATAAAATAATGTTTTGAAAATCAGCCAGCACCACATCTCCTGAGACACCAACTCTATCCATAGAGTGACATTTTGGCCTAGGTCTTTGGTCCAATATTCCTTGTTCCAGACAAAACAAAAAGATCAGTGTCAAAGAAGCTATGGAAAATCTCAACAATTAATTTGACTCTTCGTTCTTCTGAAGCTGAACAGTGTGATTCCTAGGATCCTTTTTTCTTTTCTAATATTTAACACTGCCAAATAAAATCCTCATACTGCTACCACTTTTGCAGCCCTCTCTCCTTGAGAAGCCAAATGTTTTCTTTGGAAGACCATAGGTATCCATTCCATTGTTTAATCATTTTTCTTTTTAAGGCATGCCAGGACCCATAATCATCACATGAACGACAGTTTGTAAAGATCACATGGTATTTTAGAAGAAAAGAATGAGAGCTGTATAATGTATCCCCTGTCCCAGTGAATAGCCCAGGCAGGATTATTGTCTTAAAATATCAATGGTGTTGCTGTTTTTAAAATCCTGGCCGATTCTTATTTAAATCTTCTACTGATTTTTTTGGCATTTGAACATCAAAGTATTCTTACTGCAGATTTCTAGCATTAAGGAAAACCCTGACACAGAGAATACCTGATTGTACAGAAAACAAGATGATCTTGTGTTAATTTAATCATCCCAAAAGATAGATAGTTGTTTAGGTTAGTGTTTAACCTAAATCTACTTTGTAGTTTAAAATGCCTGCCTCCTTCACTTATTTTACCCTAAGCAACCATACAATTTCCATTTCTTAGTGGATAAGGGTAAACAATTGTTTTCTATTTTGTAACCAAGAGCCTTTACAATATTTGAAGACCATTCCATGTATTGAATTAGATTAATAGAGTATAGCATTAGTTGCTTATCGATCATTTGTAGATTCTTCTTTTCTAGCCAAACAAAAAAATAAAATAAAAGCAGATTGCAATTTTATCTCCTTGAATACTTTTAGGACATGGTGCTTTTTCCTTAACACATAACACAGAGAGAGATGTTCTTCCCGAGAGCGACAAATGTTTAACCTTAAGTACTTTAAAATCTGGTCTTGGGAATATTCAGATGAAAATCTTTGTAGTACTGAAGCTTCTCTTAGGACAGTATTGAAAGATGCTGTATGGACACTTGTCTCTCCTAAAACCTTGATGGCACCATTTAGTATTCCATCTATGTATCAGGAGACGAAGCAGGAATACATTTTTTTGTCTACCAAATTACTTGTTCAGGTACAGGCCTTTTATTTCATTGTTTTGGTGGCTGTGCTTTATTTAAATGCAGTGACCACAACAGGTGACTTTTAAAACCTGAGCAGATATGCTCCAGATAATAGCTAACAGACAGAAGCATTCAAAATAGTCTTGCTAATCAAAAAGAGAGTAATTCAGCAGAGAGGTTTTTTTTCTTTCTTGTGGGCTTTGCTAAGGACAAAGAGGCATGTCTTGGAACTGAACTACGTGGAATACATTTAAACTATTTCTCTATATTAGGCAACCATGTGATTATTTCTGTGTGGAAATAATATATAATTAATTAGGCCACAGAGATGAATACTGTATTTTAATAATAACATTAATTGGAACATTTACGTCAATCGGTACTTATCTGGGCCAAAATGCCAGTATTATGTTGCTCTAAAGCACTCACTCTTTCAGTACCACTGGATCAGAGGTGGTATTCAGCAGGTACTGACGAGTTCTGGAGAACTGGTAGCGGAAATTTTGAGTAGTTCAGAGAACTGGCAAATACCACCTCTGACTGGAGATTTTTCAGTATCCTTCCCCTGCCACGCCCACAGAACCGGTAGTAAAAAAAAATTGAATCCCACCACTGCACTGGATTATCTGGGAATTTAGGTCAAAGGCTGATACTGTGATGCTCCCTAGGTTTGTCGGTTGTTCTTACCAATTGACAGTAGCAAAAACTGCTGTGCTTCATTGGCTGAAGAGGCAGAAATATATTAGTTGAGATATCAAACCTCTGGCAGCAAAAGAAAACATGAATTTGGGATTTCCTTCACAATCTCCTGGAAAAGCAATGCTCTCTACAGGCAAGTAGCAAATACCCCAAACCTTTGCAAATCCTTAAACCCCATCATACTAAGGTAGATAGAGAATTCCAGAGGGATGACAGGGTGGAAAATTAGGCTCTGTTTGATTTTATGGATAGATTATTCATGCCTTAAATCCCATAACTTTTACCAGTGTTTTTTTGGAGACTAATCTTTGCATTATTCAAAGTATAAAAATTAGAAAAATAAAAGGGAAAAAGATACCTTTACAAGTTCTCAGGGCACACATCAGTCCAACTAGGACAGTGAATCCTAACAGATATTAAATACAGATGTTGGCCATATTTCTCATACCAGATTTCAGATAATAACATACTCTTTTTTGCAGATTAAGATTTTTTTATTTCATTTATTGAAAATAATCTATGATCTATCAACCTAAATGTGGCAACCAAATATATACTGAAGGTTTAGCACTGATTTTAAAATTTGATTCCTGATCAAATCAAGATTTAAGTAAAATAAAGGGGAATATCTTTTTTACCCCAGTGTGAGGATGGTTTTGTCTGTGGACAGTTGAGCTTTTGAAAGAATTGCTGGTTTTGAAAGATGTCAAAAGATAAGCAATATCTTCAGGATTTGATTGAAGCAAATACATGTAATCAAAATATTTGCATATTTTATGCCTTTTTTTTTTTTTTTTTTAAAAAGGAGGTCTAATTTACAATCATTTCATTTTATTTCATTTCTATGGGAATATTTCAGTGAGGAGTCAATGCAATTATTTATTTATTATTAGATTTATGTGCTGCCCATCTCAGCTACTGTAGAGGCAAGAATTATTTTGATTTTCCCTAGCTGGCAAGCAATGATATTAACAGATTTAGTAGCTTCTCCTTAAATTATATCCAAAGCCCATTTTACTAGAATTTAAAACCTTGTTGTAACTCTTCCACTTGCATCCAGACTTTTCACTCTTACAAACTACCATTTCTGAAGGGATTTCTACTTTAGATGCTTCCTCTCTTTGAAGACCTTGGATAGAAAAATCTGATCTAACATTTTCTGAACATTTTGTTTTAGCAGTTTAAATTTTCTGGACAGCACAATTTTGTGAGATAGTGTGTGTATGTGTGTGCCTGTATAATACTTACTGTATCTCATGCTGAATTTATTAAAATACAATGGTGCAGAAGGAAATGGAATTCCAATGCACTGCTGTTGTCCTAAGAAATCATTATCACAAGACAAAATTAGAAGCTTGGATGGGAGTTAATGGCTCTCCCAGGCTGTCCAGCCATTATTATGTTACTGTGCAAGAGGCATCAACCGCTTTAAGTCCCATTAGTGTGTTGATGAGCTGTCTGGAACAGGATGCTTGTATCTGAACAAGCAGTTTACTCTAACTGCATTACATTAACCCCTTGCTGCTGGGTGCCTTTGACATCAGGTCGAGTGTGATGGCGTGAAAGCTTCCTGCTTTTCTTCTAAAGAGGTAATTCATTTCTTCAAGGCTGCTCAAAGGGTGGTTGCAATAATTTGGTGTTTTGCCACTAAAAGAGTGATTCTGAATACATTGAAATTAATCCCTGAAATTGTTTAGCATTTCCATCAAAAGCAATTCAAAGGAGGTAATATCTTCTGAAGCTTTAGAAATTTCCTCGTGCTTATGCAATACAAACTCTTTATCTTTATCTTTAAAGATCGCTAAGATATAATTTTGGTTCCCTTTTGCCTTTACCTTCCCACTATACAACTTTGTCAGTGTTCTACCACACATTGGATCCTGAGTACTTCCATTTGTCTGTGTTTCAGACATGATCATTCTCGAATCAGCATTTTATGCTGTCTCTCTTTCTCTCTCCCCCTTTCTACTTGACCTTTAGCATATTTCCAAATCAACCTTCCTTTAATCTGATGCTTTTGAAATGTGTGAATTGCCAGACACATCAATTCTGTGGAAATAATTGTAGTGTAGTTTAAGATATAATTGAGGTAGGAGTTCAACACATTTAGAGAGCATCAAATTGGGGAAGACTGCTTAAATCCCAATTGTTGTCTGCACTGAAATTGTAAATGTACTGTATATAGATGTATTCTTATATTGTGCGTATTTGGGTATCAGCTCCCATCTTCTGGGTGTATCTCTATCATTTATACTATGGCAGACTTTTATAACTGAGAAATCTCCCAGAATCCCCATCCATCTGCATTAATGTGCATAGGTTTGAGGTGCAGCACTGAAACCATTATTTTATCCAAACAGCTGATATAGGTGTTGCAACTAATAGGAAATGTTGACCACAGACAATGCAGAAAATAGATCATCATCACTTCTATGTTAGCTGCCCTCAGTTTTAGCAGGGACTATTTAAATAATAATGAAATATTTTAACTATACAGCTCCATATTCTATGGAGTAAATTGGATATTCTTCCGATATATAATATTGAATTATAGATATTGTTTTTCCATCAGAAATTATAGGGCACATCTCTATGGGAAACAAAGAGAATGAATTACTTCACAAGAAAAAGCTGGACCTTAATTTTTTCTTTACCAGAGAAAAAATACTAGGAAAATGCTTTATGTTGATAGCTTCTATCCACTATGCCCATACTTGTGAAGATATACAAGGAATCTCTAATGCTGTATGTTGGGGTCCTACATTTGCTATTCACTGTTTCCCAACTCATAATACCTGAAGAAAATGGCCTAAACAATGCAAAATTGTTGAAAGGAAAAGGGTAGGATACAATATTTGTCACCTTGAGTTTTGAAGGAAAAGAGAACTGTATCATAAAATATCTGTTAGTTAAGTAGATTGGTTTCAAGGAGCTATTGAGGCTCATTCCTGAGCATTGAATACTGCTCTCTGTCCAACAAAATGAAATTCAATTATGAAAAATATAAGGTTCTACATTTAGGCAATCTCCCCCAGCCCCATGATACTTGGCTCAACTGTAAGAAGAATCTTGGAGTCCTAGTAACAACCGCTTAAATATGAGCCAGCAGTATACTGCAGCTGCCAAAAAAGTAAGCACAGAGGAATAGAATTGAGACCACATGAATAATTAGTATTACTTTATAATGTCTTGATAAGATCACACTTGGAATATTGCATCCAGTTTTGGTCACCATGACATTAAAAAGATGTTGGGACCCTAGAAAGAGTGCAGAGAACAACAACAAAGATGATGAGAGGACTGGAGGCTAACCATGAAGAAGAGTTGCAGGAATTGGATGTGTCTATTTTATTGAAAAGAAGGATTAGGTGTGACATGATAGCGATGTTCCAATATCTAAAGGGTTGCCACAAAGAAGAGGGTCAACCTATTCTCCAAAGCACCTGAAGGCAGACTAAAAGCAATGGATGGAAAATAATCAAGGAGAGAAGCAACCTAGAACTAAGGAGAAATTTCCTATCAGTGAGAACAATTAATTAGTGGAACAACTTGCCTCCAGAACTTGAGGTTTTAAAGAAGACATTGGACAACTAATTGCCTGAAATGGTATGGGATTTTCTGATTGTGCAGGGGGTTGGGTCCCTTCCCTCTCTGTTATTCTGTTATGACAAAGCTGTGGTTAGATTGCTCCCAGGGATATGTGGCTTGCAAAGCTAACTACATCAGGAAAAAGTTTCAAATGTGTCATGGAAAATGACATGGAGTAAAGAAAGCATGCACATTCCAAGACAGTAGCTTTCTATTTATCAACAAATTTTAACTGAGTTTTCAAGAACCTAAAAATAACACTTTGGAATGAGATAAATGTTGCTTAATACCACACTTCTAATTGTGGTTCCCCCCCTCCCGCCTTTAAAATAGTCACGCATTGGCAGCTTCAGCGTCTGATTTCTGGTTGCCTCCAAACATTTGGAATCATTTATACTTGGTCAACCTCGTCTAACAACAGTGGACTGATAAACAGGATAGCTTGACAACTTTCTTTCTTAAAACTTCCCATGGAGCCCTTCCCCTCCATATACTGGATAATGGAGAGATAGCTCTGTCATGAATGGCTCCTTAGTCCTCATTTCATCCATTCTAACTTTTGCAATAAAATCTGAAATAAAAATGGGAAAAAAACTCAAAAATAAGCAAGGAAACAAAAAATCCTGATGCGCTGTTTATCCAAGTAAAATCATTGGTAAAACTAAGCAAAGCACTTACAGCTGAGTGGCTTGGAAGGAATCCAAACTGTTCAGTTGTTAATGCATTATTTATATTAACAAAACAAAATGTCTGGCTGGTCTTGAGCTTTGCTGACATGCTTACTGAGATTAGGTTTTTAGTCTTTAGCTGACCATTATTTCAGTCACCGGAAACCTTTTTTTTTTTAAGAAAAGATATCTAATGCTCTTCTTTTGCCTGTGTTTTTCCAGTTGTTGGAAGGAAAGTCATGTGTTTTGTATGGGGGAAAACAGCTGGGCTGACATGGGCTGCATATCCCCCCAGCACCAGTTAGGATGGGTCTAGAAAGCTTAGTAGCAGCCTATCAGAGAAGAGAGCTTTATGCCACAATATATCTGTTTTTATACTTTTTTGTTGTTCAGTTGCTAAGTTGTGTTCGATTCTTCATGACTCCATGGACTGTAGCATGCCAAGCTCGCCTGTACTCCACTGTCTCCCAGAATCTGCCCAAATTCATGCCCACTACGTTGAGGACACTATCTAACATCTCATCTTCTGCCAACCCCTTCTCCTTTTGCCTTCAATCTTTCTCGACATCAGGGTCTTTTCTGATGAATACTCTCTTCTCATTTGATAGCCAAAGTATTTGAGCTTCATCTTCAGTATCTGTCCTTCCAAAGAGTAGTCAGCGTTAGTTTTCTTTATGGATTGTCTGATTTGATCTCCTTGCAGTCCAAGGGACTCTCAAGAGTCTTCTCCAGCACCACTTTTGAAAGTGGTTTCTACCTTACTGTCAGCTATCTTTGATGTTAGCATTGCAAGGAAAGAAGAAAGAGTAATAACAAGAGCTAGGTAGACAAATCCTCCATTTTCTTCTACCATTTGTCACTCATAAGAAAGAATAAGAATTTGCTCTTCTGCAATTTCTTTCCAAGGAGGGCAAAACTGCAGTGCATTTCTTAGGAGCAGAATGTGGTAATTTGCAGTTACTCAGTGACAGGCGCATCAAGAGATATGTGTGAATGTTGCACCTGAATAGGAGTCCTGGTGATGCAGTGGTTAGAATGCAGTTTTGCAGGCTACTTCTGTTGATTGCCAACTGGCAGCAGTTTGGCAGTTCGAGTCTCACTGGCTCAAGGTTGGCTCTGCCTTCCATCCTTCTAAGGTCAGTAAAATGAGGACCCAGATTGTTGGGGGAAATGGGATGACTCTGTAACCTGCTTAGAGAGAGCTGTAAAGCACTGTGAAGGGGTATATAAATCTGCTATTGCTATTGCTATTCTCTTTGCATTTTCTTCATATTCCAACTCTTTCCATTGGTCTTCCAAGATTATGAATCAGGGAGGATTCGAAGTGATAGAAAGATAAGTTACAGAAAGCTACAGCAGTAAAGGTTCTGCCACCTCAAAAACCTTACTTAGCCACCCACCCACCACTACCCACTCACTTATACATAGCCATCAAAAAAAGAAAATAAAAAGAAAAATTTGCAATAGTGGCAAATATCAGTAGTTTGGGTATAAGATGAGGGTGAAGGTTCATTCTTTGAACTTGTGGGTTGGTTTCCAAACATTTTGTTACCAGGCTAAGTAATATCCTCAGCAGAGTTTACGGGATGTCAGTGTCAGTGTTCTGTATGTAAGGGCTTTGGGTGGTCAGTAGATCTTATGATGGGTCAGGTGTGAGTGTGTCAAGTGAGGGTCTTGTGATGGATCTTGTGATGGAGGTTACATCAAGCGACGGTCATTGGGAGGTGAAGTACTGGTTTGGGGTTTGTGTGGGTTGGTTGAGGGTCAGTGCTGCCTCTGGTTAGCTGTCTCTGTGGTTGATTTGGATTCTGAGGGATTTGTAGGCTAGTTGTAGGTCAATGTGTCTGTTGTTCTGTTGTTAATTTTGTTCACTGTCTCCATCCAGGTTTGGATGATATTCAGAATATTGTTTAAGATATTTTAATTATAAACAATAAACACACAGTTTCTGTCTTAAGTATAATTATGCTCTTGGCTTGTGTTTGGATGATGTATACCATTATATGACTTGGTATATCATAAAACTGACTCAATATTTCTAAAAGAGTCACCGTAGAAATCTAAACATTGAACCTATATTTTTCAAGTCATAATCAGCCAAAAATAAAAATGGGGCTCTAATTGTTTTGGAAACTAAATTGAAACACCTTTCTGTTATAATTATTGCCTCTTTAAGAAATCACAGGAATCCTTGACCAATAGTTTAACATGTTCAATTTCTTGTTTAGTCACTCGTTCCAGTTCAGAAAATAATACCAGAGCTTTGATTAAGCCATACCTGACATCACTCAAATTATAGTAGTTTCTGACAGATGTTCATTTCCCCAGCATTAATTTTTGCTGGAGGCAGGACTTGGAACATAGAACTATACACCAGCTGTCATTCACACAATGAGCAACTTTTTGCTTCAAAATCAAAGAAAAACATTTAAATCCTTCTAATAGCTTCATAAGTCTCAGTTTATTTCTGACCTTAATGTTCTTAACACTATCTTTACAAATACAGACTATTCTAATGTCTGTTTCTTCAGACTGCCCTATGTGTGAAAGCATTCTCTGTTTGAAAGGATTCCGAACCCAGTCTGGAATTATAACGAAGTGTAGAATCAGCCACTTGTACATCCTTTTGCTTATTACCTGGACAATAGATTAAAGTATGAAGGCCACTGGTGATTATATCACTATATTTCTATGTAGTTACTTTCACATTGCATATAGGTGTACAAATAGATGTTTGTATTTTTATTATAAATTTTCATATGTCTTTGTTCCTTATTTGGGTGTTGAACTTCCTCTTTCTTTTGGAAATATATACACTATTTATGATTATAAATCTTTCCTGTGCCTTGGCTTGTATGGGCCACTCCATTTTCATGCTTATCTTCTTGATTTCAGTGGGTTTTTTTAAAAAATACCTTTTTCATTTGATGCAAATAATAAGTGGGTATTATTTAAGTTTTAACACAGATCCTGAAGACAAGGGATGGAAATTCTCCAAAGTGTGAACGGATGAGATTAAAACAAATATTTTAGGTGAGATGTTAATGGTTTTATCTCAAGGATTTCAGGACATTTATAAAGCATGAAAGATATTTAATATCCCTTACTTTCCTAATATCCAGCATTTCTAAGCCTGCAATTCATCTGGACAGGGAATGCACATGTGTAAAATGTAAGCCAGATATGAACAGAAAGGCATTTTTATTGCTTGTAGAAAGCTTTGTCTTTATTGCATTTAAACTTGTGAAAATATTAAATTTGTTCTGGAAATTGAGGTGGAGAAATTAATTTCGGTGACAAAAATAAACTGAATCCAATTAGTAAGCCCTGAGCAGTGGCTCATTAGTCTGGTAGGCAAGTAAATGAAATTCCAGTAATAGTGAATGAACAGATCCATTTAGGATTTATGAGATGCCCATAACTCTTCAGTGAAAGTTTCATAGAATAAAGCAATGAGTTTTGTTAATGGAAAAAGATGTAAGCGCTTCATTTAATTTTTTTAAAATGTACTAGAAATACTTTATGAATCACAGTAATACACTTTTTTTTAAAGTTAGCTTTTGGGGATTAATTCCAAATGCCTACAGAGTGGTTGGCTAGACTAAATTTGTCACTACAAAAATTCCATTTTTCTATAACAGGATCTTTGATTTTTAATGTGTTCTTTAATCCTACCATTATTTATTAGATTTTTTATAAGTAACCCAAGGAAGCAAAGATGCATAATTCTTCTTCCTCCTAATTTTCCCACAACAACAACAGTGTTGTGTCCGCGAAATGATGCCAGGAGTCGGTGACTTCAAATCATGCTCTTTATTTGAGGTTGGAACCGAACTGGGGCAAAGGGAAAAAGATCGCGGCTTTTATTCTTTTAGCCGCAGCGGCCGCGGCCAATGGCACCGCTTTGAATCTCCCGCGATCCGAATGGACCAATCGCGGGAGATTCTCAGCGAGCCAATCGGCGCGGCTCGCCTGACCAATCAGAGAGCCCCGCACTTTGGCCAATCAAAGCGCGGGGATCTCAAGAATGCTAATTAAGGACAGAACACCCCTCCCCTCTTGGTTCAGTCCTTACGTCGCGTAGTCACGTAGGTAGGCGGGGCTCCGTCTGAGCCTACTGGACCTGCGCAGCTCAGTCATAGGTTGGATCCCGGCCGGTTCGGTCGGGATCTCTGCTGCTCCTGCTGCCGTCGTGGGAACTGGCTGGTCGGCCGGGCCGGGCCGCTCTCCGTAGCTCCCTCCTGGGCCTCCCGGGTTGGTTGAGCTGCGGGTTTCGCCGCTCCCGCTCGGTCTTTCTGGGTCGGTCGAGCTGGCCTGGCTGTCTCTTCCTGGTGAGGGGTCGTGATGGCTGCTTTCCGGTAAGTACGGCTGGTTTATTCTTCTTTGGTTTTGGTCCCCTGGGTATTCCCTCCCCCCTTGGTTTGTGTTGTGGGGGTTGGTTTCGCCTGTCTGTGCGTCGGCGGTCTCTTGGTTGGTAGTCCTCAACCTTAGTTGGTCGATGTGGCGTTTCCACGCTCGTCCGTCTGCTGTTTGTAGCCGGTACGAGTGTGGGCCTGTTATTTGTGTGATGACGGCTGGTATCCATAGTGGGTCTCCTGTCAGGTTTCTCGCGTATACGGGGTCGCCGGGTGCGAAGGTTCGGTGTTTGCTGTTTGAGCCTGGGGGCTTCTCCGGGTTATACGTGGGGTGTAACCTGTCGAGTGGGGACCTTAGTTTCCTGCCCATTAATAGTTCGGCTGGGCTCTTATTGGTTGTGGTATTTGGGGTTATGTGTTGGGTGAAGAGTAGTTTGTTTATTTTCTCCTGGATCTCCCCGTGGTCTATTTTCCGGATGGTCTTCTTAGTGAATTGGACCATCCGTTCCGCCCTACCATTCGCCGCCGGGTGCTGTCAGCGCGTGGCGGATGCCCCTTTCTGCTAGGAATTTTTCGAATTCCAGTGAGGTGAATTGGGGCCCGTTGTCGGAAACGGCGACGTCTGGGAGGCCATGTGTTGCAAAGAGTTTGCAGAGTTCCTTGATCACGGCCTCCGTGGTTGTCGTCTTCATGTTGCTTACCTCCAGCCAGTTGGAGTTAGCGTCTACTGTTATAAGGAAGGTGTGTCCTTTTGTGGGCCCGGCGAAGTCTATGTGAATCCTAGACCAAGGTCCCCTTGGGGTTTCCCACTCTAGGACGGGTGCTGTGGGTGGGCTTGGCCTAGTTTCCTGGCATCGTTGGCACCTTGCTACCCAGGCCTCAATTTGTTTCTCCATCCCTGGCCACCAAGCGTAACTTCTGGCCAGGGCTTTAGTCCTAACGATGCCAGGGTGCCCCTCGTGTAGCAGTTCCAGAACCTTCCCTTGTAGCTTTTCTGGAATGACCACCCTATCCCCCCATAGTATGCACCCTTTTAATAAAGAGAGTTCCGTTTGGCGGTTTCAGAACGTTTTGACGGACTCGTCGTTGTCCCTTTCCGGCCACCCTTTCTCTACCCAATGCAACACCCGCGCCAGACGTTTGTCTTTATTAGTCTCTCGGGCAATGTCTGACGCGGTTATGGGCAGGTTGGGTAGAGTCTCTATGCTGAGGGTGGTCGTTGTGGGTGCTGGGTCGGTGTCAGGTTCTGGTAGCGGCGAGCGGCTTAAGGCGTCTGCATGGGAGATCGTCTTACCCGGTCTGTGTATGAGTCCGTAGTTGTAGGCTGCCAGGAACTCGGACCACCTTGTCATTCGGGGAGACAGAATGTTCGGGGTGGCCCGGTTTCCTGCAAGGATTCCCAGCAGCGGCTTGTGGTCGGTTATGATGGTGAAAGTCCGGCCGTAGAGATACTCGTGGAATCGTTTTACAGCGGCAACGATAGTCAGAGCCTCTTTGTCCAGCTGGCTGTAGTTCTGCTCCGGTTTGGTGAGGGTCCTTGAAAAGAACGCGATGGGCGCTTCTTTTCCGTCGGGGAGGGTATGGCTGAGGACAGCACCGACGCTGAAGGGTAATGCGTCGCATGTGACGGCCAGAGGTAGGGTCTCGTTATATTGTATGAGGACGGCGTCCGAAGTGAGGAGGTCCTTTGTTCTTTGGAAGGCGGTTTGCTCGCATTTCCCCCAAGTCCAGGTCGCCGCCTTGTCCAGGAGCCTATGCAAGGGCTCCGCTGCCGTCGCCTTTTGGGGCAGGAAAACATTGTAAAAGTTCAGGAGCCCCAGGAATGCCTGTAGTTCTGTCTTGGACTTGGGTGTGGGGGCTTCTTTGATGGCCTTGATTTTTTTGTTTGTGGGGTGAATGCTGTGACGGTCTAGGAGGTATCCTAGGAATTTGACCCGTTTCATGCATAGCTGGCATTTCTCCCTCTTGACCTTTAGCCCGGTCTCTTTAAATTTGGTTAGGACCTCCCTTAGGCGACCCTCTAGTTCGGCTTGGTTGGCTGCCGACACTAGGACGTCGTCGAAGTAAGGTACCACCCCCTTGATGCCCTGCAGTAGTCTTTCCATTAGGCTTTGGAATATTCCCGGTGCCACGCTGACTCCGAATTGGAGTTGGTTGCATTTGAATGCCCCCCGGTGGGTGACTATGGTTTGCGCTTCTGCCGTTTGCTCGTCGACTGGCAACTGTTGGTAAGCCTGGGCGAGGTCGAGCTTGGCGAAAACCTTGCCCCCTCCCAGTGAGTGCAGTAGGTGTTGTACTACTGGGATGGGGTAGGCGCTTTGTTGTAGCGCACCATTTAGGGTGGCCTTATAGTCCCCACAGATCCTCATCGACCCATCGGGCTTGATCGGGGTGACTATGGGGGTTTCCCACTGGGCGTGGTCTATGGGCTGTAGGACCCCTTGCTTGACGAGCTTGTCAATTTGCTCGTCTATCTTGGGTTTAAGTGCGAATGGCACCCGCCTTGGTTTCAGGCGTTTTGGGGGGATGTTTGGGTCTAGGTTGAAAGATATAAGGGGCCCTCGGTACTTGCCTAGGTTTCCGTCGAAGACCTCTTGGAATTCCCGGGCCAGTTGCTGCTCCCAGCTGTCGTCGGTGACGTGGTCGACTCCCGTGAGTGTGATGTCGAGCGGAGTGAACCATTGCAGTCCCAGTAGGCTTGGGCGGTCGCGGTCGACGATTGTCAGGGGAAGTCTTTCGGTGTGCCCTTTGTATGTGATGTTGAAGTGTTTGGTTCCGACTACCGGGATGCGGTTTCCCTGGTAGTCCTTTACAATGAGTCTCTGGCTGTCTAGGTTCCTCCTTTGGAGGGTAGGCACCAAGCGCTTTATTTCATGCCATGCAATCATGGAGAGGTAGGACCCGGAGTCCACCTCCATTTTGCATGGCTGGCCCTCGATGCCTACCTCCACGTGGACCTTCCGGGCGTCATTGGTGATGGCGTGGCCGATGGTAACCGTCTGATGGGTCTCCTCTCTTCGCCGGTTATCGCTGCCTCGCAGGGATCGTCCGTTCCGGTCCCATCTGTTGTCCGAGGGGCGATCTCTGGTCCGGGGTGGTGTGCTCTCTCTCCTCCGGTCGCTCTGGTCCCATCGTGCCGGGCTGCGATTCTTCTTTAGGCGGCAGACACGGGCGATGTGTCCCTTCTTGTTGCAATGCCAGCAGATCGATTCGAAAAACCGGCATTCCGACCTGGGGTGGTCGCCGCCGCAACCGGCACAGTTGGTCCTCGACTTACGACCCCGCCGGTTCCGTGGGTCGCGGCCTGTCTGGAGGCGATGGATGTCCTCCTCGTCATCTGAAGTGCCCGATGCCGAGTGGAAGTCACCCTGGTGGGTGGTCGTCTCGGGTTGGGCCTCGGTCGACCTCGCTGGGTTGTTGTTTCCGCTGCGGTCCCCAGTGTTCGGTCTGCGCATGCGGTTGGCGGAAGTTCGGGTTGCTTCGGCGGCTGCGGCTGTGGTGAGGGTGTCTGCTAGGCTGATGTTGCCCTTGGCCATCAGCCGGCTCTGGAGGACGGGGTCCCACAAACCGAGCACGATTCGGTCTTGCAGGGCGTCGTTCAGGTTGTCGAATTCGCAGAGCCCCCCTAGGTGCCGCAGCTTGGCGATGAAGTCGCTGAAGCTCTCACCCGACCTCTGGTCCCGACGGTAGAATTCGTTGCGTCAGATCAGGATGGGTACCTCTGGAGCGTAGTGTCACCGAAGTATGGGTTCGAGGACGTCCCAGTCCATCGCGGTCGCATCGGTGGGTTTGGCAAGCGCCTTGGCCCTCTTGAAGACCTCGGTCCCGCAGTGGGTCAGGAAGACGGCGCGCTTCATGGGGCCGGTGGCGTCCTTCAGGTCGCTGCACTCGAGGAACATGCGGAATCAGTCGGAGTACGATTCCCAGTCCTCGGTGGCGGGGTAGAAGGGTGCTGGGGGTGCGATTTTCGCCATCGCAGTGGTTCGTCTGGCTTCCATCGGACACATGGTTCGGTTCAGGGCCTGTATCCCACCTTCGTCGCCAGTGTTGTGTCCGCGAAATGATGCCAGGAGTCGGTGACTTCAAATCATGCTCTTTATTTGAGGTTGGAACTGAACTGGAGCAAAGGGAAAAAGATCGCGGCTTTTATTCTTTTAGCCGCCATGGCCGCGGCCAATGGCACCGCTTTGAATCTCCCGCGATCCGAATGGACCAATCGCGGGAGATTCTCAGCGAGCCAATCGGCGTGGCTCACCTGACCAATCAGAGAGCCCCGCGCTTTGGCCAATCAAAGCGCGGGGATCTCAAGAATGCTAATTAAGGACAGAACAAACAGCAACCTGTGTTGTGTATTGGACTGAGAGAGAGTCACAGGCCAAAGTCACCCAGTTGGCTTTTGTGCTTAAGGTGGGACTAAAACTCAGTCTCCTGGTTTCTAGGCCAGCATCTTAACTACTACAAGTAGTTCCCGACTTACAATCATTCATTTAGTGACTGTTTAAAGTCACAACAGCACTGAAAAAAAAGACTTATGACTGTTTTCCACACTTACGATCCCTATGGTCACATGATTAAAATGGCAGCTGACTTGTATTTATGATAGTTGCACTGTCCCAAGGTCATGTGATCATCATTCGTAACCTTCCCAGCTGGCTTCCAACAAGCAAAATCAATGCGGGAAGTCAGAGTTCACTTAACAATCACATGATTCACATCAATTACAGTGACTCGCTTTACAGCTTTGGCAAAATAGGTCATAACATGAGGTAAACTCGCTTATCAACTGCCTTGTTTAGCAACCGAAATTTGGGGTGCAATTGTGGTTGTAAGTTGAGGACCACACTAAACTGATTCTCCTATGATCTCTGTGATTTGAGTCTTAGCCCTACTTGGATGTTGATTATGGTTAGTCCTGATATATTATTCTTCATAGAGGTATTAACATGTATTCTTCTGGCCCTCAATTTGGCAGAAAAATGTGCCAAAATCATATGCGTTGTCCGACACCTCAGCTCTAATCTGTGTCAGTAACAAGAGTTGTGAGATCTTGTTCTTACAGTATCAGTGGGGGGCAATTTAAATCCCACAATCAGTGGGTTCACTTTCCCTTTTATTTGGTAGAAGAAGCTGGCAGGAAAAAGAACACCACCAATGGCTCTCACTGAAGTGAAGAGGGACAAAAGGGGGTCCTGACATTCCCTTCCTGTCTTGCAAATGCTCAAATGGCTATTTATGAATATTTCAATGTTAATTTTTTTCTTCATATTCATTGGCTTTGGAATTAGTTATTCATGCAGGCACTGAGTCCAAAATAATATAACATTACATATCTTAATTGAGCTACAACACTGGTGAAGCCAGAAGCAAAGTTTGACCTGGTGTGTTGTAAAACAATCACATATTAAGGCCAATACCACCATTAACAAAATAATTCATTTGTTAGTCTTATTTAACTTGAGTTTTCGGTTGGTAACCTATCGTCATCTACAATCCAAACTTGTCAGTCAGCAATAATCTGCCTTGACTTCCAGTGCTGATAAAATCACAGTGTAGACATTTAATGAGAAAAAGATAAAAATTCTGGTCAGATTCAAATCTCTAATGGTCTTGACATATCATTTGCTAAGAATGAAGTCTTTCTTCTGTCATTCAGATGTAAATTATCTGAACAATCTAGGAGTAATTATGTTAACCAACAGTGAACATTTGGCACCTTCAAATTTGTGAATTAATGTTTTCTGTACTCTCTAACTATAAAAATGTCAGTTTTTTTTTTTTAAAAAAACAAGTTAGCAAAAGAGGCAAAAATCAGGGGTGGGGAAACTAATTTTATTCTCCTATTATTTTTGACCAGGTGTTCATGCAGCTTTCATGGGATTTCAGAGGTGCAAGAAAAGGAAAAAAACTCATTATCTATAGGCCAGCAAGAGGACCATCCCCTTTATAGTTGAAAGGTGATAGTAGCATATATGTTATGTCCACTTATATCTTAAGCACTGTGCCAAAGGTACCGTCCAGACATGTGAAATTCACCTTCTCACCTTCCAGTTTTTCAAGTGAAAAAAGTTTGGCTTTGTTATTTAAAGAGCAAACTAACTATGTGTGTGTCCAAAATCCATTGCAAGGCTATATCTTTTTAGAGCATTTCAAGATAATAAAATGCTGTTGATACTTTCATGTTTTCCAGCTAAGATATAAACAAAACAGACCCTGGTCCCTTATAGTCTTGTGGCATAATTCTATATTATTAGTTAATTAAGAACTTTGATTGAGAGATTTAGTTCATTTTTTTAGTTCAACCAAATCAATATTTTTGCTAGGAACATACTGAACATCCATTCCAAATTATTATATCAGCATTAATTAAGATGGCTACTGTAGCTGGAGGAACAATTTCTTTCTGCTTGCTTGCTTATTGATTGATTGATTGAACTGATATGGCTGCCCACTCACTTTCAGTGACTCTAGATGGCTTACAAAAAATAAAAACCCAACATACAAAGAACAAAAGCAAAAATCCCCCACTTATCTCCCTGCTGACAACAAGCAATCAAACGAAGCTAAAGCTAAACCCATTCCATTCTGGGTTCTCCAGACCCATTGGCAAATCTAGGTCTTCAGGGCCTTGCAAAGGAGTGTCAGTGGGGACCAGTCTAATCTCCCGAGGAACGATATTCAAAAGGGAGGGAGCCACCACAGAGAAGGCCCTCTACTTACAGTACAGATATCAGTGTTCTATACAATTCAAGGTGGCATTCAGTGATTCTTAGGCATGGCAGGTGCCCGAACCTACCTTCCTTCCTGTTCAAAACAGCTAATAGAACAAAAAAGAAAACAAAAAAAAACTTTAAGATACTTTTTAACTGTAAATTAACTGCATTATGATCTTTCAGACAATACCCTAGCCCATTTTTTGTTATCATCCTGACTACCCTTCCAATAACATTGACACGTCTTTCCTAGTTCAGCAAGCAGAAGGTTAAACCACCCCAAGGCATAGATTAGCTTCTAGAGCCTGATGCTCTTCAGAGTATCAGATTATAGTCTGATATAGGAAGCAGGTTTGACAAGGCTGACACAGGATCTGTAGGAGCGGCTTCTGCAGTGTAGGATGTATAAAAATACATAATATTATGAATGTAATTAACCAGAATTGTTGCATAATTTGAACTTGACTTGTGGTCTTATGATCAAATGGTTTTTAATGTACTTTTCTAAATGTCTAGGCAACTGAAAAGGAATAGATTATGTGGCCTTTTAAAAAATATACCTACCCTGGTTCAGATTGTTGCCATATGTAAATGCTAGTCCTTAATGTTCTTTTGATTGGTTTGTTTTACTATGGTTACTTTATTGCTTTAATAAATGAGATAGATGATAATTCATTTTGCAAATGCAAATAGATGTTACTGTATGAGTCATTACTATGATTTCTATATTTGCTGCATACTATATTCAAATGATATCCAGTTCTTGTAAAGAATTAACTCAGGATGTTTTCGTTCTCATGAAGAGGGGGGTGAATTGTTGCAAAAATATACTTTTCATGACAGTGTCTCAAAATCCGCTTGATTAACATCTGGAGCTGCTGGTGGCATCCATGGAACTTGGGATATAGAGCAGCAGTAAACTTTCCACCTTGTTATGCCAAAGAAAGAGAATAAATACGTTCCCAGGAAAAGTTCTGATTGAAGATGCTGATTACATACAGAGAGTTAACTCTGCTTAGCATCACCATAAACATTTAAAAACCTTTCCATCTTCTATGTGAATTTAACTCAACATGAAAGATGAATTAAAAAAATCACTCTAAAGACAGCAAATGTGAGAGGTTTTTATGAGCCTCACAATTGGTTGCATAATCCTTACCTAATAAGCTTTGTCACAAAATCTCATTAAACTATTTCATTTTATGTAAAATTACTATTGGAGAGGATATGAATCAGGTTTTTCTATCCTGATATCTCCAAGTGGATTGGGAGAAAAGTAGGTAGAATTCTGTTGCTACTTAGTATTCTGTATTTTGAAGTCATAAAACATTGGGAGATTCCAAATTAAGGAAGGGTGATCTAAACATTTATCCCTATAGTTCTAAGGCCACCAAAAAACTATTTTTGAATACCTTTCTTTTTTTTTTAGGAAATCACCACTGCACAATCTGTTCCAGATTAGACTATTTCCCTTTATCATTAGGAAATTATTGCTGATATCCAATTAAAATCTATATCCTTTAATTTTAAACCCACTCTTTCTTGTTGTATCTTCTGATTCAACTACAATCAACTCTCCTCCTGTCTTTTACACGGCAGCATGGAAGACTGCTACCATCTTTCCTAATGAACTTCTCTTCGCTAAGTTAAATGTGTCCAGCCCCTCCAACTGTTTATCATACAGTTTTGTTGCTTATTAGTTTAGTTGTTGACTTCACAAAAGAAGAATTGGATATAATGTGTGTTCAAAGGCAAGGCTTATTTCTCTTTACCTCATTTATTGCATTGTCTTTCATTCAAAAGCTCAAGGTGATATAAATTTTGCTCTTTCCTCCTGCTTTTCCACACATCAGCAAGTATGTAGGTAAGATGGGCTGAGACAGCTAATGAAACAGTTGGAAAAATCATAGAGGAATTTTTAAAACCTCACAATCTTGAGTGGGTGGGTGGGTTTTCAAACAATGTTGATATAATTAATTTTTCCATGATCTTGCTTCACTAAAAGTTTTATCATCTAGTGCAAGAGGATTTTATCCAGATTGGCCTGGTTTGGAAGTCTTTAACGTAATGCAGTTATGTTTCTCTTACTCTGCATTCTTTTGCAAATGTTCTTCACTGGACCTTTATGTTGACATTCCTGATTCTCAATACACATGTGTACTTCCTTAACATTTGAAGGTCTTCTTCTTCTCCCTTTTTTCTGAACTACTCATTTTGAATCAGTTGTGCCCTTCAAGTCTTGAATGCCAAAATGTAAATTTCAATGTTATTACTGTAATTTTAAAATAAATGATACACTCATTTTATGAAAAACCATGATCAGATAACTTGTAGACAGCATTGTCTGTTGCCTTCCTACTAAATGATCTTGACAACTTTAAGGCTCTTTAGTCCTTTCATCTTATGGTCCTATATCTTAATCCACTCTTACAAGCTTGGTTATTCCTAGGTCAAGCATAAATTTGAAAGCACCTTATTGCTGAAATGTATCCTTCCCTGAACTTTTGTGTCCACCTGTTTCAGTGAAGGAGGAGATTGAACAATACTGAAGTTGACCTATTTTGTTTGACCTACTTCCCCTGTTTATGTGGTCACTTTAGTTTACAGCTGGATATATGTGCCTATATAACCTGTTGGAATAAAAAGAGTAATAGAATATAACAAACGGACTAACTCGTATTGAAGTTTTATAGTTCAGTTGTTTACTATATGCCTATTTTCAAAGATGAAACATTGCAGATGTTTTCCAAAAGAATTCCAGTTTGATTTGCATGTGATTGGCTACATAAATAACAAGCTGTTAGATGGTATATAGAGTGACTAAGAAACATCTCGTTAAGAAAAAATAGACAAAATAAATGTTCTCTCTATTTATAACCCATTCAAAAGCATTGCCAACTAGATGAGATTGATAATCAGGCCACACACTATGTTTCATAAAGTTTGGATACCAAAATAACATCTTAAGAAAATAGTGTACCTCCCTCTCTCAAACATGTTGCCATAGATTTTCCAAGCTGCTTTACATATAGTTATTGAAAGCACATTGTGAATCTGAATTCCCTGTGGGCAAAGTAGATTTATGCTTAACTTTCATTGAGTTCAAGATTGTGAATGGCTGGGAATGGGGGAAGACTTCAGAAATGTTAGACCCAGTTATCAGAAAATCAACAGTTGAAGCCAACATGTACCAAACTCTGTGAAAGACACTTCTGCGCAACTGTTTTTGAATGCAAAACAGTTCGTTAAGGCAGATTCAGAACAAAAAAATTGACTTTTCTAGAGATACTGAACATCTCTGAAATCAAGAACATCTATGGGAATGGTTTTCAAATTTTTCTCTTGTGGGAAAATCCTTTCCTTCTCAGGGGTTGCTGAGGAATGCAAAGCTGTGTAGAATATTCTGGAACAAATTTATATACTTTGCAGGTAAAAAGTTCCAGATTCTATTTATCTTTAAATTGGATTGGAAATTTTCTGTTAGAAAACCTTGGAACTGCTGTCTGTTGTGACAGATTATAAACATATAGTAGTTTTTAATATCTTCCCCAAATTCTGTCACCAAATTTCAATGGGTTAATCTACACTACCATTGCTAGGAACTATTGTTTACTTTTCCTCATTCTTTCTCTCATCCTGCCTTCAGTTTCTCTATTCGTCATCTTTAATATCTGCAATGATATCTTTTAATCTTGCTTTCCCCAAGTAACAACCATCTGTACCATCTCCCGCTTTGATCCTCATCTTATTGGTTTCTTGTTGGCTTGATCCTCTTCCTATTGATTCCTCTTCTTTTTTCTCCAATAAGCAATTTCACTTGTAAATATTATTATTAATTTAATTTAGTTTTGCTCCGCCAACTCTTTGTTATCTTTTTGATGGATTCCCCCCTCTCCCGCAGTGCATTCTGCAACAGGCTATGAAAAGATTGGTATACACTTAGATCTTTAAAAGTTGTGAACTCTTCTGTTAGATGGGCAAATAGTTTGATTTGATATGTCATCATCCTGTTTAGTATGTGCATATGTTGTCACTCTGGAAGTGAAGAAGCAATTAAGGAGTACAGCAAATAATACACCTTTTGAGTTGCATGTTGGAAAGAACTGGCAATGGCAGGGAAATTATCTTATGAGGGCATTTATTGCAAGATTCTGTGACAGCAATCCAGCTTGCTTCATTTGTTAAGTTTATGTTGGGATTAGTTCAATATTCTAAAGATTGGATTCTTAGTGTATGTATCAGAAAACAAGTTTTTGAGGGTTTTCTTTTTCTTTTTCCTGACCAATTGTGTCTCATTGTTAAAGATGGCCTGGACAAGTTCTTGCAGTTTTCTTGGCAAGGTTTTTTCAGAAGTGATTTACCATTACCTGTTTCCTAGGGCTGAGAGTGACTTGCTCAACGTTACCCAGCTGGCTTCATGCCCAAAGTGGGACTAGAACCCACAATCTCTCAGTTTGCAGCCTGATGTCTTGACCACTACATGGCTCTCATTTGTAGGTTTACTCACATATGACAGTGGTTGCACTCTTTTCTAAAAAATAAAAATAAAATAAAAGCATAGTATTCCACAACTGGAAATTTATGGAAATGTTTGCCAGCATCTTCTTCCAAAAAACTTTTCAGTTTCTATAGCTGACAGCTCTTGTATTCCCTAGAAGCTTCTCAACCAAGCATTAACTAGGTCCAACTCAGCTTAATTTCTCACCCAGGTAAGTTTGGTAAGATACCGACCTTTGCTGAGATGTTTTCTTTTTTCATGTTTTAACAACAATAATATTTATCCAACCCATTAATAAAAAACCTAATGTATATTTGCAGACATTAGAAGAAAGAAAAGTAAAAAAGACCAAATGTAGAAGAAATATTAACATCCTGGATTCCTTAGCAGGATGTTCATTGGGCAAAATTAAAAGAAACATTTAAATAGATGTCATTTAACATCTATATGAACTGTTGGAAGAGGACATTGGCTGGTTTTGAGACAATTGTCTTTAATAACTTGATGATACCCAGTTGTACATGGCAATCCAAGCTGAGCTGGAGATACCATAGAAATGCTGTTTTGGTGTATAGATGCTAGTGTAAAGGACTAGATGGGATAAAAACTAAATCCTATCAAGATAGAGTTGCTTGTAAATATCTGAAAAATATGGTAACATTTGTCCTCGTGGTTACATGGGATGGTCTTCTGCTCTCTCTGATGGAGGTGGTCAGTGACTTGGAAATCTTGGGCTCTCAGCTCTTCTTCATATCTTGTTAAGCACAATACACTGTACAAGGGGCTACTCTTGGGAGATGTTTCAGAGGGTCCAGCTGACATGGAAAAGAGCAACCAGACTGCTACTGTATAAAAACACCAATTTAAAGGCTTCTCAACCAAGTGCTTATCCTTGTTTATAAAGTCCTATATGATGAATATATTGGGAGCTGTTTCATCAGGATTGACTCTGCACATCTGGCCTGAACATCTATAGAAAGCCAACTGAAGGTCCCACTCCACCAAGACCTTGGCCTTTGCTTTGGAATCCTCACATTCTGGAATGTGCTGTGCCTGGGGAGTTATTTGGTTGTCTCTTTTCTTGCATTTCACAAGGCTGTTAAGATATTGTAAATAAATAAATACATACTTTCTACCTTCCCCAAGATGCTTGAGCTTGTCAGTCTCCCAAAATAATGATTGGACAATCCATAACTCATAAGACTTTTAAGATTCTCTGGCTTTTTTTTTTTTTTTGCAGCTCCTAGGGCTGTGTTTCTCAACCACTTTAGGATGGCTAGACTTCAACTCCCAGGATTCCTCAGCAAGCTGAAATTTAGCAGGAAGATATAGGATTTTAACATGGGTATTTATTTTACTTTAATCTTCCCAATGCCCCTAAAGCAGGGATGTCAAACTCAAGGCCCAGGGGCTGAATCCAGCCCATGGGGTATTTAGATCTGGCCCATGGCCCCCCCAGGAAATAGCGAGGGACCGGCTCACAGTGCTGCCGCCAATGAAAACAGAGCTTGGGAGGGCTGCACGCGACTCTCGCAAGCTCCATTTTTCACTGGGAGAGGGTTGCAGGAGGTTCGGGATGCCATTTTTGCTGTCAGAGTGCTCAGGCCATCACAGGCGTCCCCGTCAAAGTGACATTGAGTTGGCCATGCCCACCCTGGTCATGCCTGTTCTGTCCTTCATTAACATACTCGAGATCCCCGCGTTTTGATTGGCCAAAGCGCGGGGCTCTCCGATTGGTCAGGTGAGCCGCGCCGATTGGCTCGCTAAGAATCTCCCGCGATTGGTCCGTTCAGACCGCGGGAGATTCAAAGCGGTGCCATTGGCCGCGGCCGCCGCGGCGAAAGGAATAAAAGCCGCGGGCTTTTTTCCTTTCGCCAGTTCGGTTCCCGCAGATCAATAAAGAGCTTTGCACTAAGTCACCGACTCCTGGCATCATTTCGTGGACACAACAATGCCCACTCTGGCCCCCAGAGGTCAAACATAACCCTGGTGCAGTCCTCAATGAAATTGAGTTTGATACCTCTGCCTTAAAGGAATCCCTCCAAAAAAAGGAGAAAAGTGACATGTTTGTCATTAATATGATGCTTCTGGAGCCTATCCCCTCCCCTTATATTCTACTGGAAAATATTTTTGGAAGTAGGCAGATTTAACATGGAAAGTCTGCTTTTAAAAGAACATCTATCATGGAAGACTGCATATTTCCAAATCCTTAAAAATGTCTTTTAAAGTGGTTCTTTATCCCAGCAATTCTCTTATTAGAAAACAAGACTTACACAAGGTATCACTTTTCTATACTTCCATATATGCATACCCAGTGGTGGGCTGCTGGGTGGTCGGCTTTCCCTAAATAACTAACATTCCCCCCACCCAGGCTGCCCAGGTGAGTTCTGCGTGATGTACTAACTGGAGCTGCCTGAGTTGATTAGCTGCCTATTCGAAGTTATGTTTTAGCCCCAAAGTGGTGCATGCAAGCAAAGAGAACCCCTTGTCAACGAAAGTGCAGCCCATCTCTGTATACACCTATAACTGCCATACAAACTAGGGGCTACTGTTTGTTTTTCTCTTTTTCTGCTACACTTAGCCCAATTTTCTTGAAGACTTTCATATTTATATCACATAACAATAGAAGGCATTTCTTTTAAAAATATTTGCTGTTTTCACTTAGCTTTTTAGAATAGCCTTTTTCTCTGTGTTTTCTGTTTCACCTATATGAAACTAACAGAAACAAAAAAAAATGCATCCTTGAAGCAGCATTTCAGAATATTTTCCCAAGTAATATCAATTTAGATGTTTTGCAACATTTTTCCTCTTTGCAGAGCGGGGTGGGTGTGGCCTACATGTGATGCATTCAGCCTGCAGGCCGCCAGTTTAACACCCCTGTTCTAGACACCTGTCTTTGCAAGTGGCAGAATATTTATTTATAGTATTCCCAATCTCCCTAATAATTAAATTATTGATATACAGAATGGGAATATTTATATTGCAACGGCTCTTTCAGTCGTTTTGATACCACTTCTCCAACCTGGCTTCCCCAGTTGAGGTAATATGCTCAACATAATTGAATCCCTTACCAGCCTATTGGAAATGCCCTGTCAGAAAAAGATATCTTTTCCAGAATGCACGGAGAATTATTGTTGCTAGTCTTGCTCCCATCATTACTATATCCAAAAGAATATGGTTCTGAAAGAATTTTGCCTGGAGGAATCTAATCCTACAGGTTTCTAGATTCCTATGTAAGAAAGGATGTATTAGACATATAGTGGTTACTTCATTTTTGTAGAAACCTACTTGAAATACACATTCTGACAACATGATCATTATTTCAGCCTGCTGTGGTATAGATATCGGAGGAAGGCAGCTTTAGTTTATATGGAGATAAAAAGTTTATTTTACCTAATATAGCCTAGAACCATGTCTCTCACTCCCTTCAAAATGCCATAAAATCAAACAG